>BLIW01000008.1:30381497-32881497 GCA_016586305.1 Ophiorrhiza pumila | reverse complement strand
ATAAAGTACATAGTGGTCTTCGTCTCCAAGATCATCAAACCAATTGGCATTCCTAACTCTCATCAATCCCATCATTAAGAGAGAACCCATTAGAGCTATTCGAAGGTTTGATTGAGGAAGACCAATCTACCAACCAATGCATAATTGTCGATCACTGCCACGAAAAATCCAAATACGCAACACTTTTGTTTATCTTAATAATTTGATATGATTTGATATTGGTGTTGTTCTAAGATTTAGAACATATTTATGGTTACAAGTAAATCTCTCATTTCCTTGACATGAATCATTATATTTGGAGAAAAATTCCTATAAAACAGTTTTATATATACGAACGGGAGTTAATCACAATTTTTACGTATAATAAAAATTGTAGGAAATTATAATTACAATTTCAATTGCGAATTTTTCTATTATATTTGAACTTGCACCTTCTATATATTGGATGTATTGAGGAACTTAACCATTCATAGACTTTTCTTAGTCATTATCCTACAAGCGAATGAGCTATGGCACCTGTAACAGACTGTTCCTTAACTACAAGTGGGACATTATTTGATTAATTATATAGAGTGATGATAATTTTACTTCCTTGTTTAATTACTGTTTAGCATTTCCTTATTGTGATTGCATACCGGGGAATTTCAATCATACTATGACCAAACAGTATTTGACAAATGGTTCTTGTTAAACTTTGTTTGATTTTTTTTTTTTATGTCTCATGTTTCCAACTTTACAATTTTATGTCTTCCTGCCACTTCACTGTTGTTGAGTCAGACTAATCCTGGGCATCAAGCCAACCGTCCCCTAGCCAACGGAAGATGTAAATCACTGGATCTACGCGCAATGGGTACTAAACTTACGCTAGTAGCTCAAGGTGGATTACTAAGGTCAGCTTTCAATCATTGATCACTAAATCACACACCTACTTTGTTTGATTTTTAGTGGAAGGCTCATAGTGATGAGTCTTTTGGATGCAAAAACGAACAACCGGTTATACAATGCTTTGTGATGAGTTGACAAAGAACCCATAAATTTGCAAGTAACAAATTAAGGCTGGTTCGGCTTCGGCAATGGATATGCATGTTTCCCACTTTCCCTTGCCGGACGACCTTTGTCTTTGCCTTTTACTTTGGCCGGTTTTGTCCTTGTTTTTATCCCTCGTTTTTGGCATGGTTGACTTGTTATTGCTCAGTGTTAAAACTATAACTCATACAATCTGCCTTAAGACAATGACACTTTGGATAAATACCGCACAAATCCTGTTATGGAATGTCCAACAAAAATAATCCCGATAAAACTTTTCAATTACAACCAAATAAATATGCTTAATTTTACAAGAAATTAAAGTAATTAAACTGGGGCGAATGACTTCTATGCCACTCAGGATTTTCTTTTTCAATTCTCATTTTATAAGAAATTTTAAAGTAATTAAACCCCAATTAATCTTCCGTTACATTATCTGATTCAATCCTTCTTTCAATTTATAAATACAAGGTCACGTGTGTTTAATATTTATCTGTACTAATCACTTGATATAGTTTTAGTAAACTATATGTGTATTTATAAATTGAAATATTGATTGAAACATACTATCAAATACACACGTATATTTAACTAAAAACCCTATCAAAGATATTAGTAAACCATAATGGATAAACGTTAAATAGATGAATGTGATCTATATTCATATATTGAGCCTCTGATCAAACCAATATTGATATATTCTTGATACAGTTGACACTCATTCTGGACATGCCTCGTTGGAACTCATATTCCAATGATATGCATGCCATAATAAACCAAGAGAAAGAATGTACGTTGGGGGGTTCAAAATTAATTTGCAATGCAGTGGTTAGTTGGCAAAATCAATAAAAGGATCATTCAAGCAACACAATAAAACTATTTGATCACATCAATAAAGAATTCAATAAGCGTTATAATATTTTTTTATGCATATGCAAACAAAAAGTAACAAGATTTGTAAATACGATGGATCCTGACAGTGATCGATGGTATTAAAATTGTACTAAATGCTGAATATATTAGTGAATTAATAGTATGATGCATTCGCTTCTTGCTGGCAGGAAGGTGCAGTATATGATGACTACCTGAGGGAAAGATTACTAGAGATGGAATACGTGTTGTTTTTTTAAGTATTTTTTCGAAAGAATTTCAAGTTGTTTGACATAGATTGATGTTTTACATGTTTCTATTTCGTTAATGCTCGATTATGGTGATGTTCCCAACCTACACTTTAAAACTCGAAAACATACTTGTAGTGTTTCAACTTGCATGGAGCGTTGCAATTAGTACCAAACGCGAGTAGGGGTGTTAATTCTTCGAGTCGGTTTCGGGTTATTCGAATTCTTCAAATCGGTTTGTTCGAGTTTGACATTTCTGAACTCGAACTCGAAAACCGAACCGAACCGAATTCAAATTTAATTCGAACAAATCGAACCGAATTCGAAATTCGGTTTTCGGTTCGAATTCGGTTTTATTCGAATAAACCGAATTTGGATTCATTTAAATCCTAATTAAATCATTAAATTACATAAATTATATCAAAATTTACAAAACATTCAATTAAATCAAATAATACATAAAAGAATGTTCTAATTATGTCTTTTAAGTTTAAGTTGTATTATTATTATATATTTTATATTTATAAAAATTATATTATATATATTGAATTCGGTTTTCGGTGCGGTTTTCGAATTGGAAGCCCTTCGAAAATCGAAATTCGAATTCGGTTTAAACCGAAAACCAATTCGGTTTTCGAATTTCGAATTGATTTTCGGTTTAAACCGAATATTGAACACCCCTAGACGTGAGCAGAGGTGAGGAATGTTCCACGTTACAGCATTTTAATTGGCTTGCACTAATTTAGTTAGTATCAAATACCAGTAGAGGTCTCGAACAAGGAAGGTTCCTCGTTGTAGCATTTTAATTCACTTGCAGTGCTACAATTAACACCAAACGCTTGCAGAGGTTTTGGACGAGAAACGTTCCACATTGCAACAAAGATAGGATTGTATTTAACTATCCCAGTTGCATATGTTATTTCTTCACCACAAATCCAGCAACTATAAGAATCTGATTTTCACACACACACACACAAAGGAAAAAAAAAAAAGTGTTATCTTGTTAGATTGAAAAATCAAACATTTTTTTACATAAAGTTAAATGTTTTAAGGTGGTTAATATTTAGATGACTGTTTTTTTATAGCATAGTCAATTGAAGTGGGTCAATCAAAAATTAGTGGCCCAAAATCGGCCTTATCATTTATGGGTTGAAAAGGCCCAGCTTAGCTATCCCCCAAGCCCCACCCTATTCAAGTCATACGCTTCAAACCTAGATATTGAGCAAAACTTCTATTAAATTCTTTTGGGTTAATTTTTTTTTTTTTTATAAAAAACATCATATTTGATATTAAAAAAAAAAGATAAAAAATTAAGGATCTTTGCATAAATACACTTCATATCGATAATAAAGAATATAATTTACATATGGAATATGATAAATCAACAAAAAATAAGTATATTAAACAAAAAAAATTGTGTACGTTTTTCAAAAAAAATAGAAAAACAAACAATAAGTAAATAACTCATAAATTTTCAAATAATTATAAAAAGAATTAAATTGAAAATCTCTCAGACTATGAGGGAGTTTTTTTATGTATAATTTATCCAATTCTTTTTTATTTACTTCATCGGAAATAAACATGAAGGAAGAGGAGTTAATTAATTGGCTTAACTTAAATTACAATCATAGTTGTTGTCTTAATAATATAGTATTAAATATATTTATTCGTCCAGGGAAAGCAATCAATCAGCCACCAGCACCAAATCAAAGTAAGATACTCTTTCTAATTAATTAATTATTAGTTGTGATGTCAATTTTGACAAATTGGCCTAATAAAACAAAAAAGGGCTTATTAATAATTTTGATAAATTAATTATTAGTTCATTATTTAACGTGGATGAGAACTTCAATTGCACAAAAGCACGTGGGAACTTTTATTTTTATAGGATATTAAAGGGACGTATATAAGTTATAATTCAGGCCTTTAGATCCTTATTTTTTAATTACTGAATCGGACGCATACATATTTGTATTTTTTCTATATATAAAAGAAACTTTAAAGCTTAAAAGAAAAAAAAATGAGAGTTCCAATTCGTATTTATTTTTCTTAAAACAATCTTTTCATTACTAAGAAAATATAACGGGTGTTAGAAATCTTTGTGCATTTAATTTAAAATTAATTGAGAGTCATTCTTTTTTTTTTATGGCTTCAATTGAAGCATGTATTACATGAATCTTATGAGCTACACTTGAGATTCTTAGATATTGTTCGGATTCTCTATTAGCGTCTGACGCTGATTGGAACTGTTGGCATATGGCACTGATTGGAACCACTGAAGACGAGCGTGTAAATTAGAGACAAGCCTAATCAAGGGAAGGGGAAATGTTGTAGAAAAGTTACTCTTTAACTTGGTTGAAAAATCCTTATTTCTTAAATTAACCGACATAAATCCAAACTCACCCTTAAAAAGAGGGCATAGCAATAGCATAGTTAAAAATCACAACAAGCCACTTAAATCAAAATCAAATGACAATGAGTAAAATGATTGAATGATATTAACATTCAACAACAATCGTGGATATTTATTGACCGAATATGCACTCAATAAGCAAGCAGTAATTGAGTTGTCAATTAATCGAGTATAACAATAAATCATGTGTACTTAATACTCATATATTATATGATCGTGTATTGAGTAAGACTACATATAATTTCTTGATAGTCGTAATTAATTAACAATTCAATCGTTAATATCATGTGAAGCGAATGTATATAAAAAATGAGAGTTGATCGTTATTTTAAGTAGTAGAAAATTAAAATCATAACTTCAACGCCCATTAATTCTTTGTTTGATATATGAACCAATCAGTTTCAAAAGAATTTTTGTGATTAATGAACCAAACGAGTGATTTTTAACCACTAAAATACTTTATCTTAACTAAGAAATTGCTTTTGTAGTTGAAACTTTTGTGAATAAATAAAATTTTGTATTCAGTATTCATGGGAATAGACGGCGAAATCACTTAAGTTAATAATAAAGAGTATATAAAATCTTATTTCCCAAAAAGTAAAAAGGAGCACAGCTAAGCTAAGTAATGTCAATCAATGTATTTACGTCGGCCAATGATTACAAATGTCCGTATTTCTGACAATTTCTGCGCCATTGTTCACGTCACGTGTCTATCGTGGTTGACGTGTCCTACCTGTTGCATGCCTTCTCCGTCTATCCACATACACGTTTACCCACCGTAATATTTCAATATATATATATATCCAAATTTATCCCTGTAATTTATTACGTTTATATGTATTTTTAAAATATCAAAATATTGAAGATATAAGTGACTTTGGATTTGGATTTTCTATAACGTGTAATACTCTCTATAACACTATTTATAAATGTGTTACGTGTCTTTTTAATTAGTTATTTAATTTTTAAAAATTAAGTTAAACTATTTTAATTGATTAGTGAATTTTAAAGAATAAGTGATTTTATATAGATAAAAATATGAAAAGTGTTACACAAAGTGTTAGAAAAAATTATAGATCTATCACTCCAAATCTTCTATTATGTTCCCTATTTCAATCTCTATTTTAATTTATAAATATTTCTATTATATTTCAAGTTATAAATACTTATGTTATATTCCCTGTTTTAATTTTCAATTCGATTTATAAATACATGTCACATGTAGTTTATTAGTGAACCTAAAAAATATGTATTAAATATATATTGCATGTATTTATAGATTTGAAATGAGAATTAAATAAGAAATGTAACAAAATTCCGTTGAGAAAATCATTGGTGTTTTTGTGTTATAAAGATACTCCAATTGGATTTTGCTTTACAATGTATCAACCACTCCAATTCTCTAATTTGCTAAACATTATATCATAACTAACTAAAGTGGTCATCTTTGTTCGAATGATTTGTTTTTAATTTATACGTTCGGTTGCAACGGTTTTAGTCAATGCGAGACACTAATAGTAAATTCAAACGAGATCCCAAGTGTAATTCATGTAATAGATTAAAATTCATGTAATATATGCGACAATTAAAGAAAAAAAATAACTAAATTGGTCAATTTTATATCATATATGGTCTATAAGGTAGACTCGGACAAAAAAAGATGCATGTGATTCTTGTTTTAATTTTTCGTTTCCCACGTCACAAAACGGTACGTACGATTGGTTAGTTTTCAGGACAACTATATAACTACGGTATCATTGTACTTTGATTTGAGGTGAAAGACATGATTCCATTTAATAAATGATAGAATTAATTTTTTTTTTAAAATATATAATAAAAGAAATATATGTTGTTCACACAAACTACAAACTGTACAAAGTTTATATATTAAGGTCAATGGCTCACATCACATGTCCTCACTCACTCACTCACTCACTCACTCGTTAGGGACAGTAAATTATTGTATTTCACATCTATTATTATTCCCTATCTTAAAAATCACAAAATATTGTGTTAAAGATTCCATTTTGTTCATATAATTTTTAAATGTTGAGTAATTATAAACTCTTTTAACATCCCTCAAAAAAGATACAGAACAAACCCTTTTTTTTTTTTTTTTGGTTTTTTTAAGTCCATGGTGGACATTTCACGTGAATATGAAAATGAAAATGGCACTTAATCAACTACATTGTTATCTCCGCTGCAACAAAATTTACTGTGAATATGAAAATGGCTCAAACTTTGATGCAGATTGCAGCAAGTCCGAAATGTCAGAAAACTGATAAACTCATTTAATTTACTCATCAATTATCTCACAACATGACAATCAAACCCAACAACCCATTCACACTAATCCAAAACTTAAAACAAAACTAATTAATGTAATTACTAGTCACTCAACGTTGTTTTAGAGATATTCACACTAATTAAAAAAAATTATAAATTCTCTTATTTACCCATATTTATAACCATAACTTTCTCTCTTCTTTTAGATAACATTACATAGATAAATAAGACTAAAATTAAAATTGGAAGTTTTTAAACTTTTTGCATTGAAATTTGTAAAATGACACGAGAACAAAAAATGAGAGCTAAAACGACACTTATTAAAGAACATATGGAGCATACAATAATACTAATCCAAATTCTCAAACTTACGCCTCCTAATACTACAATTAATATTACAATTATAGATCCTAATATTTTACTGACTTTTGTCCACAAAATTAACACTCCCCGTTATATTTTTTATTTAATTTATAAATACATGTCACGTATATTATATTATATTTAACTAAAATTCTGTCGAGTGAATAGCGGATTTGATTTGCTATGTATTAAATTTATTTTCTAATTTATGGAATTAAATAACCTTCCTTTGTATTTTATTTAAAATTCCCAAATACATTTGATTTGGTTATTAAAAGTGAGGACAAAATATGATACTATTAAGATTTATAATTTATAATTCCTTTTCTCTATCAACAATGTCGAACCTCATTTTGGACCTTCATAAAAATATATATACAGGGACTAATTGAATTCTGGTTAACTAAAATATAAAAAGGGAAAAAAAACGCACACAAAAACATAATTATACTTACCTCTTTTGAAGTTTGATCAAATTACTAAAATAGTTTTAAAATTGAACTAAATTGCAATCAATTTTCTAAAAATAACGAATATTGAAAGAGTAATAAAAAGATAATACCACCTTGAAATAATTGTAGAATTAATTACTCGATCAAATCTCAAAAAGTAAATGTAATTAATTTTATAACATATTTATAATTGATTAACTGTAAAATTAATAGTCAAGTAAATTTATGAGTTATTTATTATAATCATTTGAATTTTTAATTTCATTTTGTAACTTGACTAAAATTAATTTGAGAGAGTTTTGGTCAAATTTTAAAGGAAGAGATATAATTATTAATTAATCGAAAAAAAGAAAGAAAAAAAAAGTTGTACACTATAATTGACTTTATTGAAACATATGACGAAGAATGAAACGAATATTCTTTGCGCTCTGTCCTCCATCCCTCTGTCCATAAATACAATGACACAGAGAGCGAGACAAATTAAGAAGTGTCCCTTAAGCAAAGCAGAGCAGAGCAGAGCAAAAGGGACACGCAGTTTCGCACCAAATTTACACATACTTGTATGTATGTGTGTGTAAATAATTCTAACGTTAACTTCTACATTCTTTTTGATTAATCGAATCGAACCCACAATTTAATTTTGATAAATAATTTGTATTATTTTGTGATTTTGGAAGAATTAGTATGGAGGGCAGAGGAGGAGGAGGAGGTGGAGCAGCTGCAGCACCGTCGGCGTCGGCCGCTAATGGTGGCAATGTTGTAAATAATAAGGCCGAGTTTCCCTTGAAGTTTTGGGAGGTGATGGTTGCATGCGGAGTCGTATTGGGATTTCTTTTGGGACTTGCAGGTGTTTATTTCACCATGCCTGCTTCTGATTATAGCTTCCTTAAGCTCCCCCGCACTCTGCAAGACCTCCAAATTCTCAGGTCCTTATAGAATTGGTTTACCATTTATTTTTAGAGTTATGGTTGTGAATTGTGCATAATGTTATGAAATAATTCATCATGCATGAAATTTGCTATTGATATGGCCCAGGTGAATCGAACTTGAATAATATCTATGATTGCAATTTTTTCTGTTATTTTGAATAAAATGGGTTTTGAAGTTATATTAATGTGATCCGTTGATGTATGCTACTCTCTTAAACGAATTCAAGTTTTCTTTGATTGGATGATTCTCAGGCGCATTGGGATGGCAAAAGCTTGAGACTTTAGATTAAGTGAATGATTTCACTTTGAAAAGATTGTTCCTTTGCAAGATTGAGCATCTTTGATGTATTGGGGCTAGTTGGAGCTGAATCAGTATGGTTATTAAAGTTTAAAACTCTGTAGCAGTTACTAAATTATGAGACAAAACACATTTTTTTAATGCTTAGGGGGATCAATTTTTCGTCTGCTACTATAGGGCAGGGAACTTCGCATATTGACTTTAAGAACCTGAAGGATTTTAGCCGAATAAGGGATTCTAGTTCTTGATGTTTTGTTCGTTTTCCAGATGGAATAGGTTCCCCATCATGAGTTAAGAGTGGTGAATGTGGGACTCTGATGGACGTGCATCAAGATTTTTACTTAGTTTCTTGGGCTGTGTTGTTTGACCCAATTAAGAACTGAAATGAGCAAGATGCGTTGGCATCTTATTTATATGTCAATGTGGGAATACAACCTCTCTTGTATGGGGACTTTTTATCTCTTTGACGGTTTCTGTAAATAAAGGAACAATATTTCTTTTGGAAGGAGTAGAATGTGAGATCGAGGTGCAGATGAAACCGTGGATTATTGTTTATCAGTGTTCTGGTTCATTGTAAAAAGTTGCTAAATTTGATTCATTGGCATGTTATTGTAGTTTTTAGCTTATAGCTGGTGCAATTCAATAACCTGTAGCTCTCATTTGTGTTTGTTGGAAATACAGTAAGAAGTTAAGAGAACAAGCATTATACTGTTGTTGGAAATACAGTATCCAAGAGTTCTGTTACATCTCCCTGCTGATATTGTGCATAATTTTCTTCTTGACTTTTTCCTATGACCATGTGGCATGTGATGAACTTTACCATTGCCTTCGTTATTGTCCATTTGATCATGCCATTGAGCTATTCCAAGAGTTGACAAAAGTTGTATATATTGGAGATTCTAAATCAATACCTGTGAGTCTGCATTGCCTGATGGTTTTTGTGTAGCTAGCTAGTGCTTAGCTCCTTCAGTGAAGAAAGCTATCTCCAAAGAAATTGTATATGTCTAACGTCTTCAAGTACATTAGGAAGACTGCGAATGCCTCCGAACTTAATCATTTTTTATAAGAGTTTGTTAGTTTAAAAACATGACTTCAGCACACGGTTTTGGGATATGACATGCAATTTGAACATGGCAATGTGCTTTTTGAATATTCTTTTCTCTTTTAATGTTCCCTTGCCAAGCTTCCCTCTGATTGTGCTTCTAGTACATAGTTAATTCTTGTATTAAATGGTTGTTGGAGAATCTAGTTTGTTGATGAATATCAATATAATTGAAGAAAAGTTGATTATATTTCTGGCCTTTCATATTTCTTGTAGGGATCACTTGGAGAGCTACACAAGTGACTACACTGCACAAGTTCTTATCGGATACTGTGTGGTCTACATTTTCATGCAGACTTTTATGATTCCAGGAACTGTTTTTATGTCACTGCTTGCTGGGGCTCTTTTTGGGGTCTTCAGAGGAGTAGCTCTTGTTGTCTTCACTGCTACTGCTGGTGCATCTTCCTGCTACTTCCTATCAAAATTAATAGGGCGGCCTCTAGTTTTTTCACTCTGGCCTGATAAGTTGACATTTTTCCAGACTGAGGTGATTATTCCTCTCTATTATCACCTTTTGTTTTTGAACTGAACTAATGGATTTCCGCATTTCTGTCTACTCAGGTGGCTAAAAGGAAAAGCCGACTGCTGAACTACATGCTTTTCTTAAGAGTAACACCAACATTGCCAAATACATTCATAAATGTAGCTTCACCAATTGTAGATGTACCTTACCATATTTTCGTTCTAGCAACTGCCATTGGGATCATGCCTGCTGCTTTCGTCACAGTCAGGGTATGTACTATTCAAGCTAGTCTTCTTCTAGTACTTTCCCTTAGAAATGATGCTCGTTGGAATGTGCATCTATCTAATTGAATTATTGAAACACCTTGCCAAAAGTTTAGAACACATAACTTGCACTAGCAAGGCATATCTATCTACACATGAGAATGAACGCCCTTTCCCCAGTGGGATGTCCCGGATCCAGATCAGTCTAAGATGGTATTAGAAAAACTAAAACGTGCGTAGCCGATTAAGCATAGGCTACCACAATATGTATCTTGCTTGATTTTGTTTCTCATCCATGGATATTGATTTATTTGGCACCGTTTTGCAGGCTGGAATAGCTCTAGGCGAGCTGAAATCGCTGGGCGACCTCTATGATTTCCAATCTATAGCAACTTTGTTTCTAATTGGGGCGATAACCGTTACTCCTACTTTGATAAGTAGCAAAAGCAAATAGTAACAAAGCATGAATCATCAGCAAATTAGATGGTGCAGGTAGGCCTTGTGTTACATGTAACCAATGTTTAGGCATCTTCCTGTTGTTGTACATATTTGTATCAATAAACTTTAGTCTGCAGAACAGTTTTAGCTTTGGCAATTCTACCATCAAAAGCAAGACTCAAAACATTGAAGGGAAATGGTCATTTTGTTACTGCAAAATGCGTTACTTCATCACTTCTTGCTTCTTTTTTTCCTGCATTTGGGCAAGGCTGTGGAATGGGAAGTGCATGGTTAATTTTAGACTTGTTCAAATTTACACTTTTATTAATTTATTATAGAATTTTTGGAAAAAAAAAATGACTGCGGGCCTTCCCGCATGTTATAGACCAATAACCATGTGCCTTAGGAAGGCAGGCCCATCATTCGGCCACCCCCGCTTGGTTGGAAGCCCACGTGACTGGGCTCGGCCCATAATTAGAGTGATGAGGGATTTGGTTTGCTATAGTAATACTAATAATTAACGCCTAATAAATAAACTATTATGGGTTAATTACATTATCTCCCTTGAAGTTTAGCTTTAGTTACTACAATAATATTTTTTAATTAGTAATTCAAACAATAATATCTCCTTTGAAGTTTAGCTTTAATTACTACAATAATTTTTTTTCAATTAGTTATGTTTTATGTTTCATAATTATAACATGAAAAAAATATATTATACATACAAAGAAATAATGACACATGCCAATTATATTAACATCAAATCATCTTTGTACATTATTAGACATTTTTACTATGATATATGCCGTATATGACACGGTCTTAAAAATAAATTTACACAAAAATTCTTGTGAAACTGGAAATTGATTTATATATAAAACATGGTTTATATATGAAATAACCAATTAATTGTCGTTGAAATTGTGAATCTAATTTCTTATCACTTTTATCACGCATTGAAATTATCGTAAATCTAATTTCTTGTCCTTTTTATCGTGTATTGAAATCGCAACTAACTTGTTGTTGTATATAAGAACTCGATTCACACAGGAGACCAACCGATAAACTTAATATTTCAAATATTCAAGTGAATTGGATTTATATATTCAAAAACTAAAAATAAATATTTGTAATAATTATGTACTAAGATACTTTCAAAATTCATAATAACCATGCATCACACATCATTTTAAAGATGAGATATTTTGTCCAATATTATCCTGTTTTATTTTATCTTAAATTAAAATTACGCTGTAGGTTCACTCATCACTTTGGTTAGGGTCTAATAATTGTAAATTATTTTACTGATATTTATACTTTTAGTCCCTAGTTTTAGTAAAATTACGTAATTTAGAACATTAAACAACATAAAACATGATAATATTGGACAGAAAATATGGTATTATATTTTGGTTGTTGTGATCAAATCAATCTTGATTACCACCAAGATTTGGATCATGGCATAAAATCAAAGAATTATTCACCCACTTGACTATGGCGTTTTTATTTGATTTTCTCCAAGCAGATATGCCTAAGAATATTCATGAACTTTAGTTGCAATTATGATAGACAAGACAATTATAATAAGTTTTGTATTGCTAAAGATTTTGACATATTATTATCTTTTTTTTTTCTTCAATCAGAAGATCGTTATGTACTCAATTAAAGTTTGCAAAATTCCAATAGATGATCCAACTTACATCATTAATTAAATTGTTTCAGAACTAATTAATGATCAAATTTAGCAGTCTAATAAATGGAGAAATTTTGCTTAAACATTTCATGATATTCATGGAATATTAATCTTACATATGATAATAATGCATTAATTACTAGCTGATCTACACTAATGCTATATAAGTAGAATAACAATTTTCATATTAGCACAATTTACAGAGCTATATAGATATGATCGTTTTTCATTATATAAATTAAGTTTTAAAATGGGATTATGCATACAATTAATTTATTGTTCCTTCTTTACATAAACAATGGAGTTTTCATTCCATGTTTTGTTTGTGTCTTTTTGACTCCTTTCAATGGACTATGATGTCTATTATAACTTGCCAAGTAATAATAATTAAACATTTGCTGGATGTCATAATTTCCATTCACCCCTTCTCATTTAATATTAATTTTTAAAAAAAACGTCTAATCCAACCTACAAGATGCTAATTTACAGTAAATTGTCAACTAAAAAAGAAGAATCCAACAGCCGAAGCTATCACCATAGCCGAAAAACTTGTTTTTGTTAATTAGTATTTTAGAGTATTATACATTTAATTTTATTTACAATCAATATAACTCTCCAACTCATAAGCTTTCTATAGCGGTGGATATATTTCGATAACTTTTCCCCAACCAATCAGAATATGACACGTACATAATGAATTTTAGTACTGAATCAGAAGTGCAAACGGTGTGCGATGTAACTAATGTGACTATAAAGACGATGAATAGTTTGCCATATTAAAACAGCTCTAACAAGTAAATCTCACCTAATAAAAAATATTAAATGAAAGTATGGATTCAATATATACTTATAAACATGGGCTCTCTTGCTTGAAGAGTGCTTTTTGCTATTTTTTTTCTATTATTTGAGATGTAATTTAAACCTCAAAGCCTTTCGAGACATAATTCCTGAGTTTTCACCCTTAAGTGTTAGTTTCACAATAATAAGTTGCAAATCAGAATTTACACACACTGGAAGTGGGAACTGGGCAGGAGCGAATTCCCAATCCTTAACACAAGAATGCAAATAGTATACAAAATCAGATTTGGGATGCTCATTTCTTCTCTTTGTTGCTACAAGCAACAACTTGTGACAATTGGCTAGTTGACTGATTTGTACTTCAAAAATAACTCTTTTATCAACTTCATTCATTTAATTTGCTTTGGATGTCGGCCAAATAATTGTGGGATTGATTGAACACTCTATCTTGCAGCATGCAAAGTCCAATGTCCATTCCATCATATCGTCATATATGCACTTTAAATGAAGTAGGGCAATCACCATCAACTTCTCTCCGATGACCACTCTTGCATTTTGCATGGAACAAGCTCTAAAACTATGGACAAATCCTAGTGGTGTCGGAACGATCACATACCGAATAAGAGTTAAAAAAAATTACCAAATTTAAAGCATGCATAGAGGGGTTAAAAATGGGACAAATATTTCATATTGAAGAAGAGTTAAGAAAGAAAAACTAAAGCATGCTTAGTGCCATTAAAAATGGGACAATACTTTGAAGAGATTAAACACTGACTTTGAGATCATCGCAATCTATGAGTTGTTACGTTGGAATCAGTTTTTGTTCCATATATGGTATTAACAATACGTGCACATCAATGTTTATATAACTAACACGGGATTAGATTTGTAAAAACAGGCAAAAAGAACACAAATTTAGAAAATTTAAAATATTTATTGAATAATATGAAAGTCCCTATTAATGTAAATAAAAATTTTCAAATGTTTATATACTTATAAGAAATCCTAAACTAAGATAAATAATTTAGAAAACTTAAATGGATTCGTCGGAAGTGATCTAAATAAAATGAATTTCGCCGAAAAACGACACACGAGACCAAGTTTCCTCCGGTGATTCTTGTAGAACTTATAGTGCACAACCAATATCCATCCTCAATCATCCCTTACACATCAATAAGAAGATCCAACCTCCAAATATATGCTTGAAATATTAGGTGAAGCCAAGCAAGAGGAAGGTACATGCATTATACATACATGATTAAGCAATAAATTTAACAACATGGTGGATCCTCTAACATTCTTTTAAAATGCTTCTTTATTGTGATACTATTGATAATAATCCACACGGATATGTTCATGGAATCAATACACTACAGTATATGAAAAATATCTTATATATGGCCATCATCCACCAACCAAAGCTAGAACTGCTTTTGCTTTACTTGCCGGTTGGTATGCTCATGCTCCCCCTTCCCCACCATTCATCTTGTCAATTTTATTTGTTCAAGAACTTGTACAAACTATAGCCTTTCAACACCATCATATAATCATCATAATCATCATAATCATAACCCTTTTCAAATACGAACTAATGATCGATAGCCACCCAACACATATGACTTTCTTCTTCAAAAACGAAGATTGCCCATTTAAATTTCCTGCCCAAACAGAAAAGGGTTGAATTCAATGTAGCATTTCATAAATTCGGAGAAATCAAAGAAATTTTTGATTGAATTAATAATAGCTCAATTTAGCGTCCCATATTTGACCAAAAAAAAAAAAGTTTTCCAAAGTGACATTGCAATTTGCGTAGTATGACTTGAGTTGTAACTATTTAGGACAAAAAAGTTAGTCCAAATGTTTACTAATTTTTTTTTTGTTTTCTTCATGGAAAATGGTAAACCTATCATTTTCTGATTGGGTTTGCAGAAACTCACAACGGCAATGTCAGAAAAATGTAAAATTATTTATAAAAAGAAAAGAAAAGAAAAGAAAAAACCCAAGCGGGCAAGTCGAGGAACACTGTCCCCATTCTCGGCCACAGAGCGCGTGCAACACGCGGCGATTCAAGAACCCAGATGTCATTTTCGTGTGTCCCACAAGGGAGATTAACTATTGCAATAATTTGTACTTATTAGCGGACCCCACAACACTATGTACATTTCGTTGAATACAATGATTTGAGCGTTTAATGCACGCGCTATCCCCTCGCTTGGTTCGGTCGCTCATGTTTTCTTCTGTTTTTTTTTTCGGTTATGTTCCACTTTTGTCTAAGTTAACTGGAGTTAAAAGCTCTTCCCCATAGTAAAGTTTACAACAAAGAAGTTGCAGCTCGCTGTGAATGTACTCCTGTCTGCCTGTGAGTCTGTGCTCTGATCACACACACACCCCACCTTGTACTGTGCGTGCTTTTCTTTTAAAGGTACTGTGTGCGTGCGTGTGTGTCTGTGTGGGGGGGGAGGGGGGATAGAGAGATAAGTAGCAAAGTGGGTCGAATTGCTTTGTCCAAGAACAAAGCTTTTTGTTGTGTTGTTTTGTTAAAACAGGGAAAAATGGAAATGGGCATTTGCACAAATTAAGATAAGGGTTTTTGGTTCTTGATGCCATTTATGTTAGTGACAGAAAAAAGAATCGATTTTGATTAGATATTTGTAGTGGGAATATTTGGTGTTTTTCAGGCTTTTAAGCTAATACATACCCTTTTTTATTACTGTCTTGCAAAAGGTTTGTTTATCTTTCTTTGCTCATGCTGCACTTTAGCTTAGTGTACTGTACTAGTTGGAGCAATATGCATATGCAATTGGTTCTGTTTCTTTTACTTTGTTTCTTTCATGGTTTCATTGATGTCGTCCACTTTTGAGAACCACTTGTAATAATACTTATTTCTCCATTGCTCCATTAACAAGATTCAGCTTTTATGTTTGTTGCATGTGGGGTTTTGCTTTCAAAGTTGACTCTTTTCACTGGGTGGAGGATGGGTTGAGTTGAGGCCTCTTAGTCTCTTGGTTTTTTGGTTCATTAGAGTCTGTAAATTGTCAACTTTAGCATCGATGGTTTATCTTGTTTAAGTTTTATTTGGCTCCTTTGTAGGTAATATTAATCTCTTTTTGTTGATTACACCGACATTTACTTGGTTTTTGATGGTATCAAATGTTTGTGGGAAATTCCTCATGTTTATTTGTTCGAATCTAAGCTCTGTCTTGTAAATTTATTTTTCTGTTATTGGTAATATCTCAATTTATTGAGATCTTTGTCTGTTTACTAGTAATATTGAGCTTGTTAAGCTTCTATTCTGTATCCTTTTCATATATAGCGTTCTCTTACTGGAATTTGTGTTTTATGTGTGATATATCTCCCTAGTTTGCTAATATATTTACTTTTTTATGTGGTGGTTCAGTTTCTTAAGATTTGTCTGTAATGAAAACCGTGCTTATTCCTGTACTGCTTCATCTTTACTTAAGATTTTGGTATTGTTCTGTTTGAGCTGCAATCTCATGTTCTTCTTCTTCATTTTATTCCCTCTGAAGAAAGAGTGTCAAACTGAGAACAAGAATTTCATTGGAAGTTTAGCAGTTTCTTGATTTAACTTTGATTGATGAAAAAATTTCTGTCAACTGCAACAAATTGGGGGTATTGCCTGTATGGAGCATGCTTTTTATTAATAGCATTATGTTTGTTGTCCATTTGTGGTCGATTTCTTAACAAGTCTCTTTCTGACCCTTGCTCTGCATTTATTTACGTTTTGAAACTACAATTGAACATTCAAAAATAAGTCAGAGATTACATAGTTGAAGTGCCATTTCTTGCAGATTTTAGGGGATAAATTTCTCCAGACAGATGGTGTCAAGATCTTATTCCAACTTATTGGATCTTACTTCTGGTGATTCACCAACATTTAGCCGAGGAGGGAAGAAACTCTCTCGAATTGCGACTTTACCAGGAAAGTTATCCGAGCTAGATGATGAAAGTAGGAGTAATGTTAGCTCTGATGCTCAGTCTTCTGTTTCTGAAGAACGAGTGATCATTGTCGGGAACCAGCTCCCAATTCGGGCACATCGAAGACCAAATGGTGAGGGAGGGTGGAACTTTAGTTGGGATGAGGACTCCCTTGTCTTGCAACTCAAAGATGGCCTCAGAGAAGATGTTGAAGTAATCTACGTTGGTAGCCTCAAAGAAGAGATCGACCCAAGTGAACAAGATGATGTAGCTCAAACACTTCTTGAAACATTTAAATGTGTTCCTGCTTTCATTCCTCCTGAGCTCTTCAGTAAATTCTACCATGGCTTCTGCAAACAGCACTTATGGCCTTTATTTCACTACATGCTACCTCTATCCCCTGATCTTGGTGGCAGGTTTGATCGTTCCCTGTGGCAAGCTTATGTCTCTGTGAACAAAATATTTGCTGACAAAGTAATGGAAGTGATCAGTCCAGATGATGATTTTGTGTGGGTACATGATTACCATTTGATGGTGCTACCAACATTTCTGAGGAAGAGATTTAACAGGGTGAAGCTTGGATTTTTTCTCCATAGCCCCTTTCCGTCATCAGAGATATATCGAACTTTGCCTGTAAGAGATGAACTTCTTCGTGCACTCTTGAACTCTGACCTTATTGGCTTCCATACGTTTGATTATGCAAGACATTTCCTTTCTTGCTGTAGTAGAATGCTTGGAATATCGTACCAATCTAAAAGAGGTTATATAGGGCTGGAATACTATGGCCGCACAGTTAGCATTAAGATCCTACCAGTTGGAATACACATGGGCCAACTTCAATCTGTCCTGAACCTTCCTGAGACACAAGCTAAGGTTGCAGAACTACATGATCAGTTCCGGGGTCAGACGGTTTTGCTTGGGGTTGATGACATGGACATATTCAAAGGAATAAGCCTGAAACTTCTGGCCTTTGAGCAATTGCTCACTCAACATCCTGACAAGAGAGGTAAGGTTGTTTTGGTTCAAATTGCAAATCCTGCTAGAGGCAGAGGAAAAGATGTACAGGAAGTCCAGTCTGAAACTTATGCTACAGTGAAAAGAATCAACCAGATCTTTGGACGATCAGGATATAAGCCCGTGGTTTTGATTGATACTACACTTCAGTTCTATGAGCGGATTTCTTATTATGTAACTGCAGAGTGCTGTCTGGTTACTGCAGTTAGGGATGGGATGAATCTTATACCATATGAGTATATCATATCCCGACAAGGAAATGATAAGCTAGATGAAACATTGGGCCTGAATCCATCAACAGCGAAGAAAAGCATGTTGGTGGTTTCTGAGTTCATTGGATGCTCTCCATCTCTTAGTGGTGCAATCAGGGTTAATCCATGGAACATTGATTCTGTTGCTGAGGCTATGGATTCTGCTTTAATAGTCTCTGAAGCAGAGAAACAAATGCGACATGAGAAGCATTATAGGTATGTAAGCACTCATGATGTTGCATATTGGGCTCGTAGCTTCTTGCAAGATCTCGAGAGGGCTTGTAGAGATCATGTCAGAAGGAGGTGTTGGGGAATCGGGTTTGGTTTAGGTTTCCGTGTAATTGCATTGGATCCAACTTTCAGGAAGCTGTCAGTTGAACATATTGTATCCGCTTATAAGAGGACTAATAATCGTGCAATTCTTTTGGATTATGATAGTACTATGACATTGCAGAGTTCGATGTGTACGAGTCCAAAAGCAGAGAATATTGAAATCCTAAATAACTTGTGCAGAGATCCCAAGAATGTGGTTTTCATTGTAAGTGGGAAGGACAGAAAGACTCTAATGCAATGGTTTTCCTCTTGTGAAATATTAGGTATTGCTGCAGAAAATGGTTATTTCGTTAGGTAAGCACTTGAGATTCTCTAATAGGTGATCATGCTAGACAGAATACTTTTCTAGTTGTTCATGTTATTATTTCGTATTTTCTTGCATCAATCTACTTCACTCCGGCATTCTGCTAAGCATTTCAAGTTCAATGGTGATTTTAATGCTTGTCCAGCAACTGAGCAAAGAAGAATGACTAAATTTGTTTTCCTTGTTCATTGTTTTGTTTGTTCGACTTCTGTTACAATTACTTGTTTTCGGTTGCATTATGTTTTTGTGCGTTTTTGGTAGAAATGGCTAATTTATACTAGTAGTGCACAGCTCCTGATTGGGCTTGGCCACCCCAATAAACCAGTGTAGACCTTTAAATATCTACTCAATCCATACTGGATCCTTGTTCTCATTTCGTGGTGTCTACTTTGGAACTCCAGCTTCACTAGGTTTGAGATGGATGCTTTCTTTAAGCTTGCTAAAATTTCAATATAATGCACCCAGCCACACACAAATGAGGCATAATACTTGGAGAGCTGAATTCTGGTGGCTGCTCCATACTAGACAAAGATAATGTTGGTGCTAAAACTGTATGCGCAGTAAAAGTTTGGGCACCTGCAATTATTATGTCGGATTGATGGTTTTTTTGTTCGTCTGCCATAGCATTTACTGCCCAGTTTCAAGACCTGGTGAATTTGAACTGAAATAATTATCATTCCTTTTCAGGCCACAAAAGAATGCAGAATGGGAAACATGTATTGCCGTACCAGATTTTTATTGGAAGCAGATTGCTGAACCTGTAATGCAACTTTATACAGAAACAACTGATGGTTCTTTCATAGACACCAAGGAAAGTGCTTTGGTTTGGAATTACCAATATGCAGATCCTGATTTTGGCTCGTGTCAAGCTAAGGAGCTTTTAGATCACCTCGAAAGTGTTCTTACCAACGAACCAGTTTCTGTCAAGAGTGGCCAGCACATTGTAGAAGTTAAACCTCAGGTTAGTCATAGAAGCCTTTGTTGTGTTGCTTTGAAGCGGTGCAATCAACTTAACATATAACTCCTTTACAAAGAATATTTGTGCTGTAGCTTGTAGAATGGAAACTCAACTATTTTTTCTACCCAATCTAAAGTGCAAATAATTTCTAAGGAACCCCTTGTAAACAAATATTTCTCTTTGGATGATATAATTATTTTGTGAACTGGATAATAATGTTCTTGATGTTAATACAAACTGATAAGTTTACTTGGATCATACAGTTAAGCATCTAACTGGCAGTATTACAACTGAAACCATGTGCTCCAATGCATAATCATAGTGTGCACAATTTTCTTGGTTATGGAGGCCTTAAGACTTCTAACCACCAGTAATACCTTTTAACTTGTCAAAAGAACCTATGAACATGAGAATAAATCTTCCTGCTGCTTGATCTTATTTCTGATACCTGTCTGAAAATATACTTCATTATGGATATATATTGATCAAGGTCTTCTTTTAAATAGTTTTTACTTTTCCATGCCTATACAATCACAAATTAGATATTTCTCTGTCCCCAAAAAGTTTTTCGGTTTCAGCTTTCATTTTACTGTGTAATTGAGACTATTAAGGTACTCTTTGAACATCTAACAGAACATGATTCTTCACTAGCCAAAGCCTGATAACAGAACATGATTCTTCACTAGCCAAAGCCTGATAACAAGTCTGTCCTTTAAATATCTATTTGTCCCCTTATGTCAGCAGTATTGATGCTTTAAATTCTTCCTGAAGGGATTTTATTTTTCCCTTTGTTGTGGATAGTCTTTTATTTACCTTAGTTTTCATCATATTCTCTCCATTTAGGGTGTCAACAAAGGCCTCATTGCAGAACGCCTCCTGGCTACAATGCTGCAAAAGGAAATGCTTCCAGATTTTGTTCTTTGTATAGGTGATGATCGATCTGACGAGGATATGTTTGAAGTGATAATGAGTGCAGTTTCCAATGCCTCTCTCTCTCCAGTTGCCGAAGTTTTCGCTTGTACCGTCGGCCAGAAACCGAGTAAAGCGAAATACTACTTAGAGGATACCCCTGAGATATTGAGAATGCTGCAGGGTCTTGCTGCTGCTTCTGAGCAATCTACCAAAACTATTTCCCGAGCTTCTCAACGAGTAATCATCGAGAGAGAATGAGACAAATAGATTAGTCTATATGTACTCCCACAGATAAGTTGAAATGGTCTGTGGAGATAGGTTATTGTAGATCATTTAGCTTTTTCTCTAGTGAGGGTTGAGGTTTAGGAATCTTGAATGTCATTTGCAATCTTTCCTTGGAATTTCATGATTATACTCAGTAATTTCAATTGTCAGTAAACTTATTTGCTACTCTAAAAGTTAACCATCCTGGTGTGCTTGTAGTGGCAATAGTAATGGTTGTAATCATTTTAATGTTTACTCATTCTAAAATGTTGCTATTGTTATTTGTGTGGATAGCTTCTTTGAATCTGAATTAAAATGTCATATTATTTATCATTAGTCCTTGTCAAGGGAATTGTCTCTTTGTGCCTGATTAGGTTGGCATCACCAGCTTTGCACAAATAATTCCCAATAAGTTTGTCAATGTCATTTTCTACTTTGATGGCAGAGATGGCAATGGGTTAATAATATATCACCATCATAGCATGTTTTTCTAGAAGGGACATTATGATCATGACATTTGATTAGTGTATGAATATTGCCACTTGAAGTTGAAAGGCATTGCATAATGCACTAGGTTCACAGAACCGGAATTCTTCTCCAAGTTATTAGCTTGTCTCAAAAATGTATGCCCAAACTGAAAAACAAGGCATCTCAAGTAGTGGAAATTGTTATGAAAATATTAAATGTGGATGTTCATTATCTATTAAATGGGTTCATGCATATCCCATCTGGATTCATCCCCTTTGTAAATATCTGGACTAATGGATAACTATCAGTTATCATCTAGAAATACTAAATCAATAAACAATTCAGCAACTTGGTTCAGCTACCTGATTCAGCTACATGGTTCAGCTACCTGATTCAGCTACCTGCTTCAGCTACCTGGTTGACCTACCTGGTTTCATCTATAAATAGAGGCTATAGTAATTCATTTTAATTAGAGAAACCCTGCAGGAACTCTGCAAACTTGTACTACCAAATTGCTATCAATAAAAGTTAATACAATAGAGCCATAATTCCACCTACTTCTTTTGTGTATTTCTCTTTTGTACTGTTATTTAGTTGTATTGCATAGAAGTAGTAGTTTTACAACACGTTATCAGCAAGAGACTCTACCACTGGAGCAAATCAGATTCAAATCTAGACGTTAAAACTTTGCTGGTTACATATCTTTGCACGAGACTCTACCACTGGAACAAATCAGGTTCAAATCTAGATTTTGAAGAAATAGTTGGTTACATATCTTTGGTAAGATCTTGAAATTTGCATTTTTGGTAAGTTCATGAGGTAATATTTCTTCCTTTTTCAATTAATTTATTTTAACCGTAAAGTTATGCTTTTTGATATTCTTGAAATAATCACTTATCACGAATATTGAGAAATATTCAACCACCTGAAGTTGGTTGTAATTCCAAAAGTTCAGTCATGGCATAAATTGCCTTATAATGATTATATATTACCGTGGCAAGAAATGAAATAATCTCCAGAAGAGGTGATGATAAGAAAAATGGCAAAAATAAATGCCTCTGGTGTGGTATAGAAGGCCATTGATCTCGTATCTGTTGTACGATAGATCTTCTTATTAAATTTTATCAAGCATCATTGAAAAAGAACGGCCAAGGTGTCGAAACAAATTTCATTGATCAGATTTCTCACCCTGAAGGTGCAATTTTGATCATATTTACTTGAACACCCTGAAGGTGTAATATGATCATATTTATACACCTTGAAGGTGTAATATATTTATGTAATTTTTATCTGTTTAATTTTCGCACCTTTAGAATTTTTTTTACGCCTTTTATGTAATTTTATTATGAAGTCTATTATATTTCTTTATAAATATTGATATATTCTTCTTGAAGAAGAAAACTGATATATTTCTTTCTGAAGAAGAAATTGGCATATTTCTTCTTGAAGAAGAAAATTGATACATTTCTTCCTGATGAAGAAAACTTATACATTTCTTCCTGACGAAGAAACTGATATATTTCTTCTTGAAGAAGAAACTGATATTTTATTCTTGAAGTTTATTTATGTTAATTTATTGATTAATGTTTATTTATTAAAGTTTATTTATATTTTGTCATATTCTTACTGACAAAGAAAATTTGATACTTTTCTTCCTGAAGAAGAAAACTTGATGCCTTTCTTCCTGACGAAGAAAGTTGGTGCATTTATTCCTGATGAAGAAATTGATACGTTTCTTCCTGAAGAAGAAATGGATGTTTATCTTCCTGAAGAAGAAATGAATGCCAAATACATGGGATCAAATAATGGTGATGATATTTGTCTTATTGATAGTGCTATTACGCACACTATCCTCAAAGACAAGAAGTATTTTTCCTACCTGAAGATGGGAAAAACTAATATTAATACAATTAGTGGTAGTGTTAAACTAATTGAAGGCTCCGGAAGAGCTAGTATATTTCTCCCTGAAGGAACCAAAATTGTTATAAACAATGCACTACTATCTACAAAGTCTCGAAGAAATTTGCTGAGTTTTAAAGATATTCGCCGAAATGGATATCATATCGAGACTATGCATGAAATGAATGGTGAATTTTTATTAATTACAAATACCATTTCTGGAAGAAAATGTGTATTAGAAAAATCACCATCTTATTCATCTGGTTTATATTATACGAAATAAGTGCAATTGAAAGTGATCACCTTGTAGACCAGAAGTCTACAAATCCCAAAGATTTTATGATATGGCATGACCGTCTGGGACATCCTGGTTCTATAATGATGAGACGAATAATTGAAAATTCACATGGCCATTTATTGAACAATCAAAGAGTTTTAAACTCTAACGAATTCTCTTGTGTTGCTTGCTCACAAGGAAAGTTAATAATTAGACCGTCACCAATGAAAGTGGGGACTGAATCCCCTACATTTCTAGAACGAATTCATGGTGATATATGTGGGCCTGTAGATCCACCATGTGGACCATTTAGATATTTTATGGTGTTGATCGACGCATCAACAAGATGGTCACATGTAAGTTTATTATCTACTCGCAACTTGGCGTTTGCGAAATTACTTGCTCAGATAATTAAACTACGAGCACAATTTTCAGATCACCAAATTAAGAAAATTCGTCTAGATAATGCTGGTGAATATTCATCGCATGCTTTTGATGATTATTGTATGTCGATTGAAATAAGTGTTGAACATCCTGTAGCTTATGTTCATACACAAAATGGTCTAGCTGAATCATTTATTAAACGGTTGCAATTAATTGCTAGACCATTACTTATGAGGTCTAAACTTCCTTTGTCTGCTTGGGGCATACTATATTACATGCAGCAACCCTTGTGAGAATTAGGCCGACAAGTTATCATAATTACTCTCCCATACAATTAGCTTTTGACTATGAGCCTAATATTTCTCATTTGAGAATTTTTGGTTGTGCAGTTTATGTCCCGATTGCACCACCACAACGTACTAAATTGGGCCCCCAACGAAGATTGGGGATATATGTCGGGTATGAATCACCTTCTATTATTAAATATATTGAACCATTAACAGGTGATTTATTTACTGCGAGATTTACTGATTGTCATTTTGACGAATCGCATTTCCCGACATTAGGGGGAGATAAAGTTCAACCGAAAAAGGAAATTAAATGAAAAATATCACTTGATTTCCTTGATCCTCGTACAAAAGAATGTGAACTGGAAGTTCAAAAGATTATATATTTGCAAAGAATTGCAAATCAATTACCGGATGCATTTACTGACTCCAGAAGAGTTACTAAATCACATATTATTGCTGAAAATACTCCGGCTAAAGTTTATATCCCTGAAGGACAAATTACAAGTGCTAGTGAGTCTCAAGCATGGCTGAAGCGTGGTAGACCTCTCGGTTCCAAAGATAAAAATCCTCAAAAGAAAAGAGGATTAAAAGTGAGTCAAGAACTCCAAAATAATGTTAGTGATAAAATTATACCTTCTGAAGAGGTTGCTCCTGAAGAGGTAACTCCTGAAGAGAATGATATTATAGAAACTTCAATAAATTTTGTCACTACAGGAAGATGTTGGAATCGAAGAGAACTAATTGTTGATAATGCTTTTGCATATAATGTTGCACTTGATATTATGGAAGAAGACGAGGATCATGAACCTAGATCGGTTGATGAATGTCGGAAAAGAAATGATTGGCCAAAATGGAAAGATGCGATCCAATCTGAATTGGATTCA
Source organism: Ophiorrhiza pumila (assembly GCA_016586305.1). Taxonomy (NCBI): domain Eukaryota; kingdom Viridiplantae; phylum Streptophyta; class Magnoliopsida; order Gentianales; family Rubiaceae; genus Ophiorrhiza; species Ophiorrhiza pumila. The sequence continues at coordinate 32,855,681 of BLIW01000008.1, read as the reverse complement.
CTGGCTAAACGAAAAGTATTTGGACCTGTAGTCCAAACACCAGAAGGTGTAAAGCCATTTGGATTTAAATGGGTATTCGTGCAGAAAAGAAATGAAAACAATGAAATTGTGAGATATAAAGCACGACTTGTAGCCCAAGGATTTTCACAACGACCTGGATTTGATTATGATGAAACATATTCACCTGTAATGGATGGAATTACATTTAGATATCTTGTCAGTTTAGCAGTGCATGAAAAACTTGATATGCGCCTGATGGACGTAGTCACTGCTTATTTGTATGGCACATTAGAAAATGATATCTATATGAAAATTCCTGAAGGATTCAGTATGCCTGAAGCATATAAATCAAATCCCAAAGAAAATTATTCTATTAAATTACAATGGTCTTTGTATGGATTAAAGCAATCTGGACGTATGTGGTATAACTGTCTTACTGAATGTTTAACTAAAGAAGGTTATACAAATGACCCGATATGTCCATGTGTTTTCATAAAGAATAATGGGTCAAAGTTTGTCATCATTGCCATATATGTTGATGATCTCAATTTAATTGGAACTCCTGAAGAGATCCAAATGGCAGTTGAATATTTAAAGAAAGAATTTGAGATCAAAGATTTTGGAAAGACGAGATTTTGCCTTGGTTTGCAAATTGAACATTTGCAAAATGGAGTTTTCGTTCATCAAACTGCGTATACCCAGAAGGTATTAAAGCGGTTTTATATGGACAAGGCACATCCATTGAGTACCCCAATGGTCATTCGGTCACTCGATCCTATTAAGGACCCTTTTAGACCGAGAGAGGATAATGAAGAAATTCTTGGTCCTGAAGTACCATATCTTAGTGCAATTGGTGCACTAATGTATCTTGCTAATTGTACAAGGCCAGATATATCATTTGCAGTAAATTTATTAGCAAGATTCAGTTCCTCTCCTACAAAACGACATTGGAATGGTATTAAACATATTCTTCGTTATCTCCAAGGAACAATTGATCTTGGATTATTTTATCCATATGATTCTCGACATGAATTACTTGGTTATGCTGATGCTGGGTATTTATCCGACCCGCATAAAGCAAGGTCTCAAACTGGATATTTATTTACATGTGGTAACACAGCTATTTCGTGGCGATCCACGAAACAATCAATAGCTGCCACATCTTCGAATCATGCTGAAATTATAGCAATTCACGAGACCAGTCGAGAATGTGTTTGGTTAAGATCAATGACCCATTATATCCAGAAGAATTGTGGGTTATCTGTTGAAAATCCTCCAACTATATTATATGAAGATAATGCTGCTTGTATAGCGCAATTTAAGGGAGGATATATTAAAGGAGATAGAACGAAGCATATTTCACCAAAATTCTTTTTTACTCATGATTTGCAAAAGAATGGTGAAATTGATGTGCAACAAATCCGGTCAAATAATAATTTGGCGGATTTATTTACCAAGGCATTACCGACTGCAACTTTTGATAAATTGATTAGTAATATTGGAATGCGTCGGTTAAAAGATCTCAAATGATTTTCGAATCAGGGGGAGAAATAAATACACGAGAATGATGTACTCTTTTTCCTTCACTAGATTTTTTTTCCCAACTGGGTTTTTTTCTAGTAAGGTTTTAACGAGGCACATTCTTTGTGTAAATGAACATCCAAGGGGGAGTGTTATGAAAATATTAAATGTGGATGTTCATTATCCATTAAATGGGTTCATGTATATCCCATCTGGATTCATCCCCTTTGTAAATATCTGGACTAATGGATAACTATCAGTTATCATCTAGAAATACTAAATCAATAAACAATTCAGCAACCTGGTTCAGCTACCTGATTCAGCTACATGGTTCAGCAACCTGGTTCAGCTACCTGATTCAGCTACATGGTTCAGCTACCTGATTCAGCTACCTGGTTCAGTAGCTACCTGCTTCAGCTACCTGGTTTAACTACCTGGTTGACCTACCTGGTTTCATCTATAAATAGAGGCTATAGTAATTCATTTTAATTAGAGAAACCCTGAAGGAACTCTGCAAACTTGTTCTACCAAATTGCTATCAATAGAAGTTAATACAATAGAGCCATAATTCCACCTACTTCTTTTGTGTATTTCTCTTTTGTACTGTTATTTAGTTGTATTGCATAGAAGTAGTAGTTTTACAACAGAAATATCTTATTTAACTCATGACATTCAAATTTTTTGGGTTTAATTCCATAGAAGTGGAGGAGCACTTTATTCCATATCATTAGAGTGACGATCGTATTCTATATCAATCATTAGAGTGACGAAGTTTTATGATGGTTGTTAACTTAAAGCAACCATTCTTTTTTTTTTTTCGAGTTTGAGATCCGTCACTTATAAGCAAAAAAGTTGCTTATAAACAGTGGAGTTACTAATCACTTTAGTATTATATGCTGAAAATTTATATAGTCGTATGTAATTATATATGAGAGTCTCACTTTATTTTATGTTATTTTGTGTGAGACAATATTAATTAAAAAAAAACACAAGAAAAGCTGAAACATCCTTACTCCTTGGACCACAACTGCCTGTCTATGTTTGAGTCATTCCAATTTTATACTTTCACTGAACTGACCACTTCAGGATCAGAGAAAGTATATAAGAAAACTCGGGCATTGCTGTATCACTGGTTTTAAACCTTACGAGACAAACCTTTTCATCGTAAAGCTCTGATATAACCGTGAATTTTATGTGTCATTCTCATTCAATTGGCAAGGGAAAATCAGAAGCTTACTGAAACTCCAATTACCAATTCATAACCCTATCATCTGCAGTAAAACTCTCGCAGATGAAAAGGATGAGTTCAAAGTGTGTATGGTTTCCTCAAGATCACAACATTGTTAATGCAAACTCCATCTCAATTAAAACAAATTCCGTAAAGTCAGCAGCCACAACAACAGTTTCTTTTACTCAACAGTGGACAGGATAAATTTCCAGAGAATCAACTAGACAGAGACATGTTTACTGGTATCACATCCTTTTAGTATAAACACGAGAATCTGCTAATGTGAGAGCATTCCCATAACCTGGTGAACAATAAAGAGAGCCCAGACTACATGAGGGTAGTTAGCTAGGTGTGATTTCCACAGTGTTTGGTGCCAATGACTTGCTACCATACCAGCTATGTCAATGGTACAGCTCCATGACACTTGCGATCAGTAGAAATATTTAATTGAATTTCCTAGCTTTCTTTTTCTGACCATTGCTATCAGGAGTTTGCTTTTTTAGTTTGCGTTTAAACCCAGCTTGTTGAGCCTTTAGAGCTTCACCCCTTCTGGCTGCCACAGCAGGTCTCTTTTGCTTGCGCTCTTTCTGCACCGGTGCTTTCTGGCTATTCAAATTCAACTTTGCTGCTCCACGGGTTTTCTTCGGGATGCCAGATTTGCTAGCACGAAGTCCCTGATAAGTGGGGACCACATTTGATTTCATCTTATTCTCAGGGACAGAAAATTTGGAATTTATACCAAATCTTTTGGCTGGAGGAGTGTTCGACTCTGGTGGGAAAGGATTCCGTCTCTTTGAAGGAGTAGTATCTGATTTGGCATGATAAAGCCTCAAATCACGATCTCGGAGCTTCAACTGACGTCTTCTAACTACCAAGTTTGCAGCATCCTACATGTGCAAAGAACAAAAATAAATCAACTAGTGCCAGAGACACAATAGTTCTTCCTACCATGCAGTTCTCAAGGATCACATGTTCACATATAACGTTTGGCAAAACCACAAAGGAATAGTCTGAATCAGTATCAACTTGTACTCAGAAAGGTTACAAAGAAATGCAGGCATAGTTATGCATCTAGCAAAAGCCAACTCATGTGCTGGTACTAAAGCGGATGCCTCAACAGCAGTAGTACATATGATGCCTCAACAGCAGTAGTATATATGATGCCTCAATAGCAGTAAGTAATATCAAAAGGCTTAAATAGTTGTTGAAAAGTAAAGTTAAAAAAGAAGTGTGAATTAAAGATGAAACTATATTGCCTAAGAAAGGATGAAACTCGCATAAAAATTAGAGAAATTCATTTTTCTTGGCTTAATGCTAAATATGGTGAATAATAACCTTATAGTTTATATTCTGCTAACCGCAGTCAGTGTGGTAACATTTTTATCACTCCTCCTTGAGTAGAGTTAAAACATCAAAGTCATCTTCTCATCCCAACTAAACAAAGTATTTGAGTTCAATATTCAACTTCATCCCAGATATTAACCCCTCTTTAGTTTTCCTTTTTCTCCTCTTCTTTACATAAATTTAATTCTCTAGCACATTGGGTATGCAAACTCCATAAACAGATGGAAGCTCTTCGATTTAATGGTGCATCTTGCCTCTTTCTATCTTATCTTCTCTCCGTTCGTGGTGCTTCAGAGATGAGATCTGGCACATGTAATTAATTGGCCATTGTGGCTTATGCATTCAAGATAAGTTTATGTGACAAAGGTACAAAGGCACTAGAAAATCTAGTTGACAAAAGATACAAATCTAGTAGTCTAATACAGACTGTTCAATGCTAGTTAGAACCAAGACATCACTAGGAAAGCTGATACTATAGAATGCATTGAAGATAAATAACATAAATGGTAGGAAATTTACAATTCATACCCTTGTTTTGAACAACACATAAGCAATGCCTTTCCCCAAGTTTGTACCAGGATCTCTAACAACCCGAATTGCCTCAATGCTGGATTCCAAATCTTTGATACTAGTGAATAGTTTATATAACTCCTCATCCTAGAGAAAATTCATCAGAATCTCCAGAATATTGAGGGACTAGTGAAATTGCAAGAAATTTCAAAGCACAATAAGAATGCAACTCACTTTTACATCAAATGGGAGGTTGCCAACAAAAACAGTCCTCCTAATATCGTATAATGGAGAATTATCTCCCTTCAGCTTCTTGCGAGGAGGACATGCCCTGTCTACACGGATATGATTTCCACCAACCTGCATTCATTAACATATGAAATGAGACTGAATTATGCATCACTTTGCATCAAAATTTAGTCATCCTCAAAGCAGATTACTCATAAGCGTGGACACTTATGTGGGCCAAAGAAGTTACCACTGCCATATTGCGGGCCAAAGAAGCCTGAGCAGATTCTTCTGTTTTGAAAACTACATAAGCGTGGACACTGCAAAATAACCATTATTCAGCATAAACAAACTGTCAACAGCAGTAACGCAAAAACATTGAAAAACCTGCACTTACTCACTAGAAAAGACAAGTACTTTGACAACAACTAAGCCTTTATCCAACTAAGTGGATTCGGTTATATTGATCACATTTCACCACTGTGCACTTACTCACTAGAAGAGACAAGTACTTTGACAAAAGAAATGAAATCTCAAGCATGATTCATATCCATATCATATCTAAGTTGCTCAAAAGACAGAAATGCATGCTATATTTTTTTTTTGAAATCCTAAAAAGCTGATGGAAATCAAATTTCAGAAGCCAATATCTGGCCACGGTTGCCCTTTGTTGACATAATGAACTGTTTTGCTTTATACATATCTCTTTTCTCGGATGAACATCTCAAGGGTGAATGTACATAAAGAACATAGCTTAGTGAAAAATAAGAACAGCTGCTTGCTTCGGGACACACATAAAAAATTTAGAAACAACTATATACAACCTGTCAGCAGTCTCGCTTATTTGCTTTTTAATTATCGCACCCTTTCTAGGAATTTTGCTCTGCAACAAAGGAGCAATTGTCAAAAACTCAAACTTCATATAGACTAAGAATAAAAGCTAGAAAAATACTTACATCGTTTAAAGGAATGGAACGAATTCTCACAGACTCCACTTCACCAAACTTTCCAAACTCCTTAATCAACACCTTTTTCTTCATCTTCAAAGGCAAATTCCCCACAAAGACAGTCCTTAAAAGCTTACTCTCATCATCGAAGCCTTCCTTTGACTCCACCATCATATCCTCCAAACTATCCATTTTCTTCCTCTTTCTTCCCACCATTCCATCTCCGTCCTCTTTATCCACCTCCCCCACCTCCACACCATATCTCATTGCCTCATACTCAGCTTCCACCTCATCCCTCTTCCTCTTTTTCTTCTTTTTCACCTGATTAATCCTATTTCTCTCATCCACAAATTCCCCTAAATTCCCCCCCTTTTCCTTCTCCCCATTCAAAATCATATTATCATTAACCTCATTCCCATCCTTTTCCTTCACTTCCAAACCCACATTCCCTTTTTTCCTCCCACCTTCCTCTTTCCCAAATTGAACCATCTTCAATTTCTTCCTATCCCCTTCCTCCTCTTCAAACGGTGTCATTTCAGCATCTTCACTTCCACCTTCAATTTCCCCTTTCTTCTCCTTATTCCTCTTCCTCTTTTTCAGCTCAACAGACCCATCAGAATTTTCAAAAGCCCTCATCTTTTTCACATTCTGACTTTCAAAACCCAAACCCAGATCTTGTTTTTCATCGTTGAGATTTTGAGAAGATTCACCTGGCTTTCTTCTGAACGGATTACTGTCTGAAAAAATCGAAACTTTGGAGTTTTCTTCAGGGATTTCTCCAAAAAGGGAACAGAATACGTTGGAACTCCGCATAGCAGTTGAAGGGGTTGTGGATTCTTCATTTTTTGGTAGCTTTTTCTTTGAGGATTTCGCCATTGTTGAGGACAACGAAGATCAGAAACCCTAGGTTTTTACATTTTGGCTCGCGTATACGTTTTAATTACGTCAAACAAATTAGGAATTTAAAAAAAAAAAAAAACAAATTGGGAATTTGAAATTATTAAATTAGCCCATAACCAAAGGGAGCAAAGCCTGGTCCGAACCCGAAGATACAACGGCCCAGATCAATTTTATTGGGCCAGTCTTATCGATTAATTAATTCAAGAGCTTGGATCTGTCCAGCTTTCAATGGTTCCCCCATCATCCAGTCCAAGCCACTCTAAGGAATCTCATTACATAATTGGCCTATGACTATTTGTTATTTTTTGGGTTAATTACAAAAAAACCTTCATGTGGTTTACCGGAATTTTAAGTTACCTCCTTAACTTATAAAAATCTACAATTTAATTCCTTGTGGTTTAGACTTTAGTGAAAAATGACGGAAATATGATAAAGTAACGGCAGAAACTGAAATTCCTAAACTACCATAATGATCATCTTCAATCATAAATTTACAACTTTTGTATTTTACAGATTGTGTCTGGTGCATTTTTTTTTTCCAACGCATCATGTACAACTCGTACTCCCAAATCCACTCAACTAAGAATTTAAAAATGAAAAGAATAAACCACTCAATTAATAAATTCTCATAAGCTAATAACAGAGACAAATATACATTCTCAATTTCAACCCATCTCCCAAATGCACAATCATCTCTAGTTTTCATAAGCCAAATAACAAAGACAAATATACATCCTCAATTTTTAACCCATCATCCAAATGCACTCCACTTTCACAACTCGCTCTAGTTTTTCTAAATAATTGGTTTAGAATTCGCATAAGTCAATAACAAAGACAAATATACATCCTCAATTTCAACCCATCATCCAAATGCACTCCACTTTCACAACTCCCAATTTGATTTTTCTCAAACCAATTTTAGAGATCTTTCAAGGCAAAACCACAACTAGACTTTCCAAGTCCAAAGATCTTTAACTTTTCTACATGCCTTTGTGAAAATCTGTACAGGATCATCATTATATTCATCCTGATCACCACTGTCACCGCCCTTTTCTTCCACAGAAATCAAAAGGGGATGAGGATGTTAGGGTCCCTGAGACTTCTTGAGATTCTTCTTTAGTTTCATTCTGATGGAAATTATTGTTGTCGAGGGAATTATTTTCACTGGCAGTGCTCACCTTATTCGGGCACGCCTCAATTCTCTCTGTCGCCTCCTCCTCCTTCTCCGCCATTAATGAGCTTCCGTTCTGTTTCTACTTTGGCTTATAACTCTGTGAATCGCGTTGTCCTTTTCCGAAATCTATCCCTAAATTACCCACTTGGAGAGTGGATGTCGTATACACCGGGACCAATTCCTGCACCATACTTGACTCCCTCATGGAAATAGAAAGGAGCTTCTCATCAGATCTTGAGTTCTCCATCGTACTGATTTTTTAAGTAAAAAAGAAAAAGCATACATAAAGTACTGATTTTCGTGGTGGCTTGATGAGATGATAACATAACTTGGGTATCATTTTCTTATTAAAAATAATTTTTAGGTTAATAAACAATTTTGACATCTATACTTGATGTGCTCGCGCGTCTTATTCAAACTCCGTTACTTTTCTTACATCCATCTATTTTTCAATAAAACCCAAAACACAAGGAATTAAATTGTAGGTTTTTATAAGTTAGGGAGGTAACTTAAAAGTTAAATGGCTAAAAGCAACTCGAAAGTCCTTACACTATCTATATCCGACACAAGCCGGTAGAAAACACACACCAAACACACGAGAGAGGTGAAAAGAGACGTAAAAGCAATGACCGGTTGGCGACCTAATGGTGATACTGAGCACGCGGGGCAGTAAATGTCCAAGATTCGATCTTTATAGTATTAAGATAAGTAATAAGTGTAATGAAACAAAAAAAAGAGAGAGAATTGGGTTTAAAATGGTATGAACATTTACATAAAGTGGTATGAATATTTAAAATGGTAGATTAGCATATAAAAATTAGAGAATAAGCAAATAAGGTCAGATCTAGTACGTGGTCGATTCATATGACAATTTAAGTTAGGAGATCGAGAGTTGTGAACTGTCAAAACAAGTATAACGATAGCTTGAAATCATAAAACTTTAGCTGTTGGTGATGTTTGTATTTGTTATTAGTACTAAATACTTGACAATGTAGTCAAATTAACAAATCATAATAGAGTGATACACTAATTCTACAATGCAAGATCTAAACTGGATCATTTAAGGAAATGTTACAACTGTGAATTATTTTGATATTTTGTACAACTCAAAAAATTATGATATTACTTATAACTCATTATTAAAAAAACAAAAATCTTTGTTGGAAACATTGCTGTTGCCTTTTTTATTTTTGTTTCTTTGTGGATAAAATGTGCAATTTTAAGACACGTACTACAGAGATTTTTTTTTAAAATCATAATTTACATGAATTTTTTTATTAAAGAGATGTTTTTTAAAAGTTACCACTGTGGTTTTATTAATAAATAAATAAATAAATAATAAAATCTACATAGATATAGGGGTGCAATTGTGCAAATGCAATACCAGGCCATCATCTCATGATATTTGGAAAATTCTGTTACAAATAGTAATGTTTTACGTATTAAAGCGTTTGTACCGGAAGCTGTAAATATTGTACATACTTTTTATGAAAATGTGAAATCCCCGTTTCACGCAAATCATGAATTCTTGAATGCCGCGACTAGAAGCCTATATATATAAGCAGCTTGGTCAAGCTCAATTTTTTCAAGCAGGGATACTTCATAGACATGTCTTCGAGAAAAGGCGGCTACAGAAGAGAAGTAAAGCAATCTCGCTCTCATCATCATCATCAAACCGACGAAAATTGGACTGTAAAACCCATTACGGACCAAGAACAACCAACCCAATCAGACAGCCAATTTGCGTCTTCAGGTTGTCAGCAGGATCTTGATCATCCCGCAACAACGTCCCCATCAAAACCCATTGTGGAATTCATTCCAAATAACCAAAAATATCATCAGAATAGGAGATATTCGAGGTGGGCTCTGCGAAATCGACGACCCAAGGTGGTCAAAGCTCAATTTTTAAAGAAATCTGAGGTGGGCTCTTTGAGTAGTGATGAAATAAATTATGAAAAGGGAGAAGATTCTGGACAATCTGAGGTGGGTTCTTTGAATACTGATGGAAGAAGTTATGTAAAGGGGGAAAGTTCTGTAAATGAGTCGGGCTTAGAATTGGAGAAGGTTACTGACAAACACGAAGTTGCTGTTGAAGTGAATGAGAAGGTTGAGGAGAAGATTCAAGGGTCTACTTCGAAGGAGGAGGAGGATGTTGATGACATACAGAAAAGGTTAGAAGAGTTATTGTTGAGTTCTCTAGAACCCGAGTTGTCAGAAGAGCAGCGAAGGATCAATGACCAAGCGCAGGAGGATGAGGTAAAGTAATAGTTGACTTTGCAATCTCTGAAATGTTAATAGCTTTTGTTGGTGGTTTGTGGTAAATTTTTGATATTTTTTTTTGTAATACCTTCTTGATTGTGTCGTATGAATTTGAATGCTACGCCATATGTTTAACTGGTGCTTCTGTAAAACTGGCATTAGGATTTGATTATTAACATGATTTTGCTACAGTGGGAGGGGCCTGAGATATTTATTACTCTACTAGATGAAGTTCTGTTTAACATATTGAGGACCAGAGTGGAACACATGCATAACTCATTTAGGTAATTTCTGTTTAGAATGTATAGGAGCAGAGTGGTATTGTGTACCTTCTCGGTTAACCATCTGTTAAGATTCAACTGCCACGATTTCAATGTATATGAAGCAAAGTTGCATAATTATATGGTTCTTCAGGTGTTCTAGTAAGAGGAAATATAGAATCCTCGAATTTTTATATTTTAAAAGTTAAATGATTTACTTGGATTTGAAATTCTCCATAACACAGAAATCCCTCAATGTGCAGGACTTCTAGTTACCATTTTTCTATAATTGTCCATGATGTTCCTAAACCTCTTTGGATTTGCCCTTTTAAGGATATAGTACAATATCTTGTCTCAAGAAGACCAAATATATATGTACTCTAAAATTATAACTTTCTAATGTTCCATTTTCTGTCACTTTATGAATATTTGTGAAAAGAAAAAAAATCCTAAATCAAACTTTGATGGTCGAGACACTGAATTCCCTTTCGTATGGGTTTACATAGGAGTTTTAATTGGATATACTCTGTATTGGAGCATTGCGTAGCTACTATAAGTTGCATTCATTACTTTTAGTTGACATGACGCTCAGAAGTTTGATACCAGCAAAAATGGTTCTGTGTTCTAGCTGTCTGTCTATCTATCTAATAAACTGCAATCATTGTATTTTGACTGGTTTCAGTTACTAGCTATGGAATCCATATATGGAGACGACATTTTCATTCTTGACAGACAGAATGGCCTGCGATCTTTTCAGGTTGTGTAGCAAACACTTAACCATATCTCTTTTTGTTATGAAGATATCGTCTAATATCAGTACTGTTAACCAGATTCATATTCACATCGAAACACCTAGGGAAGTTTCCATATCTGTGAAGTTGAATTCATCTGCTGTCCTGAAGACCCAAGATGATTTATCAGAGTTCTCGTACTCTTTCAAAGTCGAGTATCTGCAACCAGTCATATTGACATGTGTATTACCTCATTCGTACCCAAGTCACTGTCCTCCTTATTTTACCATTTCTGTTCAATGGTTACACTCTTCTAAAATTTCTGCTATTTGCGGCATACTAGACTCCATTTGGAATGAACAATCAGGGCAGGAGGTTATATACCAGTGGGTGGAATGGTTACACAGTTCTTGCCTTCCTTTTCTTGGTTTTGATAAAGAAATAACTCTTGGTCCTTATGGTGGATGCCATGAAGGAGATAGGCGTGCAGTTTCAGGAAGTGTCTCTGCAGAGGTTGATATTCCAACAATCAAAAGCTATAATGATGAGCAGCGCCATGAGAACTTCTCTAAAAATCTCCATGAGTGCTGCATTTGTTTCAGCGAGTTTGCAGGTAGTTTCTTTTTTTCTTAGAAGTTTTATGCTTTGTATGATCTGCAATATCCTTAAGTTTCAGACAATCAAATATTACTATTAAATCTTTGCTTTTGTTGTTTTTTAGTATATTCGTGTGCTTTCTTGGCTGTAACTTTTTTTGTTATCGTCACGTATAGTGATGGAAAATTTGATCCACAAAGCACTATGAGTGAGACATTTTTGGAAATGTTTCCCTTGCAAAATTACAGGAATGCTCAATAAGAAAACAGGAGAGTGAATGTTCTGTGCAACCTAAGTGGCATGTATACTTGAGAATTTCTCTTGACTATTGTTGGTGTAGTTTTTGTTTAACCAGAATTCCTCTCGTCTCATTTTTTTATTGAAACTTTTGTGCTTAGTGTGTGAGTGTTTGATGCTCTCAATAGCTTTGTCAAACTATATTGCATACCCCTGTTTGTCTTCATTTGTGAGAATCTGGTACTTTAGCTGATACTCATTTCTATAACTACAATAGTAGAATCCTCATTCCGTTTTTGTGATTTACGGGCTTTTCCCCACACTTGCAGGCACAGAATTTGCGAGACTGCCATGTCAGCATTTCTTCTGCTGGACTTGCATGAAAACCTACTCGGATATGCATGTGAAAGAAGGGACAGTTAACAAGCTTCTATGCCCTGACGCAAAATGTGGAGGCATGATTCCGCCTGGTTTGCTAAGACGATTACTCGGTGATGAGGAATTTGAACGTTGGGAGTCAATGATGTTACAGAAGACATTGGAGGCAATGTCTGATGTTTCATACTGCCCAAGATGTGAAACAGTTTGCATTGAGGATGAAGACCAACATGCTCTGTGCTCAAAATGTTTCTTTAGCTTTTGTACCCTATGCAGACAGCGACGGCATGTCGGAGTTGAATGCATGACTGTAGAGATGAAACTTCGTATTCTGAAGGTATTGAAGTGTGCTTGATTGTGCATTGTATGTGTTCTGATGCTTGGATTACTAGTGACCTTGGATAATTGAATATAGCTTGTACTTTTACTGTGTCATACCTACTCTTTTACCTTTTGGGCAGATGAATGATGTGAATTTTTGTCTTTTACATATTAATTCAATAAAAAGCACAGTAATTTGTTATGAACATCCAAGATAGTATCATCTTGTTATGTTATTAAGACATGGATTAGGGAACACAAAGCCATACAGCCACTAGAATAAAAAACATGCAGGTCCATGCATTCCCATTCATTAATTCTATCGCAGATTGCAGTCCATTCTCATCAGAAATCAATGATAGTGATACAGAGAAACAGGAGTTTTCTTTAAGCTTTCTTGCTGAATTTCTTCAAATTTGTCTTGCATGATATGGACAAAACAAAAGGTTGCAGATGCCCTTCCTTCTCTAAAATGGCTTATAAAACAGTTAAGAAAACCTTTATAATGAAGAAGCAATCTTCCACCCAAGATTATATATGATGCACTGAAATTTCATGGTGTTAAACTGTTAATGTAACTGCATCTTCATTTGTTCGTTTCTATTTTGTGGAGAAAATTCAAAATTTCCTTGGTTTCACCACTGCCTACAACTTATCTAACAGCCATGTAATTTTTTTTGTTTGAATAGCTAAGTTTTGTTCCTTGCAACAGGAGCGGCAGGATTCACCTCAACTTAAAGATGACCAAAGACGGCGTGAGAGAGAAATGATGAATGAGCTCCTCAGTGTCAGAGAAATAAATAGCTTTGCGAAGCAATGCCCTTCTTGTAAAATGGCTATCTCACGGACAGAAGGTTGCAACAAGATGGAATGTGGTAATTGTGGGATCTATTTCTGCTACCGCTGCAACAAGCAAATTGATGGATATGATCATTTCAGGTTTGTTTTTCATTCTGAGTAACTTCCATGTATACCTTGTTCACATGCCTTCTTCTTGCACGTGTGTTTTCTATCCTTGTATGCAACTGACGAGCTTCTTCTCAATAAAGGGATAGAACTTGTGATCTTTTTCCAACTGAAGAAATTCAGAGGTGGGAGGAGAGGATGAATGTTCGTCAAGTTGTGGGTCAAATCCAGGCTCAAATTCATGCTGGTAATGGTCACCCATGCCCTATTTGTCGTCAATTAAATGTGAAGGTAAGAGGATATCTCCAGCTTCTGAGGCTTATTCTCAATGCAATATTGCTTTATGTGTTATTTATAATAGCCTAGAAGCTCTAGTATTTTCTATCTAAAGCTATAAGCATCATACTAGTAACATAGGGCTTATGACGGATGACTAGATATCTTTGCAGCAACCTACTTCAACAACTCTGTTCATTTGTATGGTTGTTCTCCATATGCTTTTAAGTTGCAAAATATTGATTTTAAAGGAGGAAAATATCAATCAATCAAAAGGACAGGGGACATGCTTTTATTCTGTATGGAGAAGGAAAATTTGCCTGGGAAGACTCATTTGATGTCCTAGTTATGGTGATAATGTTTGCAAGGGAGGTTCGTTTCATTTTGTGATTGCAGTTAGAGTGGTTGCTTTGTGCATATACAAAAGAAAAACCCGAAACAAGGGTATCAATGTACCATCATTGGCTGCTATACTAATTTGAAAAATTTGCATTGTGCCCTATATGACAACAGCTGCTGAAAGTTTCTTAGTGTTCTTCGAGCATATTCTTGTTGCCCCTTTAAAAATCAAATGTGGCTGAAGTCAGAAGATATTTTGATAATATACTATTTTTTGCTTTTAGTTCTTGACCCTGCTTCCTTTATTTATCTTCCTTCAATTCAATATAAGCTGATATTCAATCCGCCTTCTCTTTTCCAATGTGGTTCCCTGACAGGTTGACAACAACAATCACATCTTCTGCTGGGCATGCCAGAACCATTACTGCTACTTATGCAGGAAAATGGTGAGACGCAGCTCCCAACATTACGGACCGAAAGGTTGCAAGCAACATACTGAAGGATGACTATGGTTAACCGGCCAACTCCGAGTACCTTCAAGGCTTCAAGTGGCTGTGCCAAACTTAAAAATATTCCATATATGTGCTGCTCAGAATGAAACAGATGCAATGAAGCTCCACGAAACATTAATTTGTTCTTCCACTTTACATATAACTCAGGATATTGCAGACTACAGTTTGTCACTTTGCTTTAGTTTCATTCATTGCAGCTTCTTATTCTTTCCTTTTTATTTTCCGGGCTGTAACTTTGGCTCCCAAGGGGAGTTGTATATTTCATCTTCGGTTGAATTCATCTAAAATTCTCGTGATTTTGGTCCATTGATTGATTGAATTTGCATGATTGTTTTGAAGTTCTTTTCTCCATTGTATTTCTTTGCATTTCTTTCATCATCATTATAGTAATATGGTCTTGTTGGTCTACGAATATATCAAGCATAATTTAACACAAATAATTTTCTTGGTTTTTTGTAAAATGGGTGCATATGCAAAGAGGCTAGCTAATCGAGATTTTCACGCGTGATAGAATTTCCAGGGGCAATCATGCTTTTAACTGCTATTAATTACTAGTTGAGTAATGATAGGGGAGTGAAAAATGAGAGTCAAAGCGTAAAGTGACTGACGTGGCAGTTAAAAATACAAACTAATAACCTAACCAAATAATGAAGGAACCATAATGGATAATGTATAATTTTGTCTTTTTATAATTGCCACGTCTATCACTTTACGTTTTCACTCTAATTTTTCACTCTGTATATCATTATCCTTACTAGTTTATGTATAAACTACGTTTTATATATGAATTATATGAGTTTTTACTGTTCATTTTATACATTTAATATTAAATTTGTCTTATTAACACTTAATAAATTAGTTTATGTATTTAAAAAGAATGTTGCAAAGTATAAAGTTAGAATTCAAATTTCAATTTTTAGTTTCAATTTAATGCGTTCATAAATTAGGAAAAAACAAAAAATCAATATGAGTGGCCTTTCTAGTTGCCCATGAATAAAAGTTTAAATAGTCCAAGCCCAAATGGATTCGGCCGCAATAGCGCACACTGAGCAAAGAAACAGACAAAAGGCCATAACTTCCGAGGCGGCGGAAGAGAAACTTGAAAGACTTTGCTCTGTGAATATCAACCAGCCCAGACAGAGTCCTTCATCACGCGCCAAATCCCTACTAGTCGTATACAATATCAGGCAAAAGATTAGACAAGCCAACCCTCCTTCCTCGTTTAAGATTGCTTCTCAGATTGAGGTATCATCCCTATTGAATTGTTTTTTTTTTTTTTTATGGGTCTGGTCAGAATAGCTGGATTATGAAAAATAACGTCACGGGCATTCTGTATTTTCAGTTAAAAGCTCGAAATTTTCTATTGGAGCTGTGAGGTATGCTATGGAGGGGCATTTCTTGTTATGCAGACGCAGAAGTGTTGGAATAGGTTTGGCTGTGTTGCTGCATTTGGTACTTAGAATTTTTGCTTCATGGGTATGTGCTTATTTTCAAGAAAATCTCCTCTTGACTTGATTTTTACGGGTTTTTGCGAATTGGGCTCTTTTAAAAGACCTATTATTGTCAAAGATAGCCGCTTTTGTAAATTGTATAGGGTTGCTACTGCAGCTTTGGCCTTGGATTACTCTGATTCTGGCTCAAATAGTGATAATAATTCAGTAAATGAAGTAGTTGGTATTGAAAAAAGCTTTCGTAGTTTTGAGGGTTTCCAGCTCCTTCCGATTGTGGTAAGAGTGCTCAAGTCCTTGAATTGGGCAGATGCTAGAGAAATAAGATTCAGGGGAGCCGTGAATAAGTATGGTTTTCCTTGTTCCATCACTGCCTTCAGGATGATTGTGCATATATTTGCTTTTGCTGGAATGCCTTTGGAAGTGTATGCTTTGCTTAGAGATATTATGTATTATTATCAAGAGGTTGAGTTGGATTTGTTTGAATTGCTTCCAACTATGTTGGAGTTGCTCAACCATGCGGCAACTTCAGTTTTTGTTGTTGATGTCCTTATAAAGGTTTTTGCTTCCAATTCAATGATTGAAAATGCGGTTGATGTGTTTTTCCAGGCTAAGAATATAGGGATTCAGCCTGGTATTCGATCATGCAATTTCTTGCTTAAGTGCTTGGCAGAAAGGAATAGAAGGAATTATCTTTTAACTTTATTTGGAGAAATGAAGAACTCCGGGCCATCTCCTACTGTCTATACATACACGATTGTAATTAACTTCTGCTGCAATGGGCAATATGCAGGAGGCAAGGAAGATATGGAACAGGCTACTTCGATTCTTGAAGAGATGGGGAAAAATGGAATTAGCCCATCTGTTGTGACGTACAGTGTGTACATCCGTGGACTTTGCAGAGTTGAATGTGCTGAGCTTTCCTTAAAATTTATCCAGGATTTAATGCACTGTAACCAGCCTCTCAATGCTTATTGCTACAATGCTGTCATGCATGCATTTTGTAAAAATGGTAAACCAGATGAAGCTATGCAAGTTTTGGCAGAAATGAAGAGTTGTGGAATCTTTCCGGATGTTTATAGCTATAGCATTTTAATTGACGGGTATTGTGAATTTGGAGATATTGAGAAAGGTCTTACTTTATTCAAGGAGATGGAGAGCAATAACGTAAACATAAAGCCATCTCTTGTTACCTATAGTTCACTTTTGAAAGGTCTTTGTAAGATTGGACTCATGGAAGCCTCTGTTGACATGTTCCATAAGCTCAGAAATTGTGGATACAAATACGACCAGCATGCTTACAACATCCTTATAGGTGGCTTTCTTATGCAGGGTAATATGGAATGTGCCCATGAACTCTTAGAGGAGATGATCAGAAATAATTTGGCTCCTTATGCTACAGACTATAAGAACTTAATTCATTGTTTTTGCAGGATTGGTTCAGTTGATAAAGACTTGCACTTGTTCAATACTATGAAAGAATCAGGTGTCATGCCAAAAACTTTCACTGGCAATGACATTGCTAGTGGGCACTGCATGGAGGGACATGTCAGGAAAGCTTTGGAGTTTCTTGATGAAATGAGGAACCAAGGCATCAACCCCAACATTTGTAGCTACAGTATAATCATTAATAGGCTGTGCAAGGAAGGAAAACCAGAAAATGCGTTGGAGCTTATCCCTTTAATGCTTAAAAGGAATGTATTTCCCAATGTTGTAGTTTATAGCACTCTCATACATGGTTTCGCTAGACAGGCAAAAGTGGAAAAGGCATTAATGTTGTATACAAGAATGATAAAATTCGGTGTTATTCCCAACACAATCACTTATACTATCCTCATAAACATACTGTTCACCACAGGTCAAGCGAAAGAGGCATGCCATTTGTTTGGACAGATGATTTTGAATGGCCTGAATCCTGATAAGTTCTCATACACATCAACTATAGATGGGTTGTGTAAGATTGGATATGTCAAGAAAGCTCTAAAGGTGTACAGAGAAATGCTGCTAAAAGGCCATTTGCCTTCTGTTGTCACTTATACTTGTTTAATTGATGGATTTTGCAAGCAAAACCGCATGGATATTGCAACCATGTTGGTAGATGAAATGAGAAGAAGGAATGTCTCTCCAGATGTGGTGACTTATAATGTTTTGGTTCATGGGTACCTCAGACAGGGACAAGAAGAGAAAGCTCATTTTTTATTTGACAAAATGAGAAAGGAAGGCCTTGTTCCAGATGACATTATGTGCAAAACACTGGGGCTGAACATCAATCTAGATGTGGGAGGTTAAGTAGCAGGACATGCTTTGACTAAGAGATTTCTGGTTGCTTTAGTCTGTGGCAGTTGTTTTATAAAGAATGCTACCAAGGTTAGATTCTTTACCAGTTATCCGTCTGGCATCTGGCTTGGTGGAGCCCAAACTGGTTAGGGGTCCTCCTTTTGAATCTGTTTCTGTGTGTATATGTAGATCATTGCATTTGATAATTTAGCACATTCTTGTTTATTTTTAATTTTCTGAGTATGCAGTGAAGTTAAGTCCTTTGGGACAATGACTTTGGACTAGATACCTTTTCTTTTAGCATTTTAGTATGGCTGATAGATGTAAAGTTTTATTTGTTGTTGAAGTTGGATGCCCTGCTCTTTTCTGATTAGTGGGTAACACTGTCTGATACCAAACTAAATAGAGCATTGAAGAACTTTCTCACGCATTGCCTAGTGCGTGCATTTTCCATATTAACTTTTTGGGAATCTTTTTTCTTTGCAATTATTAGCAATTTCAGAGATCTTACTTGCTGACCGGTCCCAAAAAAAAAAAAAAACTCAATCTTGGAATGAGTGTAAGCATTTTTTAGGACTTTCTTGGAAAGTAACAGGTACTTTTGGCATGACCTACTTTTTGTGTGACATGGATTAACATACAAAGTCAACCTAATCAATACTATATCTCTGCACCTTAATGGTCTTTTGACTTTCTGGAAAAAGCAATACTCCTGATACTTGGGGCTTTGGCTATATCTTATAATGGGTTACAGAAAATCTACCCGATTTCTTATGCATCATTGAGTAATATTTGAGGAACCTTCAGAATCTTTCATAAAGTGTGAAGTTGAATTTCTACTCTGGCGATGTCCATCATTAAGTGATCCTTTCTTCATTGTTGCCTTTTGTATGGATTTCATGTAACTACTAGATTGATTTTTGCATTCATCTGAAACTAAGCATGCTGATGGTAAGCTGTTAAATTGTCCTCATAACTTTTGGTCATGAGATATTATCGAAATTTTTTATAGAGCTCTCTCTCTATCTCTCTCATATTTCATAATTAGTGTGGACTTCGATTGAGCTTTATTGTGAAAAGGGGCGCTGCATCTGTAAATAACCTTTGCCCTTTTTTCTTCTGCCAGCTTGAAGGAAGACCTCAGCATTTATTGGAGAAGAAATAAACTCCTGATTTGTCTGATCTGTGACCATGAAATTCTGTTTGGCAAGCATATTGGTATCTTTGTTACTGTATTCCTATATTTACTGATGTTTATGACCTTTTCCTCTCTAAATCAGAAGATACTTCATAATTTTTTTTAAACATCAGTACCTTTTCCCTTTCATTAGTCTCAGAGAATAGGAATCAGCCTTCATCACAATGTCTGGAAAATTGAAAAAGGAAATATGTATAGCTGGGATGCCTTGTGTTGTCCAAGGAATTTCTGTGATCATAAGAGCCAAGTGCCAGGTAAAGTCCACCTTGGTATGTGAAGCTGCTTTGAACTTTAGTTTTTTCCATCTTCTCATGCCTTTTGCATTTGTGTATCAAGGTGAATGTGTTCTTAGGTGGCTAAATTGTTGTACTCCACTTATCTTTTTGGTCCTGGAATAATGCAATGTAGGAATTGGGAGATGTTGATGCTTGTAATACTCAAGTTACTGTCAATATTTCGAGAATTGATGGTGACTTCAGATGGTAAGCTTTAGAAATATCATCACCTTGCTCTAATTTAGTATATTTCTGTGTTATTCGCCCTTACTAGGCATGTGCGGAATATTCATATAAACTGTGAAGCCAAATGATGATATTTTTGCCTGTTTTGTATAGTGATGGGAATTCTGATGCAGTTAAATGAGTAGAGATTGTGTGGAAGTAAAAGGAAAAACTAGTATTTCACATTGAACTTAAAAACACAAGAAGAAAATGTATAGGAATTACACTGGAGAAGACCTGAAATTTGAAAGTAATTTTCTCTGTATTTACTTAACAATGCCCTCTTTCATGCATAAGATCAACAAAGAATTACAAAAACCACGCATTAGAGCACACACAAATGAAGATGGACAAAATAGAAATCTGAAAATGATCCTTGATGTTACCATCAGCATCTGTCTTCTCATGTCAATCAGATTTGTTATCCCATGCCATTGAAGCTGCAGACATGTTGCATACCGGAGTTATTTTCTAATTGTAGAAGATTGATTTGTCTATATTTGGATTAGCCCTTTAGTGATATCATCTGTTTCAAATTAATGTGGTGCTGATTTTTTATTCAAGGAAGAAAATGTTCAATATAGAGAAAAGAAACGGAAGGGAAGTCTACCTGCTCTGGCAAGAGTCCAATTCTCATCATAACCGAGTGCCCAGAAGAAATACCCACCAAGACCTTGGGCTTTGGCAAACCTAATTTTCTTTTCGATTGATCTGGTGTCATCATATCCAATCCAGTTAGTTCCAGCATAGGAATAGGTTGATACTGTTGTATTGTCGTATACCACAGTAGCTTTATTTGCCAAGTTGAAGTTCACTATATCTTTATATTGCATGATGCCTCCATCTCCAGGGCCAACTCCCACTGCAGGAGCTCCAATTCCGTGATCATTTGGGTCTTTCAATTGCCATGTTCTCCCATACATTGGCATGCCCATGACTAGCTTCGTTGATGGCACACCAATCTTTTTCCATGAAAAAATTCCATAGCTAGTGCTTACATTGCTAGACTTGTCATAAAGTAGTGCATGAGCACCAGTAACTGAAGTGTTCCAAGCTCCATGGTAGTCAAAGCACATGGGGTTCAGAGAATCAATGTACTTTCTAATGGCATCACCAGGATAAGTACATGGTACTCCGGATAAGAATAAATCAGAAGAGAAGTAAACTGCTGCAGATATCAGGAGTCGAGGTTTGCCCGAGGCGAGTGACTCTTTTTCTATAGCAGCACGCCACTCTTTGAAAAGAACTGCAAGGTTTGTCATGTCTTCTTGGTTACTTGGGAATTCCCAATCAAGTTCAAGACCATCAAATCCATAATATCTTGCCACTTGTATGGTGGACTGGATGAATGCATCACGATTATCGTAATTACTTACCAAGTTCGAGAAAGTAGGAGGACTTGCTCCTGCTCCCCCTATGGTCAGAAAGGTTTTTACTGGTGGATTTCTTCCACGAAATGTGGCTGTGAAATTTCTCATCCATTGATCATCCGGTTGGGTTATTGAAATCTGGTATGTTGTAGCATCAGGCAAAACGAAGGCATAGAATAGGTGAGTGAAATACGAAGTTGGTATACTTGGTGGAGGAAGTGTCTCCGCTAGCCATGAAGGCCAATATGCCCCTTTGATGCCTTGAGGAGGAGCAAAAGTTTGTGTAGGTGAGTGAGAGGGCTGATGCAATGACACTGAAACATCAAGAAATGCAGAAGATACTGAAAATTCTACACCAACAAAGACAAGGATGGCCAAGATAAGGGTAATAAACTTCATGTTTGCCATTGCTATCTCTTAGACTCTTAGTATTGGTTTGCCTTGTGTATCATCATTCATGACTGATAACAGTATTTATGCATTTGTGTTCACAGAAAGATCCAAACACATGCCTCCATCTGTGTCTCTGTTAGTATGCACTATCATCGCGGCAATGGCACGGCGTGCAGGAGGGCAAATTTCTTTAGGTTGTATGCTACTTTTTTCCATTTGATTAAGAATCTAAATTCAACCATATATTGAAGTTGCCAAGAATTTTGTTTTGGCTGTTTTTGGAGAAGCTGTCCTGTTGCTGAAGAATTGTTCGAATCGTATATACATATGAAGACAGACAATGGTTAGTCCTGGTTTTGGACTAGTGTCACAGTCAAGATTGTTGCACAAATAAGCTGCCCCAACAAGAGTACAGATCATTCTTCTTCTGAGCTGTTGCAAGAAGTTGTTATTATCAATGGTGGAATTGTGGATAAATCTAATACTCTTCCCTCAACCAAACCTAATTGGGCAGGATGGCTTATATTATATATATTATATTTGATCATTTGTTCATAAACACAAGCCAAAATTCCAAAGGAGAGGAAACATTCAAGAATTGAAAATCAGATTTATACAATTTCACAGTGAGAAATTACTATTCAACTTATGTCAAAATGCTTGCAGGAATATAACCCTAGATCATCTTCGTAAAACAGATTAGATCACAACCCTATTTTACTTCATCCAATATCAATTTCATTCAATGTACTAAAAACAATTGAGTAAAATGTATTAAAGTTTTTTTTACTATTGCTTCGTTTCCTTTGATCCCTTATAGTTTTAACTATAATAGTTAACCCTTTGTATTTTAAAGAAAATTGTCCCCTATAGTTTTAAGTTTTAACTATAATAGTGAACCCTTTTTTACTTTAAAGAAAATTAATAACAATGTTAGTAGAGTGTTCCTTTCGAGATTCATATTTTAAAATTTTCAAACTGAATATTTATATAGATAGTACTATTGGGTTCTTTAAAAATTTTAACTTTTCTTCATGCAATTAAAATATAATTCTTGAATTGCAAATTTGAGTTATTGATTAATTTTGAAAAATAAGTTTTTATATGTATTTGGTTTTGCAAAAGTTTACTTTGTTATTTTGGATGAAGTTTAATAATTGAGTTTTGATTTTTAATTAGTTGTGTTGTATTTTTTTTTTTCTAAATTAACTTATTTAATTACTTTTCAATTCATGATTATTTATCAAATAATTATTTTCTTTATCGTTACATTTGTAAATTCATTATCTTATATTAAAATCATGTGCTCAATTCCATTTAATCTTTTGAGGACAATTAAAGTATTAGACTAATAACTTTTAAAATTAAAAATTAATGGAGTTAAATGTTATAATTAAAACTATATGGGATGATTGCAGAAGATAACAATAGTATAAGAGGGTTTAGTATATTTTGCTCACAAAGATTTTAGCAAACATACAATTCACAAAATACAAAAAGCAAGTATGGAGCTAGAATGGCAACGGGATCCGTGGCGCAATGGTAGCGCGTCTGACTCCAGATCAGAAGGTTGCGTGTTCGATTCACGTCGGGTTCAAAATCCCTCAAATTAGATCCCAAACTTTTTTATATTTATATTTCTGTATTTCTCTGTTTCTACTGAGTGTAAAAAATAATTGATGACAAAAAATATTTATATTTCTCTGTTTCTACTGAGTGTAAAAAATAATTGATGACAAAAGATGTTAGTTCAGAGAAAAAGAAAAGAAAAACACAATGAACACATAGGATTTGCTTGGAACAAATACGCAACCTCATTAGGAGAAAAATCTCAATTCTCAACCCAACAAGCTCACCTGCCATGATAACTCAGTCATGGTTTTGGGTAAAAGCTTGAGTGGAAGAAAATATATGTTACATCTTGATTCAATAAGTTTTCACCAAACTCATGATGGGAAAAGATATCTCAGCAGTGTCTTGCTGGGAGAAGATGCAAGAAATCCAGATAACAAATCCCCCTTCTTATAACTTTCGCTCACACCATACTGAATGAGCCAACTTTCCCCTAAGATACAAATTCTATGAGTCATTGACAATGTCATCTACCTCTGGCTTGACAAAAAACTCGATGTAAGCAATTCGGCTTGGTTGCTGATAGCCAGCAGGATCCATGTTTGAAAGTGCAATAGAGGATTTCGCAACTGAAACCAGGTGCTGAACCTTTAGCATTCCTCCTCTTCCAATTGTCAACTTGCTTCCACGATTATCTTTTATAACACTGCTTGGTATGTTTGAAGTTGTTGCACAAAGAAATTTGTATTTGTATCTTCCACATGCAAGAGCCAGATCAGAGAAAGAGGCAGGTACATTTTAACTCAATTCAAATAATAGATGCAGTGGGTACTGACTAGAACCTGTAAGAGATTTGACGATTACAGCTGAATGCAATTAACAGATCAGTGTTTGCGTAGTACATGAAGTCTATCTGCAAGAAGGACAACAGGCCGATCCTGTCAAGAGGAAAATTTCGCAATATCTACTTGCGCATAATTAAAACCAAGCTCCACCTGTAAGTCGCCATGGCCTTCGCCTCTAAAGGTGACAGATGGAGGATCAGGCTGTAGAGTTATCTGAATGCTTGATCCTGGCCACTCAAGATCATCAATAGCTTCCTTTAAA
Source organism: Ophiorrhiza pumila (assembly GCA_016586305.1). Classification (NCBI taxonomy): domain Eukaryota; kingdom Viridiplantae; phylum Streptophyta; class Magnoliopsida; order Gentianales; family Rubiaceae; genus Ophiorrhiza; species Ophiorrhiza pumila. The sequence goes on along the minus strand of BLIW01000008.1, from coordinate 32,831,148 downwards.
GCTGCAGACTATCAAATGAAAGCACCAATGTCGCAAAATGTTACATAAATTACAGTGAACTGGAACAGAATATAAAACAGAAGCTTTAAATTTTTAGGTTTTATTGGCTGAATACAGGTGCAGAAACAAGAAGATTAGACGTATCTAGTGAACAACACTAACATAAACTCTTAGACATAATCATCATGCTGGATATTCCTCTAGCATAGATAATTATGAAAAACAAGGAAATTCACCTTCCCTACTATATTCTGTAATAATGTCTTTCTCATCCTTACCCAATCCAAGTAAAGTGGCTGCTTAAAATAAGAAACAACTACCTTAACAGTAAAACTGAGAGGAGTGCTTCCATCAGGTTCAAAGTTGTAGTCCCATGATATCGTGTCAGGTATCCTTGTTCTAACCTCCGCATAAATGCAAGCATCGAAGGAATCAACTGATCTATTCTCCCCCATAAAAAGAATGACAAAAGAAATGCAAGTTAGTTAAAAGATTATTGATTCAAAGCAAGGTAAACTTCATGTGTTTAGAATCCCAACTGATCCCTCCTTGTCAATTCAAAACCTAACATAATGAGTGATAATAACTTCCATGTGATTATTTCACTTAATATTTTATTTTCAATTATCTGAGTGAATTTAGACACAAACCCCGAATCCTGCAAACCACAATTACAACATCATCAAGTAAATTGACAAAGTTAAGTCTTGCATCAGCACATACATTATGTCCAAATCCAAATTTTCCTAATTATGACAATGCCAATCTTCAACTAAAGCATTCATAGGATAGAATCCAAATGTTTCTTTTATTTAGCTACAGATATCAAACAAGTACAAACTCCCTCTCAGCTAAAGTCATAAACTTTTCTCGAAAGTAAATTTTATTCAAAAACCAATCACTCTACCAAAAGAGTACAAAATCATCACTCATTCTGCGAGGCAACAATTTTATGAACTAAATGAATTTCTTATTATGCTCAATTATGCAAGCCTACTACATCATCATATCAAAATGTAAGTCACAATGAATTAATTTTCCAAAAGTGAAAAGATAGATCAAGAATCACAGAATTTACTTGAGAAGGAGTTGCATATCAGGCCCGGGATACCGAATTTCAATACAAGTTGAATGTCCTGGAACTGCAAATGTATTTATACAATCCACCAATAACCCTAAACTCACCCCGAATCGCGGCCTCCCTTCTGCACTATACTCGTACTTTACAAAAAGCTTTCAAAATCAAAATTCACAATAATTAGCCAAAAATTTTCGATTTAAAAAAATAAACTTCGAATAATCAAAAAAAGTTTTGGATTTTGGAGTACCTCTCGTTGTAAATAAACCTTGGCTTGAAGGCAACCGGTTTCCTCCACAATGATCACAATTCCGTGCTCCGATAATTCCACAACGGCGTCCTAATTGCATGATCAAAATTGAATTTTGGAAAGGTTGATTGATTAAACCCTACGATATGAAGAGGTTTTACTTGTAGCATAAGAACGAAAAAATGTGGTTAAGAGAACCTGATGGCGTTTCCACCGGACGGACGTGAGTGCATCGACGATACCTTGGACGTTGTCGAGCTGGCATACCAGATCCGGCGAGTCACCGTCGGCGTCTATCGCCGATGAGCTCATTTTCTCTTTCCAGTGTCGATTATTTCCCGCCAAATGTTGGACGCGCGAACATACATATGGTAACTCTTTCCTTTGCTAAAAAAAAAAAAACAACTCTTTCCTTTGCTAAATAAGGAAAAAATAGAAATAAACTGAACATTTCATTCTTATTTTATTTTAGGAAAATTTGCAAAAATCTCATTTATTGAAAAAAAAAACATTTTCGTCACTCAAATTTAAAATAATACAATTATGTCACTTACATTAAAAAAATTACATTAAATTTATTCTTCCATCTAATTTTGTTTGATTTTTTATAATCGTTCAATATTGATAAATATATAATTTTTGTTAAAACAAATACATGAAATTAAATAAAATGACTATTGCATTGTGAATTTTTAAAGTATGTGACCAAACTGCATTATTTAAATTTTTTTTTTTATCAAAAGCTAACTAGCTAAAAATTTAAGTATACGGTCATAAGATCAATATATTCTTTCTGTTTTCTTTTGATTGTCCTAACTACTATTTTTTTTTTTGGTTTCAAATAAGTCTTCTTCTCCATATTTCAATACAAAAAATAAAGAAAACTTCAATTCTACCCTTATTTTATTTTTTCTACACTTAAAAAGACAACATATGAAGTATTACATAAGTGAAATGAGCACATGCTTCAAAACCTCAGAATATTGATTATGTGCCACATATTTCAAAACAAATTTAGAATTTGATTTCACAATTATGAAATTCTCAATCTTTGGCCCTCCTAAAATATAAATAAAAGCAAAACTAAAGTAGGATCTTTTACCTAATAGCTTTTGATTAAAACGGAGAGAAATTATTTCTTCCCTAGTAATTTTGTGCTAAAACTTAAAAAGATTCTTCTTCTTAATTGCGGATTAAATGAGCTTCAATATTACAAAAACACTTTTTCCTTTTTCTTTTTCATCTCTCGAAAAATTCCATATCGACTTTTCACTCTTTCATCCATCTTCGACAGGAATTTATATAGAAATCAATTAGATATGCGTCTCTACAATATCAATATCAATCACACTAGCAGATCTAAAGTTGAAGAATGATATTAGCAGCCTTTGAAATCAACTTTAGATTCACTTTTTTCTTTTTACAATATTCACTAAAATTCATTTTCATAATAGTGGTGGACGTAAAAAATGGTAAAAAAAAGAGTCAAAATCACGGATTTTGCATTTTTTTTACTCAAATAAGTGTATTATAAATCATAAAAATGAAAATTTAGTAAAAAAAAATCTAAATTTAACTCTTTTGATACCATTCAATAGGATGAATGTTCACAATTGAAGGGGGTGGTGAATAAACAATAAGGAAAAAGCCATTATCAACACGAATTTTGACTTTACCATTTTTTACCAAAATAAGTGTGTTATAACTCATTAAAAATGGAGGTTTGGTGAAAAAAAAATATTTTGATTTATTTGACAATATTAACTAGAATGTATATTCCCAATCGAGAAAAAAATATTTTTAGTCCCCAATATTTTAACCTTAACTCTTTTAGTCCCCAAACTTGTAGAGAAAAGGACATTTTTAGTCCCCAATGTTTGTTATTCAATACTTTTAGTCCCCATTGATTTAATCTCAACACTTTTAGTCCCCAAACTTGTAGAAAAATTAGCATTTTTAGTCCTCAATATTGTGCCTACTCGATACTTTTAGTCCCAAATATTTTAACCTCAATATTTTTAATCTCTAAATTTATAAAAATGTTGCACTTTTAGTTTACTCAACACAATTGAACAACTATAAGTGAAATTTTCACCTGACAATTAAATTTTTCATAAATCTAATGTCGTATGTCAATTAAATTTTTAAACTTTTGCTTCAAATAAAATAAAATAAAATTGACACATTTGTAATACCTATCCTAACACATTAATTTTTTTATTATTTTATTTGAAGTAAAATCTTAAAAAAATAATTACCAAATATTAGATTTATGATAAATTTAATTGTCACATGGGAATTCCGTTTGTAGTTGTTTAATTGTGTTAAGTAAATTAAAAGTGAAACATTTTTGTAAATTTAGGAACCTAAACTATTGAAATTAAAACATTGAGGACTAAAAGTGTCGAATAGGTAAAACATTGGGGACTAAAAATGCATTTTTCTCTAAAAGTTTGGGGACTAAAAATGTTGAAGTTAAATCATTGGGGACTAAAAATGTCGAGTAACAAACATTGAGGACTAAAAAGGCTCTTTTCTCTACAAGTTTGGGACTAAAAGTGTTGACGTTAAAATATTGGAAACTAAAAGTGTCGAATAGACAAATATTGGGGACTAAAAATGTTTTTTTCTCATTCACAATCGGTGTGAGTGCAAAAAAAAGGGTACAAAAAAATTCAAAATCAGCGCGTTTTTAGATTTTGTCATTTTTTGGTAAAATACGTGTGTTATAACCAATAAAAATAGAAATTTGGTAAAAAAATATATAATTTTCAGTTATTTTGACACCATTCATTAGAATGCATGTTCACAATTGAGATGTGTGTAAAAAAATAAGGAAAAACTCAAAATCAATACGTGTTTTGACATTGCAATTTTTTACTAAAATGCGTGTATTATAACCCGAAAAATAGAGTTTTGGTGAAAAAAAAATTATTTTCACTTTTTTGACAATATTCACTATGGATGATTAGCCAACTAAAAAAAAAATACAATATTCACTATGATGCATGTTCACAATTGAGATGGGTAAAAAAAAGGGAAAAAGCCAATATCAACATATTTTTTAACTTTGTCATTTTTTACCAAAATATATGTGTACCCATGAAAATTGGAGTCTTGGTGAAAAAATTAATTTTCATTTTTTTGACAATATTCACTAGGTTGCATGTTCACAATCGAGGTGGGTGCAAAAAAATAGTACAAAAAAGTTAAAATTAACGCGTTTTTGAATTTTGTCATTTGTGGCTAAAATACGTGTGCTATAATAACCCATGGAAAATAGAAATTTGGTAAAAAATCTAAATTCCACTTTTTTGATACCATTCATTAGAATGCATATTAACAATTGAGGTGTGTGTAAAAAACAGTAGGCAAAATGCCAAGTCAACAAGTTTTTTTTACTTTGTTATTTTTTACCAAAATAAATGTGTTATAACCCATGAAAAATGAAAGTTTGGTGAAAAAAATTAATTTTCACTTCTTTGACAATATTAACTAGAATGTATGTTACAATCAGGGTGGGTGTTAAAAATGGTACAAAAAAGTCAAAATCAACTTATTTTTAGATTTTGTCATTTTTGGCTAGAATGCATGTGTTATAACACATGAATAATAGAAATTTGGTAAAAAAAATTCACTTGTTTACACAATTCACGATGATGCACGTTCATAATTGATGTGGGTGAAAAAATAATAAGAAAAAGATTAATATTAACATGTTTTTTAACTTTGTCATTTTTTTACCAAAATAAACGTATTATATAACACATGGAAAATGGAGGTTTGTAAAAAAAATTAATTTTGATGTTTTTGACAATATCCACTAAGGTGCATATTCACAATCAGGGTGGATGAAAAAACGGTACAAAAAAAGTTAAAATCAATGCGATTTTGAATTTTGCCATTTGTAGCTAAAATACGTTTGTTATGACCTATGGAAAATATAAATTTGGTGAAAAATTTAAATTTTACTTTTTGACACCATTCATTATAATGTATATTCATAATTCATGTGTGTGTAAAAAATAATAGGGAAAATGCAAAAATCAACACATTTTTTTATTTTACCATTTTTGACCAAAATACGTGTGTTATAACCCATAAAAAATGAAAGTTTAGTTAAAAAATTATTTTTCACTTCTTTGACAATATTAACTAGAATGTATATTCACAATCAAGGTGAGTGTAAAAAAAAACTATAAAAAAATCAAAATCAATGCGTTTTAGATTTTGCAATTTTCAGCTAATATAGGTGAGTTATAACCCCTGAAAACTGAAAGTTTGATAAAAAAAATCTAAATGTCACTTTTTTTGATACCGTTCATAAGAATGCATGTTCACAATTGAGGTAGGTGAAAAAACAATTGGAAAAAAGCTAATATCAACATGTTTTTTAATTTTGCCATTTTTGACCAAAATTCATGTGTTATAACACATGAAAATGGGAGGTTTGGTGAGAAAAGTAATTTTGAGTTTTTTGATAATATTCACTAGAATGCATGTTCTAAATTGGGTGGGTGCAAACAAATGATGCAAAAAAAGTCAAAATCAATGCGTTTTTAGATTTTGCCATTTGTGGCTAAAATAAGTATGCTATAACCTATGGAAAATATAAATTTTGTGAAAAATCTAAATTTCACTTTTTTTGACATCGTTCATTAGAATGTATATTCACAATTGAGGCATGTATAAAAAATAGTAGGAGAAATGCCAAAATCAATACGTTTTTTTACTTTACCATTTTTTATCAAAATAAGTGTGTTATAACCTATGAAAAATTGAGATTTGGTTAAAAAATTAATTTTCACTTCTTCGATAATATTAACTAGAATGTATGTTCACAATTGGGGTGGGTACAAAAAACGGTCCCAAAAAAATAAAAATCAATGCACAATTTTAAGCTAATCTACGTGAGTTATAACCCATGAAAAATAGAAGTTTGGTAAAAAAATCTAAATATCACTTTTTTGGCGTCGTTCACAAGATTGCATATTCACAATTGAAGTGGGTGAAAAAACAATAGGGAAAAAACCAATACCAATACGTTTTTTTAACTTTGTCATTTTCACTAAAATACGTGTGTTATAACTTATGAAAAATGGAGGTTTTGAGAAAAAATTAATTTTTACTTTTTTGACAATATTCACTAGAATGCATGTTCAAAATCGAGGTGGGTCCAAAAAATGGTACAAAAAAGTCAGAATTAGCGCATTTTTAGATTTTGTCATTTCTGATTAAAATACGTGTGTTATAACCTATGAAAAATAAAAATTTGGTAAAAAAAATTAAATTTTACTTTTTTGACACTATTCACAACGATTAATGTTCACAATTAAGAAGTGTATAAAAAATAATAGGTAAAAAGCCAAAATCAATACTTTTTTTATTTTACCGTTTTAACAAAAATACGTGTATTACAATCTATGAAAAATAGAAGTATGTTGAAAAAAAATTAATTTTTATTTTTTGACAATATACACTAGAATGCATATTCATAATTGGGGTAAGTGCAAAAAAATGGACAAAAAAAGTCAACATCAACTCATTTTTGGATTTTGCTATTTGTGGCTAAAATACGTGTATTATAACCTATGAAAAATAGAAATTTACTGAAAAATCTAAATTTTATTTTTTTACACCGTTCATTAGAATGCATGTTCACAATTGAAATGTGTATAAAAAAAGGAAAAAGTCCAAATCAACATGTTTTTTTATTTTGCCATTTTTACCAAAATATGTGTGTTGCCCATAAAAAATAGAGGTTTCGGGAAAAAAAATTAATTTTCATTTTTCTTACAATATTCGCTAGAATGCATGTTTACAATTAGGCTAGATGCAAGAAATAATATAAAAAAAGCCAAAACCAACGAGCTTTTCTATTTTTCCATTTTAGGCCAAAATACGTATGTTATATCTCATGAAAAATAGAAATTTGGTGAAAAATCTAAATTTCACTTTTTTGACACTGTTAATTAGAATGTATGTTCACAATTGAGTAATATGAAAGAAAAACAATAGGAGTAGAGCAAAAAATCAACAAATTTTTTACTTTGACATTTTTTATCCAAATACATGCGTTATAACCCATGAAAATGGAGGTTTGGTGAAAAACTAATTTTTATTTTTTTGACAATATTGACAATATTCATTAGAATAAATATTCACAATCAAGATGGGTACAAAAACTGGTACAAAAAAAGTTATTTTTAATGCATTTTTAGATTTTTCCATTTTTAGCTAAACTACGTGTATTATAACCCACGAAAATAAAAATTTGGTGAAAAATTTAAATTTCACTTTTTATTGATGTCATTCATTAGAATGCATATTTACAATTGAAGTGTGTGTAAAAAAATAGGGAAAAAACCCAAATTAACATGTTTTTAATTTTGCCACTTTTTACTAAAATACATGTATTATAACCCATAAAAAATGGAAGTTTGGTGAAAATATTAATTTTTTAATTCTTTGACAATATTAACTACAATGTATATTCACAATTGGGGTGGGTTTAAATTTGGTACGAAAAAGTTAAAATCAATGCATTTTTAGATTTTACCATTTTAGTTAAAATACGTGTGTTATAACCTATGAAAAATGGAAATTTGGTAAAAAAAATCTAAGTTTCACTTTTTTTTGGACTGTTCATTAGAATGCATGTTCACAATTAAGGTGTGTGTAAAAAATAGTAGGGGAAGAGTCAAAATCAACACGTGTTTTGATTCTGTCATTTTTTTACCAAATTATGTGTGTTATAACCTATTAAAAATGGAGATTCGGTGAAAAAAAATTAATTTTTGTTTTTTCGACAACATTTACTCGGATGTATGTTTACAATTAATGTGGGTGAAAATACGGTACAAAAAAGTAAAAATCAATGTGTTTTTAGATTTTACCATTTTTGGCTAAAAATACATGTGTTATAACCAAGGAAAAATGAAAATTTGGTAAAAAATTTAAATTTCACTTTTTTGACACTGTTCAAAAGGATGCATGTTCACAATTAAGGTGGTGAAAAAGCAATAGGAAAAAGGCCAATATTAACACATTTTTTAACTTTGCCATTTTTTTACAAAAATAAGTGTTTTATAACCCGTAAAAAATAGAGGTTTGGTGAAAATTTTAGAGTATCTTTGGATAGGTTTTTTTAGCCCATATCTCATGTTATTCTAAAACAGCATATGTGTGTGTTACAAAAAAAACTCAAAAAAAAAATGCAACTTATCTGACCACAAAACTAAGGTATTTTAGTTTTTTTATTATCTTTTAATTTTTTTATTTGTTTGAATTGACTGAAGATTGATTGCTGTTGGTTGACCCCCGCCGGTCAGCCAGTCGACCGGTGATGATGACAATAGTAAATGGCAGTTGGCCAAGAACATTCAACTTTTGACCGTTATGGTCAACCCAAACAATTTAATAAAAAATTCTTATTTTAAACTTTATTTAATAAAATAATTCTTCTATACAAAAATTAATAAAAACAAAACTTATCCATTCATACACTTAATTTTCAAAACTACAATATTCGTGAGCCATTTTCCTGTGAGACCGTCTCACGTGTGAGATTGTCTGTCTCATGTATGAGACTTGTGTGTGAATTTTAATTTTGCGTGTAATTATAAAAAATTAGCGTATAAAGTATAAAAAAATTAGCATATAAAATATAAAAAATTAGCATGTCACGTATAAAAATTTATCGTATAAAGTATAATTCACGTATCACGTCTCATATATGAGACGGTCTTACAAGAGTTTTTGCGAATATGAGCCATTCTCCTGTGAGACAATCTCATATATGAGACTTGTGTGTGAATTTTAATTTAGCGTGTAAAGTATAAAACATTAGTGTATAAAGTATCAAAGATTAGCTTATAAATTATAAAAAATTAGCGTATTAGAGTATAAAGTATCAAAAAATTAGCGTGTAACGTATAAAAAATTAGCGTATAAAGTATAATTCACATATCACGTTTCATATATGAGATGGTATTACAAGAATTTTTACAAATATTTCTTTTGTAAAACACAGTTAGAGACCTCATTTTTTTTAATCCTTAAAACAAAAGACGAATTCAAACATATGCTAAAAGTTTTAAAGTTATATTACAAGAGCAATTTTGCAATTTACCCTATTCCCTATGATTTACTTCTCGACATTGCATTCCAACTTTGAAATTTAATAAAAAGGTAAGTATTATTAGTAACAAAAATAATACCAGCCACACAAACACAATGGCAAGATCGTCAATTCACAGCTGCCGTTGTCGTCATGTCACGTCCCAAAAGCCCACACAGATCCACCCCGTTCAATAATTCAATCCCGTTTCCTTCGTCGTCACTTTACCTTTATATATATCCCCGTGACTTGAGACCGTACATTTTCTCTCACTAGTCTCCCACACACAGTCACACACTACACCCAAGCAGCGTTTTTCTAGGGTTTTTCTTCAGCACACAATAATGTCTCAAAAACCCTAAATTCCGTTAATATTTATACTTTTCTGTTAACAATTTCAAAATTTGCGGAAATTTTCTTTTTTTTTTACTCGATGATTATTGCTGGGGTTTGATTATTATCAATATTAATGGAGGCGACACCGTCAAACGGCAAAGGGAAAGCAGCCTCCTCCGATGCCGGTGCACCGACTACGACTCCTGTCCCGATGGCGAATGCGAATGGGCCGCCGCCGTTCCTAGTGAAGACGTATGACATGGTGGATGACCCAAGCACGGACAGGATCGTGTCTTGGAGCATTACGAACAATAGTTTTGTGGTGTGGGATCCACCGGAGTTTGCGCGAGACCTCCTCCCTAAGTTTTTCAAGCACAACAACTTCTCCAGCTTCGTTCGCCAGTTAAACACTTATGTACGCATTCCTTCGCCTCAGATTTTTTTTTTTGTGTGTGTGTGTTAAATTCATGTAAATGTATGTATGTTGATGTATTTATGGGTATACAAACAGGAGGGAATTTGGTTTTGTTCATTTTTTGATGAAATAATTGATTATATGCGTTTTTAAAGGGCTTCAGTGAGTTGAAAAATGAAGGTTTTTTAGTGATCAATTTTTTTGTTTGAGTTTAGACTTTGTGTTGTATACTTGTATTGACTGCGGTACTGAGAGGGTTGAGTTACGTATCCCATTTCACTCTAATCCAAGTCTGGTATTTTTTTAATTTCTCTTTTTAGTCATATCATTTTCAGCTTTCTTTTGATATCATTTTCAGTCTAAACTGAATTAACTCTAGCTAAAAGTAAGTAAGGTTTATCTAATTGTTGGTTTGGTATTTATGTATTTTGAGTAGTAAAACTAAAGAGGTTGCATTTTGATCGCAAAATGTTAGTGTCAACAGTTTGAAGTTTTAGTTCGTTGTTGTGGATGAACTGCTCATGTTGAACATATAACAGGCATGCTTTTCGTCCTTATTCTACCCCATACAGATGTAATCAGTGATGGAGAGGAAATTGTTGTCGTATTCTATTATGCTAGATCTCTGTGCTGCACAAACAATTTAAACATGGAATTTAAGCTCTGTTCAGTAATATGTTTGACTTATTTGCTGTTTAGTCCTGCTTGCCTAGGTTGCTTGTTTGAACCTTCCTTTTCTCAGTGTGAATGCGACTTCCTATTGCAGTTAGATTAAAAGAAATTTGGAATGTCCTTTCCACTACTGTCTCTAATTTCATTCGAATAAACTGATATACTAGGTAGTGCAAGGAGAAGTTGCTGTTTACTAGTTTGCTGCATTTTTTTTTGTTTTAGCAAATTTACTAGACGTTATGGTCTGGTGGGGACATCTGGACATGTGCATGGACATTGATGAGTTTGAATAGGACTTGCTATCGTGAAAATGAGTAGCTACAATATAGACATGCCTTCTAACTGTTTATTAAGAAAGAAGCAATCCGAGAGCTGCTAAGTTGTTAATTCCATCGTTAACTATATCAATTCCATCTATATAGCCAGCTGTACCATCTAAAGAACTTTTCAGATTTCTTAGGTTCGTAACTCTGAGAAAGATGACTGGAATCTGGAAATTTAACTATTAAATGAAAGCAACTGCCAATTACCACATTAAGATGCAAACTCACCTTTCTTTTTGCTTATTTTGATTCCAGTATATAGAGGTTCATGATATCTATCTACTACTTCAATAGTGTATTGAACTAGTACAGATGTTCAAAGTTGAAATGTGTGATTTCTATTGGAAAATTTTCTTTTAGTCATGGTCAACTGTGGTGGAAGTTGGATAGGTTCTTGAAATGTTGTATGGGTGTGAGTGGCATTTTTTCTGGTTATTACCAATCTGCCTACCATGTGTTTGATTTCAAATACACTTCTGACTTGTATGAAGTTATTTTATGCTGGAGATGAGATAGGTTAATATGTATTGAGGCTCAGGAGCTACTAGTAGCCTCTCCACTCTTTCTCATTGCCAATGTTTATGATCACTTCTAAACAGGGCTTTAGGAAGGTTGATCCAGATCGCTGGGAGTTTGCAAATGAGGGTTTTTTAAGAGGCCAAAAACACCTACTCAAAAGTATCACTCGTCGAAAATCTACCCATGGACAGAATCAGCAACAGCAGCAACCACATGTACAGAGTTCCTCAGTCGGGGCTTGTGTTGAGGTTGGGAAATTTGGGCTTGAAGAGGAGGTTGAGTGTCTAAAAAGAGACAAGAATGTACTTATGCAGGAACTTGTACGGCTGAGGCAGCAACAACAAACAACTGACGGTCAATTGCAAGCAATGGTGCAGCGTCTCCAGGGTATGGAACAGCGACAACAACAAATGATGTCTTTCCTGGCAAAAGCTGTGAATAGTCCTGGATTTTTGGCGCAGTTTGTACAGCAGCAAAATGACAGTGGTCGTCTCATAACTGAAAGTAGCAAAAAACGTAGGCTGAAGCAGGATGGTCTTTCAGATACCGGTTCTGTTGTCCCTGCTGATGGACAGATTGTCAAGTACCAACCCCTGATGAATGAAGCAGCTAAAACTATGCTCAGACAGCTAATGAAACTTGATTCTTCTCCCAGATTGGATAATTTCAACAACAATTCTGATAATTTGTTGCTTAGTGACTGCTCAACATTGTCCGAGGCATTAAACTCTGGGGGTTCTGCAAACCGCGTTTCAGGAGTGACTCTTCAGGAGGTCCCACCAACTTCTGGGCAGTCTTTCATGCCAGCAGTGTCACCAGTAACATCTCAAAGTTCTTCAGCTGTCATTTCTGAGAGTCAGTCTCCCTCCTTTGTTTCAGCTTCAGAGATTGCTTGTAATCAACTTTCAGATATGAACCATATCGTTGGGGCACAAGATATGCACTCTGTAACAGTTCCACCACCAGACATGATTGTGCCCCAACTTTCTCAACTGCAGGGCATTGTTTCAGATAGTGATGCTACGATTTTAGGGCCTGAAATGAATAATGGAGCTTTCTTGGATCCGTCACTGGTAGTGGATGTAAAGGTGCCCTTGGAAATTGATGATCAGCAGATTGAATGGGATGGTTCATTTCTGGATGGCATGGAAGATCTTCCTGGCTCTATTGACCCCTTTTGGGAGAAATTTCTGCAGAGTCCCCCACAATCAATTCAGACTGAGGATATTGATTCAAATCCATTGGAAGAGCTCTCAAACGGAACTGACATAAAATCAATTGATAATGGATGGAACAGGAATGAGCGAATGGAGCAGTTGACAGAGCAGATGGGACTTCTCTCGTCGCAAGGCAACAAGATTTGATGTTCTTTACAATATCCACGTCTCCCTATATTAGGTGATTTCTGAAGATGCTGTATATCTTCCTGATCATTATATGTCTATTAAGTTTATGAAAGAGCTATTAATACCCCTGTTGGTTTTCTTGTCCCTGAATGCCTAAGGAGTTTGTCTTTTGCATCCTCTTGCTCTTTTGGTGCGAAAGTTAAATAGACTCATAGGCAAATTGTATCTAAGCTGCAACTGACCACTTCAATTTTTCCTCCATCTTTTTAACATTTATACAGTCTGGTTAAGGTATAGTGTTGTATCTCTCCGATGATGTACATAATAGGAAGTAATATGTTTTGTTCTCTTCCTTCTTTGGTGGATATTGATTTCTTTATCTTTATCTGCAATGATCATTTTTTACCACTTTAACGGCCAAACCTTATAAGAAACTTGGTGCAAACTATTAGGCAAGCTATGCAATTCTGTATGAGAAAACAGCCAAAATAATCAATTTTTTTTATAACATTCACTCATTCTGTATGAGAAACCTATCTATATTTTTCACAGCATTCATTTTTTTACACCATTCATTAGAAAAAAAATATATTCATATTATATGAGTGAAAAATTGTCAGAAAAGGGGCCAACAACCACAAATTTTTTTAAACTTGCCATATTGGGACAAAAACACGTGTGCTATATAGCTCAGAAAAATTGGTCATTTTTCAAAATTTTTAATTTTCTCTTTTTTCACACGATTCATTAGAAAACACATCGTCGTTTGAAATGAATGCAAAATCGGTACAAAAACGGCCAACGACGACCAATTTTTTAAACTTGTCATTTTGGGCAAAAAAACGTGTGCTATACAGCTAACAAAATTTGGTTATTTTTCAAAATTTCTAACTTTTCCTTTTTCACACAATTCATTAGAAAACACATCGTCATTTGATATGAGTAAAAAAAGGCAAAAAAGCAGCCAACGACGAACAATTTGTAGAACTTGCCATTTTGGCCCATATAACGTGTTCTATAATTCACAAAAATTTGTCATTTTGATATTTTCTAACATTATATCTTTTTATGCCATTCATTTGATAGCACATTTTCATTTGATATGAATGCAAAATAGGTACAAAAACGGCCAACGAGGACCAATTCATTAAACTTGCCATTTTGGCCAAAAAATCGTGTAATATAACTCACAAAAATTGGTCATTTTTCAAAATTTCTAACTTTCCATTTTATTAACAACATTCATTAGAAAATGTGTAGTCATTTGATATGGGTTTAAAAAAGGCACAAAAATGGCGATCGATGGCAAATTTTTTAAACTTGCCATTTTTGTCAAAAAAACGTGTGCTATATAACTCACGAAAATTGGTAATTTTTTAAAATTTCCAACTTTCTATATTTTTTACCCATTTAGAAAAAAAATATATTCATATTATATGAGTGAAAACTGTCAGAAAAATGGCCAACAACGACAAATTTTTTAAACTTGCCATATTGGGCCAAAAATAAGTGTGCTATAGCTCAGAAAAATTGGTCATTTTTCAAAATTTTTAATTTTCTCTTTTTTCACACCATTCATTAGAAAACACATCGTCGTGTGATATGAATGCAAAATCGGCACAAAAACGGCCAACGACGACCAATTTTTTAAACTTGGCATTTTGGGCAAAAAAATGTGTGCTATATAGCTAACAAAACTCGGTCATTTTTCAAAATTTCTAACTTTTTCTTTTTCACACAATTCTTTAGAAAACACATCATCATTTGATATGAGTAAAAAAAGGCAAAAAAATAGCCCATATAACGTGTGCTATAACTCACAAAAATTTGTCATTTTAATATTTTCTAACATTATATTTTTTTATACCATTCATTTGATAGCACATCTTCATTTGATATGAATGCAAAATAGTTACAAAAACAGCCAGCGAGGACCAATTTATTAAACTTGCAATTTTGGCCAAAAACATCGTGTGCTATTACTCAAAAAAATTGGTCAATTTTCAAAATTCTAACTTTCTATTTTTTTTAACACAATTCATTAGAAAATGCATAGTCATTTGATATGGGTTTAAAAAAGGCCCAAAAATGGCTATCGATGGCAAATTTTTTAAACTTGCCATTATTGCCAAAAAAACGTGTGCTATAACTCACGAAAATTCGTAATTTTTTAAAATTTCCAACTTTCTATATTTTTTAGACCATTCATTAGAAAAAAAATATTCATATTATATGAGTGAAAAACTGTCAGAAAAATGGCCAACAACGACAAATTTTTTAAACTTGCCATATTGGGCCAAAAACACGTGTGCTATAGCTCAGAAAAATTGGTCATTTTTTAAAATTTTTAATTTTCTATTTTTTCACACCATTCATTAGAAAACACAACGTCGAGTGATATGAATGCAAAATCGGCACAAAAACGGCCAACGACGACCAATTTTTTAAACTTGGCATTTTGGGCAAAAAACGTGTGCTATATAGCTAACAAAATTTGGTCATTTTTCAAAATTTCTAACTTTTCCTTTTTCACACAATTATTTAGAAAACACATCGTCATTTGATATGAGTTAAAAAAGTCAAAAAACAGCCAATGAAGAACAACTTGTAAAACTTGCCATTTTAGCCTATATAACGTGTGCTATAACTCACAAAAATTTGTCATTTTAATATTTTCTAACATTATAGTTTTTTATACATTTCATTTGATAGCACATATTCATTTGATATGAATGCAAAATAGGTACAAAAACGGCCAACGAGGACCAATTCATTAAACTTGCCATTTTGGCCAAAAAATCGTGTACTATAACTCACAAAAATTGGTTATTTTTCAAAATTTCTAACTTTCCATTTTTTTAACACAATTCATTAGAAAACGCATAGTCATTTGATATGGGTTTAAAAAAGCACAAAAATGGCCATCGATGGCAAAGTTTTAAAACTTGCCATTTTTGCCAAAAAACGTATTCTATAACTCACGAAAATTGGTAATTTTTTTGAAATTTCCAACTTTCTATATTTTTTACACCATTCATTAGAAAAAAAATATATTCATATTATATGAGTTAAAAATTGTCAGAAAAATGGCCAACAACGACAAATTTTTTAAATTTGCCATATTGGGCCAAAAACACGTATGCTATAGCTCAGAAAAATTAGTCATTTTTCAAAATTTTTAATTTTCTCTTTTTTCACACCATTCATTAGAAAACACATCGTTGTGTGATATGAATGCAAAATAGGCACAAAATCGGCCAACGACGACCAATTTTTTTAACTTGGCATTTTGGGCAAGAAAGCGTGTGCTATATAGCTAACAAAATTTGGTCATTTTTCAAAATTTCTAACTTTTCCTTTTTCACACAATTTTTTAGAAAATACATCGTCATTTGATATGAGTAACAAAAGGCAAAATAACAGCCAACGACGAACAATTTGCAAAACTTGCCATTTTGGCCCATATAACGTGTGCTATAACTCACAAAAATTTGTCATTTTATTATTTTCTAACATTATATTTTTTATACCATTCATTTCATAGCACATCTTCATTTGATATGAATGCAAAATAGGTACAAAAACGGCCAACGAGGATCAACTCATTAAACTTGCCATTTAGGCCAAAAAACCGTGTACTATAACTCACAAAAATTGGTCATTTTTCAAAATTTCTAACTTTCCATTTTATTAACATCATTCATTAGAAAATGCGTAGTCATTTGATATGAGTTTAAAAAAGGCACAAAAATGGCGATCGATGGCAAATTTTTTAAACTTGCAATTTTTGCCAAAAAACCGTGTGTTATAACTCACAAAAATTGATAATTTTTTTAAATTTCCAACTTTCTACATTTTTACGCCATTCATTAGAAAAAAAATATTCATATTATATGAGCGAAAAACTGTCAGAAAAATGACCAACAACGACAAATTTTTTAAACTTGCCATATTGGGACAAAAACACATGTGCTATAGCTCAGAAAAATTGGACATTTTTCAAAATTTTTAATTTTCTCTTTTTTCACACCATTCATTAGAAACACATCGTCGTGTGATATGAATGCAAAATCGGCACAAAAATGGCCAACGAAGACCAATTTTTTAAACTTGGCATTTTGGGCAAAAAAACGTGTGTTATATAGCTAACAAAATTTGGTCATTTTTCAAAATTTTTAACTTTTCCTTTTTTCACACAATTCATTAGAAAACACATCGTCATTTGATATGAGTAAAAAAAGGCAAAAAAACAGCCAACGACGAACAATTTGTAAAACTTGCCATTTTGGCCAAATAACTGTGCTACAACTCACAAAAATTTGTCATTTTAAAATTTTCTAACTTTATATTTTTTATACCATTCATTTGACAGCATATCTTCATTTGATATAAAAGCAAAATAGTTACAAAAACGGCCAACGAGGACCAATTTATTAAACTTGCCATTTTGGCCAAAAAAACCGTGTGCTATAACTCTAAAAAATTGGTCATTTTTCAAAATTTCTAACTTTCTATTTTTTAACACAATTCATTAGAAAACGCATAGTCATTTGATATGGGTTTAAAAAAGGCACAAAAATGGCCATCGATGGCAAATTTTTAAAACTTGCCATTTTTGCCAAAAACCGTGTGCTATAACTTATAAAAATTGGTAATTTTTTAAAATTTCAGACTTTCAATAATTTTTACACCATTCATTAGAAAAAAAATATATTCATATTATATGAGTAAAAAATTGTCAGAAAAATGGCCAACAACGACAAATTTTTTAAACTTGCCATATTGGGCCAAAAACACGTGTGCTACAACTCAGAAAAATTGGTCATTTTTCAAAATTTTTAATTTTCTCTTTTTTCACACAATTCATTAGAAAACACATCGTCGTGTAATATGAATGCAAAATTGGCACAAAAAGGGCCAACGACGACCAAATTTTTTTAACTTGGCATTTTGGGCAAAAAAACGTGTGCTATATAGCTAACAAAATTCGGTCATTTTTCAAAATTTCTAACTTTTTCTTTTCACACAATTCATTAGAAAACACATCGTCATTTGATATGAGTAAAAAAAGGCAAAAAAATAGCCAACGACGAACAAATTGTAAAACTTGCCATTTTAGCCCATATAACGTGTGCTATAACTCACAAAAGTTAGTCATTTTAATATTTTCTGACATTATATTTTTTTTCTACCATTCATTTGATAGTTAAAGTTGCCATTTTGGCCAAAAAATCGCGTACTATAACTTACAAAAATTGGTCATTTTTCAAAATTTCTAACTTTTCATTTTATTAACAACATTCATTAGAAAATGCGTAGTTTGATACGGGTTTTAAAAAAAGGCACAAAAATGGCGATCGATGGCAAATTTTTTAAACTTGCCATTTTTGCCAAAAAAACGTATGCTATAAATCACGAAAATTGGTAATTTTTTAAAATTTCCAACTTTCTATATTTTTTAGACCATTCATTAGAAAAAAATATATTCATATTATATGAGTGAAAAACTGTCAGAAAAATGGCCAACAACGACAAAATTTTTAAACTTTCCATATTGGGCCAAAAACACGTGTGCTATAGCTCAGAAAAATTGGTCATTTTTTAAAATTTTTAATTTTCTCTTTTTTAACACCATTCATTAGAAAACACATCGTCGAGTGATATGAATGCAAAATCGGGACAAAAACGGCCAACGACGAACAATTTTTTAAACTTGGCATTTTGGGCAAAAAAACGTGTGCTATATTTCTAACAAAATTCGGTTATTTTTCAAAATTTCTAACTTTTCCTTTTTCACACAATTCTTTAGAAAACACATCGTCATTTGATATGAGTAAAAAAAGGCAAAAAAATAGCCCATATAACGTGTGCTATAACTCACAAAAATTTGTCATTTTAATATTTTCTAACATTATATTTTTTTATACCATTCATTTGATAACACATCTTCATTTGATATGAATGCAAAATAGTTACAAAAACGGCCAGCGAGGACCAATTTATTAAACTTGCAATTTTGGCCAAAAAAATCGTGTGCTATTACTCAAAAAAATTGGTCAATTTTCAAAATTCTAACTTTTCATTTTTTTAACACAATTCATTAGAAAATGCATAGTCATTTGATATGGGTTTAAAAAAGGCCCAAAAATGGCCATCGATGGCAAATTTTTTAAACTTGCCATTTTTGCCAAAAAAACGTGTGCTAACTCACGAAAATTGGTATTTTTTTAAAATTTCCAACGTTCTATATTTTTACACCATTCATTAGAAAAAAATATATTCATATTATATGAGTGAAAAACTGTCAGAAAAATGGCCAACAACGACAAATTTTTTAAACTTTTCATATTGGGCCAAAAACACATGTGTTATAGCTCAGAAAATTTGGTCATTTTTCAAAATTTCTAATTTTCTCTTTTTTCACACCATTTGATATGAATGCAAAATTGCCAAAAACATCATCGTTTGATATGAATGCAAAATTGCCACAAAAACGGCCAACGACGACCAATTCTTTAAACTTGCCATTTTGGGAAAAAACGTGTGCTATATAGCAAACAAAATTTGGTCATTTTTCAAAATTTCTAACTTTTCCCTTTTCAAACAATTCTTTATAAAACACATCATCATTTGATATGAGTGAAAAAAGGTAAAAAAACAGCCAACGACAAAAAATTTGTAAAACTTGCTATTTTATCCAAAAAACTGTATGCTATAACTCACAAAAATTGGTCAATTTTCAAAATTTCTTATTTTCCCTTTTCTTGCACCATTCATTAGAAAATACATCAATATTTGATTTGAGTGAAAAACATGTAAAAAATGGCCAATGACGACAAATTATTTGAACTTCCCGTTTTGGACAAAAAAACGTGTGCTATATAACTAACAAAAAATTGGTTATTTTTCAAAACTTACTTTCTATTTTTTTCACACCATTCATTTGATAGCACATCTTCATTTGATCTGAATGCAAAATAACGTGTGCTATAAACGGTGAACGACTACCAAGTTTTTAAACTTACCGTTTTTGCCCAAAATAACGTGTGCTATAACTCACAAAAATCTGTCATTTTAAAATTTTCTATCTTAATATTTTTTATACCGTTCATATGATAGCACATCTTTATTTGATATGAATGCAAAATAGGTACAAAAACGGCCAATGAGGACAAATTCATTAAACTTGACATTTTGGCCAAAAAACTGTGTACTATAACTCACAAAAATTGGTCATGTTTCAAAATTTCTAACTTTCTATTTTTTTAACACCATTCATTAGAAAACGCGTAGTCATTTGATATGGGTGTTAAAAAAGGCACAAAAATGGTCACCGATGGCAAATTTTTTAAACTTTCCATTTTTTCCAAAAAAACGTGTGCTATAACTCACAAAAATTGGTAATTTTTTAAAATTTCTAACTTTCTATATTTTTTACACCATTCATTAGAAAAAAATATATTCATATTATATGAGTGAAAAACTGTCAGAAAAATGGCCAACAACGACAAATTTTTTAAACTTTCCATATTGGGGCTAAAACACGTGTGTTATAACTCAGAAAATTTGGTCATTTTTGAAAATTTCTAATTTTCTCTTTTTTCACACCATTCATTAGAAAACACATCATCGTTTGATATGAATGCAAAATCGCCACAAAAACGGCCAACGACGACCAATTTTTAAACTTGGCATTTTGGGAAAAAACGTGTGCTATATAGCAAACAAAATTTGGTCATTTTTCAAAATTTCTAACTTTTCCATTTTCACACAATTCTTTAGAAAACACATCATCATTTGATATGAGTGAAAAAAGGCAAAAAACCAGCCAACGAAGAACAATTTGTAAAACTTGCCATTTTGGCCAAAAAACTGTATGCTACAACTCACAAAAATTGGTCATTTTTCAAAATTTCTTATTTTCCCTTTATTACACCATTCATTAAAAAATACATCTATATTTTATATGAGTAAAAAACAAGTAAAAAATGGCCAATAAGACAAATTTTTTGAATTTCCCGTTTTGGATAAAAAACGTGTGCTATATAACTAACAAAAAATTGTTCATTTTTCAAAACTTACTTTCTATTTTTTTCACACCGTTCATTTGATAGCACATCTTCAATTGATATGAATGCAAAATAACGTGTTCTATAAACGGTGAACGACTACCATGTTTTTAAACTTACTGTTTTTGCCCAAAATAAGGAGTGCTATAACTCACAAAAATTTGTCGTTTTAAAATTTTCTAACTTTATATTTTTTATACCATTCATTTGATAGCACATCTTTATTTGATATGAATGCAAAATAGGTACAAAAACGGCCAACGAGGACCAATTCATTAAACTCGCCATTTTGGCCAAAAAATCGTGTGTTATAACTCTCAAAAATTGGTCATTTTTCAAAATTTCTAACTTTCTATTTATTTAACACCATTAATTAGAAAACGCGTAGTCATTTGATATGGGTTTAAAAAAGGCACAAAAATGGCCATCGATGGCAAATTTTCTAAACTTGCCATTTTTGCCAAAAAAACATGTGCTATAACCTACAAAAATTGGTAATTTTTTAAAATTTCTAACTTCTATATTTTTTACACCATTCTTTAGAAAAACATATATTCATATCATATGAGTGAAAAACTGCTAGAAAAATGGCCAACAGCGACAATTTTTTTAAACTTGCCATATTGGGCCAAAAACACGTGTGCTATAGCTCAGAAAATTTGGTCATTTTTCAAAATTTCTAATTTTCTCTTTTTTCACACCATTCATTAGAAAACACATCGTCGTTTGATATAAATGCAAAGTCGGCACAAAAACGGCCAACGACGACCAATTTTTTCAACTTGCCATTTTGAGAAAAAAAAACGTATGCTATACAGCTAATAAAATTTGGTCATTTTTCAAAATTTCTAACTTTTCCTTTTTCACACAATTCTTTAGAAAACACATCGTCATTTGATATGAGTAAAAAAAGGAAAAAACATAGCCAACGACGAACAATTTGTAAAACTTGCCATTTTGGCCAAATAACGTGTGCTACAACTCACAAAAATTTGTCATATTAAAATTTTCTAACTTTATATTTTTGATACCATTCATTTTATAGCACATCTTCATTTGATATAAGTGCAAAATAGATACAAAAATGGCCAACGAGGACCAATTTATTAAACTTACCATTTTGGCACAAAAAACTGTGTGCTTTAACTCAAAAATTGTTCGTTTTTCAAAATTCCAACTTTCTATTTTTTAACACAATTCATTAGAAAACGCACAGTCATTTGATAAGGGTTTAAAAAATGCACAAAAATGGCCATCGATGGTAAATTTTTAAAATTTGTCATTTTTGCCAAAAAACGTGTGCTATAACTCATAAAAATTGGTAATTTTTTAAAATTTCTAACTTTCTATATTTTTTACATCATTCATAGAAAAAAGTATTTTCATATTATATGAGTGAAAAATGGCCAAAAACGACAAATTTTTTTAAACTATCCATATTGGGACAAAAACACGTGTGCTATAGCTCAGAAAAGTTGGTCATTTTTCAAAATTTTTAATTTTCTCTTTTTTCACACCATTCATTAGAAAACACATTGTCGTGTGATATGAATGCAAAATCGGTACAAAAACGGCCAACGACGGCCAATTTTTTAAACTTGTCATTTTAGGCAAGAAAACGTGTGCTATACAGCGAACAAAATTTGGTCATGTTTCAAAATTTCTAACTTTTCCTTTTTCACACAATTCTTTAGAAAACACATCGTCATTTGATATAAGTAAAAAAGGCAAAAAAACAGCCAACGGCGAACAATTTGTAAAACTTGCCATTTTGGCCCATATAAGGTGTGCTATAACTCAAAAAAATTTGTCATTTTAATATTTTCTAACATTATATTTTTTATACCATTCATTTGATAGCACATCTTCATTTGATATGAATGCAAAATAGGTACAAACACGGACAACGAAGACCAATTCATTAAACTTGCCATTTTGGCCACCTTGTACTATAACTTACAAAAATTGGCCATTTTTCAAAATTTCTAACTTTTCATTTTATTAACAACATTCATTAAAAATGTGTAGTCATTTGATATGGGTTTGAAAAAGGCACAAAAATGGCCATCGATGGTAAATTTTTTAAACTTGCCATTTTTGCCAAAAAAACGTGTGCTATAACTCACGAAAATTGGTAATTTTTTAAAATTTCCAACTTTCTATATTTTTTACACCATTCATTAGAAAAAATATATTCATATTATTTGAGTGAAAAACTGTCAGAAAAATGGCCAACAACGACAAATTTTTTAAACTTGCCATATTGGGCCAAAAACAAGTGTGCTATAGCTCAGAAAAATTGATCATTTTTCAAAATTTTTAATTTTCTCTTTTTTCACACCATTCATTAGAAAACACGTCGTCGTGTTATATGAATGCAAAATCGGAACAAAAACGGCCAACGACGACCAATTTTTTTAACTTGGCATTTTGGGCAAAAAAACGTATGCTATATAGCTAACAAAATTTGGTCATTTTTCAAAATTTCTAACTTGATGTTTTTCACACAATTCTTTAGAAAACACATTGTCATTTGATATGAGTTGAAAAAGCCAAAAAAATAGCCAACAACGAACAATTCGTAAAACTTGTCATTTTGGCCAAATAACGTGTGCTATATCTCACAAAAATATGTCATTTTAAACTTTTCTAACTTTATATTTTTTATACCATTCATTTGATAGCACATCTTCATTTGATATGAATGCAAAATAGTTAAAAAAATGGCCAACGAGGACAAATTTATTAAACTTGCCATTTTGGCCAAAAAAATCGTGTGCTATAACTCAGAAAAATTGGTCATTTTTCAAAATTTCTAACTTTGCATTTTTTAACACAATTCATTAGAAAACGCATAGTAATTTGATATGGGTTTAAAAAAGCACAAAAATGGCCATCGATGGCAAAGTTTTAAAACTTGCCATTTTTGCCAAAAAACGTTTTCTATAACTCATGAAAATTGGTGATTTTTTTGAAATTTCCAACTTTCTATATTTTTTACACCATTCATTAGAAAAAAAATATATTCATAATATATGAGCTAAAAATTGTCAGAAAAATTGCCAACAACGACAAATATTTTTAAACTTGCCATATTGGGCCAAAAACATGTGTGCTATAGCTCAGAAAAATTGGACATTTTTTCAAAATTTTTAATTTTCTCTTTTTTCACACAATTCATTAGAAAACACATCGTCGTTTGATATGAATGCAAAATCGGTACAAAAATGGCCAACGACGACCAATTTTTTAAACTTGTAATTTTGGGCAAAAAAACATATGCTATACAGCTAACTAAATTTGGTCATTTTTAAAAATTTCTAACTTTAACTAAATTTGTTCATTTTTCAAAATTTCTAACTTTTCCTTTTTCACACAATTCTTTACAAAACACATCGTCATTTGATATGAGTAAAAAAAGGTAAAAAAATAGCCAACAACGAACAATTTGTAAAACATGCCATTTTGGCCAAATAACGTGTACTATAACTCACAAAAATTTGTCATTTTAAAATTTTCTAAAATTATATTTTTTATACCATTCATTTGATAGCACATTTTCATTTGATATGAATGCGAAATAGGTAAAAACACGGCCAACGAGGACCAATTTATTAAACTTGTCATTTTGGCCAAAAAAACCGTGTGCTATAGCTCACAAAAATTGGTCATTTTTCAAAATTTCTAACTTTCCATTTTTTAACACAATTTATTAGAAAACGCATAGTCATTTGATATGGGTTTAAAAAAGCACAAAAATGGCCATCGATGGCAAAGTTTTAAAACTTGTCATTTTTGCCAAAAAACGTGTGCTATAACTCACGAAATTTGGTAAATTTTTTTAAATTTCTAAATTTCTATATTTTTTACACCACTCATTAGAAAAAAAATATATTCATAATATATGAGTTAAAAATTGTCAGAAAAATGGCAAACAACGACAAATATTTTTAAACTTGCCATATTGGGACAAAAACACATGTGCTATAGCTCAGAAAAATTGGTCAATTTTCAAAATTTCTAATTTTCTCTTTTTTCACACCAAACATTAGAAAACACATAGTATTTTGATATGAATGCAAAATCGGTACAAAAAACGGCCAACGACGACCAATTTTTTAAACTTGCCATTTTGAGAAATAGAACGTGTGCTATATAGCTAACAAAATTTGTTCATTTTTCAAAATTTTTAACTTTTCCTTTTTCACACAATTCATTAGAAAACACATCATCATTTTATATGAGTAAAAAAAAGGCAAAAAAACAGCCAACCTAACAATTTGTAAAACTTGCCATTTTGGCCAAAAACTTAGTAATGAGGAGGCTTTTTGGGCTCAAAAAGCTAGAATAAAATGGGAAAAAGAAGGTGATAGAAACACACAGTTTTTCCATGCCACTGTTAAACAACAACATGCTCAAAATTATATTCACAAAATTAAAAATCACAATGGGGACTGGGTGGAACAAGAAAAGGACATAGGTTTAATCGCCTGTAGAACACTTCATGAAACTGTTTTCTGCTGAAAATACATATTCCAGCATTAAGGTTAACTTAATTCCATGGTTGTAGAAGAGACTGATAGACAAATGTTAAATGCATTGCCTGAGTTAAGTGAACTGAAACAGATTGTATTCTCCATGAGTGATCAGAGTGCTCCGGGGCCCGATGGTTTTAATGGAAAAATTTTTCCATTCAACATGGGAAATAATTAAGGATGACCTCCTCTAAAGCTGTGAGACACTCATGAATGGAGGAGAACTACCTCAAGCTATCACAGCAACAGCACTCTCTCTTATCCTAAAATTAAAGGCCCATCTAACTTTACTCCATTTTAGACCTATTAGTTTGTGTAACTTTGTTAACAAAATTATTTCTAAATTATTGGGCACAAGGCTAGCAAGATTCTACACAAGCTAATAGGAGAAATCAACGTGGCTTTATCAAGGGTAGGAATATAGTGGATAACTATCTGATAGCAGCTGAACTAATGAACTCACTGCCACAAACCAAAAATGAAAATATTGCTCTAAAAATTAGATATGGAGAAAGCTTACGATAGAGTCACTGGCCTTTCCTCCTCCAAATAATGAGATGATGGGATTTGGTGAGGTTTAGATTGACATAACTGGAGATTGATATCTAATGTTTGGTTTTCAGTCTTAATAAATGGGTCTTCATATGGTTGGTTTAAATCCATAGAGGATTAAGACAAGGTGATCCGATTTCCCCCTATTGTTTCTAATAGGCGCTGAATACTTGAGTAGGAATCTGAATTGGCTGGCCTCACAAAAATCCATTCCTCAATTTTGTGTCCCCTAGAAATTGATGTTATAAGCCACTTAGCATATGCGGATGATGTAATTATTTATGGCTGCACATTCCAAATCTTTGAAATTGCTAATGTCCACTCTTCAACACTACTCAGACGTTTCTGGTCAGAAAATTAACTCTAGTAAGAGCTGTTTCCTAGCACACAACGTCTTAGTTCGGAAAAAAAACTATTTGATTAAAAAATCACAAAGTTCAAAGAGGTAGACTGCCTATTGTTTATTTAGGATTCCCACTTCACTATAAGAGAATTCAAGCCTCCTACTATAGTGAACTGATTCAGAAAATCACGGCGCAGAATTTCTTCATGGATCATCATATGATCTCTAAGGGTGGTAAATAGCTCTTATACAAAGTGTCCTATCATCCATTCCACTTTATACCCTCATGGCTCTCAACCCTCCAAAGAAAGTCCTAACCCAAATGGAAATAATTTTCTCAAACTTCTTATGGGGATGGACAGAGGAATCATAAAGCCTACCATTGGATAAATGGAGTAAACTTTGCTACCCAAGTGAAGAGGGAGGATTAGGATTTAAGCATTAAGATATAGTGAAGACCCAATCTTCCAAACTTTGGTGGAAATTTAGGAAGAAAGATACATTATGGCCAAGTTTCCTATTTGAATAAATATTGCCAAACAGTCCATC
This sequence comes from Ophiorrhiza pumila, assembly GCA_016586305.1. Taxonomy (NCBI): domain Eukaryota; kingdom Viridiplantae; phylum Streptophyta; class Magnoliopsida; order Gentianales; family Rubiaceae; genus Ophiorrhiza; species Ophiorrhiza pumila. Next base: position 32,804,042 of record BLIW01000008.1, on the reverse strand, counting down.
CCACGAGCTGTTACTAGAACAGGAGTGACTCAGAGATTTGGAAAAGGATGCTGGAATTGCAGAATTTTCTGAACAATTATCATATTTCAGATCAAATGCTGGCAATTGTAGTTTATGGTATGATAATTGGCTTGGAAAAGGGGCTTGTGGCCAATATATCCAACCCTGTTGGAACCATAAATTAAGCCAAATTCATCACTCCTCAGGGCTGGGATGTAAATGCTTAAAAAACTACCTCCCTCAAGATTGGTTAGAAGCACTGAAACATAGTCATACTCCATCTTACCTTGAAGAAGATAGGATAATTTGGAACCTTGAGGAAACTGGTATGTTTTCCTCCTCTTCATCTTTCTCAGAAAATCAGGCAAAGGAATATCTCTAATGACCCTAAATGCTGTGGAAATTGGAACAAGCTTTTGCCTACAAAATTTCGTTTTTTAATCTAAGATTAAAAAAGAACAAACTCCCATTGATTCAATCTGAAATTGTTAACATACATGGCCTTCTCTATGCCCTTTATGTAAACAGAGTGGGGAAACATTGAATGACCTTTTGCTCAATGCATAGTGTAGGAAACTGTGGAGACTCTATGGGGCAGAGGTTGGCATTTTCACAAATTCCATGGTTCATTACATAATATTCTTCTGACCTGGCAGAAGTTTAAGAGCCCATTAACTCTATGAACACACTGATCAATCCATCCTCTGCTCATATGTTGGGAAATATGGAAGTTTAGGAACAAAGTTCTGTTTGATAATCTTAACTTCGAATTTCAGGACTTGGTCAAAGCTATTTTTGCATGATATTCTATTATATTCAGATTCAAAACAGCATTCTTTGGGAGGAATTCTGGTCAATCACGCTTAATCCTATCAGAAGATACCACTATTCAAATGGTGAAATGGCTCCCCCTGCACCTGATCAGTTAAGATTAACACAGCCAGACTGATTAATAGCTCTAAGGTCAAGGGGGTGTCATTATCAGAGATCATGAGGGTAAAATTCTAATTCCTGCAGTCTCTTATCAATTTAATTGTAATATAACCTCCAAAGTCCAGATTGAGATAATGGCAGCTGTCAAAGGGATCCAAATTTGTAAAGATGGTAGATTCACAAAATATCCTCCTGGAATCAAGCTCCAATAGCTTTCAAAAGATCCAAATTCCCAATCAGACTTACCGTGGAGATACTATCACCTGAGGGAGCAGATCACGATGGATCAGAACTTCACACAATTCACAAAAGCTTCCAAAGATGCTAACCAGGCAGCAATCTGGCTCACTGCCAAGTTCTGAAGAATGAAGATAAACCATGCCTGAGGATCTCTCAAGAATAATCCTAGCTGATCACTGAGCCTCCCAAAATTCAAGCGCATCAAGGTAAAAGAATCATAGTGAAAGCAGTGGAAGAGGTAAAAAGCAAAGAAAAGGCCACAACTGTTGATGTTAAGGTTGTGCTTCCATTACATTGATTGAATTATTGATGAGCTATTACATGCTAGAAGTCCTTCCTACTGAGGTTGGACAGTTGATCTCCAAATTGTTGATTTTGATTTTGTTGAAGAAGGATTGACTGACAATAAAAGGATGAAAAAGTGTAGTCTTCCCTACCTGCTGATGTTAGGGCAGGGACTACTTTATTGCTAGCTGCTGACTATGATTTCAGCAAAAGAAGTTTGCGCATATGTGAATATCCTCACCTCTGGTGATTTTTGTCCAAGCATGTAGGTTTGAAAGACTCATTTTGTTACATGCTATAACCATTATATTAAATAAGTGTAAGAGTTTAGTTCTAAGCTAGTTTGTTTACAAGTGTAAATGGAGTAGTACTCCAAGTCTATCATTATGTGCTACAATTGTAAATGGAGTAGTACTCCACATTTCATATTTTGTTGGCCTAAAGCACAATTTCCCATTAGGCCTTGGGCATGTAAATGGGACTATGTTCTTTAGGTTCATGTTTTGTAAGAGTGATTTTATGGTATATCCATCACTCAAAACGTTATTAATAAAATTGGGAGTGGGGTCCCACCTCAAGAAGAGGTTAGCCAACTAAAAAAAAAAAAAAAAAAACGTATGCTATAACTCACAAACATTTGTCATTTTAAAATTTTCTAACTTTATATTTTTTATACCATTCGTTTGATAGCATATTTTCATTTGATATGGATGCAAAATAGGTACAAAAACGGCCAACGAGGACCAATTCATTAAACTTGCCATTTTGGGCAGAAAACCGTTTGCTATAAATTACAAAAATTGGTCATTTTTCAAAATTTCTAACTTTCTATTTTTTTAACACCATTAATTAGAAAACGCATAGTCATTTGATATGGGTTTAAAAAAGGCACAAAAATGGCCATCAATGGCAAATTTTTTAGAATTGCTATTTTTGCCAAAAAAACGTTTATTATAACTCAAAAAAATTGGTAATTTTTTAAAATTTCTAACTTTCTATATTTTTTACACCATTCATTTGAAAAAATTATATTCATATTATATGAGTGAAAAACTATAAGAAAAATGGTCAACAATGACAAATTTTTTAAACTTGCCATATTGGGCCAAAAACACGTGTTCTATAGCTCAGAAAAATTGGTCATTTTTCAAAATTTTTAATTTTCTCTTTTTTCAAACCATTTATTAGAAAACACATCGTCGTTTGATATGAATGCAAAATCGGCACAAAAACAGCCAAGACGACCAATTTTTTAAAATTTCCATTTTGGGAAAAAAACGTGTACTATATAGCAAACAAAATTTGGTCATTTTTCAAAATTTCTAACTTTTCCTTTTTCACACAATTCTTTGGAAAACACATCGTTATTTGTTATTAGTGAAAAAGGCAAAAAATCAGCCAACAACGAACAATTTGTAAAACTTGCCATTTTGACCAAAAAACCGTATGCTATACCTCACAAAAATTGGTCATTTTTCAAAAATTTTATTTTCTCTTTTCTTACACCATTCACTAAAAAATATATCAATATTTGATATGATTGAAAAACATAAAAAAAATGGCCAATGACGACAAATTTTTTGAACTTCCCATTTTGGACAAAAAAACGTGTGCTATATAAGTCACAAAAAAATTGTTCATTTTTCAAAACTTTTAACTTTCTATTTTTTTCACACCTTTCATTAGAAAACATATCGTCATATTATATGAGTGAAAAACAGGCACAAAAATGGCGAATGACGATCAATTTTTCAAACTTGCCATTTTGGCAAAAAAACGTGTGCTACTCACATAAATTGGCCATTTTCAAGAATTTCTAACTATACCTTTTTTACACCATTCATTATAAAATACATCGTCATTTGATATGAATGCAAAACCGGCACAAAAATGGTAAATGACTACAAAGTTTTTAAACTTACTATTTTTGCCTAAAAAAACGTGTGCTATAACTCAAAATTTGTCATCTAAAAAGTTCTAACTTTATATTTTTTGTACCATTCATTTGATAGCACATCTTCATTTGATATGAATGCAAAATAGGTACAAAAACGGTCAACGGGGACCAATTCATTAAACTTGCCATTTTGGTCAAAAAACCATATGCTATAAATCACAAAAATTGGTCATTTTTCAAAATTTCTAACTTTTCATTTTTTTTAACACCATTCATTAGAAAATGTATCGTCATTTGATATGAGTTTAAAAAAGGCACAAAAATGGCCATCGATGGCAAATTTTTTAAACTTGCCAATTTTGGCAAAAAAAAGGTGTGGTATAAATCACGAAAATTGGTAATTTTTTAAAATTTCTAGCTTTCTATATTTTTTACACCATTCATTAGAAAAAATATATATTCATATTATATGAGTGAAAAATTGTTAGAAAAATGGCCAACAATGACAAATTTTTTAAACTTGCCATTTTGGGCCAAAAAAACGTGTGCTATATATAGCTCACAAAAATGGTCATTTTATAAAATTTCTAATTTTCTCTTTTTTTTCACACCATTTATTAGAAAACATATCGTCATTTGATATGAATGCAAAATCGTCATACAAACGGCCTATGACGACCAATTTTTTAAACTTGTCATTTTGGGCAAACAAACTTGTGCTATATTGCTCACAAAATTTGGTAATTTTTCAAAATTTTTAACTTTCCCTTTTTCACAAAATTCATCAAAAACACATTGTCATTTGATATGAGTGAAAAAAGGCAAGAAAATAGCCAACGACAAACAATTTGTAAAACTTGCCATTTTTGACCAAAAATCGTATGCTATAACCCACAAAAATTGGTCATTTTTCAAAATTTCTTATTTTCCTTTTTCTCTCACCATTCATTAGAAAACACATCAATACTTGATATGAGTGAAAAACAAGCAAAAAATGGCCAATGACGACAAATTTTTTGAACTTCTCATTTTGGACAAAAAAACGTGTTCTATAAGTCACAAAAAATTGGTTATTTTTCAAAACTTCTAACTTTCTATTTTTTCACACCATTCATTAGAAAACATATCGTCATGTTATACGAGTGAAAAACAGGCACAAAAATGGTGAATGACAGTCAATTTTTTAAACTTGCCATTTTGGCAAAAAAAAAACTTGTGCTACTCACAGAAATTGGTCATTTTCAAAATTTCTAACTATACCTTTTTTACACCATTCATTATAAAACATATCGTCATTTTATATGAGTGCAAAACTGGCAAAAAAATGATAAACGACCACAAAGTTTTTAAACTTTCCATTTTTCCTAAAAAAACGTGTGCTATAACTCAAAAAAAATTGTCATTTTAAAATTTTCAAACTTTATATTTTTTATACCATTCATTTGATAGCACATCTTCATTTGATATGAATGCAAAATAGGTACAAAAATGGCCAACGAGGACCAATTCATTAAACTTGCCATTTTGGCCAAAAAACTATGTGCTATAACTCACAAAATTGGTCATTTTTCAAAATTTCTAACTTTCCATTTTTTAACACAGATAATTAGAAAACTCATAGTCATTTGATATGGGTTAAAAAAAGGCACAAAAATAGCCATCGATGGCAAATTTTTAAAACTTGCCATTTTTGCCAAAAAACGTGTGCATAACTCACGAAAGTTGGTAATTTTTTAAAATTCCTTACTTTCTATATTTTTTACACCATTCATTAGAAAAAAATATATTCATATTATATGCGTAAAAATTGTCAGAAAAATAGCCAACAACGACAAATTTTTTTGTACTTTCAATATTGGGCAAAACACACGTGTGCTATATCTCAGAAAAATTGGTCATTTTTCAAAATTTTTAATTTTCTCTTTTTTCACACCATTCATTAGAAAACACATCGTCGTTTGATATGAATGCAAAATCGGTACAAAAACGGCCAACGACGACCAATTTTTAAAACTTGTCATTTTGGGCAAAAAAAACGTGTGCTATACAGCTAACAAAATTTGGTCATTTTTCAAAATTTCTAACTTTTCATTTTTCACACAATTCATTAGAAAACACATCATCATTTAATAGGAGTAAAAAAAGGCAAAAAAACAGCCAACAACGAACAATTTGTAAAACTTGCCATTTTGGCCAAATAACGTGTGCTATAACTCACAAAATTTGTCATTTTAAAATTTTCGAACATTATATTTTTTTATACCATTAATTTGATAGCACATTTTCATTTGATATGAATTCAAAATAGGTACAAAAACGGCCAATGAGGACCAATTCATTAAACTTGCCATTTTGGCCAAAAAACCGTGTGCTATTACTCACAAAAATTGGTCATTTTTAAAAATTTCTAACTTTTCATTTTTTTTAACACCATTTATTAGAAAACGCGTAGTCATTTGATGTGGGTTTAAAAACGCATAAAAATGGCCATCGGTGGCAAATTTTTTAAACTTGCAATTTTTGCCAAAAAAACGTGTGCTATAACTCACAAAAATTGGTAATTTTTAAAAAATTTTAACTTTCTATATTTTTTACACCATTTATTAGAAAAAAATATATTCATATTATATGAGTGAAAAACTGTCAGAAAAATGGCCAACAACAACAAATTTTTTAAACTTTTGATATTGGGCCAAAAACACGTGTGCTATAGCTCAGAAACATTGGTCATTTTTCAAAATTTCTAATTTTTTCTTTTTTCACACCATTTATTAGAAAACACATCGTCGTTTGATATGAATGCAAAATCGGCACAATAACGGCCAACGACGACCAATTTTTTAAACTTGCCATTTTGGGAAATAGACGTGTGCTATATATCAAACAAAATTAGGTCATTTTTCAAAATTTCTAACTTTTCATTTAGAAAACACATCGTCATTTGATATAAGTGAAAAAAGGCAAAAAGACGAACAATTTGTAAAACTTGCCATTTTGGCCAAATAACGTATGATATCACTCATAAAAATTTGTCATTTAAAAATTTTCTAACTTTATATTTTTTATACCATTCATTTGATAACACATCTTCATTTGACATAAATGCAAAATAGTTAAAAAAAAGGCCAACGAGGACCAATTTATTAAACTTGCCATTTTGGCCGAAAAATCGCGTGCTATAACTCACAAAAATTGGTCATTTTTTTAAAATTTCTAACTTTCCATTTTTTAACACAATTCATTAGAAAACGCATAGTCATTTGATATGGGTTTAAAAAAGCACAAAAATGGCCATCGATGGCAATGTTTTAAAACTTGCCATTTTTGCCAAAAAACGTTTTCTTTAACTCACGAAAATTGGTAATTTTTTTGAAATTTACAACTTTCTATAGTTTTTACACCATTCATTACAAAAAAAATATATTCATATTATATGAGTGAAAAACTGTCAGAAAAATGGCCAACAACGACAAATTTTTTTAAACTATCCATATTGGGACAAAAACACGTGTGCTATAACTCAAAAAAGTTGGTCATTTTTCAAAAATTTTTAATTTTCTCTTTTTTCATACCATTCATTAGAAAACACATCGTCGTTTGATATGAATACTAAATTGGCACAAAAACGGCCAACGACGACCAATTTTTTGAACTTTCCATTTTGGGAAAAAAACGTGTGCTATATAGCAACAAAATTTGGTCATTTTTCAAAATTTCTAACTTTTTCTTTTTCACACAATTCTTTAGAAAACACATTGTCATTTGATATGAGTGAAAAAAGGTAAAAAAATAGTCAACGACGAACAATTTGTAAAACTTGCCATTTTGACCAAAAAACCGTATGCTATTACTCACAAAAATTGGACATTTTTCAAAATTTCTTATTTTCTCTTTTCTCACACCATTCATTAGAAAATACATCAAAATTTGATATGATTGAAAAACATTGAAAAAATGGCCAAAGTCGACAAATTTTTTGAACTTCCCGTTTTGGACAAAAAAACGTGTGCTATATAACTCACGAAAAATTGGTCATTTTTCAAAACTTCTTAGTTTCTATTTTTTCACACCATTCATTTGATAGCACATCTTCATTTGATATGAATGCAAAATAACGTGTGCTATAAATGGTAAACGACTACCAAATTTTTAAACTTACCGTTTTTTCCCAAAATAACGTGTGCTATAACTCACAAAAATTTGTCATTTTAAAATCTTCTATCGTTATATTTTTTATACCATTCATTTGATAGCACATCTTTATTTGATATGAATGCAAAATAGGTACAAAAACGGCCAACGAGGACCAATTCATTAAACTTGCCATTTTGGCCAAAAAACCGTGTGCTTTATAACTCACAAAAATTGGTCATTTTTCAAAATTTCTAACTTTCCATTTTTTAACACCATTCATTAGAAAACGTATAGTCAATTAATATGAGTTTAAAATAGGCAAAAAAATGGCTATCAATGGCAAATTTTTTAAACTTGCCATATTTGCCAAAACAATATGTGCTATAACTAACGAAAATTGGTAATTTTTAAAAATTTCTAACTTTCTATATTTTTTACACTATTCATTAATAAAAAAATATATCTATATTATTTGAGTAAAAAACTGTCAGAAAAATGGCCAACAACGACAAATTTTTTAAACTTGCCATATTGGGCCAAAAACATGTATGCTATAGCACAGAAAAATTGGTCACTTTTCAAAATTTCTAAGTTTCTCTTTTTTCACACCATTCATTAGAAAACACATCATCGTTTGATATGAATGCAAAATCGGCACAAAAACGGCCAACAACTATCAATTTTTTAAACTTGCCATTTTGGGCAAAAAAAACGTGTGCTATATAGCTCACAAAATTTGGTCAATTTTCAAAATTTTTAACTTTTCCTTTTTCACACAATTCTTTAGAAAATACATCGTCATTTGATATGAGTGAAAAAAGACAAAAAAAATAGCCAACGACGAACAATTTGTAAAACTTGCAATTTTGGCCAAATAACAGGTGCTATAACTCACTAAAATTTGTCATTTTAAAATTTTCTAACTTTATATTTTTTATACCATTCATTTGATAGCACATCTTTATTTGATATGAATGCAAAATAGGTACAAAAACGGCCAACGAGGACCAATTCATTAAACTCACCATTTTGGCCAAAAAATCGTGTGCTCTAACTCACAAAAATTGGTCATTTTTCAAAATTTCTAACTTTCTATTTATTTAACACCATTCATTAGAAAACGCGTAGTCATTTGATATGGGTTTAAAAAAGGCACAAAAATGGTCATCGATGGCAAATTTTTTAAACTTGCCATATTGGGCCAAAAACACGTGTGTTATAACTCAGAAAAATTGGTTATTTTCCAAAATTTCTAATTTTCTCTATTTTCACACAATTAATTAGAAAACACATCGTCGTTTGATATGAATGCAAAATCGGCAAAAAACGGCCAACAACGATCAATTTTTTAAACTTGCCATTTTGGGCAAAAAAAACGTGTGCTATATAGCTCACAAAATTTGGTCATTTTTCAAAATTTTTAACTTTTCCATTTTCACACAATTCTTTAGAAAATACATCGTCATTTGATATGAGTGAAAAAAGACAAAAAAAATAGCCAACGATGAACAATTTGAAAAACTTGCCATTTTGGCCAAATAACAGGTGCTATAACTCACTAAAATTTGTCATTTTAAAATTTTCTAACTTTATATTTTTTTATACCATTTATTTGATAGCAAATATTCATTTGATAAGAATGCAAAATAGGTACAAAAACGACCAACGATGACCAATTCATTAAACTTGCCATTTTGGCCAAAAAATCGTGTGTTATGACTCACAAAAATTGGTCATTTTTCAAATTTTCTAACTTTCCATTTTTTTGACACCATTCATTAGAAAACGCATAGCCATTTGATATGGGTTTAAAAGAGGCACAAAAATAGCCAACAACGACAAATTTTTTAAACTTGCCATATTGGGCCAAAAACACGTGTGTTATAGCTCAGAAAAATTGGTCATTTTTCAAAATTTCTAATTTTCTCTATTTTCACACAATTCATTAGAAAACATATCGTCGTTTGATATGAATGCAAAATCGGCAGAAAAACGGCCATTGACGACCAATTTTTTAAACTTGTCATTTTAGGAAAAAACGTGTGCTATATAGAAAACAAATTTGGTCATTTTTCAAAATTTCTAACTTTTCCTTTTTCACACAATTCTTTAGAAAACACATCATCATTTGATATGAGTGAAAAAAGGAAAAAAAAACAGTCAATGACGAACAATTTGTAAAACTTGCCATTTTGGCCAAAAAACTGTATGCTATAACTTACAAAAATTGATCATTTTTCAAAATTTCTTATTTTCCCTTTTCTTACACCATTAATTAGAAAATACATCAATATTTGATATTAGTGAAAAACATGTAAAACATGGCCAATGACGACAAATTTTTTGAACTTCCCATTTTAGACAAAAAAACGTGTGCTATATAACTCACAAAAAATTGGTCATTTTTCAAAACTTACTTTCTATTTTTTTCACACCATTCATTTGCTAGAACATCTTCATTTAATATGAATGCAAAATAACGTGTGCTATAAACGGTGAACGACTACTAAGTTTTTAAACTTACCATTTTTGTCCAAAATAAAGTATGCTATAACTCACAAAAATTCGTCATTTTAAAATTTTCTAACTTTATATTTTTTATACCATTCATTTGATAGAACATCTTTATTTGATATGAATGCAAAATAGGTACAAAAACGGCCAATGAGGACCAATTCATTAAACTTGACATTTTGGCCAAAAAACCGTGTGCTATAACTCACAAAAATTGGTCATTTTTCAAAATTTCTAACTTTCCATTTTTTTAAACCATTTATTAGAAAACGCATAGTCATTTGATATGAGTTTAAAAAAGGCACAAAAAATGGCCATCGATGGCAAATTTTTTAAACTTGCCATTTTTTCCAAAAAAAACGTGTGCTATTACTCACAAAAATTGGTAATTTTTTAAAATTTCTAACTTTCTATATTTTTTACACCATTCATTAGAAAAAAAATATATTCATATTATATGAGGGAAAAACTGTTAGAAAAATGGCCAATAACGACAAATTTTTTAAACTTGCCATATTGGGGCCAAAAACACGTGTGTTATAGCTCAGAAAAATTGGTCATTTTTCAAAATTTCTAATTTTCTCTATTTTCACACAATTCATTAGAAAACACATCGTCGTTTGATATGAATGCAAAATCGGCAGAAAAACGGCCATTGACGACCAATTTTTTAAACTTGTCATTTTAGGAAAAAACGTGTGCTATACAGCAAACAAAATTTGGTCATTTTTCAAAATTTTTAACTTTTCCTTTTTCACACAATTCTTTAGAAAACACATCATCATTGATATGAGTGAAAAAAGGCAAAAAAAAAACAGTCAATGATGAACAATTTGTAAAACTTGCCATTTTGGCCAAAAAACTGTATGCTATAACTTACAAAAATTGATCATTTTTCAAAATTTCTTATTTTCCCTTTTCTTACACCATTCATTAGAAAATACATCAATATTTGATATGAGTGAAAAACATGTAAATTATGGCCAATGACGACAAATTTGTTGAACTTCCCGTTTTGGACAAAAAAACGTGTGCTATATAACTCACAAAAAATTGGTCATTTTTCAAAACTTTCTATTTTTTTCACACCATTCATTTGCTAGAACATCTTCATTTAATATGAATGCAAAATAACGTGTGCTATAAACGGTGAACGACTACCAAGTTTTTAAACTTACCGTTTTTGCCCAAAATAAAGTATGCTATAACTCACAAAAAATTGTCATTTTAAAATTTTCTAACTTTATTTTTTTTATACCATTCATTTGATAGCACATCTTTATTTGTTATGAATGCAAAATATGTACAAAAACGGCCAACGAGGACCAATTCATTAAACTTGACATTTTGGCCAAAAACCGTGTGCTATAACACACAAAAATTGGTCATTTTTCAAAATTTCTAACTTTCCATTTTTTTAACACCATTTATTAGAAAACGCATAGTCATTTGATATGAGTTTAAAAAAGGCACAAAAATGGCCATCAATGGCAAATTTTTTAAACTTGCCATTTTAGCCAAAAAAACGTGTGCTATTACTCACTGTTAGAAAAACTATTTTTACACCATTCATTAGAAAAAAATATTCATATTATATGAGTGAAAAAATGTAAGAAAAATGGTCAACAACGACAAATTTTTTAAACTTGCCATATTGGGCCAAAAACACGTGTTCTATAGCTCAGAAAAATTGGTCATTTTTCAAAATTTTTAATTTTCTCTTTTTTTACACCATTCATTAGAAAACACATCGTCGTTTGATATGAATGTGAAATCGGAACAAAAACGGCCAACGACGACCAATTTTTTAAACATGCTATTTTGGGAAAAAAACGTGTGCTATATAGCAAACAAAATTTGGTCATTTTTTAAAATTTCTAACTTTTCCTTTTTCCACAATTCTTTAGAAAACACATCGTCATTTGATATGAGTGAAAAAGGCAAAAAATCAGCCAACGACGAATAATTTGTAAAACTTGGCATTTTGACCAAAAAACCGTATGCTATAACTCACAAAAATTGGTCATTTTTCAAAATTTCTTATTTTCCCTTTTCTCACACCATCATTAGAAAACACATCAATATTTGATATGTGTGAAAAACATGCAAAAAAACGGCCAATGACGACAAATTTTTTGAACTTCCCATTTTGGACAAAAAACGTGTGCTATAGCTCACGAAAAATAGGTCATTTGATATGAATGCAAAATAAGTACAAACACGGCCAACGACGAACAATTTGTAAAACTTGCCATTTTGGCCAAATAACGTATGCTATAACTCACAAACATTTGTCATTTTAAAATTTTCTAACTTTATATTTTTTATACCATTCGTTTGATAGCATATTTTCATTTGATATGGATGCAAAATAGGTACAAAAACGGCCAATAAACTTGCCATTTTGGCTAGAAAACCGTGTGCTATAACTCACAAAAAGTGTTCATTTTTCAAAATTTCTAACTTTCTATTTTTTTAACACCATTCATTAGAAAACGCATAGTCATTTGATATGGATTTAAAGAAGGCACAAAAATGGCCATCGATGGCAAATTTTTTAGACTTGCTATTTTTGCCAAAAAAACGTGTGCTATAACTCACAAAAATTGGTAATTTTTTAAAATTTATAACTTTCTATATTTTTTACACCATTCATTAGAAAAAAATATATATTCATATTATATGAGTGAAAAACTGTAAGAAAAATGGTCAACAACGACAAATTTTTTAAACTTGCCATATTGGGCCAAAAACACGTGTTTTATAGCTCAGAAAAATTGGTCATTTTTCAAAAATTTTAATTTTCTCTTTTTTCACAACATTCATTAGAAAACACATCGTCGTTTGATATGAATGCGAAAATACATCAATATTTGATATTAGTGAAAAACATGCAAAAAACGGCCAACAATGACCAATTTTTTAAACTTGCCATTTTGGGAAAAAACGTGTGCTATATAGCAAACAAAATTTGGTCATTTTTTAAAATTTCTAACTTTTCCTTTTTCACACAATTCTTTACAAAACACATCGTCATTTGATATGAGTGAAAAAGGCAAAAAAATCAGCCAACGACGAACAATTTGTGAAACTTGCCATTTTGACCAAAAAATCGTATGTTATAACTCACAAAAATTGGTCATTTTTCAAAATTTCTTATTTTCCCTTTTCTCACACCATTCATTAGAAAACACATCAATATTTGATATGAGTGAAAAACATGCAAAAAACGGCCAATGACGACAAATTTTTTGAAGTTCCTATTTTGGACAAAAAAACGTGTGCTATAACTCACAAAAAATTGGTCATTTTTCAAAACTTTTAACTTTCTATTTTTTTCACACCATTCATTAGAAAACATATCGCCATATTATATGAGTGAAAAACAGACACAAAAATGGCGACTGACGATCAATTTTTTAAACTTGCCATTTTGGCAAAAAAAATGTGTGCTACTCACAAAAATTGGTCATTTTCAAAAATTTCTAACTATAAATTTTTTTGCACCATTCATTATAAAACACATCGTCATTTGATATGAATGCAAAACCGGCACAAAAATGGTAAACGACTACAAAGTTTTTAAACTTACCGTTTTTGCCCAAAAAAACGTGTGTTATAACTCAAAAATATTTGTCATTTAAAAAGTTCTAACTTTATATTTTTTATACCATTCATTTGATAGCACATCTTCATTTGATATGAATGCAAAATAGGTACAAAAACGGTCAACGGGAACCAATTCATTAAACTTGCTATTTTGGTCAAAATACAGTGTGCTATAACTCACAAAAATTGGTCATTTTTAAAAATATCTAACTTTCCATTTTTTTAACACCATTCATTAGAAAATGCATCATCATTTGATATGATTTTTAAAAAGGCAAAAAAATGGCCATCGATGGCAAATTTTTCAAACTTGCCATTTTTGCCAAAAAAAACGTGTGGTTCTCACGAAAATTGGTAATTTTTTAAAATTTCTAACTTTCTATATTTTTTACACCATTCAATAGAAAAAAAATATATTCATATTATATGAGTGAAAAACTGTTAGAAAAATGGTCAATACCGACAAATTTTTTAAACTTGCCATATTGGGCCAAAAACACGTGTGCTATACATAACTCACAAAAATTGGTCATTTTTTAAAATTTATAATTTTCTATTTTTTTTTCACACCATTCATTAGAAAACACATCGTCATTTGATATGAATGCAAAATCGTCACACAAACGGCCTATGACGACCAATTTTTTAAACTTGTAATTCTGGGCAAAAAAACGTATGCTTTATTGCTCACAAAATTTGGTCATTTTTCAAAATTTCTAACTTTTCCTTTTTCACACAATTCATTAGAAAATACATCGTCATTTGATATGAGTGAAAAAGGCAAAAAAAATAGCCAACGACGAACAATTTGTAAAACTTGCCATTTTGGCCAAAAAACCGTATGCTATAACTCACAAAAATTTGTCATTTTTCAATATTTCTTATTTACCCTTTTCTCACACCATTCATTTGAAAACACATCAATATTTGATATGAGTGAAAAACATGCAAAAAATGGCCAATGAAGACAAATTTTTTGAACTTCCCATTTTGGACAAAAAAACGTGTGCTATAACTCACAAAAAATTTGTTATTTTTCAAAACTTCTAACTTTCTATTTTTTTTCACACCATTCATTAGAAACATATCGTCATATTACATGAGTGAAAAATAGGCACAAAAATGGCGAATGACGATCAATTTTTTAAACTGGCCATTTTTGTAAAAAAACGTGTGCTACTCACAGAAATTGGTCATTTTCAAAAATTTCCAACTATACCTTTTTTTACACCATTCATTATAAAACACATCGTCATTTGATATGAGTGCAAAACTCGCAAAAAAACGGTAAATGACTATAAAGTTATTAAACTTACCATTATTTCCCAAAAAAACGTGTGCTATAACTCACAAAAATTTGTCATTTTAAAATTTTCTAACTTTATATTTTTTATACCATTCATTTGATAGCACATCTTCATTTGATATGAATGCAAAATAGGTACAAAAATGGCCAACGAGGACCAATTCATTAAACTTGCCATTTTGGCCAAAAAACCATGTGCTATAACTCACAAAAATTGGTCATTTTTCAAAATTTCTAACTTTTCATTTTTAACACCATTCATTAGAAAATGAATAGTCATTTGATATAAGTTTAAAAAAGGCACAAAAATGGCCATCGATGGCAAATTTTTTAAACTTGCCATATTTGCCGAAAAAACGTGTGCTATAACTCACGAAAATTGGTAATTTTTAAAATTTCTAACTTTCTATATTTTTTACACCATTCATTAGAAAAAAATATATTCATGTTATATGAGTGAAAAACTGTCAAAAAAATTGCCAACAACGACAAATTTTTTAAACTTGCCATATTGGGCCAAAAACACGTGTGCTACACAAAACTTGGTCATTTTTTAAAATTTCTAATTTTCTCTTTTTTCACACCATTCATTAGAAAATACATCGTCGTTTTATATGAATGCAAAACCGGCACAAAATCGACACAAAAACGTCCAACGACGACCAATTTTTTAAACTTGCTAGTTTGGAAAAAAACGTGTGTTATATAGCTCACAAAATTTGGTCATTTTTCAAAATTTTTAACTTTCCCTTTTCACACAATTCATTAGAAAATACATCATCATTTGATATGAGTGAAAAAAGGTGAAAAAATAGCCAAAGACGAACAATTTGTAAAACTTGCCATTTTGGCCAAAATATCGTGTATGCTATAACTCACAAAAATTGGTCATTTTTCAAAATTTCAATATTTGATAGGAGTGAAAAACATGCAAAAACGGCCAATGACGACAAATTTTTTGAACTTCCCACTTTGGGACAAAAAAACGTGTCCTATAACTCACAAAAAAGTGATGATTTTTCAAAACTTCTAACTTTCTATTTTTTTCACATCATTCATTAGAAAACATATCATCATATTATATGAATGAAAAATAGGCACAAAAACAACGAACAACGATCAATTTTTTAAACTTGCCATTTTTGTAAAAAAAATGTGTGCTCATAGAAATTAGTCATTTTCAAAAATTTCTAACGACACCTTTTTTTACACCATTCATTCTAAAACACATCATCATTTGATATGAATGAAAACCTGGCACAAAAACGGTAAACGACTACAAAGTTTTTAAACTTATCATTTTTGCTCAAAAAAACGTGTGCTATAACTTACAAAAATTTGTCATTTTTAAAAAAATGATATTTAGGTTTATTACAAAATTTTAATTTTTTTTGGGTTATAACACATGTATTTCAGAAAAAAATTGAAAATTTTAAAAATGCTTTGATTTTGACTTTTTCGAGATTATTTTTACACACATCTCGAATGTGAACATTCATTCTAGTGAATGTTTCATAAAAAAGTGAAATTTACTCCATTTTTCTCGTATTATAACACTTATTTTGATAAAAAAATGAAAAAAAAATTATTGATTTTGACCTGTCATTTTTTCCATACAATTTTTTCACGTACTATAACATGTCATTTTTTCATTTTTTTTCGTATTGTTTTTTCACCCAACTCAATTGTGAACATGGATACTGCAGAATAGTGTAAAAAAAAGTAAAATATAGAATTTTTTTACCAATTTTCTATTTTTCATGGGCTATAACACATGTATTTTAGCCAAAAATAACAAAATTTAAAACGTGTTGATTTTTACTTTTTTGGACCAGATTTTGCACCCACCTTGATTGTGAAAATGCATTCTAGTGAACATTTTTAGAAAAAGTAAAAATTAAAATTTTTGCCACGTATTTTTGTGAACAGTGTAAAAAATAAAATTTAGAATTTTTACCAAATTTTCATTTTTCATAGGCTATAACACATGTAATTTAGCCAAAAACAAAAAAAAAATCCAAAAACATATTGATTTGACAATTTTTTTTCCATTTTTTGCACCCTGTCCAATTTTAAACATGCATTCTAGTAAATATTATCAAAGAATGAAAATTAAAGTTTTTACCAAACCTTCATTTTTCATGGGTCATAAGGCACGTATTTTCCCATAGTAGTTTTTACACATATTTCAATTATAAATATGCATTTTTATGAATGGTGTAAAAAAAGGAAATTTAAATTTTTCAAAAACTTTTAATTTTTCATGGATTATAACTCACCTGTTTCAACCAAAAATGGCAACATCCAAAAACACACTGATTTTGACTTTTTGTGATATTTTTTACACCCACCTTGATTATGAAAATGCATTCCAATGAATGTTGACAAAAAAATAAAATTTAAAATTTTTACCAAACTTCTATTTTTCAAAGTTTGTAACACACGTATTTAGGTGAAAAATGACAAATTAAAAAAATGTTGATTTTGACTTTTTCTCTAATGTTTTTTCACCCACCTCAATTGTGAACATGCATCCTTCTAAATTGTGTCTAAAAAAGTGAAATTTAGATTTTGTTTTGCCAAATTTTCATTTTTCATAGGCTATAACACACGTATTTTAGCTAGAAATAGAAAAATTCAAAAACTCATTGATTTCTATTTTTTTTTTACTATTTTCTTCACCCACCTTGATTATAAACATGCATTCTAGAGAATATTTTCTTTTTTTGTTTGGCATAACCTCACATTCGAGGGAGGGCGCCAAATCTAGTTTTATTAATATATTATGGAGACGATGGATATACCCAAATACCGTCAGTACATTAGTTAATGCATAAATTAGAAGTACTCCTCCTTTACATTTTTCTCCTACATGATACTAATATGTTGAAGGAAAAGTTCAAAAACTAATATGAGCACCGGTCTGAGGCTAATAGCAGTTATATTAGGTTTGAACAAATTTCTCCAACTTACCTTGAATGACATAAATCTTAAACAGGAGAACAATCTCCTTTACATGCTAATGAGCTAAGGGAGTAGGTACATATGATACATCATCAGCTAGACTAGCCTTACACCCTTCGCATTTACTAAACAAAAGACTCCCTACAATGTTTATAGTTTCACCATGAGTGATGGGAAAAAAATGACAGAGATAGTGTTTCTTTGACATATCAGTGTAATTATGCATGATTATGAATGTTTAATGATTCCGCAGTTGAATGCGCTTCAGTATGAACGATGCATGTACTGTGGTGTATGTGAATGATGCATGTGTTGTGGCATATTCTGATTTTTTGGGTAGGTACCTAAGCTTTTTCTATTGAGTGAATTGTGTATACTTGAAAAATACCCATACGATGCAAGACATTTTATATTAGGCAAGTTGGCTTAACAACAGCAGCTAGTGGCCCATCAATTTTGCAAAATGACCTAACATTAGCAGTCATTGGCCTACATTTTTCAAGCCTCATCAGGGCTACATGTTGCATTCAATATGTATATTTAAGTTCTTTGTGTATTGATGATGCATGAGGTTGGAATTGATGTTGATACGTTCTTTCGATGTATGGGAGACCAATCCTTTCAAATCTGATGATCATATGAATTTTTTGGTGCAGCTATTTTTCTTCATTATAAACTTTGCATTGACGCTGTGTTGCTGCCATTGCTATCAATTTGGCAACTGCATTTTCTTCTTTTTGCCAGTTTGTCATTGTAGTTGAAGAGAGAGCTTCCTTTAGTTGTTGTAGCTGGTCTTTTAATCTCCAAGGGCAATTTTTGTTTTCCTAAAACCATATATATAGGTATTTAGAATTGGATTCAATATATGGATATTTGGGAAGATACCTTTTTGTTTACAAATTTCAATTCCCTGCATTGCTGCTTCTAATATTATCTGCTCAATAAAGAATAGGTTAGATGATGAAGATTGAAATGAGAAAGCAAAAATCATTCTACTCTGACAATTTCTCAAAATTCCACTACCTAATCCTATGTTTGATTGGTTGATCAATCCATGAATATCTAGTCCTAGTGAATATTTTCAAAAAAGGCACAAATTTAAATTTTCATCAAATTTCCATTTTTTATGGGTTATAATACATGTATTTTTATCAAAAATGGTAATAAAAACATGTTGATTTATGTTTTTTTCCTACTATTTTTTATACATATCTCAATTGTAAACATGCATTTCAATGAACGGTGTAAAAAAAGTGAAATTAAGATTTTTCATTATAACACCTGTAGTTTAGTTAAAAATGGCAAAATCTAAAGACGCATTGATTTTGACTTTTTTGTGATGCTTTTTACACCCACCTCAATTGTGAACATGCATTCAAGTGAATATTGTAAAGAAAGTAAAATTTAATTCTCTATTCGGATATGTGTTTTATTTTCAAAATTAGGAAAAACGAGGTCTCGGGTTGCATTTTCAAAAAGGAATATTTTGGTTATAAGAATTGAGATTTTGTATTGATAACTTTTGTTTTTTTTTTTGTGTGGAAGAATTATTTTATTAAATAAAGTGTAAAATAATAATTTTTTTTTGTGTCGAAGATTAACTATTGCGATCAAACCTTCACTTTTTTCCTTGTGAATGGTATAAAAAAAGTGAAATTTTAGATTTCTCACCAAATTTTTATTTTTCATGGGCTATAAGACAGACATTTTAGATAAAAAATGGCCAAATCCAATATTGTCAAAAAAAGTTAAAATTAAAATTTTCAATGACACTCCATTTTTTATTGGTTATTAATATCACTATCCTATCCCATCCTGAAAGTTTTCGCATGCACAAACCCTTTTCTTTTATTTTTACACTTCCAGATTTCCACCCAAATTCATACTAATTGTCAATCAAGGAACAAAGAATAAAGACCAAGTTGTCAACGTGATGTGTGTGCGGAGAGTTTTCATGGTCATCTTCTCCATTTATACAAAGTACTCAAGCAAACACTTTATTAGAAATTCTTGCACTACAGTCTGTTATCCACACACACTAACACTCAGCACATAGAGATCAATGGTATTTATTCACATAACTCTTTGAAGTTTTCCCTCTTTCTTTTTGTGTGCACATTGGTGCATAAATTTTTTCAAACTTGCCGCACTTTGGTGCTTAGCTGCCAGGGTTTTATGGCTCTTTTTTCCTTTTATTTGCCACAGGCTTTTTCTTTTTTCCCACATCTTTTCTCCAACACCTCATGTCCATGTGTGTCTTCAATAGACTATACACTCAAATGCAAGAACAAATATTTACAAGTAGAATGCACAAATAAAATCAAATAACACCTAAATTCTCTCCTGTGTCAAAGGATTTGTTGGCATCTCTATCTTACCTTAACATTATGCCTTGACTAACAATATGTATTAATCGAATGAGTTCTGAAACCAGCTAACCAAAAATTTAGCATGCAGAATGAATGAGTAAGGGAGGATAGCTTGGACCATGGCATTGTAGTTGCTGGTGTTGAAAATGGACTAGGACAATTTTTTTCACAACACACAACACAACACTTTCACATTTATTGCCACTGAAACCTAAAGCACATAACAAGGCTAGTGCTAGTCACTGCCTTTTATTCCACACTAGACACAAAATCACACAACCTACATGAATACTACTACAAACTCCACCACCACCAATTTCTCTTGATATACGTAAGCCACAACACAACATTAAAATCAAAGGCACTATACACAGCATAATACAGCACAACCGTTTCAAGCATCACCAAATAGTATCAAATAAAGCATCACCAGTAACATACCTAACCAAGCAAGCACATAACATAAAAAAAAATTCATGAAGGAAGATAAGCATGTGAATTCTCAAAGGCATAAACCATGGCAAACATTTCCTCCCCCACACTTAAAATTTACATTGTCCCTAATGTAAGATAAAAGAATAGGTTCAGGAACTCCCTTATGTTTGTAGACTGTAACTTCCAATGTTTGCTGGTTTTTGAACTCATGAATCCTTGCATCAAAAGAACACAACTCACCATATGAAGTATAAATCATATATTCATGTAAGCACACTAACCATGTTTTCCATCCTAAAGTAGAACTTCATGCAATAGAGGCGTCCTAATAATGCTCTATGTTCATGGTATGTTAAAACTTCACACATGGTTACCACTTCACACTTTTATATGATACGCATGAAAACCCCACCAACTAGACAGTATTCACCTCAAATAAGACCATAAAAGTTCAAGAAGGTATTTCCCACAAATAATAGAGTGATCACAATGGAATGAGCTTATATCTTATACTGTGCAAATATGAGTGAATAGTGACTTGTTGAAAACTTGGTGTTAAAGTGGTGGTGCTACATAACATACTGTGCATGTGTGTGAGTTGTGACTTTTGATGTAAAAGAAAGAGTAAAAAATGAATGGGGTGTGCAAGTGAGTGCCACACCATGGCTTTGGGTCTTGGTGGTGTATAATGTATCCTGTTAACAGCACTTTGAAGACACTCCCCCACACTTAACATTTTAGAGGCTTTTGCTTAAAGCTTCATACAAGAGAGAACACTAGCTACGTGAACAAAAGCAAAAGCAAACTAAAAACTCAAACATCAATTTATTCAAGAAAATTGGAGTAAGTAGTTCTGGGTTTATTCAGTCTTCAGCTAGACTTTATTCATGAAGCCTCCTTCTTCAAGATTCAGAGTACCCATCTCTAAACCAGAAGAATGTTCTTTCATAAGCACTCATTTTTCTCCAATATGGCACTGGACAAATATTTTTAGAAAATAGGGATTGTATCCACAGAGAAGGGTTGGTTGTTCAGAGACCATTTGTTCACTCAATACTACAAATGTATGAAATGAAAGGAATGAAGCAAAAATAGATGCAAGCTAATATGAATGAATGCAATGTGAGAATATATGCAAAAGACCGAATGCAAAGGTTAGTATGCAAGTACTGCCTTGAGGGATTTCAACATGTACCGATCTCTTCCTAGTATTATTGACTCGTGTAGATGAATGTGTAAGGGGACTATTCTGCTAGTATCATGAACTTGATTAACCTGGTGGTTCTCACAGATTCATTTCACAAAACTCCTCAAACTTCCCTTGGTAGGGCAAATTCTTGGCACAAATGATACTCCCAGATCCCTACTCTAGAGGACAATCCTAGTTCAATTCTCAGTTATCTCCCTTGGTAGGACAGCTAACTAATGCAAGTATTCAAATTATCCTACCAGAATAATCTCAAGTCTTTTTTATGAAATTGATCTCATTTGTCAGTGGGTACCGCACAAGAACAGATCATGAGACTCACAAGAGAATGTTCCTGATTCAATTCATATAAAGTTCAATTGTCTGTGGTAGATCCACACCAATCTCAGTGGGTACCGCAGATTAAGCATGGATTTGAACAAAATTATACAAGGCCATCGAATCTAGACATGTAAAGAACAAGTAACAGTAATGAACACAGATAGAATCAATTCAATTGTCTCAACGAGTTGAGATCTGTACAGATGAACACCCAAGACAGTAAAATGTGGGAAAGGGAAAAGAGAGAGAAAATCCTAATCTAAACTAAGAACCTTAATCTAATGAATGTTCTGTGTGCGGCCGCTTCTTCCTTTTTTCAGCCTATTCTCTTGCCTTTTATACCTTCCCTTGGGTGATGTGTCCCTGTCTTGGTTCCTGGAAGTTTCCCTTGTTGATAAGACTTTTCCACGTGTCTGACTTATCATCGTGTCTTGATCATGGTGGCTGAGTCCCATTCAGGTGTGTGATGTCTCCATGTATCCTACATTTGCCAATCGTGAAATCCAGTGAGGTCACATGTTCAGTGTGTAACTTAAGCATTAAGCATGAATAACATCAAACACTTGGTGATCTGAGAATAGTTATGCTTGTGCATTTTGTAAGTGCCAAACATTGTGCCTTGTGCTAGAGTAGATTATGTTGCTGTGTATGCTCAAATATTAGGTGAGTGGGAAGTGTAATGTATGAATGCAGTGCAAGTGTGCAAGTGTATGTATGAGTATAATGTGTAGATATGAAAATGTATGCATGAATGTGCATGAGTGCAGAAGTGTATGTGCGAGTGTGCGGGTGAGAATATGCTCATGCTTGTGCGGGCGCCAAGCGTGTGTGTGTGCTAGGCGCTCGCACAGTGTGTGCATGCATGTGCTGTGCGGGCGCCTAAGCGCCCCTGCATGGTGTGTGCGTGTGTGTGTGCTGTGCTGGCACCTAGGCTCCCGCATGTGTTGTGTGTGTGCGGGGGCGCCCGCATGTGCTTATGTGTTGAAATGTGCATGTGTGTGATGTGTTTGATGTGTTTTGCCGTGAGACTTTGTGTGTACTTGCTTGAGATTTGTGAGAGGAATTATGTCAAAATGTGTACTCACTCAATACATGCAAATATCACATAGTTTGTACAACAAATTCAGCATGTCTTCACAATCTCCACAAATATCATTTCATAAACATTGAGCACATAACTAACACAAACAAGTAAAATTTTCACAATAAAACCATGCAAATGCTCAAGGAATTATGACATATTAGTCGGTATAAACCCGATTTATAAGTTATAACACACGTATTTTTGTAAAAAAATAGCAAAGTCAAAAAATAGGTTGATTTTGGCTTTCCCCAACTATTTTTAACAGACACCTCAATTTTCATCATGCATTCTTATAAATTGTGTCAAAAATGTAAAATTTAGATTTTTAATAAAAGATTTATTTTTCATGGGTTATAACACACGTATTTTAGCCAAAAATAGAAAAATCCAAAAATGTGTTCATTTCACTTTTTTGTGATGTTTGTTTACACATATCTCGATTGTGAACATGCATTCAATTGAATACTGTCAAAAAAATTAAAATTTATTGCTCTATTTGGATACGTATTTTATTTTGAGAATGATGAAAAAATGAAGTTTCAAATTGCGTTTTACAGAAGTAATATTTTGGTGTTGATAATTGAGTATTTGGATTTATAAGTTTTGTTTTTTTTAGTTTTTATATAAAAGAATTATTTTATTAAATAAAGTGTGAACAATATTTTTTTGTTAAATTGTTTGAGTTGATAGTGGCAGCCAAATGTTGACAGCTACTAGTCAACTGCCAATGCCACCACCGGTCAGCGGTGATCAACAACGGTTAACTGGTGGTTGTCGACATTTGATCACCACCGATAAACTTAAAAAAATTTAAAAATTTAAAAATGTTGAAAATACTAAAATGCCCTTATTTTGTGGTTAGAGAAGTTGGAAATTTTTGTTTTGAGAATGGAATATATACAAACATGTTGGTTTGGAATGAGATGAGAAATAGGCTAAAAAGCCCTATCCAAACAGACCCTAAAAATTTCACCAAACCTCCATTTTTCACAGGTTTATAACATACGTATTTTGGTCAAAAATGGCAAAGTAAAAAAACGTGTTGATTTTGACTTTTTCCCTCTTGTTTTTTTCACACACCTCAATTGTGAACATCCTTCTTTGCGAATAGTATGAAGAAAAGTGAAATTTATATTTTTTTCACGAAATTTCTATTTTCCTTGGCTATAACACGCGTATTTTATCCAAAAATAATAAAATCTAAAAATTCGTTGATTTTGACTTTTTTGTACTATTTTTTGGACTCACCCGGATTGTAAATATGCATTCCTGGTGAATATTGTCAAAAAAAGTGAAAATTAAACTTTTCACTAAAACTCCATTTTTCATGGGTTATAACACGTATTTCTGGTAAAATGACAACGTTAAAAAAGGTGTTGATTTTGGCTCTTTCCCTATTATTTTTTACACACATCTTAATTGTAAACATGTATTCTAAAGATCGGTGTCAAAAAAAATAAAATCTAAATTTTTCACCAAATTTTCATTTTCTTGGGTTATAACACAAGTATTTTAGCCAAAAAAAGGCAAAATCCGAAAACGTATTAATTTTGATTTTTTTTGTAATTTTGTTTACACACACCTCGATTGTGAACATGTATTCAAGTTAATATTGTCAAAAACTTGAAATTTAAGGCTTTGTTTGCATACAAGTTTTGTTTTGAGAATTGCAAAAATTGAGGTTTCGAGTTACGTTTTACAAAAAAAATATTTTAGTTATAAGAATTGAGTGTTTTTTAGACACACCTCAATTGTGAAGTTGCATCCTTGTGAACGGTGTCAAAAATAGTGACATTTATATTTTCACCAAATTTTCATTTTTCATGTGCTATAACATGCGTATTTTAGTAAAAAATGGCAAAATCCAAAAACGCGTTAATTTTGACTTCTTTGTACCATTTTTTGTACCCACCCTGATCGTGAACATTCATTTTAGTGAATATTGTCAAAAAAGGTTAAAATTAAAATTTTCATCGAACCTCCATTTTTAATTGGTTATAACATACCTATTTTAGTTAAAAAAATGGCAAAGTCAAACAATGAGTTAGTTTTGACTTTTTTCACTATTTTTTTCACACGACTCAATTGTAAATATGCATCCTTATGAACGATGTCAAAAATAGTGAAATTTAGATTTTTCACCAAATTTTTATTTTTCATGGGCTATATAACATACGTATTTTAGCCAAAAATGGCAAAATCCAAAAACGCATTGATTTTAACTTTTTTGTAACATTTTTTTGCACCCACGTTGATTATGAACTTGCATTCTAGTGAATATTGTCTTTTTTTATTCTAGTGAATATTGTAAAAAAAGTAAAAATTAAAATTTTCACCGAACCTTTATTTTTCATGGGTTATAACACATGTATTTTGGTAAAAAAATGACAAAGTTAAAAAACGTGTTGATTTGGATCTTTTCCTACAATTTTTTATACACAGCTTAATTGTGAACATACATTCTAATGAATGGTGTCAGAAAAAGTGAAATTTAGATTTTTCACAAAATTTTCATTTTTATGTTTTATAACACACGTATTTTAGCCAGAAATGGCAAAATTCAAAAGCGCATTGATTTTGACTTTTTTAAATATTTTTTACACCAACCTCGATTTTGAATATGCATTAAAGTGAATATTGTCAAAAAAAATAAAATTTACAGTTATGTTTGGATATGTGTTTTGTTTTGAGAATTACGAAAATTGAGGTCTCGCGTTGCATCTTACATAAGGAATATTTTGGTTTTGAAAATAGATTGTTAGCCTGTTAGGATTGATAAATTTAGTTTGTATTGGTTTTTGTGTAGAAAAATTATTTTATTAAATAAAGTGTAAAATAATAATTATTTTATTAAATTGTTTTGATTGACGGTGGCGGTCAAAGGTTAAATGTTAGCGATCAAAGATTGACTGTTGTCGGTCAACCATCATTGACCACCACGGCCACCACCATGAACTAAATTCTGGCCAAATGGCCAGAATCTGGCTGGCTGGCGGCAATCAACTGTGGTTAACTAGCGGCAGTCAATCTTTGATCGCTACCGGTCAACTCAAACAAATAAAAAATTAAAAAAATTAAAAGATGTTGAAAATACTAAAATGCCCTTGTTTTGTAGTTAGATAAATTGAAAATTTTTGTTTTGAGAATTGAATATAAACAAACATGTTGTTTTGGAATGAGATGACACCAACTTAACTTTTATTTCACTAACTGGAGTTGGATATATTCATCACACTTAGTTTTAACTTAACTTTTATTCTATTAAATGAAATTTACAATATGCATCACATTTTGTCATTGAGTTAAAACTTTATGTACATTTTGTACTACACTCAATCCCTCTTGAAGAAATAGCGCCAAGATCGATGCTGCAGTTAAACTATGCGACATACTCGATACGATGAATAAATTGTTTAATTCACTTTGCTTTCCTGTTCACTCTTTACTTACATATGAGGTAAATAATTAGCTTACGTTATTAGATTTCCAATGGGGAAAAAGATATGGCCACCTATGGTTGAATATTAGGAATCTTTCCAAGAATAAGCTGAACTTCAACTGGGATGGCAAACAATGTACTCCATTATTCAACCATAATGAACCCCATGAATCAAGAGTATGCTCAAAGATTGGAACCTCGACAGACGTTCATTGGTTTTCTCAAACTTTACTTTGGACCTGGAATTTGCATCTCAACATGGTACCCACATGGCATTTTACATTGTGTCATTATTTAAATGAGTTAAAATAAGAAATTAAACAAGCAATGTGCTTGGTATGTTAACCAAGGAAGTTTGATTGACACTACGATTATATACTAAGTTTGTTTGCACTTTGAAGCAAGGATGACTGAAAACTCATGTACGATTGATACCAAAGTCTTGCAGTCAAAACAGGGTCGTATTTGAAATAAAATTAAAAAAATAAAAAGGAATATCTCAATCAGAGCACTTTCTTATCATCATCACATTTGGTTTTTCCATGAATTGTGGAGCTGATATTGAGAAGTAATAATTTTCACATGTTCAATTCAGTCCATAATTTCAGGTTATAGTTAGAAAATCCCTGGATAATGTACAAAACAAATTTGATCTTCTGAAGAATAGACTTGCATTTTTTTTTTATAGTTAAACACATGCTTAATATAAGTTTAACCATGCATGCCAATTGCCATCAAATCAAAATGCTGGTTTTTCATTTCTGAAATTTCAGTAAATAATCATAACAAGATACACTTGTCAGTTTTGAACTCCATTTTAAACCTAACTCAACTCACAGCCAGAAACAGAATTCTTAAGTAATCCACAAAAACCTCACCTGCCCTCGGTTTTCGATTTTTATTTCCATTTGTCAACTTTCTAAGGAGTCCTAAGCCATGCATGTTTGGTCTTAAACACTCCCTAGTTTTAGTCCCTTCAGCAACATGCAATGTATAAATAGAGACTTAAAAAAAGTTGTGTTCAGATACACTAAATATTTACATAGAAAGTAACTCTTTGTATGCTTATTATTGTTTACACATGCCACTAGTAAGAGAGAGGAGGCAAAGACAGGCCCTGAGGCTCACTTTACCGCCAGTCTCACCAGCTAATGCTTGGGAGAGGTTTGTATCACCATCACCATCAGCATTATCATCCTCCTCAAGCTCAAACTCTCCAGGCATTGATAACCTTGCCAACTTTGAGAAACTTGCAGTTATAGGACATGGCAATGGTGGAACAGTTTATAAAGTTTGCCACAGGCCAACTAATGCAATTTATGCATTGAAAGTACTCAGGTTTATTGAAGATACTGAAATGGTACAAAATCAGGCTTTGTGTGAGGTGGAGATCCATAGGAAAGTGGATTCAGGGTTTCTTGTAATGTGTCATGGGGTGTTTGAAAATGGATGTGCAGACGCAGATGTTGGTGGTGATATATGTTTTCTTATGGAATATATGGAAGGAGGGTCACTGCATGATGTCTTGCAGAAACATCAAATGTTATCTGAGAATGCTATCTCTGGTATAGCAAGAAGTGTTTTGGAAGGATTGCATTATCTACATTCTATGCATATTGTTCATAGAGATATTAAGCCATCAAATTTGCTGATAAATAGAAAAGGGGAGATAAAGATTGCAGACTTTGGCATGAGCCAATTCATTGCAGGTATTGATGAACAACAATGTCATTCATATATGGGTACATGTGCATATATGAGTCCAGAGAGAATTGATCCAGAGAGTTGGGATGGAATTCATTCTGATGGCTTTGCAGGAGATGTATGGTCTCTTGGAGTGGTAGTGATGGAATGCTGCATTGGTCATTTTCCATTGATTAAGCCTGAAGAGAAACCGGACTGGATAACTTTAATGTGTGCAATTTGTTCAGAAGAGAAGAGGGAGATGCCGAAAACAGCATCAGCAGAAATTCAGAGCTTTGTTAGGAGGTGTTTGCAGAGGGATTGGAGGAGTAGAGGAACAGTGGAAGAACTACTCGGGCACCCTTTTGTGACAAAGTTTGAAGATACTGCTGCAAAACATTTACATTATTATGCTTCATGTAGCTGTAGTTGAATGGTACTATTTGAAAACTATGATGGCAAAGAGTCAAAAAGGACGAGGTTTTTTAAAAAAAAAAATTAGTTTGGTGATTTTCATGTTAATCTAACCAAGAACCCAAAATAGTTTGTTGCAACATATCGAACTCTGACAAACTTAAAGATCCATGCGCACTTCCATAGTTCCATGTTTTAGCCTAGGTTTGACGTCTTTTTGACATTTGTTGGTCTCCATTTTAAATTCAGAATAACCAACGGCAAGAGGTTATGAATTCTACTTTCTTGTGCTATGAGGCATTTTGCCTTCGGTTACGAACCTGCACAAACCAACGGAGTACTGCCATGATGGGAAGAAACTAGAGTCAACAAAATCAAAATTGACGTGCCTGCATTTTGTTTCAATAAAATCTTCATGCCAATTGAGGACCCTCAAGATTATCATATTTCAAGAAACAACAGTTGATAGCAAACGTACCATAGTTTGAATAGGTGCTCGTTTTCAACATTCCACACTTTTACCATGAAGGACAGAACATTTGCAATCGGATAAGAGATGTTACACTTTCCAAGTATCCCTTTCCATTTTTTTCACTCATGTTGACGTCCGTTTTGTGTCATATTTTGTTCACATCTCAATGAACAATGTTTAAAAAAAAAAGACTTAGAATATGATACTATTCAAATGGCAATGTGCTATTTAATGAATGGTGTGCAAAAGGGAAAGTTAGAAATTTTGAAAAATGGCAATTTTTTGTGGCTTATAACACACATTTTTTTTTGCCAAAATAGCATGTCTCAAAAATTTTCTGTCGATATCCGTTTTCGTGTTGTATTTTATTCCCATCTCAATTGGCGATGTACTATGTGAACTGTGTCAAAAAAAAAAAGAAAGTTAGAAATATTTTTCATGTGTTATAGCACAAGATTTTTGCCCAAAATGGAATATCTCAAAAACTTGCCGTCAGTAGCCGGTTTCCATGCCCTTTTATGCACTTATATCAAATGGCGATGTGGTATCTAATGAATGGTTTAAACGAAAGTTAGAAATTTTGAAAAATTACCATTTTTTATGGCTTATAGTACACATTTTTTTTGCCAAAATGGCAAGGCTCAAAAAAATTTTATTGATGTCCATTTTCATGTCGTATTTTGCTTTCATCTCAATTGGCAATGTTCTATCTAATGAACGGTTTTTAAAAAAAGTTAGAAATATTTTTTCATGTGTCATAGTACAAGATTTTTGCCCAAAACGAAAAATTTAAAAACTTGCCGTCAGTAGTCGTTATCGTGTCGTTTTCTGCACTCATATCAAATGGTGATGTGCTATCTAATGAATGGTTTAACAAAAAGGGAAAGTTAAAAATATTGAAAAATGAACATTTTTTTTGCGTTATAGCACACGTTTTTTTGGCCAAAATGGCAAGTCTCAGAAACTTTCTGTCGATGTCCGTTTTTATGTCGTATTTTGCTCATATGTCAATTGATGATGTGCTATATAGTGAACAGTGATTAAACAAAAGTTAGAAATATTTTTCATGTGTTAGTACAAGATTTTTGTCCAAAACGGCCTCAAAAACTTGCCGTCGGTGGCCATTTTCGTTCCATTTTTTACATTCATATCAAATGGTGATATGCTATCTAATAAATTGTGTAAAAAAAGAGAAAGTTAGAAATTTTGAAAAATGACCATTTTTTGTGCGTTATAATAGTCATTTTTTTTTGCCAAAATGGCAAGTCTCAAAAATTTACTGTCGATGTTCATTTTGCTATTGAATTTTGCTCGCATATTAATTGGCGATATGCTATCTAGTGAACGATGTTAAAAAAAATAAAGTTGGAAATATTTTTCATGTATCATAGCAGAAAATTTTTGCCCAAAACTAAAAATCTAAAAAAAAACTTGCCTTCTAGGGACGTTTTCGTGCCATTTTTAGCACTCATATTAAATGGCGATGTGTTATCTAATGAATGGTGTAACAAAAAGGGAAATTTAGAAAATTTGAAAAATAAGCACTTTTTGTGGGTTATAAAACATGTCTTTTTGGTCAAAATAACAAGTCTAAAAAACTTTCTGTTAATGTCCATTTTCATGTCGTATTTTGCTCTCATCTCAATTGGCGATGTGCTATCTAGTAAACTGTATTTAAAAAAAAAGTTAGAAATATTTTTCATGTGTTACAACACAAGATTTTTGCCCAAAATAGCAAATCTCAAAGACATGTCGTCAGTAGCCGTTTTCGTTCTATTTTTTGCACTCATATCAAATGGCAATATGCTATCTAATAAATGGTGTAAAAAAAGAAAAATTTTGAAATTTTGAACAATAACTATTTTTTGTGTGTTATAGCACACGTTTTTTTGGCCAAAATAGCAAGTGTCAAAAATTTACTATCGATGTCCATTTGTTTGTTGTATTTTGCTTCCGTCTCAATTGACGATTTGATATCTAGTGAACAGTATAAAAAAAAAAAAGAAATATTTTTCATGTGTTACATCACAAGATTTTTGCCCAAAACGACAAATCTCAAAAATTTGCCGTCAGTGACCATTTTTGTGCCTTTTTTGCACTCATATCAAATGAAGATGTACTATCTAATTAATAGTGTAAAAAGGGGAAAGTTAGAAATTTTAAAAAATGATCATTTTTTGTGGGTTACGGCACACATTTGGCCAAAATGGTAAGTCTAAAAAATTTTCTGTTGATGTCTATTTTCGCGCAATCTTAATTGATAGTATTTTGCTCTTATCTTAATTGACGATATGCAATCTAGTGAAAGGTATTAAAAAAAGAAATTTATAAATGTTTTTCATGTGTTATATCACAAGATTTTTACCCAAAACGGCAAATCTCAAAAACTTGCCGTCGGTGGTCGTTTTCGTGTATTTTTTTTACACTCATATCAAATGGTGATGTGCTCTTTAATGAATGGTGTAAAAAGAGAAAAGTTATAAATTTTGAAAATAGAACCATTTTTGTGGGTTATAGCACATGATTTTTTGGCCAAAATAGAAAGTTGAAAAAAAAATTGTCGATGTCCATTTTTGTGACGTAGTTTGCTCACATCTCAATTTTTCGATGTGCAATCTAGTGAACGATGTTAAAAAAAAGAAAGTTAGAAATATTTTTCATGTATTATAGCATAAGATTTTTGCTCTGCCGTCAATGGTTGTTTTTTACACTCATATAAAATGGCGTTGTGATATTTAATGTATTGTGTAAGAAAAAGTGCAAAGTTAAAAATTTTTAAAAAAATGATCTTTTTTTATTGATTATAGCACACGGTTTTTTTTCCAAAATGGCAAGTCTAAAATTTTTTTTGATTGATGTCCGTTTTCGTATCGTATTTTGCTCACATCTCAATTGGTGATTTACTATCTAGCTAGCGAACGGTATTAAAAAAAGAAAGTTAAAAATATTTTTCATGTGTTATAGTATAAGATTTTTGCCCAAAATGACCAATCTCAAAAACTTTCCGTCCGTGGCTATTTTCATGTCATTTTTTGCACTAATATCAAATGACGATATGTTATCTAATGAACGGTGTAACAAAAAGGAAAAGTTTGAAATTTTGAAAAATGAACATTTTTTGTGGTTTATAACACGTGTTTTTTTGGCCAAAATGGCAAGTCTAAACAAATTTTTGGTCAATGTTCGGTTTCATGTCGTATTTTGCTCTCATATCAATTAGTGATGTGCTATCTAGTGAACAGTGTTAAAAAAATTAGAAATATTTTTTATGTGCTATAGCACAAGATTTTTGCCCAAAATGGCAAATCTCAAAAACTTGTCGTTTGATGACAGTTTTCGTGCCCTATTTTTGCACTCATATCAAATAGAGATGTGCTATCTAATGAATGGTGTAAAAATAACGAAAATTTAAAAAAAAATTAAAATGAAAATTTTTTGTAAGTTATAGCACACGTTTTTTTGGCCAAAATATATAAGTCTAAAAAATTTACTATCAATGTCTGTTTTCTTGTCGTATTTTGCTCTTATTCCAATAGGCGGTGTGCAATCTAGTGAACGGTTTTAAAAAAAAGAAAGTTAAAAATATTTTTCATGTGTTATAACACAAGATTTTTGCCCAAAACGGCAAATCTCAAAAACTCGCCTTCGGTGGACGTTTTTGTGCTGTTTTTTATACTCATATCAAATAGCGATGTACTATCTAATGAATGGTGTAATAAAAAGGGAAAGTTAGAAATTTTGAAAAATGAACATTTTTTGTGGGTTATAACACATGTTTTTTTGGCCAAAATGGCAAGTCTAAAATTTTTTTCTGTCGATGTCCGCTTTCGTATCATATTTTTCTCTCATCTCAAGTGGCGATGTGCTATCTAGTGAACGGTGTTAAAAAAGTTAGAAATATATTTTATGTGTTATAGCACAAGATTTTTGCCCAAAATGGCAAATCTCAAAAACTTGCCGTCTAGCCGCCGTTTTCATGCCCTTTTTTATACTCATATCAAATGGAGATGTGCTATCTAATGAATATTGTAAAAATAAGGAATATTAGAAATTTTAAAAAATGATCATATTTGTGGGACATAACATACGTTTTTTTGGCCAAAATGGCAAGTCAAAAAAAAATTTGTCGATGCCAGTTCTCGTGTCGTATTTTGCTCCAATCTCAATTTGCGATGTACTATCTAGTGAACAGTGTTAAACAAAAAGACAGTTAAAAATATTTTTTATGTGTTATAGCCGTTTTTGTGCCATTTTTTGTACTCATATTAAATGATGATATGTTATCTAATGTATGGTATAAAATAAAGGGAAATTTAGAAAATTTGAAAAATGACAATTTTTGTGGGTTATATAGCGGCAGCGGATCCTCTGTATCAGTATGTGTATCACATGTTGTATCAAATGACAAAAAGGAGACACGTAGTTAATTAAAATACGTATTTGACAGAATTTAATATTAATTTTTAAGTTTAATTAACCACGTGTCCTGATTTTGTTATTTGATACAGGATGTGATATAAACTCTAATAAAGAGGATCTAGTGTAGTTATATAGCACACGTTTTTTTGTCCAGAATGGAAAATCTAAAAAATTTTCTATCGATATCCATTTTCGTGTCGTATTTTGCTTCCATCTCAACTGGCAATGTGTTAAAAAGAGAAAGTTAGAAATATTTTTCATGTGTTATAACACAAGATTTTTGTTCAAAATAGCAAATCTCAAAAACTTGCCGTCGGTAGTCGTTTTCGTGCATTTTTTTGTACTCATATCAAATGACGATGTGATCTTTAATGAATGGTGTAAAAAAATGGAATGTTAGAAATTTTGAAAAATGACCATTTTTTGTGAGTTATAGCACATGTTTTTTTGGCCAAATGCGAAGTAGAAAAAATTTTCTGTCAATGTCCGTTTTTTTGTCATATTTTGTTCACATCTCAATTGGCGATGTGCAATCTAGTGAATAGTGATTAAAAAAAAGTTAAAAAATTTTCATGTATTATAACACAAGATTTTTGCCCAAAACAACAAATCTCAAAAACTTGCCGTTTGTAGCCGTTTTTTGCAATCATATCAAACAGGATATGCTATCTAATGTAATCAACATTCTCCCTGCATGTCTTGTGATCTTTCTGCCAAGAGCATACTCATATTAGGTGATTAGTAATCATAAATGCAGAATATCCAACAGCAAGAGGTTATGTATTCTACTTTCATGTGACTCCATGCTATGACACACATTGCCTTTTGCTATGAACCCTGCACAAACCAACAGAGCACTGCCATGATGGGGTAGAAATCAGAGTCAAAAAAATCAAATGACGTGCCTGCACTTTTTATCAATAGAATCTTCATGCCAATGGAGGACCCTCAAGATTATCATATTTCGAGAGACAACAGTTGATAGCAAAAGCACCATAGTTTCAATAGCTGCTTGTTTTCAACATTCCAACCTTTACCATGAAGAACAGAACATTTGCAATCCGATTAGAGGTGTTACACTTTCTAAGTATCCCTTTCCTTACAATACACTAAACTGATGGCTGCTGTAAACTAGTAACTGTACCATCACAAAAATTTTAAACATGATAGGAA
Organism: Ophiorrhiza pumila; assembly: GCA_016586305.1. Taxonomy (NCBI): domain Eukaryota; kingdom Viridiplantae; phylum Streptophyta; class Magnoliopsida; order Gentianales; family Rubiaceae; genus Ophiorrhiza; species Ophiorrhiza pumila. Next base: position 32,769,144 of record BLIW01000008.1, on the reverse strand, counting down.
TTGACAAGGAAGCATCATCATGACAACCTTCCATCAAAAGCAACAGATCCTGGCATCTTGGTCTGATTTAGAGGACACCCTACATCAAGCTCCCCAATAAATTGCATAACTAGTTCAAGGTGTAAATGCAAGAAGCCTTCTTGCTTGCCCATTTTATTGGTCATGGACGATATCCACGTCACTTTTGGGGGGCCCAGTGATGATGCTTCGAACCTTCAAAATGAATTTTTGGGGGGGCTAAGTGATGATGCTTTGAAGTTTCAAAATGTTGTTGTAGAAAACCACCTGTATCAAACACCAATAAATTACCATCTGCAGGTTCTATGAGAAAATATTTGAAAGTGTTCGAAGGAAGTAAAGTAGGTCCTGCATGGTGTTATGAAGATAAAAAACAGTTTGAGAAGTTAGAAAACCTCCTACCCAACATCCAGTGTACACAAACAAAGCTTGCTAGGCAAAAGAAATATGAAGAATGGAATCAATCGAACCTTTGTCTTTTAAGCCCAATATTTAGTTATGCATTCAAGATGCATAAGACGTACTGGGAGTAATATAACTTTGTACACGCACATCCTAAAGTTACCAAACTATAGTGGACAAAAAAAGAGGTGTTTTAATTAATACATGCAGAAGTAAAACTGTGCGAACACAGATAGACATTTGTGTCTACTTCCATTGAAGTGTGAGCAATAGTGGCCATTTGGGACATTTTGATAATGTATAAAGTATTTAAAATCAGAAGTTTCAAGGTACAATTAGAATTGCACAAAAGACTAGGGATGTAACATGCTATTATAAGTATTGCACTCCTTTAGATGATCAAGTTGGTTGCAAATAACACCAAGTAATAACTATGAAGTCACCAAAAAAAAAAGTAGGCTCCTAATTGATAAAATCTCCAGAAATGCAGTTCTAAGATACCCAGCACACATGCACTGGCACTGTGAATTACTGTAACTTAAGTTCAACGAATTGTAAAGTGCAAGAAAGGAAAAATGTTTTGTAAAAGCCATTAACTTTTGCTATCACCTATCTTGCGCATATAAAATCAAACTTCAGAAATAAGTCTTAAGGTGATGGAGGAAGCCATTCTGAAAAAGAGGACAAAAGTAGCACAAATGATGACACTAAGATATGAGCCAAAACTAAAAAGTTTTAAAGAGGAAGTGTCAACTAGGTAAAGTTGGAAATAGAGACCATGAAAGTTATTAGTAGGCAGAGGCTTGAAAATAATAGAAAAACAAAAACAAAAGCTTGACATATTCCTTGCATAATTCATGATAGACAACAAAGCAAATATGCTTGAAAACAAAAGTTCTTTTCCCCCTCCCCACATGTAGCTATCGCCTGCAGCAGGCTGCAAGGCGATTTAGAGATTCAATTAAAGGTGTGAATGCAGAAAATATTACTATTATCAAAACAAAGAAAAGGAAATGCACTTACGGGATGAAAAAGTATGAAAACTTGAACTAAAACTAAACTACCACTTAGTGAAAACTTATATAACACATCAACTGGCAATTATACTAGCTATTATTTTGAAGAGATCATTTTCAACTCTCAAGGATGTCCATAATCACCTGAAAGAATGATTGCTCATTCCGCTAATTGAAATTAACATACACATAATAATACCAAGTTACTATCTTAATTTACATAATCCGGTGAATTCTTCCATACAAATTATATGATATCTAGCAAGCAAATAAGGAAAAACACCAAACAACATGTGATCACTTGAAGAACTAACCTGGCCTTGAAATAAGATGAATACGGGATCGGGGTCCCTCAAACATCCAACTATCCTCATCAAGGGATTTAACCTCTTTATTCAGAGCTGCCATTAGGTCCGATTTTAGGACTGCCCCAAAAAAAAAAAAAAAAAAAAAAAAAAGACTTTCAGAAAACCAATCACGATTTCTTGCACAACTAAAATTGCAGTATCAAATTCAATTTTTAGTTTCGCATCTGACAACTTCCATTTGACAGCTTCTGCTAGCACATTGCTCCTTCTGATCTCACTGCATCAAAATACCTTACTCTATAAAGTTTTGAAAGTTTCTTGGCAATTCAACTAATTTGTATGTTTCAGAACAACACATCACATAAGAGGTAGAACTTCAGCCTTATCCCCTTTCAAATCCTCTCCAACAACTTCAATGAAGCATCAACTTCAGGATAACTTGAAAGTCCAAACTTGACAGGACCCATCACAGTCGGGCAAATTTCCAAAAAAATGGTCCACGAAAGATTATTTCTTTTGGCACATAGAAATGCCGCAGTACCAACTTCCATGCCTTGTAATTCGCACAAAAACGCCCAAGAATTAAATCTTGGTGCAATCACCATTGCAATCATTGTCTAATATATTTAACTCTAAATGGCTCTCTAAACATTCTCAGAAAAGGTATTAAATAAATTCTAATACGTTGATTTTCGAGTTTGAAAAAGAAACACACACACACACACAACAAAAAAGTTATGGATGACTAACCAACAAGGGCCTCATCCTTGCGGTCCTGAATGGAGATAAGATCTGCTGGGAAGTGATAGTCATCGATGCCGGCTAGAGACGAAGCTGTGGCCGCCGGAATGGCCGTGGTCGATATGGATGACCTCGCCGGTGATGACGTCAGCGAACTAGCACTCATCTCCAACTCTATTAGTTTCCCACGGCAGATGAAACTATTATTTAGGGAAAATTTTAATTTAATTAGTTTAAGTACTCTTCACAATAAGTATCGTTTTAAAAAAAAAATTAGGCTTAATAATTTAATTAGTTTAAGTACTCTTCACAGTAAGTATCGTTTTAAAAAAAAATTACACTTAATAAGAAATACTTTGAAATTAGTAGAATATTTTTCATTAAAGTTGATCTTTATTAATAAAAAAATACTTTGAAATGACTAAAATATTTCTCATTCAAGTTGATGTTTATTAATAAAGAGTAACAAATTTTTATTTCGTGTGTATTTAAAATAAAATATAGAAGGAAACTAAAAAATATACTGAAAATTTGAAATTATTATTTCTTATTGTACAGTTAGAAGTTGAGTGATTTATTCTCTTTATCAGAAGTAAGGAATAGTATTACTTTTGTCTATCACTTTCTGTAATACTTTATAAGATTTTGGGTGAGATCCCGAATTTTCTTCCAGTAATACCATCTCATAGTTATTTTAATTTGCGTATTAACATAAATTTTGAATTGATGGCACTTTGAGAAAATAGTAATTTAATAGTGTGTATTTTAAATTAACTATATGTTTTAAGGGATTGATTGTCAATTTTTGGGAATTATAAGGGAATGGACTAGTTATTCTTAGTTTTGGGTTATAAAGAATATTTATAGGGAAATAAGGATTGAATGCTAAATTAAGAAAAGATTAAAAAAAAGGAAAAAAAATATAATAATAAATGGGTGAATTACATGTAAGCATAATAGCCTACACGTAATCCCTCTTTGGTGACTCATGGTGGAAGCACTTATGCTATATATCTGGGAAAAGACCCAGAACAAACGGGAAAAGAAATATAACACACAACAGAGGAAAAGGAAAAAAACGGCAAAGAAATAGAGAAGGAAAAAAAAAGAACGGAACAGGAAGAGGAAAGAAGGGGAAAAGAGGAGGATTCAAAGCAGCTTGGGGAAATTCTCAATAGGTGGGGAATATTTGAAAGAACTGTGGTTTGTAATTCAAGAGATTATTTTCCTTTTTGTGTTTCTTTCCTCTATGTTAATATGTATGGTTGTGATGAAATAGGATAATAGCCGGGGATTTACAATCCATAAATTTGTTTCATTCTTTTGATATTAGATGTTGGAACTAATTATTTTATGTAAATTTGATGGGTTGAGTTGAAGAAAGAACTTCTCTCTCTGAACTGACAGAAATTCTGGCAAGCCAGGATTGCTTTTGTTATTAGAGTTTCTTGATGTTAAATCTGTAGGTTGAACTTTGATTTTGAGAGAGAAACTTACTTCCAATTGGTAGATGGTGACTTTGATGCCTATGATGAAAAGCTGGGAAGAAAACCGTGCAGGGAGAAAGAATGAAGAAAAAAAGGATATATTATTAGAGTTGTTAGAAAACTGCGCACTTCTGTTGGAGTCTCTGGTTGTTTCCAATTGGTCACAGATTCCACTTTTGAGGGATCCACAGCGATACCATCTCCTGAGATAACGTGGCCTAGAAATGATACTCTCTCTAACCAAAATTCGCAATTATCAAATTTTGCATAGAGTTTGTGCTCTCGTAAAGTTTCTAGTACCACCCTAAGGTGTTTCTCATGTTCCTCAGGGTTTTTGGAATAAACCAATATATCATCAATAAAAATAACCACGAATCGGTCTAGGTATGGCCGGAATACTCTATGCATCAAATCCTTAAAGACAGCGGGTGCATTAGTAAGTCCAAATGGCATTACCACAAATTCATAATGCCCATATCGGGTATTGAAGGCGGTTTTTGGTATATCCTTCTTTCGAATCATCAACTGATAATATCCCTGACGGAGATCAAACTTTGAGTACACCCTAGATCCTTCTAGCTGGTCAAACAATTCATCAATGAAGGGCAAAGGATATTTATTTTTAACAGTTACCCTATTCAAGCCTCGATAATCAATGCACATTCATAATGATCCATCCCTCTTCTTCACAAATAATACCGGTGCCCCCCATGGCGAGGTACTAGGTTGTATAAAACTTATCTCCAATAACTCCTGCAGTTGTATTTTCAGTTCTTGCAACTCTAAAGGTGTCATTCGATACGACGTCCTAGAAATAGGAGCAGCATCTGACAACAACTCTATAGTGAACTCCACTTCTCTACCAATTGGCAGAGAAGTCAACTTCTCAGGGAAAACATCTTTTTATTCCCTTATCACAGCCACATCTTTCAACTTTGATTTGGTAGGGGTTGGATTGACCAAATAAGCTAGAAATCCGACTCCACCTTTATACAGAACTTTCCTAGCTCTTACACCCGAAATCATTGGATTCACAAATTTCCCCTGATCACCTACAAGTTTAATTACAGGTTGCCCTGGTTTACAAAACTTCACAGTTTTTGCTCGACAATCCAATTGGGCATGATGTGCAAATAACCAGTCCATTCCTAGAATAACATCGTACCCATGAATCGGTGCAGATATCAAGTCTGCTTCCATTCGATTACCCCCAACCCCTATTTCACAGGCTTTATATACCACATCAGATATTAACCTATTTCCCAATGGGGTACTAACTTCTATCAAATATGGCAGCTCATCAGATATAATATTAATATTTTATTTTAAAATTTATTATCCACTCTAAGGGAAAATTTACGTTACCTTAATTAAGAAGGAACTTGGTTTAAAACGGTAATAGTCTTAATAAGAAGAAGTAACAATAATATTATTTGAAGCCTGGTGTATAAATGGCATTAGTTTTGCATTACTTGAGTTATTAGCTATTTGGTACCACTTTGGCAAAGCTGAAGCTCGGTTTCACATTTATTGTAGCCATGATATTGCATCAACTGGATTTTTACTATGATTGATATATATGTATATGAGGAATTTGATATGGAATAATTGTGTGGCATGTGTTTGCCTATGCTTGTACTGTTTGATTGATTGGGCCCAGTCATGGTGGCTTATTGATGTCGGGAAGGCAAGGGCCGACGAGTTAATCATAAGTTCACCATGACGTCTAACCCTTGTCGAGTGGAGCTAATGAGGTTTTAGTTTCACGAGAAAGGGTACTGTTTTATCTGGATATATCCTATTGTGCCTGCGGGCAAATTTTGACTGTGGAGGATAAGGTAGCTTCAACAGTGGTCTGATCACCCACTGATCGCAAGGTGATATAAGGCTGGTACTGGACTGGTAATGTTTTCTGTTCAATTTATATGACACATTTACTATTTTTGCTTATTCCACTCAGAATATTTACATACTTGAGATTAGCATGTTAATTTGTTTATCGAGTTGTAATTGTGAGAATTTTATTATGATCTAGCATCATGAGATCCTATTGCCTCCCCACTGAGCATTATAGCTCACCCCATTATCATAATCTTTTTGTTTCAGAGGACACAGAGGAAATTGGTCAGGAAAGGTTAGATTAGTGAGCCTAGAAGAAGGTGGAACATCAAGCCTGATAGACACGTTTTGCAGTTAAGGTATATTGTAAAATCAAGGGGTGCTTAGATATTAAGCTTCTTATGTGATTATGTACGGATTTGTAAGGCAGGTTTTTATAATATTGTATTTTGGAATCTCGGTGTTGTAAATATTAACGTTAGTTTTGATGACGAGTAAACAGATGTTTTGGTTTTAATCTAGGAACGATATTGTGTTTGATATTGTGATGTAGAGGTTTGACAATCCAACTCGCTCCGTTTTAGGGAGGTGAGTTGGGGCGTCACATTTTGACACTTGTATAACCAGTTCACTAATCAATTAATAAGGTTTGTATAATCATTTCAATAATCAATTGATAATATTTTAGTTTTATTTAAAAATACAATGTAACACTTATAAAAGGTGATACATTATACATCAAATTATCTAAAATATCCAAAGTCGATTGAAACCCACGTTTAAACTCAACTTAATTTATGTTTCATGGCTAAAAATACTTAAAAAATTGACTCATATCCACTATTTTCAACTTTCCACACACACATATATATATATATAGTTTTTTTTAAACACACGCTCACGTGCATTTCAAAAAATCAAATTCTAAACCTTAAAATCAGGATGCTAATTCCCTAACTATCTATTTTTTGTTCTTTTCAACACCATAAAACTAATACTATGGTCAAGGAATTATTTATCAAAAATTTTAAATATTAAAGAAAATATACAAGAATAATTTTTCTTTTTCTTATTTAAATAAATTAAAAAGGCCAAAAACAAAACTATTAAAACTAAAGGATTTATGTTAATCAACCAATTCAATATTTGGTTGGTTGAATAGGACACAAGACTTCTTTTATAATAAGATAAAAAATAACTAATATTTATATTTCAATCAAGTTTATAATAGTCTTATAATCTTTTATCAAAGTTATTGATAAATAATAAGTAATGCAAGTGCAATTCTCAATTATGAATTAATTCTATTTTGTTTTTTTTATATATATTATATACGATTTCCTCAAAATTAGTGTGTGTTTGTATATGTATATATATTCTGAGTTTCGTTATTCAAACCGCTCAGTGAAATTCTCTCCTCACTTCCGCAGCAGCGTCTTGGACATTTCAACAAACATATGGCGGACGAAAATCCCGACCCAGGAAACCCACCCTCACCGGAACCCGGATCAGAATCCTTTGACCTGAAAACACTAGCAGAGCAAAAATACGTCGCCGGAAACCTCAAATCGGCGTTGAAGTACGCCATTCGGGCCCAACGTCTTCATCCTTCACTCGAAGGTGTCTCGGAAATGCTCACAGCCTTTAAAATTCTCCGCACAGCCAACAAGTCCATTGCCCCCATGCCAACGGACGAAGACGCTTCTGCCACCCCTGCGCCGCCGGACTATTACAAGATTCTCCAAATTGAGAGGTTTGCCCATATAAACACTATAAAAAAACAGTACAGGAAATTGGCTTTAACACTCCATCCTGATAAAAATCCTTTTGTAGCTTCGGAAGAAGCGTTTAAGTATGTTGGGGAAGGGTTTAGGGTTTTGTCGGATAGAATTAGGAGGAAGGAATATGATATGAGGCTTAGGATCGCTATGCAAAATGAGGCCCAGGCTATGGTTTTGGGCGGGGCTGAGGAAATAGATACGTTTTGGACAGCTTGTTCGACTTGCAGGTTGTTGCATAAGTTTGAGAGGAAGTATTTGGGCCATAATTTGGTTTGCCCTAGCTGTAAAAAGAGCTTTAAGGCTGTGGAAGCAGTGGAGGAGAATTCTGGAATGAAAAAGACCGCCGGGAATGCAAGGGTTCAGGAGGGGAAGGAGGAGGTTGAGGTTGTGGTGAGGACTAGTGAGAGAATTAAGGCGAAAAGGGGTGGGAAAATGAGTAGCGTTGGGGAGGTTTTGGAGAGGTCGAGAGGGAAGGATGTGGGATTGGGAAGGAAGAGGGTGGAGAAGGGATTGGAGAATGTTGGTAAGAAAAGGGGGTTGGGGACTAGTGATGATGGTGGTTTGGAGGTGATTGAGGGCTTGAGAGTGAAAAGAGTGGGGAAGGAATTGAAGAATGCAGCAACGAAAAGAGGGGAGCAGAGTAGTGGTGGTGGGATAATTGATGGTTTGAGGTCAAGGAGTGGGAGAAAGGAGGAGGGGACAGGGGGTGTTGATGTGGTGAAGAGGACGGGGACGAAGGCAAAGAGGTTGAAGGTTGTGGAAGAAGAGATGATGACATTAGCGGAAATGCAAATATTAGTGAAGAAGAAGGTGGTTGATGAGAAGAAGTTGAAGGGGAAGGAGAAGGAAAAAGAGAAGGACGAAGAAGTGAACGAAAAGGGGATTGAAGATGAGAACATGGACAAGACGGAGGAGAATGGTGAAAAGGAGAATGAGATGGAAATGGAGGAGGAAGAGGAGATGGGGACAGATGGAGAAAAGGAGAAGCAGAAGTTAAATAAAAAGAAGAGGAAGATAGTAATAAGGAAAGTGAAAGTAAGGGAGACGAGGGAGAGAAAAGGGGTTTCAAATGATGAGAGAATGGCTGCTGTGGGAAGAAAGGCGTCCAGAAGTGATAGGGAATTATTAACTGAAAAACGCAAAAGACCAAGGCAAAATAATTTGCAGATTGTGGCAGTTCACGATTCAGATTTTTATGAGTTTGATAAGGATAGAGCAGAAAGGAGCTTCAAGAAAGGTCAAGTCTGGGCTATTTATGACAGTGAGGATGGAATCCCTAGGCATTATGGTTTAATTGATGAAGTTATCTGCGTGAATCCTTTTGAGGTGAGATTGAGTTGGTTAGAATTTCAAAGCCAAGGTGATGACCAGCTGGTAAGTTGGGAGAAAATGGGATTTTATATTTCTTGTGGGAGATTTAAAGTTTCTGAGAAAGCTTTGGTTAAATCTCTAAAAATGTTTTCGCACCTTGCTGATTGCGAAAGAGCAGCCAGAGAAGTTTATAGGATATATCCAAAGAAGGGTTCTGTTTGGGCACTTTATAATGAACATGCTTTGGATTCTCAAGGGAGAAATCAAACCATGACGGATAAGCGTTGCTATGACCTTGTTGTGTTTTTGACAAGTTACAGTGAGATACATGGCTCAAGTATGGCGTACCTTGAAAAGGTTGATGGGTTCAAGACAATTTTCAAGAGGAGAGAAATTGGTGCTCATGCCATTAGATTTCTTGAAAAAGATGACTTTAGAAACTTTTCACATCAAATTCCTGGAAGGAAGCTTTCTGGAGAGGAGGCTCCTGGCCTTCCTAGAGACTGTTGGGAGCTTGATCCTGCTTCACTTCCTCCTGACTCACTTACTATTGGGTGGGGAGATAACATTGCCTAGTAGAAACTACTTCTTAGACAAGTGAATGGATGGCTGCTTCCTTGGTTCTAAATGTCATGCGAAAGCATGTTTGCTTACAAACCAGTAAGCAAACATCCGTTAACATCCTTGATCTTATACTCACTCTTTTTACCTTTTGGATGTATATATCACTTTTGACCTTTGATGTGTAATGTCGCATTTGGTCTTCACTTCGAAATATTTTGGCTAGGCCTGCATATATGCTCTCATTAAGGCTGGAGAAAACTAGGATTATGTTTGCTGAAGGATTGCATGTCCATGGAGGCAAGGGACAAACAAGTTTTAAAGCCAATCTTGCCTTTGCAGTTTGTGCTGTTGTCTTTCCTTTTTGTGAGATGGAAAATTTAAGTCTCTCTATCAGTTAATAATTCTGACTCTGGAATCTTGATAAAATAGTTCTTGAGAATCTTGAAAATAGCAGATTACTTTCTCTGGGAATATTGAACGTGACTCTGCAAGATCAGTGTTTGTTGGAGGTATTTCAGATGAAGGTTTATCTGGAGAAATGCATTCCCATTTAGATGATTATCACTTCTGGTCTTTATTCTATTTACTTGTCTATTAATCCCCTCCAAATAAGGTCCCGTTGGAGCAGAAGGAAATTTGGTTGAATAGGTATGCATTTGCAACTAATAGTAACTATCCGTTGCTTTCTATTATTCTCATTCTTGATCATATTGCGAGAATCCATTGTAATGAAGGATCAATAGATTTATTAATTGGAGCACCCCAAAATTCATTCTTAACTCTCTGACTCTTTTAAGGGGCAAAAGTGAACAGTTTGTCAAGGCCTATAAATATTGACTCCATTGTAACAGGAAACTAGATTATCTACTCAAAGAGCTGTCGTGCTTTCTCCTTAGAAGAGTACTAAACTGGGAGGAGGACATCAAAGAGAAGTCCAGTTCATCAGAGATGAATTGGGAAGCCTTAGGGTTTCCTTTAGAGATGTTGAAACTCAAAAAAGTTGACATTTCTGAGCTTCAAGAATGGGTCAGGTAAGTATGAGAAGTTGCTTATGATACAGAGATGTTCTTGATGAATTCGTAATGTGCTTTGCATGTCATCAGGCTGATGGATTCTATGGCCACATTCGAAAGATCTGTTGCTGAATCAAGAATCTAAGAGTTCACCGAAAGATCTGTCGCTCAATCAAGGATCTAAGAGTTCAACGTGGGATCTCCTCTGAGGTGAAAAATGTCAAGTTTAAAGTAGTTGATATTTCTGAAAGACCACAGATTGCTGGGTTTGATGAATTTGAGGATATGTGGGTTGAGGGATTTGGGCAGGTTTTGGTAGCCAGATATGGGTGGGCTGAGGGAATGGGTATTGGAAGGAATGCCAAAGAAGATGTCAAAGTTGTGGAGTTTAATAAATTGACTGCCAATGAAGGCTTAGGGTTTATCTGACCTGCAATCCAAGGTTGAATCTTTTATGATTTTAATATTTGATTCATTAGTTTTGTATATTGGGTTGAGCAGAATTTATATGGGTTTTGACCCTCCTGTGGAAATTATTGAACTTTATTGGAATTTGAATGGTTCTGTTTAATGTTTGGAAAGTAATGTGGCCTGGTCTTTACGATATTTTGACATCTCCATTTTTAACATTCGATTCATAGATTTTGTAAAGCAAAATTTAGTTTATTTCTGATTTTTATGGTTTTCTTTTACTAGTGGAATATGAATGGTTTATTTTCCTTTTAACTTGTTTGTTGATGTTTCAAAGAGTAAGCTTATGCATGATTGAAATAACTAGGAATTATTGACTTTCTTGTTAATGTTCTATACTTCCAAATGGGGGAACTTCAACCCTGAATTGAAATGGGAATTTTGTGGTTTGAGGTAACTCGAAACAATAATAACAGTCTTTATCCGGGTCGGCTATATACTGTCTAAGTCAAGTTTGAGATACGAAGTTATTGTTAATTTGCATGATGTAGAGTGATGAAAACTGTTGCTTGAGGTTACTTACCTTCACTTTTATGGGACATTGTAGAGAGGAAATTTGCATTATGATCTTGCTAAATGAATTGAAGATGCCAGTATTTGGTTAAATTAATGTCTGATCTATGATGAAGTTTATAATATCCAATCGTTTACTGTGTAATGCGTTGTCTCATTGATAGAAACAAATTGTGGAAGTTACACAAGCAGTGTTAGGAGACCAGATCCTCTGTCTAATATTTATTATGTCTTATTCTGTTTAACGTTCAAAACGACGTAGTTTCATTAAAACTAGAGACTAAAAGATTAGTGAATCCTACGAGGTAGTTTTAAGGACAAGATGAGATGGACAAAATATTAGACAGAAGATCCTATGTGGAGTGCTAGTGCTCCAAGTACAAATAATCAGCATTCCTATAGGCTATTCACACTACTTTACTCTTTACAAAAGATCCTTTTATCAAAACCTCACTCAATACTCACTTCCCAATTGGATTGTGTATTCTTTGCGTTTCTCCAATTAGTACACCCCAGTATAGTAAATGCAGGAACTTATTGTATAATTTTAATCATAGCCCCACTACTTGTACTAGTGAAGATGTGTGTCAAGACATGTACTCAAGAGAGCAAACAATCTTGTAACATTTAGTCATGAATCAAAACACAATTATGTTATCAAATGTTGCAGGTTGAGATGAGTAGGTCGATTTAGAACTAGTGCATGCCTTAAGCCTGCAAGTCTAAAATTGTGTAACATAACTGGATTAGGCTGGAGCTACAGAAAAGGATTCTTGTTTTATTTAAACAATTAAATACAAACACTTGAAATCCAGATGCAATAGTTGTGCATTACAGAGCATTCTGATGCGTACAAGATTTGCACTTTCAACCAACTAAAGATAGGTTAAGTATTAAACAAATGTACTAAATTACATGAAATTCACACAAACACAGTTCCCTGTAAATTCGATGGACAGACAACCAAATAGACATGATAAAACAACGGCTAGAAGTGGGTATTTGATGGTTCATTACACAATATTTGCTGCTTCCATATTTCATACACAGCACTAGTAGTTTCGGCTTCATTATTAAATAACCCAATTTGTCTCACTGAAAGCCACAGTATCTTGGCTGGGACTTCTCCAACATTCATAAAGATTGAATAGAAAACGAATAAAACCAGAAAACACTCTTCAACCTGCCTATCATCCGAACTTGAGGCAAACCCACTGGGGACGATTGCACCATTTTTCTGTGCATCTGAAGGAATGCTCCCACAAAACTTCAAAGCAGATTGAAGGAACGAAGTTGTTTTCACATATTCAGGGAGGTTACATCAACGCGGTCTGCCATGGAATCGCAATTATAAACTTAAGTGTCCAGTTCATGCCAATGTCCATGCAGAAGTAAGAGAGATATATCAGTTTCTCTCAGCCAACCTCGGGACAAGCAAAGCCATTACAAGTACTTAACCATGCCACGACCCTCCACGCTAAGTTTTGTAGCTTGAAGCTGCTTTCTCTTTGGAGCTTTCAACTGCTGCAACTTCTTATTCATCTGCCAGTAACAAAAGACAAAAGCAGACTGCTTAGCTTGTCCAAAAGTAAACTGTCAACAAACATTATCAATTCAGAAGCAACAAAACATACAGCACGATGCCTGAAACAGTATCTACGAAACAAACTGCACCACAAATTGACAGATGAAAGTTTGATACAAAATATGCAACTACATGTAGCAAATAATTTGAAAACTATTTTCCAACAACAAAGTAACCTATAATAATGTAATCCAGTCAAACAAATTGGGCTACATAATACCGACAAAGAAAATATCGAATCTGTATCCTACAGATATCTCTCCACCCCCAATTTTTGAGATACTTTGCCGATAAACTAAAACTCACCCGGTATGAGTTAAAACACTCTCACTGTGTGCCTGTAAGTAACTGTCTGCAATGCTAGTGTTACTCTAATGACAAATGAGCATATTATAAACAATAGGGACAATGCACATACCATAAAGATTAGGGAATTTGCCTTATTAGACTAATATATGGCAAATAACATTGTCTTGCTCTTGCCCCACTCATACACTCACATTTTTCTTAGTAACATAATTCAGAAGACTCAAACAGAATCAAGCATAATCTTTTAACCAAAAAAAAAAAAAAAGCCTGCACTTCAATTCATCATAACACAACTCTCCAAGCACATCCAAAAGAAATGACCAAATGAATCCCCAGGTACCTCTGGTATGGAAAATTTTTAAACAAAAGCTTGGTTATGCCTGATAATAGATAAGACAACAATAGGTCTGCTATGCAGTTTGAGTACCCAAAATAAGTGTAGTTATGATGATAGAAACAGAAATTGTAAGGAACATTGCAGAAGTTAACTCATAGATATACACATCTACACTTTGTTGCTTCTCCAGAAAACACTACAAGACATCAAGCAAGAAAGTTTCACCAAAGTAAGTACAGGTAACCACATTAACTTCTACAACCTGTAGCATAAATTCTATCCTAACAAACAACATTTAGAAGAAGAACAACAAACCTTCAGACGACGCTGGTCTTGCACAATTTGTTTAGCCCGGGCCCTAATTTCCTCAGGATCAACCTTGGATTGGGGCCGCACCAGAAAATCCATAGACATGGCTTCAGGTCTAGAGGCATGCTGTCTAGAAGATGACTGGCCAGATTTAGACCCCCTGGAAAATTCTCATACAATTCAAGCCCATGAATACATGCAACCAGAAACTATATAGGAAAATTTAACATGAAAAATGTCAAGCTACAAATATCTTACTGTGAAAATCCGGCCAAATCAAGATCATCATCTCTGGACTCCATTCCTGCACCTTTACTCATCGGCCTTCAACAAAGGAAGAGGTAGTGGTTAACATTATGTTTCACTCATTGATGGAGACAAGATCTCAAAATATCTACACAACAAACAAAAGTCCAGAAGATGAAGATACTTTTTAGCAGATGATCTCCTGAATGCAGCTCTCTCATCTTCATAGTTTCGCATGTCCTCAAACCTTGTGCTCTTATTGAATATAGGTCGACTCTGCACCAAAAATATTCAGGAATTCAGAATAATAAAATCGTTCTGATGACATACCATGAACAAAAACAATAATTAATTGGTACTGGTACTGGTACTAGTGAAAATGAACTGCAAAAGAATTTGTTAAAAATAATAATAAAATAAGTAATGGTTGGAGCAAACTAATAGTAAAATCCTTCAGAATAGATATCACATAATACATTGTAATTACATCACAATCTATGATAGTGAAGCATGTTTCCATGCAAGCAAATTACCATAGCCAAAGTAGAGCTCAATTTTGATAAACTGTGCCAAATATTACATTAATTGTTTCTAGCAACCATCCCCCTTTTCCCATTCATACTCCCATTCATACACACAAAGAAAAGGAAAAGAGTGGTTTTTTTTTTCTGGTTTGGTGCAGAAAACTGAAAGAAAATAAAATTTAGTTGCACAATACCCATTTATCAACCAAATCCTTAGCAAGTTTTCGGTTGGCAGTGGTCTCCTCATCTGACTTTGAAAGAAACATGATAACCTGCATCGAGATTCCAGATATCAAAATCTAATCTGTGGAGCCAGGGAAGGGGGAAGAAAATATTTGTTCAGGCTCTTGCTTAACAAGAGGAAAGCCTGACCTTTCCAAGACCACTCTTCTTTAGTTGCTCTCTTCTATCATACTGCTCTAGATCAATTGGAAACTGCAGCACAAAAAGAAAATTCCTTAGACCCATTGAACTAACAACAAAAGGCCAAAAGGACTCATATATCACTAAAATGAGGGAGCTATATTCATACTTCAGTAAGGATCTTCAAAATTGCAGCACGGATGTTTATATTGGGCAAGCTTCCATCAGGAAGGGGCTCAAGCCAGTTTTTCAAAAGAGTTAAAACTCCATGATCCAAAAATTCCTGTTGCAACTGCTTCCTGAATCATGTGGAGTAAATGCCGAAAGAGATTAAATTAATAAAGAATCGCATGCAACACCAAACATGAACTCATCAAAAACTATGAGATGCGAACTTACTTTGAAAGGACCTCTGATAGAAGAGGCAGCTTCTTGAGTTTATTTATTGCAGGTTTACTTTGTCTATTTAGTTCTGCATCTTCTTCCGCAACAACTTCAAGCTCTGCCATGACATTCTCAACTAGCAATGCAATCTCTCCAGCACTTTTTTCATTTTTCTTCTTTTTCTTACCCATTTTAAAGAGCTGCTTGATTTCATCATCCTCCTCTCCTTCCTCAGCCTATTCAATCACATGACAATAGGGATTAAACAAATGATAAACCAAACTTCATGAGGGCCTCAAAATGTATAAAAGATTCACTACAATTTTGCATTTTCCTAGCACCAAAATGAGAAAAGGACTTTAAGGAGAAACTCAGGACTACAGATAGAATAAACCTACAGAGGCACAAGCAATTAGCAGCAATCTTAAACCACACAAAGTAGCCGAAGGAAGAGTAGAGTCACAACCTGAGGAGCATCACCAGGAGAATGAGGTTCATTGTCATACCGGTCAGCTGGGTCCACGCCAGAGTCATCAATGAAGTTGTCATCATCTAGCGTTCTAAAACCCTCTCTATCATCCTAAACCACATTTAAAGCAATCAAAACAGTTACCAACATAAATATGTATATAAAAGGGAAGAAATCAAGCACAAACTCAGCCAAAATGAAAAATTCATACAGCTCAAGATCAAATACTACAACAGAATTAGAACAAATTGAATCATACTCCTAGCATCAAAGGAGACATCATTTTCATCTGCAACTACACAAACCTTCAACATGAAAATCACATAAACCCCCTTTTAAAGCATTTGTCCTTTATGAACAGCAGATATCCTCTATGGTCCATAGAAAGACTCGCAAGTTATCATTACCTCTCAAAGCAGTAAATAACATCATTACTTTAAGGGTATTACTTTATCTAAAATATTCTTATCAAGATTTTGACCATTTGTTCCCATAAATGAAGTACTCACCAGTGGCTAATACATCCAATCAAGTTTGGACTCTATTGCATTCCCAAATTTAGAGTTTCAAAACTCAACCACGCTCAAAATAATATCCCAAATCCAAGATCAAGCTTTTTTTTTTCCCTTCTGCAAAAGGATTACAAAAAATTCTGTCTCTGGGCAGTAGTCCACAAAAACCCATCCACATTAACTATAGTAAGCAAAGTTAGCTATACTCCACCCGTTAGGATAATATAACCCTCTGGATAGGTAGGCATCACAAGAAAACATTGTCACAACTACTATGTTTTCCATTCTTACTTTTGTGTCACATGCACTTATTCTAGAAATTCACTACAATCCCATTAAGACATCAGCAAGCTCAACACTCCTCAATTGCATTAAAACCTGATTTGGCAATCATCAAATACCCGAACAACCAAATGCTTCCATTCAATCCAAACTCAAGTATCTCACCGAAGTTCATTGCAGACCCATCAAAATAAAACACGGACAACAAATTGCTTGATAAAATTCCAAATAGTATTAACACAAAAACAAAGAAAAATTAGGACTTGGCAAACAAAATTAGCTACAAACCTCGGAATCCCCTCCTGCGACAGTTTCCCACATCTCCTTCATCTCACGATCCCCTTCACGATCTCTCGACCTCCCTCCTCCTAAATTTCTAGCCTTAAACTTCTTCTCTCCCTTCCCTTCAATCCTCATTTTCTCTTTCCTCTTCTCTCCCCCGATGCTCTCCTTTCCATACTTCTTCCTCTTCCCCCCGCTGCCACCTCCAGATGACGAAGACGGCCCTCCTCCATCCTCCGATTCATCCCTTACTATACCCGTCACGTCATCATCCTCCCCAACTCCATAGTCACCTTCATCCTCATCGCGGATCCTAAAAGTCGACGCGGGCTCGCCACCCCCCGACGACTTTTTAATCAGCCGTTTTCGAGGCTTGGCTTTGAAATCATCGTGAACAGGTGTCGGCGGCGATCGCTCCCGGTTCCAACCGCCGTCGTTATCGTCATCGAAATTATCATCGAGGAGATGATGATGACGATGCCGATTCTCCTCCTGTGGTTCAGGATCAGAGTTAATATCATCATAATCCATCAACGCCTCTCCATCTTCATCCCTATAACTGAAAATTCACAAAAACAACAAATCAAATTTAAAAATCCCCAAATTTGAGATCGAAAACCCTAACCCTAATACGAGAAGTATAGAGAGAAAGCTTACGGATCGTTTTCGTAACTCATGACGTGCGATTATTACTATGAATGCTAATGAGAATGAAGATTTGAAGAAGAGAAGGAATGGATTAAATAGAAAGTTGAGAGCGATCAGTGTGTGTATCGATGTATAATTTTGTGTATGTATAGGTGTGGGGATGTGTTTGTGTGGAGATAAATTGAAAGATTAAAAAACGAGGGAATGGATAAAAAGTTGAGGAACAAAAGCCTTTATTTTGCTTCTTGCTTTAACAATATTTTATAATTATTTTTTTCAAAAAAATGTTATATTTAAACCCTTTATCAATAAAAAAAAAATTGAAAATATTCACCTTTTTATTCTTTCCAATTTTTTCTGCAAATTGTTATATGTAATAACCCTCGGGAATTTTTTTTTTCTCTTTTGATTTGACCAACAAAGTATAAGGGATATTGATCATATTTCAAGTTTCCCCCTTTTTTTTTTGTCCTAAAATATTCTAATATTTATTTTTTATTGTAATCTTTTAAGCACTAAATAGCAGTAATCTGTTGTATGCAGCGGGAGTAAAAATTTTACATTCAAAAATTGTGTTTATATGTTGTTAAATTTAGACTATGTTTGGATGCTATAAATTTAGTGAGTTATTTCACAAAATGCAAAATGAGTTGTTTGTTTTGTTTAATTTTTTCATCAAAATTTTTAAAAATAAAAATAATTCTAAAGTAATTATTTTTGCTATAGTATTTTTTTATAATTAAAATTTTAAATTTTAATACTCAAACAATTCTTTCTAACGCAATTCTCACCAAAATAAATTAATAAAATATTAATTCAAATTTAAATTTCAAACTTTTATTAATAAAAAAATCTTCAATACAAATCTCAACAAAACAAAATCATTCATTCCAAACACTCCCAAAATATTCTTTTCTCATAACAAATACCAAGAAAAAAAATTTCATGCAAAAATACCTCATCCAAATGGAGCCTAATTATAGACCATTATTGTGAATATTTATCATATTTTTACAATTTAATATTTTTTTTCTACTTTTATATAGTAGAAAAAAATTAATTATAAAAGTAGAAAAAAATTAATGAAAGAATTACAATGAGACAAGACTTTTTTTTTTAAACTAGTAGAGTTGAACCGTGCCCTGCACGGTTGGCTATTTAACTTTTAATTTTAATGTAAATATAGAAAACTAAAGTTGAAATATTTTAATTTATATCTAAATATACATATCTAAACATACACAATATATATATATATATATATAATATTTTTTAGAGTTTTTTTATTATGGTAAATGAAAATACACACATATATAATATTTGAAGTCTGCATTTTTTTTTATTGTAAAATTAATTCTTCAAATAGTTGCCTAACATCTTCTTTTGTGTACAGTTGCCAGTTGGGTTATTCTAGACATGACCACGGTTCACGAACCGCCGGTTACGGTTCGTGAACCGCCGGTTCACGGTTCCACGAAGGGTGGAACCTGAACCGGCCCTTGGCCTCACGGTTACGGTTACGGTTCGTGAACCGCCGGTTCACGGTTCCGTCACGGTTCCGGTTCGTCACGGTTCCGGTTCCGGTTTGTTAACGGTTTTTTACGGTTCGAATTTTTTAACATTAAATTTGAAAAAAATAAATACAATATATACAAATTTAATATAATTGAAAAGTAACTTAAATTAATATGTAGATGTAATGATGTATAAACAAAATATAATAAAATGAAAAATACTCTATATTTGTTAGTAGTTAAATATTAATTACCATTAACATGTTACTAATAGTTGTACCATAATGAATATGAATAATAATTGATATTATTTGAATATTAAACTATGAGTTTAATTATATATTTATATGAATTTATCCATTCATTACACACAAGAACACGCAATAATTCAAGTTAATATGGTTAATTATAAGTAATCTTTTATTTTAATATACTTATAGTTTAATAATCATCCATTAATAATATTAGATAATGAGAAAGTTTAATAATTCAATTGTAACATGGGCTTTATCAATTATACAAGGTGATCCAAACAATTAAGTCTAAAGCAATGGGAGGGCTACAGCATGGACTTTTGGTTAGCCCATGACAAGGTGTCTTTCCAGATCAGGCCCAATAGGTTTTTTTTTTTTTTTTTTTTTTTTTTAAACCGGCGGTTTGAACCGCCGGTTCCGGTTCACGGTTTCGGGCCCGGCCCGCCGGGCCGGTTACGGGCCGGTTCCGGTTTTAGGTTATTCCCCAAAGCCAAACTGTGATAAAAAAAAAAAAAAAACAAAACAGAAAAACTGTTTCCTTGAGGACCTTGCACTCGTCAGTACCTCCTCCCTCTCCCCGCATAACTGCATTCATTCATTCATTCCTTAAATTCCCAGCAGCTTTACAACTTACAATCTACTACTTACTTACACAAGAATAATTGCTCATAATTTCTATGAAATATAAGTATATGTCAACCCAAATAAGTACTTTATAACTCCTTTTAATCAAAAGGACATAGGAAATAATCTAATTTACAAAAGCGCAACTTTGTTCCTCTAAATTTTCCAATAGACTTACATAAACATAACAAACATTAGTCCACCACATATCCTTAGATATCTTACAATAGTACGAGTTAAAAAAGCAAGACAAATACATGAAAAACGATAACTATCTCCTACACATTCTCAAAATAAGCAACTCAAGCTAACAAACAGCATAATTAGCCAACTTCACTTCTTCTCAAACTTAATGCAACTAATCAATATGCCAAACAGGACTGACAGAGAAGCCGGCATATGACTTTGTTAAAATTTGATATCTAACCACGGGCAAGAAGTCACAAATTCCAGAAAAAGATACACAACAAGTAAGAACTTTTAAGATACTAACTAAAACAGAACAAACCATAAAATGTGTCAATTTAAAAGAAATTAATCAATCAAACATCAAAGTCCAAATCAACTAATCATAAAATAAGGCTAAATGAAAACAGAAACAAAAATCCCAGCAGGCTTTATTTAGTTTATCAATTATAAAATCAAAAGTGAAAATAAAATAGAGTATAAAAACTTACGCAGTAGTCTCTTGACCACCTCCTTGGGTACCAGTACTAACAAAAATCCTAGCAGGCTTTCCAGCAAGCCGCTGCTATCTCCACAAATGCCTAGTCGAATCACAAATTGCCTTCATTTGAGCTGCCATGCAGCCGAACCTCGTCGGAAACCCAAACAAGAACCCATCGACCTCCGTCAGCAGAGCATCCTTACCTAAAAAAAAATTGGAGGTAGTTTACTAAAGCGAGAAAGGTAGTTAAAATACAAGAACAAATAAATAATTCCTTTTTATGTGAGAGTTATAAGATGAAGAAAGAATAAAATGGAATACAAAATGGAAAATTATTTTCATTAAGTACATATTTCATCGAAGGAAAATATGAGTGGGGTTTTATTGTTCGAAAGAAGATTTATTAGAAAATCAATTCCAAACAAATACACGAAAATATGGGTTCTTTTAACTTGTTCTTCCAAAGGGACTACTGTGATTATCAAGAGTTCTATGATTAAATCCGATGGGGGATCATTGGTGGATCTTGTGGTGCTAGAGAGCCAAAAGGCTGCGAAGGTTTTAGAGACTGAGTCAATGCCAAAGGTGAAGCTGACTAAAATTGATCTTAAGTGGGTTCACGTGATTATCTGATTGGCTAAAAAGGAGTCATCAAAAACATATATGCTTCTATTAATCTAGTGTCAAAGGGATTGAAAGATGAAAACTTATGGAGGGCTGAGGTTGCGGATAATGAGGAAAAACAGAGAAGCAATCATACTAAATAATCGTAAGTTATGGATTGAGTGAGGAAGAGGAAGAGGGGTGGAAGTGGAGACGAAAAGAAGATAGTAACGGGTGGGGAAAAAATTAAGGATTTCAAGAATTAAGGCAATTAAATGTTGCTATGATTGAGTGAGGAAGAGGAAGAGTAGAAGTAGAAAAGAATAGTAATGGATGGAAAAATTAAAGGAAGGAAGAAGGTACAAATTTGGACGACGAAAAGAAACAATCCCTTCCCGCTTTACTATATTATGTAGATGATGTCAAGTAGAATAACTTTTTAAAAATGATTACATTAAAAAATGAGAAATTTAAATACATATCGAAAATAGATAAACAGTAATTCAAATTAAAAAAATTAGGAAATATAAATAAACATATGTGTATAGATTGATTGACAGATATATTCACAGCCACCACATAAATTAGGATAAAAGAAATAACATCTTTGGAGCAAATCTGCTGCACCCTTAGCTATACCCTGGGGGCCTTAAAAGAAATAATATCCTTATTGCCCACCATGGAGTGCTACTCAAGGTCGAACTCGGTCGAACACAACAATTTTAACTTGATCTCGACTTAGAGTACCTAACTTCATTTTTTTAAATATTTTTTTATTTTTTTAATAAAATTTTAGGATGTATATGTAATTTTTTAAAATTTAATATGGCCAAATTATAATTTACCACAAAATTAAAGGCTAAAACATAAATATAAGTAGGTTAAATTATAAAAAAAATAGGCAGGTACTCGAGCATCTTTTATCTAAGCCAACTCGAGTTTAAACTCGAGCTGGTCGAGCTCAACTCGATTCGATTACCACCCGTAACCCAATGCACACATTACATTACCTGGTCATGATCATACTAATTGTCAAGTATGAGACATGAGATCCTCAGCGACGTTCCTGACTTGAGGCTAACCTCCCAAATCCATTTCTATTCCATTGTACTGAAAATAACTCCCCCATTCTGAATCTTTCTTCCTCAAGTCCATTATAGTACACAGCTAAAAAGTTAGCTATTGTTCTTACAGTGAAGTCCCTTGTTAGGCCATCCGTAGCAAAAAAGAATTCACGCCCTGGAAAGTGGCAGGTGAGCCTCCATAAAGTGAACACATCTTCTAAACCGTGTATGCGGATGTACATAGGCTGGAGCGGAAACTCAATGATCAAAACGACCTAATTTTACTAAAATTAGGGACTAGAAACACAAATATCACTAAAATCAATTTACAATTATTAAACCATAACCATAAGTTAACCTACGACGTGATTTTAATCTTGAATAGTTTAAGACAAGATAATTTTGAATAGAGAATCTCATCTCGATATGAGTGAACCCTAACCCTAACATGGTTTTAATTATAGATTTAATAAAACGAATTGAACATAATAAAAATAGAGGATCCCATCTCCAAGACTTAAATCTCACATATATATTTGAATTTAGATTTTCCTATCTTAATTTTTTTCTCATTAATGATACAATTACGTATCCTATGTAACGCACAATATTCTATGGGATGACCCCCAATCAGGTCAAGGGTTTTTTAAGTGCTTTCACATACTACACAATTTTATTTAGATGATCAAACGGATAAAGTTAATGAAAAAACTATTTGGAATAAAAATTGAATATGTATTTCATTTTATTATTTGACTGATAATTAATGAAACAAATTAATTTATTTCAATTTAAAAAATCAACATGTTATAATTATTAAAGGGAGAATTTGTATTAAGGGCGCATCTCATGCTCTTATTATTAAATGGGGTGCAACTTTAATGTATTTATTATTAAGGGCATCAAAATAATTTTTTTATATTATATACTTAATAAAAGTCTTTAGTACCCTTATTATTATCAATAGGAAAGATTATTGAAATACCTAATTTTTTTTATCTTTTATTAGTTTTTTTTAATAATTTCTTGTGGATAAAATTTCATAGTAATTTAGATCATTATCAAACTATCTTAAATAATAAAATGTACTTATTATTAAACTCCTTTAATTGTTAAATTTTTTTGTAATATCTTAAATAACAAAATATACTCATTGTCAAAAGTCTTTCAAAAAGTAAAATTTTCTTGTCATGAATATATTTATTATTAAATTATCTTAAATTATAAATATTTTTTTCATTAATATATTTAAAATATAAACGATTAAATAACACATCACCGCTCGAGAAATACAATAACTTTAAAATTAAAAATTAATAAAATGAATAATTATAATATAAAAGAGTTAATAATGATTAAAATTAACATGAAAGTTTATGGATAACAATAAGTAAAATTAATATTAAAATTTATTGATAACACTTATGAAACAGTAAATGATGAAAATATAATTACAAGGATTAGATTAATGTGTTTCAGTACTAAAAGAATAAAGGAATAAACTTAGTATGAAAATTCATTGATAATAATTATAAAACACTAGATGGTAAAGAGTTTTAAGATAAATGATTATATTGATATATTTTCTTAATAAAAGTATACAGAAAATAAGTGTTTTAATTGTAATTTGTTGTTTAATTGATGAAAAAGATAATATAGTCATTAGTTAATTATTTAGACTAATATAGATATTTTAGCGCCCTTAATAATAAATACATTTGAGTTGCCCCTCATTTAATAATAAAGGCATAAGGTGCCTCTTAATACAAATTCTCCTATTATTAAACCTATAAAAAGTGCAAAACAAAGACAATGAAAAAAATGCAACGTGTACCTTTCCAAGATCATATCCTCTGTCCAATATTATCTCTGTTCCTATTATGTCCAATATTCAAAACGATCCTAATTTAACTAAAACTAGGAATTAAAAGCATAAATATTACTAAAATCACTTTACAATTATTAGATCCTAATAAAGAAATGAGTCAACCTATCTTAGTTTAACTAAAACTAGTAACTAAAAGAATAAATATTACTAAAATTACTTTACAATTATTAGACTCTAATAAAGAAATGAGTTAACCTACGTCAGCTGTGGCGGAGAGAGCATGTACCATCAAATTTTTTTTAGGGTTATTTATATATGGCTTATTCCCCACAAAAAAATATTAAAATATATTAACAAATCTTCTATGTTTGCCCCCAGCCCAAAATCTACCCCATACAAGTGACAACTCAACAAAACAATGATCCACATATAACAAACACAATCAAAAGTACTAACAAAACAATGGCCCACATATTAACATAACCAAAAGTACATAAATCAAACGTAACACTAAGTCTGCAAAGCAATCCAATTGTTTTGCCTTGTGGCTAATTTTTTTTTATAAATTCTTAAGAGAATAAATTGATTATCTAACCTAAAATATCAAACAAATTACCTACATCTTTTTTATTAAACAATTTTCATCATCGGCTTTTACCCACTATCTTTCTTACTCTATTTTTCGAATTTTCTTTCAATATCACATTAATCTAATTTCTATTTCTTGATCTCAATATTCCAGAATTGATTCTAGGTATTTAGCTATTCACTCTTGGGATCAAAGAGGTAAAGATTATGAATTTTAACTTTTAACTATTATTTTATTTCTTTTAAGTGTATTCAACTAATATTTTTTTTCCAATGAAATATTAAAATTAATATTTTTTCTTGTAACATTATTTTCTATTTGAATTAAAAATTGCTTCTTTATGTTGTTTTTCTTAGTTTTATAAGATTTTTATATACGTTGTAGTGTTGTATATATTTAAGAATGAAGGCAAGAGTTTAATTATAATTTATTTGTTAATTAGATACTAATTTAATTTTTAATTTTAATCAGTTATGAAGAGATATTATAAAAGAAAGAGTATGAATAAAGAGTCATCTAGCATTGGAGCAATGGATGATAGTGATAGCAAAGGTAATGGGGATAAATTAAAAAATAATCCGGTGAAAATTAATTTAAGTGATTTACCTGCTGATCCTGGATTGAGGAAAAAAATTGTTGATTATCACCCTAATTTTCGTGATGTAATTCGAAGAGCATATCTATAAAAAGGACCTTGTCAACCTCGTGAGCATGATTTTCCACAAAGCAAGTTTGGAATGTTTTAAGAAATTTTACTATTATTTGTAATATTATTAATAAAAATATGTGTATTGATATTGACTATTTTGTGGTTATATTATTATTATTTAATATATTAATATTGGCCCCACTCAAGCAAGTTTCTGGCTCCGCCACTGTCCGTCAGAGTGTAATGTTTGACATGATAATATAGAAATAATTTTGATGAGAACATTTCAGCTTTACCTTTCTGTTGTAGTACCCAGAAATGACCAAAATTTCACACACAACGACCAATCCACAAATTATAACCCGACCCGAAAAGAGACATCAAAGTGCATCGTCAGTACATGTAAAGCCATACACAAGCAAATCTCAGCCGTTGAAATCAGTGTCCAATCAGATCACCAATCATCACTCGCCAATTGAAAACCACAACTCTTCGTTTCCCCTTCTCTCCTCTTCTGTGTGTCTCACTGCAAATCATCCAACAGCGACTCGCCGTGCCGACGATCTCACGAACTCTGACAGAACCCTAAGTTTTCTCTCTCTAAATCTCGCCCCAATTTTTTTTTCTTCGAAATTTCCTTTTCCGATTGGTGGGTTGTTGTATTTTCGTTTTCCGTATACAATTGAGTTGGATTTTAGCAGCGAGGTTTGAAGTTGTTCTGCTGTTGAGTTGAATCAGAGGGTGAAATTAACGATTTCGTTCAGTCTGTTTGTTTTGCGGTAATGAAAGTTTCAATTTTTAGCCGTGTTTTGCTTTCTAAAGTGCTAAAATTATGATTTTTAAGCAATTGGCGCGTGATTATGTGTATTATGGTGTGTTAACAATTAATTTCACTATCAGGTTGATGAATATATTTGTTATTTGCTTTATTTTTATTGGCGGAAGGTTGTGGCAAGAAATGGTTATCTTGATTATGGTGTTTTTAGATAATTTTATAGAAAACCCTAACCTAATTTTGATTTTTAGAGACTTAATTGAGGCGCACAGTGATTTGTTGTTTGGTGAATTAAGGGCAAGTCCATGTTTTTCTGACTATTGGTTTGTTGTTTTTCACTGATGATTGTTGTAAACATGTTCATGCACATTTTATACATAGTACTAAGCTCCATTGGTAAAATGGTTACCAACTATTTTAGCTGGCCAAATTGATGTTCGGCCCATCTTCATCCAGGTTGATCTAGGTTTGCTTTCCAGTTTAAACTATAATTAATTGGTTTTATTGTGCATTAGAAATGATCTTTAGCTGTTTATTGAAGCAAAGACCTGGAGTGATTGAATGATTGGAACTTTTGTTCATACAAGCATATGTGAATTGCAGGATGGTTTGAGGTAGCTGCGGGGTAGTGCATGTGACCAATAATGGGAAGTAGTGAGATGGATAAATCTTCTAAGGAGGCAAAGGAATCGAAAGAACCCAAGACTCCTACTTCTCAGGTAGATTGGTGTTTTAAATTCCATCTTGGCCTTTTATTTTATTTTATTTTTATTTTGGGTGATGGAGTTTGCTATTTTTGCTTCTTGTTAATATCAGGAACAGCCTTCAGCTACAACTACTGGTACTCCAGATTGGACTGGGTTTCAGGTTGACAATTTTTGCACAAGCAATTTTTGTTTTATTTGATTTTCTTCAGATTTTTATTGTTGCTAAAGGGCATGGTTTCATTACGGTGCAGCCATTTTCTCCTCTTCCTCCTGGTGGTTTCTTGGCATCAAGCCCTCAACCACACCCCTACATGTGGGGAGTTCAGGTATAAAATTGAGCTTGAGACTGATTCATCAATTATTTGGATCCAATCCTTCTATTTGTATTGTCAAAGGTTCCTAAAAAGAAATGAATAGGAAATAGATAAGCTCTGATTGTCCTGTTCTTCTCCTTTAAATGCTTTTTCTTTTTCTCAAATTTTGCATTACGTATGGGAGAAAGTGTAAAGATTTTTGTGATTGGAAGAAAACCCAAAATTAGAGTTTGGTAATTTCGTGGTATTAGTGTGAGAAGGTAGTTGAAGATGCTAATTACATAAGAGAAGTTTTCTTTCTTTGTAGCTTCAATTCTTTGTAACTTTTGGCCCTCTTATTTGCAGCATATTATGCCACCCTATGGGACTCCACCTCATCCATATGTTGCAATGTATCCTCCTGGTGGCATATATGCTCATCCATCTATGCCCCCGGTATTATTTTTTTTTGCCATTCTTGTTGAATTGTTTTTACCCTCTCCAATCTTCTTTTATTTTTTTGATGCCTCTAAAAGTTGCTTGCTTTTTTTCCAATCTTGATCAGGGATCTTATCCATTCAGTCCTTTTGCAATACCTTCTCCTAATGGTATTGCGGAAGTTTCTGTAAGTAATATGAACTAGCCGTCTTTCTTCTATTATAGTTTATTGTGTGCTTCTGGGCAAGCTTATTTGGGGCTAAAAACCGTTTAAGAATTACAGTTGTATTCACTGTAGGTTAACACTACTGGAAACACAGAAGTGGATGGTAAGCCATCTGAGGGAAAGGAAAAACTTCCTATAAAAAGGTCTAAGGGAAGTTTGGGGAGCCTGAACATGATTACTGGGAGGAATAATGAACCTGGTAAAACTTCGGGAGCATCAGCTAATGGTGGTTATTCAAAAAGGTATAGTTATGTGTTTTTGAAGAAACTGTTTTAAAATATTCCTTTTCCAGAGGTTTTCAATGTAAAAGTGATTAGAAGTTTTGAAAGTTTGAGTTGCTTGAATGAGGGGAAAAAGAGAATAATGAATGATTAAATAACTTGTAGTGCCCGTTATATTTCGCATATTTGTCTTTTGAATGCTAAGTGGTATAGTTGCTATTATTTCTTTCGGAAGTTAATGGGTGAAAGATCATTGCATATGTTAGTGGTACTTTCTGAGTTCCGGGATGTTTGTTAAGTTGGTTTGGAATTTGACTGGGATAGAGGAACTATTTGATGATAAGCACGGTTATATAATTGTTGTTATTTCTCTGTGATATAAGTTCACTATTCTATTATGTTGCCAGCTGTAAAAGATGGTTGACATGTGTAGATTGTTGAAATGTTTGACATCTATTTCCAGCTATCATTTAAGGTTGTTGCAGGCACAAAGTCCTCCATTATGTTGCTTCTATTTTGTGATGATTTGTTAATTTATACTGATTTTGGATTTGCAGTGGTGAAAGTGCAAGTGAAAGTGCAAGTGAAGGAAGCGATGCCAATTCTCAAAATGTAGGTATCACCCACTGTGAAAATAGTTTACATGTTAGCTTTAACTGAGTATTTTGGTTGTAGGTCTTTCTACATCTAACAATGCATACTTGAGCATGCAGTTTTATGAACTCATGACCTTAGACTTTAATTCCTACTTCCTTGCCATTGGGATGTGATTTTGTATTGCATGAGACCATTGATAATTGTTTTTGTGCTACTTGGTGGTGATGCTTTTGGTGAATATTGATTCACAATCATTACTAATTATGTAGTAACACAGCAAGGGACCACCCTTCCTGAATGCTGGCAAGTGATTTTTGCTTGTGATTAATGAATATTTTTACTTTTTATGAAATTACTGTTTGGAAGATATTTTATGCACACAGCTCCAAATGCTGGCAAGTGGTTCTTGCTTCTGATTAAAAAAAAAATTATGTGGTTGCCTACAAAGTTGGATTATTTGTCGGTAATCATTTGCTGAATTTATCTATCTTAAACCTGTCCTGATTTTCTTCTTAATTTTTGGAGGAGTCTCAAATGAAGTCAGGTCACAGACAAGATTCAGGTATGGTTCTCCGATTGTATTTTGTAATGAAGTTACTGTTTTTGAAACAATTTAGTTGATGCTTGGTAAAATGATGTCTTTATACAGCCGAGACATCTCAGAATGGCAGTGCTGCTCATGGTTCACAAAATGGTGGATCCAATACACCCCATTCTATGGTGAACTCTATGGGTATGATACCAATTTCAGCCCCTGGGGCTCCTGGAAGTGTTCATGGTCCCACCACTAATTTAAATATTGGAATGGACTACTGGGGTGCTGCTGCTTCTCCCACTGTTCCTGCAATGCGTGGGAAGGTGCCTTCTGCTACTGTTACCGGAGGAATGCCTGCTGGAAGGGACGGTGTACAGTCACAACTTTGGCTACAGGTTTCATTCTTTTCTTTCTTTTGCTTGTTACATTCTTGATTTTTTCTAGTTCTCTTCATTTTTTCTTCTCTATTATTTTGTGGCTGTCTTTGTATTTATTTCTCTTTATGCTTGACCATCTTATTGTTAATTTTCTCATTTTTTTATTTGATTTTCTCGTGAAGTAATTATCAATGTTAAAAATGATTTTGGTTGTAATATAGAAACACAAAATGTAATGAGATTGTTATCTCTGCCATAACATGAGACTCGAGAGTTAGGTATTACCTTAGTTGCCAGTGTGTAATGTGAAAAAGTACCTTAGATGGGTGACAGAATGATACTAGGGAGGCAATATAGGATAGCAAAAGCAGTCTTGGTGTGCTCAACTATGGTTAGAAGCTATGTACATTCTATGCACTTCCCAGCAACTAATCACCTAGTAAAGTTCATGCATTGTTAAGTTGATGCATTAGAAAATAAAATCTTCTTTATAATGTGAGAAAGGAATTGTTAGAAGTAATGAATTAAAGTTCAATTGGAGCTAGATATGCATTGTTAAGTTGATGCATTAGAAAATAAAATCATCTTTATAATGTGAGAAGGAATTGTTAGAAGTAATGAATTAAAGTTCAATTGGAGGTAGATATTCAGACCTTTTTGTTCATTTAAAAATGAGGGACACAAATGAATGCGGTATCTGCTCATCTTGCTGAAAACCTTCCAGCCCTTCTACTGATTCTAACCTGTAATAGTTTCTGATTCTTACTGTGTCATGGTCTGTTCATTCCTCTCGCCCTTCTTTTTCTGGTTATTTCTTTTTTCATGGGTGTTGTACTTGCTGGTGGTATGAGGGTAAAGATGCATAGATTCCCCCAGGTACACACGCACACACACACATTCTCTCTATCTGATGTGCCCACACACAAAGTTGAGTTGCTGCGTATTGTTGCATTGTTGTCAGTTCTTGTTGGAACTTTGAGCTTTAATTGAAGTTATGTTCTTTCGTATTTGAACCTTGCGGGAAACGATAAAACTTCTTGGAGTTAGCTAATTTATTTCATCTTTTCTCTTCTTCACCTTGAGCTCAGGATGAAAGGGAGCTCAAGAGGCAGAGAAGAAAGCAGTCCAACAGAGAATCAGCTCGACGATCCCGGCTTCGCAAGCAGGTGAAAACTGAAACGTACCTGTTTTTCTAATCCAATTTTATGGTTTTTTGACTTCTTTTGATTGGGACCTGTGGTTTTTAACCAATATAACTTGACAGGCAGAATGCGATGAACTTGCCCAGCGTGCTGAAGCTTTGAAAGAAGAAAATGCATCCCTTAGAGCTGAAGTGACTCGTATCAGGAGCGAGTATGAGCAACTCCTTGCTCAGAATGCCTCTCTGAAGGTATTTTCTTTCATGTAGCGTAGCAAATACATGTTTAAATATAATCCATACTTTGGTTGTGTTTTTGACCTTTTTCATGCTTTGTTGCATTCTCTCAAGTGTAGGAAGTGATAGTTGTGCTTTTTTGCTTTTCAAGAAATGGATTATATTCTTTTAGTAGCTCAAATGTGGTGCCAAATTCTTGCATTAAAGACTTGCAAATTTGCAGGAGAGACTCGGGGAAGTACCCGGGCAAGATGATCCAAGGTCTAACAGGAACGACCAGCATATTGGAAATGAAGCATAACATTCTGGGCAAGTCTTCTTGTGGAATGACTCTTGGGGCGTAACCTAACAACTTTTAGTGATGACAGAAAGAACTCAATTTACATTAGAGTTTGTGTAGTTAAAAAGAAATTCATTGGAGCTGACCTTGATAGCCTCAGGATAAAATTTGTCTAATATTATTATTATCCATCGTTTCTTGGTTTGACCAATTGTTTTATGGTCGAGAAAATCTTGATGGCATGTAGAGCGCCCTTGTTCTATGACAAGAGGTAGTAATCCCCCCACTTTTTTATCTTATTAAGTTCGTATGATGTACTACTAGTTCTGATTGATGAAAAATCAATAAGGATGTATGAGTATAGTTTGGGTTTGTAATGGAAATCTTTGGTTTTTTTCCTGTTATATTTTTTACCTTTTGTTTGTGTTTCTGAGTTCTTATTCAGTTGTCTCTTTCCTGATTCCTTGTGCCAACTATATTGGACCAAGAGTCCCATGTTTGATTTGCCTCAGCTGTGTCTACAATTTTCTGACTTTGGTTTTAATGTTGTTCTGTTTTGTTGGGTAAAGGATAATTAATATTACCCATAATTCTTGCCTATTAAATTTACTAATAATTGCAAAATAAAAATTAGTGATAAATAATAATAAAAATCCCACAATCTTCTCTTCCCTCTTCTTCGCCACCAATTCTAATGATTTTTATTTTTAATGAAAATATCCGTTTTGTGCATTCTGCACTATTACGGCCTCAAAAGTTCCAATGCCAAATCAACTTTATTTAATAATTCTTTGCTTTCTCAAATGTAGACTTACTCACACCCTTGTCTCGGATGAGGTATTCTTCATTCTTGTACTTCAATTCACAAAATATAACACCGGTATTTTTTTTTTTAAATATATCAATTGTGAAGATGCATTATTGTAAACAGTGTTAAAAAATGTGAAACTTAAATTTTTTACTAAATTTTCATTTTTCATGAGTTACAATACACGTATTTTAACAAAAAGTGGCAAAATCTAAAAACACGTTGATTTTGACTTTTTTTGTACCGTTTTTTGTACCCACCCAGATTGTGAACATGCATTCTAATGAATACTGTCAAAAAATATGAAAATTAAAATTTTCACCAAACTTCCATTTTTAATGGGTTATAACACAAAAAAATGCAAAATAAAAAAAAACGTGTTGATTTTGACTTTTTTCCTTCTATTTTTTTATACATATTTCAATTGTGAACATGCATTCTAATGAACAGTGACAAAAAAAGTGAAATCTAGATTTTTCACAAAATTTTCATTTTTCATGGATTATAACACACGCAGTTCAGCCAAAAATGGCAAAATCTAAAAATATATTGATTTTGACTTTTTTTTTTATGTTTCTTGCACCCACCTTGATTGTGAACATGCATTCTACTGAATGTTGCCGAAAAAAATGAACTTTAAATTTTCTCAAAACTTCCATTTTTTTACAGGTTATAACACTTATTTCGGTCTAAAATGGCAAAATAAAAAAATGTGTTGATTTTGACTTTTTCCCTAATGTTTTTTACCCACCTCAATTTTGAACATGCATCATTGTGTACGGTGTAAAAAAATATGAAATTTAGATTTTTTTACCAAATTTTCATTTTTCATGGGCTACAACATACGTATTTTAGCAAAAAGGGACAGAATTCAAAAATGTGTTAATTTTGACAATTTTTGTACCATTTTTTGCACTAACTCCGATTGTGAATATGCATTCTAGTGAATATTGTCAAAAAATTTAAAAATTAAGATTTTCACCAAACCTATATTTTTCATGGGTTATCACACACATATTTTGGTCAAAATTGGTAAAGTCAATAAACGTGTTAATTTTGGCTTTTCTCTTAATAAATTTTACATACATTTCAATTGTGAACATGCATTATAATGAATAATATAAAAAAAAGTGAAATTTAGAATTTTCACTAAATTTCCATTTTTCATTGATTATAACACACGTATTTTAGTCAAAAATGAAAAAAATAAATTAAAACATGTTAATTTTTACTTTTTTTATTTTTTATACCCGCCTTTATTGTAAACATGATGGTAAAAAAATGTCAAATTTCAAAATTTTCACAAAACATCCATTTTTCACGAGTTATAACACATATATTTTGGTAAAAAAATGACAAAGTCAAAAAACGTGTTGATTTTGGCTTTGTCTGTGATGTTTTTTCACCCACTTCAATTATGAACATGCATCCTTGTGAACGGTGTCAAAAAATGTGAAATTTAGATTTTTTTTACCAAATTTTCATTTTTCATAGGATATAACACACGTATTTTACCAAAAGTGGCAAAATCAAAAAACACGTTGATTTTAACTTTTTGTATCAATTTTTGCACCAACCCTGATTGTGAATATGTATTCTAGTGAATATTGTAAAAAAAAATGTGAAAATTAAAATTTTCAGCAAACATTCATTCTTCATGTGTAATAACACACTATTTTGGTAACAAATGGAAAGTAAAAAAAATGTTGATTTTGGCCTTTTCCCTCCTATTGTTTACATACATTGTGAACATGCATTCTAATGCACAGTGACAAAAAAATGAAATTTAGATGTTTTTACCAAATTTCTATTTTTCATGGATTATAATACACGTATTTCGCTCAAAAATGGCAAAATTCAATAACACATTAATTTTGACTTTTTTATGATATTTTTTTTTCACCCACCTCGATTGTGAACATGTATTTCAGTGAATGTTGCAAAAAAAAAAAGTGAAATTTTTTAGATATTTCTCTTTCATTTTTTTTCTTTTTTTTTTGCAATTTTGGATTTTAGACTTTTTACAAAATGCAAATTAAGAAAATTTTATATAGCTTCTTCAAAAATTTATATGAAACGGATCTATATGTGAAAGGTGATTCATAAAATGGATAGTTAATGACGCACACCTACGTAGACGTGTTTGTACCCTTCCGTTTCATTGTACAAGTATTAAATCAGTACATTTGGACTGAAAAGTATTACACAAATAATTGATAATCTAAAATTAATACATTTGAGCCTAAAAAGTGTTACGCCAATAATAGATATTTTAGTGTATTAATATTAAATTGATACATTTTGATTGAAAAGTATACACGTATTAGAGTCATACATTTGTATTAGGTTAGGTCGCATTTAAACTAATTAATAAAAAAAACTAGTACGAAATTTCCTCTATTATCCTTTATAATTAAAAAAACTTCATGTGAACGAGATACAAAATAAAGAAAATAAACCACTTCATGGTTAATTTGTTCTTTCCAAAAACAAAGGGAAAAAAAAAAGATTTTGTCAACAGATATAGAAAAGGAAAATTATTTTTTTCCCGTTATTTGTATTAATACAAGAAAAAAAAAAAGAGCTTCACTTTTTGCCTTGATTTTAGTCGATAACCCTCTCCTTTTCCTCACACCATAAATTCAATCAAAAAATAATAATAATAATAAAATACAAACGCAAAAACAAAACCAGAGTGACGATGCAAATTTCCGGTGTTCTCGCCGATGTATCAGTTGTTCTTCCGTCCACCGGCGGCTACAATTCGAAGCCTTTTCACTCATTCAGTGACCCTAAGTCTACACTCTCTCTTCCTGTCTCCAGAGTAAGCTTCTTTCTTTATAGCCTGTATGCTTCTATATTCACACACACACACACACACAGTGGAATGAATTGCTTATTAGTTACCAGTACTAGCTTAGAATGGTTTTGTTGGTTAATATTGAAATAAAAAGAGCTGATTCAAGAAGCTTTATTGTACTATAATTATGTAAGGATGAAACTTTTAAGGTTATGTTGAGTTTATGAACATTCTTGAATTGAGATTGAGGTGTATTGTTGATTATATTACTTGTGTATATATGTTTACATAAATACTTATTAGTGTATAATCTATGAAATGGTGATTTAGATTTATGGGTTGTTTTGAATTTGTATTACATCCCTCGTGAAATTTCAAATTTTCTGATTAAGGTTCTTGGGAAGAAATATAGAAAGTATCTTTTTTTTTTCTCATTTTTTTTGTCCCTAAAAATTTGCCAATTGTGGTTTATTTCGATTTGGAAATGGGGTTTATGGCTGACTTTCCTTTTAAGTTCTTCTCAGCCGAAAGATGTCAATGAATGTTATGGTGGCTGTGAGAGAAGCTACCTCAACATTTTAATTTGTTGAGTGATAATTTTGTTTGTGTGCTGGGAGAGTGTTGACTGAATAAAATTCAGTTCTTTTGCCTCCACCACTGTTGTGTAAAAGAACGCTTCAACTTGAAAAATTTATTCTTTACGCATTTGCAGAATGAAATAGCAACTATTATTGACAGTGTCTATTGTCTATGTGATGTTCTGTTACCCAGTTTGTAATGTACTTTATTCTTGTATCTTAACATGCCTTTGAGGGTGGAAAACTTTATGAGTAGTTATTTCTCTTTAACTAGTCTATACTGTAGGGCTGTCCTTCATATTCTTTTCGGACACTAGGTATTGGTTCAGACCAACGAAGAGGATGCCTTACCCTGAAAGCATCTGAAAGTTCTTCCGGTGATTTGGTTCCAATTGCTCCTGTTCAACTTGAGTCAGCAGTTGGTCAGTTTTTGGCCAAAATATTACAAAGCCATCCACATCTACTACCTGCAGCTATTGATCAACAACTTGAGAATCTCCAGAGTGAGAGAGATGCTGAAAAGGAGAAAACCCCACCATCATCCCAAGACCTTCTCCTATATAAGTACGTAGGCTGGTGAACTTAATTTTTTTTGTTAATTTTGAAACTGATACTTATCGATGAGCGGTTTTTGTTTTAAACTTTTTGAGAATCAATCAGGCACTAAATTGGAGTCTGAATTAACTTAGTAGAACCAACATTGTTCACATGACAATGCTTTATCTCCTTGTCACAGCTGCATAGGAAAGCTGTTCCCTACCATTTTTACATAGGAAGGAAATAAACATGGAAAGTAAGGATGATAAGTTGGCTGTGGAGTCATCTTAGTGATGTTGTGGGAATATGGTCTATCAGTGATTACAATTAGTAGTTCTGAACCTCTAATGTGATGAAATAGCTCAACATACTCTTTAGGAATTGCCCGGGCTATGAAGCATGTCATGCGGGCCTGCTGGCTGTATGAAGAACCTTATCTCACTATCAAGTGAAGAAAGAATGATACTTTTATTTTTATATGGAGCAACCTATTTTTAATTCTGTTAACCATTTTGTAAAATTGTAGCAATCAGATTTCTTTCACAAGGTATTACCCTATTGATACCTGTTAAAAGGGTAAAAGTGGAGGCTTTAGATTTTATAGTTTCTGATTACTACATGACAGTGGCATTTAGGCGTCATTTTTATCCCCATAATATGAAGTACTTTCAAAAGCTGCCGAATTATATCATCCAAAAGTCAATTGACTGCTTCGCACGTTAGCAGGAAGGTAGACCTTCAGAGCATTTGAAAGATTCAGAAAACTGAGCTCTAGAGTGTGGTTCTGTTTCTAATAAATTTAGTCACATTTCTGCTAATAGCATTTGAATAAGACCTAAGCATCACAAGAGTACAAATAGGTGAATCCTGGGAAATCAACTATTATGATATCTTTTATGGAGGTTGAACAGTTGATTTCATGAAAGTTTAAGTCACGTATTATGAATCTGATAATATAAAATTGACTATTCTTCTTCTGAGCACTTAGAGTTGGGGGACGGGATCTAGACCACAGAAATATTCTTTACATACATATATGCTTGTAGTTGTTCTTTTGCTTTCTTATTTCGTTGGTATATTTTGTAATTCAGTGGAGGCTTTTAGTTTTATTATGTGTATACATATAGGGAAATGATATACCATGATCCACTGGAGTTATTAGACAACTGACAAGAATGCATGCTAAATTGCAGGAGAATAGCTGAAATAAAAGAGAAAGAAAGATGCAAGGCTGTGGAGGACATAATTTACTGCTTGGTTGTTCACAAATTTGTAGACAAAGAAATTTCTATGATTCCAAAAATAACTTCAACCTCTGATCCTACCGGAAGGGTGGACTTTTGGCCAAATCAAGAACAGAAGCTTGAATCTGTGCACTCTCCTGAAGCATTCGAAATGATAATTAACCACCTATCTCTTGTACTTGGAGAGCGGGTAGTAGGGCCCCTAGACACAATTGTGCAGATCAACAAAATTAAACTTGGGAAACTTTATGCTGCCTCTGTCATGTATGGTTATTTCCTCAGGAGAGTTGATGAGAGATATCAACTTGACAAATCAATGAATACCCTCCCTGAAGGATTTAGCAAGGGAATGTCATCTTTTCAAGGGCCAACACCTGAAAGGCAGCTCTGGGACCCAGAATCATTGATACAGATACAGCCTGATTATGGTGATGGAGGAGAGCCAATGGAGTATGGCAGTGAGGGTAAGTCATATAGATTGAAATCCTATGTGATGTATTTGGATGCAGAAACACTTCAGAGATATGCGACCATAAGGTCTAAAGAAGCAATTTCTTTAATTGAAAAGCAAACACAAGCATTATTTGGAAAGCCTGATATTAGGGTTGCTGAAGATGGTTCCCTTGATACATCCAATGAGGAAGTGGTTGCTTTGACATTCTCTGGATTGGCAATGCTGGTTTTAGAGGCAGTTGCATTTGGGTCATTTTTATGGGATGCTGAAGGTTATGTTGAATCTAAATACCATTTCTTTAAAATTTAGAAGTTTTATTAATTTTGTTCTTTTTGCTCAAGTATAGTTGATTTCTTCCAAATTTGTACATTGTCATGCATGTAGAAACTTGCTCTTATGAGCATTGTCAATGTGAAATCTGTATATTCATTAACAACTTAAATTCGATTATTCATTTATGACCGACTTTTACTTGTCTTAGTTTGCAATTTTCATGGATTATAGGTTTTGGAAGTCTTGTACATGCAAGGAATCCAGTTTCTCAGTCCAAATGAGCCAATAGAGAATTGATTGCATTCTGAGGCATATTAAGAAGCTAAAATGGTGTGGCACATAATGCACGGATGGTTGGCAGTCCCCCAAGATAGTGATTCAGGATAAGCTACATAATCCTTCAATGGTGTATAAAACCTTGAGGAGGAAATAACTTAAATTTGATACCCAAATGAATAGTATAGTCTTGATAATACTGTCATGAACATATGGAGCAAGATATTCAGGAGGGAGTGGTCCATTAGCTAAACCGAAAGCTTGCAGTTACTGGCTGTGAAGTACTGGAAAGAAATTATTCAATGATGTGATCTGATTTAATAGCACCATTTCTTTTTCTTGTTTCTTTTATATTTTGAACATTGGATAATTACATCAACAGCAGAGGGTGATGAGTATCAAAACCCTGTTGGTGGACAGAGGCAGAAGCATGCCTAACCAATGGTATTGATTTGGAAAACGCCCAGGCATCGACCCTGTAAACCACTTACTAAGAAGGGACAACTTTCTTTCACTAAATTGGCGCAGGAAAGTTGCATTGCTTTTTCCAAGAATGAGTTTCCAAATACGGCAAGGCCCGCGAGGGAATGATGAAACTTGTGCCATTTTACCTTCTACAAAGAAGGTACATGTACTTGTCTTAATCATACATACTCTTGAACAGAACTACTTTCAAACGAACCTATATTGAAGCCTTGACTTCATCGACTATACATTTACTGCAGCCCATCATTCTTGAGTTGAAATGTTCCTCCTTTCATCATTTGGCTTACTGTCATTATTGAAAATTTGAACCAGACACACAAAAGCAACTTCTTGAGCAGAAAAAAACTTCATGGAAGATGACCTATTTGATTTCCCTTGATCGGACAAGTGATATAAGCACTGTAGTGGTGGTGTGATCATTTCCTTACAGGGTTTGTCTTAGAGTTAAAAAGATGGTGTCACATCCAGCTGCATATGTTTTTGGACAAAACCATTACGGTTGTACTTTTGATGACTAGTATGTCAGTTCATGACATATCTTGCTAAACAGTTGTGATGCTAAATTTTGTCCATTGTTATAATATGGTTATCAAACTGGGATGGATGGATGGTTGGGCTGGCGTGGTCAATGGAAATCCTGCAACTGTTAAGACCATTTCTACAGC
This sequence comes from Ophiorrhiza pumila, assembly GCA_016586305.1. Lineage (NCBI taxonomy): Eukaryota > Viridiplantae > Streptophyta > Magnoliopsida > Gentianales > Rubiaceae > Ophiorrhiza > Ophiorrhiza pumila. The sequence continues at coordinate 32,729,693 of BLIW01000008.1, read as the reverse complement.
TCACTCAATATCATAGCCAACTAAGTTGTTTGTTACAAGTTGTTTTCTTGCTAACACAATGACCATTACCAATGAATTATTGGCTTAAAACGTTTGAACAGAATCTTCGGTGGAACGTAGCAGAAGAACATGCTGCTGGAAGAAGCCTGGAACTGGGCAATTTTGTTAGGATCAGGTTATATATGTGTCTAAAACAGAAACTTTTACTGTGTGACTGTGTGTTTACTATCTGTGATAACCCACTAGTATTGATTCATTCCTGCATGCTAAACCCAAAATAATAAAAACATCTTTAATTCTCTTTCAGCTCAATGCCTTTTTCCTTGATCCCTAATCAGCTAATGTGTCAATGTTGCAAGTATGAACAACAACAACTACTAATACACTAATAAGTGTATTCGGCAAAGGAGGAGAGTTTCATTAGGTTGTCAAAAGCATAAAATTTTGCATCTCTAATTATATGAATAGTAATAGAAATAGTATAAATGCCGACAAAGAAGTTCCCCATATATTATATTTAATGTCACCAATTGGTTTTTTTTTTTCATTTTTGTACTAAATAATTTTTCTTTTAGTTTCTTTCAAAATTCAAAAAATAATTATAAATTTGAAATAAAAACCATTGGTATGTATTACCCTGGTCCTGGTATGTATTTAAAGTGATGAAAATTTGTTAAAAAAATGTTACAAGATATTAATAATCTCATGTCAAATTAGGTTACACTAATAGGGGCAAAATTGCATGTGTTTGCAATAGTAATTTTCTACTTTTAACATTAGCAAATTGGGAAAGGCATTGCCTATCTTTATTCATTTGACAATTTCATGCAAAATTTCCCATAAAAGGAAAAGGAAAAGCTGTTTTTAGATTTTATTTTTATGAAATATGATCTAGTTTACTCGTAATTTATCTTGATAAACTTGATATATCCAGCATAGCATCATAATAAACCTCACAAATTCATCATTACCAGTTCATCCAATTGGAATTATAATCAGAATAAATCTGGCAAATTCAAGAGCCAGTATTGATAACTAAAACTTCTTATCCATGGCCAACTTGAATTTTGATAATTGTTATTCTTTTCTTATTTCATAAAAAATAAATGCACTCATCCACAAAGTTATGATCATTATCAATGGATAAATACTTATCTGGAAGTTTGTTTTTTTATTTTTGAAAACAATTATCTGGCTAAAATATTTTGAAAAGAGATGAATTTTTCCTCTACTTTAATTTCATTTCATTAGATGACCTTTTTTAGACCTACAAAATTGATAAAAAAAAAATAAAAAAAAAGACCTGCCAATAGTATTTCTAACAAATCTAATTAAAGTTTGTTTAATTTCTTGCTCTTATGGTCCAATAACTTATTAAATCATTGTTACAACTTACAATCAAGAAATGGACTTGAAGATCGATGATCTTTAATAAAAACAACTCAACAATTTATACACGAAATTGATTTTAATTTATAACAAGTGGACATTGATGTTGAATTATTGATGCATTTGAGATTATTGCTATATAGTTAATATTGATAGAATCATTTAACCAAGTTTTTGCAAATTTCATGCATTAATTTAGTGGGGTTCATAATCTGTGGAAGATATTGCAAAATTAGCTGTCTTTTATCATGAATTAAACCACAAATTTGCTGTCAATTTCACTAATTTTAGTAAAAACTCCAAAACTGTGATTTTCAAACTTTAATTTTGGAAGTATTGCAGCTCAACCACTTCCCATCACCATTATTTTGCTCTTTGAATTCTTGCTGTATAACAATTGCCATGCTTTGAGTTGCTTTAATTATCATTAATTAGTGCTTTTAACTTATCCAATGCATGCATGTACAACTTTTTGAAAACTTTTTGCAACTTTTTATTTTATTTTTACTTTTTTGTGTAAAATATTTCATAACAGTTATCTTTCAATTGTAGAAGTTGAATAGCATAAATATGCTTAGTTTGCAGATCAGCACAATTACTATAGGGAGGTAAAACATTAAACTTTTGATTTAATTTCAACTTTAAGAATAGGATTATAAAAATTATCCTACACACTAAAATGATACAATTTCCCTTATTCAACTGATTTCTTTTTAAAATGAAAATCATATATATAATGTACACTATATATAATTTTCATTAAAATAATGGACGAAATTAGATAAAAAAGACTAATATAGCATGTACTTTTAGTATGAAAATTTGAATTATTATTTGACAAAAACGAATGTAAAACTGATTCATATGATACGTGTTTCATATGAAACAAGTAACTATTAACTATGGTAGTTGAAATCGTGATTTTAATTTTTTTACTGATTTTTGCTGTGGATTGAAATTGTTATTAACTCAAGTTTTATATATGACATGATACCATATGTTATTATTTAAATATGAGTTTTGATATTTACAAAAAAAAAATTAAATAGAGGATAATATTTTTGCATTTGTCTTCTTGAAATTTCAAAGGGAGAAATAAAAGGATTTTTGCCGACATAATTCTCCAAAAAATCTATCCTAGTAAAATCTTAGCTTAATGGATGCAAAATTGTTATATGAACTCCCAAAATTAGCCTCCATCCAGGCAAAGAGAAACTCTGCATGGATTACGTAGAATGAAAAGCAAATCAAGGGCAATACTGTCAATATATAATTTAAAAAAAAAAATTAGAGAACAAAATAATTTTTTATTTTTTTCTCTCCTTCATCTTCTCCTCTTTGTTTTCCTGTTTCATTTCCTATTATTCAGTTGTCACACACACTCACACACTATAAAACTATAAATCTTTGCCAACAAAAACATAGAAAGAATTGTGATTGTAGAGGAGAGAGAGAGGGAGAAATTCATAGAGAAAACACAAAAGAGAAATCCCAAAAAAAAAAAAAACAAACAAACATGGAGTATCATCATCACCATCATAGTATTCATCTTCATCATCCTTTTGCTTCAAGAAATACCTTAACATCATCAATCTCTCTCCTCTCTTTGGCCATATCCCTATTCATCACCACCTTTGCCACCACCCCAACCTCAGCTTTTAACCTTTCCACCATAACATTTGATCAAGGTTATGTCCCTCTCTTTAGTGACTTCAATATTGAACGATCACCGGATGATAAGTCTGTCCGCCTCCTCCTCAATCGCTTCTCAGGTCTCACATCGTAACTCAGATAAAATTAAACAAGAAAATGAAATTATGTAGTCCCAGAAATGCTTTTTCTTTTGAGAATTTTTCTGGGTTGTAATTGATTTTTTTTATTTTTTTTTATTGGAGAGTTATGTTCTTATAGCATTGGCAGAAAACCAGCACTAATGTGAACTTATTTGATTTCAGGTTCTGGGATTATATCATCTGATTATTACAATTATGGTTTCTTCAGCGCCAGAATTAAGTTGCCAGCAGATTATACAGCAGGCATTGTTGTTGCATTTTACGTAAGTAATATTTGTATATTGCATCGTATCTAACTTTTAAAACATTCTTAAAATGATCAAAAACATTCATATGCCTGTGAAATGTGCATATGCAATTTTATGCATGAAGCCCATCTCTCTGCTTGTGGGATTTCCCAATGTTTCAGTATGAAAAAAAAAAAATTCTGGATAATTTTGATGTTTTTTTCCGTACAAAATTATTGTATTGATATTTTTAAGGTATGAACCCTATAATCATAGGCTGTAGCTCTGGTAAATCTGGGCAAAGCATGGTATAAATGTCTTGTGATGACAGCGACTCCATCAATTTAAAGAAGAAAAAAAATCTGAATTGCATTTGGAAAATGTCATGGAACTATAGATTGTACGATGGCACCATTGTTGTTTTCTTGATCATTATCATTTCATATGCAAACTGCAAACCAATGGGAAGAACATAATTTTTTAACTCTTGGTCATATAATTTCTTTTTTTTTTCTTTCTGCATAGACATCAAATGTGGACACATTTGAGAAGAACCACGACGAACTAGATTTTGAGTTTTTAGGCAACAGTAATGGCCATCCATGGAGGTTCCAAACCAACTGTTATGGAAATGGCAGCGTATCCCGCGGGAGGGAAGAGCGGTACAGAATGTGGTTTGATCCAAGCAAAGAGTCTCATCAGTACAGTATTTTTTGGTCCCCAAAAAACATAATGTAAGTACCATATATACATCTATTATTGGCTGGCTTTAATTTTCATCAATGTCATTTTCTTTCATCTCTAGAGAAATTTTGCAGTACATGTGACTGTTTTAGGCTATAAGGCTAACATGGTGTTCTTTGCCGGAATGTTGCATTCACTTTTTTGTTGTCCTAACGCTGAGAAGGAAAGAGGGGAAGCCTTAGCTTCACGTATCTATCTCTTTCAATGAAGGTTAATGGCAAGTGTTTCAATGGCCCCAGAAAAAGTATGTTTGTCCAAAAACTGAATGGATAGCCTAATCTTAATTAATCAAAATTATTTTGATCTTCTTGTTCTGGTATCCATATATAGGCCTGAACTGATTTAGTTAGTTCAAAATTTTGTTCAACATGCATGCATGATTGTTATAGATTTTTACCTTTCGATGGCGATTTTATCGCTTTACAGCTGTAGATCAAGCTTCTTATTAAATGGTTGTTTTTGTTTTTGGGGATGATCTTGAAATATTGTTCTGCCAAACCAATCATTTAGTCCTTATAATTGAACATATTAGAGTCTTGTTTTGCAAATGTTATACCGAAGAAATGGTAAGGAAAGATAGTGGAAATAAGAGAGGATTTTATGCAGACTGAGCAGCAATGGTGTGCTGCTTGTTACTCCTGCTGAAAAACTTAAATGTAAAATTGATAAATCATGGAATGTAAATATTTAAGAGGACCACCACTAAGAAATCAGTGTACTTCTTGGCTGTAAAGAAGAGAGGAAAGTATGCAGGAAGGTGTATCAATAATACTAGTAATAATAAGGATAGGCAGACTTGTCATCTTTCTCTGCTGGTTGGCTCATACCCAAAAGATTGAAAGGGATAGTTGCCGTGACATTGCTAATTTAGAAATTGTCCCCAGAAATATACTGGATTGTGATTTTTCATCAGTTGATGAAAAAGTAGAGCATAGATTCATTGCTTTTCCTCATTTTCTGAGCTGTTGGACTAAGCTTCTTATTGATCGTTTTGGGTAGAGTGCTCATTTTCCAAGCTAGAATTTATTCAAAAAAACCTCTAGTTTTTTCCTGTCCAATAAATGATCTGTCACTGAGCTAGACGCAAAAGTCATTTTTTTGCAAGTTTGGCAGCCTTTTTTACTGGTTTATAAGAATAGAAATTTCTCTTTTCTCAAAAGCCATTTTTTTTGCAACAGATTTGGCAGCCTTTTTACTTGTTTATAAGAATAGAAATTTCTCTTTTTCTCAAGTTGCATGCATGGTTAAGGGACTATTGGTGAAGAAAGGAATTGAAGTTGCTTCAACAGGACTTCAACAGTTCCAAATGGAATCAAAAGTTAGATGAAACAACACACAGTGACTTTCAGCAAACTTAGAAGAAGCTGACTTTATTAGACTATGTGATGATATATTTGCTTTGAGCCTTTGATTGATCAACTTAAGGAAACGGTTCTTAGTTGTATGTACTTTCTTTATTCGAATCGTACAACCTGCGAATTGTCTCGTATGTTAGAATAAGATCTGGATTAGGTTAATTTGCTGCATTTTGTAGTTATTTAAAAGATCAAGAAAATGTAAACGGTAGAAAAGTGATGCCTAATTATATGGTTTTGTGTAAATATGACTCGAGATGGAAGGAAGCAAAGATTACTTTAGTGATTCTTTCATGAGCTAACAAGAGGACTAGCCATGTTTTTAACTAGAAAGTCTACTCATTTTACCCTTTCTTTTTTCTTCTCCTGCTTTCTTGTCTTTCATTTCTTTCTGTGCTTTGTCCATTCAAACAAAGAAAAAATGAATGTCCCTGCCCCTTTCTTTCTTCTTTTCTAAAGGTAAAATAGTAGTAATAGTTTTATTAACAGAACCGGAAAGAGGTTAACAAGAAAATGGTCACAAAAGATGACAAGAAGAAGAAAACGAATCTGAGAGAAAACTCAATCAAAACCTTAATCCGTGAGCCAAAAAGGGCTCATCTAACCTCAATGAATGTTCACTTCCCAGTTCTCTTTGCTTCTTTTTTTCTGCCTTCTATTGATGAACTGCATCTTTTATCTCTGTAATAACCTGCAGCTAAACTGTAGTACTGGAAGTTATCACTTTGTGCTTGAAGATCTTCTGATTTCGGGCAATGCATAGGATAGTAAATTGTAATGCCCACAGACAACCTCACAAGCTTCCTAGCAAATTAACTTGTGCTGTTTTGCATGCATACATAGCCAAGATAGTCCACTAAACTAGGGATAAACACCCATAAGAGTTCCATTCATAGACAAAATTTGGATCCAAATATCATATGCGAAAGGACATTGAAAGAAAAAGTGATCAACAGTCTCTATCAACAATATTGCATGAAACACAGACAGCCCTTCCATTCTTCAATGATCCCCAAAGTTTCAACTTTGATTAAATATATATGTAATCTTCCTTGATATAGAAATCACATCAGAAATGCAAACCTGGGAGCAATTATAGGATTTCCCACATATTTATACCAACTGTAGGAGCAGCATTCCTGAAAGTATTCCAACCTGATATCAGAGAAAACAAACCTGTAGTAAATGAGGAATCCATTTGACAGAATCTTAAGAAAACTATTCTAGAGGCTATATTATATTGCAATAAAAAGATTGATGAACAAAATCTTTGCAGCCATGGTTGTATATTTGTGAATCAGACAATTCTCTTTGTAGCTTCAACAAAGATCATGAATTGAACTCATCCCATGATCCCGTTTTGCACATTTTACATCTTCTGATAATGTAACACTTAAAAAATTTGTAGTTTTCTTTTAGCTTAAGATAACCTTATTTGTTGTCCTTGTCACATTCAGATTTTACGTTGATGAGGTACCCATAAGGGAAATCGTTCATCACCCGGCCATGGGTGGTGATTTTCCCTCCAAGCCAATGTCCTTGTATGCCACAATTTGGGATGCTTCCTCATGGGCTACAAATGGTGGCAAAGAAAAAGTAGACTACAAATATGAACCCTTTGGTTCTGAATTCAAAGACCTTGTCTTGGAAGGTTGCGTAGTTGATCCCATTGAGCAAATATCATCCACAAACTGCACTGATAGAATTGCTAGACTCATTGCTCAAGAATATGCAACAATCAAGCCAGAGGGTCGTAAATCAATGAAGTGGTTTCGTGAAAAGTATATGTATTACTCATATTGCTATGATAACTTAAGGTATAATGTTCCTCCACCAGAATGTGTCATAGTTCAATCAGAGCAGGAGAGGTTTAGAAACACTGGAAGACTCCGGGAAAAAATGAGGTTTGGTGGCAGCAATACCAAAAGGCACCGCCGTGGCCGGAATTCGAGGAGGAGGAGTAGGAGGAATTCAGGTTCTGGCAAAGAGGCTGCCGCTGCCGCCATGTAATTTGTGTAGTGTACACTATGTGAGTCGTACTATTAGTATTGTGTTGGTTTGAGTTTTTGTATAATTATTTCAAAATCTGAGACTCCAAATAAGCTACTTGTATAAATTCAATACATTATAAAGGGATTTTGTTTTGTTTACTTGTTAATTTCTTGGTTCAGAATTACAATTCTTACCTACTAGTTGAGCAATTGCAGAAGAATTCTTGACATTCATTCTTTGATTTTGGGACAACTTCCACAATCCATCTCATTCGATAGCAAAACGATAGAAATAATTAGCCTCAAAAAGTGTCCCCTGAAAATCATTTGGAACAGCTACTGTAGAGGATTTTTAAGGCAAATGTGGCATTGTTTTTCATGACTTTTCTCTAATTATTGCAGCATTAAGGGGAAGGATTTGATGATCCAAAACATATTTTTACATACCCTTTTTTGGGGGAAGACATACAAATGTGTAAGAAGAACGGTATAATCTGCCTTGTTCAAAGTTGCACATACAACCAAAAGAAAGTGTCATTATTTGAGGCATTGTATCATGCAAGGCTCAAGAAAAGTGGGAAAGTATGGACTAGTGTTTACCAAAACTCTGCATACAATCATATTGATTTGACATTATAATGGTTTGTTGTCGTCGTCTGTGTCGCACGAGGAAAGCGCGCTATGAGCTCATGAGGATGTCTTATCGACCAAAACCTTTGATGAAGAATTCAATGAATTTTATTTTTTACATAAGTACATGTACTGATGTACATGTAATGAATGTTGCAACTTGCAAGAAATGTTTGCAGCTGAACTTTTAACCTTATGCAGACTAGTGAAGAAATTTTAGGCCATATTTTCACAATGCACCTTTTTTTTTTTTTTTGAAGAAAAAATAAATCGGGTGCAATCATACCAGAATTAATGCATCCATTCTAATCCCATTAGAACTCCGAAGTTGCACTTGAGTAGTAGTAGCATGAGTGACCCAAGTTCTCGTGTTGCACTCGTAAATCTTAAACCAATTTGAGATAGTTAAGTTAGCCACTAATTTTAAGCTGTGAACGCATATATTTTAATTGAGAGGTGGATAATTGAATTGATAAGTTTTGTTTTTATATTTTTATGTAAGAAATTATTTTATTATTAAATAAAATTTTAAATTCAAATTTATTTTTATTAAAGTTGATTGGTGTTAGTCAACAATTGATTAAGCTAATTGAACGGATTCAAGTCAGATCTTGGCCAATTCTAGTTCCGGTCAACAATTTCATTTAAAAGAAACTCGGTAAAAATAGAAAAACACCTTATTTCTCAAAAATGGAAAAAGTTAAAAAAAAAAAATTCTTTGCAACAATTATTGCACCAATACCATATTTTTATTCAAGAAGAAAAACCCAAAAAAGGCTTTGTCCAAACATAGGTATTTAGCAGAAAAGTATGGGGAAAATAATATAAGAGACTTAAAGACAGAAGAAATCATTCACTTTGTTTATTATGAAAGTGTTTTCTCACTTTATATCAATTCACTATCTGACAAATGAAAATGTTGCAGTTTGTAAGTAATGTTATGGTGCAATAAATACAATAAAAATTCATAAAATAAACAATAAATGAAATATATTAATTCATGGGACCATGACTTTTTGTTCGACAATTCAAGTATAGTAAAATGCAAAAGAAAGGATAAGGTATATCTAATCTAAGACTGTTTCAAAAAACGTAGGACCAATTTTTCAAGTTTGAAATCAAACTGATGTTCTTGCTAGTTTGCTCAACTACCAAACAATATAAACTACCAAATCCCAGCATTTGTCAATGATTTATCCAAAAGAGAGAGAGAGAGAGAGAGAGAGAGAGAGAGAGAGAGAGAGAGAGAGAGAGACATTGATTGACATATAAGTATAACTCGTAATCTTGCTGATCAATATAATTCCCTTTATTTCTTCGAAAAAAACCATCTTAATCCCAAGAAACTGTCAAAACTTGTACAACTTGCAAAGAAAATTTGTTCCCATATGCGCACATTGTTTGACTTCATCAAAATATCAAACTAAAACAACTCAATTGGTGTACTTACTACTTAGTCTTAATGGTTTTCAATTTGCATTGTGAACAACCTCAATATTTGCAGATACTTTATTTTAATGATGAAGTTGCTAGTGGTTAAAGAAAGAAGCAGTCAGATGATCATATGATCAACAATTCTTAATTTGGTTGTGATATCCTTTGGACAAATTCAAGAAATGAGGGCTTCGTCTTCTGATCAACGGTTGGTTTGGACTTTCCCTATTGATATTCCTAAACTAAAGTATGATCCCGGATAATAATTCCAAGAAGAGCTTATGTTTTCATTAGAAACCCGACACTATGACTTCCAAATACTTTTATAAGCTGCATTGGTGATTAACCGCAAATCATTAAGTTGCATAGATTAGTTCAAGGAGAAAAAAAAAAAGACGAAATCGTATCGGTAGCTTCAAATCGACAAAACACTTTATTTGAAGTCAAAGCCGCTATTATGATCAAACGTTTTAACGAAATGTACAAGAAAGACTCATAAGTTAAAAGCGCTATTATAATCAAACGTTTCAATACGCATGCAGGATTTCATTTTTAATCAATGCCTCATTGTTATAATTCAATAAACTCTTTAAAATTTTAAAGATGGTTCGTTTTCCATCAAATATTTTCGTGTTAGCCATTGATCAACAACCACTAACTCAATTGTTACTTGTTAATTATTAATTATCTAATATGTACAAAACGTGTTTACAAGCACCGCCACTGGTCCTCTTCTAAGGCTGGTTTAAAGTTTAAAACCATTATAGAAAGAATGAAAGATTTGATACAGAAATTTGTTCGAGGAGGAAATGTTAACGGAAACATCAAATAGCAAAGTAAGAAAGAATTAGTTTAATTCATTATCTACTTTTAAGTCTGAATTACAAAGAATGTATATAGTCCTCCTGTGTAAAGACTAGAACCCAAAACAAAATTCAAGGATGGCATGACAATGCTCTACTGAATTCAAATCCCAGTTTTAGATCCCTTGTCTGTTCTGTTACTTACGAGTTCATGGAAAAGATCAAACAGATTTGAATTCATGAACTTTCGAGTTGGTGCAGCCATGCACCAAAACTCAAGGAAATTGGAAGGATCCACCGATTCCGGTACTGCCTTCTGGAGGATTGATGGCAACCCAAAGCAGAGAAATGGTAATGGCTATTAGTCCAGACCAAACAAACACAATTGTTGGCGTTCTTCCTCGTCTCCCCATAAGTCCTTTAGCAAAGGGATACAGATGAGCCAATACCCAGAAGCTAAAGAAAACACCTCCAAGCAAACGACTCCATTGTGGTATGGTGCTATAAATTGTCCGGCTAAAACCAACTGCTATAGCTATCAAATTAGTCATCATGATTGTAATTGGTGGAATCATCAGGGATGACCATTTGATCACATAGAGATCGGCATAGTCATCGTCGTTTTCATCTCCGGCGGATTTTGAAGTTAAAGTGAATGAAATCTCAATGCCAGCAACCACTTTTAGTAGCCCCTGAAGCACAGCAGCAAGATGAGCACTTGTTCCACCGATTAACCAAAACTGTTCATTACGCCACCACTCTTCCAAGGAAATGCCAGACCATTTGATCTCGAGCACGGCAAGTGTGCAAAGGGTTAAAGTGATAGCCAGAAGGTATGTAAGGAAGGTAACACTAAGGCTCTGGACGATAAATTGGCCCGAAAAGAGGGAGAGAGCTGGAAGGAAGCAGTAAACAATCAGGAATATGGAAGTGAATGGGTAGATACCGACATTGAGGTAAGCGATTCTCTGAAGAAACTTCATCTTAGGACTAGCCAGAAGAGCATTGTTGCGAGAGAAGAAAATCTCAACAGAGCCAGTGGCCCAACGGAGAACCTGATGAAGCCTGTCTGTAAGATTTATAGGTGCAGTTCCACGGAAGGCATCCCTCTTTGTAACACAATACACAGATTTCCAACCCCTGTTATGCATCCTGTATCCTGTCACCACATCTTCCGTTACAGATCCATAAATCCATCCAACTCGATTGCCCCATTCGGTTTTATCTTCATACCAACATGAAATGACACTAATTGCTTCAGCAACTGTAGATGCATCAAGAAGTTCTCTAGGAATAGTCAGAGCACCAGGAGGTCGTCCATTCTTAACAGCAGGGTGATCAGCAAGTGGCCTTCCTTGGAATTCTGCAACAGGAATGGACTCTATAAGAAAACTCGAGTTCCCGAATCTTTTAGGAAAGAGAGCCAGGTTCATTTCCTCATCATCAAAATCGCTCATTCGTAAAGCCTTGCTTTCCTCAGGAGCAGAAGCTACAGAGGCACTTTTCTTGCGACGAGCAAAGCAACAGCTACAACAACCAGGATGGTATTCTTTATTTCGGGGTGGGTCAAAACCATAAAGTGCTGTTCTCCTGAAAAGGCATCCAGTGCCCACATATACTGGACCTTGCAAACCATCAAGAGCTCGCATGTTAATATCAAAGAAGACTGTGTTGTTATTTGCATAGCGATCGGATGGATCAATGCCCTCAAACCTTTGAGGAAACTGGACATAACATAAACGATCCCCACCGCGATCCATCATAAAACACATGCCTTCCCGAATTGCCTCTGAATTGTAAATGTAGTGATCACAGTCCAGATTAAGAATGAAGGGACCATTGGACATTATAGCAGATGCTCGGACCAAAGCATTCATCGCACCAGCCTTTTTGTTGTGATCGTAGCCAGGACGTTTTTCACGGGAAACATAGACCAGCATAGGAAGCCGAATGTCAACTTCTGTCAGATCAATAGGAGTGCCCTCACTGGTCCCATGCAGAGGTTCATCGCTAGGAGGTTTCAACATAACCTGCAGATGATCAAACATATGCTTATTCAGCTGATCTTAAACTCATATACAACTTAAAGACAGCTTTCCTAATTTTAGAATCCAGTACTCTGGTGAATTATTTTAGAGAAAGGGGGAAACCTAATGAGTGATAGATTCTACATAACTTTGTGATCATCAAGTTAGCCTTAGGTGTCAAATGTTTTCACAGATAACATCACTTCTTTTTCTTTTAGTTACCATATACTTGTATAAAGCTCATCTTAACGGATTACCTGGATGATTCCAGCATGATCACCCCTAGAGTGCTCTGAAGATGAAACCATCCAAGTGCCAGGCCAGTGGGTTCCATCAGCCATCCATGTGGCTTTAGAGACCTTCACAGGTTCTAGTAGTAGTTCATCCCCTGCATTCTCTCTTTGAAGCTTCATAGCTTTAATTTCCTCTCGGGCATTATAGGCATCAGATCGACGTCGAATGGAATCAGGTAGACTATTAATCCGAACCTTAAATTCATCATATTCACGCTTCACCCGCCTTCGATCTTTGACAAAATCTGGAAGTACCTTATTCTTATATGGATCTTTTTTCAAACTGAAATAAGATTCTGGGTTTCTCGGTTCAATCTTATGCTTTCGACAAAATGGAACCCAAATGTTAGCAAAACTTGCAGCTTCTGCCATGGCCTCAAAGGTCAGAAGGGCACCTCCATCATCAGAAACATAACAGGAAAGCTTCTCAACAGGATACTCAGCTGCAAGAATAGAAAGAATTGTGTTTGCTGTCACAAGAGGTGGCTCTTTTTCTGGATCAGCAGTGGAAACAAAGATGTCTATTCCTGGAAGATCAGATTTTCCACTGGGATTGGTTTCACTTGGTGTCTCAAATTTTTCTTTCAAAACATTTAAATCAGTAGCGCGATTAACAGGGCATAGTTTTGGAAGCTGGTCAAGTAGCCAAGAGAAAGCAAACCAAAGCTCACAGATAATTGACATCAACCACAGCCAGCGAGCATCATCATTGGGATGCGCAATCCTCCATTGAAGAAATAGTCCAAGTACAGCCATACGAATTACAATTAAAAGCCTGTTTGAACACAGAAATCAAGGACAACTGTGAGATTTAAAACTACTGGAAATTCAAATGTTATGCTATAGACAATTTGCTTGATCTTAGTGTCATGCTGTAAAACACAATTTACAGGAATCAGATAAGTGCTAAAAATAGCATAGAAGTACAACTTACACAAATATTGATATGCAAATCATTGTAACTAATCAACCATCAATACCTTCTAGTGTCCACTTAATGATTCATTGAAATGAGTACTCTCCCTAAGAGAAATATTATTGTTGATCTGAGCTCATCTTTTAGAATACACAAGCACATGTAGGAGTTATTAGTTTAATCACAACAAAATGATATCAGAACAGTCGGTGAAATGCTATAGTTAACAGGTGACACAAATTCAACAACTGTACAAAGGACTAGGATCCAGAAAAGCAGCATTAAATATTTTTATGTTCAAAGACAAAAAGAAAGACATCTTCATTGATTAGTTACTAGATTCAATATAAGCTTCTGATATCCAATAGTTCAAATGCACTAAAACTTGAAACCGTATAATAATCAGCAGTGTTGAAGAATGTTCTCATGTTATACCTATCCAACCATTCAATCATATTTTTCAAATGTCAAATAGCATGAGATGCGAGAGTACAATATGAGTTGTCAAACAAGAGAAACAAGTATAAGATAGATAAGAAATTTGGACCTAGCATCATTTATCAATAATACAGCCAACAAAACAACAAAAATGGGGGAAAATCATATAGTAATTATTTCATATAGAACAACTTACCGATATGGGCTGATAACAGCAGCGGGTATCTTCAATTTACGTGTGAGTGGCCTCCATGGCTTGCTTACAAATTCATGAGGCTCACCACCAGCACCACTGCCATCACCATTATCATTTCCAAATCCTCCCTCCTTTGGCCATATAGCATTCCCATAACCGTAAGTCCCCTTTGTCTCAAACAACCATCGATTATGATCGAAATCCCCTGTCTGGCTCCTCATCAACCCTGAATGACTCTTTACTAACATAGATCTATTAGCTGATTTCATCAATGACAACCTCCTCTCCATCTTTGATATCCCAACATTTGATGGCAGAGGCAGAGGTCCTCGTCCGTGCTCCACGGCAATTTCAGCCAAATCAGTATTCTTATAAGGATCTTTACAGCCAGGGCAGATCCCATCACCAGTCTTAACAGCATCGATATAACAATCCCTGCAAATCTTGAAATCACACTCACAAGGGAGAATATCTTCCCCCCTCTCATCACTCATGACCTTTCCATCACAACCTGGTACTGCACATGAAGACCCTTTCGCACCAGCCATCTGGGGATGACTAGTTTCAGACTCAATTACCTTATCCATCAAATGAGCTCTGGTAACACTATTGTAGCCACCAGTGAATAAAGAACTTGACACATACTGCTCCTCAACTCTCTGTGATATAGAGGTATCCACAGGTTCCATGGGTTGATTATCAGGGGTTGGAGGTATATGGACAGTGTAGTTTGCAAATTCAACACTGCCAATCTCACTGTCAAGAGATTCTCTAGATAAGTTCACGTACCGACCGGATGATGTTCTCCTTGCAAAGGTCACAGATGGAACACCGGGACCCTTGCCCTGCAGAGAGGATCTTGTAGCCATTTCACTTCAACTTAGTAGACAATTATGTTTTTGTCACCAAAAAACCTGAAAGGTCGCATTGAGGACAAATTAAAAAAAATTAGCTAGATATCCAAAAGGAAACTGTTTCAAGATTCTATAAAGAAAGATTCAAACTTTAAATACTAATCTCTTTTTCTACAAAAATATAAACTATGACCCCAAATCTTAGCATCGTTGCACACCCTTTTATAAAGACTAAATCTTTCTACAAAATTTATTCCCGAAAGAAATTATTTTGTCAGAAATCAAGCATCTTTGTATAGATCAAAAGAGTTCTGATTCAAAATACAACTCTCTTATTCTTCCTTCAAAGACATTCTCTCTCTCCCTCTTCCTTCACACAGAAAAAGTAACAAAGAGCTGCTTTTGAGCACAAAGACTGAAACTTTTTTCAGCAACAAAACTCATCAAAAACAGTTCAAAATAAAGCAATCACAGGAGAAATCTCGAGATGCAGAACAGCAGGGATAAAGTTCAAGATTATCGCACACCCACCATTTGGAGGAAAAAATCCCACTTTGTCAGAAATCTAACAGAGCCCAAAACCCAAGAAAAATTATGTCAATGCAACTCCACCAAACACCCAAAGAAGCCTTGAAATGTGTATGTATGTTCACTACATCAACCGATCAACGTGTGAACAATGAATTGAACACACAATTTATATTTATATGTAGCTATACTATAGAGCACACCTCCACTCCTGAGCCAATACCACTGTCATGAATAATGATAATAGACATATAAAACAAAGAAACGGCCTTGAAGACGTGTAAGAAACATTCAAACGCGACAAAAATATTAAATTATAAATACGTATGCGAAAGAACACAATTTACTATACGAGTACAACTGTAAGAAAGCCAACAAGGAGACCCCACAACATGTAAACAACGAAATTTCAAAATCCAAAATCATAAATACCATTATATTAATCATAAGTAGCATTCACTAAATACCAATTAAAACCTAAAATAAAACACAACCCTTTGGAAGAATGAGCAAATTCCAAATCTTAACGATTCAAAGCAAGAGAATATACAACGAATCACTAAAGGATTCAGCACTAAATTTGTCATAAACCTCAAAAACTCAGCTAAAAATATTATCTAGAAAGAGTCATTCAAAATGGAAATAGCCATGAAAAGGAGGAAACAGCATTTGTTCAACCTGTGTGAAGTGTGAACTAACACCACCAAGTGCAGAGCCGGCTTTATCATTCACAAAGTCCCAACAAAAAGATTCAAATGGAAAAACAAACAAAAACCATAAAAAATTTATGGTTTATAATGGGAGTATTTTTTTTTTTTTTTTCTGCAAACACAGACACAGCCAGAGATCTGAATCTTTCTAGTGTACTTTTTTTTTCTAAAGAAGTTTTCATAAATTGTTGAAAATATTCGACTGAAATTTCAATGGGTTTTCCATATTTTTGTTTAAAACAAAAATGGTGTTAAAAAGTAAGCAACGTAGTGATCTTTTCGGTACTTCGCAAATGGGGTTATTTTACAGCTGCGAATGGTTTTTCTTCTTTCTTCTTTTTTAAGTGAGTGTGTGTGTGCGTGTTTTTTTTTTTTTTTCTCTTTTTTTTTTTTCCTTTTTAGTGTGTATCAGCGAGAGAATGAAGCGGCGGAAATTAGGGGATTTTTAGACAATTTTCAAAAGGTAAAACATTTACGAGGATATAGGCATATAGCAATGGAGTCGGCAGTCCGCAGTCGGCTAAAGAAAGATTTACTGTTCCGCGGTTAAAGGGGTTGTTTTTTTTACTGTGTAGAAATTGAAGGAGTTGGACTCTTTTCTTTTCTTTTCTTTTCTTTTTTCATATTTTAGTTAGAAATTAATCACAAACTATATATAGCCATTTCGTGCAATTCACTTTTTGCTCTTTTTAAGGGAAAAATAATTTATGAACTATAAAGTGTAAGATAAAAAATATAAAAAGTATCGGTTAGATGTAGACTTGCTCTTACTTTTATGTTATTCAAATTGAACATTTTACTTGTACTTTTTTTTGTTTTTTTTACTTGTACTTTTACTAAGATGTGTTGAGATATACAATTCTTTTACTAAACTTTTCTTTCTTTTTATCCTTTCTTTATCCTTTTATATCATATTGATTTCAATATAAAAGATAAAAATAAGGGAGATTCAACAATATATCCAATGAAAGAAAAACAATATATCCAATGATATTATGCTAGGATAGTGTTTTAGTATTTGTTTGAATTTAGATTTGGAATTTAAATAACGAATATTTATGACATATTTGAAATTGGTGATAATTACTTTGAACCCTTGTGGTTTTATATTTAATAAAGGGGTTCCACTTAATAAATCATTGCAACCCTTCAAGTACAAAATCATTGAACTTTTTCTTTGTACATTAGGAAATATAGATCAATATCCCTACTTAAAAAGAAAAAAAAACAATTAACTATGTCCAAAATAAAAAGGCAATGATCAATAATATATATATATATATAATAATGCTGGTCTAATTTACTTAAAAAGAAGTGCAAAAATGTAAAATTTTTAACATCTAAAAAGTAGTCTAAATACGGAGTATTATAATCGAAATGTTCTAATTAAAAAATAAAAATCAAAGTGTTGACATTTGGCACATCAAGCAATGATTTAATAACTATTTAATCAGCAGGCTACTTTGATATACTCGAAAGGATAATAGTGTAATTAATATTCAATCTAGATGTAATTATGGCATCAAAATTTGATTAAAATGTTCACTTTGTAATGAAGCTTAGAGGGATTCAGTGAATTGACCCAACATAGAGGGTAAATGGAGATGAGACGTGAGAAAAAGTGGATGAACATAAACTTCATCTGCACATATTTTGTCAAATTTTTACCAACTCATTTTGTGATTACAATAATATAAGTTTGGAAAAAATGTAAAAAACATCTTTAACATTTTATTTAAAAACTTTTTTCATCAATTACATTAAAATAATGAAATTTCGTCATTTGTACTAAATTAATTATTTTATCTAATTTCATCTACTTGATTTAACAAAAAAATACACTTGTCATTTTTGGACAAGTACAGATGATATTGGATAGTTGATTAAATTTGATATAATGTTTCAATGTAATTGAGGAAATTGGATCATTTTAAATAGAAATGATAAAAAAAAAAATCAACAAACGTGAATGATGATTTTTGTAATTTTCCCCATAAGTTATAGTCAATTTTTGCAAAAATTAATTTAGCCATGGTGGGGAAAAAGAAAACATAAAAGAAAGGAAGAGTGCATTTCATTTTCACTCAAAAGATAATATTTGGACATTATATCATTAATAAAAAGACTTTGGACTAGTCTTTGACAAAACACAAGAGATGTTGATTGAAAACTCTTGATAGGAATCTATTCCCAATTTGGTGGCAATTGCGTTGTTTATGATATGCCAATAGTTGCAAAGAAATCACAGCATATCATTTGTTGTTTGTGGAGAAAATGATCAATTTTTATGCAACTCAATTACAATAAAATAAATTGCATTGCTTTACTATTGGTTCGAATTTTTCTTTTTCTATTGTAAAGGAAAAAAAAAACAATTTTTTTTTAGGAATCACTTTCCCTTGTGGATATAAAACTTTAATTAATATCTTTTATTAACTATTTTGATGACTTTGATAATCGATCAATTATATTTTACATGTGAAAATTTCTACACCTTTAATTAGATATATTATGGGAAGTTTAATGTCGTAGTAGCTGTTTTATAGTATGTGGAATTGTGGAATTTTTTTTTCTCCACCTAATTGGGTTTAGGTGAAAAATATCTGCTCTGAATTCTTCGCCATGGTCATTTTTTTTTTTTTTAAGTAGTTCATCCTGGTCAATAACTAGTGCTAATAATTATTTTTCTATAATGTAAAAATGGGAAAAAGTCAATTATTGTGAAGTTTTCCGTTGCATCCACTAAATTTCTTATAGCATACTTTTCTTCTTCCAAGTCAATAATTCCAAAGAGTAATTGATCCCCCCCCCAAACCCCAAAAAAAAAAAAAATGTTAAGGATTCTTGCAAAATGTTTAATAAATGTGAGGGAGATTATGAATTATAGTGCACAATATTGATGAATTAATTGCGCAATTTGCTATGGTTAATTTGGAGTGTGAATTAAGATTGTGAAAGCGTCTCAATAATAACAATTGGACTTTAAATCAAGTAGAGTTTTGAACGAAAACCTCAACAAAAGAATAATAGGTTTGGACGAAATCAGTATGCAATTGCGTCCTAAATAGTTAATGTTATTGGATGCTAGCTGTATGATTGTTGTATTATTTATGAGTATGCCAAACAATCCTTAATATCTTTTAGTTTTTATGTTGTTTATTGCAATTCAATCTATTACTAGTGCAAAAAGATACCCGTAACATTAATTTTCACAACTTTAAAATAAAATCTCAATTTTTGTAGATTATAATTTTAAAATTTTGAGAAAAATTCATATAAATTTTTTTTTTTCAAGAAATATGTAATCTTCTATATAGATTAAGATTTTCTTTAACAATTCTTATAATGATTGAGATTTTTTTTTTAAAATTACTTTTTTTTACCATAATAAATTAATTTACATTCACAATAAATTATCATTACAAACTAAACAACTCCTAATTTACCTACTTATATTATTGTTGAGGAGGATCCAATGAAGTAAAAGGGATTGAAGGAAAATCACCCCACCTTTTTTTTTTCCCGTCATTTGCAATATTATTTACCTTACTCTTAACCTATCTTATAATTTACCTTACTTTTAACCTATTTAATATACTTTCGCTTATTCTAGCCATTGAACCAAATGGGGGTTTGAAACATTAGAGGGAGAGTAATTTATCTTTTATCTTATTTTTAACCTATCTAATTTACTTACACTTATTCTACTTGTTGAACCAAATGTGTTCGAAGGATTAGAGAGAGTGTGAACTACCTTATAGACGATAAGGATGATTGACACTTAACTGAATTATGAACTAAGATAAACTTAGCTTCCATTGGATTAGTTTTGATATTGAAAGTGATGAAATTGTTGACTCATTGTAAAAAACTAATGTTATTGTAAAGGGATAAAATTCATTTCCAATAATTGAATTTGGAAGTTAAAAAATTCAGAGGAAAATATAGCCATTTCCATTCCATTTTCTTACATGTTATTGCAGGAAGGTTTTAACCAATTGGGCATTTGACCATCATCATCAAAATGGAACACTTTTTATTATGTCCTCATAACTCAGCAATCATCATCATAATTGTTCACATCAACTTTCACACCATTACGCCTAAACATGCGGAAGACAAAAGAATGTCAAAGACTGACCAAGAGCCGAAGAGAATTTCGTTAGTGCGCCATCTATCCCACGTGTCTATATGAGTTGCACTAATGGAGGTCGCAACTCACAACTGTTTTTCGACCGACTCTCACCTTAACTACACCAAAACTACTATTAAGGTTTTGTTAAGTATTATCTCACTTCTTTAACAATTGTTCATTTTAGCAATATACACACTAATTTATAAAAGAGATAAATTCTCTTATTTAACTTTATTTCTTTATTAAAAAAAAGGGGATAACTGCAATTAATATCATTTGACTCCAGATATATAGGATGGAGGATAAAATTGAAACTTTGTAGATTTTTTGTATTGAAATGTAAATAATGACACTTATTTAATAACAAAAAAAAGTAGGTTAAAACTATACTTATTACATAACAGAGGAAGTAGTTATTTTTTTTTTTTTTGTAAAACAAGTTCGAAAATTAATCGCAATTTTAACAAACAATAAAAATAGTAGAGCAGTTTAATAAAGATTTCAATTACCACTAATTGTCTATTTTGAATCACATCTTATATATAAATCGGTTTCACAACAATTGTATTATTTTGGGGATAAGTTCAATGTTTATCATTAATGATCGAAAATAAATAAAAAAGTCGATATCTCAATAATAAATTTTTTTTGCATTTGGCCAGATTGTATCAATTTATGTATAATTATTTCTTTATGGTACGAATTTTTGCACGGTGTATGAATTTATGTATAGTTACTTCGGATAATTATATATAGATTCGAGTTTTGAATTCAGAAATCAATAATATATAGATTGAATGTATGTATAATTTGGTTTGGATAATATCCTATGTAGACTCGAATTTTGAACTTAGAATCATTAATTTGTACTATAATTAGTTTACTCAAAAAATCTAGAATGAGGACGACTAATTTTGACAAGCCGAGTTGTTGGCTTGTAGGCTGTAGCCGGTTAAACTGAGAGATTGAGCTACAGCTTGGCAAGGATTAAACTTAAACGTGCGTGCGTGCATGGATGTCCGGAAAGCTTCCTGTGGGCCCTAGTCAACCGTGTGGGGCCCACAATATAGGTCGGTGGCATAGTGGCCGCGGATTTTTATTTTGAAATATAATAGCGGGCTTGAACTTGGACAGTTTTAAAATACGCCGCCGTTGCCCAATTACCCGATTATTGGGCATAATACTTGGCATTGTTTGTTTGAGTACGCACTACCATGTGATCTGCAATTTTCAATACTAATAATAACAATTTTGCTTTAATTTTCTAAAGTTATATATATTTTTTTAAGGATTGAAGCCATATAAATAAGGATTATCTTCAATTTACTTATTTTAATCACTTTGCTCTTATAAAATATTTTTAGTACCACTTTGCACCAATAAAGATATTTTGTTATTATATTTAAATGAAAATTTTAAATTTTGCCTTAATTTTATTTTATTTTTTTATATATTTTACACTATTTTACTTTTGAATTAATCTTGTCCTACTTTATAATTATTTTATTTTCTTTATGCTTCATATATACTTTAACAAATTAAATTTATTATTATTATTTTAAATAATAGAATAATATATATAATCTTACTAAAAAAAATTAGATTTTGTATAGGGTTTACTATTTTTTATAATTTGTTAACTATTTTTAATGTACTTGGTCAATAAAAACCTCATATGAATTATTTAATTTTTTGGAAGGTAATAAAATAATACATATTTTGTCTAATTTTTTTAATTATTTAATAAAAATTTAATGAAACATTTTATTTTACCACTCTGATATCTATGGATTTTTAATTTAGAGTGAATTAATTTTTTATTAAATTTATTAAATATAAAAGATATCTCTATTAGGAAAATATATATTTATAATAAATATACACCTTAAAACTAATAAGAAAATAATTATTTTATTTATTTATTTTGTCATTATATAATTTTATTATGTTGATTAAATTACTTTAATATATAAAATAATATAATAAAAAAATTTAAGATATTAAATCCATGCTTTAAATTGTCAATAATACAAATAAGTAAATAATCATATTATAAAGACACAACAAACTAAAATGAGTAAAAAAAATCATAAATTACTAGAAACATGACATATTTATTTATATAAAAGAAGATGAAATAAAAGGAAAAGAAAAAAAGATGAAAAAAATAAACAAGTATCTTAATTTGTTAAAAAAATTGATCAAATATTTTATGCCTCAAACTAATAATATTTCAGTATTAATACAAAATTATGGAGTAGATAAATTAAAATTAATGTTTAAATATAACAGGAACAAATATAATTTAATTTATTTCTTATTGATGGATAAAATTATCATTTAAAATTAATAATTAATGATGTTGTCAATTAGCATCTTTAATTGATAATCAACAGTGAAAAGTATTAATAAAAATCTTTTATAAGAGCAAAGTGATTAAAGACCATATTTTGTGGGGTAAATTGAAGATAACCCTATAAATAATAATTTATTTTCATGATCAAGCTGACATAAAAGATTAATGTTACATAAATCAAGTGTGACGTAATTAATAGGTCAAACTTTTATCTTTCATTTGCAATTAATGAAACACAAAACTAAAACATCAACGCGATCTCGTATGAATTGAGTTTAATATATTCAATGACAAGTAAATTTCAATTTTAATAAGCTATAAAGTACTCATTCCATTAGAATTACGTTTTTAATGACGATTAATTGTCCTTTTTATATATGAATTACGTCTTATATTTGAATTTGTTTCACAAGAGTTGTTGTGAAAAAAAAAAGTGGGTTTAATTACTATCAATTCATGGAGAAATTTGAGGTCTTAATTGTCTCCTAGTATAATATATATATATATATATATATATATATATAAAGATAAGATAATGGTGTTCCATTTTTAAGTTATGTTTTCATTCGTCATCTTCTTCTTTTGGGCTGTGATTTTGTCATTATTTTTAGCAAAATATTTAATTGAAAACACAATATTAGAATACCACTTTCAATCTGTCTTTTGAAACAAAAAATTCTTTCTCCGATCAAAGTTTTTAGATATTATGTAAAATGAGAAAAAAAAAATGAAAAGTGAATTTTGACAAAATCAATGTGCATGCAGTAAATTAAGCATTAATGGTCCCTCAAATTAATTATTAAAAGGAAAGACCTATTGATCATTCCTTGAAAACAGATTTATTACTTAAATGTTATTATTTTATTATTGTATTTTCTTCCCTAATAATAATATAATAGTTTAGATTGTGTATATACCTTTAAAGATAAGGCATATATATAAAGCCAAATGAAATACTCATTTTCGGATTTGCACTTTCACCAGAACAGGAGGAGCAGAGCAGCCATGAAATCAAAATGTCCAAAGTAAAAAACAAAGAGATGCCCATCCACAATGTTATCTTCCCGTTGTGGACATTGCATGCACTGATAAATCTCATTATAGCTTCCACGTCTGGTCCCTTTTAATCATTTCCACAAGGAATATCCCTTTGCAAATTAGTCACTTTAGTCTTATCTTCAATATTTTCTTTATCTTTTTATATTAAAAAGTAACAAAAGAAACTTTAAGAATATAGTACTAATCATAATTAAACGAAGGAAATTTTTTTATTATGCAACAAGTTATAAAATATAATTAACTAAATGATGATTTTGAGTTTAACTAAATGATGATTTTGTAACATCATCTTGTGTTTAATTATATTTTGTAGGGCAAAAAATTACAATATGCTATCAGTTTAGAGGCACTAAACATGTTCTGTTTCATTCTCTATTTCAATCCCTATTTCAATTTATAAATACATGATCAAGTTTATTTAACTAAAATACTAGAAGTGATTAGTGAACTATAAAGGACAAGCATTAAATACGTAACGTATATTTATAGATTGAAACAAGGATTGAAACAGAAGATCCATTATGTATAGTTTTGATTTTCAATTTAATAATTATACTTTAATCTATACAAATTAAGGTTTAAAAGGTTTTTAACCTATATATGGATTTCACAAATTTATTTAAGCCAAAACGAAATTGACATGTTTGAACCTCCTCCCCCATTCTTTTTATTTTATCCTATTGGGGATTCAAAAGTTCTGTTGTTTTTTTGATATCCCTTTTAATTAATTAACTTTATATAGACAACCGTATTAATTAATTAGAGAAGGAAGGTCGTAGTTTTCCTAAGTAGACTATTTCTTCATTTTTTTTTTTAATTATAATTTTTTGTTTGGCCGAGTCTAGATACAACTATAGTTACAACATGCATAAAGTGTAAACGAGGTTTAAACTTTAACGATCCGACATTTGGTCATTCCTGAAAAGTTGCAGTTGCGCGGTCTCACATAGTGGGATTGTTGGCCTTTCAAAGTTGAACAGTTCTTTCAAACAAATTAGGTTGTCGTCAACTCGTTTTTTTTTTTTTTGCTCAAATTAGGTTGTCGTCAAATGTTTATACCTTTTCCAAAATGTACCATATTATGGTTTTCGATTGATGCATGAAGCATATTCCTCGGGAGAAACGATCACAAACACGAAAATGAATAAAAGATTGTACTATTCTCTTTTAAATATTTAGTGAAGTTTACTCGTTTTCGCATACTAACGGGGGACAAATAGGTAAAAAAATGCCGATATTCGGCGAAAGCCACAAGTTTCAAAAAATGAAAAGGAAAACAAAGACCTACAAACTAATGTTTATGCTCTTTTGAAGTTAACAACACAAATTTTCCTTTCTTTTCTTTATCTGATATTGAAAAACCTAAAAATCATCTCCACCTATTATGCATCACAAATAAATGAAATGCCCAGCTAGCATGTTAAAAAAATAAACATAAATATACACAGTAATGATTGAATAGCCACTGAGGTGAAGGCACAAGAAGATTAAATTTTGTCTTTATAAATGACTCAGTTGTCTCTAAATACTGTGTAACAACACAGTGTTTTGTTGTCCTAAAATAAGTTTGAGAAAGTGACTATGAATATATGCAAATGGATGAATCCTCTTTAATATGACTGATTTTTTTTATTTTTTATTTTGTGTGTCTTTAGAAGTTCACTTTCTGGCATCAATTTTTTACTTAAAACTTTGCCAACTGCCAAGCTCTTCCAATCAAGATAGTTCTATCTCTTTGCCCAACTCCTGAATCCCACAAACAATTTTCTATCCTTTTTGTTTTCTTTAAACACTATATCTATATGAAATAAAGGTTTTTACTTTTTCTTATATATAGGGAAAAAAAATTGATTTATAAAGTTGAAAATAGGGTTTTGAACTTAAAAATTTGCAAAACAAGACAATGGAAAAAGATCAGCAGTGCACTTAAATTATTAACTTAATTTGTTCTAACTTTCTGTGTCTTTTATATTGCAAACTTTCTTGCTCGTGAAAGTTGACCACCAAAGCCTGTACAAATGAATAGTTCAAATTGATTTCTCTAAATTCTCAAAATGACCGAATTCAAAACCTTAATCTGGCCCTTGGCATTCACATCAATCACAATTTACAAGTGGGCTATTTCACAAGTTTGCATTTGACTTTTTCTATTGCTTCGAAAATTACTTTGAAATCATATGATTGACTGTTGTGTGTTATAAACATCACAATTAATATCTTCCCAAATTAACATGTTAATTGTAATATTTAGATATATAGGACACATGATCTTCTGTCCAAGATTTTGTCTGTCTTATTCTGTTCTAATTAAAACTACTTAGGGTTCACTAATTTGAGACCAGATCCTCTGTCCAATATTTATCATGTCTTATTCTGTCTAACGTTCAAAACGACGTAGTTTTATTAAAACTAGGCATTTAGTCTCTAGTTTTAATGAAACTACGTAGTTTTAAACGTTAGACAGAATAAAATTGGATAAATATTAGACAGAAGATCTGGACTCGATATATAGATACGGAACATTAAAAAATGATAATAGTGTTTTAAATTTTTTTGATAGAATTTCAAAATTTAGCTACTAGTTGTGTAATATTTAGAATTAATTTCAAAAAGAAATCTCTTTCAATAATCAATTCTTTTTTCATATTTATTGTTTCCTTTTTCTCTTAACCTATGAATTATGATGATACTACCATGCATTCTAATGTACCCCACGTATAGTGTCCAAGAAAATTTAGCAAATTAAAGCCTCCAAAATCGTAAATATATATAATTACTATATTTAATCATCAAAAGTTATCCCAACTTCCATAAAAACAAATAACAAAATTTTCTTTACTTTTTCTTCACTTTCTTGTTATTGGCATTACCTAAATCTGTTGATATATATACATGTCTTATATGGTTTTGACCCATTAATATTACAAAGCAAGCAAAATAAAGTTCGATACTATTCACAAAAGTTCGTTTTCTTGTTCCTGTTTGTCATGCTGAGATTCAAAAGCATGCATATTTATCAGTTACCATGAAAAAGAGAATTAATTAATGAGAAAAATTATGATAGAGGGCAGATTTCCAAAATTTTATTATATAAGAATAAGAGGGTATAATTTTAAAGGATTTATTGTTGAGAGTATAGTAATAATTTAAATATTTTGTATAATTAGTAAAGCATTTCATTATCCTTACCTAATCTCAACTTGAGACATTTATTCTTAACCCTATTTTTTTTTACTAAGGCAATATAATTTTATTCCTCCTCCTTGGCCCCTCTCAATAATCAATTTAATTTTAAATTCTAATTTCTTACTTTTCAACAATGTCAATAATCAATTTAATATCACTTTTTAATTCCTTACTCCTCATATAATTAATTTAATTTCAAACTCTAATTATTTATTACTTAATGATTTTTCAGAAAGTAAACATCTCTATAAAAAAAATTGATTTAATCTCAAATTCTACCATCCAGATTTGTTACTACATAAAATCAATAATCAATTGTAATCACAAACTCTAATTTCGCATTTCTAATTAATTTCAATAATCAATTTAATATTAACTCTAGTTCCTTATTAGTTAACAAATTTCCACCAAGTAAACATTTTTAACAAGAGAAAAATCTATTTAATTTCAAACTTTACCATTCAATTTTTTTGCAATACAAAATCTAATATTTATAGAGTTCTCAATTGGGAAACATCTCCTCACCAGAGATGGATGATGGAATTAATAATAAAAATATTGTTTTGAATTAAGGTAAAAATTGGAATAAAATTATTGTGGAAGGATGAGAAAGAAAGAATAAGCATTTTTAGCTAACAATTGTTAAGAAATAATGAAATCCTTTACTAATTATATAAAATAATTAAGTTATTTTTATGTTCTTAACAATAAATCCTCTATACTAATTGGTACTTCGTATTGTTAGTTTTTTAATAAAATTATAGCTTTTAAAACAATAAATCCTTTAAAAGTTTACCCTCTTTAAAAATAAAAGTATAAAATGCTCCCTTAACGATAATAATATTTCCTTGATTAACGTATACAGGCTCAAGAAAATAATTTATTTTTGTCCATTCTTGGATCAACAAAATAATTTCAAAAGCAAACCCTTCACATTGTTCATATTTTTCATTTTGAAACTCTTTTCATATTTAATTGAAAATTGTTTAATTATTATTATTATTATTATTCGCATGCATAACATTTGATCAATTATTCGGAAATATCTTTACTTCCATAAATGGAAACATATGATCACTTGGAGCATTATATAAACAGAAAGTATTCAGCATCCAATTAAACTACACCACTCCTAGAAAAGCTTCTTTTCTCTTCTATCTCTTGATCAAACTAAAACAAAATCATGAGTTTTGATGAAACCAAAAAGCTTCCCATCATAGATTTCTCTGATCAAAACCTTAAACCAGGAACTCCTTTGTGGGATTCCTTAAAAATTCAAGTCCGAGAAGCCCTCGAAGAGTATGGTTGTTTTGAGGCATCATTTGACAAAATCCATTTTCAACTTAGGAAAGCTATTTTTGATGCAATAGCAGAGGTTTTTGAGCTCCCATTACAGACCAAATTGAAATGCAAATCCAGCATGTTTTCTCGTGGTTATATTGGACAACATCCTAAGAATTCCCTCTTTGAAAGCATGGCCATCCAAGATGCAAATATGCTTGAAAATTTTGAAACCTTCATCAAAATTCTATGGCCAGAACCAGAAGGGAACCCAAGCTTAAGGTAACGCAAGATTAACTGTCATTTTTACTATGGTTTACTATCATTTTTACTATAATAATGTGAATCTCACTTTGTACCAAAAATGACACAATCAATCGCCCCATCTAACTTTACAGCTCTTTCAAATTAATTAATAGAATGCATGAATTTCAGTCCATTGTTAAGAATGACTGCAACTTTAAGCAAGAAAAATACTCTCATATGCCTAATCGAAAAAAGTTCCATGCATAATGTGATAGGCTAGAAAAGTTTAAATTCTTGGATAATGCATGTAAATAAAAGATAGAAGTACATGTCTAGAACACCATGCAGAAGCAGAAGTTTTTCGAATAGATCGTGGTTTTTATTACATTCTAATTAAAGTGTGCAACAAGATTTTAGAACACCATGCATTTTCACATCATTAATTATTTCTGCCATTAGTTATCCATTATCGTTGTAGATATTTTTTATGTTAAAATTTTATTTTAGTTTATGATTTTTAATTTTTGTAGTTGTACCAACATAATTAAAATGGGTAAAAATAATTAGGAAGAAAGTCAATAACTAATAATATAAATATTAGTATAAATAAGAATGTATGTATACATAAATACATGCTAAAATGTTTGACTAAATGAGGTTGGTTATATAGAATCATAGATCACATCTTGCTACCATGCTCTATGTATATAAATTAAACGTATATAACATGTCTTTTTTAATAACTAAAGAAAGGGAAAGAATAATGCAAGAATTCGATCTCCATACGTAGTTAATGTGACAATTTGGTATTCTAGTACCGACAACGTAGAATGATCCTTAAAAGTACACCAAATTAAGCACTTAAAGCAAGATTTACGTACTATTTCTCTTTGTTCTCTTTGGCCCTCCTTTCAACTTGCATTTTGTTTACTCATTTTGATTGTTTTTTTTAATAACATGCATGAGAGTTAAGTTGATTTCATTTTAGTCTTATTAGCTATATTACATTTTTGGGGGCAGCAAATCTTTGCACCATTTCACGGAGCAACTAGCTGAGTTAGAACAAATGGTGAGGAGAATGGTGTTGGAAAGCTTTGGTGTGGAGCAATACATGGATGAGCAATCGGATTCTACAAGCTACATTTTGAGGATTATAAAATATAAAGAACCTCAAAGTAGTGATGCTAAACTTGGATTGACTTCCCACACAGATACCAACTGGTTAACCATTTTACACCAAAATCAAGTGAATGGATTAGAAGTGGCGACAAAGGATGGGCAGTGGATCCAAGTCAAACCATCGCAAGATTCCTTTTTAGTCATGGTTGGTGAATCATTCCATGTAAGTTTTTAACTTGTGTTGATGCTTTTGTCCAAATATCTAAGAATCGGTTTTATTCATATAAACATGTTAATTTGCTAAGTGAAAAAGCCATCAATTTTCTATTCAATCTCGAAAAATTAACAGCGAAGTCCTCTTGTAGAGAGTTTTAACTTTGATTAGAAGTTCTGAAACTCTTTTCTTTTTATTCCGTTTCTAAGGCTGCTTTCATTCCGTTTGATTGAAGACTTTAATCTGAAATTGATGGAACCTAAAATGGATGAAACACCAGATAGATGAAGACTAGAAATTGCTGAATGATCCCAGGTAAGATCGGTTCAGGATCATGGGCATTTCGATAGTCCCATATTTAGTAATTCCCGAGCTCTTTCTTCGATATTACTGGACGCGGTTCAACTGGTGAAACAAACTTACGTTAGAAGAACGACTGTTTCCCTCTGATAGATGAACAACGAATGATCAGACTTGCTATGAGAAAAAGAGTCGGGTGCCACAGAGTCTTTTTTAGGGAAGAAGGAGGTCGAAATCAGGTTGACGCAGGAAGGAAAAACGAGCAGTTTACGCTTTAGTACATACATACCTTTTTTATGTTTTTAGAGAGGGGAAGGGTCGAAGAAGTGATGTGACGCAATGATTAACCCCGGATGCGGATCTTGAAGAAAAATGAATCGTCTTTTCATATCGAAGAAAAAGTAACTCGAATCATTTCTGGATTATAACTAGAACGGGCTGGCCTGGGACTCAATTGAAAAAAGCCTTTCGATAAGTGGTCTTAAGAGACAGGTGATTCGTCGATCGCGACTATTCCACTGACGAGCCATAAGCCCAGCTCGATTGCACGGGATCTAAACACTTTTGGGAGTAAGGATTGCTGTAAACTGGAGTTAGAGCATGGTAGTTCGTAGGAGAAGTGGGAGATTGATTCGTTTTTTTTAGTTTTATAGGTTATCATTAGGGTAAATGATTTTAAATAGTCCTTCAAATTGCAGGTAAATATGGAGATAGACAATAATTTTGAAAAAAAATTATATATAAAATTAGATTTTGTCACATAAATAGTTTTTAATTCCTATACATTTAATGAGTAACGTTAACCTATACTGTAAGTGTTAATATTATACCTAGTAGACTAACTCTTATCTTTTTCTTCTCGCGACTCCTCTTTTCAATCACGATCTTCTCATTTGTATCCTAATTTCTTGGAGTTTCATAATTGACAATCTATTATGGTCAATAACGATTAACCTTAATAAGATGATGGCTATTTCTCTCTAAATACAGTTTCTACTATCACTTGTGTAAATAACTCCATATACTAATAGGGAGAGTTCATAAATACTCTAGTATTTGTTCGCATATTACCGCAACTATCATTATATTCCTCGATTGCATTGGTAGACAAAATTTTATGGATTTGAAGTAGATTAAACTGCGAGCGACAATTAGGCCAGTGATGCCAAGAATAAGAATATTATGACGTGATTTGGATTGAACATTTTTCAGGGATGGACAAATGGTCAGCTACATGCTCCTTATCATCGAGTGATGATGAGTGGTAACGAAGCCAGATATTCGGTTGGTTTGTTTGCATTTCCAAAAGATGGATATTTGGTGAAGACCCCTCAAGAGCTTGTCGATGAGGATCATCCTTTACTTTTCAAACCCTTTGATCATATGAAGTTCCTCGCATTCTCTTATGGTTATCCAGAGGAAGATCGAAAGGTCGCACCCCTTTTGAAAGCTTATTGTGGTGTTTAAGATTTTGGAATTTTTAACAATAAATGTAATTCCTATTGAAGTTAGTTTGGTGTCTGTTCTTGAATCTTGATGATGGTTTGGTTTGTTATTTATCAAGAGAGATTGAAACACTACTGAAATAATAATAGTTCAAGTTGGATAGCTTACTATGTTGTTTTGGCATTCTGATCCACATATTCATGAACAAGTTGAAGCTAATTCGCAATATGCATAAAAATTCCTATGAATCCAGTTATACCTAAAAGCCGCGATTTATATATATGAAACCGACAATTAATCTTCATTGCTTTTATTTGTTAGGAGTTAAACCGAAGCGATCATAACGATAATAATTGCGGAATAAACTAATCAACAAGGACACCAAAAATTTACGTGGTTCACCCAAAATAGGCTACGTCCACGGAGCTACTGCAAATCTTTATAACCGGAGAAATATTAAAAGTGTATACAAAACACTATATCTCTCACTATCCCAAACCCCCGAGTATTATCGAGAAATAATTCTCTAACTCACACAAGAGAAACACTCAAGAAAACCCAAGAAAACTCTCTTTCTCTTTTCTTTGTTTGCTCTTGATTTTGCTTGTTTTTGTTTGGAGTGTCTTGAACTTCAGTTTTGCCTTCTATTTATAGGCAAAAAACTGAAGTGTGAATGAAAGCTGCCGAAATGAGTTGCAACGTTTGAAATTGTGATTTCAAACAAATCTGCAAAAAAGTCTTCAAAAAACGTGCAGCGGACTTGTTAGAAAAATTTCTGCACCACTTTGTTAGCAAAACAACCAATTTGAGGGTCTCATAGAATGACTAACATTCTCCCACTTGAAGACTTGATTCCAATCATGTCTCCACACAGTCAATGCAGCAGCCCATGTCTCATCTCTTATACTTGCAGTCCAACTAAAGTAGAGCACAACTTCAGTTTATCAATGGTTACCGTTTTCATGAGCATATCAGCTGGATTTTGCTTCCATGAATCTTCTCAAGCATCAAGATTCCATTTTCCAAAACTGATCTGATGAAATGGTACCGAACCTGTATATGCTTCGTCCTAGCATGATAAACAGGATTCTTTGCCAAATGAATAGCACTCTGACTGTCACAGTGTAACGTACTATCCTCAAGCTTCTGACCTAACTCCTCAAGAAATGATCGCAACCAAATCATCTCTTTGCTTGCTTCCATTACTGCAACGTACTCAGCTTCAGTATTCGAAAGTGCAACAATCTTTTGCAACTTGGACACCCAGCTTACTGCCGTATCACCTAATGTGAACACATATCCAGTAGTACTTTTCCTGCCATCTAGGTCACCACCCATATCGGCATCGACATATCCTTGTAAGTCCTGGTTAGTCCTCCCGAAGCATAGAGATAAACCAGCAATACCTTTCAAGTACCTGAGAATTCACTTCACTGCTTTCCAGTGTTGTTTTCCCGAATTGCTCATAAACCTGCTCACAACTCCCACTGCATGTGCAATGTCTGGTCTTGTGCACACCATTGCATACATGAGACTTCCGACAGCAGAGGCATAAGGAACCTTATTCATATAAGCATGCTCCTGCTCCGTCGATGGTGATTGGGCTTTGGTTAGTTTGAAATGACTAGCCAAAGGAGTACTCACAGCTTTAGCTTCATCCATATTGAATCTACTAACAACCTTTTTCACGTACTCTTCTTGAGATAACTTCAAGATTCCATTCACCCGATCTCTTAAGATCCTCATTCTAAGGATTTGCTTTGCAGCACCCAAATCCTTCATTGCAAATTCTTTTGATAACTCTCTCTTGAGCTTATCAATCTCCTCCAGACAAGATCCTGCTAACAACATATCATCTACGTATAACAGTAGTATGATATAAGAATCGTCAAAATTTTTCACATAACAGCAGTGATCGGCGTGACACCTTAGGAAACCGTTGTTGCTCATGAATCCATCAAACTTCTTGTACCACTGTCTTGGAGCTTGTTTAAGGCCGTACAAGCTCTTCTGAAGTTTGCATACCATTTTCTCTTTCCCTTGTACTTCAAATCCCTGTGGCTGTTTCATATAAATTTCTTCATCTAGATCACCATGAAGAAACGACGTCTTTATATCTAGCTGTTCCAGATGTAAGTCTTCTTTTGCCATTAGTCCAAGTACAGTTCTGATAGTGGTTAACTTCACTACTGGAGAGAAAATCTCGGTGTAATCAATGCCTTCACGTTGTTGAAAGCCTTTTACAACAAGTCTCGCCTTGTACCGCTTGCTACCGTCGTGCTCTTCTTTTAGCCGGTACACACACTTGTAGTGTAATGCCTTTTGGCCTTTTGGAAGTTCTGTTAACTCCCAAGTCTGATTGGATGACAGTGAATCCATCTCATCTTCCATGGCTAACTCCCACTTGATTGAATCATCATTTTGCATTGCTTCTTCAAAGGTCTCCGGTTCATCTTTATCTGTCAGCAAAATATAATGAAGTGCAGGGGAGTATCTTTCAGGTGGTCTAATTGTTCTCGAAGATCTCCTGAGTTCAATCACCGGAGTTTGTGGGTCAACTTCTTGTGCGGTTTCTTCTTCTTGGTTACTATCCTCCGACTCATTCACAGGAATATTTATCAATGGCACTTCATTTGTCTTCTTGACTTCAGGACATTCATCTCCAGCTTTAACGCCTGACCTGTCCTTATACATCACATACTCATTGAATCTGCTCCGAATGATCTTCCGATTTTGGTCATCCCAGAACCGATAACCAAATTCATTATCTCCATAACCAATAAAGAAACACTTCTTGGATTTTGGATCAAGTTTTGTTCTGCTAGCTGAATCAATGTGAACATATGATAAACATCCAAACACTTTCAAGAAAGAAAGGTTTACTTCTTTTCCGCTCCAGACTTCTTCAGGTAATCTGTAACCAAGTGGTACCAAAGGTCCTATGTTAATCAGATATGCTGCAGTATTAACTGCATCAGCCCAAAATGATTTTGGCAGTCCAGCGTGCAATCTCATGCTCCTAGCACGTTCATTCAGGGTTCTGTTCATTCTTTCAGCCACACCATTCTGTTGAGGTGTACCAGGAATGGTTTTCTCCATCTTGATCCCGTTCAGCGCACAATACTTTTTGAACTCATCATCTTCGTATTCTCCTCCATTATCAGATCGTAAGCACTTCACCTTCATGTTGGTCTCATTTTCCACCATGACTTTCCACCTCTTAAAGGTTTCGTAAACATCAGATTTATTTTTCAAAAAATAAACCCAAACCTTTCTACTCGAATCATCGATAAATGTGACATAATATCGTGAGCCACCAAGGAATGTCACAGGAGATGGCCCCCACACGTCTGTATGAACCAGCTCCAACTTTGATGCCTTTGGTTTTCTGCCGCCTTTTGAAAAGCTCACCTTTTTCTGCTTTCCAAGTATACAGCTTTCACATAGCTTGTGTTCGACGGACTTTAATTCCGGCAGCTTCCCATTTGATAACAGCAACTTCATTCCCTTCTCACTCATATGCCCAAGTCTACAATGCCATAGACTTGAGTTAGCTCCAGCATCCATAGCTGCTAACGTATCTCTGCAACTGGAAGTCATGTAGAGGGTTCCAGTTTTCTGTCCTCGAGCAACAATCATGGCTCCTTTGCTCACTTTCCAGGAACCATCACCGAAGGTCACATTATGGCCTTCATCATCGAGCTGTCCCACTGAGATTAGATTTCGTGTCAATTTTGGAACATATCTGACTTTGTTGATTTTCCAGATACATCCATTTGACACTTTCAAATTGACATCACCCATACCAGCAATTTCCAAAGGTTTTCCATCTGCCAGGAAAACTTTTCCGTAATTACCGGCAATATAATTACTGAACACCTCACGATCACCAGTGGTATGAAATGATGCCCCCGAATCCATAACCCAAGAATCAACCGGGCTTTCCATAGATAGCACTAAAGCATCCTGTACTTCCTCAGCCACAACATCTGCGTTATTTGTTGATTTGCAGTTTCTTTTCAGGTGGCCAACTTCACCGTAGCTCCAGCACTTTAATTTCTTTTCAAATGTGATTTTATCTTTACCATTCCTTGACTTAGACCTGCTTCGCCATTTGTTAGAATTCTTTTCGACATTCTTGCCCCTACCTGTGTTATCCAGATTAAGAGCAGAACTCGATGATGCTTTTTCACCAGAATCCATCCTGCGAACTTCTTCGGCAAGAATCCAGTCTCTGACATCATTGAATTGTAATTTTCCTTTGCCAATAGAATTGCTAACCGCTGCCCGCATCGGCTCCCAAGTATTTGGCAAAGACGCCTAAAGAATAAGTGCACGAATCTCATCATCAAAATTTATTTCAACCGATGTCAATTGAGAAACAATCGTGTTGAATTCATTGATATGTGCTGCTATTGAACCACCTTCGCCCATCTTCAAGTTAAATAATTTTTTCATCAGATGTACTTTATTATTGGCTGATGGCTTCTCGTACATGTCTGATAGGATGGACATCATCTCCTTCGTAGTTTTTGCCTCCGCCACGTTATGTGCCACGTTCTTTGTTAGGGTTAATCGTATCACACCTAACACTTGTCTGTCAAGGAACTCCCACTCATCATCCTCCATCTTTTCCGGCTTCTTTCCTGATAGAGGTTGATGTAGCTTTCTACTATACAGATAATCTTTAATCTGCAACCGTCAGAACGTGAAATCTGTACCGTCGAACTTATTGATTCCAGTTCCCGTTCCGTCAATACCTACCATCGCTTCTCCTGCCTTAATAAAATTTCAAAAAATCTTTTCTGATGTGGAAGATCAGACAAGGTTGCAACCACATAGCATACTCAGAATTTTAAGAAATTTTTCACCAAGGCTCCCGGACACCGGAACCTTGCTCTGATACCAGTTGTTAGGAGTTAAACCGAAGCGATCATGACGATAATAATTGCGGAATAAAATAATCAACAAGGACACCAAAGATTTACGTGGTTCACCCAAAATAGGCTACGTCCACGGAGCTACTGCAAATCTTTATAACCGGAGAAATATTACAAGTGTATACAAAACACTATATCTCTCACTATCCCAAACCCCCGAGTATTACCGAGAAATAATTCTCTAACTCACACAAGAGAAACACTCAAGAAAACTCTCTTTCTATTTTCTTTGTTTGCTCTTGATTTTGCTTGTTTTTGTTTGGAGTGTCTTGAACTTCAGTTTTGCCTTCTATTTATAGGCAAAAAACTTAAGTGTAAATGAAAGCTGCCGAAATGAGTTGCAACGTTTGAAATTGTGATTTCAAACAAATCTGCAAAAAAGTCTTCAAAAAACGTGCAGCAGACTTGTTAGAAAAATTTCTGCACCACTTTGTCGGCAAAACA
Organism: Ophiorrhiza pumila; assembly: GCA_016586305.1. NCBI lineage: Eukaryota > Viridiplantae > Streptophyta > Magnoliopsida > Gentianales > Rubiaceae > Ophiorrhiza > Ophiorrhiza pumila. The sequence goes on along the minus strand of BLIW01000008.1, from coordinate 32,692,639 downwards.
ACCAATTTGAGGGTCCCATAGAATGACTAACATTATTATGTGTTGAAATCGCGATTAACTCGTCGTTCCATATATGAACTCACTTCAATTCATAAGAGATTATTTGGTGCAATATATGTTGTTTTCATTTTTTGTCATTAGTAAGATTAACTTAGGAGAAGTGGGCATTTCACAAAAATAGTGGCCAAAGTTGTCAAAAAGCATGCATAATCAAACCGTGCTCACACTTCGGGTGGTATGACTAAGTGTTGGCATTCACATTTTACCATAATTTTACAAGTGGGCTATTTGACATGCATGTAAACGGATTGATGTTGACTGTTTCTATTGCTTACAAAATCTCTTTCAAATATTGATATTGTTGATGATCATGTTGTTGTTATGACTTATGATCAATGAAAATGTCTTGTTAAATTATTTTATTTAATTAATATAATTTTTCTTCTCATCAGCCTTTAACTGTGAAACAACGAACCTCTCAATTGAATCATGTGTCCTTTGTTCACGAAATTGTCAACTACAAACCTATGAAGATTTCACGTTAACTATTTCTAGAACTAACCAAACCAACATTAAATTCTACAAACTATTGATATGCTGATGAACTTCAAATCAAGAGACAAGTCTAATGTAGTAGTTAGTAATTTTTTCAGCCATTTTATTACTGGCTCTGACGGGTTCGTTGTCAAAGAAAATCACTAGTTTAGGTGCACAAAATTAATGAAAGTTCTATCTAACAGGAGACTATGACACCTTTTCAAGAGTCAATATGCGGTGCCTCTTGATATAGACACAAGTTCTTGCAATGGTCAAAACTAAACTTCATCGAATATGCTCAGTTGCTCACCATTTGAGAACCATTAGGCCTAACTCAACACTTTGCTTATAGTGTCTAACTTACTTGTAGCGATTTAAGCCACGCTCTACCTGTAGTGTCCGGTTCACCTGCAGTTGTCCGTCTAAATGTCGGCAGAGGTCCGTATAGTCTCGACACTCTATCTCTAGTGTCCAACTGAATCCAGCTATCTAACCATTAGCAGTGCAGTTGTCCATCTAAATGTCAGCAGAAGTCCGTACAGTCTCGAAACTAGTGGCGGATCCAGAAATCATGGTTTACGGGGGCAAAATTACATAGTAGAAGTTATATTTTAATTTTGGAGTGCAAAATTCTAATTTTCTTAAAAATTTTTAAAAGGGACCTAACATAAGGGGGGGAGAGGGGCGCCACACCCCTCCGCACCCCCTTAAATCCGCCCCTGCTCGAAACTCTACCTCTAGTGTCCAACTAAATCCAGCTATCTAAACATTAGCAGAGGTGTCTGGACAAAAAGGTTCCAAATTGCAGCATGGTATAGGGCAAAATTCTAATTTTCTTAAAAATTTTTAAAAGGGACCTAACATAAGGGGGGGAGAGGGGCGCCACACCCCTCCGCACCCCCTTAAATCCGCCCCTGCTCGAAACTCTACCTCTAGTGTCCAACTAAATCCAGCTATCTAAACATTAGCAGAGGTGTCTGGACAAAAAGGTTCCAAATTGCAGCATGGTATAGGTTTAATTGTAATAGAATTTGATATTTGATTTGTATTAGTATAAAATTATAATAGAATAAAATTTCACAATTGATTTGTAATAATATAAGATTTAAAAATAAAATTGAGAAAAAATTTATGATCTAGACATATGTAGATGCACAAATGAAGGAGAACAAGAACATTGCATGTTCTTAAGCTTTAAAGCAATGGAGAGGACCTTGAAGGAAAAGCAGAAGTAGTTAAAAGAATCCATCAGAAATAAAGGGTGCAATAATTTACCATTATCAACAAACACCAACACTGAATTTAATAACCCCCTTGATATCCTGAAACTACTACTTTCTCTCATGCTCATTCATCATAGCTACTCTGCACATTGTAATTGGGATCTATACAAACATCCTAGTGATCTTCTTGCTTATCAAACTGATGATTGCTATGTCTAGTCTAAGTATACCCCCACCAAGAACTATTAGCAGCATGAACATTTTGTGCACAAGCATGAGCAATTTCTGCAACTACATGACCATTTTGTGCACCAGCATGAACATTTCATGCAGTCAGGTTTTAAACATTCCATGCACTTGATTTGCCATTTTGGGCACTTGGGTTGTTGCCACTGTGGGCATTTGGGTTGCCATTGTGAGCAATTCGGCCACCATCTCGAGCATTTTGGCCGCCAACAACATGCAATGCACTCAGGTTTTGAACAATCTAAACAATTAGATTGCCTATACTTAATGTTGCAGCACCAGTTGGCAGACTTCTTGACAGCAGAAGATGATCTCTTGTGAATGCGTAGAGTTTGCCAGATCTTTTTGAGCCTGATTGCAGTTGTCATAGTTTCCATTTCTTGGATAAATCTAGAGAGATGACGAATGTAGTCGGGGTAAAGCTCCAGGTTGCAGTGGCCACCACCTTTGATCCATAAGGGTTCATATGGTTCCTTAGCCATTTTCCATAATCCACTACCATGTAACCAGTTCACTACATCATCCTCAGTACCCTGTAACGTGCCATTATTCCGTAAGAGGAAGCATCAAACAAAATTGGTTTCCGGAGTACTTTAATGTCAACAAACAATTTTAAAACCTCTAGATAATTCATCTCTCACCAAGAAATACGGAAAAAACTAACAAGGATGAGATGGAAAACAAAAATTTTGATGCTCATCACATATCAGCATATTTGCAGTTTGTTGCTTAGTATTTCCTTATCCATGTTCTGCAAGGCCAAAGATATGGAGTTCCCATTTGAGACTAAAGTTTTATGAGGTAAAATGCAACCATACTAGATTCTGTTATATACTAGTATATGATCTAATGTAAGGTCATACATACAATGTTCATCAACTCACTAAGGGCAAAACCGTTGATTAACAAGCCAATCAATGTGTTCCAATTAAATTGAGCACAACAAAAGAATCAGAAGCATTATCCCATGATTACATAAGGCCATTCTTGTCTCTTAATTATTTCCCTATGTTTTGGGTCATCAAATGAAGCACGAGAATTTTTATCTGTCTTTCCTTCATTAAGAATGAAGTAATGTAGAAACAAATTACTGTATCAACTTAAATTAATGCAAAAGCAATCCCCTTCTACTTCTCAAGCATTTATCAGCTCTATCACTAGAAAGCTTTTATAATTCTGCATCAACCCAAGAACCAAGTGAATGACAGCCTCAAGCATTTCCACCATGTCAGACACAATAAAGAGAGAGTTGGGCAGGAAGGGAAAGTAATGTGGTAAAGACGAGCTAGTGTATAAGCATATTCCTTTTTCATATCTGATCCTGGACAGTGTACAAGAATATGATTCCATACTTAATAACATTTAAACTGAAATACTCAGCAAAACAAGGAAATAGGAGGAGAAAAAAAGTTTTAGTATCTAGTTCACTAAGACAATTTTTCCAGTGAACGGAATCCATACATGGGCATCCTGAGTAGATTTCAAATTATGAAAAATGACAGAAAAAGCACTTACATGTATCACAAGCACAGGGCATTTCACCTTCCGTATTTTATTTACATTCTGCACATTCAGAGAAAACAAAAACTTAAAAGCTGAGACAACATAATTAAACTCCTGAAATGTGCATAAAAACCAAGACAAGTTAATCAGTAACAATAATGCTTCTAGCAAAATGAAAACACTTTACAGAGTTCCAAATAGAACAGGTTCACGCAAACAAAATTCCCAAAAATTCATGCTTCAACTTAAATTTGTTTATAAGAATTTTAAAATTTCATTCACAACCAAGATCACACAAGCACAAAAATTTGGATGAAACAAGAAGGTTAAAGAATCATAGCGCGACCTCATACACACTTGCTTCAATTTTTTCAAAATTTTTCCTTGATTAAGGATTTGTTGCTTGTTTGAAGATAATCTGTTGCTCATGTTTTGGTGGCTACAAAGTTTTAACGCTTTTGTCAAACAAATTGCATTTCATTCACTCAGACCAAGAATCTAATTGATCACCCCACCTTCCCAAAGCAAGAAGTTCTAGTTTTCTGCCTGAACAACAATTAACTCACTGAAGAACAGAGATGATTTCATAACAATGTAATAAAGAGTACGTCAATTCCTGAAGGGATGTCATCCACATTCGAAAGCAGTTGAATTTAAAAATTGATATCTTAAAAAAGGCAACTGAAACTTGCTAAGATGATTTATGTTTATTATTAGAACACAACACTTTTAGCAGAAAGTCAACTACAATTGGTTTATTATAAGTTAGTAATCAGAAAAAGATTGCTATCTTTGTTGCTTCCTTGTACTTACTGAAAATTAAGGTGGATACTCACCTTGTAGATGTCAAAACAGAGCGTGAACTTCACGTGACAAAGCACACGAAGACCAGAGAGAATGGCACTGTGCAGAACTACACCCCGCAACCTGGGCAATTGCGCAGCCAAATGCAATGTTGGGCCACTTCCAACAGACTGTCCATAAAGGATCAAGTCTTCCTGGCTAACTCCGTACTTAGTTTCCAGGCACTCATATACTGCCTCTATGTCAGCATAGGTATCAAATTCACTTGGCTGTATCAGATTAACAGACATAAAAGATTTTAGACATCAGCAAAAGAATATGATAGATGGAGCACAACATGACATGGTCTGAACGAGACTATTATGCTACAGAAACTACACTACTCCGTACTAGTCTCTTGTTCAGTTGTAATTTTGCAATTGGATCCACTACAAGCAATTGCCTAGATTGTTCCCAATATTCAATGTAGCTCATCTGCTGTAATGAACTACAGCATGCTTTATATGGCTCAAGTTTTTTGCACGGATACGTATGGTTTTACCAACTATCACTTCCTCCCTAGCTTTCATGTGAAGAGAAACAACCATAATTCTCCACCATCTCACTTTCTAAACTAACGTAACATCTATTAAATTCTGCTTAAGTTCTCGATGTGAAGGGAATCTGGGAAACTCTTTAATTTTGCAATTGGATCCACTACAAGCAATTGCCTAGATTGTTCCCAATATTCAATGTAGCTCATCTGCTGTAATGAACTACAGCATGCTTTATATGGCTCAAGTTTTTTGCACGGATACGTATGGTTTTACCAACTATCACTTCCTCCCTAGCTTTCATGTGAAGAGAAACAACCATAATTCTCCACCATCTCACTTTCTAAACTAACGTAACATCTATTAAATTCTGCTTAAGTTCTCGATGTGAAGGGAATCTGGGAAACTCTTTAATTTTGCAATTGGATCCACTACAAGCAATTGCCTAGATTGTTCCCAATATTCAATGTAGCTCATCTGCTGTAATGAACTACAGCATGCTTTATATGGCTCAAGTTTTTTGCACGGATACGTATGGTTTTACCAACTATCACTTCCTCCCTAGCTTTCATGTGAAGAGAAACAACCATAATTCTCCACCATCTCACTTTCTAAACTAACGTAACATCTATTAAATTCTGCTTAAGTTCTCGATGTGAAGGGAATCTGGGAAACTCTTTAATTTTGCAATTGGATCCACTACAAGCAATTGCCTAGATTGTTCCCAATATTCAATGTAGCTCATCTGCTGTAATGAACTACAGCATGCTTTATATGGCTCAAGTTTTTTGCACGGATACGTATGGTTTTCCCAACTATCACTTCCTCCCTAGCTTTCATGTGAAGAAAAACAACCATAATTCTCCACCATCTCACTTTCTAAACTAACGTAACATCTATAAAATTCTGCTTAAGTTCTCGATGTGAAGGGAATCTGGGAAACTCTTATAGTTCTTCACTATCTCATTTTCTAAAATACCACACCATTCTTAAGAGTTCTGCTCAAGTGGTGCTCGTCTGGCCCCCTTTGATGCTTTTATTCTTACATCATCTCTATCATCTGTCCTAAAGTTATGTTTCACCATACCAGCATTAGTCAAAATTGTGCATTTATGATTCTGATATTTAAAAAAGGCAGAGTCATCAAAGGCCCAAACAATTAGATTAATGCTAGGCAAGTTGAACGTACCTTGCCAGTGGACGCTCCATAGCCAGAATAGTCATATCTGCATAATAAAATTGAAATAAAAAAAAAAAGTTAAAATATTTACCACTGACCAGAAAAGACAGTTCAGAAGCAAAAGTTTGTCCATCAGACAGCGTATGCATGTACACTAAAATAGAACCTTCAAGAAGTGCTTAAATCAATTTAGTCGCAAGACAAGCAAAAGGCTACAAAAATGAGTAGGTTACTGCATAAGAATCTTTGCAGGAGAATCAAAACTATTGATGATTAGTTTATAACCAAAACCAGTATGCTACTTTTAGCCTAATTGAAAAAGAAACATTCCCACTGCAGGTAAAAAACCAGTTTCACTTTTCCATACTTCAGATTGGAAGGGCAAACAAACACTACAACTATTACAGAGCCATAGATTCTGGAAAATTACAAGTTGGACACGTAAAGGTTTTTCAAGTTAGTATCACACTGCAGCGTTTTAGAGCCACTGTACCTGAACAACAATAGGAAGAAATTGGACGCACAAGAAGAAAAATATGTCATGACTCAATGCGAAAGTAAAAGATAAACTTTCTCAGCCCAACTGCACAACCCCCAAAGAGATCACAATTCACAATGTCTCTATCAAACCCACCAGGAAAATCCCTTTTCACTTTTATATTTCATTTTGAGTAAGTCACCAGTAATATTAAACTAATTTTACTCATAAAGGACAAGAAAAATGAAAAAACATGAAAAGGTGGAAAAGGACTTCCTCCAACCAGCTACAAGAAAACCATAATCCAGTTCTATCTTACTTTCAATGAAGCAAATTATTGTTTAAAAAAAAAAAAAAAGAAGCAAATAATCCAAAGAGCACCTTTGTCAAAAATATCACCGAGAGCATCAAATTGGAAACCTAAATCAGATCGAAAGAAACAAGAAAAGGCGACAACTTTACAAGCCATTAACATTTGACATTAAGTCTTGAACTCATCTAGTTTACAAAATAAAAATAAGAGAAGCCATGAGTGAAGTGGAAAGAGAAATCTCAAAAACACATTAAACCTTGCAAGAAAAAAAGGCCTAAAACCGTTACCTTTACCAAACTCATGAAATTTAATGCAAAGACATACATGGTAAAATGACTACCCACATCCCAGAATCACAAACTATTCATAATTTGACCATATCCAAATAACCAAGAATTACACTAACAAACTGAGCTCAGAAATAAGAACCCAGACCCATAATAAACAAAGCCCAGAAATTTATGTAACAAATAAAAAATTTTGGCAAACAAAAATGACTAAATGAAATCTTTCTATGGCTAATGCATGAAAAATAAAAGGAAAAAGGGAGATTACCCCATGAGGTTGACTCTGAGATTAGCTTTAAGTTGGATAAAGAGGTCATAAAGTTGGCCCAGATCAGCTGCATTGCCATGAGAGTATAGAACAGTGAGCCTGGCATAGGGATTTTTTAAATAAAAAGCTACAATCTTGTTTCCTCTTTTTGTGTCAAGCAACAGCACATCCAGAGAAGGATCGTCAGGTGCACCAGAAATGGGCATAGACGACGTCGTTGAGACAGCCACCAGCTTGCCGCCATCCCTTTTCTTCACCTGATATGTCGCCGGAGACGGAGGAAAAAATGCAAACTTAGATGCCAGCTGAGATATACAACAACCCATGCTCAAAGACAGAATCTTTTTTATTATTTTGAGCTCTAAGAAACTCCACCACCACCACCACCACAGTACTTATATGGTTTTTGCAGAACCAATTCATGAATGCATGTGTACTTTTCTGGGTTGGCGTTGCAATTTGGAATAAGGCACAAAAGGATTAAAAAAAAAATCAGTGTGTGTGTGTGTGTGTGTGTGTGTGTGTGTGTGTGAGTTTTTTAGTGTGTTAAGAGCTAGAGAGATGTGGTAAGATGGATATTTTATTTTTTTTTTTTTTTGGAGAGAGGTGGTAAAGGGAAGAGAGGGAATAAATAGAGGGCTTTAGATGCTTTAGTTTGTTTGGCTAAAGATGTGAAAGATGAGATCATGCATATGTTAATATCTGTACTGTTAGACTGTTACCATGGAGAGTTTTCAGTGTGACTGTGTGAGAGAGAGAAAGAGAAGTGAGTGGGGAGCTGTTGGCCTGTTTTTGCACATTGTATGGATGTATGTGGAGGTTGGGGTGGCAGGTTTGAAGAACACAGAATGGGGAGAATCAGAAGGGTCATGTGTATGTGTGTGAGTTTGGGCACTTGTGACTTCTTGTGTTGTTGAATGAATTGAAAATTTTTTAGAGACTTTTGAGAGTTTTTTTGGTGTCAGTTTGGACAGTTGGGGGTCAAATGTGTATCACAGTCATTCTCTCTCTCCCTTGAAAATAGAAAATAGTATTACTATTGTACTATTGCACTATTGCACTATTGCTAGCTTGCTGCTACTGTAGTGCTGCTGCTATAGTACTGGCCTTTTTTTGAGGATTTAATTTGCACTAAAACCTGATTTTTCATTGGGGAAAGTACAATACAACTCACATATGCTTGGATTACACCAATTCCTTAAATTTTTATGTTTAGATTAGACTCCTATTGGGCTAGACTTAGTTAGGAGGGCATCCAAGAAAAGGACCAGAAGAGTTAAAATTTGAAATCAACAAAAAGAATGCTTTGAGAATGGAGTTACAATTTGCTTTACAATTCAATTTAAATCAGATAAAAAGCAGAAGAAAAACTTGATTTAATATAGTTAGCATTTATTTTTGTTTGTATTGGTGGGCAGTATTTCTTTTGGAACTAAGTCTAAAAGACTCAATTCATCATTCCTAGATTCCCTATCCAAAAATTGTAAGAAAGAAAGCTATAGTAATGAATATATGCATTCAAACATCTATGTTTTAGTCTCCGTTTGGATGAGGTATTTTTTTGATTATATCATGAAATTTTTTTTCTTGATATTTATTATAAAAAAATAATATTTTAGGAGTGTTTGGAATGAATGATTTTGTTTTGTTGGGATTTGTATTGAAGAATTTGTTATTAATAAAAGTTTGAAATTTAAATTTGAATTAGTATTTTATTAAGAGTAATGATAGGGATTTGAATTAGTATTTTATTAAGAGTAATGATAGGGGGAGTGAAAAATTAGAGTGAAAACGTAAAGTGACTGACGTGGCAGTTACAAAAAGACAAACTAATACCCTAACTAAATGATAAGTGAACCCTAATGGATAATGGATAAGTTTGTCTTTTTATAACTGCCACGTCAATCACTTTACATTTTCACTCTAATTTTTCACTCTATATATCATTACTCTTTTATTAATTTGTTTTGGTGGGAATTGTATTAAGAAGAATTGTTTATTATTAAAATTTAAAATTTAAATTCAAATTCAAATTCAGTATTTTATTTATAAAAAATATTGTAGCAAAAATAATTAATGTAACATTGTTTTTTTGTTTTAAAAATTTTGATGAAAAAGTTGAACAAAACAAACAAGTCATTTTGCATTTGTGAAATAAATCACAAAAATAGGAGCATCCAAACAGACCCTTAATTACTTGAAAAATTAATGCAATTCTTTCATATATAGTAAGTATTAAGTTGTTACCATCTTAACTAATTAAGGTGTCCGATTTTAGTCTCGGAATGAAAAGATCTTTGGAGTATAAACACCACAACCTCTAGAGGTAGACATTGTTATGCTGACTTGCATGAAATTAAACTACTATTATGTCGCAGATTGTGACATTGTGTCTTTCCTAATTTGTATCTTAACCATAGACTACGTAACGCATGCTAAGACTTTGGTGAGAAATTAAGGATAATAATCAAATTAGTTTGATGCATGATAATATATAGCCTTTTTTCTCTTTCATGACTAACATTGTTTTCAACTTTTGGTATTATAACAATAGACCAAATGAAAACACTTCTTGTCCCGCCAAATCCATGTTTTTTGGTTGAGGTACAAATGTGCAAAATGATTATAACGGGACCTAAATTTTTTTTGGAATGAACAAAATTCTCTTGGTTTCTTGTTATTCTTGTAAGTCATACTAGTTTAAGTGAAAAAAAAAATGTTGATGTTATTTTGTCCTGCATTCAAATCCAAAAACGAAAAGCTTGCTTTACAAAGGATAATATCATAATATATTTCGAAATCAAAATTTCACCATCCATTTGATTTTGGTTTTTGATGAAGATACCTTACTCTTATATTATAGTAATTCAGCATTACAGCCAAGAAGAATATCCATAGATCCATTATTTGTTGAAAGACGGTAAATTAAAGAGTTTCATTATCTCCTCAATCGGCTGTTTAACTTAAAGTTGAAGTTCTGGCTTGGTTGTTGGAAATTAAACTAAGCTTTATTAATTAGAAATTATATTTCTAATAGGATTTACTTATTAGATTGTTTTCCTTTAGGAATTAGAGTTTGTGAGGGATACACTCCCCAAATCCTTGTGTGTTTTAGATTTATTATTACCCTATAAATAGAGGGTGATAGAGGTTTTTGTGATAATGGAAGAGACAGGTAGAGGAGTAGGATTAGATACCTCAAAGAGGTGTAAAGAAAGCCCTTTCGGGTTTGGAGAAATTCCACGGGTCATCGAATTGTGTTGTTTTGTGGCGGTTGTGCCATACACGTTATATTGTGATTGTATTCCACTTCTCTCAAACACATATTCTTGTGTTAAATAAATAAAAGCGCTTCCGCATATTATATCGTCTTACTATAATAACTATTTTCTAGTTCTTAAAGTTGAATATCGGAGATTTTTATCTCTAACAGTGGTATCAAAGCTAGGTCAATTGATATTGGATTGTGTATCAGATCCAATTCAAGATCCTGGGGGTTTCTCAAAGCTAGGTTATTATTTGCTAGTTATGACAGAATTGGATTTAATTTGTTTTGTTCCTAAACTTAGGGGGAAAAAAATTATTATTATTGGAGGGTTATGATGGAAACCCATCTTGAAGCTTTTGGCTTGTTCCAATATATTCAAGAAGATATAACATAAGATTTTGATGAAGATGCAAAGATGGTAGAAAGATTGGCATTATCTCAAATTCACCAGGCGGTTGATATGTCAATTTTTGAGAAAATCTCAATGGCTAAAACATCAAAACAGGCATGGAATATTTTGGAGAAAACATACATGGGTACTAACCAGGTTCAACAAAATAATCCTTTGATGTTAAAAAAGAGATTCGAACTTTGCATTATGGAGAATAATTTGTTGATGTTACAAAGAAGGGAGAAGACCGAATCCATTGAGGATTTTGGATTGTTTGATTTATTTTGTGAAATTGAGGAGATTGAAATTATGAATCAAGAAGAGGAAGATATTATTTGTTTGGTAGAAAAAGAACAAGAAATTCATGTTGTTGAATTTGAGGAGAAAAAAGAAATCGATGATGTTGGTGAAAAATATTCGTGTGATGATACATTGGCGGACATGAATGAATTATATGATGAAATTGAGATGGGCAAGATTGGTAATTTCATTGATAAAGAAAAAGTAGAAATCATCAATTTTGAAGAGGAAAAAGAAACCATATACATGGTCGAAGGTGATAAAAATATCACTCATAAAAGTGACATTGTTGATATAAAAGATATTGAACATATTGTTCAAGTTGAGAAATATGATTTCTTGATCTTTAGAAATTACATTGATCATTCTCTATTAGAAGAGAATGTTGATATATGGAAGTTTTGTACTAAAGGAAAAGAAACAGAAAACATGTTTGAAAACTTCAAGATCCGGAACTACAAAATTCGTCTCAAATTACATATGAAGACGAAGATGAAGATAAAGAAGAAGATCAAATACAAGATCCAAACTGCAATAGAGATTGCAAAAGAAATTCAAGCACGTGATCTTGAAGGTATTGATCATTTATAGAACCCTTAGTTTAAAGGGGGATTTGTTGGAAATTAAACTAAGCTTTATTAATTAGAAATTATATTTCTAATAGGATTTACTTATTAGATTGTTTTCCTTTAGGAATTAGAGTTTGTGAGGGATACACTCCCCAAATCCTTGTGTGTTTTAGATTTATTATTACCCTATAAATAGAGGGTGATAGAGGTTTTTGTGATTTTGGAAGAGAGAGGTAGAGGAGTAGGATTAGATACCTCAAAGAATTGTAAAGAAAGCCCTTTCGGGTTTGGAGAAATTCCGCGGGTCAGCGAATTGTGTTGTTTTGTGGCGGTTGTGACATACACGTTATATTGTGATTGTATTCCTCTTCTCTCAAACACATATTCTTGTGTTAAATAAATAAAAGCGCTTCCGCTTATTATCGTCTTACTATAAGAACTATTTTCTAGTTCTTAAAGTTGAATATCGGAGATTTTTATCTCTAACACTTGGATATATTACATTTCGTTGGATCAATCAGAAAGCAACACGGACATACTAAGTTTTGTGTACGGAGTCAGAATTGCGAATAGTGTGATATGATTAATGTGATTATATAAATAATGAATGGTTAACTTTAGTAAAACAGTTTTTACAAACAAATCTCACAGTGATAAAAAAAAAAAAAAAAAACTTTTTAATGATTTCGTAGACAATAACTTGCATATCGAAGCTCAGTTACAAGGGAAGTCTAAACTCGGCAGGATCGAATTTCCAACTTGCAAAAAAAGTGAAGAATTTGAAGCATAAAAAAACAAGATTATGAAGTGTTTGAGCACTACAAAGAAACATCACAATTGACAGCAAAGGCCCCATTGGATGTGTTGAAAACAAAGGCAAATGGCTTTCTTCATTTGCTCTAATCTAATCAAAATTGTAGCTGTTTGGATAAATCATAAATGGGATTGGAATGGACACATCCCACATCTGGGCTGCCTTGCTTCATTCCAAACACTCGAGGCTCGAGCACAGCCAAATAATTGTGTTTTTTTTTCCAGTGCTTCGTAGGCACAGGCTTCTAACGGTGCACACTCAGTCGCAGTAGCTCACGTGAGAAGCACGTGGGCCCCCAACAACTACATTCATTCATTCATTCATTTTGACGTGTTAAATCACAATGATTTGGTTTTGACCCTACAAAAAAAAAAAAAAAAAATCTTAGTGATCTGTGGGGACCACTCAACTCTCCCTTGTGTGGGTCCCGACATGGATTTAAGTACAAGGAACAAACGGTTTTGATTGGGTTTCATTTCACGCTCTTTTTTTTTTTGTTTTTTTAAGTTATTTTCTTGATCTGACGGCTGTTATTACTCTATTTCCTTTGCTAATTACACGTGTCAGCGTAGGGATCGTTGAGTTGCCCCTTCTTCACTCAAAATGTCTTATTGCCATTGTGGTGTTGTTTCTTTGTTTGGCTGCTCTCTAGTCTCTTCTTCTCATCTAATCAAACCTCAAAAGTGGAGCAATGCATTCAATTTTATTTAAAATATTTTTATTTGATTATTATATAAACATGTGCTCTAGAATGATTAAGGTAAAAATGTATCGATAATAACTGAAAAAATGAATTTAAAATATTTTTATTTCTAAACAAAATAAGTATTTGAATTATCTAAAATTTGCATTAAGGCTAGAGAATCAAATTGACTACATAGCAATTTTTATTTTTTATTTTACATTATACATTTCAAGTGTCCGAAATTCAAACTTGAGAGACAAGAGTAATGTAAATGATCTATCCATGCATGATGAATATACTCAATATAAGTTGGTTAAACCAAATTCTTACAACATAGAAGTTGCACTAAAAGTAGAACTTGTAAATAAATAATTTTATTCCTTTTTAAAATAAATAAGAATGACTAACATGTATATGAGGTTTGAAGGGTTTTTTTTTCAAGATAAAAAAAAAAAAAAAAATCCTGCCTCATACATATGGCAATATTTGGTGTAGTTTTAATAAAAATATATGTGAGGATTGTTTTCTTGCGAGTCATATGAGTTAAACAGAAGCTTACAAAAATGTATGGTTATCCTCCTATGTTTGGATTACATCGATTTAACATTAATTATTTTAGTTCATGTGGAAATTCTAAACCAAACAATAATAATAGAAAGTGGAGGAAAAGATTTAAGACTTAAAGAGTAATGAAGATAAAATCTCATGTCACTAAAATAGATAATCAAAGGATGTATTTTAGAGAAAATGTGAAACTAACGAACATAAAGAAATCGTAAAAATCAAAACAATATCGTCTCCATCTAAGAGTAAATAGAGGACCTTCTATTTAATTTTGGAAAAAAAAAATAATTTTACAAATCAGAACCGTTCATAATTTATCTCATATATAGTTGAGATAACTGGAGTGCAAAAAACCAAATTGAAAAAATAATATTTCACAATTCGATTATTGTGAATTTCTTTTCAAACAAAACGATATTTGCTTATGATGATTTACTCATTGAGATAAATCAAATGGTGTTAAAATTATTTGTTCTTAATTGTATCTTGAATATATTAAATGAACACTAAATGAGAGAAAATTAAAGTCCATAGAAATTAAGGATCCAATTTCCCTAGTTCGTTGAGTCTTACAAAGACTTCCCACAAGCAAGCAATAGAGGTAAAATTAAATGAAAGTGTGCATATATAACTTGGCTCAGCAATCAGCATAACACTGAACTGGATTGAACAAGAAAAACCATTATTAGTTCTTTTTAGCATCTTTTATAAGTTGATTAGGCATTGCCTCTTGAGACTCTTTAATTTCTTTGTTTGAGCTGAATTCAATTAATCTTCCATTCTTCAGTGAAAAACATATCACCAGAAACTCTGATATGAGTTTAATTTGGAACCATAAATGAAGAACTTGAATTGTCAGGAAAGTTGCTGACTAAAGTATATAGCTAGAATTAATGTCGCCCTTTTAATTCAAATTGGTCAAGAAAAATTGGTACTTTTGCAAGATTTTTCACCATGAAGGTGGGCCAAATGAAAATTTTGTTCAGTGATAAATGAAAATGCATGCTAAACAAAAAAAAAAAAAAAAACTGACCCAGAAATTCTTGAATAAAGAAAGCTATATATTTTGGTAGACTTGTTGGTTTTTCTCTAAAATGTGTGGATTCTTTTTGTCATAGGGCAGTGGAAAATGGGCATTTCTGATTCCTTTTTCCTTTTTCTTTGCAATGATTTGAGGGTTCAACGTCAAAAGTAGGACTATAAATGTGTACCTCACTGCCAAAATTTATTGGACATGAATGTGTAAATAATGCATGATTCTCTCCTCTCTTGCTTGATGCTTTTGTGATTTTGACCAATGCAATGGTGCGAGATTTGTTTGTTTCTGTGCATTTATATCATCCAAGCTCAGACATGCATCTATGGCTTCTGTACCTCTGCAATTACTAACTTTGTCAACTTTATATATGGAGATTCAAAGTTAAGTTATCTCAATAATGTTATATATGAAGTAATAATGAACGAAATTATTAGAAATTAAAATGTTTCAGATTAGAAATTGAGGGTTAAACTAAGATTTTTAAAATACTGAAGGACTGCTGTTTGGAAAAATTAATATATCTCGTTTGCCATCACTGAGAACTTGGGCAACATGTAATAATTATGCTGGCATGTTAATTATCAATTTCAACATTTTCCATAGAAATTTTGTGAAAATGCCAAGATTGATTGAACTTGGTTTTGACAAGTATGCTTCGTACACTAATCATGCAACTGGATGGAAAACGATCGTGAAGTTTTCTATAAAAAAAATGGTTGATTTCTTGCTACAGAAGTGATCAAGCTACCGACAACTTCGTGAAAAACTGTCCATTTTCAAGCCCAGGAAAGGATTTGCTCGCAATGCCACAGATTTTACAGTATATTATTATATTTTGATCATTCTAATCAATTAAAATAATAACATTATCTATGAGGAAATTCTATTCTAAACTTTAAGTTTACTGCTAATTAATAACAATAACACCAAACTCATAACATCATGAAAGCTCATAAATAAGTCCAACTTTTTTTACCTATTTATCCTTCCCACCTACAGTATTCTAAAAGTTGATCGGGGATTAAAGAAAGAAACTTACGTCACAAACTAAAAAAGGGTGGAAAAAAATAAGTCTAACTTTTAGTTGGTCGATATAGCATATATCGTTTGTACCATTCTCCCTCCACCCCCCTCTTTTTCCTTTTAATGAATATAATAACTACAACCCTCTCTCTTTTTCTTTTTTCTTGTGTGTGTGTGTGTGTGTTTGTGTGGTGTAGAAAGTAGAAACTACAAAATAAGTCGCACCTCTCATGATGAATAAGATGTCTTAAAATAATAGGACAAGATGTGACAAAGTGTTGGCTTGCGGGGATTTCAACAATATAATATCAATGGTTGCATTGCATTAGAATGTGATATGATCCTACAACCTCGTGCATGCAACGTAAGAGAAATCAATGAATTGCAATAAACAATGCCATATATAACTTGACAAAACAAGAGAGAGAGAAACCTTATCTAAAAATCTTATAACCCTACATATATTACTATACGAGTAGTACGTAGTATTGATTTGCTACCATTCCAATATTCCATGCATAGTTTAATTTAGTGATCTCACAAGCTGTGTCTTTGGTTTTAGTATCTTTCTTCTTGTTATCCTCAACAAAGACGAACAAGAAAACATAAACAATGTTTTCCTTTCCTTTCCTTTCTCTTCCTTTATTGTCTCGTAAACAATTTCAAAAAATTGAATGAACATGCTGTGGGGAATGTGCTGGTGATCTTCCCCTCACACATGAAAACAAACACTAACATAAAATGGAGGGACACACCCAAATTTTTTTTTTTTTTAATTTTTTTTCCCAATATTTATTCAGCTAATTATTAAATATACAAATCTCTCTGGAGCCTGGAGGCTGGAGGCTGGAGGAGGAGTTAAAACTTAAAAAGCCTGGAATAGATTCTATATATATACAATAGTTTTCTTATCTTTCTGCGACCACACCTCTGACCTCACCCACAAGTAGTGTGTTTTATTTCATTAGTTATTTGAGAGATTCTTTGTACTTGTTTATGCGTTTGTGTTTTAAATACTACAACCTACGAGATTTGAAATATCAAATTGGGAAGGTTTCAGATTCAAAATTGTTCACAAATTGTTATTGAGTTTTAGAATTTAGATCATCACCAATTCACCATGCATGTATCATGTATGTTACAACTTTGATATTCAAAATGTTTGAGCACTAGTTAATGCAGCAGCCAGCCGTGCATGGTATTATTATTATTATTATTATTTTATGCTGAATTGAAACTTTTGTTTCAAGAGATGGAATGGAGCAGTCCAATTTTCATTTTCACTATGGGACGCTTTTATTATTTTTCATATGCGATGCCATTAGCAGTCATAATTTTGTAGCATTGTATTGGCCTATTGGGTTGACGAGGACCTTTTGGTTTTGCCCTGCAAACTTCATGACATTTGGAGTTGGTATTGGACTCTATTAACACTTGCAGCTACGATTGCTTATACCCAACCCAAGTCAGAAAAAATTCAAAGTTTTGCCCTATTTTCAAAACCGAGTTGCAAGTAATCACAAAATTTTCAAGTTTAATACGAAAATGAGGAATTCCTTCAAGTTTATGCGATAATGACATCCAAACTTTGAGAAAACTTTTGGTTACATCGTGTATGCAAGCATTTCAATTGAGGCGGCGGTGAACTTTCCCTTAATTGAAGCTCAACGTGATTAGTAATACAGCATACCCAAACAACATTTTATCTACTAATGCATCTTTCTCCGCAACCTAAGCCCTAACAAAAGCCATCTTCAACGAAAACACTCGAGTGTATGCTTTTCATATTAAGTTCTCCCCACATGAAACCGCACTAATTATGTATCAAGGAAAGCGGCAATAAAACCGACTTTCTCCAGAGTCCAGACACAAGATGCTGCTTAAAAGTTAAGACAAATAAATTACTGCACTTGCACTGAATTATTATCTAGTAGTATCTACCCAACCATCACAAGGGTTGCAGCAGAAAATGTCGAGGTTCCATTGATGAACAGCTTCTCCATTAAAAACTTTTTCCCTCAGCCAGATCTCTGAATTACATTGGACATGTATAGTTTATATGTCTAAACAAATATAGCAGGTAGTTAGTAGATTTAACCTACCTTTGAATTGCATCTAACAACAAAATTGGATACATTCACATGCTATGTAGCATATACAAGTAAACTATTCATCTATTACTGTAGTTGTCATTGTATGACTACCACAAAACTTTGCAGACTAATTTGGTAAAACTTCAAAAGTCGTCTGATGGTTTGGTTGTCTATCCGCTGCAAGACAGCATATACTGAAGTCCCAGCCTAAAGCAGAAAACTACTGTCAGTATATACCACACTGAGCACAAATACTCGCTAATCCTGCAGTTTTAGATTGAACGATGATAGATTTTGGGATGACCAGCTATACAGTTTCATCAAAAAAAGTTGTATTAGCCTGCAAAGGGGGACAGAATATTAGCTCATCATCCAGATCAAGTCAGTCGTGACTCGTGATTCCAATAAAAAAGTATGAGCTTCTTAAACACAAATGAGTAAATCAAAACAGGTTCATCTTTTATGGACTGAGTGCAAGAATTGTCTTACACTAGTAGGTCTAGAAGCATGCCACATATTCTCAAATAAAGACTGTAAATCCTCTTGTTAAATTACACATGGCGCATCTACATACTCTCGTGTAACAAAAGATTTATACTATGTATGCACAATTAATCCACCAAAAAAAAAAAAAACTGCAAATTGACATAGACAGTAATTGTTTACTGTTAATGGTAAAACATTCCAAAGAATAAAGGAATTTTACCTGATTTTAGGGCAATAAAAACGTGAAAGGTGTTACAAGTTAGCTATTGCCATGGCTGGGATAATGAGACAGTAGGTATCGATGCACCTAGACCTTGTTTCCCATGTATAGCAGATTTTAGCACCTTATACTGTTCAGTAACAGAATCATATAATGACTGTGTATATGCTGTCTTAGCCTGCAATACAAAGACAGCCACATATAAAAAACCTATCATATGTATCATAAACTGAATCACATAATTGCTTAAAAAAGAGTTCAACTCAGCATTCTCACTATTGATTACCCAAACATAAAACTCACACGATTCAAGAAAAAATTAACCACTGAATTATACTGAAGTACTAGCAAGTAAAATCAAGTAACAACATATAATGGAGTCTCAATGGTTACACTATGTTTTCTACAGTAGTTTCTCTGATCCCCATTCATGTCATTAAATATGATGTAAAGATGCAGGTATAAGACCAGATACAGCAATTTCAAGGTTATGTCCAGCAAATTCTACAAAGAGAATGTTCACATTTTAGTCAATTTTACTTGTGGTCTCCACTTCATAATACCTCTAATTTTTGCTTTGAAATATATATATATATATATATATATATATATATATAGAGAGAGAGAGAGAGAGAGAGAGAGATTCTCAAAGGACAAGAGGAGAGGGAAAGACACAAAGCCCGGCCAATTTGGTACTCAATTCTCACAGTTGATATCCCAGTAAAACATACAGTTGTTCTTAGCAAAATAATGCTAATATTGTCAGAAAACATAAAGGATGTAACTGAGATTTCACTTCGAAAAGACAAAAATGTTAATCACAGTACCAAATGACCGAAAATTCAATTGACTTAATCCATCTCGACCATATGGGACAGAGCTAACCTTTTCTGGGTCCTCAGCAGAAGCAGCAAGATCATGGAAACTAATTTCTGGTCCCACTGACAATCCAGTTCCATGGTAGGATATCACTCTTTTCTCCCCAATTTCTTTTTCAACCTTCAAAGATATTTTTAGTTAGATAAGATTTTCATGGATGGTAAATGATAAGGTGAAGTAAGAAGTTACCTCTTGTGGAGGGGGCATAATATCATAACATAAAATTGCCAAAGGATATATGTGACCAGGCACCCCAGCATGTTCGACAAGCCTTCGCATGTTGTCCACTGAGGAAGTGTCAAATGGTGCCTGAATAGTCATAAGTAAGTATGTGATAAGTACAACTAAAGTTTGATAGAAATGATTTGGAAGATTATATAAGTAGAAAGTGGGATAATTTTATTGAAGTATGAAGTTTGAGAATGAAAATACAATTTGCGAAAATCAATCCCCTTTTCCCGCATTTTCTTCAAAGTTAAACTTAATCCTGTAGACAGTCCACCCTAGTTATGTTAAGCAGAAAACAACCAATGCAACCCCTGATATGGATCATCAAGTGAAGAAATTACCAGAATGTAAATCCATTCAAAACTTTTATAAGATGACAACAGTTTCATCAGTCATAAAGGAATGAAGCCCAAAGCGATAACCAAGAGTTCAAGCTCGTTAGACAAGGAATCACGAATATTTTATGTCAAGTAGACAATTGAAACTCAATATTTGAAGCCTTCCACTGAGAACATCATTGCAAACATACAAGTTGATATTAGAGTGACACCAAAACACTCGAGCAAAGAATCTCTTTCCATGTGAACCACTCTAGAGACCATATATGCTTCAAGTGCATCAACTTTTTCAAGTATACTCAGTTTTCTCGGCGACTACGAACTATATCAATTTTATTGATTACTGCTAATAAACCTCCTTCTGCGCCAGCACTGAAATGTGGAGTTTATTTTAGTAAAAAAAACTTCATTCCCACTAATCCAATTTTTATAGAAATCAAAATGGCGAACACATTGGCAAGATTTTGGGGTACACAAGTAATTCATATGGTAAATGAAGCAGATAAAACCAAATACATCCATGCCAATAAAGTTCTTTGGTGAACTAATTGGCAAGTAAGTGTATCAAGTCTATGAGAATCTGTGGAAACTCTTAAATCTGTATTAGATGTAAATGAGGTATGAAACTCTTACAGGGTACCATTCTCCAGTAACAGGGTCTGGTCGATCCCTTCCACCACTCGGTGCAATCCATATTATTGTTGATCCACCCCTGGGTGTTCACATTAGGTTAGTCTTTCTTACATCTTCGCTGCTAGATTAAGCTACTTGAATGTGCAGACTGAGAAAAGGAATATTTAAATGCAAAACAAAAAAGCCATTAACTAAGACAAGATACATGATCACGAAGTAAAGGTTCAATTGGAGGTCCGGACCAATTTCACCTCCACATGCCCACAACTTGTCAACTATGCCTAATGTTGTTTAAGGGAAAAGACAAACACAAGTACCAACTTTAGAGTATTGTATGAGTACAGAACATGTTACTCTGTCAGAGATCAAATATTGTGAAACCCAAGACCAGAGTTACTACCTTGAGAATAAGCTTTTTTTTCCTTGTTCAGTCTTAACAAGATAAGAAGTGTTGTCAGAATGGTTTTTTCACTATTCCTAAGCTGATCTACAGAAAAGAGCATTGTAAACTCTTATGCATCTAAGTTAACAAGTAAATAATCAACATGAGAATGGGAGAATTTACTAATGCTGAGATAGTCTATCAGTTCATCATACATGCGGGATTATCATAGGAATATAAAACGTCAAACTGACAATGTTAAAGAAAACATTCTCCAAGACAATAACGATTTGTTTCTACTCTTCTTTACTTGATAAATGATCTTGTAACATACGCTTACGAAGATGTACCACTGGCAAGGGGAACTAAAATATGATAGGAAGTTACTGTAAGTAGACTTAAACTTTACATATATATGATGAAGTGCTTATTAAAGAAAATTAGTATGTTAAAGTAAAGACCAAAATAAATGATTCAATATGATCCTGGATCCCGCGGAAGTATGAGAGAATCATAAAAATAGAAGCAGCAACGTACCTCAAAAGCAAAGCCATCTCCTTTAAGCTTTTTGTGTTCGCTCTACGTTTCATCTCGGCAAGCTCAGGATCATCATTCATGTGTTTCTTTGAGTAAACACACAACAGATTCCTAAAAAAATTGGGACTTAGATACTGTATGTTATTTTAAATGGGATAAGCATGTTTCATTCAACAAGCTTCTTGTTGGAATAAGAGGAATGCACCTTCCCATGCTAAAGGGCTTGCAAAGAGGATCAGTGATAACTCTATCCCCAGCTACATAGGTCTGCATTGCAGAACATTGGTTAAATGGCTTAATCCAATCATACGTGAGCATCAAGCAATATAATCTCAGACTATAGATAGAGATTATCACCATTTTCTCAGCAAGATTAGGATTGGTAGATTCCAGCAGCAATGCAATGACAGCTGGATCTGCCTCACTTTGGTGGTTAGACATCAAGACAATGTTTTCGCCCTGAAAATTGGTAACACTCATGCAAATTAAATACATCCACAAAACTTGTCAATTATAAAAGAAATTTACAACGTGTTATAGGTAGCATATAAGGCTGAAACATGCTACGTTCTTAATGCCAGCTGTCCTACTTTCCAAAGTTGGTACTTGTAATTTAATTGCAGCCAGTGTCATGTAATAATTAGGTAATTTTGTCACTCTACTTGAATTTGCAACAAGGAAAAGTGATATGGATCTCCTTTAAAAGAAAACAATTATTAAAAAAAAAACCCTTCTAAATGCACCTGAAGCAGCAAAGAGAAAATCAAGCTGGACAAACCAGACAATAATATCAAACTGAAGCAGTTTCACTCTCATGTCAGAAAGAGAAAATCCGCAGATAAGACTCTACTCTCAAACTGGACAATAATATTAAATCAATATCACAGAAAAAAGAATGCACCTGAAGCAGCTTCTCTCCTATTTCATTGAAGAGAGAGATGTTTCCGACATAGGAGTTTCTGTAAAGAGATTTAAGTAATTAACTGTTTAATTTGCATGTACCTGAGAATTAAAGGGGGAAAAAAACAGCATTGCCAGAAACTTTACATTATTCCGGAAGAAACATCAGAGCTTAAAGGCAAATAGTCGGTTTGAAAAGGTAGCAAGATTCGAACAAGACTTAAGTCTATATACTTCTATTTTGCTAGCTTCTAACTCACTCCTGATAAGACACTTGTCTCAAGAGACATACCCAAAGGAAACAAACTCCCGTCAGGTACAAACTCTATACAACCAAATACATATAACCAGAGATAGATTTTGGTAAAAGATGCCCATGTATTAAAGTAATCATTCTGAACTTGCCTCCACCCCTTATTTTTTGTGACAATTAGTTTCAAACAAGATAGATAGAATTTTTTATTGCAAATATGGTAGCTATACAGTAGCTTGTGCCAAGTTGAAGTTCAGGGAGGATTCACTAGTTTGATAAATTTATATTGCAAATATAATAGCTATATAGTAGCTGTGCCAAATTTAATGACGAACAAAAAAATTGGTCACTCACCTGAAATCAATCAAGGGGCGGATATAATTTTGGCCAAACATGTAGTAGTCAAAAGGTTCTCGAATAGCTTTGTGATATGATGAGAATTGAAAAGGATCCTGAAAGAGTAAGTATATCAGCAATTATAGCAGCAGATATGCGAAATTGCTTACAGCGCAACAAGTAGATAGCACGGTAATTACCTTGACATCCATGAAAATGCGATCAAATGCCAAAGCCATGTTAGACAATACAACCTCAGTCGCTTTGGGGTCTCCACTTTGGTAAACCTAGAGTTATTCAGTAATAAATCAATCACTGAATAGCAACAAAAACAAAGAATCATCTGGGTTTCACACATTCTCATTTAAGACATGGTGTAGATAAAATTTTAAAATAAATAGCTAGAATTTATATTTGGTGATATTTTCTTATACTCTTATCTTTGGTGAAACTGTGGTCAATTTTGGGTTTTAAACTAAAGTTAAAGTTAATATTAACAAAGCAGTAAAAGCATTTTACTGCTCTCAATATCAACCTAAAAAATAATTAAAAAAAAAAAAGAGAAGATGATAGTTGGAAAGGTTTAAAATAAAAATTTCACCATAAATATCATGCAACAATTGTATGAACACAACAACAACAACTAAACATTTATCCCACTATGTGGAGTCGGCTATATGGATCATATTTCACCATTGTATCCTATCTACACACATCTTTTAATTTATATTTTGGTATAACATGTCTTTTTGAGTCGTTTCTTTCTAACTCTTTTTAGCTCTTCCTCTTCCCCTTTTAATTCAAGTTAATGTTTCTAAATTTTCTACACAACGTATTGGGGAATCTAAAGATCCCCTATGCACATGCAACAATTGTATGAATGTCAAAAGAAATTTGGATAAAAACATGTGCACAAAGGTCACACTTAAAGAGGTAAACCAAGAAAGTGAAGCAAAGTTTCATAAAACATACTATGGAATACTTTGATGTATGCCAATTTAATCAGAAAAGGAACAAATCATCATTATCGATGTAGAAAATAGTGCGTTGAGTGAAAAAAAAATTGAAGCATTTAGTAAAATGAAGCAGGTCATTGAACAAAGAAAAATCTATAGAATGGGATGTTACTTCTCCAGACCCAAGTCAATTTCATTTGAACAAGTTTCGAGCTTAAGCTCTAAAAACTGCATAGATTAACATGATAAAAGTTCAAAAATAAAGGAATATTATAAAATCGGTGAAAGAAAAAGGTACGAAATTTAAGAAATGTGTTAATGGTAGAAAGTATCAGGGCAAGTATCATACATATCATACAGTGCTGCAAATGTAGTATATCCGATTGACAGATTAAGAAAATAGAAAGTCAAAGAAGATTAATTTACTGCATTTCGATAATTCTGATACAACTCCTCCATGCCATGACTAACATTCAGAGGGACCCTTCCAGCTTCTCCTGCTTTTCTAATCCCAGAAAGCATATCTGTAAACATTAGATTTCAAATAAGGAAAGAAAGAGATTTCCACAGATACCAGTATGGTACAAAAGCATTTTGAATCCCAAGCTTCGATTTTACCAATAAATGAATTTGTGATAAACTTCAAACGTGCACAAAGTCTAAAAGGATACAACCAATCATATGTGTTCTTTAAACTGAAAGCAGAGAGACATTCTCAAATTCATTTATGAGAAAAACTCCTAATGACAGATATTTCTTTGAGCAAAGAAGGCAATTATAGTATCTGCAAAGACAAAATGTACAAACAACTAGATGCCACCAACTTTTGCCAGAGGATTCTTCTTCAATTATGTTTATTTTCCTTATCCCCAAGCCATTTACTTTTCTATACTGGGCGGTTCAGCAGCTCCAGTTGCAATAAAAATTATTTATTTCAACATCTCCTGTAGTGATTCTCATTGACAGACTCAATTCTGTTAAAATTAGTAAATTACAGTAAATATACTCATCTCCTTTAATGATATGACTATTTTGGAAATGGATACGTTCTAGTTACACTATGTCGCATTTTCTACCAAGATGGTTCCAGTTTTCTGATGCATAACATGACGGTGCCGTCAATTGTTCATTTTGACGCTCATGATGGCAGGATAAGTTGTTAAAGAAAAGGATTTAACATTTACCACCTTTATAGATCTTTAACAACAACATCCAAAGCATAAGGCATGCACATTCAGTTTATCATGATACTTTAGAAATATAAATTTTGATTGTGGCTTCAAAAGCTGGTGTTTGAATGGAATGAACTTCAAGGCTTTAGTGACCCTTTTGTTTCCTTACTGGTATACCAACTGAAGAGGAGCAAAAAATTTCACACTTTCAGCAACAATAATTTCATAGGTTATCCTGCATGCACGTCTATTTGTTGCACATTTCTGGGACATATTGATCATGATTACATCCTTTAAAAGCAAGTTTCCAAAAAGATTCGGTTTTTAAGATTTCAACTAATATCCTTTTCCCTTACCTCTAGACCAAGATATAATCTTTCCATACAAGGGCCAGATTTCATGCCACAATTGCATGAAGCAGCTAAAAGTTCTTTCCCCATAATTGCAAGGAAGAAAGATTATGCGGAAAGTTATTTCGGACTTTTAATCCGCAAACAAAAGGCAAGACATAAATGCTATAGTAAGCACTTCAATGTTATGTTTGTCTAGGCGAAAGAACGTTCAAAAATTGACAACTTCAACAAAACAGGAAAAAAAAATTAGTAAAAGCTTCTATTTGATCTAAAAATCACAAGACATGTCATTCTTAGTTGGCAACTTGCCATCTTCTTCAAATGCTAAAGGACAAAGAAATTCAAAGAAGCAATCCTTAGTAAAACCTTGGCAGATCATTATCTAGTTAGCGGATATAGTCCTTGTGATAACTTAAAAGTCCAAGCCTAGACAATAAAAATAATACAAACCCTAATAACAACCATACAACCAAGAGATTCCAAATATAGAACAAACAAAGTGAGTCAAGTATTATTCTCCTTAGTTCTCACAAGCAACCATGTGACACCAAATGGCACTGCATGCGTTTATTTCTCTAAAACCCAATAGAAAAATAACTGCGCACTTGGTACGCCTCATCCAAAATCTCAAAATCATATAACGATGAACAAACTTCTAACTTAAAACTGACAAAGCATCTCCACTTTGCTGCTTTGCAATCATTAACGGAAACCCACTACACTAGATACCTCTTGAACTTCATAATAACCACATAAATAATCTTAGCCACATAGAGAGATGTTGGGTACATAATTAACATGCGCGGATAGAACATACATGTCTTAGCCAGTGCATGTACATATAAAACGACTCAATATACAACTATACAGATGCTTATTAACATATTTTACTTGTTACATACGTAATTTACGAAGAAAATGACTAGAGATGTGTTTATGTTTGCAGAAACATGCATCAAACACCACATCACAATAATGGCACAAATATATGCATATATGCATATACAGAAATGTGCTTGTGCGTGCATTAAACACCACATCAGTACATTGACACAAGCACCACAATAAGCAATCAATATCTACTCATCTGTCTAAGCATTTGGCATTAAACATTCAGGAAACAGCAAATATCAAGAATAACAAACCAATTACCGGCATTATCCACATTGAAAGACATAATCTACAAGACCAAGTATTAGAGTTTGCAATCCAAGTTCAAATCACAAGAACTGAAATGTCGCGGAATTGTAATAATTCAATAATAACATGAATCGTTTCCAATATCAAGTTTACATCTTGAACTTCACCTCACAAAAATCACTCAGATTAGTGTAGTGTGGATGAAATAAATTATCTATTTTACATGATATAGTCCACCATCCAAGCAGCTCCTCTGATCACTGAAAGTCTACCTCTAAGAGTGTGTATATATAAATATGAATACAAGAAATAGATATATAAGAATAACTGCTACTCTTTGCAAAGTTCACATAACAAAAACTGAAATTTCACTGAATTGTAGTAGTTTAACAACACAACACGAATCATTTCCATATCAAATTGTAGTCGAAAACGCAAGTACATATTATACACATAGATAATGTAGGTATGGATTAATAAATTAACTATTTCACATAATATATTCCACAATTCAAGAGGCTAATCTGATCGCTGAAAGTTTTCAACAAGCAATATAACGCGTGTACATACAAGTGTAAATACGTGAAACAGATAGATTAAACAAATATATATTTATCAATACCTACATGTACATGCATTAAAAAAAGGCATGCAGAGGTAAAATGTGAGCATAGAAATGGACCTTCTTCAGTACGAAAATCAACGAAATTGAGCGAAAGAGGAAGCTCGGAGGCGGAGCAGCTAGAACTGGAACCAGAAGCCTCCACGGCCGCCGCAGCTGCGGTGGTGGAATCTTTCCTCTTATCGTCACCGAACTCCGCCATTCCCCGCACCGACTTTGAGGAAGAACACAACGCTAATCCGGAGGGAATACAATTGCCGGAAAAAATGAAATAATTCCTTGAAGTCGAAGCAGCGGTGGAAGAAAGTCTGGCCGTTAATGCAGCTGAAGTGTAGGATAAACTACACGAAGGAGGAGCAGAGAGGATCACCATAGGTAAAGACTTTTAGAGTATTATCACAGAAAAAGTAATCACTGCGCGATGGTGTTGCGGAAGAAAGAGAAAGTGAGCGAGAGAGTGTGTGACTATGTGTGCGGAGGAGAGAGAGTGAGAAAAGAAAAAGGGCAATGGAGAAGAGAGTGTGGCTCTTATTGAAGCGGTGTTGTGGGGGGGGGGGGGGGGGGGGGGGGGGGGGGGGGGGGGGGGGGGGAAGATTGGGTGTGGGTTGGGTGCGTGTCGATGGAAGAGAACCGCACGTGCTTTTCATCGCCCAATACATATGGGTCGAAGTCAGATAATGATGGATTCGGAGGGAAGTGCAGCTTGGTAAATTCTTATCGTTACACGTGGCAGATCATTAAGGAAAATATTGTTCATATCGATGTATATCTTACTTTTTTTTTGTTCATTTTAGTTTTTTCCTTTTCTTGGAAAGAGCAATAGATATAGACCGTGGCAGATTTTTGGCTTGCTCGGAATTTTCTCATAAGTATTCAAAATAATATTTTGTAAAATTTTATACAAGCAAATATTTTTATTTTTATTTAAATATATTATATTTTTTTAAAATCCTTTTCTTCATTTTATGTAGAAATTTAAATTAAATATTTTATATTTTTTCTATGGGAATTTATAGGCAAATTATTTTACACTTGCTTTCTACATATTTTTTACATGTGTTAAAACTGCTTTTTCATTTTTTATAATTCTAATAAATTCATTACTTATATTATCTACTTTTGTATTTTACAATTTTATATGCTAAGAAATTACAAGTCAATATTAGTGCTGTTGATTGATGATTTAGTTATTTCTTTTCATGACAAATAAATAATTAGTGAAAGAAGACAAAAATCATAACCACCAACATGTTACAATGACTTTGACATTTCACTAAGTCTTAGTAATAAAAGTAGTACTATTTAACCATTGACCAAATAACATTTTATTGACTGGTCTCTTTAGGGTGCTTTTGGATGATATATTTTTAGATTATATCATGAAATGTTTTTCTTTGGAATTTGTTATGAGAAAAGTATATTTTGAGAGTGTTTGGAATGAAAGATTTTGTTTTGTTGGGATTTGTATGGAAGGTTTTTTTATTAATAAAAGTTTGAAATTTAAATTTAAATTAATATTTTATTATTTTATTTTCATGAGAATTATGTTAGAAAGAATTGTTTAATTTTAAAATTTAAATTTAATATTTTAATTTAAAAAAACACTGTAGCAAAAATAATTACTGTAGCATTGTTTTTGTTTTTTAAAATTTTGATGAAAAAATTGAACAAAACAAACAACTCATTTTACAATTGTGAAATAAATCACAAAATTCATGCTTTCCAAACAGAGCCTTAAAATAATTTTGTGATGATTTCATAAAAAATTGTGTAACAATTTGAAATTTACATGGTAAGCATATAAAATTAACTTAATTCGGCCAATAAGAAAATTGCTATGCAACAAATTTATATAAAAACAGTTAATTAATTACGATTGAAATTTTATTTTAATTTTTTATTACTTTTATTTTGCATTAAAATCCCAATATAATGTCATATATGAACATCTTATATAGGAACATGCTTGACAGGCATAATTGTCTTAAAAGTTAATCATTTGTCACAGTCTCTTATGAAGCTACGCCAAAAATTGATGTCTATTGTAATGCAAAATATTCATTTGTCCTTTTTCTTTATGTCACACCTGAAAACCTTGTGTGTGTTTTTTTAATCTATAATGATAGATATCTATGACAACAAGTATGCAATGTTCAGGAGGCAACGTACGTTTATGAACTTCTTGCCCATTTTGAATTCATTTTCTTCACACCTTCTAGTTTATCAATTTCTTTTTCTCTTTTTTACTTTTTGTTCCCTTTTCAACACTATTTGAGACAAATAAAGTAATAAACCTAGCTAGGAACGAAGAATACACTAGCATCATTGAGTACATAGGTGTTAGAAGACAAGAATACATGAAGTGCTATTGCCAACTTGCATATAAAGGAGCAAATAAACTCGTATATGTGTGTGTGTGTGTGTAGGGAGTTTAAAGAGCATAACATATGGAAATACTTACGAGTATTCAGCTTGTGAATGAAAAAGTTAGGACAGAGAAGTAAGAGAACCTCAGAAAG
Source organism: Ophiorrhiza pumila (assembly GCA_016586305.1). Lineage (NCBI taxonomy): Eukaryota > Viridiplantae > Streptophyta > Magnoliopsida > Gentianales > Rubiaceae > Ophiorrhiza > Ophiorrhiza pumila. The sequence goes on along the minus strand of BLIW01000008.1, from coordinate 32,662,567 downwards.
TGGTCTGAATATTGCAATTCTTAACAAGAAAAGACACTGCTTGGCTTAAAAAAGTTTCAACGGATAAGCAAGATGTGGAATAAGAGAAATGAATGGAATGAATCTTATATAGAAAATCTCACGAGTTGAAATATTGACCAATGAAATTTCACAAGTTGAAAGAATGGCGATTGGAGATTGGAAATTGGAAGAAAAGGCACAGCACGGCAGTGTGTACAATATATTAAGTGTGTGGAAGATTTTGTCTTTGTCTTCTCATCCACGAAATATTCATGAAAGACTCAAACAAAAAAATTACATAAATCCCACTGGTGTTGGAAGAACAGGGGCACTTTGACATCCACAAAAATGGACAAAATGATAAAAACCAACAACTAAGGTTAAACAGTACACAATAATTTTCTATGTTTACCGAGTCAAAGAATTTTATTTTAGTACAACATTGGCAAAGGAAGCACGATAATGTACTAAAAAAATTCTAAAATCTTTCATTGGTTGAAAATCATAAGTTGTTAAAAATTTCAGATCATTAGATTGGGGCATTCTGAATTTCAATCCACACATCAATAGATCATATTAGCTAAACTCTAATAAAGAAATGTATGCCAAAATATACTGACATTTATCTTCGGCACTGCCACACTCATTTCCACGAGGGATGAAAATTCATGAAATGTTCAAGAACTATAGAATACATGCAGGATACAGCCTTAGGTTTGCAGTTAGATTTGGGCGTCTGATTTTGAGTTCATATTGTTTTCCAACACTTCAATGCACCTTTACATTTTATTTTTTTTTTAATGGGCTTTATTTGAAGCCAACTATTACATTAATCCTATAGTATTACGTTAATTTATGAACTACATCTGCTCCTTTTCTACGTCTTGTTTAGTTATGCACTTTCTTTGAATTAGGTTTTGTCTCCCTTTTTAACACTTTCTTTGAATTAGTTTGTCTCCCTTTTAACACAGAAAATGTTTTGCCAACATAATCTGGGATAGACTTGTAGTGTCTAGCAGGATGTAACTAATCAAATAAGCCAATTAGCTATTATGTACAAAACGTTGAGATTTAACCAAGTCATTCCCGGGGAAATACAAGTATACAACCGCAAAAGAGAATCACTTTTGCATTTTCAATCTTGACTGCAAATATTAAACCATATCATCATGTCCAGTACTGAGAACACGGAGTAACACCCGAGCATGGTAAGGATAATATAGAGGTTTTAAACATTCTCATAATATATCATTGAAGGAACACAACATACTTATGTTTTATGCCCAGAATTGGTTTGATTTTCAACAGAAAAATGTAGGTAGTTCCGCACAATTTTTGAAGCAACAATATCTTCCAGTTTGAAATATTCTCATCATCACTACTATATCTTCTATTATGTTTTCTGTCAACTCATACAAAGTCAGGTTCTATCAGCAAAATTGTTTGCAATTGGAGGATATGAGTATGCCAAGCTCGGCGTTCTTGAAACCAACAAAGTTTTAAGTAAAAAGGTACATCTGTCTCAAACATCTAAAATAAATTTGAAAAAGGCACTGTGCCTTCAATTCAAAGAGGGCAATATTAACCAAGGAAATTCATGATCACCAAATGGAGTACAAGGTTACAGAGAACAAAATCTGCAAAAGCACGTTCTGGTGGCAAATCCTGCAATTTGATAGCCATGTGTCCATTAATAAGAACCAAATTATACAACTTAAATAATAGGTTCAATTTCTTCATAATGTTGCTGCTATCCTAATGAAGTAGAAACATTGCTTTTTATGCCAATTTCATGTCAGCCACCTCTGCCATCACCCTTTCACTTTCAAATCGTCACAGCAACATGTATCAGCTAAATTATAACCTTTCCTTTAAGCCAAAAGTAAAGATGCACATTCCTAAATTTACACCATTAAGGACACAAAATTTTCTGATTGCAACATCTTTGTGCATCTTCAAGTGTATCATTTGGTTATCTCTTAGACCCATATATCTGGAATAATTAGGTTAGCTTGTTCTTTTACTTCAATAAAGTAGATGAAAAAACAGAAACAAAATCGCATATTCATAGTTAAAGAAAGCATACCTTAAATTCCTTATTTTCTTTGTTTACTTGGATACGAAGACAAACTGCAAATGATGAATAGACAAACCAACAAATTAATACCAAACCTTCAATATCTTGATAGATAAAATTCATCAAAGAGCATAATTCAAAACCTCAACTTGCTTACCAGCAAGAACTGCTGTTCCAACACAGGAAAGAACTCCTGAGAGGAACGAGTTGAAGGGGAACGATCCAACAAGAGCCATGTATACTACCTGAGCAACCAACAAAGCAGAACAAAACATTAAAGCCGTTCTGAGCTACAAAGTGAATAATACACTCAATTAATAAAGAAAAACGATAAACTCATCCAGTTTCCAAAATTTTAATATTCCCTTTTTTTTTTCAAGCAACAACATCTATTTTTATCCTTACTCCTACTCTTAATCTAGTCTATGGGGTGGTGCAACTGGGCCATGGGGACGGGATGGAGAACCCACTTCATTATCCTACTCGTAATCTATAGGTTGGTCGTCTAATTGGTCCATGGGGGCTGGAAGGAGATAACCCGCCTCACAGACTATAAGAATGGCTGGCAGATTGTGAGTTTCAAACTCATGATCTATCAGAATATGACAGTTTTAACTTTGCAATGGTGGCCAACTTGGCTCCTTTATAAGGTATTGGGAAAGGGTGCTATTGAACGAGTGAGGGGAAAGCGAATATCAGATGTGTATGTCAGATGAAGAAGACGCAGACTTCATACATTTGATACTTGTACAAATTTGGACGGCATAATGTATTGAATCTTACAAGCTAGCAACTTAATCTCTCCCCAAAAACATATTTATTTGAATAAACTCATCGTTGCCAAATCTTGTAGCCAACATTCATATTAATATCTAACTATACATTTCAAATATGGTGTAATCACCAGATCGATATTTTAAAAGAGAAAATCAAAGGGCAGCAAAAATCTGGTCCCTCCAAAAAAAAAATGTTGGGAAAGTTCAATGTCACTCGAGGACACAATTTAACCGCCACCATTTCATAAAAATCTGATCTTTCAAAATATTTCCGCATAAATATGCATTTTGATTGTCATATAACACCGCAACTATCCAACAGAAAAATTGATTCAAGTAACACAAAATTAAGATAAGTCGCCACTAATTTGGCACTACCCAAAACCCTAATAGCACCATAGTTGTATTAATTGACACAAATTTTTTATCACATTAAGAAAAAACAAATACAGATCAAAAGAATTAAGCATGAGATTTGTTTGTTGGAAGTACCTGAATTAGGGCGGTGAAGACAGCAAATATGACGTACAGATCGATGATCTGAAAAAAAAAACAGAAATTTCTCTCAGCTAAACAACATGGCAATTAAATTGAGTGAGCTGAGACAGTAAGAGAGGGAGAGAGAGAAGCGAGACCTTGAGATTGGTGGGAGTGGCGGCGTAAGCAGATCGCAAAGAGTGGATGAGTGCCTGAGCTTCCTTCGTCGTCGACGATCTCGCCATTTCTGATCTCACCGTCGGCTGGGGAGGTCTACTCAAAACCCTTCTCTCAAATACTACTATAGTCTTTGATGATGTTATTTTAGTAAATATTTAGTAAACGAGAGAGAGATGCATTCATTTACTTACCCGTACCCGTACCCGTACCCGTACCCCTTTTTCCCCCCCCAATTTACTTCCTACTATTTAAACTTGGGTAGATTAAAATCAACCTTTGTCTGTCTGCGCAACTCACCATAAACATCTCAATGTATAAAAATCTACCTTTTACCCTTTTCTATTATACACAAAATTCAAACATAACATTTTTTTTGTTAAAATTATCAGTGTTTTGTAAATGTCAATTTTATCCACATATATATAAAATAACCAAAAACAAACAAAAATCATTATTTCTACAAAATTCAGCTAATTAGAGAGAAATTGAACAGAAAATTTTGTACAAATGACGATTTTAATTTATTTTTGTTTACGTTATATATGTGGATAAAAGTGACATTTCATAACACACTGTTAATTTTAACAGAAAATATTATGTTTACACTTTTGTCAATAGTACAAAATGATAAAAGGTAGATTTTTATACATTAGTGGGTTTATGGGTTGGTCTGAGTATACCATTGACACTGATAGGTCATACAAATAAGGTTGGAACAAAATACAATGAATGGCAATTTGTTCAATTACAAACGCTTTAGGGGAAAAAAATCCAACAATAATAAATTAATAATGGTGTTACTTTGCTTAACAAGCTTATACATTACTAGCGTTGAATGCTTGATAGGTTTATGTGGATATATATTTTATTTTGAGAATTGAAAAAATCAAGGTTTTGAAATGTATTTTAAAAAATAAATATTTTTGGATTGACAATTGAGTGTTTGGATTGACAAAACTTATTTTTATTAATTTTTGTATTAAAATTATTTTATTAATTAAAGTTTAAAATGACAAAATGATTCATTTTCGCTTATGTTTCCAATATTTTAAAAAGTTCTATTATCATCTCTCTTATTGTAATTTTGGTTCGCAGTGATATTTCATTCAATTTTTATGCAAGAACAATCCAACTTCATTAATCATTTGACATGTATATATCATTTTTATTTATTATATATGTGTTACCCAAACGAATGACGATATGAAATTGAAATTGTAATATGAAACATGAAAATAAAACTTTTTGAAAATTGGAGAATAAACTTTCAATTTGATGAGCGATTAAAGTAATTTACTATGTTTTATTACTTATGTTAAAGTCATTAAAAATGTAGAAAATTGGGATGAAAGAAATGAAATGTTGACAATTGTTTTTCTAATTAATTTAAACATACAACAATAACTAAAATCCTTATCCTACTGCTTATATTTTTCCACATGATGTTTTATTTACATATATTTTCATTTATTTCTAAATATATTATGTCTTTATTAACGGTTTCTTTCTATTTTTTTATATCTTTCCTTTTTTTTCCTCTTAATTTAAATTAAATTTTTTTCTATTTTTAACCCCTCTTACTATAGAGCATCTAAAGATCTTCTAGAAACTATTAATCCTAATCTATAAAATCTAGAAACTGGTACAGATGGATGTGCATGAGATTGAAATAATTTTCTTTAGAAAATATATGATTTATCATTCCACACAATTACTATTGTAATAATTAGTCCATCATAATTCATTGAACCAACAATGTACTATAATACTTACCTTATTTTTCTTCATTCATGTGCCCTACAAAGCCTGCATAACCATTCTACTTTCTTAAGTTTTATCCATGCCTTTTCTTTAGCACTTCTCTATATCAAGAAATTGCTTATGTTTTGGAATTCTCTAGAGCTAAACTTCTCTGTTCCAATTCCCTTTCTCCAGACTCCAGGTATGTATTTGCATTATTATAGCTAAAACCAGTGATTGAACTTTTTTTCATCTAAGAAGATAAAACCAGTGTTTTTTATAGTAGTTGTAACATACATATCATATTGTAATTTTATTTCTTTTCTTCCAAACAAATAGTTGAAATAAATAAATATCGCTCGTATGCTCTTGTTTGCGTTATCAAATTATTGAGAAAAACTCATGTGAGGCAAGAATTAATCACAATTTTAACATACCATAAAAATGGTAGAATAGTATTAATTGCGCGTATAATATATGACACCGTTTAAAAGAGTATTTCTCCAAATTGGTATCAAAGATTTTTAGTTCGGTCAATAGTGTTTCGACTTGAAAATAGTGATGATGCATAGATCATGAAAGAACAAAGATTCAATAAGGGAATTAATTTACAAAATTAATATTAGCATGCACGGAGGATATATCATTGAACTTGTCCTTTTGATCTATCCATGTATGTCAATCATTTCTTGAAAAAACTTCTTGAAAACTTTTTTTTGTATGCATTTTCATGTCTCTGATTTTCCTCATTGTTGGTTTGGTATTATTTTGATCTTCTTTGTTCCTCAGATTTGAAGCATCTCAGTTAGGATTAACACTCTTGCTTGATCATTCCAAAGCATCTAAACATCTTCTCTCAACTTCGTTTTTCCGCAATGGAGGCTATGATCATCACCGAATATCTTCTCCCTCTTGTATTCATTATTCTATCTATGGGTTTCATCGTTTTTTTTAATCAAAAGATCGGTGCTAGAAGCCTGAAACTTCCACCTGGAAACATCAGGATGGCCAATCGTGGGAGAAAGTATGCAGTATGCTTTGGTAGGCTCCAAGAAATTCATAAATGATCCAATGAAAAATTGCTCAGAAGATGTTTTTCAGACCACGTTATTAGGAGAACAAATGGCAGTTTTTTGCGGTGCAAATGGGAACAAATTTCTCTTCACGAATGAGAACAAAGTTCTAATCTCATGGTGGAATGCATCAATAAAGAAAGCATTGATTCCCCCTGAATATTTCGAAAACTCAAAGAGAAAAATGTCAGCTTTGAGGCGTAGTTTTCTTCATGATATTATCAGGCCTAATTCTTTGAAACAATTCATACCAGTCATGGATGCCATGGCTCGTGAACACATTGAAAAACATTGGGTTCCAAACAATGAAGTGAAAGCATTCAATGTATCAAAAAAATACACTTTTGATTTAGCCTGTCGCGTATTCCTGAACATTGAAGATCCAAAAATCATAAAGAAGCTGGCTGATCCATTCCATCTTGTTATCGATGGATTATTCTCGATACCGATTGATTTTCCTGGCACCTCGTGTAATCGTGCTATTAAGGGTGGAAAAAAAGTGCAGGAAGAACTCTTGTGGATCATCAGGAGTAGAAGAAATGAGCTCATTGAGAAGAAAGAAACAGCAGGACAAGATCTTTTGTCGCGAATGCTTCTTTTTGTAGACGAAGATGGTGAGATTATGAATGAACTGGAGATCATACACAACATAATTGGTTTGTTGTTGGCCAGTTATGAAACCACTAGTACTGCAGTTGCAGTTGTCTTGAAACATCTTGCTGAACTTCCCCACATTTATGATGAAGTCTTTAGAGGTAACAAAACTTTATTATCAATCTCAAGGTTATAATGTTACCATGACTTGACAATATTGACTGTTGATTTGTAGAACAAATGGCGATTGCGAAGAACAAAGGTACTAATGATTTGCTGAATTGGGAAGACATTGAGAAAATGAAATACTCCTGGAATGTTGGCCGTGAATCACTTCGTATGGCGCCTCCTGCTCAAGGAGCCTTCAAAGAATCAACTGCTGATTTCAACTATGCTGGTTTCACTATTCCAAAAGGATGGAAGGTTTGATGTATACATGTTTATTCTATTAAATGAGTCGATTATATAGATTATCAGCGTGAGGTTGACTATAGTAGAGTAGCAATGATATACCTTTATAACGCATATTCAATCGTATAAGCATGATCCCACTTATTTGTTTTCAATCGGATCATCAAGTAGCATAACCCGGTTCTACTTAACTATCACATTTTATTACCGTGTTTTAATTTGATTCGTATAATAAGACGTGACAAAATTTTACTCAAGTTGAAAGTATGTTTCAAATTTTCTTCTTTTTTGACCTTAAAATTGTTTACGGGTTGAGAACATGTTGCAACTTTCATCATTTTTCTAAACTTTTAAGACTGGTTACTTCTGCAAATAAATACACCATACATCTTGATGCATAAAAAAATTACTTAAATCCTAATTTAGTCTCACCAATTGATTCTTCATACCTTAAAACATGGTATGCTTTCTATTCTATCTGGTTGGATATAAAACTAATTTGCAATCAAATTATTTTGCAGACATTTTGGACTGTTTACTCAACACACTTTAATCCCAAGTATTTCCCTGATCCTGAGAAGTTTGATCCATCAAGATTTGAAGGAAGTGGACCTGCACCATACACATTTGTGCCCTTTGGAGGAGGCCCTCGAATGTGTCCAGGAAGGGAATATGCACGGATGGAAGTTCTTGTTTTCATGTACAATGTTGTGACAAGATTCAAGCTGGAAAAAGCAATCCCAAATGAAAAGATAATATACCATACATCTCCTGTGCCAGAGAATGGTCTCCCTCTTCGCCTCCACCCTCATGGAGAATAATCCCAAACTGTCTTAATGTCTGAGTTGATTAAAATGCATTATTACTTCTGTTTTTCATTTGATCCAAACTCCAAACTAGCAAAAAGACTCCATTTTTTACTGTTAAAATAAAGGTGTGTTTGAGTATAAAGTGATATTTTTGTTGTCTGATAAGTGTACCAAGAGGATCAAATTTTTTCAAAACTCTGATTGCCAAAATCCAGTTACAAAACTAAATCTACATTAATAACGGCGAAACAGGTTCATATATAAAATAACGAATTAATCGTGATTTAAATGCAATAAATGTAGTAAAAAGTTAGAGCCACAATTTCAATATCGATTAATTATTTACATTTTATATATGAAACTATTTTACAATACTTGTTTTATATATAAAAATATTGTCCACGATGACATTTTTTCCTAAAATGTCTTTATGCAGATATTTTCATAAAGATTTTTGGATCTTTCCTGATATATCAGTATAATTGAAGTCACACACAACTCCACATGCACAGAAACTAAATCCATTTAAAATGGTAAACTTAATGCTGGTCCGTTTGGTTGTTGCATTTTTTTGTTTTATTTTACAATTATAAAATATTTTTTTGTTTTTTTAATTTTTTTATAAAATTTTTTAAAATTAAAAATAATGCTACAATAATTATTTTTGCTATAGTATTTTTTATAAATAAAATATTATATTTAAATTTTAAATTTTAATAATAAATAATTCTTTCTAACACAATTTCCACCAAAACAAACTAATAAAATATTAATTTAAATTTAAATTTCAAACTTTTTATTAATAAAATAATCTTTTATACAAACCCCAACAAAACAAAATTATTAATCCAAACACTTCTAAAATATTCCTTTTTCGTAACAAATTCCAAGAAAAAAAATTCATAATAAAATCTAAAAACACTCCATCCAAACGGATACTTCCTTAAATCACAAAAATGAGAGGATTTTTCTTACAAGAGACCCTCAACTTTCTTAGTAACAAAACTTAGGGTCTGTTTGGATAAAGCAAAATTTGTGATTTATTTCACAATTTCAAAATGAGGTGTTTGTTTTGTTCAACTTTTTCATCAAAATTTTTAAAACACAAAACAATGCTACAACAATTATTTTTGCTACAGTAATTTTTATAAATAAAATATTGAATTTGAATTTGAATTTTAAATTTTAATAATAAACAATTCTTCCTAACACAATTCCCATCAAAATAAACTAATAAAATACTAATTCAAATTTAAATTTCAAACTTTCATTAATAAAAAAATCTTCAATACAAATCCCAACAAAATAAAATTATTCATTCCAAACACTCTCAAAATATTATTTTCTCATAACAAATCCCAAGAATAAAAATTTCATGATATAATCCAAAAATAGTTTGTCCAAACGGAGCCTAATGTTTTCCTCAATTCTTGCCAATCAATACGCCTTCCGATTTATTATAAAAGAAAAAGCTGTCATAATATATTTTTCATTTTGAGTTCTCTCATTGTTAAATATTTAGTAGAATAAATATTTCCAAGAAGAATAATGATTGCTATATTGATTTATTTTCATTTGTAGGAAGTAAAAGAAATACAGCAAAATCGTCATTACCCAAAATAGTATTAAAAAAAGAAAACGTAAAATTGCAAAACCCGTGCTTCACATATTATGAAAAACTTTTTTATTAAATTAATGTAATTTTGTTGTTCGGGCTAAAAATTCCCACTAAATTAATTCTTTTATCTTATTCCGTCTATTTTTTTAAATATACATGTGTGATCATGTATAATTAAACACAAAAACTCTTGTAATATATACGCGAATACCAAATAAAAAAATATACATGTGTGATACTATATAATAAAACACAAAATTTTCTAAGATATATACGAGTCAATTAAAATCGTGATTCTGATTTAATGTCGCTTCTATGTACATAGTGATTAACTCCTAGTATATAAAAAATCAAACTAAATTAGACAAAATGATTGATACAAATTTTGTATGTGAGTAATAAAATTGCATTAATTTTTTTAGGTAAGTGAACGAAGATTTTTGTAATTTTTTTCCAAAAAAAGAAAAACAAGGTCCATTTATAAATTTGTACTATTCAAAAGTCCATTGCATTTCGGCTTCACAGAAAATCTGGCAATTGTTTCGCACTCACAACTTCAGCATTTTCCTTTTCCCCTCTCCCAGTACTGCACTACACTTCCTTCCTTCCATAGTACCCAACTGTTAGTAAGGAGATATGATGACGTTAATAGCATATCCAGCTGCCGCCATAGCCGCAGCTCTCCCATCGTCATCATCATCTTCTTCTTCTTCTTATTGCCTTACAAGAAGCAGCAAAGCTCTTTTTCCGTTTTCTCAGAATCTTCATTTGCAACGTCTTTCTCACTTTCGGTCAGTATTTCCAGTTCTGTAGCTTCCTCACTTGTTCTTTTATCTTGATTAATGTAAATCTTTTGTTCTTCAAAGGTGGGATTTTTATTTATTTATTTTTTTTTTGGGGTTCTGTTGTAACTGATTATGCTATTAAAGTATCAAGTTTGTAACTTTATTGGATTAAGATTGTCAAAGGGAGAAGTATGTGTAAAATCTTTCATGAAATATTTTGAATATAGAAAGACCCTTTTGTTTTCTCTTGTAAACTTGGCAGTTTCTTTTTATTTTGGTGGTTTTTGAAAGAAAAATCAGTGGATATAGCTGATCAATTTGGTGCAAAAACACCACAAGTTTGTGGATTTTGATGCACTTACCATGAACAAAGTTCGATTTTATAGAGGATATATAAGACAAGATTCCACGAAACCTTGACAAGCAATGCTTTAATCATATTAAAAGCTATAAAATAGAGAGACCTGGATTTGTTTAAACTCTATCAATTTTTGCTTGTGCATGATTTTGCAGTTTTCTTAAGGTGGGTTTGGAAACTAATTGTTGTTTAATTGACAAAACCAAGGGGTCATTTAAAACTACCACAACCTTGTTAAATCTTTCTCATCGAAAATTCTGCCCTTTGTGTTTCCTTTTCAATGCTAAAATTGGAGCTTTTAGTTTTGGAGCTGATACATCATTCAGCAAATGGCAGTTCTTAGAGAAATAGTTTCAATTCAATTATCCTTTCTCTTGTCTTGTTATCTTCCGAAAAGGTATAAATGATTGCCCTTGCCCCGATTACTGGAATGGAGAAAAGGCATGATATTGTCTCCCCTTTTAATCCATTTGAATAGACAAAGGTCTATGACTTATGTTTAAATGTATACTTTGAGAATATTACACAAGAATTTACAAATCTTGATAAAGATTGGTTATTAGGAATGTAAAATAAACTTCTGTAGGATTTTTAGAAATACGTTTCAATAACCTTTTGCTGTATAGTTCAGGAATTTCCACCAAGTTTAACATGCAGCAAGATGACTTTTTGGGTGTTTAATATATTTCTGTGGGATTAGTCTATGGATTTGGCTGACAAATGCTTTTTTTTCTTCTCTGGACTGTTGGTGACTGGTGCCGCGTAACTACATCTATTAAGGATGTTGGGATTGTTTTTTGTTTGTTGTTTAGTTTGTCCTTTTATTTTGCCTTTGGCACATGAAGATTTCTTTGATCTTCTATATGTTTCTGTACATAATCATTTCTTCCATGTAAGGCTTAGTTGTTATTGTTGTATTGTGTCAATTAGGGGATTTTTTTAAATTATTTTTATTTTTACGCAACTTGTTGATGGCTTCCTCATAATGGTCTGTGTTGGCATGTTGTTGTTGTAGCTCAAGTAAAGTTGGAATCAGATGTAGCTATGCAGATGCTGACCTAAAAGAGAACATCAATCCTGGTACAATTGATGTTAAAGCTGACGTTAAGACTGAGCGTGTATGATTACCTGATTTTTTTTTATCAAAGTTAAATACAATTCTTCTAACTTCTACTGAATGGATCTTTGTACATTCAATTTTATCAGATTGTAGTATTAGGAGGAAGCGGTTTTGTTGGCTCTGCAATATGCAAAGCTGCTGTATCCAAGGGTATTGAAGTCACAAGTCTTAGCAGGTATAAGAGTGTCTCTCCAAAATAGTGGCATAGTTCAATATCTGCAGTTACCTTGCAGGACTTTTGGGATCTATTAAATCTATTATTCCTTTTTGAACACCATGAATTATAATATTTTGGAGTCTGAAAAATTAAATTTCACAGGTCAGGACGTCCTTCTTCCACAGGTTCATGGGTAGATCAGGTCACATGGAAGTCAGGCAGGTTCATTTATCTATTCATACCTCATCTAGGCTTTCCATTTAGTGAGATTATATGAGCAATTGCGCGAACCAGAATATGTTATTGCTATGGAAGCATGTACAGTTACAGAAGGGACAGATTCTTAAGCCATGCCAAGACTTAGGTTCATTCAAGGCCACATGACAAAGGCGAGGTCAATCTAAATAAGTTGGCAAACCAAAACATGGGTATTTTATTGCTTGCATTGCACAAATTAGTGGATTACACAGAAACACTTGCATATTTTACTGTTGAAACTTTCAAAGAAACTATCTTTTAGTATAGTGTGCTACATTTTTCACAAGTTTAATCTCGATATTTGAATGTGAGTAGGATAGGCTTTTTGGAGCCAAGTCTGGTGTCTGCCTTGTCCAGCCCTAAGAAATATGCATATAATTCTAGAGGCAGACTCTTAAAGTTGTTCCTTATCCTGCAGGAGATGTTTTCTATGCTAATTGGGATGAAGTGCTTGTTGGGAGCACAGCAGTTGTTTCAACCCTTGGAGGTTTTGGCAGTGAGGAACAAATGCAGAGGATTAATGGCGAGGCTAATGTTGTGGCAGTAAATGCTGCTAAAGATTTTGGTGAGCTTGATTTTGTTGCTAGTGGATTTTATGTTCTTTATTTAATGGCCTTTGAATTCTTATTTATGATACAAGTTCAATGATAGAAATAATAATGTGCAATAAGAAAAGAACATCTATTTTGACTGGAAAACCACGATAACAAAACCAAATTGCCACTTTATTGTTTTTGGTGGATTTCTAGACTATCAATGTGTTACATGCAAATTCAGGTCTTCACATCATCTGTTGGAAGATAATTTGAATAGTTTTGTATCGTTAGTCATGACCATTCATCTCTCTGTTTTCAATTGCAGGAATTCCAAGGTTCATCTTGATCTCGGTACATGATTATAATCTGCCGCTGTTTTTACTTCAATCTGGATACTTCACAGGAAAGAGGAAAGCAGAATCAGAGGTTCTCTCCAAATATCCAAACTCAGGTACTTTTATATGTACCCTTTTAACTGCTTTGTCATGTTAGTCAGGCATCATGGAGCTGATTTTAAGGACCTAGTAGACTGCACAACATAATGTACTTTGAATGTTGACAAACAAGTAGTTGACTGATTATTACTTTTTGTTCTCATAAACCTTATATTCTGATTTGTGTTGATAAATTAAGGGGAATGAATAAGGATTACAAATTAATGTCTCCCTGTTTCTACTTTTCACCATTTTTGTAAGGTGCAGAGTCCTAAGAACATTCAAGTGATGCATAAGTTTAATCGTGTGCTTAAACTGAGTATTCCTAATGTCACACAACATGTGAAGTGAAGTTTTCATTCTCTTATAAACTAGTTTTTCGTAGTATTTGATTTGTTCCTTCTTCTTCCCTATCATGGTATTCATGATTCCTGAATTTGCACTGCAACAGGTGTTGTGTTAAGACCTGGATTTATTTACGGAAAGAGGAAGGTTGACGGCTTTGAGATCCCTTTGGATTTAGTAGGGGAACCGGTTGAAAGATTTCTGCGTGCTACTGAAAACTTTACTAGACCTCTAAAGTCTCTTCCTGCCTCTGATTTACTTTTGGCTTCACCAGTGAGCGTCGATGATGTTGCCTATGCAGTTATAAATGCTGTTAGAGATGATGACTTCTTCGGAGTATTCACTATTGAGCAAATAAAGGAAGCTGCAGCTGCAGTTAGAACCTAAAAAAGATCATCTTACATGATGTATATTTTCCAACTATGCCTGTACTGACCTGATTTTCCTGCAGTTAAAAAGAGTGTTACGAACCATTGAAACATTTTCCAATGCTGAATCAAACATAATACTATCAGTTTAGACATCCTTGCGTTGCTGTGTTGAGCTCTCTCATTTTGGTTCATTTTCAAAGCTTTCTTAAAAAAGAAATCGAGCCAAACTCCATTTTGGATTTGTTTGGCTAATTGACACTCTAAATCTTTTAGTTATGCTATTGATCCCCAGGACATGAAGATGAAGGTAGCAGCAATGCTCCAATAAAAAGGGCACTGTAAACCTAAAGAAGGTATTCGCTTGTTAGCAGTTTCTTGGAAAATCTGGTTAGGATGGGCAGTTTCGGTGGATTTACTTAAATCCATCAATCACTAACAATAACAAGTTGCCTAAGTAATCGTTTTTGGCTACTAGAGGGAAGTTATAATCAGGCTAAATGTGTTGTTATCAAATCTGAAATGTGTGATAGAGTCAAAATTTGAAGAACCTAATAAGCATCTCAAATAACAAAAGGAAAACTCAAAGGGTGATTCAGGTTACAAAACTTCAGCTTACGAAAACTACATAAGATGCCCGACAAGAGCCATTCGAGCTGATTACAAACAACCTCACACTGCTTTTTTATGTAAGCTCTTCAGTGTTCACATCCGAATCCAGGTCAAAATTCATTTTGCCTTCATCCCTGCTTTTTTATGTAAGCTCTTCAGTGTACACATCCCGAATCCAGGTAAAAAAATTCATTTTGCCCTTCACCTCATTCATAAGAATTTAACCATGTTTATTATTTGCAGTAGACTGCTCAGATAGATACCTGCATCACAATGTGAAGCATTACTAATCCAAGACTGTATAATAGCATAGGGATCAATAATATAAGATAAATCCTAACAATGGGGTTTCTGGGAAAGGAATGACTTGCTCTTATCAATAAGATAACTGTTAAATGTCTACAATAGTAGATGTAACATACAGGAAGATAACTATAAACTATTCACATCCTTCTGGCTTAGAAACCTAGTTTTACCTACCACAGAGATCTAATGTGTATTATCTCCACTGCGTATTTGAATAAATTTTAGAATTTTAAATGCTTTCTGATTGTCCCCATAGAAGTTAAAATGCTTTCTGATTGTCACCATTTATAACTAGCATCATAATAAAGTAATACAAGTTCAATTTTCTAACCCTACCCCGCATTTTCGCAATGATCACCACAGTAGACCTAATACAATGAAGTATGTTTTGATGATGATGACTGCTAGATCAAAGCTATCAAATGCTGTGTAGCATAGGAACAAAATAAATTATTTCTTTAAAGGAAAACGAAAAGCAAAGACCCAATATTACTTACTTTCCGGTGTAGAAACCAGCAGAATACCAAGCATTCAAAACCACAGTAAGATCTGTATTAGAGCTGGTGCTTTTCTCTACATGACATGAATCCATCTCTAACCGTTTTTCTTTGTCTGCAATCATTTGAAACAAACAAGAAGAGAGTCATGCATTCAGTTATTAAATCATGAAGACCCAAAAATAGGACTTTGGAATATATTGTAGCATTCAAATATTCAATAAATAAATGAAATATCCAATATTCAATATCCAACTTAATACATTCATTTATTGAATATTTGAATGCTACAATATATTCTGAAGTTAGCAAATAAGATTCTATTATGGTTTAATAAGTTAATTTTCTTTGGACTTTTCTGGAGTTTCTGTATCTAGAATGTGTTATTATCGGGTCACTGCTAATTTGCATCCACAACGTTTTGGGTCCAGTTGACTGGAGGGAAAATCATTAGGATAACCTCACAGGTAAGATATCCTAATAACATGACATGTTATGCACAAAATCCTGCAGACGTAAGCGCCCATGCATGTTTGAGTGACAATGCAGTTGGTGCCAGAAGAGAGAAGGTGTGCCTGTGTGTGGAATCGTGTAAGCCATCAGGACCTTCATTTGCAGAATCGCAATAATTAGTGCAAGCTTGTTCCTTCAAGGAAGATAGTGCTCTTTCTGCGGCATCCATTGCTGTCTTGACAAAATCAGTACCTCCTGTAGATATTGAGTTTCCAGTGGAAGCAGCTTCTGCAGGGGCATTGATAGATTTTGACACACAAGCTCCACCTGAGCAATAACAAGGTAATGACGAGCAAGGTGTCACCCAACTTTGACACCCATATGGACAGAGAGAACATGTGACAGTTGGATGAACCTCAGAAATAGAGGCTTGGGGCTCTTGAGAAGTGACAGTAGCTGCTGCAGAATTATAATTCCAATAACCAAACTGGTTAAGCTGTTGTAGAATCTTTTGCCTCTGGTCCTCAAGTTCATAATACTTGTTTACCAACTGGTTGTAATCTTCTGTACTTTGTGAGTATGGATAACCATCATGTTCTTGATTGATGTATTCTCCAGTAGATGAACCTACGCGGTTTTCAGTAGCTTTTGACTCCAAGCACGACATTTCTTTCACGGTACAGCAGTTACCAGTTTCTTCAATTTCAGTAGGAACAGTTGATGAAATCGTGCCCTCATCATTTGTCTCAACATGTCTTCAGCAAAACAAAGGAATAACAAAAATTATAGAAAAAGCTTTCAGTTCAAGGACCTTCTACAGTTTTTCTTATCAAAACATAAAAATGTCAACAATTAAGTACCATACGAAGACACACACACACACAAATACAATTTGACTGATTGATCTATCATGCATCAAGTACATGCCAATTCCTTCTGAACCGTACACTTGACTATAAAATGCTCTTCAACAAATTATGTGATAGACAAACAGATTATGTACTAGATAATCAGACATAATTCTCAGATAGCCAGATTATGTACCAGTTAACCAAATACATTTCCCTGATAAAACAACAGAGAGTTAGATCTTTTAATAGCTTAAAGAATTGCTTACAAAAATATAACTTCAAGAATTATAAGTGATGATTGGAAAAAACAATAAGAACATGGCTGGTTTTTCAATTATATACACACCTTTCAGAATCATTGGCATCATCAACAAGGGGTGAAATGTTTTCCTCTTTGCTGCTTCCGACTTTTGCTTCCTCGGCTGAGCAAATTTGGTTTTCTTGAACATGCATTTTCTGGAAAATTATATAAAAAACAGCGAAAGGTTGGGACTCTAGTAAACATCAAAATTGACCATAATCACGCAACAGTAAAATATCAAAATCTGATGTAACAAAATCTATTGGCTGCACACTCGTACATGCTTAACGAAACTTGAATACTTTTATCTTGCAATGTATACGATCTCATAGTTATGCACAATGTACTATCAATGAAATCTTCACTTTGTATCATTATTTCATTATGCAGTGCAATAGAATTCAATCTTTAAATTGTCGTTTAGTTGCAGCTTTTCACCTCAACCAACTTGGCAATAGCAGGCAAACACTACTCTCAATAAAGAAAGGCTCCCCAAAACTTGGAAAACCTTGAAATGTTTACAACAGTATGAGCTATGATTCATTGAATATAATGAATAATTTGCATACATAATTTGCACGCAAAAGAAGAGAGAATTAAAAAAAAAAAAAAAAAAAAACCACAAAAGGGGAAAACTATTTCTAAATGACCAGTATTATAAAATAAAAATCAGATTTTTACAAGCAGAACATGAACACTATAACAATCGTATAGCTTTCACAAAACCCACCCAATATAAACCTGAACTTGATAAAGAACACAGTTGTATGAATGAAAGAGCACAAAACCCACAAAAGTTTAAAGGAAAACGAGGTGGGAAATATGACCTTGTACTTGGAAATGGCATCATTGAAGGCGTTAACCAAAGCAGAATCGTCCCACAGCTCATCTTGTTTATCCTTCTTCTTCCCCATCTTCTTCTTTTACCTTAGTCCTAGTAAAAAACTACAGACCATTACTTCTGAAACTCTCTTCCTAGAATTGAATTCAAGAGCTTCGCCCCTTTTTAACTCTAAGACAGAAACAGTTCCAATGCCTTCCTCGCAACTCCTGCTTTTGCCTCTGCACTCTGCACTTTTTAGTGATGGCCATTATTTGCTAATGTAGGTTTTTCAGGTATTATCATTATTAGAGTTAATTGCAAAAATACCCTCAAAACTTTTAATTTTAGCATTTTATCGCTCTCACCAATTAATGTTTAGCAATATACTACATTTTGACAATAATTGTATTTGTAAGAAGAGAGAATATATCAACCTTTATAAGTATTGTTAGTTGCTCAAAGTACTCTAATTTGAATTATTTTTATTTTTTCATAACTTTTTTTTTAACGTTAAAACTCTTTGTTTTTAAATAATATACTACTTTTTCCTAACGGGATTCATGAGAAAGTATTCCTCCAAAAGGTATTAGTACTTTTTTTTTTTGTAATTTCTAGTCAATGATACTTTCTTTATCTTGTTATGTTTTTTTTTTCCATATTATATGTGACATTACCATCAATGTCTATTCAAGCGCAATTTAAACTCTATACTAAATGTGGAGTTTGCTAAATTATCGAACCTTCTTATTGGTAACCAATAATGGCATGACTAACATTCTACACCCGATGTGTTGGAGGTTTGCTGCAACCTAAAACTTTTTTGTTCGAGATCATTGGTAAGATCTTCTTGTTCAAGACTTTGCCAAACATTGGAAGAACAAATTCCTTGGACTCTACCAAACATTAGAAGAATAAGTGTCAATTTAAGTGAGAGGAAAAATCGACTTTCCTACACATGAGAAGAATGAGTGTCGAAGAGAGAGGAAAACGAGAAGGAAATAAAATGCTATTGGGAACTCCAACTCTAAATGATCCATATTGGATCTTGCGAGTAGATTAGATGTGGGAGGGATCTTAGTTTTTTTTTTTTTTTTCAGCTTTTAAAATCAACTGATGAGACGATGGTTACTATGAAGTTGAACCCATTATGCATTTTCAGTGATTCGCGGTGATATCATACCACGCCTTTTGTTTGCTTTGCACTTTCAAAGTCGCATTAATTTTATTTGCACTTTCAAAGGAGTATTCATATGCAACATCCCAAACAGGCTTGGTTTCGGCAATGTCCAAGAAGCTAAATCTGGGCCTCCCTTCCAGCAATTGGTATATAGCCCATGCATCTAAGAAAGCTACAGCAACCCTAAAAGAAATAGCATCAAATAAATGGGCTTGTGCATATTTATCTATCACTGACCATTTGAATGACAACAGAACAGATAAAAAAGTAAAGTCAACGAAATAACTCACTCTAAATGGACATAAAATAAGATTGCAGTGCTAAAGTAATTACAAATTGATTCTCTTTAAAATATTAACAAATTTAATATAACATAATATGACAATTTTGTGACATTAATTATCATAATTGTTTTTGAAAAACTGCTTACTTTTGTTTATTTTGAAATAAAATTAGAGTATTAAATAAAAGAGAAATGACAGGGGGAGTGAAATTCTGGAGTGAAAAATTGGAGTGACTGACGTGGCAGTGAAATACAAACTTATCCCTTACCCATTAGGGTTCACTCATCATTTGGTTAGGGTATTAGTTTGTCTTTTTTATCACTGCCACGTCAGTCACTCCAATTTTTCACTCCAGAATTTCAATCCCCTATCATTGCTCTAAACAAAATGACTAATGCAAGGGAGGAGGGAGGGTGTGGCCACCATATCCCATATTTGAAAATTTTGGACTATTTATTAAAAAAAATTAATTTTAAGAAAATTGTTCTCTTTAAAAATTAATATAGAAACTTCTATTTTATAATATTACCTCCTAGTTTTAATTCGTGACTGATTAAATAATCAATATCATACATGAGATGGTGTAGGACTAATATACTTAAGGTTTTAACATTTTGGTAAAGATACAATTACTTTCTTTGCAATTCAAATTAGAAGAAAAAGAAGAAAAATAAAAAGGAATTAGAAAGTAAAAACAAACAAAAATATATTACACTTAAATATAAACAATAAAATCAGTTTACATTGAATACAATGCCGAAATATAATTTATATAACTTATATTATTTAGTGGGATATATCGTTTACTATTGTAATTATTATTGTTATTATAGAATTGCTTTCTTTGATATGATTGTAATTATTATTGTTATTATTAATGTTTTCCTAAAATCAAAAGTACCGAAAGAACATAGAATTTGCAAACGTTATTCTCAGATGGTGATGGGGCAAGTTAGGATGCTGCTGCTCAATTATCTTTTAGGTCCGTAGGCCCCTCATTTCTGAATATATAAGTATGTCCTTGGAATCAAGATAATCAGAAACATCACTCTTTTCAAAAATTCACGCACAAACAGCTTCGAATATCACAAAAGTCCACACGCTTATCATTTGGAATCGTCTTAGTGGACAAACGTTTAATTTCAAGCACCGATGCTTCAAGACTTCAAGTGTGCACTTGAGAGAGATTTGAGGAGTCCAGAATCTACGTATAATATTTTTTCAGTTCTATTCTGTTTAACGATTAAAATTACGTAGTTTTATTAAAAGTACGGACTAAATGCATAAATATTATTAAAATTACTTTACAATTATTAAACCCTAACTAAGATATTAGTGAATCCTACTAAGTAATTTTAATTAGGACAGAATAAGACAAATAAAATTTTGAACATAACATCCCGTGAGAGTTTTTAAGACTTAGACTCCCAATTATTATTAGAGTTGATTGCAAAAACAACCCTTGAACTATGACCTAATCGTAAAATACTTCAAAAACTTCAAATTTTTAGTAGTTTATCACTCTTTTTTTTCCTTTCTTAAAGGCGATGTCGGTGTACTTCATTTCAAAATTATACACATTACAACCTATTGATTGAACTATCTACCTTATCTAAATTGATAAGCCACAAAGGGAAATTGCAAAACTGTTCTTAGGATGATCTATTTTGACATACTCTAATTGCGAGTAAATGACAAACTTTATCAAAACATGAGCCTATTCATTAGTTGTTAGAGTCATTAGTTATTGGGGAAATTTCAGCTGTCGAAAAAGTTTCTTTAATCAATTTTTTTTTTGCAATAATTGTGACATCTATCTAAACATAAAAATTTACAAAAGTTTTGAAATAAAAATAAAGAATTTTAGTTAGAAAAACAATTTTAGCATTAAAGAAAACTTATTCGATTGAGTAATCTTATGAAAAATAAAGACAAGTAAATAAAGATACTTTAAACAATTAATATTCATAGAGATTTATTCTATCTTTTTATAGTATAATTTCAATCAAATGTATTATATTGCAAAAAGTTGAATATTAAAAGGTAATAAAGTACTAAAATTAAAAGTTTAAAGAGTATTATATGATTGAATCACAGTTGAAGGGTATTTTTTGTGATTAGTTCCAAATTAACCCAATCAATAATGGACTAAAATCTCCTAGAAAAATATTTGATATACCAGAAACATAGACAGTAAAAATGGAACTAACAGTAAAAATGGAACTACCGTAAATGAAGTAAATTTAAATTAAGAAGATAGGCAAAAGAAAAAGACATGACATCACTAGCGTTTTGTAAAAAAATTTATTTAATCCCTAACATTTGATATGATGCATATTATTATTTCATATTTTAAAATCGTACAAATTTCGTCTTTTTGTCTAATTCTATTTATTTTTTTCTATCACATTTGAGCGTTGGGTTTTGTTTAAAAATTGATGAAACGACCAAATTGATGTGATTATAAAATGTAAAGCACAAAATATGAATTATTTTATATATGAGGGATTTCAATAAAATGCGAGCGGTGCTTTTTATAATTTTCCCATTAACTTTGACCAAGTAAAAAAAAAAAAAAAAAAAAAAAGTGAGAAACGAAAAACAAAACGACAGAAGACAACGTAGTTTTTGTACGTTAGCAACATCCCTAGTTTCGCTAACTCTCTATCAAATCTGCGTGTAGGAAACTTCCTGGAGGCCGCTCCACCAGTGTTACACACTCACGGAGACTTTCGCCGACCTTTCTCTCTCTTCTTCTTCACTCTTTTCTCTCTCTTTCTTTTCTCCCAAGTAAAAGAAAAAAAATTCCCAGAAACTGCAACAAAAATAAAATATAATAAATCAATTTAGAGTATTTCAAACATTTTAATCTGCAACCGAAAGCAATAATTCTCAAAACCCTATGCCCTTGTTCTTTCCTTTGTAACGTCGTCGTCTCGTTTTATCTTCGTATTTTCAACAATAATAATTTCTTCTTCTTTTTTTTGTTTACTGACCGTTAATCGCCGAGACGACGACGTTATAGCTAGCGCTGAGATCTTCCCCCAATGAAGCGCTTTTTGATTTCACTACAACAGTAGAAGGTATAATAAAGAGATTTAGTTTTTTTTTTTGTGGTTTTGAAATTCATTTCTTATTCCGATTCGATTTTAGTGTTCCTAGGGTTTGATTGGCTTGGTTGATTTGTGAACTTGCATATCCTTTTGTTTTCTTTTTTAATTTCCTGAAAAATTTCTTTTTTCTGATCTAAAAATTTCGCTTTAATTTTTTTGGTTGATGTTTTGGTCTGGATTTTGGTTGAATTTTACAGATCGGGGTTAGTTTTGATCTTCTAGTGCAAATTTCGGTGGTATCTGGCTTTTGTTGGTGTACTTGTGATTTTTTTTTTGTGGGAATTTTGTGTTTTTTTTGATTATGTTAGATCACTCATAGAAGGGAATTGTGTTTTTAGTTTTTGACAGGTCTTTTGATTCATATGGTCGTTGTTGTTTACTGATCCTGTTGCATATGTGATCGGTGGCCAATCCAAGATTTGTGTATTGGGAGAAATGCTAGTAGAGATTATTTTATGATTTTTTGGATGACAATTCTAATTTCTCAACAGAAAATTTTATTTTTTTACAGGAAAAAGTGAAAATTTTCAATTGTTGTTTGTGATGTGTTATTTTATAATTTTTTGGATGGCCAATTGTAATTTCTCAACAGAAAATTTAATTTTTAACAGCAAAAAGTAAAAATTTTCAATTGTTGTTTGTGATTTGTGGTGGTGGCTTTTTGCTGTTTTTTTTTTGTGTGATTTTTTTGAAAAGAAGAATTAAGAGTTTGGTTAGCATATCTGATAAAGAAGCTATAAAGAGAAACTTATCTGTCGTGATCAACAACACTTTCCTGTTTGAATGGTTTTCATTTGACAGATTCTTTCTGCGAAATTCAGATGACTTATAAATAGTTAGAATCTATCATTAGTGTGTATGTCATAACAGAGTCTTGCTCTGTAGTGTTTTCTTTTTGCAAATTTTTTTTTTTGTGTCGCAAATAATAGAAAGCATGCTTGAGAAACACGAGCTTGAAGGCGGTGTTATGAAGATAGTTGTTTTCAGAATGGAATTTGGTAAAACTTCTCTAGATCAAAGAATTAATTGGATGCTAAGCGAAAATTAGTCAGAAAATCTCATTGGTGTCTTTAATTGGTTTGATTGTTATTCTTGCTGGAAAATTCAGATGATGAGTTGTATAATAGTTGGAAGATGTCATTAGTGCAAGGGTCATAGGTGAGTCTTGCTTTGTAGTGTATTTTTTTGCATATTTTTTTTTTTGTGTCGCAAATAATAGAAAGCGTGCTTGAGAAACACGAGCTTGGAGGCGGTGTTATGAAGATAGTTGTTTTCAGAATTTAATTTGGTAAAACTTCTCTATATCAGAGAATTAATTGGATGATGATCGAAAAATTAGTCAGAAAATCTCATTGGTGTCTTTAATGGTTTCATTGTTTGATTCTTGTCGCAAAATTCAGATGATGAATTGTGAAATAGTTGGAAGATGTTATTAGTGCGAGGGTCATAGGTGAGTCTTGCTCTATAGTGTATTTTTTTGCATATTTTTTTTGTGTCGCAAATAATAGAAAGCGTGCTTGAGAAACACGAGCTTGGAGGCGGTGTTATGAAGATGGTTGTTTTCAGAATTTAATTTGGTAAAACTTCTCTATATCAGAGAATTAATTGGATGATGATCGAAAAATTAGTCAGAAAATCTCATTGGTGTCTTTAATTGGTTTGATTGTTAGATTCTTGCTGGAAAATTCAGATGATGAGTTGTATAATAGTTGGGAGATGTCATTAGTGCAACGGTCATAGGTGAGTCTTGCTTTGTAGTGTATTTTTTTGCATATTTTTTTTGTGTCGCAAATAATAGAAAGCTTGCTTGAGAAACACGAGCTTGGAGGTGGTGTTATGAGTTGTATAATAGTTGGGAGATATCATTAGTGCAACGGTCATAGGTGAGTATTTTTTTGCATATTTTTTTTTGTGTCGCAAATAATAGAAAGCGTGCTTGAGAAACACGAGCTTGGAGGTGGTGTTATGAAGATAGTTGTTTTCAGAGCGTAATTTGGTAAAACTTCTCTAACATCAGAGAGTTAATTGGATGATAAGCGAAAAATTAGTCAGAAAATCTCATTGGTGTCTTTAATGGTTTCATTGTTTGATTCTTGCCGCAAAATTCAGATGATGAGTTGTAAAGTAGTTGGAAGATGTTATTAGTGCGAGGGTCATAGGTGACTTTTGCTCTGTAGTGTATTTTTTTGCATATTTTTTTTGTCTCACAAATAATAGAAAGCGTGCTTGAGAAACACGAGCTTGGAGGCGGTGTTATGAAGATAGTTGTTTTCATCAGCATTTAATTTGGTAAAACTTCTCTATATCAGAGAATTAATTGGATGATGAGCGAAAAATTAGTCAGAAAATCTCATTGGTGTCTTTAATGGTTTCATTGTTTGATTCTTGCCGCAAAATTCAGATGATGAGTTGTAAAGTAGTTGGAAGATGTTATTAGTGCGAGGGTCATAGGTGACTTTTGCTCTGTAGTGTATTTTTTTGCGTATTTTTTTTGTGTCGCAAATAATAGAAAGCGTGCTTGAGAAACACGAGCTTGGAGGCGGTGTTATGAAGATAGTTGTTTTCATCAGCATTTAATTTGGTAAAACTTCTCTATATCAGAGAATTAATTGGATGATGAGCGAAAAATTAGTCAGAAAATCTCATTGGTGTCTTTAATGGTTTTATTGTTTGATTCTTGCCGCAAAATTCAGATGATGAGTTGTGAAATAGTTGGAAGATGCTATTAGTGCGAGGGTCATAGGTGAGTCTTGCTCTGTAGTGTATTTTTTTGCATATTTTTTTTGTGTCGCAAATAATAGAAAGTGTGCTTGAGAAACACGAGCTTGGAGACGGTGTTATGAAGATGGTTGTTTTCAGAATTTAATTTGGTAAAACTTCTCTATATCAGAGAATTAATTGGATGATGAGCGAAAAATTAGTCAGAAAATCTCATTGGTGTCTTTAATGGTTTCATTGTTATATTCTTGCTGCAAAATTCAGATGATGAGTTGCAAAATAGTTGGAAGATGTTATAGTGCGAGGGTCATAAGCGAGTCTTGCTCTATAGTGTATTTTTTTGCATATTTTTTTTGTGTCGCAAATAATAGAAAGCGTGCTTGAGAAATACGAGCTTGGAGGCGGTGTTATGAAGATAGTTGTTTTGAGAATGTAATTTGGTAAAACTTCTCTAGATCAGAGAATTAATTGGATGATGAGCAAAAAATTAGTCAGAAAATCTCATTTGTGTCTTTAATTGGTTTCATTGTTAGATTCTTGACGCAAAATTCAGATGATGAGTTGTAAAATAGTTGGAAGATGTCATTAGTGTGAGGGTCATAGGTGAGTCTTGCTCTGTAGTGTATTTTTTTTTGTGTCGCAAATAATAGAAAGCGTGCTTGAGAAACACGAGCTTGGAAGCGGTATTATGAAGATAGTTGTTTTCAGAGTGTAATTTGGTAAAACTTCTCTAGATCAGAGAATTAATTAGATGATGAGCAAAAAATTAGTCAGAAAATCTCATTGGTGTCTTTAAATTTGTTTCATTGTTAGATTCTTGCTACAAAATTCAGATGATGAGTTGTGTAATAGTTGGAAGATGTCATTAGTGCGAGGGTCATAGGTGAGTCTCGAATTTAGTTTTTTTTTCTTACATCATAAATAATAGAAAAGCGTGCTTTGCAAACACGAGTGATGATGTGGTACTATTAATATAGTTGTGTACAGAAATACATTTGGTAAGACTTGTGGAAATAGGAAAATTAATTATAAGTGTTTCGCCGCCACCTCCTTGTATAGTTACTCCATGTTTATGATGGGAATCATCTGATTCATTTTTGAGATTGCCTTTCCATGTGTGGACATTTGTACAGCTTGTAGGAGAGAGTCCTCTTTTGGGCTTCGTTACTCCTCTATTAATGTTTTTTTTTTTCAATTGTTGAAAAGTAAAAACGTGTTTGCAAAGCACGATGCCATTAACATAGTTGTGTACGAAACATACATATGTTAACTGGGGGGAATCCAAGAATTAATAACAAGAGGGAATTTGTCACTCATTGGATGTTCAATCACTCTAGTCTTACACGTGGAAGCACCCAATCGTCTTTGTTATTGTCTATTGTTCTGTGTGCAGTTAGTTTTGTACTGCGTCTATGTGTGTGCATGCTGTCTGTTTAGCACGTGCGATAGTTTTGCAACTTTTCTTGCATGTGATTGATTATTGCTATTAGGCATGTGAGTGAGGCATTGAGGAGCATTCTCAATGATGTTTGGTTATCGTCTACTTGTCATTTATGAATCTAGATTATCCCTTGTTCTTATAAGAGAAAGAAAAGATATCGTAAAGATTGGTCCCCCATTTTCTGTTAGCCCAGTTCCATCAGTATTTTCTATTGCAAAAGATACAAGCATCGACCTTTTCCTTGTTATCTAGGAGTGGTTTGGAGATAGGAGCTTGTGGACTTGACGGTTCAGTGGCAAGGAACATTTAAGCCTGATGCTGAAATTATGTGCCTTTAAGTTCCATTTTCAGACCTTTTCCCCGGGCCCTAATTTGTAGAAATTTGTTCCGATTTGGAACCACAACTAATGACGAAACATTCTGTGCAAGATTATGAATTTGAGTGCTTTTATGATAGCAGTGATACTTCTGCATGTGTTATTTAATTTAACTTCTACTCTGATTAGTAGTTCATTGATTTCATGAAGTGTGCTATTTGAGGGTGATATGAACTTGTTGCTGTCCTTTGCTGTATTTTTATTTCTTTTTTGAGTTTACTTATTTATTTCTTTTGAAATACTGATTAAAATTTGCCATTTTAGCGCTGTTTAAGTTTATCAGAGCTGCTGGTAGTATATAGTCAAAAGAATAGGAAAGAACTTGTCGAACTTACAGCATGTCTATGGAGAACAGGGGCTTGTACAGAGATAGTCTCTCCTGTCAAAATTTGGTAAGTATGTGCATTAGCTATTTCTAAGTGATTTTAGTTTCCACTCTGATTATATTTACGCTTCCTTCAGTATCTCTCCTGATAGTGTCACTTAAAATTGTTTAATGTATATGCAAGCTCCAGAAATTCTTTAATGGTGCTATCCAATCCATTGTTTTTTGAAATTGTTCAGTGGAATGATAGTTTAGGCTCCCTCCCTTATGTTGTCTAAGAATCATATCTTTTGCTGTTTGAATGGCTTTTGTACAATGTCCCTTTTTTATTAACCACTGTGATTCATTTCTTGGATTTAGTTTGGATGATTTCAGCTTGCCAACTCCTTGATTCATACTTAGTCTTAGATTGCTATATCTGCATTGTTACTCCCTTTTAGAAGTTTCATAGTTTCTAAAGGTCTGCTGTAGCTTATATAATGTATGTCATGTGTATTATGTAAAGTAGTTTATTGTATTGATACTTTTTGAGACTGAACTGAATAATTTCATACCCTTTTTTCATCTGTAAATCAGATTTTGCAGTTTCATCTCCATGGAATGATTCCCCAGCTATTTTTTCCGGAGGAAATTTGCTTGACTTCAGTAGTTAGCCCTGCCAATCTTAGTTTGTGAATATAGGTAGTCTCTGTAGATAATGGAATCAAACAGGGGTAACGTAGTGGAAACTTGCAGTAGAATTGTTGTTGACCCGGAGAAAGGACAGGCATCTAAGTCTTTGTCTCATATAATTAGAGTTACTGGTGAGAAGTTGTCTGTACGATCTGAGAGTATCTCACCTGACAAGCTAGGAAAGAGGAAAAGAAAGGACGAATGCCTGACAAAGTGTCAGTTGCACTCTAGAAATTCCTTGCTGAAGAACTACTCAAACTTTACGAAAACTAGGCTGCCTCAACGCTTCTTGTTTCATCAGAATGGGGAATGGA
This sequence comes from Ophiorrhiza pumila, assembly GCA_016586305.1. Lineage (NCBI taxonomy): Eukaryota > Viridiplantae > Streptophyta > Magnoliopsida > Gentianales > Rubiaceae > Ophiorrhiza > Ophiorrhiza pumila. Next base: position 32,634,187 of record BLIW01000008.1, on the reverse strand, counting down.
ATGATTTCCCTCAGCATGTTGTGGACTTGGTTAGAGCAGATTTTCGAGCCAAGAAGGCTGCTATTCAAGTGCAGTTAAATGATGGACCTATAATGCTAGACATCTTATACATGGTTCAGGTTGATCTCATAACTGGTTCACAGAAGCCTATTGCTTGGATTGATGAAGCAGGTAGATGCTATTTTCCTGAATTATCTGCTATGCATGAACATTGCCAATCTGAGGCAAGTAGAGATCAAGCTTATGATGGTACAGAGCTAAATGGAGCTCAGGAAATCAAGTTGCATATTGAGATAGATGTAAATGGACTTAACAATTGTAATTTTGAGGAGTGTGTAGAAGAATCAAATGTTGGTGTTAAGAGGATGAGAATTGAACAGGAATCTATAAAAAATGAAATTGAATTAGCTGATAATGCCAAGAAGAGTGTGAAGTCAGGGGCTAAATTGCACCATTCTATTGAGGGTAATAATCATATTGAAGAAGATATATACCCAAATGTTGAAACTGCACATAAATTTGCTGATGCAGAAGCTATCAGAAACATGTTTGTGATGGCAATGAAGCCATTTGTAGGAGTGAGCATATCTGAAATTAATAAATGCTCGAGTGGCTTAATGCAGATTCGCTCAGAACTTTTTGAGAAGCTGGTTGACATTACCAAAAAGTTCCGCGGGAGTGCAAATGTTAAGTATGCTTGGCTTCCTTGCTCCAAAGATGCAGTGTCTAGCATTATGACCTATGGGCTTGGCCCTCTTGGTCATGGGATGCCTGAACCCAAGACCAAATACGGTGTTGGTGTACACCTCAGTGCTGTAAACTGTCTTTATCCCAGGTTTGCTTTACTTGGCCTCTCTGTCATTTATTGAATTAGCAGAGTGAGGATAGTGATCAATTGGTATATACATGTAGGACAGAGCAAATAGGTGTTTTTTTTGAATTACAGATAGCAGTCCTAAGGCTTGCTCTTTCAGTTTCATATGAAAGAAAGGATCAAGCTAATTGTCCTGTCTCTTTGTTTGTGCTTTAGGTTACGCCTTTTCTCTTTGCTCATTTCTACTTGTAAGTGTGCTTATTCCAAGAAGGATTTACTTTTTCTTTTCCTTCCAGTGCAACTTATTGTGATGTTGACGAAAATGGAGAGCGACACTTGGTGTTTTGCCGTGTCATATTGGGAAGTTTGGAAATTCTCTGTCCCGGATCGCAACAGTATCATCCAAGCAGTGAACAGTTTGATAGTGGAGTTGATGATCTGGAAAATCCAAGTCAATATATTGTTTGGAATATGAACATGAATACCCACATCTACCCTGAATATGTTGTCAGTTTCAGGATGCCTCCAGCTTCAAAAGGTGTTATTTTGTTTAGTTTTCTTGGCATTTAAACTCAGTTTAAAGTTTATAAATTGCTAGTGTTTCCACTTGTCTTCTTTATAACCACATGTGTTTTGTTGCAACAACCTTGACAAGGTATTTGATCATATTTTGGATACAAAATTACATTTTGTGATTTTGTGCTGCGGTTGGTATGAAATTCATTGTCTTTCCTTTGAAGATCTAGGGTATGAAAATGGACTAAAGTAAACGCAAAGAGATTGGAGATACATCTTTAAATTATAATCACCTAAATGGGTGGTTCTCGCAGAACATTTTAGATGTAACCTGAACCACCCCAAAAATTTTGGAGGAAAAGATTATTTTTGTATTCCTTAGCAGGTGGGTTTAGACAAATTCTTATTTGAGAACTCTTAATATAAAAGTCTGGTCTTCATTATATTCTTTTTTCCCTGAATTGAGCCTGCATATAATTTTGTACATCTAAGAAGTGAGTTTAAGTAGAAATTTAACTTACATTTTCTGTTGACCCATCTTAGTTAGGTACTTTTGAAGAGAAATCTTATGATTCTTGAAATTGTACATTCTCTAATAAATGGTAAAGGCAGAAAAAGTATGTTGCTTTTAGTAATTGTTCCTTGTTATGAAGAATATGTTCTAAGCGCGAGAATCTGTACTTTTTGGATGTTAATGCAGGGGCTGAGGTTGGGGAAGAGAACAGACGTGATTTGTCTGGTGTTACTCAGGAACCGCAGGCCCAGTTGCAGATAGATCAATCTTCAATTCCATTGGTAATACTTCCTCTACTTTTACCACAAGAGGAATTTGAAGAAAAGAACTTGGTTATTTCGTTGTTCATTTTTTGCTAATAGTGTGTAGTGAACAGCTAGTCTTGATGGGAATGGTAACAAAATTGAGTGCATTCTGCCCTGTTACATTAGTGTAAGGAGCAACAAGTGAATTATGTTGGCACGTGCTGATATCATACTCTGGCTACTATCCAAAGGGCTTGCTTTATACTTTCTAGTTCAAGAGTTAAGCTTGACATTGTAATGGTTGTGCAAGTGGCCTGGATATGCAAACAGCTAATGAGGTTTGACAGGCTTTACTGGAGTGTGGATTTGGCCAAACTAGTAATCCAATGTGTGCTTGTTACAGAATTTGACTACTTCTAAGTGGTGAATTAGTTCGAGCACTAGTCTCTTCCATTTTCTGTATGATTTTCCAGCTATAAGAATTTGATCTGCCTGCTCATGGCTTGATGTTTGCACAAGCCTGGAGCAATCAAAGTTGAATTGTAATTATTAGAGACGATGCAGTCTTTAGGGACCAAGATAATTGTTGTGAACTGCATAAATTTTCATCTTAGCTAATGAAGAATGGTTTTTAAGTGGGACATATCTTTTTTCTGTGGGCATTACACGTGAGTTGGTGAGACTTCCATTTTTCTGGGTTTGTCTAGATTTAGCATGGTGAAGATATGTTCATAAGAATACCTAACTCTTTCTGTTAGGAATGCAAATACTTTTGGCCTGTATTGTCAACCCCAAAAACCACAATTAGCCATCAGATGGAATTTTACATCTCTTAGATGGAAAAAGCCTTGCTAATCTCATCCAATTTAGCCGATAATTTCTCATAAGGTGAATGCTCTATTTTCACTACTTTTTCGAGGCTTTTGTATTTAACATATTCATCTTGTTAATTAGGGAAGAGAATGTCAGGTTGGCAGAAATTCTCAGGAAGAAGCAGCTAGCATTGGTTTAAGCAACTCCAAGGCTCCTAAATCCCCTTGGATGCGTTTTGCTGTGTTATTTGACGCAATATCAGATAAAATTCCTCCTAAAGATATGAATTTGCTGCATGCATATTATGAATTGTTCCGGGTATGCTAAATTTATTATCTCATAGCTTGTGTTGTTTCTTTAGACCTGTTTTCATACGATTTATCTATTTCTCTATTTCTCTTGGTTTTTAATTATAGCAAAAGAAGATCAGCCGGGATGATTTCATAATCAAGTTGAGATTGATCGCCGGGGATCAGCTGTTGAAGTCTTCAATTACTAATCTCCAGGACAAGGTATATTTATAGGTTGTCTCAGTTATGCTAGGCTAGGCAATTGTTCAGAAACGGCAGCACTCTCTAATAGCATCTTTTTTTTTGTTTCCTTTTTATGTTTGATGCAGCCGTCCAATTCGGCTCATCCCATCCCTTGAACGCTTGAGAAGATGTCAACATTGAGCTGTTTTATATCCATTATCCTGGTGGTGGTTCGGCTCTCTGATATTGGTTTTCAAGTCGTTTAAATAAAACCATCATTAAGCAAGTTGTGGGAATTTCCCCCTCAGTATTTCTTTCTTGACATTATTTATAGCTTTGTTAGTTGCTGTCTTGGATAGATGTTGTTTAAGTTGGAAGCATGCTTTTGTAGCTTGGTGTCTGCCATTGTGAATCAGTTTTTCCAAGCCAGACACTGTGAAGAAAGACATGTTTTGCTTACTTGGATTTGTTTCAAAACATCAGTGTCAAGTTTTTTTGTTTTTTTTTGCAGTTTTATTGATCTTTCTATAATTAAATATTAGGAGAGAATAATCCTAAAAATTCATCACTTTAATCATTTCACAACCCCTAAAGTTAGTTAACCCAAAAGCTACAACTTACGTTTACTTTGTTTTGAGTGCCGTTTTTCATTATTATTTTTGAATCAAATCGAATTTCACTTTTAAAATCAATTTTAGAGAAAATTAATGAATTATGTAAAATCTTGGATAGAACAAGGAAGGACTCAAACTTTTTGGCACCAATCCTATCTTATTATTAGAAACTTTTAATTCTCAAGAATTTTGCTGTAATACTCTCTCTTCTGTTACAAACTAGTTCTTCAAGATTTTTTTTTTTTTTTGTTTGCAAAATTTGTGCCAAATTAATTCTCTCGAAATCTTTTGCATCCATAATTTCAAACTATTATTTAGAAATAGGTGTAAAAGAAATTCATCAAATATTCTTTTTCACGACGAAATCTGTGCATGAATATTTGGTTGTATGAAAACTAATTTGAACCTTAGGAAAAATGAAAATATTAATCTCCTTGTTGTTTATAAAAGAGGAACATTGTTAGCGTGAGAGATGAGCACGAGTTTATGCCAACTCAAATATTCCCCATTTACTTCCTACAGAATTGCCACGTCAGTGCTCATCCCAAACCTACACCGCCATACCCATACCGTGGCGTTATCCTTTTTGAGTTTGAAAGGGTACGTTTGTCATTTAGATCTCTTATTGTACTTGTGCAAAACGGCTGACTTAGGGTTTGACAAATCCCCAGACGACGCCGTTCTTGTAGTACAAGCGGTGAAAATCCCCGATCCGTCGACTTCTCTGTGTTCCTCTCTGTTCTGTGAATCTTTAAGGTTTTGTCCTCGCTTTTATAGGTATATATAAATTTGTTAAACTTTTATTGGTATATATAAATTTGTTTATGTTTTTAACTTTTTTTTTTTAAATTTGGAGGAATTTCTGTTTTAATTTTAAAATTCTGCAAGAAATGTGAGTATCAGTTATAATTTTTTGTTTTGTAAGTAATTATGAATATGTTCCAGTGGCATATTTGATCGTTCGATTGTAAAAGTTGCTATGGATTTGTATTTTGAATAATTGTTTTTAAATTTTTGTCAAATTATGTGATGTTTGAACTATTTAATTGAGAACACTGAAAGTGGAAATTAGGAAAAGGTCATCTCTTGCTTTGCTGGTGAAACAGTGATATGGATTGAAAATTTTGATGTGCATGTGTATTTGAATAATTATTGTTTTTATTTTAAATTTTTGTCAAATTATGTGTTGTTTCAAATCCCTTCGTTGGGAACTGAAAACGCTGAAATTTGGGAAAAAGTCATTTCTTGCTGGTGAAACAGAAGGAAAAGAAAGTGAAAGTTGGTATAAGTGCAATATGGATTGCAAATTTTGAAAAACATGTGTTTTTAATGATTACTTTTTTTTTTTTCATTATTTCTGTCAAATTATGTGTTGTTGGAAATGTCTAATTAGAAACTGAAACGTTGAAAGTTAGGAAAGGTCGGTTCTTTCTGGTGAAACAGAAGGAAAATAAAGTAACAATTGATACAAGTGCAATATGCATGGTTGTATTTGTCTTCTCTTTGTAAAGATATTGAATTTATTTAAAAAAAGAGAATATATTTGTAATTTGTATGCCATGAATTTGCATGTTATGTGGAAAAAAATATGTTTGTATATCAGGTGTTAGTGCCACACCTAATTTGGCAGCATTTGGCAGCTTGGAAGTGCTTCTGCATATTGAGTCCACACTTCACATCGTAGGGGATACCGCCAAGTTAAGAAAAAAAGAGAAAAAGAATATTATGCATTTTATTCTGGGGAGATAACCTCCTTTTGTGGCATGCAATTTGGAAGTAATGCAGGAAAAAGAATGTTTGGAATTCAAAAGGCATTAGTTTGGCACCTCATTGTGGGGAAAAAAAAAATCTCTATTGTAAGTATGGTGTTTGACCCATAGATGCACCAGTGCAACGTGTAGAAAGTAGAGAAAAATCAACCCAAATGAACAGGGGAAGGGGGAGACCAAAAAAGAATTGGAAAGAATCGATTAAAAAAGATATAATATACCTAAGTATAAATGAAAACATGTGTAATGATAAAATACGATGGCGGAATATGATCCGTGTAGCCGATCCCATATAGTGGGATATAGGCTTAGTTGTTGTTGTAAGTATGGTGTCTCCATTTGGCAACTTGGAATCATGCCTGCATGTTGGCTCCCCACTTTGCATCATAGGGTTTGCTTCCGAGTTAATTTGAGATGATCATATGAGTTGGTCTATACTTGGTCGTCAATAGTTGGTTGCCATTGACATTTTGCATACAGCCTATGTATAGATGGTTGCCTTTGGTATTTGCAAACAGCCTACTTGTTTGACTAGAGCGCAGGATAGTGAAGGAAGTGGTGCCTCTGGTGCAGCTATGGGGTCTACAAGTAGAGAAGCAAGAGAAGATTGTTCCAACTGTGTGAAGAAGATATGGTTAATTAACGTGCTATCAGAATGGCCCATTTATTGGATAGGAAGGTGCTTCTGAATGGGAGTCCTGTGACTGGGCGGTTAACCCTGTAAAGTTGTTGAATTGGTTCTTGTTCTGTTTTTATGGAGTTTCCAAGGGTTGATAAAACCATACTTGTGCAGAATGTATATGAATAATATTTGTTTGCTTTGTGGTCTTTACATGCTCTTGTATCTGTGCATAAGTAGTATTCATATGTAGGAAGAGAACTGATATAAGGAGTGAAAGAGAGAGAGGGACAGTATTAGATGAAAGGTACTTCCTATGCATCCCCTTTATTGGAAGCAAGGATGCTGTTTTTTATCTAATCAGGTATTTTTCCTTTTTGCATGTCCTCTTTGGGTGGATTTTGGGGGGCAAGACTTGTACATATCCTTCTTTCAAAAGATTTGTACATATCAAAATGCATTACCTTGTAATGCATGGAGAAACATTCTCTAGCTTCATTTGAACCTTCCTACTTGTGATGGTATTTTCACAACATTCATACTGACGGGACTGATGAGGAATCATCAGGATGAAGTTTTTACAGAACCTCATATAACTGGTTTGTTTTCATACATATGTAATTTGATTGTTACTGATTTGCGTGGGTCTGCATGATGATTATAAATTCTAGATTTGGTTATGTTTCCTAGTATCTTGTTTTAGTGGATTGATTCTGTCTGTCACGCATCTTGTTACCAAAGTTATTGCATCATATGATCAAGTTGTATAAGAAATTAATGATAAATTTTATCTAATCGAGCTGTCTTGCCATCCAGGGTTTTGTTCACTATTGTCAATGGCACGCTTCCTCTGAGAAATAACCGAGACTGGTTTGCATACAAAAATTGTTGTTGAACTCTTAGTTTTCAATCTGTTTGTGGGGATTGATCCTGTGGTTAAGAATGGAAACAAAATTCGCAAAGGTATTGGGTAGCAAACGTCATGGTGTTCTCGACCTGAAGAGGAAGCGGGCAGCCCAGTATGGAAAATTTACTGGCATGGTGTTGCCATCGCGATCCACTATGGGCTTTCCCATCCATCAGCTTGTCAAAAGGAGGAAAATTTGTGGATCAAGGAGCAAGAGTGATGGTTTCACTTTCCATAGCAGAAAGTCACTGTCAAGATGCCATATGAATTTTCTCAAAACTGGGCTGCCACAGCGTTTGATGTTTTATGATAAGGGTGAATGGGTTGATTACCCCCACGACATTCTTGCATTGGTTAAGAAAGATCTTCAAGTAAAGAAGGTCAAAACTGAGTTTCAGTTTAATAAAAACCGCTTTGAATTAGACTTCCTGCATATGTTGCAACTTGACTTGAAGACTGGTCTGCAGCAGCGTATTGCATGGATCGATGAAACTGGAAAGTGCTTTTTTCCCGAACCTGAAGCTTTTGCTGATAATGATGGACTCCATTGCTGCTCGTGTAATAAGAAAAACCATGATCTAGTTTCAGAGACTCAAGCCTCTCCTGATATCAAGTTGCAAATTGAGATTGCAATAAATGGTTCAGACATTTTAAAATTAATGGAGTCCAGTGGAGAGTCAAAAGTTCTTGTTCAAGAAATTCGAGTTCATCACAAACTTAATGGAGAAAATTATGATGCAGAAGCTGATGACAGCAGCTTCAAAGAAGCCAATGAAAAAGACGATCAGAATTTTGGTGAAAGTCACGAGGAGGGAAATGTAGTAGCCAGATTGGATTCTTTATTGGGGAATCTGGACTCTGATACTGTGAGAGAGATTTTCTTTAAGGGATTTCCTGCACCTGAGGGTACAAAACTCATTGAGATAAGCCATGGGCCAATCTCTTCCAAGGAAGCTCGATTTGAACTTTTTCGAAAGCTGGCTGAAATTACCGAAAGGTATCGCGGGGATGCAAATGTCAGATATGCTTGGCTTCCATCTTCAAAGGGAATAGCTTCTACTATCATAAAATATGGCATTGGCTTTATGGAAGCATTGAAAGTTAAGCCTATGTATGGCTTTGGTGTTAATCTGATCCCTGCTAACTGCACTGATTTCAGGTCTGCCTTTCCTTTTCCTGTTTTCCATACTAATTATATTACATTTCCAACATAGTGATATTGGTTTAGGATGGTAGGTTGGGTTTTGTTTTGTTGATTCTGTTGTTCGGCAAGATTGGATTGGATTGTTTTCCATAGGGCTAAGGTGGTAATCATATTGTCAGCGTGACAGCTCATACCATCATGCTTGTTCAAGTACTTGCCATTAAGTTAATCATATTATGCCATGGTTCTATTCTATGATTCACTTGGATTGTGAGTTTTGATTTATATCACTTTCATGAGTCGCAGAATGTTTAGTTGGGGTAAGTGGTGGAAGGTAGTGTCTAGGATAGGGAAATGTAATCTGCAAATTAGAAAGGTGTTATAGATTGGATGGGCTGGGTGAATCATTGGGTTGTAATTGCATTACACCGTACTTGGTTTGTTTCAATTAGTAAAAGTTAGAACCAATGGTACACAAGAGCGGTAAGCATTCAATTCCTTGTTCAACTCCAGTTTTATCGAGGTAAGCACTGCCCATTTACTTTTATGCATGTCATGGAAAGCGAGACACTTGTTTGGTGGAGCACTTATGCATCCCCTTCTTTGAATGAAGCACAGCATTGATGCTCCCATTCCCCTTGTGTCTTTGAAGTTGCTGTATCTAACTTTTGGTTGTTTCCCTGCATCATAATGATATTCTCATAATTTATAAGCTTCCAGTAAGGTTCAAGCATTTGTTTCTTACAGTGCAAAATATTGTGATGTTGACGAAAATGGTGTACGGCATATGTTGTTTTGTCGTGTAATAATGGGAAACACGGAGCTTGTTCATCTTGGATCAAAACAGTTCCATCCCAGTAGCGAGGAGTTTGATAGTGGAATCGATGATGTTCAAAATCCAAAGCGTTATGTAGTTTGGAATATGAATACAAATTCTCATATCTTCCCCGAATATGTTGTTAGTTTCAAGATTTCTTCAGATGCTGAAGGTGATAAGTTTACTCCACCTCCTAATCATTGAAATGTTAAAAACATGCATGCCACATTTATTTTTCCTTTTTGTGCCACTTATTGTTGGTGCTGTATGGTTTTTGGTAGATAGTTGGATGCTATGTGATAAAAGAATCATTGCAAGTAAGACATCATTATTTGAGTGTTTATAGTTGGATGTTGTATAATTGTTTTTCCTTCCTTCTTAGTCAAGTTGTATGACTATCTAGGGACATTTGCTAAAATCTCTAGTTTTTGTTTGTCTTGCATTATTTTAGAACTCATTTACTGTAAAAGTTGATATGTTGTAGCATTCAAGATGGTCAATGAAAGAGTTTTGTGTTTGCCAATGAGGAAATTACTGTTCACCTTTCCAACCACTGATTAGCAGTTGTAATTGCTTTTCTTTGTCTGCACTATAGGACTTCTTGCTGAAACTGAGAGCAGGCTGCTTTTAGAAGAGTCCAGCACTTGCCATCAATTGCCTCAAGTGCAGGTACAGTTAAACTCGTCTGCAACTGATCTGGTAAGTATCTGAGATATGCTGACCTCTTGGCTTATTCAGTTTGCTTTCTGCAATTTTGGCAAGTCACTGTTCATGATTCTTGTTTCCTATTCTTAATAGTCTGAATGACTACTGGTCTGGAACTTGTAAATCTTTGTTATATAAACGTGGGGAAAAAATTATTTGGAAGTTTAACTCACTATTAATTGTGATGATTATGTTCTTTGTTACTATTTAGTTTTTGTTCATCTCCATACATTTAGATTGGATCTTTGAATATTAGTTGCTTTTCTGCGCCTGTTTTGTATAGGCCATGCCAGATCACTTCCTAATTATGTTTTTTTGGATGGAGTAGTTGTTCATTACAAATTGATGAAGTAAAAATAAGAATTTTGCTGCTCAAGCTGATAAAAATTAGGCCATTCAGCTTGTAGTCAGTGATTGTTGAGATAAGCTTTGTTTGAATGTAAAGTTGGCTGCATTTCTTAATTGAAAGGAGATAGCTAATGGATACAAGTTGCTACCTAGTTTATTTTGCTTTGCTTTGATGAGATTTACATAAATAGAATGCGAGGGTTCACAAATTTTGGCACTTAAGGCAGGAATGTTCTACATTGTGAATTCTGCTATTGTAGTCAGTTCTTATCATATCTTTTCTGCTGAAGCATGTGCTTTCTGCTCATTACAGATATTTCTTGATTTTGTTCTGTTGTATGCTTATACTATGAGAGTTCAAGTTTTGCTTTGTGCAAATCTTGCTTTGTTCCTGTATGAAGTACCTTTGGTACTACCAGTTAAAATAGCATCTAACAATGCACTGTTACCCGATTCTCTTGCATAGGATTTGTTAAAATTATGGACTTCCATTATTGGGTGTTGGCATGATTGATAAGTGTGTCTGTGACTGTATGTTCCGTTGATTGATTGTTTGAAGAGCTTTGATAAGGAAAGTAGAAGTTTTTCAATATATTTACCATTGGTGGTGCTTCTCTGCAAGCACCCACTTCCCCCCCATCCCGGTAAAAAGAATTGCCATCTGTGGTATTTGAATATTGTTTTGCTTGTTTGAATTATTCCATGTGTTAACAGCATGCTAATTGTCATCTATTGAATTTTTTGCTCCATGTTTATTCTCATTTTCACAATGATTGTGCTTTTGTAAATCATAGGCTAGTGATTGCAATAAGGCTTTGGTTGGAAGGCCTCAAGAACAAGTTGGCGATCTTGGCCCAAATTTGGTGAGGAGTCCCAAGTCTCCGTGGATGCCTTTCTCTATGTTGTTCGCTGCCATCTCTAGTAAAGTCCCTGAAAAAGATATGGACCTTGTTACTAGCAACTACAATTTATTCAGGGTATGTCAGAAACTAAATCTTCTTCAACTAAGTCTGTATCGTGTTTTTTTTTTATTTTAATTTTGTCTTTTGTTCCTTTCAATCATTCTTGTAGGATAAGAAGATGGATCGGGAGGATTTTGTTAAAAAGTTGAGGATGATAGTTGGGGATTCTTTGTTGAGGTCCACAATTACAGGTCTTCAGTGCAAGGTATGGATCTTGTTTTATGCATACAAGCTCGTATCTGTTGTAAATATCTGCATATGTAATGATGGTTAGAATTGAGGCAAACATGTTATGTTCATGTGCTTGATTTGCTACCTGTTTGGATCTGAACAACTGTTACTGCTAGTGATTGTTTCCTCTTCAGTGCCTTCTCTTCTAAATTTTGATTTTAAGTTATACTTGCAAATAAGTTTAGTTTGTTCCAGTATTAGAGCTGTTCATTTGAGGAATCATATGCCAAGTCTTGAATCTTATCAGGCAAATACTTGTACTTCTGGGTTGCTTATCTTTCTAAAATCTTAATAGCTGGTTGTAAGTGATAGATAGTTCATCATCTCTCTCTTGAATGTTTTTGGAAGAAAAGGTTCATGTTCTTTGTTATGGACTAACTGTATGTGGCACATGCTTGGTTGGCAGTGCGTTTATGCGTAGCTGCGTTCTTGGGATGATGCTCAGGTTTTACTTTTCTTTATTTGTTCTTTAGCTAACTGGTTAATGAATTTTTGAGGTTGACTGTGTCGGACAAGAGGAGGATTGTTGAGGTGGGTGGATGAGATGAGGGGTGTCAGAATGGAGAGATCATTTTAAAGTCGGAGAGTTTCTCTATTTGTCCTCTTGTTATTTTGTGAATCCTAATCATTTTTACCTATAGCCAACTGTGAATCTCTCTGTTTGGCCATATGAAGATGCGGGATGCTACACCTAAATGGCGAAGTTCAGGACATGCAGCCCCCTAAATGAGTGAAACATTGGACTAGTTTTATATGAATTCCTCATGGTCGTCGCGTTCTGCACCAAGTGTTGGCATTTACTCTTGTGCATTTTTTGAGTAAACCTCAACTGGGGTTGGGGTGGTTGTATTTAGAAGTGACAACTGGAGTGTTGCATTTGCATCTGGATTTAATCAAGTATGCTTCCTTTTATTCTCGCAGATTCCATCAAAATAGAAGGTTGATTTGGTCACACCAACACATGAGCCTGAAGCCTTAGTCAGCCTTAAATGAGTCTGGCTTTTGGGTACACTTGGAAGGCCATGACATGACATGGAATGTTTTCAGCTTTGAGTTGTGAATATCTCATGCCATGACATGGAATGTTTAGACTACAGTAGGAGAGGATGTTTATCTTATCTTATATTGGTATTGAAAGACTTAGACTAATCTTTTGCTTTCTTTCTGAGTTTTAGATGGTTGTTGCCGACTTCTTATTATGAGTTTATATGTGAAATCCTATTAAAGCTGCTTTATATTGGTTTCTCGTTTAATCAACAAATGTGAAATCTGATGACTCCTTTGAACGAATTTTGGATTTCGTTTTTTTATACCATAAATTATTTTGAAGAAGCCATAGGGCTTTGGACTTTGGGACAATTTTGATAATGATCGGTGGACATGACTACCAATGTTGATTGAGCTGAGGCTTGAGGGATTTCATTGAGATACTCCATTCAGCTACAAATGCACACGATTTTACAGGCAAACAACAATCAACTCACAAGAGAATTAACTCTTGGCAGCCCCCTAGAAAAAGGTAGGCTATGATTGGATATATATTCTGTTTTGAATCCCTGCTGCCATGTCATGCTGAGTGAATATTGTGAATAAAAGTGAAAATTAAAATTTCACAAAATCTCTATTTTTTATGAGTTATAATACACATATTTTGGTAAAAAATGGCAAAATCAAAACATGTGTTGATTTATACTATTCATTAGAATGAATATTCACAATTTAGATGCGTGTAAAAAATAGTAGATACATATTTTGGTAAAAAATGACAGAATCAAAACATGTGTTGATTTATGCTTTTCCACTACTATTTTTTATACTCATATCAATTGTGTACATTCATTCTAACGAATGGTATACAAAAAAGTGAAATTTAAATTTTTCATCAAAATTTCATTTTTCATGGGTTATAAAATGATAAAATTTAACAACGCATTGATTTTATTTTTTTGGTGATATTTTTTACACTTATCTCGATTATGAACATGGGCTCCAGGGAATGTTGCCAAAAGAAAGTGAAATTTAAGGCTCTTTTTGAATATATGTTTTGTTTTGAGAATTGGAAAGAATAAGGTCTCGGTGTGTTTTACAAAGGAATGTTTTGGTTGTGAGAATTGAGTGTTTTAATTGATAAGATTTATTTCTATTATTTTTTGTAGAAAAATCAGTTTATTAAATAAAGTATAAAATAAGATTTTTTAATTAAATTATTTGGGTTGATGGTGACGGTTAACGATTGACTGCTGTCGCTCAATTGCCATTCACCACCGCGGCCACTACCAATCAATTGATTTTCGGTCGAATTCTAGCCAAATGGAAGAAATTCGGCCGATCGGTGGCAGTGGGCGGCGGCGGCGATCAATGGTTGTTAACTGTCATTAGTTAACATTTGAACGCAACCAGTCAACTCAAACAAATAATTTTTTTAAAAAATTAAAAAATGTTAAAAATACTAAAATGTCCTTATTTTGTAGTTATAGAAGTTTGAAATTTTTGTTCTGAGAATTGAATATAAATAAACATGTTGTTTTAAAATTAAGGGTATGTTTGAATAGAGCTTTTTAGCCTATTTCTCATCTCATTCCAAAACAGCATGTTTGTTTCAAACTTTTGTAACCACAAAATGAGGGAAATGTTGTTTTTTCAGCATCTTTTAATTTTTAAAAATTTGTTCAAAATTTTATTTTTTTTATTTGACCGAAATCGGGCTGATCTGTGGCGACCGCATCAGTTAATGGCAGTTGACCTGCACGAATCAATTTTTGACTATCACTATCAACCCAAATAATTTAATAAAAAAATTCTTAGCTTTAACTTTATTTAATAAAACTATTCCTCTACACAAAAATCAATCAAAACAAAACTTATCAAAACACAAAATATTTCTTTTGTAAAACACAACTCGGAATCTTGTTTTTCCCAATTCTCAAAATAAAACACATATCAGCCTTAAATTTCACTTTTTTTTGACAATATTCACTGGAATGCATGTTTACAATTGAGGTGAGTATAAAAAAATGTAACAAAAAAGTCAAAATCAACGCATTTTTCGATTTTACAATTTTTGGCTCAAATACGTGCATTATAATCCATGAAAAATGAAAATTTGTTAAAAAATCTAAATTTCATTTAGTTTGACATTGTTGCTAATGTTCAAGTCCTGCGTAGATTTGGGTTTAGTGAAATTGTAATTGACATAATATGAAGACTTATCTCCAATGTCAATTTTCTCAAGTAGGATTTTTCAAATCCTCAAGAGGCATAAGACAAGGATATCCACTATCTCCTTTATCTTTTCATTTTAGGAGCAGAGTATATCTCTAGATCTCTAAACAGTAAGGCTGCACAAAATCCTACTTTTCACTTTCCAAAAAACTGTCCTAACATATCGCATCTTGCATATGCGGATGATCTCATTATTTTCACATCAACACACCATAAAGCACTAAAACATGTCATGGCACTCATTCAACACTATGAAAGAAGTCTCAGGGCAAAAAGTAAATACGCAAAAGAACTCCTTTTTAGTGCATCATTCATGTAATAGGACGCAAAAGCACATCATTGCAAAAATCACCAAATTCAAATTAGAAAAGTTCCCTGTCAAGTATCTAGGTCTTCCATTATACTATGGTAAAAACAAATTCAAGCACTATGAGTCATTAATCCTAAAAACTCATTTTAAAATCAACTCATGGAGCTCAAAAGTTTTATTTATCTACCGGAGGAAGAATATCACTGATTAAATATGTTCTTTTGGCAATGGCAATGCCAATGCACTCCCTCCTAGGAGCAAATCCCCCAAAGAAAATTTTACAAAAACTAGAATATGTTTTTGCGAATTTTCAATGGGGTACAGCAAGTCAAAAACCCAAGTATCACTAGATATCTTAGAGTAAACTATGTTTACCATATCAAGATGGTGGAATTAACATTAGGTCACTTTTTGACATACAAAAAGCCTGTACTTACAAACTATGGTGGAGGTTTACGGAGCAGCAATCCCTCTGGGCCAAATTTCTTAATGTTAGATATCACCAGCCCACGAACCCTCCAAAAAATGTGATCAGTAGCACATGAGGTAGACATGCACATCCTTCCCCAAATCTCAGCTGAAAATGAAAATCAATACATCAACATATGGGATTTAACTAATTCAGGTATGTTTTCATTTAAAAACATTTAAATCAGCTTATAATTCAGTGTCTTATAGCCCACAAAATTCATGGTACTTTGGAAAATTTATATGTAATCCTTTCACTCCGATAAAACAATCTTTTTTCATGCTTCGTCTCCTAAAATCTCAACTCCCAATTGGCACAATATTACATAGATTCAACATGTATGGACCTTTTAAATGTTTATGTTGTCCATATGGATTAGAAACAATAAACCACATCTTTCTATATTGTGATACAGCTACACAATTGTGGACAACATATGGTAGTGAACTTGAAATTCTTATATCACCCAATGCACAAAGACTAAATCATTTTTTACATCAATGGTGGAACCATACTGGTATAAATAAAAAAAAAATGTAATTTCATCATTCATATAATTCCAGCAATCATATGTTGGCAATTGTGGAAAGCCAGAAATAGATGGATACATGAGGAAGAGGAATGGAATCTAAAAAAGATGATAAAAGCCTCATTTGAAGAGTTAAAATCCACAATGGCTATTTGCTACCACGATTTCAAATGGACAACTTTTACATGGGAAGAATTCTGGTTTTCGACATTGCATGATGTAGAAAGAGTTCATATCTCATACATTAAGTGAAATCCTCCTAATGAAATGCATTTTAAATTAAACATTCATGGATTCATTGATGGCGGGAATAAAGGATTAGGAGGAGGATTAATTAGGGACAATAAGAGTAAAATGATTTCGGCATTTTACTTTCAAACGGATACTTCTAATCTTTTATTTGATGAGCAGGTTATTTATGAAGCTATAATGATAGGTATTAGATGCTGCCAAGCAAGAGGAATTACCACAAATCTCTGTGTGGAATCAAGCTCAAAAAACATAATATCATGGCTGAAAAATAGAACCAGAGGCAACTACCCGTGGAGGCTCAAAAATCAAATTCTAAGCATACTTGCGATGCAACCTCAACCTCAATGGGAGCTATGCCCTAAACGTGCAAACTCATCAGCATTCTTTTGGCCAAATGTGCAGTGCAGCAGTCTAACCTATCAATTAACGAGGAAAGCCTACTTCACCACAAAATTCAGAAAACCATAAGATCAGAAAGACTTGGGCTACCTTACATCATTGCATCCAAGAAAACCAAAAAACATGTGTTAGTCTAGCTCATACATTCATATTACACATATCATAAGAATGGAAAAATAAGTGGTCAATGGCTGCCGATGTTAGGCCATTTTACCAAATGGAAAGGTCTTAGGCTGCTGAAGTTAGGCCTAATTTACATTTATCTTCAGAAGTATGACAAAGGGATGTTTCTTTGTCTTGAAGTTGTGCTGTTTGTAGGTTTCATTATATCATAGCATACGCATATTTTTATATCCTTGTTTGAGTTGATTGTTTTGGTATAGGCTGCTAGTGTTAGGCCTATTTTCCATTTTAAATGCATGGTTAACTCAACATGCTCATTTGGTAAGGGTTAATGTATGCTAAAATCTGTCACAGGTTGGTAAAACAACCAATTTTTTCATTACACTATAAATCTCTTTCCATTATCTTGCAATTAGCTAACCATCAAACATTTTGTAAATTAGAATGACCTTTGCTTTTCTAATATCACTCCTGGTGAATCAAGCTAAATTTTAGGGAGTCTTTTGTAAAGGATATTTCCTGTTTTGTTATCAAAGTGTAAGCTTTTGATTTTGAGTCGATATAAAGATTTTTAGTTCATGTACGGCCTTTATAGGATTTTCAACCTTTGGTAACCACCACCAATAATGTAATGGAGTAAGTAGTCCTTATTTCAATTACTAGAACTCTAAATAGGTGCGCTAATGTAAAGGAGGAGTCCTATTTTATAGCTTTCCAATTGTACTAATGGTGTGGATATTTCCGCCATTGTCTTTTGTATCACCTATTTTCAATTAATAAAATTGGAAGTGACGTCCCCCAAAATTGGGATGATTAGCCAACTAAAAAAAAATACATTGTTGCTAATGTATTTACTCAGTTTGTTCAACAAAAATAAAAAGACATTGTTCACTGAACATCAGGGATTGTTGCTTTCCCTGAGTTTATTTTAGATAGTCTTGATGCTTTTTCTTTTACTTTAAATAAAGAAATTGTTTATTAGAATGCATGTTTACATTTGAAATATGAGTAAAAAATAATAGGAGAAAAGTAGAAATTAATACGTTTTTTGACTTTGCCATTTTTTTACCAAAATACGTGTGTTATAACACATGAAAAATGGAGGTTTAGTGAAAATTTTAATTTTCACATTTTTGACAATACTCACTACAATGCAAGTTCACAATCAGGGTGAGTGAAAAAAACGGTACAAAAAAAGTCAAAATTAACGCGTTTTTAAATTTTTTCATTTTTGGTTAAAATACGTGTCTTATAACCCATGAAAAATGAAAATTTGATAAAAAACAATATAAAATTCACATTTTTGACATCGTTTACAAGGATGAATGTTCAAAATTGAGGTGCGTAAAAAAATAGTAAAGAAAAAGTCAAAATCAATACGTTTTTTGAGTTTGCCATTTTTGACCATAATACATATGTTATAACTCGTAAAAATGGAGATTTGGCAAAATTTTATAAATTTCACTTTTTTTTCGGCTACATTCACTGGAATGCATGTTCACAATCGAGGTGGGTGTAAAAAATATCACAAAAAGTCAAAATAAATACGTTTTTGATTTTGCCATTTTCTGCTCAAATTCATATGTTATAAATCATGAAAAATAAAAATTGGGTGAAAAATCTAAACTTCTTTTTTTTTATCACCGTTCATTAGAATACATGTTCACAATTAAAATATGTGTAAAAAATAGTAGGAGAAAAGAAGAAATCAACATGTTTTTTTACTTTGTCATTTTTACCAAAATACGTGTGTTATAAACCATGAAAATAGAGGTTTGGTGAAAATTTTAACTTTCATATTTTTTGACAATATTCTAGAATGCATGTTCACAATCGGGTGGGGTGCAAAAAATAGTACAAAAAAAATCAAAATCAAAGCGTTTTTGAATTTTGCCATTTTTGGCTATAATACGTGTGTTATAACCCATGAAAATTAAAAACTTGGTAAAAAAATTTAAAATTTTCATTTTAAAACCGTTCACAAGGATGCGTGTTCAAAATTGAGGCGAGTGAAAAAACAATAAAGAAAAAGTTAAAATCAACCTGTTTTTTAACTTTGCATTTTTTGAACGAAATAGGCATGCTATAGTACTTTAAAAATGAAGGTTTGGTGAAAATTTATGAATTTCACTTTTTTTAGAAACATTCACTTAAATGCATATTCACAATCGAGTTGGGTGTAAAAAATACCAAAAAAAGTCAAAATCAACGCCTTTTTAGTTTTTTGAATTTTTGACTCAAGTACGTATGTTATAACCCATGAAAAATAAAAATTTGGTGAATAATCTAAATTTCACTTTTTTTTATATTATTCATTTGAATGTATATTCACAATTGAAATGTGTGTAAAAATTGTAGGAGAAAATCAGAAATCAACACGTTTTTGAATTTGCCATTTTTTATTAAAGTACCTGTGTTATAACACATGGAAAATTAAGGTTTAGTGAAAATTTTAATTTTTACATTTTTTTGACAATATTTACTAGTAGGAGGACAGGGAAATGTCTCAAGGAACTTTTCTTTTGACCCTCTGGTCCTATTGATCAGTTCCTTCAATTGCCTGTTTTATGAACTTCATTGCTGGATGTTGTTTGTTTAATGGGATGATTGCAGTGTGCTAAGTAGAATTATTGATTTAATCGAGTAAAAAGAAAAAAAAAGTCAATATTCACTAGAATGCATGTTCACAGTCAAGGTGAATAAAAAAAACGATACAAAAAAGTCAAAATCAACGAGTTTTTAGATTTTGCTACTTTTGGCTAAAATACATGTCTTATAACTTATGAAAAATGAAAATTTGGTAAAAAAAAATATAAATTTCATATTTTTAGACATCGTTTACAAGGATGAATGTTCAAAATTGAGGTGGATTAAAAAATAGTAGGGAAAAGCCAAAATCAACACATTTTTTGACTTTGCTAATATTGACCGAAATGGGTGTGTTATAGCGTGTTAAAAATGATGGTTTGGTGATAATTTATAAATTTCACTTTTTTTTAGAAACATTCATTGAAATGCATGTTTACAATCGAGGTGGGTGTACAAAATATCACAAAAAAGTCAAAATTAATGCGTTTTTAAATTTTGCAATTTTTTGGCTGAAATATGTGTGTTATAACCCTTCAAAATTGAAAATTTGGTGAAAAATTTAATTTCACTTTTTTTTGCCTCAGTTAATTAGAATGCATGTTCAGAATTGAAATATGTGAAAAAATAGTTGGAAAAAAAGCAGAAGTCAGCATGTTTTTTGACTTTGCCATTTTTTACTAAAATACATGTGTTATAACTAATCAAAAATTGAGATTTTGTGAAAATTTTAATTTTCATATTTTTTGACAATATTCAGTAAAATGCATGTTCACAATTGGGTGCAAAAAATGGTAAAAAAAAAGTCAAAATCAATGCATTTTTGAATTTTGCCATTTTTGGCTAAAATACGTGTGTTCCAGTCCATGCAAAAAAAAAATTAGGTAAAAAAAATTTAAATTTCACATTTTTTAACACTGTTCGCAAGGATGCGTGTTCAAAATTAAGGTGAGTGAAGAAATAGTAAGGAAAATGTCAAAATCAACACGTTTTTTGACTTTGCCATTTTTTACTGAAATACGTGTGTTATAGCACGTTAAAAATGATACTTTGGTGAAAATTATAAATTTTACTTTTTTTACCAACTTTCGCTAGGATGCATATTCACAATTGAGATATGTGTAAAAATTATCACAAAAAAAAGTATCAATCATTTGGAGCTAACTCTGGCCGCCAGCGTCCTCAAGTGCTACATGGGAAAATGCATATTCTCTCAATCAATGGCCAACCAGACAAAACATAAGGAAATTGGTGAAGGATGGCTACATCATTCAGAAACCAACTAAGATCCACTCTCGATCTCGTGCGCATAGAATGAAAGAGGCCAAGAGAAAAGGACGCCACTCTGGATGTGGTAAACGTAAGGGTATTAGGGAAGGTAGATTGCCAACAAAAGTCCTCTGGATGAGGAGAATGCGTGTGATGAGGCGCTTGCTCTGTAAGTACAGAGAATCTAAGAAAATTGACAAGCACATGTACGATGTACCATGATATGTTCATGAAGGTGAAATGTAATGTTTTTAAGAACAAGAGAATTCTGATGGAGAGGATTCGCAAGTCAAAGGCTGAAAAGGCGAGAGAGAAAACATTCTCTGACCAGTTTGTGGCAAAGCGTGCTAAGAATAAGGCTAGCACGGAAAGGAAAATTGCTTGAAGGGAGGAACGTTTGGCTCAGGGTCAGGGTGAGAAGGCACTGGCAGCTGCATCTCGACCTCAGGCTACCGATGGATCGAAGAAAGCCAAGAAATGATTGCAGGTGCCTCAGAGAGACGAATCATTTCTTAGGAGGAGCTCAAAGACTAACCTTTTGATATTTTGTGTTCAACTTTCTGATATGGAAGCTAAAGTATTTACAAATTTTACTCATTTTAACATGTGGATTATTTGTTTATTGACATTTTGATGAAGTTAGCGTTGTTGTGTTCATTTTATGGATCATTATATTTTGATAAAAAAAAAACATTGTTCAATTAGAATGCATGTTTACAATTGAAATGTGTAGGTGGGAAAAAGTAGAAATCAACATGTTTTTTTACTTTGCCAATTTTGTGCAAAATATATGTTATTACCCATAAAAAATGGATGTTTGGTGAAAATTTTAATTTTCACATTTTTTTGATAATATTCACTAAAATGCATGTTTACAGTCGGGGTGAGTGAAAAACAGTACAAAACAAGTCAAAATCAACGTGTTTTTAGATTTTGCCACATGCGTGGGTAAAATACATGTGTTATACCTCCATTATTCATGGGTTATAACAAACGTATTTTAGCGTTGATTTTGATATTTTTTGTAAGATTTTTTTCACCTACCCAAATTTTGAAAAAATTTCACCAAATCTCAATTGATTTTAACACACATATTTAGACAAAAATGGCAAAATAAAAAACGAATTGATTTTGATTTATTTTGTAGTTTTTTTTGCACCTACCATGATTATGAACAAGCGTTCTTGTCAATAATTTCAAAAAAATTAAAAATTAGAATTTTCACTAAACCTCTATTTTTCATAGATTATAACATACGTATTTTAGCAAAAAATGGCAAAATCTAAAAACGCGTTGATTTTTACTTTTTTTGTACCATTTTTTGCACCCACCATGATTGTGAACATGCATTTTAGTAAATAATGTCAAAAAAATTGAAAATTAAAATTTTCACAAAACCTCCACTATTCATGGGTTAACATACGTATTTTAGCAAAAAAAAAATTGATTTTGACTTTTTTACACCCACCGTGATTGTAAACTTGCATTTTAATGAATAATGTCAAAAAAATTGAAAATTAAAATTTTCATTAAACCTTCATTTTTCATGGGTTTTAACACATGTATTTTAGCAAAAAAATGGCAAAATAAAAAAACACAATGATTTTGACTTATTTTGTACAATTTATTGCACCCACCATGATTCTGAATATGGATTCTAGTTAATAATGTCAAAAAATTGAAAATTAAATTTTTACCAAACCTCTATTTTTCATATGTTAGTAAAAAATGGCAAAATCTAAAATGCAATGATTTTGACATTCTTCGTACTGTTTTTTGCACCCACCATTATTGTAAATGCATTTCAGTGAATAAGGTCAAAAAATTAAAAATTAAAATTTTCACCAAACCTCCATTTTTTATGAGTTATAACACACGTATTTTAGCAAAAAATGGCAAAATTCAAAAATTCAATGACTTTGACTTAATTTTGTACCCTTTTTTGCACCCACCTTTATTGTAACATGTATTCTAGCGAATAATATGAAGAAAACAAAACATTAAAATTTTCACCAAACCTCCATTTTTCATGGGTTATAACACATTTATTTGAGCAAAAATGGCAAAATCTAAAAACATGTTGATTTTGACTTTTTTTAGTACGGTGTCTTGCATGCACTGCGATTGTGAACACGAATTCTAGTGAATAATGTCAAAAAAATTGAAAATTAAAATTTTCATCAAACTTCCATTTTTAATGGGCAATATAATACATGTATTTTAACAAAAATGGCAAAATCTAAAAACGCATTGATTTTGACTTTTTTGTTTCGTTTTTTGTACCCACCTCGATTGAGAACATGAATTATAAGGAATAATTTCAAAAAAATAAAAACAAAAATTTTCACATGTATTTTTGAAAAAAAATGGCAAATCTAAAAACATATTGATTTTGAAATTTTTTGTACTATTTTTTTCACCCACCCTGATTGTAAACATGCATTCTAGTGAATAATGTAAAAAATATTAAAAATTAAAATATTCACCTAATCTCCATTATTCATAGTTTATAACACAAGTATTTTAGTAGTGCTTTTGACATTTTTTATAACAATTTTGGAAAAATTTCACCAAACCTCAATTGATTTTAATACATATATTTTAGCAAAACAAATGGTAAAATAGAAAAATAAATTGATTTTAACTTATTTTGTGCAGTTTTTTGCACCCACCATGATTCAAAACATGCATTCTAGTGTATAATGTCAAAAAAATTGAAAATTAAAATTGTCACCAAACCTCAATTTTTCATAGGTTATAACACAAGTATTTTAGCAAAAAATGGCAAAAATCCATTTTTTTGTACCTTTTTTGCACCCAACTTTATTGTCACATGTATTCTAGTAAATAATATCAAAAAAAATTAAAAATTAAAATTTTCACCAAAACTTAATTTTTTATGGGTTATAACATATGTATTTTAGCAAAAATAGCATAATAAAAAATGTGTTGATTTTGACTTGTTTTTAACCGTTTTTGGCACCCACCATGATTGTGAATATGCATTCTAGTGAATAATGTCAAAAAATTGAAAATTAAAATTTTTATCAAACCTCCATTTTTAATGGGTTATCACACATGTAATTTAACAAAAATGGAAAAATAAAAAACACATTGATTTTAACTTTTTTTGTACCATTTTTTGCAACAATCTCGCTTTTGAAAATGCATTTTAGCTAGTAATGTCAAAAAAGATGAAAATTAATTTTTTTACACAACCTCTATTTTTCATGGGTTATAACAAACAAATTTTAGCAAAAAATGGCAAAATAAAAAACAGCATTGATTTTGACTTTTATTGTATCATTTTTTGCACCCAGCATAGATTGTGATTATGCAACTAGAATAATGTCAAAAAATTAAAAAATTCACCAAACCTTGATTATTCAAGGGTTATATGTATTTTAGTGTTGATTTTGACTTTTTTGTACCTTTTTTTTCACCCACCCAAATGGTGAAAAAATTTCACCAAACCTCAATTGATTTTAACACACGTATTTTAGCAAAAAACGGTAAACTAAAAAAACACATTGATGTTAACCTATTTTGTACCGTTTTTTGCACTCACCATGATTATGAACATGCATTCTAGTGAATAATGTAAAAAAATTAAAAATTAACAATTACACCAAACCTCCATTTATCATGGATTTTAACACACGTATTTTAGCAAAAAATTTAAAAACGCATTGATTTTGACTTTTTTTTTACCATTTTTTGCTCCCATCCTCATTGTAACGTGCATTCTACTGAATAATGTCAAAAAATTAAAAATTAAAATTTTCACTAAACCTCCATTTTTTATGGGTTATAGCAAACACATTTTAGAAAAAAATAGCAAAATTCAAAAATGCAATGATTTTGACTTTTTTTGTATCGTTTTTTGCACCCACTTTATTTTAACATGCATTCTAGTGAATAATGTCAAAAAAAATGAAAAATTAAAATTTTCACCAAACCGCCATTTTTCATGGGTTATAAACACACGTATTTTTGCAAAAAATGGCAAAATCAATAAATGCAATGATTTTGACTTTTTTATACCGTTTTTTGCACCCACTTTTATTGTAACATGTATTCTAGTGAATAATGTGAAAAAAATTGAAAATCAAATTTTCACTAATCCCTAATTTTTCAAGGGTTATATAACGCACGTATTTTAGCGAAAATGGCAAAATCTAAAAATTCGTTGATTTTTACTTTTTTTGTACCATTTTTGCAATCAACAAAATTGTGAACATGCATTCTAGTGAATAATGTCAAAAAAATGAAAATTGAAAGTTTTCATCAAACCTTCATTTTAACGGGTTATAATACGCATTCTAACAAAAATGTCAAAATTCAAAATCGCATTGATTTTGACTTTTTTGTACCGTTTTTACACCCACCTCGAATGTAAACATGCATTATAGTAAATAATTTTAAAAAAGAAGAAATTAAAACTTTCACAAACCCTCAATTTTACATGGATTATAAAACATGTATTTTTACAAAAAAAATGGAAAAATCTAAAAACACATTGATTTTAAAATTTGTTGTATTATTTTTTGCACCCACCTCAATTGTGGACACTCATTCTAGTGAATAATGCAAAAAATATTAAAAATAAAAAATTAAAATATTCACCAAACATTCACCAAACCTCAATTAGCATTGATTTTGACACTTTTTATACCGTTTTTTCACCTACCCCAATTGTGAAAAAAATTCACCAAACCTCAATTAATTTTAACACATGTATTTTTAGCAAAAATAACAAAATTTAAAAACGTGTTGATTTTGACTTTTTTGTACCATTTTTTGCACCCACCGCGATTGTGAACCTGCATTCTTGTGACTAATGTCAAAACAATTGAATAATAAAATTCTCATCAAACCTTCATTTTTAATGGGTTATAATACACGTATGTTATCAAAAACGGCAAAATTCAAAAACGAATTGATTTTCACTCTTTGTACCGTTTTTTGCAACAACCTCAATTTTGAACATGCATTCTAGTGAATAACGTAAAAAAAAAGTTGAAAATTAAAATTTTCACAAAACCTCAAATTTTGTTAGAACACAAGAATTTTAGCAAAAAAATGGAAAAATTCAAAAATGCATTGATTTTGACTTTTTTGTACTTTTTTTGCTCCTACCCTGATTGTGAATATGCATTCTAGTGAATAATGTCAAAAAATTAAAAATTAAAATAGTCACCAAATCTTCATTATTTATGGGTTATAACACACGTATTTTAGCATTTCTTTTGATTTTTTTGTACCCTTTTTTTCACCCTCCCCAATTGTGAAAAAATTTGACCAAAATTTTGAAAAGCCTAATTTAGCAAAAAAAAATTGTAAAATAGAAAATGCTTTGATTTTGACTTAAAAATGAACATACATTCTACTGAATAGTGTCAAAAAAATTAAAAATTTTACCAGACCAATTTTTCATGGATTATAACACCCAAATTTTAGCAAAAAATGACAAAATCCAAAAACGCATTGATTTTGACTTTTTTGTACGATTTTTTTGCTTCCATCCGTATTGTAACATCCATTCTTGTAAATAATGTTAAAAAATTGAAATTGTAAAATTTAACTAAGCCACTATTTTTCATGGGTTGTAACAAATACATTTTAGCAAAAAAAGACAAAATCCAAAAATGCAATGATTATGAAATTTTTTGTATTATTTGTTGCGCTCACCCTTACTGTAACATGTATTTTAGTGAATAATGTTAAAAAAATGCGAAATTAAAATTTTCACCAAACCTCTATTTTTCATTGGTTATATGACACGTATTTTAACATAAATGAAAAAAAATCCAAAAAATGCATTAATTTTGACTTTTTTGTACCTTTTTTGCATCAACCTCGATTGTAAATACACATTTTAGTGAATAATGTCAAAAAAGATTAAAATTAAAATTTTTACAAACATCCATTATTCATGGGTTATAAAACATGTATTTTAGCAAAAAATGGCAAAAATCCAAAGACAATGATTTTGACCTTATTTTGTACTGCTTTTTTTAGCCACCTCGATTGTGAATATACATTCTAGTGAATAATGTCAAAAAAATTAAAAATTAAAAATTAAAATATTCACCAAACCTTCATTATTCATAGATTATAACACACATATTTTAGTGTTGATTTTGACTTTTTTTCTACCGTTTTATACCCATCCCAATTGTGAAAAAATTTCCCCAAACCTCAACTACTTTTAACACGTATTTTAGCAAAAAAATAAAAAAATAGCAAAACACATTAGTTTTGACTAATTTTGTATCATTTTTTGCTCCCGCGGTGATTATGAATAAACATACTATTGAATAATGTCAAAAAATTAAAAATTAAAAATTTCACCTAACCTCCATTTTTCATGGGCTATAACAAACATATTTTAGCAAAAAATGGCAAAAATCCAAAAATGCATTGATTTTTACTTTTTTATACCCTTTTTTGCACCCACCATGATTGTGAGCATTCATATTAGTGAATAATGTCAAAAAATTGAAAATTAAAATTTTCGCCAAACCTCCATTATTCATAGGTTAACACACGTATTTTAGTAAAAAATGAAAAAAATTCAAAAACACATTGATTTTTACTTTTTTGCACTGTTTTTTGCACCCACCGCGATTGTAAACTTGCATTATAGTGAATAGTGTAAAAAAATTGAAAATTAAAATTTTCATCAAATCTTTATTTTTCATGGGTCATAACAAAAAGATTTTAGCAAAAAATGGCAAAATAGAAAAATACATTAATTTTGACTTATTTTGTACTATTTTTTTCACCTAACATGATTTTGAACATCCATTCTAGTGAATAACGTGAAAAAATTGAAAAATAAAATTTTCACCAAACCTCTAATTTTCACGGGTTATGACAAACGCATTTTAACAAAAAAATTGCGAATTAAAAAAATGTAGTAATTTTGATTTTTTTGGTACCATTTTTTGCACCCACCCTTATTGTAACATGCATTCCACTGAATAATGTCAAACAAATTGAAAATTTAATTTTTTACTAAACCACCATCTTTCATGGCTTATAACACACGTATTTTAGCAAACAAAATAGCAAAATCAAAAAATGCATTGATTTTGACTTTTTTTGTACCAACCTTTATTGTAAAAAGAATTATAGTGAATATTACGAAAAAAATGAAAATTAAAATTTTCACCAAACCTCCATTTTTTGGTAGGTTATAACACACGTATTATAGCAAAAATGACAAAATTTAAAAACGCGTTGATTATAACTTTTTTGTCCCATTTTTTACACCCACCGCAATTGTGAACAAGTATTCTAGTGAATAATGTCAAAAAAATGAAAACTAAAATTTTCATCAAACCTCAATTTTTAATAAGTTATAACACACGTATTTTAACAAAAATGGCAAAATCAAAAATCGCATTGATTTTGATGTTTTTCGAACTGTTTTTTGAAACAACCTTGATTGTGAACATGCATTCTAGTGAATAATGTCAGAAAAGATTAAAATTAATTTTTTCAAAAAAACCTCCATTTTCCATGGGTTATAACACACGTATTTTAGCAAAGAATGACAAAATCTAAAAATGTATTGATTTTGACCTTTTTTGTAACATTTTTTGCACTCACCCTAATTGTTAATATGTATTCTAGTGAATAATGTTAAAAAAATTAAAAATTAATTGTTAATATGTATTATAGTGAATAATGTCAAAATTAAAATTAAAATTAAAATATTCACCAAACCTCCTTTATTCATGTTTTATAACATCTGTATTTTATCGTTGATTTTGATATTTTTTGTACCATTTTTTTCACCTTCCCCAATTGTGAAAAATTTCACCACACCTCAATTGATTTAACACATGCATTTTAGCAAAAAATGGAAAAATAGAAAAATGCATTTATTTTTACTTATTTTGTAATTTTTTTGCACCTACCATGATTATGAGCATGCATTCTAATGAATAATGTCAAAAAAATTAAAAATTAAAATTTTCTCCAAACATCTATTTTTCATGGATTATAACACACGTATTTTAGCAAAAAATGGCAAAATAAAAAAACGCATTGATTTTAACTTTTTTTGTACCATTTTGTTGCTCCCACCCTCATTGTAACATGCATTCTGCTGAATAATGTCAAAAAAAAATTAAAAATTAAAATTTTCACCAAATCTCCATTTTCATGGGTTATAACACATCTATTTAAGCAAAAATGAAAAAATTCAAAAACACATTAATTTTGATTTTGATTTTTTTGTACCACTTTTTGCACCCACTTTGATGGTGAACATGCATTTTAGTGAATAATGTATAAAAAATTAAAAATTAAATTTTCACCAAACCTCCATTTTTAATGGGTTATAACACGTATTTTAACAAAAATGGAAAAATTCAAAAACGTGTTGACTTTGACTTTTTTTGTAACTTTTTTTAACCCACCCCGATTATAAACATGCATTCTAGTGAATAATGTCAAAAAGAAGAAAATTAAAATTTTCACAAAATCTCCATTTTTTAAAGGTTATAAAACACATATTTTAGGAAAACAAAATGGCAAAATCTAAAAACACGTTTAATTTTACTTTTTTGTACCATTTTTTACACCTACCTGGTAAACATGCATTTTAGTGAATAATGTCAAAACAATTGAAAATTAAAATTTTTATCAAACCTCCATTTTTCACGTGTTATAACACACGTGTTTTAGCAAAAAATGAAAAATTTCAAAAACATTGATTTTGACTTTTTTTGTATTGTTTTTTCACCCACTGGAATTGTAAACATGCATTCTAGTGAGTAATGTTAAAATTTTAAAATTATAACACACGTATTTTTACCAAAACGACAAAATTAAAAAATGCATTGATAAGGATAAGTCTCCATTTTGGAGTTTTCTAAGAATATAAAGAAAGTCTCCACCTCCTATTTGGTTGTGGTCAAAGGATAAGTCCTCATCTCATCTTTTCCCCAGATCTAGTCCTTAATTTGTGCATATTCATAGATTTTGGACAAATTTTGAGCATTTTAAAGAAATTTGAAATGGTAGAAAAAAGGATTGCTTTCGGTATATTTCTGGTTTTATCAGCTATTAGGGATGAAGATTCAACTCCAACTGTGCTATTAGGGAGGAAAAATTGGTATCTCCAATTTTAGCTTTAATCTTAGAGAAGAATCTAAATTCAGTTTTAATTATTAATAGAGGAAATAGTTTTTTTTTTCCTTTTATAAGTGTTGGGCTTGTTTGTACCATTTAAGCTTGTATGACCTTTGGTATGTTGCATAATTGCTTGTAATGCACTATTATTAGTGCATTTTCTTTAGCTGGTTAGCTGGTTTGTACATATCCCTATTTATAATGAAATTATATCGATTTTGAACCAAAAAAACAAAATAACACATGGATTTTAGCAAAAAAATGGCAAAATCCAAAAATGCAAGGATTTTGACTTATTTTTGTATCGTTTTTTGCACGCACCCTTATTGTAACATGTATTATAGTGAATAATGTCAAAAAAAATTGGAAGTTAAAATTTTCACCAAAACTTCATTTTTAATGGATTATAACACACGTATTTTAATAAAAATATAAAAATGAAGAAATACATTGGTTTTGACTTTTTGTAACGATTTTTTCACCCACTCCAATTGTGAACATGCATTTTAGTCAATAATGTAAAAAAAAATGGAAATTAAAATTTTCACAAAATGGTAAAATCTAAAAACGCATTAATTTAAAAAAATTTTGTACTATTTTTTGCACCCACTCCAATTGTGAGCATGTATTATATTGAATAATGTTTTTTTTTGCTAATCATCCTAGTCTCAGGGGGGCGCCACTCCCAATTTTATTGATAGAAAATACGGTTACAAAATGACTGAAGTATCCACACCATTAATACAAAACGAAAGCTATAAATAGGGAGGACTCATCCCTTACATTATAAACGAAAGCTGCAAAATGAAAGGAGTGGTTCCTTCTTTACAAAAGTAGCGGTTTCTAAAGTTTCATGAAAGATAAAGGATGTCTCAAGACTAATAGCCTTTATATTTCTCAAACTTTAGATTCCACATTTGAAAAGAAAGTAAACAATGAGGACTCATCCTTTACAAATAAGACTAGAGAATATGTGACATTCATATTTGGCATTGCACCGAAATTTCCGAAGCAAAAAACTCCTACTATATTGAATAACGCAAAAAATATTAAAATTTAAAATATTCACCAAACCTCGATTATTCATAGGTTATAACACACGTATTTTAGAGTTGATTTTGACATTTTTTGTACCTTTTTTCACCCACTCTATTTGTGAAACATTTCACCAAACCTCAATTGATTTTAACACATGTATTTTAGCAAAAAAATGGCAAAATAAAAAAATGCATTTATTTTAACTTATTTTGTACCGTTTTTGCACCCACCATGATTATGAGCATGTATTCTACTGAATAATATCAAAAAAAATTAAAATTTAAAATTTTCATCAAACCTTCATTTCTCATGGATTATAACACATGTATTTTAGAAAAAAATGGCAAAAATAAAAAAAGCATTAATTTTGACTTTTTGTACTTTTTTTTACTTCCACTCACATTGTAACATGCATTCTAGTGAATAATGCCAAAAAATATTAAAAATAAAAATTTTCCACATACCTCTATTTTTCATGGGTTATAACACACTCATTCTAACAAAAAAATGGCAAAATCCAAAAAAATGCAATGATTTTGGGTTTTTTATACCAATTTTTGTATCCACCCTTAATGTAACATGTATTCCAGTCAATAATGTGAAAAAAAAAACTAAAATTTTCACCAAACTTCAATTTTTCATGGGTTATAGCACATTTATTTTTATCAAAATTGGCAAATTTTAAAAATGCAAGAATTTTAACTTTTTTTTACTGTTTTTTGCACCCACCTCGATTTTGAACATGCATTTTAGTGAATATTCTCAAAAAAAATTAAATTTTTGCCAAACCTCCATTTTTAATGGGTTATAACACACGTATTTTGACAAAAATGTAAAATAAAAAAACGCATTGGTTTTGACTTTTTTTGTACAGTTTTTCACCCATCCTAATTGTGAATATGCATTAAAGTGAATAATGTCTAAACAGATGAAAATTTAAAGTTTCAATAAACCGCCATTTTTAATGGATTATAAAACACGTATTTTAGCAAAAAATGGCAAAATTAAAAAATGTGTTGATTTTTTTTTATACCTTTTTTTTAACCCACATGGATTGTGAACATGCATTTTCGTGAATAATGTCAAATAAATTGAAAATTAAAATTTTCACTAAGCCTCCATTTTTCAAAAGTTATAACACAAGTATTTTAGCAAAAAATGGAAATATTCAAAAACGCATTGATGGGTTATAACACTAGTATTTTAGCGTTGGTTTTGACATTTTTTTGTACCGTTTTTTCACCCACCCTAATTCTGAAAACATTTCACCAAACCTCAATTGATTTTATTTAATTTTAGCCAAAAATGGTAAAATAAAAAAATGCATTAATTTTGACTTATTTTGTACCCTTTTTTGCACCCACAATGATTATGAACATGCATTCTACGAAATAATGTCAAAAAAATTAAAATTTAAAATTTTCACCAAACCTCCATTTTTCATGGACTATAACACACATATTTTAGCAAAAAAATTGCAAAATCCAAAACACATTGATTTGACTTTTTTTGTAATGTTTTTTTACTCCCACCCTCATTGTAACATGAATTCTAGTGAATAATACCCAAAAAATTAAAAATTAAAATTTTCCACATACCTCTATTTTTCATGGATTATAACACACTCATTTTAGCAAAAAATGACAAAATCCAAAAAATGCAATGATTTTGAGTTTTTTTATACCATTTTTTTCATCCACCCTTATTGTAACATGTATTCTAGTGAATAATATAAAAAAAATTAAAAGTTTTTACCAAACCTCCATTTTTCATGGGTTATAACACACATATTTTTATCAAAAATGGCAAAATTTAAAAATGCGCTGATTTTAACCTTTTTTTTTTTACTGTTTTTTGCACCCACCTCGATTGTGAACATGCATTTTAGTGAATATTGTCAAAAAAAAATAAAATTTTCGCCAAACCTCCATTTGTAATGGGTTATAACACACGTATTTCAACAAAAATGTAAAATTAAAAAAATATTGATTTGACTTTTTTTGTAACGTTTTTTCAACCCACCACAGTTGTGAACATGCATTAAAGTGAATAATGTCTAAAGAGATGAAAATTTAAAGTTTCACAAAACCTCCATTTTTAATTGATTATAAAACACGTATTTTAGCAAAAAATAGAAATATTCAAAAACGCACTGATTTTGAATTTTTTGTACCGTTTTTTGCATCACCGTTATTGTAAATATGCATTCTAGTGAATAATCTCAAAAAATTAAAAATTGAAATTTTCATCAAACATCCATTTTCATGGGTTATAACACACGTATTTTAACAAAAACGGCAAAATCCAAAAATGTATTGATTTTGACTTTTTTATACTATTTTTTGCACCTACCTCGATTGTGAATATTCATTCTAGTGAATAATGTCAAAAACGATGAAAATTAAAATTTTCACAAGACCTCCATTTTTCATGGATTATAACACACGTATTTTGATAAAAAAGGCAAAATTCAAAAACGCATTGATTTTGACTTTTTTTGTACTGTTTTTCGAATCCACCCTAATTGTGGATATACATTCTAGTGAATAATGTCAAAAAATTAACAATTAAAACATTCACCAAACCTCCATTATTCATGGGTTATGACACACGTATTTTAGTGTTGGTTTTGACATTTTTTTGTACTGTTTTTTCACCCACCCTAATTGTGAAAATATTTCACCAAACCTCAATTGATTTTAACATACGTATTTTAGCAGAAAAAATGGCAAAATAAAAAAATGCATCTATTTTGATTTATTTTGTATCTTTTTTTGCACCCACCATAATTATGAACATGCATTCTACTGAATAATTTAAAAAAAATTAAAAATTAAAATTTTCACCAAACTCCATTTTTCATGAACTATAACACACGTATTTTAGCAAAAAAATAGCAAAATCCAAAACGCATTAATTTTGACTTTTTTGTACTGTTTTTTTACTCCCTCTCATTGTAACATGCATTCTAGTGAATAATACCAAAAAAATTAAAAATTAAAATTTTTTCACTTACCTTTAATTTTCATGGGTTATAACACACACATTTTTTTTAAAAGACTTACTTTATATAAACTTGGGCAAAAGACGGTGTAGGATATACCCAACACACCGTTACAAAAGTAAACGAAGTATATTTAGAGTACTACTCCATTACATGAATCTTTCAATTCTGTAATTACCTGACAGGATCAAGAAAACTAATACTTTAGACCAAAGCCCGTCCAAAGTATGATTTTCTAGTCCCCGTACAAAAACCTCTAAGCAAAGGAGAACCTAATTATATGTCCAGAGAGACTATCCCTTGATCATACCAAAATGTATTATATGTTGTGCCAGCAAACCAGCCAAAATGAGGTAGCCAAACCATTCCAGCATCACAGCAACAAATCTAAATCCTTGAGTTTTCCAAAATCCAAGCCCGCAAAAATCTCAGAATAATACCCCAACCATATTACAGCCCTAAAATCCTAGGAACTTCTGCGCCATCATCAGTCACAGCCAACATTTGTTCTGCACCATCCCTCAGTCACAGCCACATAATCCACACCTAGCCTCTAATTATAGCTGCCGACCGGTAGCATAGCAGACACATCATACTTCTTCTCTATCTCAATCCATACCAAGCACACTGGTTAATCATCACTCCCTTCAGAACAGTTATATTTGTTGTTCCTCTCAACAAATCATTCTACAAAACTTCCCCAAGCAAACAGTATCAGAGCTTTGAGCCACAAGACAACAAGCCATCCCAAAGAACTAAGACGTACCACTGCTACCACCACACCACCAGTTCAGATTTTCCGACCAATCCAATATCAATAGCACCAGGGCATAGCACAAAATAGCCACATCATTGTCACTATTCCAAGCAAATAATTCAAAACAGATAATCCAAGTTTAGAACAGCAAACATCAAATAGAACATAGTTAAACTCCAAATCTCTACCTCCACTAACAATACTTTCAAAAACTAGTATTAGCAAAAAAAATGGCAAAATTCAAAACATGCAATGATTTTGAGTTTTTTTGTACCACTTTTTGCATCCACCCTTATTGTAACATGTATTCTAGTGAATAATGTAACAAAAATAAAATTTTTCACCAAACCTCCATTTTTCATGGGTTATAACACACATATTTTTATAAAAAATGGCAAAATTTAAAAATGCACTGATTTTTACTTTTTTTATTGTTTTTTGCACCTACCATGATTGTCAACATACAGTTTAGTGAATATTGTAAAAAAAAAATAAAATTTTCAACAAACCTCTATTTTTAATGGGTTATAATACTCGTATTTCAACAAAATGTAAAATAAAAAAACGCATTGATTTTGACTTTTTTTGTACCGTTTTTCCCACCCGCCCCGATTGTGAACATGCATTAGAGTGAATAATGTCTAAGGAGATGAAAATTTAAAGTTTCACAAAACCTCCATTTTCAATGGATTATAAAACACGTATTTTAGCAAAAAATCAAAAAACGTATTGATTTTTTCTTTTTTGTACTGTTTTTTTGCACCCACATAGATTGTGAACATGCATTTTAGTAAATAATGT
Source organism: Ophiorrhiza pumila (assembly GCA_016586305.1). Lineage (NCBI taxonomy): Eukaryota > Viridiplantae > Streptophyta > Magnoliopsida > Gentianales > Rubiaceae > Ophiorrhiza > Ophiorrhiza pumila. The sequence goes on along the minus strand of BLIW01000008.1, from coordinate 32,598,790 downwards.
CAAATAAATTGAAAATAAAATTTTCACCAAACCTCTATTTTTCAAGAGTTATAACATACGCATTTTAGTAAAAAATAGAAATATTCAAAAGCGCATTGATTTTCAATTTTTTATACCAATTTTTGCATCCATCGCGATTATAAACATACATTCTAGTGAATAATGTCAAAAAATTCAAAATTAAAATTTTCATAAAACATCCATTTTTCATGGGTTATAAACGTATTTTAACAAAAACAGCAAAATCCAAAAATGTATTGATTTTGACTTTTTTGTACCTTTTTTGCACCTACCTCGTTTGTAAACATTCATTCTAGTGAATAATGTCAAAAAATATGAAAATTAAAATTTTCACAAAACCTCCATTTTTCATAAGTTATAACACACGTATTTTAGCAAAAAAATGGCAAAATTCAAAAACGCATTGATTTTGACTCTTTTTGTACTGTTTTTCGCATCCACCCCGATTGTGAATATACATTCTAGTGAATAATGTCAAAAAAATTAATAATTGAAACATTCACAAAACCTCCATTATTGATGGGTTATAATTTTAGCGTTGGTTTTGACATTTTTTGTACCATTTTTTCATCCACCCTAATTCTGAAAACATTTCACCAAACCTCAATTGATTTTAACACACGTATTTTAGCAAAAAAATGGCAAAATTCAAAAACGCATTGATTTTGACTCTTTTTGTACTGTTTTTCGCATCCACCCCGATTGTGAATATACATTCTAGTGAATAATGTCAAAAAAATTAATAATTGAAACATTCACAAAACCTCCATTATTGATGGGTTATAACACACGTATTTTAGCGTTGGTTTTGACATTTTTTGTACCATTTTTTCATCCACCCTAATTCTGAAAACATTTCACCAAACCTCAATTGATTTTAACACATGTATTGTAGCAAAAAAATTGTAAAATAAAAAAATGCATTTATTTTAATTTATGTTGACTTTTTTGTACCATTTTTTGCACCCACCATGATTATGAGCATGGATTCTACTGAATAATGTCAAAAAATTAAAATTTAAAACTTTCACCAAACCTCCATTTTTCATGGATTATAACACACGAATTTTAGCAAAAAAAATGGCAAAATCAAAAAACACAATGATTTTAACTTTTTTCTACTATTTTTTTACTCCCACTCTCATTGTAACACTCATTCTAGTGAATAATGCCAAAAAAATTAAAATTAAAATTTTTGACATACCTCTATTTTTTATGGGTAATAACATACTCATTTTAGCAAAAAATTGGTAAAATTCAAAAAATGTAATGATTTTGAACTTTTTGGTACCATTTTTTGCATCCACCCTTATTATAACATGTATTCTAGTGAATAATGTAAAAAAATTAAAATTTTCAACAAACCTCCGTTTTTCATGGGTTATAACACACATATTTTTATCAAAAATGACAAAATTTAAAAATGCGCTGATTTTAACTTTTTTTTACCGTTTTTTGCACCCACCATGATTGTGAACATTCATTTTAGTTAATATTGTCAAAAAAATTAAAATTTTCGCCAAACTTCCATTTTTAATGGGTTATAACACACGTATTTCAACAAAAATGTAAAATAAAAAAAAGCATTGATTTTGACTTTTTTTATAACGTATTTTCAACCCACCCCAATTGTGAATATGCATTAAAGCGAATAATGTCTAAACAGATGAAAATTTAAAGTTTCACAAAACCGCTATTTTTAATGGATTATAAAACATGTATGTTAGTAAAAAAATGGCAAAATTAAAAACCGTTTTGATTTTTTCTTTTTTTGTACCATTTTTTTGCACCCACATGAATTGTGAATATGCATTTTCGTGAATAATGTCAAATAAATTGAAAATTAAAATTTTCACCAAACCTCCATTTTTCAAGAGTTATAACACACGTATTTTAGCAAAAAATGGAAGTATTCAAAAACGTATTGATTTTGAATTTTTTGTACCTTTTTCTGCATCCACAGCGATTGTAAATATGCATTCTAGTGAAAAATGTCAAAAAATTAAAAATTAAAATTTTCATCAAACATCTATTTCTCATGGGTTATAACACGCGTATTTTAACAAAAACGGCAAAATCCAAATATGCATTAATTTTGACTTTTTTGTACTATTTTTTGTACCTACCTCGATTGTGAACATGCATTCTAGTGAATAATGTCAAAAATATGAAAATTAAAATTTTCACAAAACCTCCATTTTTCATGGGTTATAACACACGTATTTTAGCAAAAAAATGACAAAATTCAAAAGCGCATTGATTTTGACTTCTTTGTACTATTTTTTGTACCCACCCCGATTATGAATATATATTAATAATTAAAACATTCACCAAACCTCCATTATTTATGGGTTATAACACACGTATTTTAGCGTTGGTTTTGACATTTTTTTGTACCGTTTTTTCACCCACCCTAATTGTGAAAACATTTCACCAAACCCCAATTGATTTTAACACACATATTATCAAAAAATGGAAAAATAAAAAAATGCATTGATTTTGACTTATTTTGTACCATTTTTTGCACCCACCATGTTTATGAACATGCATTCTACTGAGTAATGTCAAGAAAATAAAAAAATTTAAATTTTCACCAAACCTCTATTTTTCATGAATTAAAACACACATATTTTAGCAAAAAAATGGCAAAATTCAAAAACACATTGATTTTGACATTTTTTGTTTTTTGCTCACACCCTCATCCTAACATGCATTCTAGAGAATAATGTCAAAAAAATTGAAAACCAAAATTTTTACCAAACCTCTATTTTTCATGGATTATAGCACACATATTTTAGCAAAAAATAGTAAAATTCAAAAATGCAATGATTTTAACTTTTTTTTGTGCTATTTTTTTGCACCCACCCTTATCGTAACATGTATTCTAGTGAATAATGTGAAAAAAATTAAAATTTAAAATTTTTATCAAACCTCTATTTTTCATGGGTTATAACCCACGTATTTTAGCAAAAATGGCAAAATCCAAAAATGCTTGATTTTGATTTTTTTTTTTGTACCTTTTTTGCATCCACCACGATTGTGAACATGATTTCTTGTAAAGAATGTCAAAAAAAATTAAAATTAAAATTTTCATCAAACCCCCAGTTTTAATGGGTTATAACACACGTATTTTTAACAAAAATGACAAAATCCAAAAAAACGCATTAATTTGACTTGTTTTGTACCATTTTTGCACCCACCTCAATTGTGAACATGTATTCTAGTTAATAATGTAAAAAATGATGAAAATTAAAATTTCTAGAAAACTTCCATTTTTCATGAGTTATAACACACGTATTTTAGCAAAAATGAGCAAAATCCAAAATTACATTGATTTTGACTTTTTTTGTACTATTTTTTGCACACGCCCTCATTGTAAAATGCATTCTATTGAGTAATGTCAAAAATTGAAAATTAAATGTAACTAAACCTCCATTTATAGAAAAATCTAAAAACATGTTGATTTTAACTTGTTTTGTACCGTTTTGCTCCCACCCTTATTGTAACATATATTCTAGTGAATAATGTCAAAAAATTAAAAATTAAAATTTTTACCAAACATTTATTTTTCATGAGTTATAATACACATATTTTAGCCAAAAAACCAAAAATTCCAAAAATGCAGTGATTTTGACATTTTTTGTACCGTTTTTTGCATCCACCCTTATTGTAACATGTATTCTAGTAAATAATGTCACAAAAATATAAAATTAAATTTTTCACCAAAACACCATTTTTCATGGGTTATAACACACGTATTTTAGCAAAAATGGCAAAATAAAAAAATGTGTTGATTTTAACTTTTTTGTACCATTTTTTTGCACCCACCTCGATTATGAACAAGCATTTTAGTGAATAATGTCAAAAAAAAATTAAAAATTCACCAAGCCTCCATTTTTCATGGGTTATAACACACCTATTTTAACAAAAACAACAAAAATCCAAAAACGCATTAGTTTTGACTTTTGTTATTTTTTTTGCACCCACCTCGATTCTGAACATGCATTCTAGTGAATAATATTAAAAAAAGATGAAAATTAAAATTTTCACAAAATCTTCATTTTTCATGGGTTATAAAAATATATATTTTTGCAAAATTGGCAAAATTCAAAAAACGCATTAATATTTAATTTTTTGTACCATTTTTGCACTTAACCTGATTATGAACAAACATTATAGTGAATAATGCCTTTTTTTTTATTTGGCATAACCTCACATTCGATGGTGGGTGTCACTCCTTATTTTATTCATAGCTTTTGGAGACAATGGATATATCTTAATACCGTTAGTACAATTTTGTGGGAAAACGTTAATAAGAAGGACTTCTCCTTCACATTATCCTATTAAAGCTACGGAAATTGCAGGAAAGAGGGATCAAAACAAAAATGGGAACCGCCCAAAGACTAACAGCATTCATCTTAGGTTTGATCAAATTTTCCAATCCTTTGGTGTTTTATGGCAAAATGCATATAGTTAATATAGATGTTGCAAAGAACAGCCATTAAATCCCAAAATGCCTACAACAAAAAACTCCCAATAATATCAACATGTATTCACAAGGAGTGATATGGACAAAAGTTGACAAAGAAATATGAATTCTTATCATGCATTATGTATATGAATGTCATTTAGAACTGTGCAACTGTGTACATGTTTTTTTAGTGCAGGAATTGATAATCCAGTTCTATATCTATTTCAGTTAATGTAAAAGTTTATGAAATTTTGAGGAAACCTGACCAAGCATCAACAACCAAGGCCCCAAAGCAAATGACTAGTTTCTAGAAATTCATTTGAAATGGGCAAACTGGCCTAACAATCAGTAGCCAGTGGCCTTTGTGGCAAAATGATCTAACTTCTGGAGTCATTCGCCTTATAACATTTTTGCAAATAGTGTGTTTGTGAAAGTGAAAATATGTATTGTGAGTGTGTGAGTGTACCAGTTGTAAGATAATAGTAGAAAATGTGGAAATAAATATGCAACATGAAGGAGACAATGAACCAGTGAATCATGTAGGGGTCGATTGGCTTTGGTACTAGTGGAATCTTTTGGTGTACGAAATCCCGAGCCTCTCTTCTGGTGTAAATGTGTTTCTTCATTGAAAACTTCATTTGCATGTTGTAGTGATGATTTTGCTATCAATTTTGCTGCAACATTTTCTTCCTCGTGACATTTTATCCACGAAATTATAGCGTAGGCTTCTTGAAGCACTTGAATTTGCTTTTTGAAGCTCCAAGGCTGTTGTTCCTTTTTTTCCAGCCATGTTTGCAGGTTGCTTGAGCTGGATTCAATGATGCTATTTGCAGTATAGCCTTTTTGATAGTGAATAATATCAAAAAAAATAAAATTTTCACTAAACCATTATTATCCATGTGTACATACGTATTTTAGTGTTGAGTTTGACAATTTTTTTGTACCATTTTTTTCACCCACCTTAATTGTGAAAAAATTTTACCAACTCTCAATTGATTTTAACATATTTTAACAAAAAAAATGGCAAAATCAAAAAACGCATTAATTTTGACTTAATTTGTACTGTATTTTGCACCCCGCCTCATTCTGAACATACATTCTAGTGAATAATATCAAAAAATCAAAAATTAAAATTTTCACCAAACCTCTATTTTTTCATAGATTATAACACATACATCTTAGCAAAAAATGGCAAAATTCCGAAACACATTAATTTTGACTTTTTTTTTTACCGTTTTTTTATCCCACCCTCATTGTGACATGCATTCTAGTGAATAATGTCAAAAAAATTAAAATTAAACACCAAAACTCTATTTTTCATGGGTTATAATATACGTATTTTCGCAAAAAATGGCAAAATCTAAAAACGCAATGATTTTGACTTTTTTTTTGCCCCACCCTTATTATAACATGTATTCTAGTGAAAAATGTCAAAAAATTGAAAATTAAAATTTTCACCTAACCTCCATTTTTCATGGGTTATAACACACGTATTTTAGCAAAAATGATAAAATCCAAAACGGCATTGATTTTGACTTTTTTCTGTACCGTTTTTTTCACCCACCTCAATTGTGAACATGCATTTTAGCGAATAATATCAAAATAATTAAAAATTAATATTTTTACCAAACCTCTATTTTTCACGGGTATGTGTGTTATAACCAATAAAAAATAAAAATTTGGTGAAAAACCTAAATTTCACCTTTTTTACATTTTTCATCTGAATATATGTTCACAATTGAAATGTGTGTAAAAATAGTAGGAGAAAAGCATAAATCAATACATTTTTTTAATTTGCCTATTTTGACAAAAATACGTGTGTTATAACCCATGAAAAATGGCTGTTTCGTGAACAAATTTAATTTTCACATTTTTGAATGTATTCACTAGAATGCATGTTTACAGTCAAGGTGAGTAAAAAAGGTACAAAAAAAGTCAAAATCAACGTGTTTTTGGATTTTACCACTTTTTGCTAAAATACATGTGCTATAACCCATAAAAAATGGAAATTTGATAAAAAATCTAAACTTCACATTTTTTAACACCGTTCACAAGAATGCATGTTCAAAATTGAGGTGAGTGAAAAAAATAATAGGGAAAAAGTCAAAATCAACATGTTTTTTTACTTTGCTATTTTTTACCGAAATACGTGTGTTATAGCCCGTTAAAAACTAAGATTTTGAGAAATTACGAGGGTTTTTATTGATAGGGCTTTTTAGCTCATTTCTCATCTCATTCAAAAGCAACATGTTTGTTTATATTCAATTCTCAAAAAAATCAACTTCTCAAACCACAAAATGAGGGTATTTTAGTCTTTTCGACATCTTTTAATTTTTTTTAAAAAAATTAGTTGTTTGAGTTGTCGTTGGTGGTCAAAGGTTGACAGCCGCCAGTTAATCGCTATTGATTGTCGCCGGCTACCACCACCAGTTGTCTGAATTCCTGCCATTTGGCCGAAATATAATCAAAATCAGACCGACCAATGGTAACAGCGATGGTGAATGGAGGTTGGCCAGCAGCAGTCATCATTTGACCTCCACCGCCAACCCAAACAATTTATAAAAAAAACTTATTTTAAGTTTTATGTAAAACATAATTCTTCTATAAAAAAATTAATAAAACCAAAATTTGTCAATTCAAACGCTCAATTCTCAAAACCAAAATATTCCTTTTGTAAAACGCAATCAAAGAATTCGTTTTTCTAAATTAAAAAAAAACACATATCCAAAAAGAGTATTGAATTTCACTTTTTTGGCAACATTCACTAGAATGTATGTTCATAATCGAAGTGGGTGTAAAAAACATCACACAAAAGTCAAAATCAACGCATTTTTAATTTTATCATTTATTGCAAAAATACGTGTGCTATAACCCATGAAAGATGAAAATTTGGTAAAAAATCTAAATTTCACTTTTTGTACACCAGTCCTTAGAATGCATTTCACAATTGAAGGTGTGTATAAAAAATATAAGGAAAAAGCCAAAAATCAACGCGTTTTTTTACTTCGCCATTTTTGACAAAAATACGTGTATAACCCATGAAAAATGGAGATTTGATGAAAAATTTTAATTTTCACTTTTTTTTGACAATATTCACTAAAATGGATGTTTACAAACGTGATGGGTGGAAAAAACGGTACAATAAAAGTAAAAATCAAAGCGTTTTTTTTTATTTTGCCATTTTTGGCTAAACTAAGTGTGTTATAACCCATGAAAAATGAAAATTTGATAACAAAAAAAAAATCTAAATTTCACTTTTTTAATACCGTTCACAAGAATGCATATTCACAATTGATGTGGCTAAAAAAACAAGTAGAAAAAAAAGTCAAAATTAACACATTTTTTTACCAAAAAACGTGTTATAACCACTGAAAATAGAAATTTGATAAAAACTTTATTTACATTTTTCACGGGTTATAACACGCGTTTTTTTGTCAAAATTGATAAAGTCAAAAAACGTGTTGATTTTTGCTTTCCCCAACTATTGTTTACACACATTTCAATTGTAAATATATATTCTAATCTACAGTATAAAAAAAGTCAAATTTTCATTTTTCATGGGTTATAACACACTATTTCAACCAAAAAAATAGCAAATTCAAAAAATACGTTGATTTTAACATTTTTTAATATGTTTTACACTCATCTCAATTGTGAACTTACATTCCAATGAATGTTATAAAAAAAGAGTGAAATTTAACTGTGTTTGGATATTTGTTTTGTTTTTAGAATTGGGAAAAACAGGGTGTTGGATTGTGTTTTACAAAAGAAATATTTTTGTTTTGAGAATTGAATGTTTGGATTGATAATTTGTGTTTCTATTAGTTTTTGTGTAGAACAATTTTTTTATTACATAAAGTTTCAGAAAAGAATTTTTTTATTAAATTTTTGAGTTTCCGGTAGCGGTCAAAGTTTTACCGATGCCATTCAACTGCGATTGACTGCCACAACCACTACCGGTCGGTCGAATTCCGGCCCAATGGCAGAAATTCAACCTACTGGTGGTGGCTGCCTGCTGCAGTCAACCTTTGATCGCCACTGGTCAACTCAAACAAATAAAACTATTAAATATTAATAAATATTAAAAAGACTAAAATGCCCCCATTTGTTTTGTTTTGAGAATTGAATATAAACAAACATGTTGTTTTTTTAATGAGATGAGAAATTGATTAAAAAGTCAGTTTCTAAAAAGACCCTAAGTTTCAGCATAACTTCGTTTCCACTACACAATGTGCCCAATAGATCTTTTGTGACGCTTCTAATTTCAATCTTTATAACATTTTATATAAAGCGTGGCACCTCTTTTCATTATTAAAAATAGAAATAACTAATGATTATGATTAGAATTAATGAATATAAAATGTTAATAGGAAGTAAAACATAGAGCTATGATTTAGGGAGAGACGTATCATCAGTTGTTGAAGGGTCGCATCCAGGAGGTTTGATGTCTGGCCAATCTCCTCGACATCCTAATCTTACATAAAGACTCTTTTTACCTAAATTGGCAAAACAAATCAATCAGGGAAACAAAACAATAAGGGGTTCATGTGGATAACAAAGAGTATATGCTCTGGCTCAAGATTGATAATGGATCACAAAAATGCATATTATCTGGTATGGGGTTATAAGATGAAACCTGGAAGTTGTTTATCTGACAAAATTAAGCGTTTAAGAGCACTCAATGAGGCCTGAGCTACTGTCTTTGAGTAGTTGGCATCCCAACCTCCGAATTTGACTACCACTTCTGCATTACAATAACCTTGGACACCATCTTGAATGTGCCTCTTAGCCTCATCTCTTGCTGAAACTTCATCTGGGAAGACACAAGTTCAGGACAATGACAATCAAAATATGAACTTAGCAAAGCCTTAAACGTGAGAATAAGCAAATTCATATATGGCATGCACACATGGAGAAGCTCCTCAAGTCAAAACTAAAGCTTTAATTAAACAACAAAAAAACTAGAATAACTAAGAATTTCGTAAAACTCGATTAAACAACAAAAGAACTAGAATAACAAAGAATTTCCCTGTACAAAATCTAAAGAAGATTATTGAGTATATGCCAACAAATAGGAAAAATGCATCACCTGTAGCTTCAGATTGTGATAACCAAACAGTAAATCCAGCAAATAGGTGCCTCCAACTATTTGTTCTACTAGCTGCACCATGTTTCCCTCCTAACGTTGCGACAACTGTACGAGCATGACTGAAAGATTGGTTGCGAATAAGATACGGATTGTTTTTCAACACCGAGCAAAATAAATACATGAAAAAGTCAATACCTGCTGAGATTTTCAAGTATAGCACTTTCTACCTCTGCAACGGTGTCAGAGCCCTCGGCGGAAACCACTGCAATTTGATCACTAAAATTAATGCCCTGAGTGGGTTAAAAATAAACTTTGTAGTAGTCTTTCAGAGCCGAATTTAAGAAATTTCTGTGAACTTTTTTTCCAGGGGGGTTCAAAACACGAATTTGTATCATAAGCTCCAAATAAAGATATAAATCTTTTGTATTGTCAAAAGTACAAGGATGCATACATGAATCCATTGTTTGCTTGGCAAACGCTTCCAGTAGCTCTTTTGTATCTAGTGGCATATACCTAAACCACAAAAACATAGAACTGTCAGGGACAAACAAATGATGTGAACTGCATGAATTGAATTTTGTATGAGAATTTTCTGTTATTGTAACATGCATGTTGAGACACAAGCATAAGTGTACCCTAAATGCTACCAGAATGATCCAGGCAAAGAAGACAAATAAATCACAGAAATTGAAAATGTTAGAACATAGAGGCATGAACATTACAGTGAGCTGGTTTTAGTTCTCAAAAGCAAGTTAATACTTTTAACTAAACATGCAATCAGCATTCAACACTGTGTTACAATCCTATTTTCTTTTCTTATTGTTCCAATTAAGGTTGGTAGCAGGGGAAAATTGGCAGGATATGAAAAAAAGATACAAGAGTCGTGTAGACAAGGACTACATAGTCAATAACACAGTAGGAATAAGATACTCATGGATTATGATGAAAAGATCTACGAACTACACCAAGTTAACTATGTTCATTCATATAATTAAGTAAAAGATTCTAATATGTCCTATTTTTTATTCTTATGGACTATGGGATTCTGTGAAACTTATTTAGAACTAAAAATCTTATTCTTGATAAAATTAATCAATTTGAAATGGCAGGGTACAATGGAAAACCAATACCGATACAAGTGATTAGAATTTGACTGCAATTATCAGTCCAACATAAGTTTTATTGGTCTTTAACTGTCTATAGGACCTATTTAAGACTTGAATAAGTACCGCATCACCTTAACAGAGATTTAGGGAGCAATTCATTTTGTCATAATGAAATGAGGCTTTTACCCTAGGCCAACCGCTAGCTCTCGAGCAATCTTCTGGTTTATCTCAGTTGATTCCCCAACTAAGTAAACTGATGTTCCTTTCAGAAGTTGCATCACTCCTATTGTAAGGGACTCCCAGGACTCAACGATGTCAGGCCAATTCAGTTCCTCGTCTTGCTTCTTCAAGTTAACAACTAGTTCATCATCATCTAGGTACCTGTATGTTAATGGCAAAGTTCAATCTAATGGTTGTGTTAAAATTGTTTTGAAAAATATTTCCTGGGAGTGGTGCATGTACCATATTGTTTCAGCTGGCTTTATCTTCTCATAGAGACAACTGGTGTCCATGAGAGTCCGAAGAGATCCAGCAAGCTGAACTTTGATTGATAATGAATTCTCCTTTGGGTCCACAAATACATCCCTAGAAGTAACATCAACGGCCCCAAGTTTTAACCTTAACTCCACCTCGGAAGAACCATCAGAAAACTGCATTTCAATACAAATTTTTACCGAGTATCAATTCCGCGAGCCAGGCTCCCATTGAATTTTCCCAACTCATTAATAAAATTAGAAGAACTAAGATAAAGAAAAACAATTGAAACTTAGCAAAACTTATAAGAATCTCTGATTGTTAGGACAAAGCTAATGACTATGCCAATGCATAAGTTAACAATTCCATCGCTCCACACAATGTTCCACAAGAATGGGGATGGCTTATATGGCAGAAATCAGAAGAATAAGAAAGAAAAATTTTGTTCTTTCATAGGAGAACCTAATGCAAGAAGTTCAACATTTTTTCCCTTGTATAGCCTTGCTTTCTGAGAAGTTTTGACCACATATTTGTGCCAAATGGTATTCAAATTATTTCTCACATTCAAAGAACCAAATTGAATAATTGGAGGACTATGAGAGAAAGCAATTAATGGACTTATCCCAGTCACTCAAGGTCTCATCCATATATATAAACAATGATTTCAAGTTTCGTGAATGCCATATAATAACCTCATCAAGCCAATTAGCAATTAAAATTGAGCCCTTTTAAGTTATTTATATTTCAGTGAAATACTATCCCAAGAAAATGAAATTCAGTACCTACATAAAGAATTGGATAAGAAAATCCCACAAACACAAAACTAGCATAAGCCAGTAAATTGCTTATGAACATGGCATATGCAATTAAGAATCGATCATCAACATATATCACAAGACATAAAAATTTAAGGTCCTTTTTTTTCCCCTTTCCTGGTATCATTAAAAAAAGTAAGAAAATAATATCTGTACCTCATAATGAGTTGTGTTCGTGGAGACAGTCGGGAGTGTGCTGCAAAAGACGCGATTGAGTTTCTTGAAATGGGTCGGAGCCCACCTGGACCTGGGGATTAAGCGATTACAACGGGTGGTTGCAGCCATTAATTTGGGTTTTGGAAAAGAAAGAACAGTGTTCGTATGATGATTCAAAGTTGTGATTGTGTTTGAAGATAGAAAAACTATAGAAGAAGTAGAAGTAGAAGTAGAAGCAGCAGCAACAGTCATTTTGGTGTTCTAAAGTTTTTTTTTTTTTTTTTTTTTTGGCTGCAAAGGATGAAGAGTTCGTTACTTAACAGTTGGAAGCTGTGCTGTGTCTCTCAGTCCAACTGTTTGTAAAATATCCAACACTTTATTTTATTATTAATTATTATTGACTTTGAACAAGTATTATGTGATCTTCCAAGTTAGTTTTTGAACTACTTATTGCAATTTTCTCTAGTGTATTGGTCAATAAATAAAGAGTGATTTTTAGTTTGAGGTAATGATTTTTACTTTTTTTTTTAATGTGTTATGCTATTACAAATGAATTTGAATTCTATAGTATTAAAATCGACTTATCTATAATGCAACTTGAGATCATTTTGGATGGAACCTTTTGTTTGCGACTGCTGCAAGTAAGTGATGTAGGTTTCGAATATTGAGTAAGGAAAATGTTATTAGAAATTCGAATCATCGCCTCCAACCCCAAAGAATCTTAAAGTTTTTAAATGGTAAATACTATGTTTCTCTAATATTTGGTAAGTTTTCTTTGTTTTTCTTCATTTTATAGAGGAAAAAGAAAATTTTCATCAAAATCTAACTTCTACCTTCTTCTTTCATCAATATTTTAATATTCGTTTTCAAAACATTATAAAAATGTCATTTTCATCAATTCTATTTCTATTTCCGTTTCCATTTTCGACAAGCAAATCAAACTCGAGCTGAAATTTGAACGATTTTTTTTTACTTTTTTTTCCTCCATAATCTACTATTTACATGTTTCCTATTTCTTCTAAACAAAATAATTCCCTAAGCCAAAATAGATAATATTTTCAAAAATTGTGATTTTTCATGTGAGATTTTTTGAATTTTTGTGCCAAGTGGAGGTGTGTCGATCCATATCCATCAATCCTCTTTTAGCAAAAGAATCCACTCCTATTATGAATATAACTAACATCCCAAGTCCTGATATTTTCCAATGCAATTTGTCCCAACTCTAAACAATATAGAGCCCGCTAAAAGGCCCAAATATTCTAGTAGGATGTTCACGTGTCAGTCCATAGTGTAAGTACAGAATTTTTGTCCTTATGAAGCGGGCTTTCCAGCTGTGTCGGTACTCATTATTATTATCCCCCTTTTGTGCACCACCTAAAACTTAAAAATTGTTTCGCCAATTTTGTCTATTCTTAAACAATTATGGTTTAGTTAGATTTATCTCCCTTGAAAGTTTGACTAAACTATCAAAGTAGCCATGAGGTTTTAGCAAAATCATATTCAAACCCCTCAAAATAACAAAAGTTAATAGAGCAAGGAAGATAATTCTTACTATTTCCAAATGATTTTGTAGTTTGGTTATATCATAGGGTTTGTTAACCCAATGGATCTTATATTACATTTTCTGTTTCAATCAATATTTCAATCTATAAATACAAGTCACCTGTATTTAACACTTATTCCTTAGGGTTCACCAATCACTTGATAATATTTTAGTAAAATATACATAACGTGTATTTATAAATTGAAACAGAGATTGAAATATAAATTGAAACAGGGAATGGAACAGAAGATCCGAATTGGTTGTCAATTTGGTAACTTCAAATTAACAAACCATGAAGTATGCATGATTAAAATTTTTTGGGGTATTTAGAAATTTGATGATATATGTTTTTAGTTAACTAACGGTATTTTTTTTTTTTTTTTAGTTAACTAACGGTTAAATGCTAGTTAATTAGTGGTAGGAATTAAAGGTATTTTTTATAGTTATTCAAATATGATCATATATAGTTTGTTCTCTAATTTGACAAAACTTAAAATTTATTGAGCAATTTGATCAAACTTCAATAGTGGTAGATTTATTTATTGAGTTTATACGTACCATTGCACTTATAGGCATTTCATATGCTCATATATATTCCTTGATACTTATATTATAAATTATCTACTATATATAGGTACACATTGAGTTCGATTTGATTTACTTAAAAGAATAGTGACAATTAATTGTGTTTAACTTTGTCACGTATTGAGCTGAAATTGAAACAAAATGCGAGAGAAAACAACGTAAATTACAATATACATTGGAACAAACAAATCTGATTAATCCACTCTATTTTGTGTTCCCCTACAAGATCATTCAACATTAATTATTTTATATATGAATTTCTTAGCTTCTTTCTACATCTTAAGAAGAAAAAAAATTAATATTTAAATAAATTAATATATTTGAACTACGTACATTAATATATATATATATATATAAAGAATCATTGGATACTAAAATAACTAAGAAAAAAAGGGTAAATCAGAAAGTGAAAAATGGAAGAGTAGAAGAGAGCCCGCCTTGAATGCCGGACAGACAAAGACAGCACTGCGCTTAGAAGTTGCAGAGATGCAGTAATAGAGAGGAAGTATGGTCTCTATCACACCCTCTGCCCTAATTCCCAGACGCATAGTACTACTACTACTACTACTCACACAACCAGCCCCACTAACCACTCCCTATCCTTAAGGCCCTTAAACCAACCCAACCCAACCCAACCCAACCCCTCCAGCACCCCCCCCCCCCCCCCCCCCCGCCCCCTCCCCCTGTCCCAAGATGTGAAAGAACAGAAGGCTCTTTCTTATATATAAATAAATATGCATCATGCATTGCATGCATGTGTGCATGCATGCATGGATGATGGATCCATATGCATGCACCCATGCATGCATTCATAAAATGTAGCAGTACTACTTTTATGAATGAATGAGAGTTCTCTCTCTTCAGAAAGAAAGTCAGAATTTAGAAGAGAAAGAGAGAGATTGAGGGGGAGTAGTGGGGGGCATAGACTCTACACTCTGGCAGAGACTGGCAATAGTATTATGGAGCAATGCGGTCAGTGATTCAGGTCAGCGAGGGGTCAATCATATTGTAATCCATTGCAAAATCATTGAATGGTTTTTGGTCCCTTTTGCTTCTTTTTTTTTCTCTCTCTGTCTCTGTCTGTCACACTCTTTTCTCTCTTGATTTTTTAAAGTTCAAAGTGAGAGACTGGAAACCCTGCATGCATGCTGGCATTGCATGGATGGATTTCGTTTTTGCAGTGTTTGTGTAAATATATTAATAATCTCTTATTGTCCTTGACTGCATTTTTTTTTAAAAAATTTTCAATTTCTATATATGCATGACTTGTCAATTGCACAGTCACTCGTGTGTTGTTCATTCAAACTTCAAAGCAATTTTTTTTAATGTTAATATCCCTAGGCAGGCAGGCACAATTGTACATATATGTATATATAGATGTATGGGGGGTGGTGATGATGAAGGGAATGATGAAGAAATGATTATAAAGATTGTTTGTATTGTACCCCGCGAGAATCTCGCCATAATATGCGTTTCTTTTGTGAGAGTTTGATAGTGAAGAGAAGTATATTGTTGTTTCTTTCTTCTTCTTTAATTGATTTATGTTCTTCTCTTTTGTCTCTCTTGTAAATCTTTTGTAGTGTAACAAGGGAATATAAATGTACAATTTATCCTCTCATTATCAACCACAATGGATCAATAATAAATGTGAGAAAAAAAAGATTGAGGTGACATTTCATTGCATGCATGATCAATAATTTCAACTTTGGAATCAAGCAATTAAGACGATGCATGCATGATGATCATTAATGAATTCAGTTCTGTAAATTTGCTTTTTACATTAAAGATAAGAAAACAAACTAGTTTTTAACTTAACTTAACACTCATAAAACATTGCATTGTGCAACTTCAATTTAGGGTAACTTAATTTCATCTTTTAACCAAAAAAGAAAAACAAAAATTTCAAACTCTAATGAATGCTAATGTTTTTGGCTAATCTACATATGGCGAGAGATTAAATATTGGGTTTAGGAAAAAAGATTGGCAAACTTAAGTGCCCTAATGACAAGGCTTAAGACAAAGCATATATAGTCATGAGATTAATGTTTGAATGGAAATGATTATAACATGAAGATACACACAAAGGAAACACATGAATGTCAATTAAACATAGTAATTCTTCTTGCATGACTAGAACATTAATTTTGTTGCTAGCAACTAATAGTATCATTTTAAAATGCTTTGTTCCATATCTTTTCATCCCAACATATTAAACATTTGATTCGTCATTACAAGTCTATAAATTGGATAAAACTAATTAGGATCATCCCCATAAGATCTTTCGTTACCTTCAATATTTCATTATCTGTTTTATTCTATTATTATACTTAACGTATTTTTAACACTTATCTTTTAATTGGTTCATTAATCAGAATTTTAATTAGTTAAAAACATGCCAGCTATGTTTGTAAAATGAAACAAAAATTGAAACAAACAAAGGATTGTAAGCGGATCAAGAATATATAATAAATGTTTGGCAAAACTAATTTTCACCATGCAAATAGGGAGACTTGATTGAAATCGTCATCATTTTTAATATATTATTACCCCAAATGGGGTCACATTAATGAAGACTTTTTTTGCTGTTGTAAAAAGTGTCTCGAGCTACTCAAAACAAAAAATGGGAGAACTGCAAGAATTCATCAATGGTGTTTTCAGTTTTGGGGTGAAAACAAGGCGTCAAAATAGCGTCACGCTCATCAATGTCACCAAAACAGACCCACAACAAAATCTTACGGCCAAAGACCTGTTAAACGTCAAAATCAAAACTCCAAGATGATGACACGTTTTAGAATTCTTGGACCAAGAATGAATGAGTGAATGAATGATGGTGTAATGATTATTAAATAATTTGACATTCTTGGCCTGTTGCCCCTACTACTGCTGTCGCTGCAACAACACAACAGTACGGCCATTCTTTTATCTCTCTCTTTTTTTTTTTAATCTCTTTTGGGCTATAGTTATTCTAGTCTTTATAGATATGGTGTGTTTTGGTTAGAAGTTGTAGGCCTTTTGAAGGGTTTCAGTGTGTGTATAGTATAGTGTGTCTTTTACAGGATATTACTAGTGACAGCAAGGAAAGACTTAAAGCTACTATTATTAACTCTGTCACAAAAACTTTATACTATTAATTTCTTTTCTTTTTTGCTTTAAAGCTGCCAATATATAAAGTTCCCCTTTTGGTAGTTTTTTCTCAAAATTTGTAAATTCCAGACACTCAAACCGGGCCACGCTAGGCCCTGCCCTGGCCTGCACGTGACAGGTAAATCGCGGGATGTGCCCTAACTGGTAGGCTGCAAGGATATCCAACGGGACCCGAGCTCCAGGTGCGCCCCCAGAAATATTTCACCCAGGCAATGCACCCACACGGAGTCGAACCCGCATGAAAGTCAATTTCTCCACACCTTATCTCCTTGCCACTTACCAGCTAGGCTATGCCCCGGGGGCTTCCTTTTTCATTCCGCACACCTTTTGGTAGTTTTTTCATTCTAGTTAATGTGGTCATGAAGCTTGGTTTTAGTTACATTTTCTAGTCTTCATCAAGGGTTTTAGTCTTGTTCTAAAAAGAAAGCAGAAAAAATATAGAGATATTGAAAGTAAAAAAAAAAGGGCTTTGGTTGAAGTTTGAATATTGTAGGAAATTTCATTTGCAATTATTCGGTTTTCGAGAATTAGTTCATATTTACCGAATTTCAAGACAATTAATCAGCACACGATGATCATGTACTTTAAACGATCGATATGTTGCTGGATTGAATGTAACTTGTATAGATTTTAACATTTATAAGTTGGCATCCCACTCGTGTTACAGGGTTTGCCACTAAAAAAAAAGACAACATGAAATCTCGCTCTAAGCTTGCATGTACAAGATTATATTAATTGACTCCAAAAATCATAATATAAGAAATTGCTAAGTAATACATTAATTAAGTAGACTATGAAGATAATAACTAGCACAGGTGATGTTAATATTTCTAGTTTAAGTGTAATGTAAAAACGAATGTGTGTAATTGTTGGGTAAACTATCAATGGATGCTTGAAACAAGATTTACAATGAAAGATTCAAGAACATTGGAAATGGCTTAAAGACATTGAAGTCAAAAAGCAAAGTAGTTGTTAGTACCATTCAATTCTCACTAAAGTCAAAGTGATTAATGTTTGTTTGTACCACACTAACAACTCAATGATTAAATTTGATGTTACAAATTATTGACATGCTGTTACCAATGTAATTTTAGGACCAAGGAAGATTAATATTCAGTGCATGTGGTCATATAGTATTAATTAGCATTAAAGAAATTAAAGTTAGTCCTAGTGCTACTAGTAATACTAGCTAGGTCTATATATAAAAGTAATGATAATTAATAATAATAATAATAATAATAATGGTGTGCTACAAATTAGTTAGGGCCATGCAATGCTAGTTGACGAAAGATATAGAGCCCATCATTAATAGAATTAATTTACAAATATGCAATCCAATTTATGTGGAGGGAACAAGAAAACATGCATGAGCTTTAGTGAAGTTCAGAAAGAAATTATGGCCTACAAATAAATGTTTGTTTGATAGTAGGTAACTATTGATGTCTTGTATATATGTTGCTTCAATTGTATAATTAATTGGACACAACTACAACAATTAAGCGTTTATCAAAATTCAACCACTATACTATTTTTTAAACTCATTTGAGAGCTGACATTAATTATTAATTCCACGAGGTTGATCTCAGCTATATATGAGAGGATGACAGAACAATTTTGCCTAGGTTTGATAATGATTATATATATATCTTTTTCTTTTGAAGATTTTCAAAAAAATATGAAAAAAGAAAATGAACTTTCAAAGTCATGTGTTTTGGAAGTTCCTCGCACGCAACATCTCTACGTTCAGAGCTTTAAAAGCTTCGACTATAATCCACCAAACTGTCATATATTTGTATTGGTTTGACTGGGATTTTTATGCTACTTGTCTGCCTCTGAAAACTAAAAATTTCCCAACAGAGTTTTAGGGATATGCAAGTCAAAGATTAGCATTACTCATGCAGTCTTAGCCTGTATACCTAAGCTCTATAGTTCCTTCCCAAGTTCAACACAAATACTGTATCCTGGACTTTTAATTTTGTGTTTTTGTTTTCACAGTTTTAGGCACTTACTACTTGCGTTTGTATTATTAAACTAGCAAAAGGGTCAAAGTCTATTCATTCATAGAACAGATAAATTGTCTGAGAATTCGCAAAATATATACCATTCTTTGTAAGGGTATACACATGCAGTGAGTCGTAATTGTCTTACAATTGTTTTTGTTTCATTACTTTTGCGGATGCAAAGTACTAACAAAGTCCATCATTTTAAATTCGAAGGGCTATAAAGAAAAGTAGAATTTAATTTGCCAGCTACCATCGTTTTTTTTTTTTTTTAATGACCTATATCCCAACTTATGGAGGTAAATCGCGTACTTTAGCCATTGCGGGATGTGCACGCAGATCCCTTAGCCACTGCTGGCAGACTATTCTCATAGTACCGGCCCAAGTTGGGTATCAGCTCCAAAGTGTTAGACGATGCTCTCCAGCGAATATGATTTTATTTTTTCACAAATATTCCCCATCCTATTTATTCATAAATGTGAGGGGGGTTTTGTCTGAACTCCTACTCACCTTAATCAGGTGGTGACCATTGATCCAAGTATCATGGTCCTACCGTCGTCTTCTTGATTCATCTAAAACCGCAATGTGATTATTGTATATGTATGCATGCAAGTTTGTACAAATTTCTTAGGTGATATGTGGACATATATTAATTTTAGAGTTAGATAACTTTAATAGATTTGAAAATGAGAAAAAAAAAGAAGAAAAAACGCTTAACATGCAGCTTGTAGAATATAAAGAAATGACGTTAATTAGAAAGGGAAGGAGAAGATTTGAAAAGTCGAAATTTGAAAAAAAAAATAAAAATATGTGTATAAATATAATAAAATGACTAAGTATAATCTATATAATGGATCTCAAACAATGGTATAAAGACACTGGCATAATTTTTATAGTGGATTATCTATTCATAATTTTTGTAACATGTTATTTGCCACACAAATACGTGCATACACGTGGTATGAAAAAGAAAAGTGAACCTAATTTTCTTTTAGTAAGAAACATAATGAAATCAAAACGGAAGATACAATTAAATTGTCCTACTTTTGAAGCTACAATTAATTGATGACAACCCAAGTTGCTATGGACATTGATGATTTTGCTCTTTTGGAAATTAATTATTATGCAAATTGATCATTATCAATGAGTTGTGTTTGACTGCATATTTAGCCAAGCAAAGGCAAGCCAACTTCTTTATCACACATGTATGTTTGAGTTTTGCTGAATCCAAATGAAGCATCCATCTCTTTCAGAATCAATAACGGATCGAAGTTTTTTTTTTTCATTTTTTTTCTTTTTTGAGGTACATAAGCTAGTTCGAATGGTCACAACTCATAAATTGATCACAATAACATTGATGTGCATATATGGTTGGGACCTTTTATTTATTTAGTACAATGATACCATTAAAAGACTTATTAATTCATTTGAAAGGATCTACTCATTGAAGCATTATGGATAGTGCAAATGATACTTGGTCCAATCATAGCCACTCAAGGGAATATCTATACTCTACTATATAATATCCTTAGTGACCAACAAAACACTTAAAAATTAGGAAAAAAATAATGAGGGTTCAATGCCAAAAATACATTGAAAAAAGATATATGTCACACAAATTTTGTCAAATTTGCCAAGCCAAAATTTCAATATACATATTAAAAAAAAACCCTTAAATATAAGGTAACAAGGGAATATGCTCAACTTAGTAGCAAATGTTTCACTTCCTCTTGAGTATGTACCATGGGAGAGATTAAGGAAAGATAACAATTTTCAATGAACACGAATTCCACATAACTTGAAAAGCCAAAACTGAAAAGAAGTCTAAATTGTTTAGGAAAAGAAAATGCTCCAAAGTGTCTGACAAGAAATTTTGAGGAAAAAAAAAGCACACCTGATGGGTAAAGCTCATGAGATTTGAATATCTAACAGACGGAGAGTTTCGAAACACTATATTAGAATAGCGATTTTAATTATGACTAAGAAATTATGTTCGTTTAAAGTTAATGATGCGATTTAGCATCTTTCCCTTTTTAAACTGATCTTACGCAACTCTCAACACATATTCTCAATCTATTTCACATCAGTACATAAGCAATGTTTTCTTTTTAGTGCACAATATTACATGCTAAAGATATTACATATTTGTTTTAATTAATTTGTATACTTAGTATTTCAAGTGTTGTTTTCAATATATATACACTTAATCATGATCTCTTTATCACATATATTGCTCATATATTAGAACTTCATCTTGTACTTCAAACTTGATCTAAAAAACAGCATCATGATTAACTTTGAGTAAGTAGAAATTGTTGATAATTGCATACATAATTACAAATTGTCATGACATGAACATGTAGGGGAGCCCTCAATAGCAAGACTTAAAATGAACTCGATGTATAAACACTACTCATGCACAGATTGACTGGTATACATTGAAACAGTGGAGCTGTCAGTGAATTGCTCGAAATTCTTGTTGAAGACCAAGATTTTGCCCACTTTGCAGTTTGTACAACTGAACACTTTTCACTGGTACAAATGTTGGAACAACAACATGTGAATTTTCCTCTTAATTATCAAAAAGAAAAACATTTTTATCGGCATTTTAACAACTCAAACTTCGTTCCTATACGTTTGTATCACATGAGGTTTTCAATTTTGGTGGGCCTATAAAACTGCCAAAATCTTGTGATCATATCGTTGGTTTTGAACGCAAAAAACATTCCCAAGCCATTCAATTTTGCTGTCAAACTGTAAGTGATAATCAGAGTACTAATTCACCCTTTTCCTTTCTCATCATACAAATTGTGTTTTGAACTTGTCACCACGCATTGTCCTCTTCTCCCTCCGTACCTTCTGTTTCTCAATATTAGTAGCTAGGGCTGATAAACGATCGAGCTACTTGCAAGTAGCTCGGTCAACTATCCAACTAGGGTTTGGTTTGATCAGCTCGAATCGAGTTCGAGCAGCTCGAGTTTGAACTCGAGTCGAATTTGAGCTCGAGCTTCTTGACTCGAGCTACTCGAGTAGTTTTTAATTTTTAATTTTATTTTTATATTTATATTTTAGTCCATAATATTTAACAAATTCTAATTTAAGCAACTTATATTTATATTTTGGTCCTTAATTTTATAGTAAATTATTATTTTACCATACTAATTTTGAAAAATTACAAATACATCCTATAATTTTTTATAAAAAGTTAAAAATTTAAAAAATAATTAAAATAATAATAAAAAAATCGAGTTCGATTCTCGGTACTCGAAGCCGAATTCAAATTCGAACTCAAGTTTGAGTACCACCCGTAACGAACTCGAGTAGCTCGATTAGGGGTTTAATCGAGCCTACACCCCTAGTAGTAGCATAGTAATTAACTACTGACTTTTTTGGTTGTTTGTATTGATTTTCTACAAGATTTCTTACAATACTTTTTTTTTCCTAAGAATAATAAACAGTGATAAATTTATGGCATTTGCATTCAGTATGGTTGAACAATTCCTCCAAACTAGTAAACAAATCTTTTCACAATACAACTTTAGAAATTAGAAACAACACAATACTAAGAAAATTATACATGAAGGTGTTACAAATGAAACCATGAAAGTATTTTATAAACAAAGCTTCTTTAGAATTTTCTTTTCTGGGGTTGCCATAATATCGTGTATTCTTTGCAATTTGCTAAATGTGCAAAATGATTGAGTTATATGAATTATACTTTTTCACTATGATCGATGAAAACATACATTTTGCACGATTTTTAATGTAATCATTCATATTATAAGGTATAACAAAATTTTACATTCATTGACTATCGCAACCTTTTTACTTTTTTTGAATTTAGAACTGACTACTAGCGGACTACACCATTGATTCATGAAATTTGTTCATCTAAATTTCATCTTGTAGTACAATGATGAATCGATGCTATAATTAAGGTTGTCAACAAAACAATTATCAACAATGAAAAATGAACAATTAGAGAGTATATATGGTCCTATAGCTATTTTGTGTAGTCTAACATCAAGAAAGAGACTGAAGCTATCAGAATAGTGGCTGACCTATCAATGTTTACCAAATTAGTTTTGTACTGCGATGCCACTACTTGCGCATGTTTTTCCTTTTGTTCTTCACTCATTCATCAACATTCTTTGGTCTACAATGTGCCACAGACATTTCAATGTATATATATTTTCGTACAAACGAATTGAAAAATACAACACCATCAAACTTTTTGTGATTTGGTTATCATGAGAGATAGTCACAACTGAAAAGGGATGTTTTTTTTTCTTCTTAAAATTTTCATTTGCAAGGCATGCATGCTCTATTGCTCTATGTGCTAAACTATTTATGGACATCATTAAATGCTTTGCAATTAAAACTAGTATGATCTTTCAGTTGATATAGTAGTTGTGTATTTTAATTTCCTACATTGTTATACTATATTCACATCCGTCAATTTCTCCCAAAAACGTCTGACCACCCAACAAGATATATATCTTGCACTCTCTCACGCCAAGAATAATTGCCTCCTTTTATTTTCTTTTATTTTTTTTTTGTAGAAAATTCACATAAACATTAAATAGCAGACTATTTATGAATTTTTAAAAAAAATTCTACAAAGATAAATTACTTTATTCGTCTCTCAATTTAAAGTTTATTTCACTTTTGTACTATTTTTTTTAAAATAGTTCTACTATTTTCACTCATGTTTCAATCTGATTTCAAATTGTATTTTGTCGAGATGATTTTACAAATCATAACAAGTACATTTGTTAATTTGTTCTATTTATACATAGTTTTAGCAGTTAAAATACGACTTGTGCATAGTTTCTGCTACGCCTAATCTCTCGTGAAAATGTAGTAGTTCAAATCCTATATATGGCTGGCTCTATAATGTGAAGAGGTTTATAATCTTTATATTCTCTATAATATGATCGATTCATAATATTAGAGTGATGAAGTTTTATACTAACTGTCAACATAATGTAACATTTAATCTAGCATGATCTCTTTTTTCTCACGTTTGGAATCAATTGCTTATACGCATATAGCTAATTATAAGCATGCATACTTACAATAATAGACAAATGTAACAACAAATTTTATATACAAATAGTAATGAAACAAATTTGTAGTCTATTCAAATATTTGTACTATTATATATAGAAAGTTGGTGTGTTTAAAATATATAAAAATTTGTGATGGAAAGGCTATATATTAAAGTTGGGTCCATCTATGTAAGAATTTTCCATGGCAAACGGAGATGTAACATCGATTTAACCTCACTGTGAAACTGTCTCGCAAGCAACATACAGAATCTATCCAATCACACGAGATATATTATAAATGATATATATAGCTGGAGAAAATTCTGCTCAATTCTTTTAGCTATTTTGAGGACAGCAAAAATTATATATGTACTATTTTCTATTTTGTCCTTATTAAACATTTTTAATCTTTATTAATTAAATGCACCTTTTTCTACCGTTCCAAAGAAGTGAAACAGAAAAAACAAATAGGGTAAATTGCAAAACACCACTTGAATATAGTTGAGTTGTAATATATTCCTTAAACTTTTTACTTTAATTCTTTAAACTTTTTTTTATAGTACAAGATTTTCCTTGTTACTAGTGATCTAAACAGAAATATTTTATACCAATCTACTCTTATTATTCATTTTGTATTTCTTAAAATACCTTACAATAAGCAAATATCAATTATTCACACTATCATTAAGCCATCCATTTTCTTTTTAACTATTGTATTATTTAAATCTTAAATCAACAAAAAAATTAGAAAGAATTTCATTTACAAATATTTTGAAAAGGAACAACTTGACTATTCACTAGTGCAATAGAGAATGTAATTAATCAGTTTGGAACTAAGACTATATATATATATATATATATATATATATATATATATATATTTGGATAAGCAATAAAATGAAAATACTCCTATTAATAGCTTATGCACATTTTGAACTTTTCATGAAAATTTTTTCCATCTTAGCCATACTAAAAGCAACAGATTCGTATTCCACAGAACCAACAAAAAGCAAAATCACAATCCCAAATTCCCACGTAGTGAGCATATATACATATGAAAAAGGGCATGCAGATATTGTTTTTCATAGTATGCAACTTGTCTTTTTCCTTTTGTTATTTCTCTTCTTTTTTTTCTTTCTTTCTCCCCTACAAATTTTCAGTCCCTTTTTACCAGTTCGTGTCATCTTTTCTTTCATTTCCTTTATTGGGAAAGCTTAAAAAAAAAGCATGTGAGACTGCCAAGGAATGAATAAATTACAAATTATGCTCCAACTCATTTGCCAAAAAATTATGCTTGATTGCTTCTTTTTCTTCAATATAAAGTGCCCAATAACACATTTAGCAATGCTTACTTTTGTTGATAGTTAAAAGGAAAGGCTTCAATTCCTAACCTCTCTCCCTTTCTCTTTCTCTCTTTTTCGCCTTCACGAAAAGAAGTTCATAATACAAAATCAAGAAGCTAGGATTACTACTACTACTACTGCTGCTCATGATCATGATCAATATTATATTTACGTAGGAAAATGTTATAAAATGGTGATTTGGATCTCACAGAGATTGATAGATTAGAAGGGAAGGACATGCTTTTTCAACCCTTCTCACCATTTTCTCCTTTTGTTGCTTTCTGTCTTTCTTGTCTCCTTGTCTTTCTTTAGACCCTCTTTTCCCCTTTACTTTTTTTTTTTTTCATTTTTTCTAAACTTTCTTTTCTCATTCATTGTCCATTGATTTTCATCACTCTCTGGGGTGGGCACCGGATTCTCTCTTCTTCAGTATTGGCTATAGCCCACCAGTTGCTTGCTGCTCCCCTTTTGGTCAGATGTTTTAATGATTTCAAAATGAGTAGTACTATCCAGGCTGCAGAGATCGATCATATTAGTAACTTTTTCAGTGTGATCTGCCCAAGGTGAACTCCAGATTGGGTTTCTTGGGGCTTGACTCCGAAATGCTTGATGAGCTCACCTCTGATATTCTGTCATAACTTGAGCATTTTGGTTCCATGTTGTCCTTCTGTTTTTAATCATACATACCCAATTTTATACATCTTGTTAATAAATTTACTCAAAAGCAACTCAGAAAATTAGCAAGAAATAGGTAAACATGAGGGAAGTGTGTGCGTTTGTGGGAATCAAAAGGACATATATATTGACTAGAGGAATAAATATATCACTAGGGAATATTTATCAAAGACAACAAGTAGTGATACTGCAACAAGAAACCATAAAAGCCTGTTGCCCTCTTAAAAATTGCATGTCTCTTATGCATGAACATGAACACGAACACGACATTTCTATGCAATTTTTTGGAGGATTTGAAACAGTGAATAGGAATGGAAGGAACGAAATGATCACCATATATATATTTCCTCTTTTTTTGTTGAAAGTAATATTGCATTGATGATGATATTGGTGGGAGGGAGTCTTATAATGATCAAGTGGATCAAGTACGAGGTATTAAGGTTATAGGTTATAGCACAGGTTGATGACAATCCATGCACTTTAGTTTCTATTTCATCCTTTGACTACTAAAGGTACACTAAAAAGAAAATGCTACATTTTTGGGGGATGCTGTTTTCCTTTGCTTGCTTTTGGATTTGGATATAGTATTATATTTCTTGACCCTCAGATATTGCAAATGGCCTGCACAACTTTACAAAAGCAATCCCTTTTTCCTTCTCATTCTACTTTATACTGTAATGCATATGATGCAAGACAACTCTACTCTCTAGATTCTACATTCTCATGCATGCATGTCAATCAAGAAATTATAAAAATATATACATACAACTTAAGGGTTTGCATACGAATCGAATTTTTGTGTTTAATCCGTTGTTCAAGTACTTGATTGACATCAACATGTATGGTGTAGTGCCAAGTTAAGTTGTTACTGATCAAAGAAAGGAAATTGAAAAAGAAGGGGTCATTTTCTTGATGAGTAGGGGTTGTTTAGTACCTCAAGAGATGGTATGTTCCCTACAGAATCCCTCAATTTGCCATGCAGCCAAGCTTCCCTGCTACAGAACAATGCAATTGAGAGAATATTTCCTATCAGTGGAAGCCATGCAGAAGAGAAAAAAAAAAAAAGCAAACTGAGAAAAAGAAAGCTATCTTTTACTGTCTTATTTATACTTCTTTCACTTTATATTCTGTGATGATAGATAAAAAGTTGAACCCACCCATGTGATACCAAATTATGCTTAATGAAACAAACTTCAAGGAAGTTTCAAAGACTAAAGCTTTGGCACCAAGATTTCTTCATATGGGGCCATCACTGAGTATATAACTTTGACACTAAGTTCCTCAATTAGGGGTCCCATTTAAATGCTCTCAAATGAGCCCACAAAATCCACAAGAAAGAGATATGTCCAATTTTAGGTTGATTTTGTCAATCAATAACATGTTTTTTATGTCTTGGAAGGTCTGTTTTCTTTGCTATAATTACTTTTCCAAGTTTGAAACTACTCCAAAGAGAGATTATTAATCCATGATGGAGTTTCTGTGTTAAATTAAACTGATTGTAGACAGACAGAACAAAGAGAAGTGGGCTTGTTTCCTCTTCTTCTTTTTGTTAGTATCTTGCAAGATTATGTTCTATATGCTGGCAATGACACAAAACAAACAAACATATATATTCAAACACAGACAAAAGTATGGAGTTATAAGAATTGCAAAATTGACATCTTAAAGTAAAAATGAAAGTCTTTCAATCCAAACAAAATTTTGAATCCGCCTTCTGAGAAGCATTGTGTAATACACAATGCAGAAGGATAGTTATGGTGAAACATAAAGAAAGTAGCATAGACATCTCAATGCTCTCTCACCAATACTTACCTTTGACCCTTAAATATTTTTAGAATCCAAGGTAGCTGTTAAAAGGAAAATGTACTTCTGACAAAGAAGTAAAAAGGCCAGTGAATACTACCCTATAAACTTTGTTATCTCTGAGATGGTCATGAGAGAGAGTTTAGTTTTACTACTTACAAAACTTCTATCATTCTTTCCATTTATCCCACTATCTCAAAAATAACATGAATTACACTAACAATGAGTAAGTTGAATTTATCAACTTGAGAAAATGAACAAGTGTACATTATGCATAACTTTTTATAGCCATACCTTGAGGAATTGCTCCAAAGGCCATGGTAATCTTTATCTTGCTGCATATTTTGCCTGCCTTGTTGGACCGACAATTCGGGCTTTCTTGTGTTCTGAACTTCAAACAATAAATCCTCAGAATTATCCCCAGATGAGCCGTTTTCATAAATATCCGATTGACCTAAACAAGAAAGAAATCATACCATTAAAAACAAATGTCTCCCCAAAACTGAAGAACACATTTGCATTAATCTCTGTCGTAGTGTGTAAAACAAGCACATAGAAAAAGTTATCATGGAATTTAACCTGAAGAAGCTGCTGCTCTATCAGTTGTCTTCACCGTTCTATACATCTGCACAGCAAAAAAAAAAGGGGGGGTTAGCTCTTGATTAAATTTAAAAGTAATCACATCATCTATACATACATTCTCTCAGCAAAATCAGAATCAACACAAAAAAAGTAGCAAAGGAAGTCAAAAGAAATTTTCCAAATGCTGATAATGCAAGGTAAAATAGTAAGTGATGAACTTTTTTTTTACATGTCCCATGTACATAGCTACATAACTATGTACATGTACATGCATGTATGAATGTACATATAAATATTTAACCATGGTTAATCATGAATACTACAATAGTTTTACAAAATACAAAGCCAAAGAGAGAGAGAGAGATATATCATTGAGACATGATAGCGTTTTGTACTTTCTCATTTGCAACTGTCTTCTGTAAAAGTGAGAATTTTCAAAAAAAATAGTGTAATAATGATGCACTGTTCTAAACTTGTCTTGGCTTGGAGCTATGGCTGTTTTCAATTTACCTCGGGCTTTGTCTTACTTGATTTCTCTCTCTTTCTTTTTTTTCCTATCTCTCTGAGTCATTGATTATTCAATATTGATCTTTTTTTCTCTACATGGATAGTGGTTCATTCTTCCAAGCAAAAAGTTACTTAATAGGTTGCAGAAGTATCAGATCTAGTAGTAAAAGGAGTGCTGAGGATTTTTAGAGGCCTCTCTCTGTTGGAAAACTTTGGAATTTGAAATGTATGAAATTATGACCATTTTGTACTGTTTATGCTACAGTAATGTAATTTCAACCTTTCCAAAAAAAAAAAAACACCAAAATTGGAACAGCTTCAGATTGCACAAAACATTCACATAAAATGCAATTGGAAAAATTACATACATTGAAAAAAATCCCTTGTGACTAGTTGAGCTTAGCAAAGAAGTGGTCCATTTACCTGTAAATGAGATTTAACGTGTGCCAAGGTGAGATCTTTCACATCCATAAGCTCAAGAACTGATTTGGGTGTAGCTCCTAAATCACAAAAACCCAAAAAAAATAATAAAATGGATAAAACATTTTTACTCACTAAAATCATCTTAATTATAATGATTTGGCTGAAAATAGGCTATAATGATTAAAGCATTATAGATGTTGATATTGCTATATTCATAGTGAACAGATGAGAAAAGAAAACTGAAAAAGAAGCATACTTTCATGGCCTCCCAAGAGCTCAACAGCATGAACAAACCGAGCATGAAGGGTGGTTGTCCATCTCATCCTCGGAGCTCTCATGCTTCTTTTGGCAGGAAACCTCGACAAAAACCTCGACCGGATATGGCCTGCTTGATGATGATGCTGATGCGAAGCTGTGGTTGTAGAAGTTGGAGATGGGATTGAAGAAGTATTATTATCTAAAGACTGCTGATGAACAAATGGATAAGGAGGAGAGTTTTGGTAAACTGGGATGCCTCTTATAGGCCTCAAAAACCCGAATTCGGGAGGGTTTATTAGCCCTTGATGATGTTGCTGCTGCTGTTGAAAGAGCTGCTGCTGCTGAGGATGATGGACTTGGTGGTGGTGGTGGTGGTGGTGATGGGGGAACTGTTTTTGTTGAAAAGAGTGGATGAGATTAGTAGTGTTAGTGTTAGAACTATTTTGGATGAGGTTATTAAAATGGTTGGAGTTTGGATCATGATGGGAAAGAGAAACCCTTTGATTAGTATTAGATAAGGATAGCTCAGAACAGTTATCATGATGGCGATGACCAGTTTTGGTAGCCATTGATGAGGAGATTGTGTTTCTTGAGTCCAAAGCTCTTCTCCAAAACCCCAAATCCATATCATCTTCAGTGCTACTTCTTCTCCAACCTGAAGAGGGTTTGCTGTTTGGTGGACTGATTTGTAGGGATAAGTCTGGTTGTGCTGGAAACAGCTCCATATCTTTCTTGCACAAGCTAACCAAACTTAACAAACTTTCTTTTTTGTTGTTTCTCTCTTTATATATCCTCTAATTAAGCTTCCCTTTTCTTGTTTCTTGCTGTACTATTGATGCTTCAGCCGATTGTATGGTGTGCTATTTAGGGCTGTAAGAAGAAGAAGTTTCAGAAATTCTTTGAGGGTTCTTTATGGTACATACATATGAATGTTTCTGGCTGAATTTTGAGGGAAAAAAGTGAGAGAATTCCGGGTGTTTTGTTTTTGGTTAGATTGGGAGTTATATGACTATATGATGAAGGGAATTGAGGGCTGAGGGGAGTAGTTGCAGAGAGAGTTTGAGAGACTGAGACTGAGAGAGAGAAAGAGAGAGAGAGGAAGAAAGAAATGACAAGCTATGAAGTGAATGGTTGTTTCTTTTGTGTGAAGTATATGTGAGAAAATGACAGTTGAAGGGGGCTATGGAGTGATAGAAGGAAAGAGAGATGTGTGTTTGTTCTGTGGACGTGGGGGTAGGATGAAAAAGGGAAGAAAAGGGAGAGAAAAAAAGAAAAGAAAAGAAAAGAAATATTAAAGATGAGAAAGGAAAAGAAAATTAGTTTTGGACTATGATTCCTTTTCACTCCATCTTTTTCTTCCTCTGTATTCTTTGGGGAAAGAAAAGGAAATTTTAGTGTAAGCTTTTAACGTGAGTATTTGTCCAACAACAACTCATACTTGCCTTTCTGGCATATACTCTTTCACTGAACTCAAAACCATACATTGTCCCTTTTTCTCAAACCGTATTCATCATATTTTGAAGATTGTGCCTGTTCATAATTAACTAGGCACAAATTTTTCATCCTAATGATCTCTTGTAAATGTGAGATGAATTTCAACTAATTGTAATTAGGAGAAGAAACCTTTTTTTTTATGGGAACTCAATCTTTTGCTGTGATGACTCAACAAATTCAGACAAGTACATGATTGGTTTTTCCCTAAACTTGTGTTCCATCCCAATAATTTATGTGAATCAATGGTTAATTAGCAGTGTTAACTCTGCCTAATTATAAGTAGTATGTCCGTTGTTTTAAAGTTGAAAAAAAAAGGAAGGTTACAATAATGAAGAGTCAGATCGAATATAATGACGAAATATAATCTATATTTTCACTCTATAGTGATATAAAGGTTAGTAGCTGTTGTTGAATGGTTAATTAGTATTGTTGTGCAAGTGTATATATAGTTGATTTTCTAAATGAATATATACCCTTATGACTCATCTCCATCATCATTTTATTTTGTGTTAAATAAAAATTTAAAAAAAAAAGAAGAAAGAAGAGAAGTTGGTAAAAAAAATCCCATTCATATAGTCATATAGAGAATACAATCAAATTGATTAAGCTTAATTATTTGCGTGTTATATATGACTTCTTAAAGTCACAATGTTTATGACTTGTTGGCCCAAAGTCTATTTTACATCCTTGTATTTAGTGTGAGAAATCAATTTGACGTATATTTTCCACCTTTCCAAATAATGTGAATGAATTGATCTAATTAGCATTTACGTCCATACGATAAGTATCCATAATTTTCCTGTTCTTTAAGTAACATAATCTTCCCAACATAATCTTGAACTCAAATGGGATGCTCAAGTTTTGTCTAACATCCGAACATGTTGAATATATTTCCATTATATTTCGTTTTTTTTTAATGTTAGAACGACATACATATGTCTCTATATTAGTCTGTTAATTTGATAGAGATGTGGAAGTGTATGAAATGCAACACTTTTCTTTTCTTAATTAATTTTACTTCGTAAGAATTGTGCAATCTTTTATGACATTCCATATTTCACTTCTCATTACCTTTTATATACATTTGGTCTTTTAGAAGTAAGTTTAGATATGCAACGACAAGTTAATCGTGATTTCAATGCGATATAAACGTTGCACGAAATTAGAACAACGGCATAAAATTAGAACCGCGATTTTACCGACATTAATTATCCATTTCATATATGAACCACGTTTCATATATAAACCGATTTCATATGAAGTTTTATATATTACATAAACCATTACGTATCTTTTCATTAATTTTAGTTGTAATTATTAACAATTTATATCTTGAGTGGAAAGACATGGGACACGTTTATATAAAATGTTAGGATCCTTTGAGCCCAAGAACTACATTAATTTCTTTTTGTGTTGCAATCACAAAGATCACGTATGCATGTATAGAAATTTAATTTAGAAACCATTATACAGATACAAAGACTGAGAATAATGATCTTTACTTAATTCATACATATGAATACATTTATAAGTTAGCCACTCCCAAAATGGCTTGGCAACCAAAATTTTGAACAAAATAATAGATTGATAATGTTAACTCGAATTTAAATTAATTAAGAGTTTCATCATTCATGGATGAATCTTTTTTTAACAAACATATATATGAAAAGGGTTTTGTAGGTACATGTCTCTATGCTCACATGGAGACATATTAAAGGAAAACACATGATACAATATATGCATTTTTGGTACACATCCTTTTAATTCGAATAATGTAGAAATGCATATCATTAATTAATTTAAGCCTAAATAAATAATTTTGGAATCGCCCCAACATATTCCAAGTGTACAAAAATGCATTCTTATACTATATATGTCGGGTTGGAGTGAAACTGAAAATGTATAAGGGAAAACTAGAGAAAACAAAAAAGTGAGACTTGGAAATGGTGAAGATGTATAAAAGTAGAGAGAAATAAAAACACTTCTTTTGGCCACTTCATTTTTTTATTTTTTTTGGCAAATTTAAAATTCATGGAAGCTGGATGATCAGATAAAATGTTAAGAGGAAATTAAAAACTTTATTTTGAAATTTAATCTTAGACATATATAAAAACAAAAGTAATTAAGATTGGAATATGATCAGATAATTTCAGTACTGTTTATGTATCCTTAATTAATTATCGCTTAATTGTGAGGTTCACAATCATAAAATGTTGCACAAAATTTGCTCACTCATATCATATTCCACATACTCTAGAGTGAAGTGAATTTTTGTTTTGCCTTATGTTTGTGAAAAATAAAAAAGTATAATCAAACCTTAAAATGGCTATTTCTTTAATAAAAAAAAAAAAACTAAATTGCGATTGTATTTAGATGCAATGATTTTTTTATTTTTTTGAGATTAGAATACCAACTTACCCTGTTTTTATTGAATCTTAAAATGCTGAGTTCCTCCACATTAAACTAATTTTAGGATAAAAAATTTCTCAAAGATACCATAAGGATGCTCCCAAAAATAATTTTATTTCCAATTTAATGAGTATATATAACTCATGTCTACTCTATCATCCTGCAAACAAGTCAATATAATATTTAAAAGATTATATTTCTAAATTCATATATAATTATCTTATGAATACACATCCTCTATTCACTAAGATTTCTCCAATAAAGTTATCTCATATTATAACATAATCTACCATAAATAGAAAACAATAAACTCTTTAACTTTCAATACAATTCTTATACATGAATTAATCGAAGAATTTCTAAAGTTAAAAAAAAAAAAAAGAAAGAAAGGACAATGATTGTGTGAATTACTAGCTTGAAGTAGTCACATTTACATTTATTTCAAAGACAAATTTTTTTTTCCTTTTAATTTATTGTGCATATAGAAAAGAGTGTGAAAAGTTTTAAATGCCTTTAAATCTCACTGTGTGTGTGTGTGTGTGAGCATCATTGAAAAATGTTACCTTTGATTAAGCAAACTTTATTTACTTTTTATGGTGCCTCAAATTTTGAGTCCAACCCTCACACGACGACCCATATATGGCTGGCTATCTTTTTCTCCGGGGATAGATTTGGGTCCCCCACCAACACTCACCACGGTCAAATACTCAACTAACGCCCTTTATTATCTTTTCTCAATTTTTAAGGCCCAGTTATTTGTATTCTCCATCGGGTGGGTACAAAACCGTTTCTTTATCCAATTTCAAACCAGCCCATGTATGCTTTGGAGAAAACAATAATATTTTTATGGAAATTTAAGGAAAAAATTAAAAATAAAAACAATTATAAGACTACTAATACTTTATAAATCAGAATGTTAGGTAAGCAATTAGGAGTGTGAAAAAAAAAATAAGGATAGAAGAAATGAAAATGTTAAGTTAGATAGGCGAACATATTAGATTAGATAAAATAAGTAAGGAATGTGTGTTAAAAAGAAAGTGAGGGTAATTACAATAGATGATAAAATTAAAAAAGTATATTTGCGATGATTTGGACATGTACATAAGAGAATTTTAGATGTTCTGATAAGACATATAATAGAAAATAGAGAAACAATAACAGGACTTAATAGGAGAAGGGTGAGATTTTAAAAAAAAAATTAAAAAAATGATATATTTAAATATAAATGAAAACATGTATGTAGATGGAATACGATGACGAGAGATAATCTCATATAGCTGATTTACGTAGTGAAATAAATGTTTAATTATTTTTTTTTCGATGAAAATGGGGGGTGGGGGAGGGGGTGGGGGAGGGGGGGGGTGGGGGATTCCCTTTATTTGGAGATAGAAAATTTGAAAAGGAATTTTTCTTTTGCTTTTGTTTGGTGCCAAAAGTTTCATTTTTACTCTAGGAGAAAAGAGATGGGGTAAACAAAAAAAAATTACACTTGAAAACTCTATTATCAAATTGGAGAATTGTAAAAAATAAAATTTGAAATAGTAGAAATCATATCTTTAAAAGCATTTGAAAATCCTCCCCAAAAAAAAAATTAATAACAAAGTGTGTCTTTTTTTTTTGGGAATTTGAGCTGCAGGCCACATTTAATACAGCTGCAAATGAATATTTGTAAGATTACAGCATATACGTTCAAACTTACCACACTCTATTCTAAGCAAAGAATTAATAATGTTGTTCTCATTTGCATACATGGAATAATTCAACCAAAAGTAGTTATAATTAGGGGGAAATTTTTAATTTATAATTCCTTAAGATTTTTACCCATAATTCTACTATTGGTCAGTTTCGAAACAAATCAGTTAGGTCTATTTAGCAAAATTATAATCAGTTTGTTGACTCATAACTTTTATACAAATACCAAATTTACCGTAAGAACTTTATGAAAAAGAGACATCATCATTTGAGATAGAGAAAAAAAAAGAGATCAAATCATATGTTCAATATTATCTCTATTATATTCTGTTCAATGTTTAAAATGACGTATTTTAACTAAAATTAGGGACTAAAAGTATAAATATCACTAAATCACTTTACAATTATTAAACCCTAACCAAGTAATGAGTGAACCCACGTTGTTTAATTTTGGATATGATAAGATAGAAATAATTTAAGATCCCAACTCAAAAAAAAAAAAAAAAACCACGACTATACATGTTAATAACTATATAATAGTTTTTTTTAAAAAAATATTAATAAACAAAAAATTATATTATATATAGTATGACTTAGTTTAATTATATGAATCCGTCTTAAACCCAAATTTAGTTGAAATATTTAACCTAAAAACAACCGTGTCAATTGTCTTGAGTTGTGTATTCATGGGTTTTTTTTATGCTTAAAATTTTTTTTAGATAATTCCTTATGATGTTCGTGAAATTAGATAAAAGATTGTGGTTGGAACTTAAAAATAAGTTGTTTTCATTCACTTTAAGGAAAATTTTGTTTGTTTAAGGAAGTTCAAGGAGTTAAAAACATGTTTTTGAAAGTTTTCAGGAGTAAATAAAATCTTTTGAAAATGTTTAAAAGCTTCCAAGTTCATATTTATTTCCCTTGTTGTAAGTCAAATTTGAAGTTGGTATTTTTCAAAAATTGATAAGATGAAAAGGCCTAGACAAGTATGATAACACAATTCAGATATGAAAATTAATTAATTCATATATGAATTAATTACAACTTTTTGATAAATACACATTGCAAATTTGAGGCATTATAATATAATTTCAAGCGATAAAATCTAACTGAATATATAATTTGAGAACATTGTCAAATGTAAAGTTTTACAATATCTTATAATATATCATAATTCACAATATTTTAAAAAAAAATTATTTTCACATCTACACATATTTTTACACATAGATAACTTCACCTAGTTATATGCACCATATCTACCTACAAGTAGTCGATTTTAAACTCTAAAAAACAGAAGAAGATTACATTAGACTATTAACCAAAGTAAAACTTTAATGACATTAGAAATTCTTCAATCGAGCGTGATGGCAAAATGCAATTTATTTAATTAACTTCACTTAATTAATGAGATTTTAGATTAGTTATTATTATTGCATATATATTTTACATATATAAATTATACACATAAAATTGAATACGACCATCCCTCATATTGAATATGATAAAAGCTTTATTTTGCTGCTTTTGCATACATATTTACATTAATGAAATTCTTACCATATTAATTTTTTTTATGCTAATTTTGGAGTCAAATGATGATTCAACGATGAAGGGTTCGGAATCCCATAAAAATGCACATTCCAAGTGGATACTTTGGTATAATTCATGGAATGCAAATTTAGTGCATTCTGGAAGGAAAAAAAATTCTTGGAAGTTCAAAGTCATTAATATTAATAAATCTCCTAGGGTTCCCGACAACATTGGGAAACAATCTTATGAACAGAAAAACAAACCTTTATATTATAGTACCTGCATTATGTCTACATTTTTTTATTTTTTTTTTGTGTTTGATTTAATTAAATTATATTTATACAAGTTTTGTCTTCAGCAATAGACACGGAACAAATTGGAAGACTGACAAAATATGTTGGTTTTCGTGGCAAATTGACATCTTCTTCATCTTTAATTATATCGTTATTAAAACAAAGGGATTATTGTTTATTTATATAGTTAATGAATTGGATCAATGTCAACCATTAATTCCTCGGTAATGACAATTAATTCATTATTAGGCTGATGATTTCGATTGGAACTTCTTTGATCTTTCTTTCTTTTCTTTTTTTTTTTTAAATTTATTGGGGTCAGAAGTTTTTTGAAGAAAGAAATGTGGGTTGGAAGCATCTTGTGATCAAGTTGATTAATTAGTGAGTTTTCAGATTGAGATACAAATAATATTTAATTCTTGACATTAATAAGTCTCAGTTTCCCATGAATTTTGGCCTAAAGGAATCTTACATAAATACCATGTTTAATAATAGTATAATATTGTAGTTCCAATCGTGCTAAGGATTAGAAATATTTAAATATCATATGCATGACCATCTAAATTTTTTATGCATCTTTAGTTGATGTCCTAATTAAGTTGGTTTTTATATATTTTTGCAAAAGTTTTTTTTTTTGAGATTATTTTATTGTAATTAATTGGGTTTTTAGATTAATCTTCATACCAAATTAAGGCAGTTTTTTTTTAAAAAAAAAATTAACGACAACATCGAACTTACTCTTAACATTAATTTTTTTTTTTCCTAAAGTACATAATTACTCAAATTCTTTTGAGGGTTTGTTTCAAAGTGAAAATTTTCTAAATTCACATATTTAATCCTCAATTTGCATTCTTCATTATGAATACATTTTGCATAGTAACAATTTAAAACTTTCCTTTCGCTTCACTGTTAGACTCTTCATTTGTTGTTCAACCAAATTTATTATTCTTATTCAATGTTTTTTCCTTAACTATAAAGTATACTATCAGATCCTCTGTCCAATATTATCATGTCCTATTCTGTCTAAATTCAAAACGACGTATTTTCATTAAAATTAGGAAGTAAAAGTATAAATATCATTAAACTTACTTTAAATTAGAGCAATGATAGGGGGAGTGAAAAATTAGAGTGAAAACCCAAAGTGACTGACGTGGCAGTTATAAAAAGACAAACTAATACCCTAACCAAATGATGATTGAACCCTAATGGATAATGGATTAGTTTGTCTTTTTATACATGCCACGTCAGTCACTTTTATTTTCACTCTAATTTTTTACTCCCCCAATCATTACTCTTTAAATTAATAGATCCTAACTAATAAATCGTAAGACGTAGTTTTAATTTAAAACAAGATAAAACAAAATAAAACATAATAATTTTGTAAATAAGATGTTATCTCATAACCTATATTCTATGGAATAATGGATTTCAATGAATCCAGCATGCATGATTTGAAATATTACTAAATAAACATTGACTTTGTGCCATATTATTGAAACTCAAAATCACGTGAGTGAGCTCCATGAAAACATAAAAGTATGAACATATGACTAATTTGTTGAGACAACCATTGCCTTAACAACAATATAAACAAAGTAAAAATTATTCGAAAAAAATATGAATAATTTATACCGACATAGAACAAGTCACTATCTCTAGGACATTGTTTGTCATCGATTAATGCACAAATGGGTCAACATGTTCATTTACTACCCAACCTTTGAGCCACAAAATGCCAATCAAGTAAGCTGCATAAATATATGATGGTCCAAAATAAATTTTTCATAAGTCCCAAAGGGAAAATTTTTGATGATGATCAAACTTGAGAGAGTTAAGGTACAAAAATGATTGAAAAAAAAAACAAACAATAATAGTTTCAACATCACTAATTTATAATAGCTAATCATGATATTGTAAGGAATTATTTGTGACATTGAACATAATTGGAACATTTTCCATCTTTTGTTATTAAAGTTTTCTGTAGTTGTTTGAGAGATGTCACGTCTTTTTAGCAATAATTATCTTTTAGGGACTGTTTCTTTCTGCTTTAATTGTTGAATATTTGGCCTATTAATTGATAGTTTTCTTTAAAAACAAAAAAGAAAAAAATAAAATAAAATTGAAGAGCTACATGCATTATATGGTTAGAAAATTCATATATTGCTATTTAGAATCACTAACGGATCTGGCTATTTAAAAAATAATAATTTTTTGGGTTAAAACTAAAAACTTCTCCATCGATACATAAAAAATTTAGAATTTTATCTGCACTGATATTTGATATAATAATAATCACCCCGTAATGAATCTTCTATAATACTTTATATTTTAATCTCTATAATATTTTATATAAATATGTCGCGTGTCTTTTTATTAAAGATATAAACAGCTAATGATTTTAATTAAAATTAATAAAAAGATGCATGGTGCATTTATATAATATTTAATAGAAAATTAAACATAGAGTGTCACATAAAATTTAAAGTGAATTTCACCATTTCAAAACCCAATGGATCATGTCTTTAAATTTATATCTAGTAATTCACTAATTATTTGATATAATTTTAGTTAAAACACACTTAACATATATCCATAAAATAAAACAGAAAATGAAGCAGAAACGAAACATAGGCAAAACAAAAGAATTGGCTTCAAGAATTAATATACACATAAGATCCTTATAATAAGTTCTACCAACCATGCATGATGCATGTAATCAAACAAATTTACCATGCATATATATAGTTAAAACCATAACTCTAGGAATGGCAGTAAATTACAAGATTAGAAAAGTGGGGGGCTATATCTTAATTGGCTTCATCTTGAACAGGGAACACATTATCTGGATCCTGGGTTCTTGTCTTGAAGTTGGCCCAGTGAAACTTTGAGGATAAGGTTGAGAACGAACATGAACGTTCACGAACAAATTCGGGATCGACTCGATAAAAACTCGGCTCGAGCTCGTTCATTTAATAAATGAACGAACACGAACAAGATTTTAGGCTCGATTACTAAATGAACAATAAATGAACACATGTGTGAAAGCTCGTTTACGTTCATGAACAGCTCGTTAAAAAGCTCGTTCATAACTCGTTAAAGCTCGTTAAAAGCTCGGTTAAAATATTAATTATATAATATATATTGAACTTATACACAAAATAAAACTATTAAACAATAGAAATATATAATTGGGTTTTTATATATATATTTATTGACACACAAATCACACTATACGGTGGTGAGAACGAATATAAACCTTTATGAACAAGACCGAGATTGGCTCGGTTAAAGTTCCACTGAATCTCGTCTACTTAATAAACAAGTGAACACAAACAAAACTTTACGTTAGGTTAATAAATGAATAATAAATCAACAAGTGAAAGATTCGTTTAGGTTGGTCAACAACTTGTTAAGAATTTAGTTAAAGTATAAATTATACAATATAAATAATATATACCCTAAGTAAAACTCTTAAATAATAGAAAAAATCGATTTTTTATACATATAAGCACACAAATCATTATATGAGTTTGAATTAAATTTGGACATTTATGTAAAGAGACAAAATATATTAATTTAACTAAATTATACATTTTTATTCAAGTCGGGAAGTGTTCACGAACAAAGCTCGGGCTCGCTCGGTTCGCGTAAAGCTCAGCTTGAGCTCGTTTATTTAATAAATAAACGAACACAAACATATTTTTAACCTCGATTAATAAACGAGCAGGGCCTGAACACCCTAAAGCTCGGGCTCGGCTCGGCTCGGCTCGATATCACCCCTATTTGAGGATGCATGGAGTAGTACAGTAATAGTAGATTTAAATCAAGGAAACAAGTTTGGGGACCTTTGGTTCATAAAGATCATCCAAATGTGTGTGTTAAAATGGCAACTGGCAATACTAAAGGGGACACAGAAGCTTGAACTTGAAAGTTGAAACAGTTCAAATTAATTTGTTTTAAATGAGTACAGAGGTTGCTGGAAGTTGTCTTCATCAAGGAGGCCGCCCATAAAGTTCCCCATCATCTATATATATTAATTTCACACCATTTTTATTATTTAGTACTGATACTTATATATTTTTTATTTCATCATTTCTTTTGCTTATAGATATATATTGCATATCCACAAGATTAATTAAGGGGCAGGATACAAAATTTCCTCATAATGTTCTTTGCCAATTCCCAATTTTCTGGATTGGCAAAATGTGTGCTATTTTTGCACTTGATCAGTTTTATAGGTAAATAAATATACCTTGTTGTACTCTTATAAATAGCAATAAATTGAAATTATTTAGCAAAATGAGGATAAAAATAATAACATGAGACAGTCCTGGTTTTATTGTTTTTCACCCGAATAGTCGTAATTTGAATGTATCTAATATCAATTAGTCTATGTGTTCGTGCTTATGCAACATTAACACAGACAGATAAAGAAAAAAGACAACAATTTTCTAAAAAATATAAATTCAGAGAATTTAAAAGGTATGTTGAATAATATCAAAGTTGTAATAATCAAAATATATAAAATTCTACAAATTTTTATATAGTTATAGAAAATGCTAAACCAAAACATAAATTAATTCAATAAATAAATAAATAAACTTTAATGGGTACGGAAGTAAGCTAAACAAACAAATTTTGTTAAAAAGTAGCATACATTTTGGGACAAAACTCAATAAATCTTGTAAAACTAGTTGACAGTTTCAAAAGTTGATTCTGTACTTGGACGAAAAAATTACGCCGTTTAAAATTAATGTTTTTAATTTTTTTTCTCCTTTTTGAACTGATCTTGTGTAACTTAATACGCAATCTCAACTCGTTCATGCAAAGTATTGTCCACTTTGCCATATTTAAAGAACAGATTGTATAGACAAAAGAGTGTTCAAACATTATAAATTAAACATTTCTTTTAAGTCTTATTTGACGTAAGACAAATATGTTTATTGATTACCTTTCAAAGTGGTGAGTTTTATGAGATGAGAAAACAAAAAGAATAATGGAATTGTTTTATTCCTTAGTGTTGCGATCCTTCATTCTCCACAATCTTGACGTAAAAGTTTGGGCATCACATGCCATGGAAGTTTATTGCATTAAGTAACTTTGTACAATGGTAGATATATATCTTGTTGAACGTATTCATTATGTATGAACGTATTACATCTTTATTTGATTTGCTTAACCAGTCCATGATATATATGGGCATTGAATTTTCTCAGTACAAAGAATAGTTACAACCTCAATAAATTACATTAAAAAAAAAACAACAAAATTCTACGTTTTTTTTAAATATTATCTAACATTTTTAATTGCACACTCCTTTATGACAAATTTTTTGCAGAATGTATTTCTTGTTTGAATTATAAGAATCTTAACAAATGACTCGAACTCTCGATTGAGATTTTTTTTATGATTAGGTAATTTAGAATTTCCAAAATGGTGAAAAATATGTTTAGGTAGTTGATATAAACATTTCTTCAATCTCTATCAAACAATCTAAAACAGTGTAAAGAAGTTCAATTAAAACAAATTAACTTCCGAATGAGAAGGAAACAAAATGGACAAGAATGTGGACATCCATGATATTCAAAAAATTTCAGATTCCAATAAAACTTTTTAGGGGGAAAAAGAAATGTTTAGAATTGACAGGTTGATAAGATGGTACATAAATTGGTGATACACTTTAATTAAAATGATTGCCTCATAATCAGATTGATTAGGTGAGAAAGGAATCAAATGAGCAAAATGGTTTCCAGATTGTAATAAATGATTGAATAGTTTTGACATCTTATGATTTCGTGCATTACAAAACAAATTAAAAACATATAAGTTTAACTCAATATTAAAAAGGTCAATAATAATCACAAGTCATTATCATAATACTCTCAAAGAATAAAAAAAAAAAAAGGAGAACAAAGTTCACATAACTAGTTATCATTAGTTGTGTTTTGGTATCCATAAAATATTTGTACAATATCCAAGAATAACGTAAAATTTGAAATGTGTAAAAAGATTTGGTCGACCATAGTCTCACGTGAATTGTTCTATTTGATAAAAGATTTAATTCCAATCATTTTATACATATATGGGTAAGTCCATTATACAAATAATCCTGGATTCATTTTCTATCAATTTGATAAGTAACTACTCTATTTCGGTAGTAAAAAATATGTTTTGCATCTTCTATTTTATTTACTATTTCATTCTCTATTTCGCACTAGGTGTGTTTAACTAAAACTCTATTAAGTGATTAGTAAACGTAAAAGAAAAGTATTAAAAGAACGTGTATCCATAAAATAAAACACGAAATGTAACAGAAAATCAATTAGACATAAAGAGTGTTACATGATTAAAGGTGTTATCATTAAATGTGTTATTTGTCAAAATAGATGAAAAATGAGTAATGAATAATTTATATGACAAATTTCAAGTTGAGATACTAAAACATAACTTTTCTAAAATTAAGGGTCAAAACAATATATATACTTTCCCCCAAATTATGAGATTATTGGTCTCATTTACCCCACATATATAGACATGGATAACATAACATACTATTCTCAAAACCATAATCGAATAAAAATATGTCCTCAAGCAGAAGAAAAAACCTCAACATATTCCATAATGGTTGTGACCTAGAATGCTTCAAAAGAGGAATGATGCAAAATTGCAAATTGCTCATCTTTCCTAACATGAACAAATATTCTCAGGAAAATTTTGACCGTGTTAATTAAATATGCAAAAAGAATAAAATGGAAGAACTTTGGAGTTTTCCAATCATTCCCAAGTTTTAAAACTGGCAGTTCTATCTTCATCTAATTAAGCTAGTAAATATTCTCCAAAGACTTGACCATTCTAAAAAAAAAAAAAAAGTAGGAATTTTTCCAATCATTCCCACAAACCGTGACTTAAAGTAGCAAATGCTACTTTTTTTTCCATGAAAAGTCATTTGACAAAAGTATATATGGTAGGATTATAATTAACCCTAATACAAAATTACAAAAAAGTGAAACATATTGAATCTTTTCAAAGACTTTTAAGCAAAATGTAACTATAGCATAAATGCCCTACAAATCTTTGAGAATGAGTGACTCAAAAAAACATGCAGATTTTTTTTTTATTTTTTACTTTTGACAAGAACCTCCATTACCATTATTAATAATCTTTTCATCTTTGTTCCATTCTTCTTCTTTCTATATTTCTTTCTTTAGTCCCATGTTCATTCTGGTCATGAAAAGGGCAGTGCAGAAGTCACTATGGATTTGGGTCCCAGAATTTGTGTCCAAATTGAATTGAAATTGAAATGTTGTGATCCTCCTCCATCGTATTAGTATACATACTTACGTTAATGCACTATGTAC
Source organism: Ophiorrhiza pumila (assembly GCA_016586305.1). NCBI lineage: Eukaryota > Viridiplantae > Streptophyta > Magnoliopsida > Gentianales > Rubiaceae > Ophiorrhiza > Ophiorrhiza pumila. The sequence continues at coordinate 32,553,968 of BLIW01000008.1, read as the reverse complement.
AGAGACCAACTGTGGATTTTAATGGACCACTATTCTTGACTCGTGACAACTGATTTTCTGTACTCCATATCCACGAAAATTTGTGGGGCTACAAGCCCGTAAGGCGGCTTGGACTTGAATCCTTGGATGGCCCTTTCTGTAAAACCGTAACAAACTGTAATTTATTCTTTGAATAATTGACTCAAGGAATGCCAAAATTTCACTATTCAAGTCTCATCTTCACCAATCTTTTCTTCTTCTTTTTTGTCTATTTTTTCCCTTAGGATTAGAAATTTAGAACCCTATATAGACATAGAATATAAACTAGCAATAATCGTATAATTTGAATATATAAACATATTATTAGAAGTTGAACTCGAAGATTTTATCGTAGGCCAAATTTAGGTAAAGTTATAAGAATGAACTTAAACAAGTTGTGGAATAAAACGAGGGATATAGTGATTAAAAGGTTTTGGATGTCAAAGTCATGCCAATTGGTGTCCCGCCTATTGGGCTAACAAACAAGTTGCCATAATACAACTGGGAAGAGTTGATCAGGACGAACTGTTCAACTCAGGAACTCGTATTTTGCACACTTAGAATTGCATTGCACCAGCTTAGAATTGATGTAAGATTTACCCAAAACAATAATATGTAATCCAGTAATCGCAACACACTGAATGCATGATATGATAAAACAAACTCACTTTAATTCTTTCAAGGATAAAATAAATGTGTGTCCATAATTGACCACTATCTTTTTTAGCCAATGCCACTCTCCTGCTGCTTCTTTCTTCTCTCTAAACAATCCAACTGCATTCATATTGTGCTAGTTGATGTTGATGGCCAATATAGAATGAACACACAGCTGAAACTCTTGAAAAATTAACGCAAATGCAAAGGAATCCAAGCCAGGAGATAAAAAGAAGAAATTTCCTTGTATATTTATTGAGGCAGTCTAGGGCACAAAGACCCATAGCTACAAAAAGAATTAAGTAAATTCCTAGGCCCTACTAAGCTATGGAAGCAGCAGCAACAACTTTTGACATCAAATGAGAGAGTGAGGTTAAGGGGAATACCCACTTACCTCCCCTCGCAATAATCAATCGAAATGGTTAAGAATTATGAATGTACACCAAAAGGCACTAATTCAAAAACCTATTTTCAAACCTGCAGGAAGGAGAAAAGGTTCTCCTGCCAAAGACGGAAAAACACCCCGGCCAGAGAACCAAGAAACACCGTCGTGCAAGTCGCCCCATTTTGAGGCCTGCACAAAGAATGTAACCCATTAAAACCTACGCTTTGTTAATCTTCTCCTACTGCTTCCACAATTGAATTTCTAGCTTTTCCTTCTTGTTGGTTAGATCCCCCCATCAGAGAAACTATAGTTAGCAAAGTCAGGCCAGATCTTCATCAACACTCTGGTCAGTTAATAATTCAATCCAACCTGCTATCCAGACCTACGATCGAAGGACCTTTGACTCTAAGTCGCTTCAGCCCATTCTCTATGGGAGGTTGATCCCTTGTAGTTTTTCCCAAGTCCTGCTGGTACCTGTCCGGTCTTTGATTTTCCCTATTCTTGCTCAATGTTTCGTCATTTCCCACTTTCTTTAACTTAATGCAGATAGGAACTGTATTTCTATGACCAAACCTGTCTCTCGTACTATTATCTGAAACTTCTCTTATGCTACTTGAATTGGGATGAAGAACTGAGTGACTTGAAATATCAGCTGTTGAAAACTCTGAAGTGGTTGACTGCCCATTGCTCACCTCTGATTGGCATTTCTTGAGTCGCTTGAATCCCTGTAAGAACAGAAAAGCCTAGTTCAATACTAGTCAATTCTCATCATAGCAAGTAGTGGCCATTATAAAATGATTAATCACTTCAAACTTGATTATCTATTATGAATAATTATCAATTATAAAATGACAACTACAACATGTATTGACTATTGATACTTATCCCCAAACCCCAGACCTCAATAGCAATTTGACATTACAATTCGTCTTCCTTCTAAAAAAACTGGTAATTTGTTCTGGGGTCATATGACCAAATAGACATGTATGTGAAAGGTTCTAAAAAGAAGACTAAACTATAAAATTGGAAGCAGCCGGAAATCACCAATATTAGAGGTTAAGATTTACATTAACCTCATTAGGCAAAGAGCAACCTTCTACAATTTCTTCTCTTCATATATATCATATGCAGCAGAGACTTGAAACACATTAAGTCTTGATATGATGACACATGACCTGGCAAGTTTATTTTATGACTAAAGTACATCCCAGCTGGCAAAATATTGAGAAAGTAGATAATTCAGTTCATAAATAAAGTATGAAATGAATAATTTAATGTCAAAGACACCGACCCATACTACATTGACTTTGCAAATACATAGCATAGCTGGAACACCCATCAAAAGAGAATTGAGGACAAATCAACAAGCTGGAAGGTGGAAGCAGTAGAGGTTCAGGGAAGCTGATCGTAATTTATGCTTAACATTTTCATAACCGGGTCTACGCCCCTTTGAATGTGACAAGCAGAGGAACCTGGCAGTAGTGATTGCCAAGATTTGTAAAAATAACCGCTCAAGCTAGACACACTACTCAATGATAAGCTTAAAAAACAGTAATAGAGGAGTTGCAAGCTTATCTAAAAGTATGGAATAGTATATTTGTCTCCAACTCGTGTACAGAAGTGACGATATTTTTCTATGCCACCAAATTAAATTAAGTCAAAGTTACAGTGGGAAAACATGCAATACCTCAAACTATTAAAACTACAGATAGTTAAGACCAAACACAAACTAAATTTATACCACAACACCAAGATAACGTATCAAGCAAGCAATAATAATTACTTGAAAGATATTCAACTCCATATACCTGGTGGTCCAAGTTGACCGACAGGGAATCATGTCCACTTCTGTGCTCCATCTTGGCTGAAGAACGCCGTTTGACCCTGAAGATTTCAGAATCAGATTCATCGTCACTTTCTTGAATTTCAGTGGGTCTAGCATCTGCCCTTCGAATTACTTTCTGATGTCCACTAACATGTTCATCATGTTTAGAAGATTGTGAAACTCCAAAACAAACAGGTGATTCCGTATTATTACACCTCGAGGACACGAGATTTCCTATGTCAGACTCATATACCTGTTGGGGACAATGCATAAGAGTTAAGGTTCTATTTAATCAAGACTAAAGAGGAAGGGATTGTGAAGATAGGATATGGCAAACAAGAACAAATCCTCACATTGTTAATTGTTGTTACACTCTCAGCTAGATCATTAAAAGAACTAACAGTTGCTGCATAGGAGGCTTGAGAAATTGAAGTTTCTTTGCCACTACACATTGTAGGATGACAAGAGGTAGAACTGGCTATTGGCTCTTGTACCTGATTCTCAATTTTTGGAACTGCCCTACTTGATTCGAAATTTAGCTTGAAGTAAGGAATGTAACCATTCTCTTCAGCCACAGGGAAGATATTTGATAGCAGAATAAAGTCATTGCCATGCCTAGCGTGTTGCTGAACTTCATACAATACACTCTCGTCCTGCTCAAACTTCTTTGCCACAGCTTCCAAGCTTAAGATATCTTCCCTCACATAAAGAGTTTGATTCCCACCACAAGGCAAGTCAAGCAACATGGGATCTGGAATGAAAAATTAGAAACATCGTGACCAATCGGGAAACCAAATAATAGTAATTCCAAGAAATCAAAAATTTTTAAAAAATGTCAAATGATCATACCATGGCGCAGACACAAAGGATGTGAGTAGCAATTGCAGTTAAGATACGCTACATAACAATCGCGTTTACAAATACTGCAAAGAATTGTTCCATGAGAAATCGGGGAAACACTAGTGCACGTTTTTGATTTCATCAAGCACCAACGAGCTTTATGCTGGAACCTCATCAAATTCACAAAAGAAACCTTGATGTTTTGTTGTGATATCAAGACAGCAAATGAATAATCTGGATCCTCAACTTCCAAACTCGTAGAAAGAATCATTGCTTCTTTGCAAAGAAGCTCCTCATGGGGAAGAAGAGGCACCCTGTTGAGATGTGCATAACGACGGCTAGCAATGGACCCCAGAGGAAACCAATCACCAATTGCAAAGTTTACAGCCTCACCACAGTTAAAGCCTGAAAAAAGAAGTTTAGATTGCTTTGCATTATTCTGCTAACAATTGTAAAGTATCAGGAAATAATACAAAGAGTGAGGAAGAGGAAGGCAAAGGACAGGAAACTAAATAAAGAAAAAAATAAATGACACGGCTGTAACCCGTTCATCTATAGAAGATATGTGAGATCTTACCGTGGCTAAAACCTGCATGATATGCCCTAGGAAAGGTTATTATATATTCCCCAGGCTTCTGAACAGCCTTGTATACAGGGACATCCTGTTGCAACAATATGTTTGGAGGAAATAGCGTGGTCTTCCCCAAAAGCACATCAAATGCCCCATCCTCTCCGTCAGCTGATAGAATATCACGAGTATAAACATGTTCTTGAACAGCCTTTTCAAAACCCAGAGCTGCATGACCTGGAATACCATACCAAGTTTTTGCTGCCCCACAGTGATGGTAATTGATACTGCATCAGAATTCAAACAAATTATCACCAATCACTAAATGGTTATAAAAGATCTACAATTAGAACACATACCTGTACAGGTAATGATCTTCCACATGCCATGCAAACATGCTAAATAGCATTCCAATGTAGAGCATGGGTTCAGTAACTCCCTGCAAATGAACAAATATTACCTAACAAATACAGGCAAGACAATAAAATTTATTCATTCAATAAAATAATTGAAGATCTCCTTACTGGGATCGCTGTTTCTAAGAGACGTAAAACGGATTTAGGCAGCCGAGAAAGTTTCTGCAATTTTGGAGAAAAAAAGTGTTAGAAGGCATTATACAAGTTAAAGATGACAGGTCAGCCACCTCAGCCAAAGTGAAGGCAAACAATGTCATGTCATGATCCTATCCTTGAGAAGCATCATAAAGGAGAAAGCAAAATTATGAAATTGGATCAGCAGTGTGTCCATCCATATCATTGCAGCTATCTAGCTTATTCAGTTTTTGAGTTCCATGATCCTAATAGGTGAAGGTAAAAATAATTCCCAGACCGTTCTGTGCTGTTTTCTGTTCCTTGAAAGTTTTCCACAAAATTTATCATTGGATAGCCTTGTCAGTGGAGCCCTTTGTTTCTCAAATTATTTGTTTTCTAAATTGCTTGCTTTTCTATGAAAATAAAGAATTTAATTTTGTTCAACCTGATTGTATTTCCCACAAACATGTGTAGCCAAACGTGATCCATATAGATGATCCCACATAGTGAATAAGGCTTAGTTGTTGTTGATAGTATTCTGCGCCAACAATCATAACACTAGTTTATTTATATCTTTAATGAGCTATTTCATCTTGTCCCATTACAATCTTTTGATCCACCGCTACCCTCTAAAAACCAGAAGGACCAGAACCAACAGAAGGAGATTGTGAGCCTAGAAGAAATAAGGAAAAAGAGGACAACATTAAATGAGATCAAAACCTTCAGATTCCATTTGCTTTTCCCAAGCTGATCAGTGGAAGAAGATGAGAATGCACTACCATCAACATCGCAAGCATATTCCACACTTTCAGTCTTTCCACAAGCTATTTCATGCCAAAATTCTTTTTCCATGTATGTGGCAGGAAGACATCCAGCACTGTAGTATCTACGTGCAAAAACCTTGTTTGCCATTTTCTCGAAATCGCGAAATGTATAGTTTCTGTAAAATGACACTCGTGCTCAGGGCATAAATAAACAATCAATGCATATCAACCTTAATAAAATGGAACTCACCTTCCACTCATAAAAAAAGTGACCCTGTCATCCGTGTCCCACTCAGCAAGACGGAGAGGTTGAACTCTAGTTGTAAACTTGAATCCAGCTTTTTCTTTCATCAAAACCACACCAGCAGGAACATCAGCACTCACAGGGGAAACAATTTTGCAAATACCTGCAAAAAAGGTTATTCCATACTGTGTCACCACTATGGCAGAACTCAAGTATCTCGAAAACACAACAATGGTGAATGCTAGAGCACTCGATGACAGTCTATCAACTATAAAAAATTTAATGCTTTAGAATTATAAATAAATAAATTACCTAAAGAGAGAATAGGCAACAAAACTAATGGATTACAACTCAACTACAAAGGAAACAGTTTGATCCGAAGAAGATTATGAAGTGTCAAAATACCATATTTAGAGGGAAGGGGGTAAAAGAATACCATATTTAGAGGCTTCGGGAGCTATCTTCTGCAGATAAACTAGAGGATCCTCAAATTCATCTTTAGTTGGACAATAAACCGGACACTCCGGGATTTTATCAATCCAATCAAGGTCTGTAGTATCAAACTTCGCAACCTTGCGCTTCATAAAAATATCTTTCCCATTTGAAGTAGCTCCAGGTCGTGAAAAAGTATCCACATTGCCATGAATTCTCACCCCACATGCTGCAGAGCCTCCTAAAGCATCTCCTCCACTCCTACTCATCATGTTACCTGCACATCCAAAATCATTCACGGTTTCTGTTTTCATACGCTGAAGCCTTTTGCGCTTCAAGAATTCCAGTTTAGCCTCCCTTGACATACAAACTTTTCCTTCCACCTATTAAAAAAGAAAGAGCAAACTCAGACAACGGAAAACAACATTTTCTAAAAATTTGCACAAATTTCAAGCAACAATATCTCCACATTGACCAAACAAAGAATAATATTGTGCAAACAAAAGTGAAGCTAGAATTTTAGAAATACTTACTGCACAAGCCACCATAAACAATAGACAGCTGTTTACCAGAGCAAGAACTAGCCATTTAATGTAATTTACACACAAAACTTGATTTACATTTTTACCATTACAACAACAACTAAGCCTTTATCCCACTTTGGAGACTATATGGATCATACTTTAGCATCATGTCCAGTCAACACTCGTCTTCTCATCTATATTTAACTTGAGTTACATTTATATATCAAATAAAAGCTTAAGATTCAACCATCTCGGAAAACCGTGCATATAGATTCGGGTAGGATGTTTTCAGAAAAGGAAGCAGGGAACTTAGTGACTTGCGTAACCAATAGTTAACGAATGAATGCACAAACTTTAAAATACCACAAAAGCGATTAAAAAAACTTTCTCGACATCGGAAACCTTTCAACCAAAAGGAAGAAAGAAGGCAATAAGTTCCAGTAATCTTAAATGCGACATATTCCATGGAAGAGATGTAACAAACTTGTATGAGGCTGTAGCTCTTGCAGCCCTCATGAACATACTGTCCTTTCTCAATATATCCAATTATGTCAAAATCTTATGCCTCCTAATGATTCCAGTGAAATGGTTTAGACAAAAAGTATGAAGTAGTTTAGAAAAAAACTATGAAGTGAGGATGTAAATCCCAAGCAGCAGTACATCATCTTCTTAACTCTTTACTAGACTTGAACTAAATAGAGACGGGTATAGAAATAAACAAGCTAATGAACAGGGTGCATGCAACTCCAAAAAAAAAAAAATAAAAAGGGAAAAATAAAATAACCCAATAGAGGACCAATGATTTCTGACATGCCAAACTAAGTCAAAGAACGAAAATTCCACTCCAAAATTAGTACAACTACGAACGAGAATTCCCACCCAGGAATGCATTGACCAATAAGCCGTTCAAACTGTCGCGCAACCTAAAACTTAATCAATCATCAAATTCCTCAACTTTAATTCTGTTTTCCCCTAGAAGAAGTCCACGACATAGAGTAGGATCCTTTCTACCCAGATTAACCCAAATATGTATTTCCTTTTTTGTTAAAAAAAAAAAAGAAAAATTAGATAACCCCGCGCAATTTGTCAACCACCGAAAGAACAAAAAATTAAAAAAGATGAAATAAAAAGATGCATGCACTAGCAAGAAGGAAAAATGAAAAAATATATTTTCACATAATATCGTCCAGAAAGCTCGTAAGATCTAAAATTGGAGAAAACCGGAAAAAAATCCAGTTTGCCAAAATTAATCACAAGCTTTTCCAAAAACTTGTATTGAAAATTAATTTTAGATACAAACAGTAACATACTTATATGTCCAGAAAGCGTAGACAAAAGAAAAGAACAGTTCTTTTTCTCTGAAAATTGAAATAAAAAACTACAAAAATTTGCAAGATCCAAATTCCAATCAAACAAAACAATGAAAAAACGAAAATACATTTTCACCAAAACACATTCTACAATTTCCAGTAAAATAATGAAATACAAAACTAGCACACATATTTACAAATTATTATCCACAATATCCACAAAATTATCTCACCATCTCATTCCGAATCTGTTCTTCTCTACTTGCCGCCGTCTTCTTTTCTCTGTTTTCCTCACACTCCACGCAAAGAACTTTTCCAAATTTATATTTATAAATTTAAAAAAAAAACCTCAAGCAACTAAATTCTACAAAGTAACCACAAACGAAGCCCTAGATCGTGATCTAGGGCACAAACATCCAAAACGATGCCTTCACACTCGCCACATTCTCCTAAAAACTCCGCGAAACCGAGCCGAACTCAGAGATCACGAAGATTCCAGACACCGATGCGCAATACTGAAGTAAAATGTCGAAATTTCAATGAAACAGCAACACTAAGGTACCTGCGAATTCCCCGGCCGACGAACCGCAGGTTTTCCGGCGAAAACAAGCTGTTTTCCGGCGAAATAAAGGAGTATATACTTTTGTATGTATAGGTTTAGAGGGAGAGAGAAAGAGATAGAGAGAGAAGAACAGTATACTCAATCCAGAAGTATGGCTTTAGAAAACCGAAAAAGAGAAAAGAGAGGATAATTTATACTTTTATATATACTTCTCACACAGTCACACAGTACTTCACACATATGAGAAAATTGTATATTCCTTTATTTTAGCTATTTCCTAATTTTTACTGCTAAGAAACTATACTTATTTTTGGAAATTAGTAAATTTTTATTTCATTATAAAAATATTTGATGAAATAATAAATAAATATTTAATATTGTTTTCTGGTGAGAACAAAGAAGTGTGAGGGAAAGTGGTAGTTGGTTAGGTTTGTTCAACCAAGTGCCTGCCGGCCTCTAAACGCGCCGTTTTAATGTCCCCACCTACTTTTACATTCCCATAATACCCCTCTAACAAAAACTTTTTTTTATTGACAGAATTTGTATTAAGGGCTCTTATTATAAAATGGAACGCAACTTTAACATATTTATTAGCAAGGGGTTTTAAATAACTTTATTTTGTTATATAATTAGTTAAAGATTTTAGTAACCTTCTTACTAATTATGAAAAGAGATTATTTTGAAGTACTTAACTTTCCATCTTTTATTCAATTTTTATTAATTTTTTTTTATGGATAAAATTTGAGGGTAACTCAAGTAAAATATATTCATCATCAAATTTTGAAGAGTTTATTAAAATATCCTCTTTTATTGAATAAACTCTTTTATACTCTCTTATTAAATGAATTCTTTTGTACTCTTAATTTTATTAAATTTACGCTTTTATACTATTTAATTAAATATATTTATTAAATATATGCTTTTATACTATTTAATTAAATATACTCTTTTATTAAATTAAACTCTTTTGTACTCTTAATTTTATTAAATATACGCTTTTATACTCTTTTATTAAATATACTCTATTATTGTTAACAGATTGATGATGAGTATATTTAATAATAAAATAGTTTGATGATAATCAAATTGTAGAGTTTATTAAATATACTCTTTTATATATACTTTTATAAAATAAAATTTTTTATGCTGTTTTATTAAATATACTCTTTTATTATTAAATATACTCATCATCAGCTGTTACCAATTATAAAAATAACAAAAACAAAAATATAAAAAATTTTAATGATGAGTATATTTAATAATAAAAGATTTTTAATGATGAGTATATTTAATAATAAAAGATTTTGATGATAAATATATTTTACTATTTAAGATAACTTGATAATAAGTTGAATTACTTAAAAAATTTTATCCACAAAAAATTATTAAAGAAACAAATAAAAGATTGAATAAATGATGGAAAGTTAAGTGTTTCAACATAATCTTTTTATAATTGGTAAAAAGGATACTAAAGTCTTTAACTAATTATATAACACAATAAAGTTATTTCAACGCCCTTGCCAATAAATATGTTAAAGTTGCTCCCCATTTTGTAATAAGAGGTTGAGACGCGCCCTTAATATAAATTCTCGCTTTTTTATTAATGAGATAATTAAAATAATTCACCGGTTCTGGCCGGTCAACCATCGACATCTAATTCTACTTCTACTTCTATACATTAAACCACTAGCTCTTTCTCCCTATAAACCACTGTTCGGAGCTGTAGCAAACCAGCACCTCGAAGCCACCTCCACGGTTTGAGCTATATCGTCTAATCAGTAAGCACCTAGAGCTGTTGCAGACGACCAGCTGCTGAAGACGACCACCACTGTGTTGAAGACGACCAGCAACCAAGTGGAGTTATATCGTCCAACAGTAAGCCCGCACCACCATAGAAAAGTTACGGGACATCATTAGATCGGAACCTTGGCTTGGCATACTCTCCTCCCTTTGAGCTTTACTACACGAATCAAACCCTTGGGAGGAAGGATCGGCTTCAACCTGCACGGATCGAACATCACCTGCTCTAGCTGCATCAAACGACTATTTACAACTCAGAAACACTGTTCACAACTTGGCTCCACTGTTCAAGTACTGCCGATCAGACGGGAGCCGCTAGTGAATAGCTCAAAACGTGAAGCAGCTCAACTGGCCCAAGGCTCATTTCGTCTAGCTCCAGAGGTGTTGACTTCAGTTGTATTCGCTCAATCTCCATCGCCCAGCTGCTGTGAAGAAATTCAGAAATTCAAAATCTTCAGAAATTTAGAAATTTAGCTGGATGAAGAAACTTGCTACATCATGCTTGATTGGGTAAGAAAGAAACTCAGAATTGTGCTTGGCCCCTGACTACGGGAGTTTATGTCAGATTGGCCTTCGTTTGCTTGTGAAAACTTGAATACTCGAATCCTGTCTTGGAGGAATGTTATGTGAAATGGAAGAATGTTTGATTTGTTGGTGTATTGACTGAGAGCCTTTGTTTTGCTTTGAACTGTACTATCTTGGTGAAGACTTGAACCTGAAAATTCATCTAATTGCTGAACTTTGTTAAGAGATTGCTTGGCTGAATTTGGTGTGTCTTGGAGATGGTTCTGAAATTTGAACCGATTTTGACAATTTCATTCAATCATTTAGCTGTTGATTTTGAGGAGAACGAGAGAACCTTGTTGTTTTCCTGTTTACCTATTATCTGTTCCTAACTTAATACACTAGATTTGTGGACCTTTGATCATATTGTTTGAAGGCTAATGATATATAGTGCTCAAGACATACGTAACCATGATAGCTAGCCTCACTCTTTCTGTTTTGCTTTATCTACATGCTTGTTGGCCTGTTAGAACCACACCTCATAGGCGTTATTTGCAATTTTCTTGATCCTCTAATATCTTGAGGAAAGGGATTTATTGGGCTAGAGTGATTGGGAGCACTGCACCGAATGACATATGAGAGTCTAGGGAAAAACTAGGGCATGGTTTGATTGATAGAGACAACTTTTGGAAATGGGCGTAAATGAAATGTCTTAGTGTTGTCAATAAAGTTTTGCCTTGGGATAGAACTGGATAGTAGTATAACTTGGATTAAACAGCTGAAGATAGAACTTCATAGATTTTGGATGCTCTAACATCTATGCTTTATAGCTTTAGTTGCAATTGTCTTTTGCCCCCATCTTTAGTAAAGGCGGAAAATTGTTGGGGCAGAATGATGAGAGGAGCTGGATTGCTGTTTTGCATAGGAAAAGTGGAGGTCACCGTTCCTAGGCATTTTCAGGGCAGAAGCGACAGACAGCTTTTCTCTTCTCTCTATCTTTCGGAAAGGCGGTCAATGACGAAAGAGATACTAGTTTCGTCCAGGTAGCTTTTGAATTGAGAGGCTCCCGGGCTCGAGGGCACGAGTTTGGCTTTGTGGGCACAAATGGATGCAAGGACTGGAGATAAACTGGAAATAAGGTTCATGAACAACCACTATGTAAACATCTACTACATTGATAAATTCCAAGAGATAAAATAATGCTGAATCCGTAGATCTCTTGATAAAATATTTACTGAGATATTTCTTTTGGACTGGAGATAAGAGAGGCACTACACGAATCGTGGGCAGTTCTTTTCTTATCTTTCACGTATTTCTTCAATTAAAAATCAGGTAATGAAGTAGTACTCCAAATTTACTGCATTTACTTATGTAACGGTGCATGAGTGCCGTATTTTGCCTGGCATATATATAGCGCATTTTTATTAAAAAAAAGAAAAGAGAAAATTAAATAAATTAAGGAGTAGTGATGGATAAATTTTATTAACGAGGTACTTTTTTTTCTTTTTTTTCATTTTTTTTATTAACAAGGTACTTAAACACACAATTTTATAATGATGCAAATGACCCCATTTGGTGCTTTCGATATGGATGTAGACTTGATAGTATAAAAAGTTTACAAAAATTCATGTGAAATCGGTTTATATATATAATATATATTTCATATATGAAATAGGTAATTAACGATCGTTGAAATCACGATTCTAATTTTCTGCCACTTTTATTGTGCGTTGAAATTGTGATTAACTCTAATTTCATATATGAATCTGCTTCACATAAGACAAAAAGTTTTATTACGAAAAAGTTTTTTTGAAATCGTAAATTGTGTATGTGTATAGCCTTGTGAATATAAACTGAATCGAGTTTGAATTTTATAAGGTATTTAAATTTTAATATAAATGCATAATACTTATTATATAAATAGAAGATTATTGTCAGATTAAACCAAATTATAACTAACGTTTTATATTGAATTGGATTAGAATGGGAGTTTTATCTTTTGAAGTTGAAACGCAAACCTTGTTTACCTATACATACAATAATATACTTTTTGCTTAAGAAGGTTTTTTTTTTCCTTTTTTTGAGTTCTTAATTGAGTTATTACAAATTCTAATATATTATAATCAATGACGTGTCTGATAGCGACATAGTATATAAATGAGTAAAGAAAAATGTAGAATATTGAAATAGGGCTTGCATCTATAAAAGTAAAGTATCGAAGTAGGGCTTACATTTGACTAGGCAAATAGTCAAAATATGGAAAGGAAATAGGGAATGGAATATGCAAAATATCGAAATAGGGCTAACGCCTAGCGGAGGCAATATATCAAAATTTGGAAACGAAATAGGGATTGACAAATGCATGTGTATCGAAATAGAAAAGGAAAAATGCAAAGTATCGAAATAGGGCTTACATCTAGCGAGGCAAAGTATCGAAATATGGAAAGAAAATAGGGAATGGAGAGTGCAGAGTATCGAATTGAAATAGGGTTTAAGTCTTACAGAAGCAAAGTATCAAAATATGGAAAGGAAATAGGGAATGAAAAATACAAAGTATCGAAATAGGGCTTACGTCTAGCAAAGGCAAACTATCAACATGTGGAAGGAAAATATTGTTGGAGGGGATTAAAACTATTTATCAAGATAAGGAATGGAAAATGCAGAGTATTGAAATAGGGTTTAAGCCTTGTAGAAGCAAAGTATCAAAATATGGAAAGGAAATAGGGAATGGAAGGTGCAGAGTAGCGAAATAGGGCTTACGTCTAGCAGAGGCAAAGTATCGAAATGTGGAAAGGAAAATGTTGTCGGGGAAAGTAAACTATTTATCAAAATAAGGAATGTAAAATGCGGAGTATCGAAATAGGTTTTACATCTAACAAAGGCAAAGTATCGAACTATGGAAAGTATTGAAATTCGAACTATTTACTCAAATAGAAATAAGGCTTATGTCTAATAAGGCGAAGTATCAAAAGATGAAAGTATCGAAATTGAAAGTATTTAATGATATCGAAGGACAAAGAATCGAAAGATGAAAAGTATTGTAATTCAAACTATTTATCGAAATAGAGAAAGGAAAATGTAGAATATCGATATAGGGTTTATGTACATTTAGAAAAATGAAGGCAAAATGCAGAGTATCAAAATAGGGTTATGTACGATTTGAAAGATAAAGGAAAAATCCAGAGTATCGAAATAGCCTTTGTATCCAGCAAAGGTAAAGTATCGTAATAGGGTTTATGTCTAATAGAGGTAAAGTATCAAAATATGGAAAGTATCAAAATTCGAACTATTTATTGACATCGAACTATTTACCAAAATAGGAAAAGGAAAATAAAGAGTATCGAAATAAGGTTTACGTTTAAATCTCTAGTTCTAAAAGCCATTAAAGATGATCAATCTTGTTTGGAGTTAGGATTGTATAGTGTTATCTATTTTCTTTCTTTTTTTAATGCTTTACAAGTCCAAAACTATAATTTATGTTCTGAAGTAATTTAGGAGTACATTTTATGAAATTTGAGAAGGACAATTTGGTGATTTCATTATCGGTATATTACCCAAAGGGACGAAGGTTGATGTTTTCGGTCAAGAGATGTGAAAGCAGCAGGAAAGGAGGAGATAATGATCACGTGCGCCAATGAGCAGTACGTCGTTACATCATAGACCGTTGATTACATTTTGTAGAGTTTATGATTAACGGTAGAGGAAAAGCCCAAATCTAAACCCCGCAAATGTAAAAAACGGCATGTGCAATTAGGCAATTACGCATTTCACACGCATCGTTGTAGTTTGACCTAACCTCATGTTAGTTACACAAATCGTAAACTGAAATTACCATTCTCTCCTCATTTACAGTCGCTCATTTAACTGTGAGAAGAAGGGTGATTCCGACATTCAAAAACCCGGATCCCACCGAAACGGGAAAAGAAAGGAGTTGATAATGGCAACAAAACGTGGAGGAAGAAAAAGAGAAAGGCGACACGTGGAGGGTCAAAAATGGATAAACAAACACGCGGCGAGATATGACGACGGTAGTTGTATACAATGGGCTGTATTCCTGCTAGAAATAGCTGGCGGTTACAAATAGGTATCACGTTCTCTTGCGACCGCCCCAGACTTTGCACTGTACTTTCTCTCTCTCTATACGTATAGAGTTTGTACGCATATGCACCGCGCTACCGCTGTTTTTCTTTTTTCTGTTAAAAGAAATATTTGTTTGGGGATAAATTCTGGAGTTTTTGGGTGTTCGGTAGTAGAGCCGTTCTTCACTGTTTCTAAAACTTAAACATGAATTTTATTTTAATCTATTAAATATGTAAAATATTAAATATTAATTTATAATATATAAAAAATTAGTATATTAAAGTATCGAGTATAATTTGCATATTACATCTCATATATGATTTGGTCTCACGAGAGTTTTTGCGAAAGTAACGATATGAAGTATTAATTTATAATGTATAAAAAATTAGCATTATAATGTATAGAATATAATTTGTATATTACATATCATATATAATTCGATCTCATGATAGTTTTTGCGAGGGTAACGATCGTATACCAGACGGTCTAGCGGAAGCTTTTGGGATGGTAGTATAGGATGGACCGGAACGCTATTGTCTAAACAAAATATTAGTAAATTGGGAACGAGGGGAGGTTGGGGCTAATGATTAGATTTCAACAGTTTGAGACAGCGAAGGCTGGGACGGGGGATAAAAAGAGCGGACATTTTGGCGGCTCGGCTTTAGATTCGTTTAAAGTTAGTCAATATTTTCCACGCTTTTGGTCTTCGGCTCCATGGCTCTTTTACTTAGTCACCATTTAAATTTAACATTTTGTTTTTGCAACATAGCATTTTTTTCATCTTTTTCTTAACACACTTTAGTTTGCTTGGTCTATTTTTTATAGAAATTGAATTATGAATACGATGATTGGTTTGTTTTTGTTTCTTGAAACTATAACCCGAATGAGAATGAAGAGAGTTGGAATATCTTAATCAATTGAATATGATTTAGAGGGGAAAAAGTTCTTTTAATTACCACGATATAATGTTATTAGTATGAATTAACCAGCCATTCGGATTACATTCCGAAACCAGAGAATGATAAACCCTACAACTAGGGCTGAAAATGAACACGAACGTTCATGAACAAGTTCGGTCTTAAATCGGTTGAAACTCGGCTCGAGCTCGTTTATTTAATAAATGAACGAACACGAACAAAATTTTAGGCTCGATTAATAAATGAATAATAAATGAACACCTGTGTGAAAGCTCGTTTATGTTCATTAACAGCTCGTTAAAAAGTTCGTTCATAACTCGATTAAAGCTCGTTAAAAGCTCGATTAAAATATTAATTAGGGCGAATTCTCTTTTACCCCCCTGTGGTTAGTAATAATCACCCTATCACTACCTCGTGGTTTCAAAATACCTACATAACCCCCTTCTGCTTTGGATTTAAGTGGAAAGCGAACGGAAACCGTCCAAACTGACGAGATTGGTTTACACGCGCAGTAATCTACGAGTAATACTTAAATTTTTTTATTTTTATTCCAAAATTACCCTTTCCTAAATAGTTCTTTTTTTTCTTTCCTTTTCTTTCTTTTCTCTTTCATTTCTTCTTCATTTCCTTTCTTTTCTCTTTCCTTTCCTTTCTTCTTCCACGCAAGAGCCATTCCTCCACCACCGCTGCCATTCCTCTACCACTGCATCCATGAGCAAGAAAAGTAGTAATGTCTCCACCAACAACTCCACAATATCAATAAAACTCCCAAGAAAAGCAGTACAGTCTAGATATGCCAACAATTTTCATCTCCAAACGGCAAGAAGCAGATCTAGACCGTCCTCAATTATTTTTGGCTGATCGGCAGTGTCGGGAAATTCAGTCTTTACTCCCCTCTTGACCAACCCGAAGCTCGGCACCTAGCATGAGCATGACTGGAATTAGCGTTGGCGGGTTCGGGTAATTGCCGATGTTGGCAGCTCTGTAGTCCAGCTGACCAAATCGGGAGTCTTCTCAACGACCCGGTTCCCCATCAAACTTTTCTGGTCGATCGTTTAAAGATCAGGACCACTGCTACTGGGTTCAGGTTTGTAAGCTACAATCTGAAGAATAGCTTGGTTGATCCAGATCTTCGTTCGGTGGGAGCTTCCAAGAGGGAGTCCTTCTTTGGGAAGGAAACGGGATGGACCAAAATAATGGCTGGACGAAAGCCAGAGCGTCGACCATTCTACCGGAAAGATCTAAGCTTTCCACGAGAGATCTGCACTGAGACTCCTCCGAAGATTCATTGAAGCTCATTTCGTAGAGCATCATGTACTCGAAGGGATAATCTCGGTTATAACCGATACCCTACTTTGCTGTCCAATGTTTACATCTTTGAAACCACTTGCTCTAAATTGTTGTCTCGGATGAACTGACTGGAGGATTCTCGGATCAAAAGGCCAAGAAACTCACTTCCTTCTGGTGGGTGGTAACATTGACTGAGCCCACTGGTCGGAAAATTTCTACTACACCGGATTGCTCTCATTTGCTGAGGTTTGAATGTGTGGAATCATGAGGAATCTTGGAATTTTGATTTTGGACTTAAAATTCCAGATTGTTCATATTTTTAAAACTCCAGATTCTGAATGAGGATTTTCAATGTTGTACCCTCACTTAATGTTGAAAGTGGACTCCCTATTTTTGCTTGAATTTGTTGGGCGGATGTTGTGTGCTCCTCTTTCGATTGAAGCGCAATGCGGAATCTGAAATCTTGATTTCTTGGTCATAGCCAGCTGTTTGAGTTTTGAAGCTATACTGAGTACTTCGTTGATTAAAAACTGAAATTCTGATGAATATATTCGGATGCCTGTATATTCTGTTAATGGAAACTTAATTGGAAGTAGTAGCTTCCATTACAGTTGTAATAACTCACATTCCAGATTTTGGACTAAAAAAAATGTTGGAAATTATGGTTTACTGGATAATTGTGAAGAATTATTGGTGAGAAAAAATTTAATTGATTAAAATGATGAATAATTAGTTTATTTGAAAATTAAAGTTGGATAAAAAGAAAATTTGGATAAACCATAGTTATCTGCAAGTTAACAGTGGAGAAGATAAGATTTTCAGAAATTTCCTGGGAATGAAGTTAAGGGTATTATAGTAAAATTACTCATTTCTGTCAGTTTTAACAGATTCTGTCGAGTTTCCACTTAAATCCAAAGTAAAAGGGGGTTATGTGGGTATTTTGAAACCACGAGGTAGTGATAGGGTGATTATCACTAACCACGGGGGGGGGGGGGGGGGGGGAGGGGGGGTAAAAGGGAATTCGCCCTATTAATTATATAGTATATATTGAACTTATATACGAAATAAAAATATCAAACAGTAGAAATATATAATTAGGTTTATATATATATATATTTTGATACACAAATTAATGTGAGAACAAACATAAACCTTTATGAGCAAGATTGGGATCGGATCGGTTAAAGTTCCACTCAATCTCGTCTACTTAATAAACACATGAACACAAGCAAAACTTTAGGTTCGATTAATAAATAAATAATAAATCAACAAACAAGTGAAAGATTCGTTTAGATTGGTCAACAAAAATATAAATTATATAATATAAATAATATATACCCTAAGTAAAACTCTTAAATAATAGCAAAAATCGATTTTTTTATACATATAAGCACACAAATCATTATATACGAGTTTGAATTAAATTTGGACATTTATGTAAAGAGACAAAATATATGAATTTAACTAAATTTATACCTTATTATGTGAGCCACGAAGTGTTCACGAACAAAGCTCGGGCTTGCCTCGGTTCACATAAAGCTCGGCTCGAGCTTGTTCATTTTATAAATAAACGAACACGAACAGATTTTTAGGCTCGATTAATAAACGAACAGGGCTTGAACACCCTAAAGCTCGAGCTCGGGCTCATCTCGGCTCGGCTCGATATCACCCCTACCTACAACCCATCATATTTGGTTGATGAATATAATATGTTGTGAGTTTAGATATTTTGAAATCTGTATGAGAACGAGAATAATAAACCCTATGATTCCATTATATTTGGTTGATGAATAGAATAGGTTGTGAGTTTAGATTTAACTCATTAGTTGATTAACTAACTAATCGAATTTGATATTTGATTAATAAATGGAATATGTTGTGGAGTTGGTAAATAGAATAGGTTGTGAGTTTAGATTTAACCCGTTAGTAGATTAACTAATTAATCGAATTTGATATTTGGTTGATAAATGGAATAAGTTGTGCCTTTTGATTTAACTCGTTAATAGTAGGGACCAGATCCTCTGTCCAATATTTATCCTGTCTTATTCTGTCTAACGTTCAAAACGACGTAGTCTCATTAAAAATAGGGACTAAATGCATAAATATCACTAAAATTACTTTACAATTATTAGACCCTAACCAAGATATTAGTGAACCCTACGACGTAGTTTTGATTAAGACATAATAAAATAGACAAAATTTTAGACAGAAGATCCGGTGTCTTAATAGTAGCCCAATGATATTTGGTTGATGAATGGAATAGGTTGCAAGTTTACATTTAACCCGTTGGTTGATTAACTGGTTGATTAACTCATTAATCATATTTGATAATAGCCAAATTAGTAAATAATGATAGATATATAATTTGGAGTATGAGAAGTGATTGAATGATAGTCTCTATATATAATAAAGTATGAGCAATGATAAGGGGAGTGAAAAATTAGAGTGAAAACCCAAAGTGACTGATGTGGCAGTTATAAAAAGACAAATTAATACCCTAACTAAATGATAAGTGAACCCCAATGGGTAATGGATTAGTTTGTCTTTTTATACATGCCACGTCATTCACTTTGCCTTTTCACTCTAATTTTCACTCCCCAATTATTGCTCATAAAGTATAGATTATTTTTAACAAAAAGCTAATAAATTATATTTTGAAGTTAATGATTACCATTTACCAAACAACTGCAAATTATATGAGAGGCAGTTAAATATTTTTTTTCCGTTAAACTACTATTTCCTTTTTCTTTTTGGATATATCATGACCAAAAGATAAAGACTTGTATTCTAAAAGATGAATAACAATTGATAGTGTGGTTATGCTTGATTTGAGAATTAATTTGGAAATCATATTTAGAGGTCTCTATAATTATAGATATGTCCAATATATTCAAATTATACATAAACAAAATTATGCTACCTATAAGTGAAGGGTACTTTTCTATGATAGGAGGACTTTTGTCCAATATTTTTTTTTATTTTATTCTGTCTTAGTTAAAATTACGTCGTAGAGTTCACTCATATCTTGGTTAGGGTCTAATAATTATAAAGTAATTTTAGTGATATTTATGAATTTAGCCCCTAATTTTAGTGGAACTACGTCGTTTTGAACGTTACACAGAATAAGATAGGGTAAATATTTGAGAGAAGATATAATCTCCTTCTATATATGGGTATGGAAAATAATATTTTGGTCATGTTTGGTTGGCAGGAAATTTCAATTTGACAAGTAATTTTTTTTTCCAATTATTAAATTCCAATGTTAGGTTAATTTTTTAACTTTTTAGAAAGTAGAAAATAATTTTAAAAATAAGTAAGGTTGGTTAAACATTCATATACCACAGCCGATGAACTTCTACTACATAAATAATTTATTTTTATTGAACTTCCACTATTAAATTAACTCACTAATTTTGAAAAAAAAATCATAGAAATTCTATTTTCTTGTTAAAGTTTCTTTCTTTTTTTTCCTAGAATGTCAACTTGCTCTTATTGGGGATGGAGGAATGATGATCAATTGTTAGCCTCGTATATAAGGTTGGGTCATGCTTGTTCATTTTTAGAACTTTACAAAGGTATAAAGCGTTTACAATAATAAATGAGGCATGAGAAGCCCCACCAAATCTTTTAACCATTGATGTTTATACAAATTTGTACTTTATTATTTCCAGAAAATTGATAAACTAAGTTGGAGATTAATCTCAAGATCTTCTAATGTATGCTGCTTTACCTCTTTGTTTTTGTATTTGTATTAGTTTTTTTTTTTTTTTTTTGTGGAATGTGTTTTTTTTCCTTGTGAACTTTGAAAATCATTTTTTTCCCATGTTAACAAGTTATTTGGAATTTTAGAAAAGAAAGGAAAATATTTTTCTGACAATATCCAAAAGCATATTAAGATATCAAGATTTCTTTCTTTCGATATCACCTTTAAGAAAGAAAAATCTCTTCAAATTCTAATTAAAAGATTATTTCCCTTTTACTTACCATAGATTCCTAAAAATTATTTTCTCTGTTTGCAAAGAGTTGTAGTAGAACCTTCACAAAACCTCTTATGAATCTAGTTCATACACAAGACGTATGAAACTTTGATATAAAAAAAAACCCTCACATTTTTTCGTCAAACAACAATCTAATTGTTGTACAATTTACTATTACACACTGAAATCATATGTAAAGAATTTAAGTGATCTCTCTTTGTTGAACCTATTTTGCTAATTAAATAGTAAGCATGTTGTCATTCAATATACATAGATTCTATTATTTTCATAACACACACCATTACATACAAATAAAAAAAAACACTTTGGAGGCTACTAAATTCTTCAAATTCATATGTTTTAATTACTATTTTTATATTTCAAACCATCCATCCATCTAATAAAAGTGGTATATTAAGTAGTCATTTTATACCTTCAAATGAGAGTAATTGATATACTCTTAGATTTAGGGTAATTGCTCATCCAACAGAAATATGCATAAAAATTTGAATTTAGAATCATGCTTAAATCAACCAAAGATAATGATTTTAAGGCAAATCATTGTTTAAATTTAAGTTTAATAAGTAGACATTACAAAATTTTGCATTTGCCAATATCAACCAAAAATAAACCAATACCTACTATAGTGCTTTGATGGACTCATTTTTCAAAGTTTAGAACATCTTTAAGCTTCCATTGTGCACTTCATCCCTTATCTAAATTTGAAAGAATCAACTTCTAAATCCTTTGCCATCCTACAAATCCAAATAAACAACAACAAAATGGAAGTAAGCCCAAAATTCTCCATGATAGCCAATTGGACTTGTTCCACATTGTTTTTCCTCTTTACCATAGCAATTCAACGCATAAGGCGACGAAAGAGCCCTTTTTTAAAAAATTTGAAGTATGCATTAACCACTGTTACAAAGAAGACCAAAGTTCCATCCACATATTATTCACATTTTTTTTTGACGCATTTCTCTGCTTCCATTTGGCTATATTAATTAAAATAGGATTCACAAATTAATTTATTAGTTAGAATCTAATAACTGTAAAGTAATTTTAGTGATATTTATGCATTTCGTCCATACTTTTAATGAAACTATGTTGTTTTGAACGTTAGACAAGATAAAATTGAATAAATATTGGATAGAGGACCTGGTGTTATATTTTCATGGTGTCAAACTAGTTTTATTTTATATTTAGGGTTGAATTTGTTGTCAATTGAGGGTAATTTAGCAAATCTTGATAACATAACACACATGCCTTTTGTTTTCAGTGACAACGATCCAAGTGGTCACAAAAGCAAACTTTTAAGGTAGTACTAGAGTGCAATGATGAATAATGACCTATCCCAGTGACAGTGAGTCCCTTCCCCATCGAAGCAACCCACCCAACTTAAATAAAAATAATATTTTTACAATAAAATTACTGGAATAATACTCTCCAACAAACCCCAAAAAGAAAAAGATGTAAAAAGGATGGATTGGAGTTTGAAAAAAAATGTACAACTATTTAAATTTTTTAAACTTTCTTGATTAATGGGAGAAAATGCATTGACTACAATTATTTTAAAATCATATAATTTACCTCCACACACTTTAAAAATGCCAATGTTTTTGCTACAATGTCTTTTTTTCTATACATTTCAAAATTGTGTAAAAACTTTCGTTCTTCCTATCATATTCATTAGTAATTGCCATGCAGAACCAATTCTTGGTTCAAATTCAATATATGATAAATTACTAATTGGAAGGTAAAGAATTGGGGTATGATTCTCCAACTCACCTTGTAGCCCTTCAATTCCTAATAGAAGGAATAATAAACGTTTCCAATTTTGTTCATCTCAAAAGAAATACTAAGACAGAAAAGCGAATAGTAATTCATCAACAAGTGTGTGTGTGTGTGTTTTTCTTTAGATTTCTATCCAAAAAAAATAAACCAAGAATAAGAACGCTGAGAATGGAATTCAAATACACAAGATTCTTGACCATTAGACGACACTAAATTCTCAAGTCAACAACCTGAAATTTGTAGTTTTTCTAAGTTAATTAATTCCCTCTCAAATAAATTCACTACTAAGATTTTAGAAAAGAAATAAAAAAAAAAAAAACAACGTAACATGCATGAATTGAAGAAGAAAGAGTACAATGAAATAGAATATTTATAACCTTTTTCGAGAATTTCATTAAAGTAATTTCACATGCAAAAAGATATTGATGCGGATGTTTAGAAATTCGAGTCGGTAATGGGCAAATGACAACTCAGGGAAAAATATTAATTCTCACATGGATCATCGATGGTTGACTCTATTCCTAGTTTCATACATCCACTATACAACAAACTATGCATAAAACAAATAAAGTTAACAAAATTAATAACAGTCATGATTGGCTTGTTTTGTAAAGCAATGAGTTTGTCAATGCCAATAATAATCTATTTGATTAATAAGCTTTTTTAGAAAACAATTAATGTTTGTAATATAAGTCACTGAATTCAAGTTTACAATAAGTCAACAATAGACTTTGAGTTCTTAATAGTTAGTGTTGTGAATTAGGACCTTCTAAGTCAATTATTTATCGTTTGTTTTTCTTCTTTTGAACTTTTAATGGATTTGTGTATAACTTCACCAATATTGATACTACTCAAGGATTAGTTTTATCTATTTGAGGATGCTTTTCTGACAATTTTTCGTCTCATTTAAAAAAAAAGGAAATTCAAAATGAATTGGAGATAAAAAAAACATCTTACAAATAAGAAGAATTACCTTTAGCTTTCAAATGCAATAGTTAATAATTAGCCACTAATATGAATGGCATGATTTAACCTTTCCAACTTTTTTTTTTACAATCCTATTTTATTACAAATCAATTCCTATATTATTACAAGTAATTCTATCTTTATTGCAACTCGAGACCTTCCTCGTTTGTTGACGTATGACGCTGAGGGAATTAGGGGGACTTGAACTCTGACCTATTACTCCAAAGGGTTTTAAACAACTTCGGGTGGTCAATAGCTTCACTCGAGTGATTACCTTTTCAACTCGTTGAAGGTTCTAATTTACAAAAAATAATTAATTTCCAAGTGAAACCTCCTTTGAATTGCAACCAAAGATATCTTTACAAGAAACTAATTTAGTTTAAGAGAGATATCCCAATTGATTAATGTAGTAATTCATCTAAGCATTATCCTCCACTCCATCCATTCTAATGTCACATTCATACTGGCCGTTTACTTAAGGAATCTTATGCAAATGGCCAAAACGCCAAAAAGCCAAATCGTTTCCAATGGAACTCCAAAACAAAGAAGCAAAAGTTACTGTTAAAATATTCAATTATGCTATATACCTTATCATAACTGTCGTACCTACTGCCCTATCCACATAAACAAAACTATATAATAAAACTATCCAATCAATTATTCAACAACAACACCACCACCACCACCACCATCAAAATAATAAACTCATACTATGCATAAAAAATATTTTTTTCATTTGAGTTTGGTTCACGGTTGGTGATGCATTTTTTTTTTTGGGTTAAATTATCAACACCCTTTTCATGCCTCAACTACTTCTAGAAGAGGAATTGCCTACCCAATAATTATCAAACACTTTGAATATTTTTGCGGATTAATTAAGAGGATTATATATGCAGGCAAGTCATATATGATCAAGTGGGGTGTATTTTACACATGCATTAAGGATTAATTTAATAGTGAAGTCTTAATTATCCAGGTTGTATGAACATAATGGAAGTGTCTCTGGAAGCCGGACATTGCTAATTTTGACAAGGTCAAACTTAGGAGGATTCCCAACTGTTTGGTTGGCGGCCTATATAGTGTCTTTCAATTAGAGAGTTGAAAAGTTTCAGAACTTTTTTTTTTTTTTTTGGCCAAAACGACTTTTCAAGTGCTAAGAATGATTCTGCATGCTTTGTCTTTTAAAATCATCATCAAACACAATTCTTATTTAATTTTTTTAAGAAAAAAATGATTTTTTTTTTCTTAAATAAATTGAGATTTTAGATTTTTCTGAATAATTCTATAACTCTTTTTCTGAAATTGTGCTGTGATAGATCCACTACAAACGTAACTTGCCTTTAATATGAAATTTCAGAACTTTTACTTGGAAAAACATAAAAAAGCTAAAAAAAAATTTTTCCTTTTAGAATCATATACAGATCAAATTTAAATTATTACAAGTAATCATATTTACACTGCAATTTGGAACTTTTAAGTTTTGGATATTTTACATTTCAAGTACAGTTAACAAAAGAATTACGTTTTCTTTCATATGTATGTATATATATATATATATAACAGAACTAATATATAAAACGTTAAAAGATCAGCAATAAAAACAAATGGCATTACAAATTAATTAAAAAATTAAAAAGAAAAGACAACTCGTCCCTGTGAAAAAGTGCTTGCGCAAGGCTTAACTTTTGCATTAATTTTTTGTTCCCCTCTTTAATCTTTTTGGAAACTTCCTCTAGCCTCCTATTTATACTTTACTTTATTCTCTGTACTAAATCAAAAAATTAATCAAACCATAACCCTACACCATGTGTAAAGAGCAGGCAATTAAAAAGCTATATGCAACCAAAAAAAAAAAAGTAGCTTATGGATGGCTGCAAATTCATTAGTGAACATTCTCGATTCGTTAGCGAGTTTATATATGAAACGAGAGTTAATTGCGATTTTAATATGCAATAAAATTGACGATTTCAATGGTTATTAATTATTCGTTTCATATATGTCTTATATATAAATTGTTTTTGCAGGAGTAAATGAAATAATTGGATAAATAAATTTAGTAAAAAAAAGGAAGGTTGTAATTGTTTAAGTCACTTTCTCAGAAGGGTTATACTCTCGATGAGAAAATTAAGAAAAATTATGTTGTATTCATTAACATTAATTCATAGGAATGTATAGGAAAATGGTCCTTTGTTTTTGTTTGTTTGGTCTAAATACGAATGATGAGAATCACATATTTTCTTGTTCCCCTGGCAAAGATGGCCCCCGTGATCTAAGCTGCCCGTGATGATTGATATGCACGGCTGCATATATATATATAATTCTCCTCCTGTTGCTGTGCCTGCCTTTGTAGTTCGTCCTCTCCAAGCTTTATTCAGCTTACGAAAATGTTTCTTAAATGCCACAGTTCATTCGTTGAATTTGAAAGAGATTCAAAGCAAGAAAACGTGTAGAAAAAAAACCCATGTTGTGGTTTGGACAAAGACGGGTGGCAGACACGAACAAAAATTTGGCACACGTATTGCTCATCGATTCATATGTCAAGTCGAACCTAGCTAACATCAACAATTTGCATTTTGATAGATTAAGAAAATGATTAACAAAATGTTGTTAATTTCTCATGCAAAAACGTTGGATTTGAAGTAGTCAAAGGAGACAAAAATCTTTTAATCCACAATCTTGAATTAGCCGACTTACCAAAATCAAAAGTTTGTATGAATAATATTTAGTTGGGAGATGAAAAGTTTATATGTATTATGAGACTATGACCATTGACCATTCATGTTTGTTGAGTATATGAACACAATTCTTCTTTCATGTGGCCCAATGGTTTCGCTTTAGAGTGTCATTCGCTCTTTCTCTTCTCCATCCATTCACATGCTGTTCATCAAAACGTTGTGAGAACAACTGAACAACGTATTTTATGTGTGGCTCCAAAGGGTTTCGCTTTTAGGAGGGATTATGAACAAAATGTTGCTTCAATTCATTGCAATAATGGTAGCAACTGGGGTTTTTATGTTGGATTGTTCAATAAATGTCATAATCTAATGCTAGCAGCAAAGATTCTTGTAAGTGGAAGACTAGAGTGAGAATTCAATGAAGAATAATGCATGAAAATGTCCCCATTTGAAAAGAAAATAAAATAAAAAAAAAAAAAGTATATTTCAAGATATTTCAAGTTTATTTCTCCAACATTTCCTTTATAAACAATATATTTGTTTATGAGTACTCGATCCCAATGTCGGAAACAAACTATGATAGGAGTAAACTGATAGCTAACGTAAAATTTTGTTATACTCATTATGATTAATCGACTTTACGTTGGAACAGGCACAGCGAGACCAAGGCGTTTAGTGGTGTTATTTATTCTAACAAAGTATTCCACCTCATATTTTTACAAACTATATACAAACAAACAAAAAACTACTACTATATTTGGTTCTTTTTTCCATTGCAATATTGAGGTTTGTGTATTCCAATGAATCCCTTATACGAATGTGGGACATTTTGAATCTAAAGTAGAGGAATTTGTTGCATTAGATCATCATCTTTCACTAAAACATGAGGACAAGTATTTCATATTTTTAGTACCACAAATGTGTGTACTGAATGTACCAATAAAAAGTGCATGATTGCATGAAACTAGCCATTGATTGAATTATTGGAAAATTGACACAAATTGAGAAAGTGGGTCAAACTATTCATATTCCGACCTAGACATCTTATTTCCCGGAAAGACATTGGCTAGTTAAATTACTACAAACAAATCAGAATGAAAGAGTGTTTATGGACAACTTCCACGTAATAGATTCTTTTAAAGAAAAGTGGTCATTGAATTACTTTTCCACTTTAATTTTTGTTTGGACAAACATAGCCGTATCAAGTGTGAATTAATTCCTCTTTTTTTCATATACTATATTAATTATTTACTCATTTGTGCCACATAATAAGAAAGTGACCACTAGTATAATTTGTTTGTACTAAACTTCTATTTATAGTTTCTAGTAAATGATTGTTTCTTCTGTGCTCTCCCATGTAATTGATAAGAAAATAGTTTTTTTTTTTTTTTGTGTTAAGTAGCTGCTTTCAAGATCGGAATTTTCAATAACCTAATAATACAAGGAGGAACGTTTTTAGTAGGCGGTTTAAAGGTCGAAATTTTCGGTGACCTGAAATATAGAGAAAAGTTATGTTAATTTTTCAACTAATACGAATCATATAAAAAAAATCGAAATAAGGAATATTAGGGTTATTTTAACTTGGCAACCAATATAAGAATTTAGGAATAGCATCCTGTAAAGCGGGTTCATATATGCGAGATAATACTTTTTAATGTTAGAGTGATACTTTTAATGTTATACTTAAAGCGATTAATTATGTATTTTATCTATGAAACACTTTACATGTATAAACTCGCTTAATAAGAGTTTTTGTGGAAGAATTTGTCACATTTCATGATATGGATTACATGAAAACTAGTTTTGTTGTTTTTGTTGGAAAAATATAGATCTAGAAGCGATTGATTATATAGATTGTTGGGTGCATGCACAAGGGTTTTTTAGTTACTATATATTTTTGTCGTTGTCATTTGGTTATTGCATGATTGTGGGATTAGTTTAATTTCCAAAAAATAAATTAATCTGGTTCAAGGATTAGGAGATTCCATGACACACAAAGTTTGCTTGTCTTTTCTCTACCAATAACTGATCACTGCCATGCAATTGGCGGACATTAAAGTCATAAAATTAAGCTGATGTGCATTAGCTTAGGCAGCTTCTTAGTGGACTGATACATGTATGCATATGCTTTGATGATACAAATAATTAAACATAATTAAGAAGAGAATTTTCCACTAATAATGCCTCTTGATCAGTCTAAACAAAGAATATCTGCACAAATAGTGATTCTTGTTAGCTGGATTATTGATGAGTTTCTTTACTAAGGAATTGTCTTTTATGTAATTGGAGAAACCAATCCTGTTAGGTGAGAGTTAGGATTGAGCTCATTGAACTCTTCTGTAATTATAAGATTCAAAAGTTGCCCTAGTGCTATTGTTATTGTTGTTTGTTTATGAATCATGAATGATGAAGCATCATCATCATCAGCCTCAAAATGACATTTGTTTATCACAAAACTCTACTAAAATCGATTTATATATAACACGTGATTCATTTATGAAACGGATAATTAGTCATTATTAAAATTGTAATTTTAATTTCTGTTATTTTTATCGCATATTAAAATCGAATTTAATTTACCGTTGAATATATAAGTGCACCTCACATGATACTAGAGATCTGTTTATATATATATATATATATATATATGCAAGTTAATTTGTTTAAAGCTATTCTTGCACTCCATCAATGTTTATGAGTGATATTTAGATAGAAATCAGTAGTTTCTCTTCAAGAATTTAATTAACAAAATTAAGGGCTTTGAAAATTTTTCATTCATAGTAAATTTTTTTGTTCTTTGGCTTTGGGGGCACTGAAAAAATATAGAAAGTGGACAAAAGCACACAGCATTGCATGCATTCAGGTGTTTGTGCTAAAGACTCAAACTATCGGCACCCTTTGATTACTCAACCATGGAAACCATGGTTCGAATCCCACTTGGAGCAATTTCCACCAATTTATGAATAAATAGGTGGCGAAGGAGTATTTGTGAGATGCTCTAAGTTCTCTCGGGGCACATACGCAATGGAGGACAATTATGGTGGCTGTGCGCAGGAGTGAGGCCGTGTGGGGTCGGAATTCGTCGAAGGAGCATCGTCAACACTTTGGGGCAGGAGGTGTATGACTTGGTGACTAATGATTGAAGACTGGTCCTGGTGCCCAGTTTGGATTGCTACCGGAAGATTAGTATCCATTGCGTACACATCCCGCGGTTTACCTCCTCAGGTCCCTAGGGGACGGTCGGCTTGAGGCGCATGATTAGTCTGGCTCAACAACAGTGAAGTGGCGGGATAGACACGGAGTTGTAAGGTTAGTAACCTGGGATATAAAAAAAAAAAATTATGGGAAGCAATTCCAAGAAAATGCCATATGTTTTGTTCATATCATATAATGAACTAAGAAGTCCAGCTTAATTCTTGATTAAACTAAAAAGGGTCCAACTTGTTTCTCACAATTTCCAAGTATGGAATATTACTTTAAAAGTTGGACCTACAAAAGAGCCCAGAAATCCATGTAAAAAAACCATTGTTTAATTCAAGAAAATAGAATATTGGAGCTTCCAAATTCCAACCCCAGTTGATGATTTTTCAAGATTTGTTTTTTAATGATTGGATAATTACTTTTAAAACTTGCTAAGGCTCAAAGACATGGTCACACATTGCCAAATGCTGACTATTAGAAACATTGACTCAGTTTTTTTTAAAATTTTTTTTAAAATTTTTAATACCAAAGATAGTGATATTTGTAGGAAGATAAATAGGGAATAAAGACCGTGACTTCAACACACTTACAAAAGCATCTTTGAGGCAAAGAATTAGTCCAAATGAAGAAACTCAATTTTGGATTCTACCAATGGTTCAACATGATGATTTAATTGAATCTACATAAACCTTTTTATTCTCTCTCTTTGAATTGGTTTTGAATTGGCTGATAGGGAATGACTGAATGAATGAATGGCTTTGGTAGTTGGTAGTGTGTTGGTGTACTTTTCATAAACTTCTTTTTGTACCTTTCATTGACTCTTCAATTTCACCAAATCTCAATCTCAAAGATACTTCTCAGAGTTATTAATTTATATGCCTTTCTTCACTCTTCTCAGTTTCTTTTGGTGGACTTCTTCACCAAACCATTTCTTGGGTAAAATAAATGCCACCGATTCCCGCGTTGCCATGGGATGTAACATCTTCTAATGTAATCCAAATGAATATGTTTTTGAGTTCTTTACTTTATTTCTTTTCTTTGTAATACGTATGTTAATGTGGAACGGGCTCACGAAAAGATTAAAATGCGCCATTAACTTTAAAACGTTAATTCGATACGAACGAAACTTTGTAATTATAGACTAACTAAAACTAATTGATTTTTTTTAACTTAATTAGAGTTCATAGTTTTTGTTAAATGGGATAAAAGAACCAAATAATGGAATTCAATCTCAAAATCATGCATATTAAATTATGCATCATCCTGTGGGCAATTCTAGCAGCCATTTTAGGGAATGAGTTCCATCCAAATCTTCATGTATCTTCTTAATTTCTTTTAGGATTCTATACACATTTACAATGTGCTTGTGCATAATGCATGTTGTAATTGTGCTTCATACTAACTTCTGCAACATCCCTTTTTTCAAATAATATTTCCTAATGAAATCTTCTTGCTATTTATGTTGTCAAATTCTTGGTCATTTATTGTTACATTTTATTAACTAAATACAATTATTTATTAAGTTAACCATTGGTTTTGAACATCTTACTGCAAACTACAACAACAAAAACAAAAAGGATTTTGGTCCCATGCAAGCTCTTCAAGCTTCAAACCATTAAACATGTCCATTAATAGATTTTTAAGAAAAGAGAATTTGAAGATTTGTGGGAATGCCATTCTTATTGACATCAGAAATTTCTTGATATTTGGCCTTGATTTTCTCAACTTGATTGCATAGGTATTATCATGTAAAAATCCTTTGTTTTTCGTTTTTGATTTTCTTAATTTGATTGTATATTTTTCACGATGAAAGAAAAAAAAAATAAAAAAAAAGAGAGAATAAAGGGCTTTTCCAGTCCTTTCAATTATAGTGATAGGTCACATCACATCAGTCTTATATTGTACTTAGCTAAGTACCCATGCTCAGGTTAGGTTGTCTGTTGGTTAAAATAAAAAGATATTAACAAATTTTAGAGTCAAACTCATAGCAAGAAATATTTCTTTTATTTTTTTAAAAATATATAAAAAAAACAAATGATTTTTTTTTGGTTAAAATTTTTATTTTTATTAATTAAAGGTAATTTCTTCAGGTTCATAAATGCAGGAAACTACTATTTGTAATATTTTATGTTTGAGAATTAGAATGGAAATGATAATGATGGCACTGCACATGTAACTTCTCAAGTTGAGCATTAAAAAGAAAACTAAACTCTCACAATCCCAAGTCCATATATTCTTATTATTATTATTATTTTTCCTCAATAATTAATAAAGATGATTCTTACTGTTCTTAAAGATAAAATATAAAAAATTAATTAATTTACGTTGGTTGTGACCCTAAATGTGGTATTAATTGTTAAAGTTTGTACAGGTGTGAGTGTGATGCAGCATGAGTCACATGAAAGTGAGAATAAAGATTAATGCTGACACCTTTCCAAAGGTTTAGAATCTTTCTTAAGTAACTAATTAATGGTCATGGACTCAAACTTTGATGGTTTCAAGAAATCGGCCTTCACCAACTATATATAGAATGAGCAATGATAGGGGGAGTGAAATTCTGGAGTAAAATTGTAGAGTGACTGACGTGGCATGTGTAAAAATACAAACTAATATCCTAACCAAATGATGAGTGAACCCTACTGGATAAGTTATTAATTTGTCTTTTTATACATGCCACGTCAGTCACTCCACAATTTCACTCCAAAATTTCACTCCCCCTATCATTTCTCATATAGAATAAAAATAAAAATGCACAAAAAGTCCATTCGAAAGAGATTCATATATAAAACAGATAATTAATCATCGTTTAAATCGTAATTCTAATTTTTTATCAATTTTATCATGCGTTTAAATTGCGATTAACTAACTGTTACGTATAAAACTTACTTCACAATAAACGACTAAAAAATATGTGCATATGGGCATTATGAAGTTCAATGGAAACAAAAGTCATCTCCAACTTGCACTTATGAAATCTACAAGAAAATCCCATTTGTACCTTAAAATCAAAGTTTACTTTTCAAAGTTTAGAAGTTTGGTGGACTGTTTTAGTAGCCTATTATTGGTACAACTGCGTTGTTAGCCGTAAATTCAACAGTGTAAGAATAAAATTGTAGTTTACTGCATTTGTGATTGTGTGCTCCTAATTCTAGTCAAATTTTGCATACTAATTTGTTTTCATTCTCACCAAATTTTGCATACATCATCTTTGCCTTTTTTCTTTTTGGGCCAAGCAAGTCACAACTCCTTTTCATTGTTGGGGACATTTGGACTTCAATAGGCTTTAATTTCTTTCGGTCCTTTCGGCTTGGATTGGACATCCCTTTTTTAAGCATCAAATGAGTGTCAAGCTCTGTTTATATTTTGAGGGCTTTGAATTTGGATTTGCCCAATTTTATTAAATGCTACAATTTGATTTGAAAGTGTCAATATAAGCCCAATTGAAACTAAAAATAACCTTATTGATATGTTTTGTGAACGTCAAATGGAGTGCCATTCATGCCTCGATTTTCAACATCAGCTAAACCTTTATTCCAATATATACGGTCGTTTATATAGATCATACTTTTTCATTATTTCTTTGGTTGTTTTTTTAAAGTCAATTAGAGTTCGTAGATTTTGTTAGAGGGATAAAACCAAATAATTGAACTCAATCTCAAATAAATTGAAAATTATTAATCATCTTATTATAAAAAGGTTCCTCATCCATGCAGCACTTATTGGATCAGTACAACCTCAAATTGGGCTAAGCATCAAATATGCTTCATCTATCCTGCTACATTCGCTTTTTCAGAATTCAGGCCCTACTCAAATCCAAACTCTTCAGAAAATCTTGGCCTCTTGGGCCTTGTAAAAACGTAAAATTTTCTTGGCACAGCGAATTAAACAAGCTTTGCAGAAATGATTTTTCAATTGCTGTATAATTTCTTAAGCATAATATTTCAGATTTTTTTTTTCTTGTATTTGCATATATATTAGTAGGTATTGAAGCCTGTGATTTTCATGATTTTGTATAGGCTGTTGTTATTGCCAGAGCAACTATTAGCTTCCAGAGCAATAAATTACACATATTCCAAATTCATCCTTAACCAATCAACTCTTTATTTTTTTTCTCCATTTATTACAACTTATCTTTATCTTCTTTCTACCTTATCATTACAACTAATCAATTCTTTATAACATCTTCCCGTAACTTCTGTTTTAATCTCCTTTACATTGATTTTTCTCCCAAAATTTTGTTAATATAATATTTATTTTCACCCTCAAATTATAAGAAAAAAATTACATAAAAATATATATGGCACTTATTTCTATTAATATATTTTATTGTTCTCTCAATTAAATTATAAAATATTTATCAATATATACTTCAAAAAATTTAGACTCCATTTGTTTACCGTTATTTTAATATTTTATGTCATAAATTCAATATTTTTGTCCATTTTTTTATCAAAATTTGTAAAATAAAAAAAATAATGTTACAGTAATTATTTTTGTTACAACATATTTTTTTATTTTTATAAATAAATTATTAAATTTAAATTTGACTTTTAAATTTTTAATAATAAAAAATTCTTTCTAAGACATTTTTTTACCAAAATAAATTCACAAAATATTAATTCAAATTTCAATTTTAAAATTTTGATAATAAAAAATTCTTACTGCCTTAATTATATTATGAGCAAATTGACATTTCAAAATGATAATAGATCACAAGGAAAAAAATCGCTCGGAATAAAAATAGAAGTGAATAAATGCATCCACATTCTAAAATAAAATTTGTTGTCACTTTATTATTTAAAATTTATGAATTAAATTGTAGCATAAAAAATACATGAAATCGAGATTTTTATTATATATATATATATATATATATATGGTGGTGGTATTTTCCCTTTAAGTTTTAACTTATGCGGATTATTTTGATAAACTATTAGTATAAGAAGCGTTATTAGAAATAAAAATAATAATTTATAGTTACCATATGTTTATGTTTAGTATTTTAACAAAAAATATAACTCATCTTGATTAGAGTATTTTTTTTAGTTTTATAGTAGAATTTTTTTTGTTGAGATTTGTTATAATTAATAAATATTTTGGGGATGTTTGGATTTATGAGTTTGTTTTGGTGAATAATATATTTAAGAATTTTTTATTAATAAAATTTAAATTTCAAATTTGAATTAATGTTTTATGAGTTTATTTGGTAAAAAAGTCTTAGAAAGAATTTTTTATTATTAAATATTTAAAAGTCAAATTTAAATGTAATAATTTATTTATAAAAATATAAAAAATGTTGTATTAAAATAATTATTGTAACATTATTTATTTTGTTTAAAAATTTTGATAAAAAAATGGACAAAATAGATAAATCAAATTGAATTTATGAATAAAACACTAAAACAATGGTAAACAAATGGAGCCTAAATTTTTTGAAGTATATATTGGTAAATATTTTATAATTTAATTGAAAAAATAATAAAAACTATTAATAGAAATAAGTGTCATAATATTTTTATATAATTTTTTTCTTATAATCTGAGGGTGAAAATAAATATTATATTAATAAAAATTTGTGAGAAAAATTAAAAGAGAAGTAAAAAGAAGTTACGGGAAAATGTTATAAAAAACTGATGAGTTGTAATGATAAGGTAGAAAGAAGATAAGTATTAGTTGTCTTGATAAATAGAGAAAAGATAAAAAGAGTTGATTGATTAAGGGTAAATTTTGGAAGATGCATGATTTATTGCTCTGGAAGCTATTAGTTGCTCTGGCAATAACAGTATCCTTTTGTATATTGTTATGGAAATTTGGATTTTCATTGCACTATGTAATGTTTTAAACATTGATGGATACCTCATTTTAGATTTAACATTTATAATTTCAACATTTTATCTCATTTTAGAACTAATCTTTTACCATAGTATAATAATTTCGTTACTGTCAGTCTTTTAGTGACAAACAAATTTTTTAAGTGAATCTACCTTTGTTAAATACCCTATAAAAAAATGATTAAAAAATATCAGTCATTTACAACGATGCAACAGTGAATTAATCGCTATTTCAATAATTTTAACGGTTACTAATTGTTTGTTTTATACATGAAATAGATTTTAATGGTGACTAATTGTTCGTTTCATATATGAAACATGTTTTATATATGAACCCATGTCACAAAACTTTTTGTGTTTCTTATTTTGATTTTCATCAGTAGCTATTCAATTGAAGTAATCTGCTAAAAAATGATAGCTTAAAGAAATAAACAGTCAAAATTAAAAGTTCAAAGAATATTTTAAAATCAAAATATAGTTTAGGGTTATATTTTTTTTTAATTTATTCTAAAATTGATTTCAAATCTGACTTTTTCCATCCAAAACTTAAATAAAAAAGTATAGGTTGATCACCTAATTATCTTAAGGATTTTCGAGAAAATTATGTTCTTGTTAATCTCTGCCTTTTTATTAATTATCAATTTAATTATAAAATAAATCCTTAAACTTTTCTAATCATTCTTAAGAAAAGAGGATTTAATACTTAATAATTGAACACTATATTACTAAAATTGATAATAAAAATTCTGCCCTTTTGACTGTTAAAATAATTAGAATCCACTGATAGACTAATACTCAATTATGATTCCTACATGCACTACATTTTGATTACACAAAGAAACTAATTATTAAGTGAAGAAAAATTGAGTGTATATTAAACAAATAATATATAAGATTTTGATTCCATTGTTAAAAACGTCATTTAATTTTCTCCACACATAAAAAAACAGCTTTTGATGACAACTAAAGCAACTTAAGTTAAAAATATGATACAAATTAACCATCCACCAAAGCCAAAAAGATCCTAAAATATGACTTTCTGGTGGACGAAAATTCCAAAGAAAAAGAAAAAGGCTAAGCCACAAGAACAATAACAAAACAAAAATTAATTGTCGTTTAATGATTGCATAAGACACAATTTTTAGGGTTTGTTATCAAAGAAGACAATATTAGCGGGAGAATTTGGGAGCTCTTTGTCCAGAAAAAAACAGGCTTGGTTTTGTCTAATTCTAATTTGTTGGGAAAAAAATAATGGCAATTATTCTATCTTATTCTTCTGTCCATTTGTGGGATTTTCCGTTTTTTCTCATGAATGATTAATTAATTATAGTATGCTTGGGAATTGAAGAATTGTTTTGGTTGTCTCCATAATATTCTCCTTGACTTTTAATGCAATCTGGATTAGTAGTTTTCATAAATAACAGTGTGAAAAGTATATGTTTGATTAAGTCAAACTAAATGTATACTATGATGGGAAGGAAGTGCATCTTATATATATACATGTAGCTTCTACTAATTGTGGCTTCTAGGAAAATTGATTAATATAAATATATATATATATTTATTATTAACACGAGACAGATAATTAGAATACACAAGTTTGTCGCGATGTTGGTGGTTTGCAAATTAAAAGTTTGTAAATAGAAAACTACGTTGTGACATGTACTTGTGTACCTCCCGTCGCAGGTGAATGTTGCAATGTTCATTATTAGATATTGGAAATTTTGAAGATTGCTGTTAAATGTTTAACGCCCGACATTGGTTATAAAAACGGCTAGTTTTTTTGAATTCGCTCCTAAAAGATACATATTTTCATATTTGATTGCATCTTTTAGTAAATAATCATGACTTTTTATATTTAAACGTGTAAATGGAATTTGGTGGATTTTGAACTCTATATATAGGTGTTTTTGATCATGATCAAACATCACAATTTGTGCAACACAAGAATCATTCAAACTCTTAAACAAGCATTCTTTATTCTTGATCAAACAATCAAAGAACTGCTACTTTGTTGTTTAAAAGTGTATTATATTCTAAAAGATGTTGGCTACTTAAATCGGTTTTTTAAGATAGTTGGGGCAATAATCTTTGTAAGTGTTCTTACAGCTGCCTTATATTATTTGATGTTTGTAAAATACATTCCCAAATTTATTTATCTATTTTTATTTGTGAAGTTCTCCTATTTCTTCCCAAAATTCCTCTTATTAACGTGATTATTAACCAACTAATATTTTCTCTTTCAGGACTCTAGTTCTTGCATTAAACTACATTATCATTAATATACAAACCTTGAAAATAACGTTTTAACTGTAGAATTTTTTTTAATGATTAGAGTTTCCAATGGATTATTGTTCAAGTCCTGTTCATTTTCACTAGTCTTAAACAGTGCATGAGCTTAACTGTCCAAAATGACACTCAAAAATCTCCCCCGAAAACATCGATCCACATTTGTCTCTAATAACATGATTTCGTATGTCAATCCAAAAACAAAATCAGGTAAAAAACAAGGAAACATCCCTATTTATATAGATGATTTGCGTTCTCGTTTTGCATCAAGCAATAGTTGAAGTTTGTCCATTAATGCTCCTTGCTTCTTGATCTCTTGTTTTTGGTTTAGAGCTTTCAAATTTTATACTAGTAAAATTAATGGAGTCGGGCATTGTGAAATCTGAGGCAAGCCAACGAATGATCAGGAGCTTTTGCATGGTGGAAACTGATGTTCCCGAAACTAAATGTGTCAAACGGCGACGCAGATCACCATCGTCTTCGAGGGTGCAGACACTCAATGGTGATATTAATAAAGGAGTCCATGATCCTCAGAAGCTACAAACATTGCAAGCCGATCAAACTAATGCTGCAACTGCTGCTGCTACTACTACTACAGTTAAGAGAAGTTCCAGATTTCGAGGAGTTAGTAGGTATGCATTTTCTTTCTTGATTTTGTGGGTTTTCTTTGTTTGTTTGTTTCATTGAAAATGTTGAAGTAATAATCAAAGATTTTCTTCATTCAGGCATAGGTGGACAGGAAGGTTTGAGGCTCATTTATGGGACAAAGCATCCTGGAATGCAACACAGAAGAAGAAGGGAAAACAAGGTAGGCTAGGCTACTAAATTTTCTTTCAATAACTTCTTGTCTAGAGTCCCAGTCTAGATAGAGTTCGATTCTGCGGGATGCATGTGAGTGAGTGAGTGTGTGTGTGAAAAAAAAAAAACTTCTTGTCTATATCAGAAACTTTTCATGTTTTGGCTGTTTTTATTTTTCTGCTTTACCTGTTTACTTATCATGGTTTTTCATTTTTCATGATATGATCCTGCATTGGCTACCATTAATGGATTCGAGCAGTCTATCTTGGTGAGCAGCTTAATTGATTATCTAATTAGCTGAATTTTGTTCCACAAGAGAAGATGGAATCTGAAGAAAATTAACTAACTGTTGGGGTTATATATGCATTTTTTAGGAGCTTATGATGAAGAAGAAGCTGCAGCAAGAGCATATGATTTGGCAGCAATCAAGTATTGGGGGACTTCAACTTTCACCAATTTCCCTGTATGATTCATTTCTATCACTCAACTAAGTTTGTTGCTTTTACATACATACCATGGCTGCTGAATCTATTGTATAAATTTTTGCTTCATCAGATAAGTGATTATGCACAAGAGATTGAAATAATGCAGAACCTAACAAAGGAGGAGTATTTGGCATCTTTAAGAAGGTACTCAAACTTGACAATTAGAAGTTGATCATCATCCATCTCAAACTACACAAAATATCACCAAGAAAACAAAAGATTAACATGTCTAAAACCTTTTTGGATACAGGAGAAGTAGCGGCTTTGCAAGAGGAGTA
The DNA here is from genome assembly GCA_016586305.1 of Ophiorrhiza pumila. NCBI lineage: Eukaryota > Viridiplantae > Streptophyta > Magnoliopsida > Gentianales > Rubiaceae > Ophiorrhiza > Ophiorrhiza pumila. Next base: position 32,514,427 of record BLIW01000008.1, on the reverse strand, counting down.
TCCAAATATAGAGGGGTGGCAAGGTAACCATACACTCCAATCTGCTCATGTTTTAACAATAATACTAATCATTAAACTGATGTTTTGGTCTTATTTTAACTTCAGACATCATCATAATGGTAGGTGGGAAGCAAGAATTGGCCGAGTTTTCGGAAACAAGTATCTCTATCTTGGTACTTATGGTTAGTCTCACACATTTCAATTGTCAAAAAGTCATAAACTAGTTTGCAAACTAATCAGAAAAATTAGACTGGAGGCCTTAAGATCTAATCAGGGATTAAAGTTGAAATCTTGCTCTATTTTGCAGGTACTCAAGAAGAGGCAGCTAGAGCTTATGATATTGCAGCAATTGAATATAGAGGAATCAATGCAGTCACTAATTTTGACTTGAGCTCTTATATTAAATGGTTAAAGCCTGGTTGTAGCTCAACAACCTCAGGAGATATTCTAACATCCCAACCTGTTGAAACTAAATTAAATATCTTTAATCCCACTGATGAGCCTCACCACGAGTTCTCCTTCATCCCGAATTCTTTCACCACAAGACCATTATCCATTCCTCAAAAACAAGAAGTTATTGAAAGAAAAATGCCCCTCAGTCCTATTAACAAGCCATCATCCCCTACAGCACTTAGCCTCCTCCTACGATCATCGATGTTTAGAGAAATGGTTGAGAAAACTTCGAATGATGTTACTCGTGAAAATGATGGAAATGAGTTGATCAAGAATCAAGCAGCATTACAAATTGGAGAACAAGATGATTTCTCGTTTTTTCAGGGAAATAGCATGAATTTTCCTTGTCTATATCCTTACCACATTAGTGATAAATTGCCCGGATTGGTATCAGAGGAAAAGAGTGTATCTCCACTCAGTGCATCACCATTGAGTGATGGAATGGAGCGATCACCCTGGAATGATGCCTTCAGTCCATCACCTCCTTCAATCCATAGACAATTGTTCGGGAGGAATTATGAAGATGATAATTTGTAGTTATTACAAACTGACCATGTCGGGTAGTTGCTCTATATATATTTCTAAGAGTTCCGGTTGCCAACTAATCCATGATCATGTGAAAAAGACTACCCTTTTTCCTGGAATAAAAATTGACCCAAATCAGGATTTATTGACCTCCCAAATGTACAAGAAAATGAACCAGTTGAGCAGAGTTTCTTTAGATTGAGATCCCTATTTTGATTTTGTGAACTTTTCATTGTAAGTGTGTAGACTATGTATGTGACATAGATTTCTCCAGTTGATCCTGGAGCTGTTTTGTTTGTATCATTGTACGCTTACATTAGTTCAGTTTGTAGATTCATGACTGAGGTTATCTTTCTCACCTTGGCAGAGAATTAATAAAACAAGAATTCCAAATGGTTCATTGCATCTGCCTGAGTTGGTTCTATTTTTATTTGTAAAGTTGAAAACTTTTAAGTTCTTTATTTTGGCTGGGCCGATCTCTAAGATCACCATACACTCATAGTTGCATAAATAAATTAATCAACTTTTAGGAATCATTTCCAAGTACATATATAATTGTAAATATGGAGAATTGAAGAATTGGTTCTACTTGCATCCGTCATGATTATCGGCTTAGCTAGGAAGCTTTTCAATGCCTTCCATGGCATATCTAAGGTCGTGTCTTCATGTTTTGGCGAAACGGGGTTTGAAGCATGATGAATAATCTTGGTACAACTTAACATTTTGTGGGATTCATTGTTTAGAGTTAGTAAATTAATGGCACTTTCTAGTAGTGCATGCAGATGGGTTAATGAGACTTGCAGCATTGCAATTTTGAATCGATCCTCTTCAAGAACTGGAAAACAGCAAATTATGGGATATCCATTATTGATTATTGTGAAGGGGTTTCAGGCTTTCTGATTGTTTTTTGCTTAAAATGTTGAGAGTTGAATGGGCAGTAAGCAATGCATGATGCATCCCATATGATGTGTATCATCTAGTCTAGTTAGTTTATTATAATACTGTGTTTCATTCAGCATTCAGACAAGTAAGAAATATTTGAAGCAGTTGATGACTGCCTCCAAAGAACTGCAGCTCCAACCTTGATGATTTAAATGGTTATGGCCTGGGTTTTAAAGGTTTGATGATGATGATGGTAATGGTACTGGTTGTATAAGAAAAGATTCTGCTGCAACTTTCCATGCAAGAAAGCAATAGAAATGCATTGTTGACTTTGATCCTAAAGCGTCTACACAATTCTGGAAAATATATTTTTCACACAGCAAAAGTGCGGTGCAAATATTCATTTGAGCATAAAATCATCCCTCAAAAGTTGATGAAGAACGTTAAGGCTGCTATGGAGAACGGTGTTCTTACTACAACAGTCCCAAGGCAGCAGGTCTACAAGTCTGATGTTTACCACTTGGGGTTGCCCCCACTTGAATAACGTTAAGGTTCTTTAAGCCTGGAGGTCAGAGGTTCGAATACCCTCAACCACATTTCTCGTCCCCAATATTCGAAGATTTGACTCCGTTGTTCCAATGCACATTCAACCGTTCCTAGTCAAGGCGCGCATGCAAGAGGTCCTGGATTCATAATGGATCCCATTTGTGGTCCCCAATATTCGAAGGCTTGTTTCTGCTGTTCCAGCGCACCTGTAACAGTCTTTATGAATCCCATTTGTGGTTCCCAATATTCGAAGGCTTATGCACATTCAACAGTTCCTAGTCAGGGCGCGCATGCAAGAGGTCCTGGATTCATAATGGATCCCATTTGTGGTCCCCAATATTCGAAGGCTTGTTTCTGCTGTTTCAGCGCACCTGCAAGAGGTCCTGGATTCATAATGGATCCCCTTTGTGGTCCCCAATATTCGAAGGCTTGTTTCTGCTGTTTCAGCGCACCTGTAACTGTCTTTATGAATCCCATTTGTGGTCCCCAATATTCGAAGGCTTATTTCTCCTGTTCCAGCGCAACTGTAACAGTCCTTAGTCAAGACGCAAGAGGTCCTGGATACATAATGGATCTCATTTGCGGCAAAAATATGTCCATTGTAATATTTTAGGGTGACTTGTAATAGTATAGAACATTCGAAATAAAAAAGTCTGATGTTAAACGTCCATTCAGATTTGATTAACTCTAACAAAAACCAAATGTGCTATGTTGTTGTTATTGTTGAAGAATCATTAGTATTTGATATTATCAAGAATCAGCAGTGATTTTGAAAACTTTGCTGCATTGTTATTTTTTTTAGCAATTTGAAGGCGAAATTCCATGCATTATTAAAAGATTCAACTAAACTAACTAATGAGGTTTTTGAATATCTTCTAATTTCCCAAGTAACAAATGCAGCAAAGAATTACTACTCCGTGAAACTTGGTCACTGAGCATCATCATATCATCATCATTTACATAGCAATAGCAATGTCACGATAAACTTCCATGCTAACAAAATGTACCCAATTTCACTATTTCAATACTTCTAGTTAATATTTTTTCACAATCTATTTACCATGCCCATAGGCGACCGCGACAGTACTTATAATCAGAATTCAGAATTTAAGTAGTCTAACATAGACAGGTTATGTATGTCCTCCAATCCAAGACTTTTAAGAAGAAAACATACCAATAAAAAATCATTTAAGTTCCATGGAATTGTGCACCAAATCGTACACTTGGAATCTAATAAATAACCAGATGAACCAGTCACTAATGTTTTATTAATTTGACTTCTCTTCCATGGCCACACCAGAAAGGAACCCACTATACGTTTTTCTAACAAGGCTTAAATATGTTCTTTTATCAACACACTGTTGAACCCGCCCTGCAAAACACAAATAAAAACTTTCAGCAGCAGCAAAACTGAGTATCAAGAATATCACATGCATATACATAAACAAGCCATCAGTTGTGCCAAACTGGAAAAAGGAAGAGAAGAGGAGAGTGGAGAGACATAGTATAGTCTACAAATACATGCATACATGCACATACCGGGAAACAACCACAGTCTCTCCATCCTCCAGTCCTTAAAGCACTTCAAAAAAGAATGATAGTTGAATGAAAGGTAAAAGAGGACATTTAAAACTGTAATTTGCACCTTGCCAAGTGTATATGCTTCTGGTCATACCCTTTTTCCAATCCATCTTGTGGAATGCCATTGGTAATTAACCTATTGTTGCCTGGTTCCACCCCCTCCATTACTTCCATCACTTCCTTAAAACCCTGAAGAAATTTCACATGCATCCAGTAAGAATAAAATTGCATAAACTAATATAAAATCAATTATAATAATCTCACATGTATTGTAAACCAAAAAAAAAAATTCACACACATGACTCACAACTTCCTTAGTATTAAAAATTTAAGTGACAAACCCCATTGAATGAAAGGATATACATCTTTTAAACTCTCAATTCAATTAGACATTAACAACGTCCAAAAAAATTCAGTTAGGCATTGCACAAAATAAGAATTAATGATATAAGCTTAGCTATAAGCATTGCCCTAAAAAATAGTTGTCAACAACTTTGAGTTGCTCCTGAAAAATAGAAGGGGCAATTACCATGAGACTGGGAACTGAGTTGCCAACAACTTTGAGTTGCTCCTGAAAAAATAGGGGGGAAAATTACTTAAATTGAGCATCTGATAGTCCAAATCTGGAAAAAGTAAAGTTGTCACTGAGCACAAAAACCAAGGTGAAAATTAAACAACAATTTCAATCACAACAGATTAGAATTCAAGAGGCGTAAATTTCCGCACAAACCTGGAAACTTTTTGGCATTTTTACCCGCTTTCCGTTGGCAACACCACATAAGTACAAAACACCGGCATTTGTAAGCTCCTGGAGCATTAATCAAGGAAATAAAAATCAATATAAACTATTGGGGAAAACCAAATCACAATCAGCGACGTTCTAGTTCTCTAGTACAAAAGTAGATAGTCATCTGTTTTAAGTGCTATACAGAAAGTAAGTGGTGTGATATAGAGAAATATTTAATATGTTTCACCTGCTGCTTTTCCATGGTAACAAGTTTGCCATCCTGCAATACCAAATGGTGCATAAATGGTTAAATATGCGAAAACTGAAAAGCAGCCACAAAGAAAGATATAAAGATGCTTAGCTCAATACGCAGCCAAGTCTATTGCACATATCAAAATAGCAACGTAGTGCATAGTACCGTAAGATACTTAATTTGATAGGCAAAGAACTATTGACCATCATTGTCCAGTACTTTGAACTAGTAACAAAAGACTCATGGAGTCAGATAATGTAGTGCACAAGTCAGGTAGGTAGCAGATGATTAATACGGAATTTCTAAAGTGCCAGTTTAAGTCCATCCTTTCTTAAAATTCTTAACCTTTTAAAGTTCAAAATCCATTACACACTATGCAAGCTAGATATTTATTATTCCTGTACATGATTTTAGTTATATTCTCTTGTGCCTCTTCTAACATATTACAATTGGTAGTCACTGGTAAGACAAAAAGGCACCTACTTGTTAAACATAAGATGACAAGACATTAGTTTGTTATCTAATTATGTTTACCAACCTTCTTCTAGCAAGATTTTTAGTCTGTCAAATAAAACATACCAGACCATCAATCGTCCTCTGCAATGTTTCCAAGTCACAGGTAATATGCGAAAGACCACCACGCATATCAGTAACCTGATACAAATTTGGAGAAACCTGGTTAGGCTAGGTTCAGGCAGTCATTGAAATAGAACCATAAGTTGATCAACAACTGAGTACATTAAGCCGCAAAGAAAGATTGTGAGAAAAGAACATTTTACCTCACTTATTATTACTTTTGACAACTCAACTTGCGCATCCAGTTTGCCATCCAAGTTCTCGATCCTCTGTGTCAAGTGCCTCTTTGTTGCCTAATCCAACAACAAACACAAAAGAAGGAAAACAACTCATCAGAATAAACAAATCTCAACAATGGGTTATATACAACAACTAAGCCCTTATCCTGCAGTAATGTCGTTGGCACCCAAATCTCAGCACATACAAATAAAAAAAAGTAATAGAGCCATAGACAGAAGAGAGTGTGGTGCTGTAAGGACTACAATGTGCTCAAACCTCATTGAAGTATGTACTTTCTCCTTGAAATACACATTAAGGTAGCTTTTTATTGCATGCTGGAATAGATATGTCAAAGGAAAAAAAAAAGAAGAGAAACTAATAATGGCCAATTCATCACAAATCAATAGAAAGAGAAGAACATCAGAGACATGCTTTGATTGTGCAGTGTAAGCTCTGTACACAGCAGAAAAGATTTTACTCAAAGAAGTCAGTATCAGAAAATGTAAGTCAAGAGCAGTACTCACAGCAAGAGCATCCGACACGTGCTCCAGATGCTTGGTCAAGTTCTCCACAGCAGTTGCCATGCCACGCTTTGTCACATACATAAGGTCTGAGCATGAAATGCCCTAGTAATTTTTGATTGAACAAGAACAGTTGGGGAAAAAATGAAGGTTAATTAGTTTCTTACAGAAAATAAATCGTACACAGAATAATGAATGAAGAGGTAAAAGCACTAGTTTTGGATTTGTGGCATGCAGATGAACAGATTAAAACAGAAAGAAGGCAATTATCTCAGTTATCAAAATGAAAATCTAAAGGCAGTAAACTATTGCACCTTCCACCACATGTATCCGTAGCCCACGGCACCCAAAGCGGTGACAGGCAGCACAAGAGATGCTAAGCCTGAGAGAGAGAGAGAGAGAGAGAGAGAGAGAGATTGAATAGAAGCTTGAAAGTGAAGATCCAAAAAATTCTGCCTAAAATATATCAGTTTGCATTCAATTTCTTGCTAAACTGATGGTCTATTAAAGGAAGACATAAAATATCAGTACCAAAATGGATGTATTATACTGTTCTCCAGAGCAGAAAGTGTAACCTAAAAAATTACTAGCAAAACTTACCATTCTGCCCAGAATTTCCATTAAGCACAGTAATTGGGCGACTATTACCCAATTGTCGAATTTCCATCGCCAATCGACGAACCTGAAAATAAATAAAGCAAAAGAATCTATGACTACTGGTCAAGTCCTACTCAGAGTACAACCAAGTAAAGAAAATCATTAATTCCTGGGGTAGATAGCTATGTTTCAGATTACACACTGTTCTACCATATGTTTAGCAATGTTTGGAAATTTCAAACACTGTTCTTTTATTCCCTTTCTCAAGTTTCTGTTCAGCATGTTTGAAATCATCGATTCCCAAGGCAAATACCAATGTTTGAAACCAAAAAGGTAATCTATTCTTTCCTGTCTCAGACAAGTTCAAATCCAATAATAGTTTTAAGAATATTAAATTCTTTGAAATAACTTCACAGAAATCACAGTAGCTCAAGAATAACCACAAATGTTCCTCTCAATTTTCAAGACAAAAATGCAATTGAAGGGTTTCAACAGAGGTCAGGGCATTCTTCAATTATTTTCAGTCCTTGAAATATGGCATGAGGAAAATTCTAGATAAGTTAACTGATTCAACAAATTACTAAAGCATCAACAGGCATTAAAAGCATAATTGTCAATGCAATACAAAGTTAAGGCTTTCTACAATAATGCTTACCTGTGAAGCAAGGACATCAGAATCACCTTCAGTTTCCCCACCTTTCTCATACTTCTTAACCAAATTCTGCCAAACAAAACAATGGCCAATCAATAAATAATATATCCACCCACCTTTCTCAAAATTCTTAACCAAATTCTGTCAAACATACAATGAATGATCAATAAATGATGTATCCAACATTCCAACCAAATATATAATAACTATAGATTATAAATATACATATCGACCAACATATACATATACACACATGCACATGTGCGTACACGGAACATATAACATGCAACATATCTCATAAGCACAAACACAAAATCCTTTAATACACAAGGAGATGGTACTTCTTAGACAGACATGACATATAAGAATGTTCTAATGCATATAAATAACATCCGTATGATTATTCAGATGATAAATGAAAGCATAGAACATCTGGATGCAAGCCTCTGTTTTCGATGGCCTTACATACAAGCCTGTAGGAAACCATTCTCGAAGAACAGTTACATATACTTGGGACAATTCTACAATTACATCTTTTATGAAGAAACTATTTTAGATAAACTTATCATTGGGAAGTTATAGCCTAAATTGCGTTCAGAATGTCCTACCCTGCTTCATGCATTCATGTTGAGAAGTGTCCAATTCATTCCACAATTTATACCACTATCGAATATAGAACAGTCAAAGGAATTCTTCAGCTGCAAAGTGTGTCTGTGACCATGGTATCTAGCTCATATTAAGTAGCCAGTGTAAGACATATTTCCAAGATCAAACAAAGGAAGGATGAAATTAAAAATTAGTAACTTCTCATCCCAATTCTCTAAAAAATACACTGGAAGACCCAATAAAAAGATCAGGCTAATATAATTAATATTGATCCTCGGCAACCAGGGCCCATCACAGAAAAAACACTCCAGACTCTTCCAAATCACCATAGCTATAATGTACATACTATCCTCCACCAACCCAAACGAAACAATCCACCCCCCAACGGCAAACCAGGCACAATTGACCCCAAAAACAACCCAATTACTGTAAAATGTCTCAAACCCTAGTTTCTCCCAAACTGCTAGGAATGAAAATTTTCAAACGAATATAATAAAAATAAAAGCACAAAAAATAATTAAAACAAACTACCCAGGACAAATACACATTAATAGCAGTACAGTTGTATCCGCATAAACTAATTACAGCAGAAAACGATCACTGGAAACTAATACGGAGCTGAAATCACATATGATATATCACTAATAATAATCAGTCAGCGACAACAATACCTGAAGTTCTGACAACACATCGGATAATTTACCGTTCTTCATCAATATAGTCCCCGTATAACCTAGACACACACTCCAATGATCATCAGATCCATCTCAAACAATTTTTTTCCAAAAAAAAAATTAAAAACAAAATGAATTGTAGAAATACCAGCGCCGACTATTATGAGGAGTCTAGAAACTCCCATGCCCACTTGCAAAGCCATGGCTGAATATGGAAGCTGTGACGAGATCGTTCGAAATCTTCAGAAACCCTCGGAGGAACTACTTTTCTCCTTCTGCGATCTTATAAGTTATATGCGTGACTGCGTGACTGTGTGAAAAAGTTAAAAAGAAATTTGTTGAGTACTGAATACAACACCGCGGAGCCGCCGGGTATTGGTCCGTAAGCTATCAAAATTGAGACATAAGTCACTACTCTTAACACTAAATTGGAGACTTTTTTTTTTTTTTTTTTTTTTTTTTTTTTTTTTTTTTTTTTAACACACAAACCCTCCCATGCATCCTACAGGAATCGAACTCTATACTAACTCCCTAACCACTGGGCTAGCCCCAATGGCTCACTAAATTGGAGACTCATTTGATAAAATTTAGAAAAATTTACTAAAATGCCTTTTTTTATAATTTAACTGAATTTTAATATATAATGTATTTATAATAATTGTTTTAAAAATTTATACAATATAATAACATGTTTTATATTTTATAAAATTTAGTATATAAATATTTAATATATTGATTTGTTATTTATTTTGCAACTTGATAAAGAGTATAATTACAAGTAGAGTTTGAAGTGTGAATATAGGATTTGTGAATTTGTTTAGATTTATGTAAGAAAATAATCAAAAACTCTTGTGATACTATTTCATATATAAGACGTTATACGTAAATTATACTTTATATGTTAATATGCTAATTTTTCATGCGTTATACACTAATATTTAATACTTTATATGCTAATACGCTAAATTTTTATATTTTATACGCTAAATTTTTATAACTTTTAATGCTTTAAAGTGAAATTCATACACAAATCTCATATATGAGACAGTTTCATATGAGAATGGCCCAAGAAAATAATATGAAAATGTTTGTAGTCTTTATAATATGTATAGCATGTAAAAATATGTGTAATTATGTATTTACGAATTTACTTATGTATATGTGAAAAATCAATAAAAGTAAATTGGTCTAAAATATTTAAATTTTTTAAGAAATTATTGTACTTTTAAAAAAAAATATTAGTTTAATGAGGTAGAGTTTTGAGATTAAAAGTTTAAAATGTATAGGGTAAATGATTCTAATGGTCCCTTAACTTTAGGGTTGATTACGTTTTGGTCCATATTCTTCCAAAAGTTTCATTATGGTCCCTTAACTTGAATTTTGTAATGTGAACAGTTCCCAATCAATTTTCTATCTACTTTTGTAATGGTGTACATGTCATTTTGAGGGGCAAATAATAGAAAAAAATAAGTCTCGCCATATGTTACACACGTGAGTGCTCTGAAGAAAAAAATAGAGTAAATAATAGGATCTTTTATCATAATTACAGTATTTACTAATTTATTTTACAACCCTAAATCACGTGTAGACTGCAGAAAATATGTGCATAGTTAGGGAGACTTATTTTTTTCCATTTTTTGCCCACCAAAATGACATGTGTACAACATATGATTACACAAGTGAATGAAAAATAGATTGGAAACTGTTCACGTTACAAAATCGCCTTATAAAATATGGTATAGCCCATCTCCCATCAAATTTCTATTTTAGAGTACCTATCCCTCAATAAACCTACTCCAATTTGCTTCTCTCTTATTAAACTTCTACTACCATCCCATGCTAGACATGACCCCAGTTCCGATTTTAATCAGAACCGGCCTGTAACTGGAACCGAACTATAAATCGACGGTTCAAAATCGTCGATTTTTAAAAAAAATAAAATAAAAATAAACGGCTTGGATTAACTAGCCGTTGGTTCATCCAACGGCTAGAACCGGCGGTTAACCGTCGGTTCACCAAAAAAAAATGAGATGGTCGTTGGATGCAATGGCCATCATATAAAAATTGACTGTTGGCAATCCAACGGCCATAAATTAGGCCGTTGGAAAGCCAACAATTTGTTACATTTTTTTTTTGTTTTTTTTTTAAATTTTTCTTCTATAAATACCTAAATTTTCTAAATTAATTTTCACTCCATTCTCTTCTCTCAATCTCAATTCTTTCTCAATTCTCTCAATTCTCAATTATCATTTATATTATATAATTTTCTTTGTTATCATTAAATTATTTTTACTCATTAATTCATTATATTCAAAATTCAATTCTTTACTTTAAATTATTTTATTTTATTCAAATCTTTAGCTAATTATTTTTAAAAATTATTTATTTTATTAAATATTGAATCCTCATCAATAGTTTTTATTATTTGAATTATTTGAATTTATTTAAATACTTTTATTATAGACTTATAATTCTATTTATCTAATTATTTAAATTTATTCAATTACTTAATTTTAATTTATTATAAAATGGATAGTTTTAATAGAGATATTATTGGTTGCTCACAATTTGGTGCAAACCAAAGTAGGCAAATTTTTAGTAATGGTGGAAAAACCAAAAGCCCCAATATTGAAGAAAGGATAAAATCGGATATGTTCAAGAAGCATTACACAAAGATATTAGATTCTAACCAACAACCAATCAAGGCGAAATGCAATTATTGTTCTGGAAATAAATTATATGCTTTCAAGAAAGGATCGGGATATGGAACTTTGTCACTACATTTGAAGGAAAAATATCCACACCAAATCGGCATTTCCACCAACCAATCGCAATTATCCGAGTTTGTTCCCTCTACTACTCCTTTTATTCGGATGAAAAAAATAGAAAAAAATTAGCTAAAATGATAGCCATGGAACATTTATCATTTGGTTTTGGTGAAAAAGTAGGATTTACTCATTATTGTCAAAATGCATTAAATCCACAAGCTAAAAGAATGCCTAGAAGAACAATAACAAGAGAATTAAAGAAAATTTATAAAGGTAAAAAACAAATTTTAATTGAAACTTTTTCAAAATTAAATGGTAGTGTTTCTATATGTTCCGATATTTGGAGCGATTTATGGCAAATATATTCTTGTATGGGAGTAACTTGTCATTGGGTTGATAGTGATTGGAAAATACAAAAAAATAATTATTGGTTTTCGTCATTTTGAAGCAAGACATACCGCAAATAATATATCTAATTTGTTGAATATTATTTTAGATGAATATGGTTTATCTAAAAAAAAATTCAATTGGTTTTGATAATGCTTTTGCTAATACAGCTTCGATTAGTCAATTAATAGGTGGAAAATTTTTTCATGTTAGGTGTGCATGCCACATATTAAATTTAGCGGTACAAGATGGTTTAAAAACACTAAATACTTATATTATGCATATTAAAGAGGCAATTAGTCTTTTATGGTTCCGTCCAAATTTAATGAAACTATGGGTAAAATTTTGTATGGAAAATGGACTCAAACCTAAAAGATTTAGTAAAGATGTTCCTAATAGGTGGAATTCAACTTATAAATTATTGAATTCAGCAATTCAAAGATATGATATGTTAGTAAAATGGCTTAACTATTACCGAAAAATTTCACCTACATATTTAATTGCTTCTGTTTTTTATCCACGTCAAAAAATTAATATTTTAGAAGAATATATTACTGCATATAATAGTTGATTAGATTCATTTTTTTTTTCTGACAATGAAGGTTATAAAGCTCAAGATACTAAGGAGATTATAGGAGAAGTAAAATTTCTTCTTCATGATTTATTTAATGAATTTCATTCTAAATATAGTAGTCAAGTTCCTATTAATACCGGATCTAAATTGATGGTTCTACTAGTAGTGCATCACATCAAAATACTAGTAATACATCAATGTTTTCTATAGCACCACGTAAATTTGGTAAATCTACTTTTGAGATTTGTGATGAAGATAGAGATTTTCACAAGTGGTCCGCGTTAGAATGGTGGAAGGGGAAGTAGAAGGATAATCCAATCTTTTCTATTATCGCAAAACATATTATTGTAATTCCGGCATCAACCGTAGCGGTGGAGTAAGTTTTTAGTGTGGGAGGGAGCATTTTAGACGAGCACCGGTCCCGATTATTATCAAGATCATTAGAAATCCAAGCATTACTGGATGATTGACACAAAGCATTTTTGAGAGCACAAGAAATGAACAAGACGGATGACATTGATTTACATTACGACACCGACATTTCTAAAACGAGCAATGCTAGTACAATTGGATCTTCAACTGGAGTTTTCTATTTCACGAATTTCGTCCATCCCAATCCCGATGATGACATTGAAGAGTTAGATGATTAAAATTTAGGTAAATTAACTTGTACTCAAATTACTTTTATGAATGAAAAATTTTCTTTTTAGTAAATGTTGTATCATGATTCATATATGTAAATGGCTAACTCAAAATTCAATATTTAGGCCAAAATTTTCTGTTTCAATAATAAATGAGGTATTTTTCATTTATATCAAACTTGTAAACTTGTACGTATTATATCAAACTTGTTATTTTTCACATTGTAAATTTGTAAATTTGTGAATTATATCAAACTTCTCTTATTTTTTTACATTGTAAATTATATCAAACTTCTTTTTTTTCACCTTGTAAAGTTGTAAAGTATATCACACTTCATATTTTTATTTTTTTTAAAAAGTCGAACTGTGATAAAACCGTACCAAAATCGGAACCGGAACAGTGAATCAGCGGTTTACGAATCGTAACCATAACCGTGAGGCCAATGGCCGGTTCAGGTTACACCCTTTGTGGAACAGTGAACCAGCGGTTCACGAACCGTAACCGACGGTTCGTGAACTGTAACCGACGGTTCGTGAACCGTATTCATGTTTATCCAATGCACCTCTTTATTCATCGAACTTCTATCAAATAATTAACTCATTATTATTTAATTTCTACTATTCAAGTAACACACTAACTTAAATAAATAAATAAATATATATAATCATATTTTATGCTTTTTATAATTTTTTAGAAAATCACAAAATTTTATCTTTAGACCCTTTATATTATTGTTATGTACTTTATATTTCATGTGTTCTTATTCATATTATCAAGTAAATTAGAATTAAAAATATATTTATCTATTCATTCACCTTTAATTTGTATTATTTTTAACTTGATACACTAGAAATGTGGGGATTCTATAATCATAATTAATTTAAATTCAAATCTATACTTGTTAAAATTTGAGTTATTGTATTCTTTTTAGCATAATATTTATATAATTCCTTAGACTTATTTTACACATTTTTATTTTAGTGCATAATAACTATTTATATTACACATGAATGACAAAATTTTGAAGTGAAATAATAGTTAATATAATTTTTTTTGTATAACATTGTTTATACCTCGTTTTTTTTATATATATAATTGAACCAAATACACATTCCATTCTTTGATTCATCAATTTAAACCAAATATTGGAACATGAATCTTGGTAATTTTCTTGTTAACAATTCATAATTTATCCAAACTCAAAAATGTATTCATTTTTCACATAATTAAATTCATATAAATCATATATATTCCCAAATAACTTTAGTTTCCTGCTAATCAAACAAGCTCCTAAAGCTTTTCTCTTAACACAGACTAACTAATACAAGATGAAATGGTTGACAAAGGAATGCAATGAGAAGGGTAGTGAAGAAATAAATGTTCTTATAATTAACAAGTGCAAGATCTACCCCCAACATTAAAGACTAAACTTGCCCTGGTAGCCTTGAAAAACTTGAAGCTTCAAAATCATTTTGTAGTACTGATTCCTAGTTTTAGTTAAAGCACGTTGTTTTGGATATTAGACAGAATAAGATAGAGATAATCTTGGACAAAGTATATATATATATATACCCTTTAACCTTTTAGGTTCTTTGGATTTCTTTCATATTTCTTTCTGTCAGCGAACCATGCAAGAATGAATGATCAAAGAAATGAAGGTCATTTATATTAATTTGAAGCTTTTAAGCATGTATATACAATATATATGCCCTTACACTACTGCTTATAAATTCATTGGTGAGATATAATTATATATTTACCTACCAAGTTAGCTAAATTGTAAGGACTACATTAAGTTTAGAGATGATGAAATGGAATATAATTATATAATGTGGAGCATTAAAATGAAAACAGAAAGTAGACTTGCAGAGTAAATGATTTTGTTGGCATAAATTAATGCATACAGAATAAAGAAATTAAGAAACAACACAAGATCATCAGTAGATCAATATCTGAGAAAATTAACCATGCATGCAACATTAATTCATGAACCACAAAAAAAGTTTTAACAATTCAAAAACTGGAAATATTTTTTGAACAAACAAGAAGTCAATACCCGAACCACCAACCCTTGCTGGCAGGTGAGGCCACAACTGGACACAATTGTTGGACTTAACAGCTAGCAAGGATCCCTTTTGGTGCGCTCTTGACTTCCCTACATCGATCACTACTGTTTTTTTTTTTTTACTGTCTGTCTTATCAATTTCCATAAGATAGAGAGAACTATACCTAACAACTACCCTCACTTCATTGCTCTGTCTATACAGAGGGGAGAGGTGGAGGGGTGGGGGGTGGGGGACTACTACTGTACCACTGCATGCAGACTCAGCTGCATGTCAAAACTACCTTCTACATCCTTCCTAATTACTTATAAACTGCCCCATCTCTTTCAATCTTGTAAAAAGTTGATAATTTTTAATTTCACACCATGCATATGAGAAAAAAGACCATTTGAAATGGTCAGTTATGGTGCATGCCAAAAGAGTTTCTTTTTGAAAGAGATATGAGGGCAGTTTAGGGTAATTAGGGAGTGGAGTTTTGATCAACAGCCAGTGGTGGAGAGGATACAACGTTGTTGTCGTTGTTGTCATGATTTGCGCGATTATGGCAGTGCCACCGCCGGTATTGCTTAATGCTGCAGTGATTTGCTGAACTGTGTTGCCAAGGTGATGGTTAAGAGCTGAAACACTAGACAGGTTGAGCTTTGAGCTTGCTATGGTGCTGGCTAAAACTTGCAGTCCTACAGTGAGTAAACATCCTGCAGAGACATCAGGCAGAATATGTCCATTTTCAGAAGATTTTTCATTGGTGATGATGCTGTCATGGTTGACATTTGTTATGGGGTGAATCACAAATCCCATGGGGAGTAGAGGAATGCATGATGGATCTTCACCATTCATTGCTAGCTGAATTGCATCAACATCAACAGTTGTGTAGACAACTAGACTACCAGAATCATCAGCGCAGCTCTCTTGAAGCATCAGCTCAACTCTCTGGGATGAGTTGCTTGCCACCTGAATATAAATTGCATCAAATTAAGGAAATGATTTTCACACATGAACGCCATCAACACATTAATTATTGAAGATGATAAAACCTTAATATTTAGGAGGATTGAGATGATGTATGGGAAAAAGGAAGCATTATACTCAATTATAACAACCATAAAAGAACGACAGACATCTCAATGCTGGTGGTAAACCTGCCTAGTGTGCCAAAAATGAGTATACAATAATTTGACAAAGAAATCAAAGTGTTAGTAAACTTCTCAAGTGAACCAAGATAAAAGTACTCACATTAATACGAAGAAGAGAAATGCAATTTCCTGGATGAGAGCCATTGGCAATGTGAGCCACTTCATGCAATGAATTCCCATTGGAAAGGACATCCAGCTGTTTCACAATGTCATCATATATATATATAAGATTCTTTTCAGTACTTTTTATAGAAGAACGAAAAATAAAAATAAAAATCAAAGCTTTAACTACTATCAATTATTAACCTGAGCTCGACGGCGTTCATCGCGAAGGAGATCGAAAACTTGGTAGTGTGGATATGGCAACCAAGTAGTTGAGACAGCAGTGAGAATTAGTCCATTGGGTTCACCAGGTTCTGAGACTTTCCTTGTAGTCACTCTAACTGTGTCATCCGCAGCATCAGTTATAGCTGTCCATGAATGCCCCAAGGAAGTGCTTATGTTCACAGAAAAAGTCCTAATCATTCTTTGAGCCAAATTCATCAAATTCTTCCGAGCTTCCGGAGATGGTATCACTGTTAATTAATTAATAAATAATGATCAACATCAACAAGATGATCGATAGAACTTAAAATAATAATAATGCACTAATTTAGACACGCAAATTAAATTATAAAATATGCACCTCCAAGGTCAGAAATATTTCTGGCCATTAGGCTAGCAAGCCTTTCACACTGTCGCTGAAGAACAGCCAACCAACGTTTTGCTCCAAAAGCAATGCCGCTCCTAACAAAATGGTTAAAGATCTGATGGATGCCATTATCCTCGACTTCCACATGCTCTACCCACGTAACCTGTGCATGTACGAATAGGGTTTTATTAATACGATGAGTATTTAACCTAGTTTTTACGTATTACTATAATTAAGTTCCGCCAAAATCGCATGCATGTCGTGGGTACGCAGGTAAAATGCATGGACAACGTTATTAACCTAATTCTTACGTTATAAAAAAAACACAGGAAAAATTATCTACTGTTGAAGACGTAAGAATACACATATAATATAGAGAAATTAACAGGACGACATTAATGTATAAATTACCCTGGAGTATCCATTAGGCATATCTTGAATGATGCAGCCAGAGGGCCGTCTCTTGTAGTAGGGCACGGAAGGAGGATAGCAATTGTGAAAATTATCAATGGGGAAATCCACAATTGCCCAAGTTCCCTCCTCAGCATTTTGATGGCAGTAACGCAGGAAATGAGTCTCTCTGGTGGGCACCAATGGAGAGAGGGCTTGCAGTTCTGCATACATCTGTACACCAAAACCATAGAATTGAAGAAAAAAGAAAATTCATAATTTAGTGGATTAAGCAACAAAATTAACAGAATTTGAATCAAATTCTTTCATAAAAACAAAATACTGACCAGCTGAAGTGAACCATTAGCATGACCAGAAACCCCTGGTGTTACAATTTGAAGGGTTTTTGCTCTAGAAACAATTGATGGAAACAGCTCCATCCATTTGGCCTGAAAGACAAAGAAATAAAGAAATCAAACATTTCTCAAGCCAAACAATATTATGCAATCACATATGTGTGTGTGTGTGTGGGTAATGAAAAAAAAATATAAGAATGGTAGCACTTACAGCATCCAGGAATGCATCAACCAGAGTGATGCTGTTCATAATGACAACCGCATTGTGGCGGGTTGCTTCAGTCCTGAAATCACTAGGGTTCTGTTTGAGGTCCACTGGCCATGGAAACATTCTTGTGTACTCCTCAACATTCAGCATTTCCTTACCGACAGCATTATTTGTTCTTATCCAGAGGGGCTCAAAAGTTTGGCACATCTTCATCAGTTCATTGACGGATGAAATTGCAAGCTCCATTGCAAGAGATTTTTCGTCATCCAAGATCAGAACGCCACCAGTAAAGTCTGGTTCCTCAGAAATGAATGGCACTGGAGCCATAACGTCGGAGCAATCAGTCATTGGCTCTTCAAATTTTGTTGGGAACATATTCATGTCCAAATCCAACGAAGGTGGTCCCATAAGCGAACTTGGTCCAATTGCTGGGATTGGCCTGACACCGTATTGTGAAAGAAGGCAGCATGCTCGATCAAACTGCAAAAACATTCCACAATACTAAAACCCTTTAGTAATAATTTCAATTTGATTCATATCAATCCGTATATGAATTTCATTTTGATTCTGTTCTTGATTTTTTGCCGGAAGGAAAGAGAAAACTTTTCCTTCTGTGGAAAAAAAAATGGATTGTTCAATCTGTCAAAGAAAAGTTAAGAAAACAAAAGGACGACTATCGAAATTCAAGTGCAATTTACTAGAGACTGTTACTCTTTACCATGCCAAAATGGACCAATTTACGAAAATCATCGATCATGAAACTCAATTAGGTGTGAAAATTCAATGCAATGTGATAGAATCAATAAATGATCAATATTCCCATCCAAATAAGATATGAAAATTTTAATTACCTCCTCCTTGAGACGGGCATTTTCAAGACGAACTTGTTGTTCATCAAAACTCATCTCCCCAAGCATGCCAGGACCCCCACAATGAGGGCAAATAATGCTCCTCAATGCAGCTTGCAAACGATAATTCTCATTCTTTAAATTCTCATTCTCAGCTCTAAGCAAGACATTATCAGAGCGGTCTTGTTGTGCCTACACATAAATAACACAAACACATACACATTAAAAAATTACAAAAAGTACGTAAACCATTTAATAAAACAAGATCGAGAGTACTAATAATAATGAAGTCGATCTCGTCGGTTGTACAATAATAATCCGATATTATCCCATGATCGATGCTCATAATAATCCCATTTTCATATCATTAATCCCAAACAACACATGCAATAAATTCCCTGTTTCGTTTAGGATGGCAAATGTCTTAGTAGGTGGGGGTTGACTGCACAACCCACTGTGTGTATTAATGGAATTGCAGACCATGAAAGCAACCGGAAGTAAATGTCATGCCCCCTCATGATTCTATCCCCATCCGCGTGGTTGTTTCTTACGCTTACCCTCGTTTTGGGGCTTAATATTTTTTTGACTATTGATGTAAAAACGTTGTCCTTGGAAATCGTGCAAGATTGTGCTCGATCAGTTTTTCACAGCTGGCTAGGGTTTTTGCTTTTCATTTTTTTCAACTCTGCGGTGAAAAACGAACCAAACCCCACAATGAATTGAATGATATAGGTAAGGGCAGCCTCACCTTCATCTGGGTTCGGCGATTTTGGAACCAAAACTTGACTTGACGGGGTTTCAGGCCTAAATCTTGGCTAAGCTTAAGCCTTTGCTTGTCATCAGGATGTGGGCATTCCTTGAACAACCTGTATAATCGAAACAATTACAACATGCATGTATTAGCGATGAAACCGAGAAGTCATGGAAAATTCATTTCTTTAAAAAAAAAAAAAAAACTTTTCAAACAGAATCATCATAATGAAAAAAAGTTTTAAAAAAGAGTTTTGAAAGTTTTGAGGGGAAAAAACAAAGAAAATCTTACCCCTCCATTTCTTGGATCTGGCGAACAGTGTGCCTATGGTAGCGTTTTTTCTTGGTCTGTTGCTGTTGTTGTTCGGTTTCTTGCTCGTTTCCAGACACCCCTTCAACATGATCACTCCCTGAGCCACTTTCCATGATTTCTTCCTTGCTTTTTGATATCCCAGTTTCCTCCTTCTGTAACAAAACATACATCCAATTAATTCTGTATTTCAAAAAATAATCGTCACGAGCACACACAAAGGGAAATTAAAGAAAAGAAGGGGCATTTGAATGGGCACTTACAGGAATAAGGGGTGGGAAAATATTGAACGGAAGGTTGGACATGAAGTTGAAGTTAGGGTTCTGAAGGGATGAAGGATAGTAGGAATCTGGAGCAACCCCATTCGCAGCTCCCATGGATGACAAAACTTGACAATCTCCAAACATTTTTTTTCTTTTCACTTTCCAAAAGCTCTCCCCTCCAAAAAGGAAAATTCTTGAACAGCAACGATCAGGGTCAAAAATTTCTGTCCTTCCCTTAAACTTAGCTAGACCTGAAAAAGAAAAACAACAAGTTAATTTCACATTTAAACTATCTATCTATCTATAAACCAAATAAAAAATGACAACAAAGCATGATATGGTTACAAAAACATGCTTTGTTCAAAAGATGGGACAAATCTACAGATGAAATTCAAGGCGAAACACCCACCATTGAAATCACACTCTTGTTCACTGGAAAAGGGGAAGAACAAGAACACAGTAAGGAAAAAGTGAGAGGAAAACAAGAAGGGATGAGAGGACTGACTGACCAAGAGAGAGAGAGAGAGAGAGAGTATTTGGAGGAGTGAGAGGAGGAGTGATGTGTTGTTGGGATGAAAGGCAAAGGATCAGTTAAATAAACATACCAAAGAAAGAAGAAGACAGAATATGGTCTTAAATATGGTAAGCAAAGGTTTTAAATAACGGTTGCTGCCTTAATAACGGCAACGTTTAGCTGTTACGAATTATGACGGGAGGTTGGCTTGCTACTTAACGTTAACGGTAGTTAGCCAAAAGGATATGGGATTTTTTTTTCTTGAAATGATATAAAATGAATTTTAATTTTTTATGAATATCAAAATATGTCTTAGATATTAAATGATGATGATGATGATGATGATAATGTTGATCATATTTTTGTATTTTTTACATTTATGATTTAGTTGCAAAAGAATTATAATCGATATCTTTATTTTTTTAAAATGTTAATAAATTGGTTTTTATATATAATTTTGATAGTTACCATTTCACAAGCTTTGTTGTGGAAGTAAAAATGCTAAGAATTTCTTTTTATAATAACTTCATATTAATTTAAAAATATTAAAATCTCTTTTTTATAACAATAAATAAAAAAAGGAAAAAAAATCAGACAAAAATTCTTGTTCACCACCCTAAATTCATAAATGTTTTTAACAATGATTCATATGCATTATAATGTCCAAAATTTTAATCTATAAATGAATGCGTCAATTCTTCACATTAGAGATTAATTTTGTTATTTAGTTAAATTTAAAGATCAAAATTTCATTTCTTTTCCTGAAAAATAAACGAAGAGAAAAAAAAACAGCAAAAGTTTGATGAGATTTTTCTTTTTAGTAAAGGTGTAAAATAACTTCCGTTAGAGGGGATGAGAGTTTAAAACTCAGCGTTATAACACGAGCTAACGTTAATGGACGGAGTTTTAGAGGCGTTATATGAATCCCTGATGGTAAGATTTGAGGGAAAGTGAGGTCATTAAAATCAGTTACAGATAAACATTTTGAGTCTTTGAGAAAAAAAAAAACTAAAAAAAAAAAATGCTCTTTCACCAATACACTGTTTTTTCAAAGGGAAAATAAATTCAAATTTAATTATAAATTTAAACAAATAAAGAAAAAATTAGTTCTTTCAAGCTCTCTGTCGGTGTTTTTTAACTTCTTCTTATTTCCTTTTTTTTGTAATTTTGTTTGTGATTTTTTTAAAATATGAATTTTATATTTATGTATTAATATAATTGGATATTTTAAAATACTTTTTTCACAATTTCTCATTCTTTTACTTGATAAAAATAATTATTTCTTGCCATGCAAACTTATTTCATTAATGTCATTGGCATTTGTGCCAATATAATCATATTTTCATCACTGTAATCCACTTATCATAATTCATGTTTATATTACGTAATTTTGTTTTCAGAATTACAAAAAAATAGAATTGTATTACAGTAATTTTCGTTATCATTGTAATATTGTAATGCACTCAGAGCCATATTTTTCAAATCTCAATGAATAATAATTACTAATAGCATTATATTACTATAATCTCAATGAATTCTCGAAATATAATTATAATAGTGGAATGAGATTTTACAAGATTTCTATAATATGATCATCGAGTTCATATTCTTACAATTTTTTTTTTCCAAATGTAGCTCTTTTTTTTTAATAAAATTTTTATATCTATGTATTTTCTCAATTTCTCATTATTTTATTTGCTAAAAATAATTCATTGCTGCCATGCATACTTATTTCTTTAATTAATGCCATTGGCCTTTGTGCCTATATAATCATATTTGCATCACTGTAATCCACTTCTCATAATTCTTGTTTATATTACGCAATTTTGTTTTCAGATCTAATTACCAAAAAAAATTGTATTACAGTAATTCTCGTAATCATTGTAATTTTTAAATTAATAAGTACTACTAGCGTTATATTACTATAATCTCAATGTATTATCAAAATTATTTAATTATATTAGTGGAATGATCTTTCAAGATTACTATAATATATATGATCATCAAGTTCATATTGACTATTTTTTTTCAAACATAGCACTTTTTTTAATAAATTTTTATATCTATGTATTAATATAATTGTATATTTCAAAATAAAATACTTTTTTTTCTCAATTTCTCATCCTATTAATTGTTAAAAATAATTAATTGTTGCCATACATACTTATTTAATATATGATATTTGCCTTTGTGCCTATATAATCATATTGTCATCAGTGTAATCCACTTCTCATAATTCTTGTTTATATTACGCAATTTTGTTTTCAGATCTAATTACCAAAAAAAAATTGTATTACAGTAATTATCGTAATCATTGTAATTTTATAATGCACTCGGAGCCATATTTCAATGAATTATTACTACTAGCATTATATTACTATAATCTCAATGAATTCTCAAAATTTTATTATAATAGTGGAATGATTTTCAAAATTTCTATGATAGGATCATCAAGTTCATATTTGTAATCCAGGGTTTGCATAATTGTATACTTGTAGATTATCAAAATTTAGAAAAATGAATGTAAGATAGAGTACTACAAAAAATAAAAAATTAGTTATGCATATGAACATTTTTTTTAAGGAAAAATAATAAATGATCCTTCACCATTCCACTGTTTTGCATCATGAGTTTTTCCAAAAAAAACAAAACAAAATTAAATGTAATTAATGAGCAACAAAAAATAAGAAAAATTTAGTCAAGTAAAAAATGAGTAAGAGTAACTAAGTATTCAAACTCTTGTGGCTGCGCATTTTAAACTTCATCTGTATTTAAATATAAATTAAAGAATGTGTATGAGTGTCTAATTAGGGTAAGATAGTAAAATACGAAAGCCATAAATGCAATGGCAAAATATGAGTTTGCAGTAGTGGAATAAATGCACAGTAGTGAGATAAACACATAGCTAATTAAACGTGTGTTGTAGGAATTACGATTGGGTCATAGAGTAACTAGGTAATGAAAATTAAATTAACAACAAATTATTAGGATTGTTTCGAATTTCGAGTTTAGAACTAGTAAAAGTTTAAGATTTATTCATCAATCATGCATCAAATCCACCGATGATCTAATTAACCATCCTAGTTTAGTTACTAAGAAAGATTGGAATCCCATAAACGATCAAAGTAATTGATCATGGTACTCCTACATATTAGATTTAACAATTATATATTATTAACACTATATGAAATAATTAACTCAAAAGAGCAAAGGATTCTAAATTCGAGTGATCATAAAGCAATTTTTTTCACTTAACTCAAAATTGACTTTCATACCGACAAATGCACATTCTCCCTTCGTATGGTATTCAATAATTAATTGATTGATGTTTACATGCTTTTGATTTTTAAGGATCAATTTAAGGTTTATGAATCATTTTCTCAAACAAGAAAAAAAAAAGAAAAAGGAAGAAAGTTATGAATGCTTTCAGTGCCAGAATAATATTAAAAATTATGTCATAAAGTTGTTGCTCCTTTTCCAACTCAAACAGCAAAATTAAAGACCTCAATTGACAGCAACTTTGTCAATAATGTTTGTGAAACCGTCATTGGTCAACTTTGCGTTGACTGACTAATTTCAGATGTAAATCCCATTTGATTTGCTCGATCAACTAGAAGATCAGAACATGCACAAAGACATTAATTTCCACAAGAAGTCGGCCAGTTCCAAATTTCCAATAGAGAAGTTACAACTTACAACAACATTTCACATTCATGATTTGATTATTATTATTATTAATTTTATTTTGGATTTTCATTAGTTTTTGAATCGAGCATTTGGTTCAGCTAATTAATAACTGACTTTGAGGTGCAGTCATAATCGATAAACTTGATTTATCTTATTTTTAGAAATAGAAATGATAGAGGGAGTGAAATTCTGGAGTGAAAAATTGGAGTGACTGACGTGGCACTGATAAAAAGACAAATTAATACCCTAACCAAATGATGAGTGAACCCTAGTGGGTAAGGGATAAGTTTGTCTTTTTATCACTGCCACGTTAGTCACTCCAATTTTTCACTCCATACTCCCCCTATCATTGCTCTTTTAGAAAAATATATAGTGTATGCATCGCATTGTCAGTATATTTTAGATGTGTTTTGTTCTAACTTAGGTACTATCAGAACTATTATATTTTGTGAACAATTCATTTTTGAACTACCCGTTACTTTCATTTTTCGGTTAATTATATATAAAATTTAGGTCTGGCGTCCTCCTCAGAGTACAAAATTTTGCCATTAAAAAAAAGGACTTTTCATTACACTGCTTTAACAAAATCTACATAATTTACAATCCATTTGAAGTTAAAACGTTAATTATTGGATGCTTTATATGCGTATATTTTTAAAGTTTCTACAATGTAATTACTTATTAATGTGTTCACATCACAACTATATATATATATATATATATATATATGAATAAAATCCTCAACTGTATCAGTTGGATGTTTGATTATATAGTGTAATATAAAGCATCAATTTTCATGCGCCAAAAAAAAATAATAATAATAACACCACTAGATCAGAAGTAATAAAGGTTAGTTGAAAAGAATTAATAATGAGAGCTAGCAAATTGAAGTACAAAGATCTTTGCTTTTAGTAGTATTGATCATGAATGCATGGTGTGAAATGAATTTAAAAGTTATGGCCTAAAGGTTCATACTACAACTTCCCAATGTGCATAATAATTAAGTATTCCAATTCTGCTCAATGGAACTCTAAAGTAGTACATATCCGTGAAGATTGATGATCAATGAATCTTCAATTAACAAGCATATATATATATATATATAAATGATGCAGCTATAATATTGATATATAAAATTGATTTCCTCATCAATAAATGAAACCTCTTATTTTAATTTAATCTTTTTATTAAAACAAGCAAAAATTAATATTTTTACATACAAAGAAAAGAAATCTTAATCAACAACAACCAATTAATTTGTAACCACTCATTGTGCCTTAAAGAGAATATTCACATATATATATAGCTCTAGTCTAGTGCCAAACTTAAGGATTAGAGTTTGACGGTTTGAGAGAGCAAAATTTTGTAATATTACTAATAGAAATTATATTTTTATTTTTTAAGAGAACAAAATTCTAATTTTTTTTAAAAAAATTTTTATTTGAAAAAATACACAAAATTTCATATTTATGGATGCCTGACCGTCGGTACTCTGAACTTGGACTAAATTTTCACAAACCATTCAAATATTTTGAGCTTTGATGATAGTTTTATAAGTTATAAGTCAAAAACTTTTATCCCAATAATTTCATGTTAGAGTTAAGTTTATTGGAATAAGTCTCTAAAAAGGCAGAAATATAAAGGGAAAAAAAATCTATATATACCAAGTCAACCAAAGTATCAACTGTGACTTCCATATAGCAAGTCTATGGTTGACAAAAAAAGGAGGACAAGTGAGGCTTGACAATTTCTAAAGTATAAATACCGTTTGACAAAATCTATTTTAAAAAAGGTAGTATATATAAAGAAAGACATTGCCATTGATAAAATTCATTCCACAGATAACTCTTGACTTTGCAAGATTCAATAATTAATTAATATTGGGTTCAAACTTTCGGATTAAGAGTAGGCCAGCTGGTATCCGTTCACAGTTTTTATAAGTCATGGACTATTTCCCATTTTGCTTAATTTTATTTTTTCTTTTTATGAATGTTAAGTTGCATATATATTTCAATAATGATCATAATGGAATTAATGTAAAATTATGTCAACATATCTTACAATTACCAACTTATTAATTTCGTAATATTTAGTAGAATTTTGTTTTTTAGGTCATCAAAATGAATGTATAATTTGTTCTTATTTTTTGTTTTTTTGCAATATTAAAGGGTTTTTTTTTTTGTAGAAATTAATAAAAAAAATGGCTTTATTCACAGATTCTTCACCCAAAAAGGAAATGTTCAGTTTAATTAGGCATACAAAACATGAAGTATCTAAATATGTGAGTTTTTATTCATTTCATTTTTTTTTTAAAAGTCACAGTGGAGTGAAAGAGTGAAGCAATTGTTTTTAGTTGGGAAACCCCTTTGGCTGGAGAATTTTAATTACTGATTAGGTGAAATAGAGAAAATTACACAATTTAAAATTGAATAGTTTAGAGTAATAGATTGTAACTCGAGGTCAAGACACCCAATAAAATATACAGTTATGCATCCACTAAAATTTGAGCAAAAAGCTAGAGTTAGATTATTTATATTTCCTAAAAGAATGGAAATCTTAAAATGGCTTGAATTACAACTAACCTATCATATTTGATACCCTAATTAGGTATCATATATACTTAGAATGAAAGGGAGATGATAAATTAAGCAACAAAACCTTCATCCTAATTCCTAAATCTACATTTTGCCAAGTCAATGAATAATGTTACAAATTACTAATGCATGCATGCATAATTATGTGATGAATTTAGAATTGAAATCCTGCATACTTGAATTAATTCATCATACCTCTCTAAGAAATATTGATATTGCATGCATGGAAATAAAATGCTTTGTCATGCACCAACATCTCTATACTAAAAAGTATTTTTAAAACTGGCTTGCTGTTATAATTAATTTGATAAAACATTTTATTGTTCTAAAAACCAATTCCCAAAAAAAAAAAAAAATCATTTTTATTTTTCACCCCATTCTATATATGGTGAAAATTAATTAAGCAAAAGCATGCATTATGCATATACATACATAATACACTCCGGAAAAGTCAGTGATTAGTTGTCAGTGAGGATCTGAGCCGTTGATTTATCTATTGTGGCCCCCACACACGGTGTCATCATAATCAAACAATGCATACCCTAAAAGCAACGCCAGCGAAGCAAAAGAAGGAGAAGAGAAAGGAAAAGGCTGAGTTTGACATTTTGACTTTTGTTTTTCTTACACTGAAATCAATAAGTCCAAATGCGTCAATCTCAATGTGGACCCTTCAATTCTCGCATTTCTTCTCCACAAATATTTATTTTGGATCTTTTTAGGATTATTTAAAAACACTTAACCCCTCAATGAAAGTGGGATCTTTTTAGGGGTTAACTTTTAACTTAAATTAAAAAAATCCCTCCCTCCAAAAATACCCTTTTCTCACTTAATTTCCTCCCACCTTCAATGTTTGATTGGATAAATTCACTTCTTAAACTTCCCAAATTTACTGCAATTAATCCAAGGAGTCTAAAATTGAATTTGATTTTCTGAATTGAGATGATGAACATGGTATAACAAAATCAAAAAATTATGTCCTCCTTAAAATAAGTATTGATTTGGTCACATTTACAATAGACGAAACAAATTAAAACCAATCTATTTTTATTTTTTTGGGAGTTGAACTCACTAATTATATATATATATTTTTAAGAAAAACCACCAAATATTAGTAGGGGGTTTGGGCATAGACACGAGATTTTCTGTCCAATATTTTATTTGTCTTATTTTGTCCTAATTAAACGTTAGACTGAACAGGACTAGATAAATATTGGACAAAGAATCTGAACTCTTGGGCATAGACCCCTACCACTTAATTGATAAAAAAAATATAAAGTACAAATAGGGAATTACCCCTTTTTATTACATTATCAGCATTCAAATCATAGAGAATAAGAAATTTTCAATACTAAATTCAAAAGAGTTCTAGCAATAGTTACCTCTTTCTCGAATTCTAATAAATTAATTTTCACTAATTATATTAATTTGCTACGTGCACACTACGATAAATATAATTAAGTTGAATTTAAAGAACTCAAATTTTATTCAAAATTATGATAATTCACTCACTTTCTTAATTTCTTTGAAATACTAGTCAATCACAAAAACTCTTATGAAACGATTTATATATAAGACATGATTCATACTCCTTCTATTTTTTAATAAGTGTTCTATCACTCAAGTTTTTTGTTCTCAAATAAATCATGTTCTTTTGCACATTTTAGGACAAAAAATAAAAAAAAAAGGTTCTAATTCTACCCGAATTAATACTCTCAAATTTTATCGTTAATCAAACAAGAGAGATAATATAGAAAATTGTGTATTATTATTAAGGATTTCTGAATATAATTTCTTACTCTTTTATTATTGCATGTTGGAAATCACAATTAATTCACTTTCATATATGAAATTGCACAAGATCAACACCTGCATATCAATACAAGTGAAATGCATTCATTAATTATATAGATGTTCATGTTAAATTTGGGTTCATCATAATTTAAGAGTAAAAATTTTGGTGTGTGTGTTGGGGGGAACCAATACATGAAATATGAGTCAGAAAGCAAAGTGGTCCATTAATTCTTGGCGTGCAAGATGATCTTGTATAGCCATCTAGAAACTGCATGTTCTTAATTAATTAACCCAAAAGACTTGCATTCAATTTTTATTATTATTTTTTTTTTATCAAGAACGCAATCAAACTTTAAGTATTTATGTGTATATACCAAAGAGGAAGCAGTAATGATGCCCTTCCTACAATTTTTAAAAGAGCTCTAGAGAATATTTTGATTGCATGCATACATAGCTCATTTATGTTTATTTCACTTACAATTAATATGCTGCTATAATTTAGAGCTAGCTTTGGCAACTTTTCTTGTGCATATATGTTCCGGCAGAATTTTGCTGTTTCTCTCTTAAGGATATTATTGGACTATAATACTAAATATATAATCTTAATTAATAAAGATACTGATTTTTTTTTTCCTTAGATATTAACCAATATAAAGAGAAAATAAAAAAATTATTGTAAAACTGATTCATATATCAAATAAACAATTAATAGTCATTGAAATCGTAATTCTAATTTTCTATTGTTTTTATTGTACCTTTAAATCGTAATTAACATCCGTTATATATAAGCCCTCTTTATAGGAAACCAACTCTAACGATAAAGATGCAAGAATTGCCCGTAAGAAAAACCCCTCCAGGCAAGGAAAAGAAAGGAAGAGCAACAATGACAGAAACCCTGGATATGTGCTGTGGAAAAGTCATTACTCGTGACTGCATTAATTAATACTGTTCTAGATTTTTGACTTCAGATCGATCAACTAAAGTAGGATTCCAAGATCGGATTTAATGTTCATCATCGTATGATTCGTATTCCTTGTTGCCTTGCAGTCTTGCAGCCTTCCATCGCGCAGTTTCTTCATAATAAAGATGTGATTTTTAAAGGGTTGCTCGTACATGCATGCTTGGTCTAGAGCATTAATATATTTATGCAGAAAAATTTTATGCTGCACGTAATAATGTATTCAAAGGTCATGATAAATTATATTTTGGTTATATTCTTTAATTTTCCTTTTCGTTCTTTGGTTTTTTTGGTTGATGCTAGCTAGCTACTTACATTTTACATGCCAATATGGCAAATTGGAAATGAAAAATGAAAATGTTAATGTGCATCAAGTCGAAATTACCTTCATTTTCAGTACGAGCTGATAAATGGATATTTCATTTTTGTGCTCTCTTCTCTTATTACGTTCAGAATTGTTCAGTACAGTTACGTATACATACCTACAGTGATAGTATAAATCATCCTTCTCTTAAGAATTTTATGATCACATCTCTCACGTTAACGTGGGATAGATAATTAGAAGATACACGTTCTTCATAGAAAAATATAATAATAACACAAGTTCAGAACTTAAAAAATTAAAGTTTATTCAAGGATGATAATGTCGTAATAAAGAAAAAAACGAAACAAAAATAATTATGAAAACTTACATAAATCCAAAAGTTTTCAAAACAAATAAATTTTGGTGAAAAAACGACACACATCATACATCAAAACTCCATTTGTCTTGTAGATATGATCAAGAGTTTCAAAACGGTACATTATAAAAGCGATTCTAAATTTGCACAAGAAAGTTAAACTCATTTTGAAAATAATGAATCAAATTTACCTTTCCCCATCCCTTGGCCGAATCCTGCAATTAAATCCCAGAAATCATGCTCGGCGGTTCCACATCACTCATGCATACTCAAGTACTTTTATAATTAATTTACATTACAAATAATGATCTTTAGATACATTTCAATATTACAATAATTCCTAAAGTTAGCCAATTTGGTGTAGTCAAATTGGTCACAATAGAATTCTTACTGCTTGGTTGAGGGTAGCCGAATAGGTCATGTGGTATCAAATTCAATGACTTACTTAAAAAAAAGGGCGAATTACCTTTTACCCCCCTGTGGTTAGGCATAATCACCCTATCGCTACCTCGTAGTTTTAAAATACCTACGTAGCCCCCTCGTGCTTTGGACTAATGTGGAAAATGGACGGAATCTGTTAAATTTGACGGAAATGAGTAATTTTACTATAATACCCTTAACTTCATTCCCAAATTTCTGAAAATCTTGTCTTCTCCACTGTTAACTTGCAGATCACCATGGTTTATCCAAGTTTTCTTTTTATCCAACATTAATTTTCAAATAAACTAATTATCCATCATTTTAATCAATTAAATTCTTTCTCACCAATAATTCTTCACAATTATCCAATAAACCATAATTTCCAACATTTTTTTTTGAGTCCAGAATCTGCAAAAGGCAAACCAAATCCAAGCAGCCAAAGTTCAAGATTTCTAAATCTTAAATCAGAATATATTCATCAATCAATGCCAAGTTAAAGACGTAATTGACACCAAATCGAACACCTTTATCAAGAATTCTGATTTTGCAATCCAAAGATTACCAAACAGTTTCCTCAATGCAGACCAATCCGAGAAGCATTCAACTGAGTTTCGAATCTCAACACTCGACTCAAACCATTGGCACCGGCCACAACATCTGTGTGAGTCCTCTAATGGGCTACACATCTTCACGGTAAATCACGATGACCTTCTACGAAAATCTCTTCCCAACGACTCTAATGGTGGAAAACAACCCAGCCTCTGCCTTACTGTCTAAATCGAGCTCCCTTGGTGATGAAACCACTATATTCTCACCTGCTGAAGCCAAAGAAAGTATGGCTGCTCATCTCAAGAATGCCAGATCTGTGAAGATCAACCCCAAAATTGAGAGTTCAAAAAAGCAATTTTCAAGGACAAAGTTCAAATCTCAAGGACAAAGCTCAGATTGGTCAGATCTGTCTCCCAAGACTGAATGTAAGGAAAAGCCGGCAAAAGAAGGATGCTCCGTCCTTGGTGATTTCTCCAATCTGAAGCCATTCACTCACTCAGAATTTGACGAGGCTTCAGATGTGACTGGGGCATGATTCAGAGGAACCTAAGTTTAAGGTTTGCAAAAGTCCTAACCTTCATTGTCTCTGAACTACGGAAAAGTGGACTCGATCTTTCGACCCCACCTCCGCCTTGGTGGTGGATAAATTTTGAAGCTGAGACATTGATGCGGAAAAATAGACTCAAACTCTTGACTCTGTAATTGGGTTTTTTGCACTAATTCCGTTGTTGCTTTTGTTAATGCTTCTTGTGGATCCCGATCGGTGTTTTCGTGAAGTGAGCTGAGGCTGCTGCGTTGAAATTTCGATCTGGGCAGCTTGATGAGTTCCGGCCGATCCCGATGTGCTGTGAGAGCAGATCGATGTCGTCGGGACTGAAGCTTTCGGCTAATATCCGATCGGTTCAGTGAATCTTTGAGACAGCCAACACCGAGGCTTGGTGCTGGTCCTCTTCAGCTGGCGGCGTGGACCAGTTGGTGGAGGACAGCGGTGGTGGAGGGCTCTTGTTTGGAAGAAGAAACGAAAGAGAAAAGAAAGGAAAGAGAAAAGAAAAGATAAAAAGAAAACGTGTTCATACACTATTTAAGGAAGGGTAATTTTGGAATAAAAAAAAAAGGTTTAAATATCATTCGCAGATCACAGCGCGTGCAAACTACTTCTGTCAGTTTTAACAGATTCCGTCCATTTTTCACATTAGTCCAAAGCACGAGGGGGTTATGTGGGTATTTTGAAACCACGAGGTAGCGATAGGGTGATTATGCCTAACCACACGGAGGTAAAAGGTAATTCGCCCTAAAAAAAATGTCATGAGATTAATCTCATGGCCTGTCTGAAAAAATCATGAAGTTGTGATATGCACTCTTTTGACGTGTGTGAGATGGGTTCTCTCCCTCTTCCAACTCGCTAATGGCAACAAAAAGAAACAATAATCCCTAAAGTTAATTCCAATAGGCAATACCAGAGATCATGTCCTTCCAACCTGGAAAAGAGAAGAAAAATTAGTAAGGCTATATAATGATTCGTCTAATGAGGTTCTTTAAATATATATCACTTAGGCTGGCTATAATAATTAATGGTCCCTAAGCTAGCGCATGCATGCAGCAGAGAAGAACCATAGAAATTGAAATGGCTGTGATGAGCTCTTAACTTTAAAAAAGTTTCAAAGAAGTGTGGTCCTCTTGATTATATATATATATATATATATGCAATTATGCATCCATCTTCACTGCATTTTGCCTTGATTTACTTGTAATTTAATTCTCATATATGCACATACACAAGGACAAACATGCATCATCAAATCACTGCATTAATTTGCCAAATTCTTAAGGTTAATTAATTTCTAACTTCACTTTCCAGTGCAATTTGATAACATAAAGAAAAAGATGCTAGGGTTTCTTATTGACGTGCATAAAATAAATCAGAATACAATAAAAAATATATATAGCTAGGGCTAGGGATTACACTGAAAACTAAATAGACTAAAGGACCATTAAATAAATACAGCTAATATCCCCCCTCAAACTCACGATGCTACAGCGATATGCATTGAGAGTTTGTCAGATAGGAAACGAAATTGCGAAGTCGAGTGTGCTTTTGTAAACATATCAGCAATCTGCAAAGAAGAAGGAACGAATGGCAATGTGATGGTGCCGATCTGTAGGTGGTGGCGAGTGACATGACAATCAATCTCGATATGTTTGGTTCGTTCATGAAAGACTGAATTTCGTGCAATCTGAATAGCACTCTGATTATCACAATGTAGCGGAGTAGGGTGACAAAGAGAAATACCCATAGCAGAAAGCAACCGACGTAACCAAACAATTTCACAGGTAGTCGAGGCCATGACATGATACTCAGCTTCTGTAGAAGACCGAGAGATGACATCTTGTTTCTTGCTCTTCCATGAAATAAGTGAGTCACCGAGGAAAATACAAAATCCAGTGGTCGACTTGCGGTCCGTAGGATCACCAGCCCAATCCGCATCAGAGTAAGCACGCAACTCTAACGAAGATGTAGAAGGAAACAAGAGACTATGAAACTGAGTGCCCCAAAGATACCTGAGAATACGAAGAACAGCAGCCCAATGAACTGTAGTAGGGGCAGTGACAAACTGACTAACTATCTAGCATTAGTCTCAAGGGGAGTATCAACAGTCCTGTTGTCAGTAAGTCGAGCACGCTCAAACAAATCAGCTATATATTTTGATTGAGATAAGAGATAGCCTTTTGGAGAATAGGCAACCTCAATTCCCAAAAAATAACGTAGCATACCCAAGTCTTTCATAGCGAAGCAACGTGCCAACTCAGACTTCAAAGATTCAATACCATCATAATCATCACCCGTAATAATCATGTCATCAACATATAAGGATAATAGAATACGACCTGCTGTTGTACGCTTGACAAATAAAGCCGAATCATAGTGACTAAGAAAGAAGCCAAGCGAAGTGATCACCAGAGAAAACTTCTCAAACCAAGCACGTGGTGCTTGTTTGAGACCATAAAGAGCTTTGCGAAGCTTGCAAACTTCACAAGGCTGATGAGCGACACCAGGAGGAGGCTTCATATAAACTTATTCATGAAGATCACCATTCAAGAAGGCATTCTTGACATCCATCTGAGATATTCTCCATCTGCAAACGGACGCAACTGCGATCAGAGTGCGAACAGTCGTCATTTTTGCAACAGGGGCAAACGTTTCTTCATAATCTATGCCATACTCTTGAGAATAGCCTTTAGCAACAAGCCGGGCCTTGTATCGCTCAATGGATTCATCTGATTTGGTTTTAATCTTGTAAACCCAACGAGAACCAATGGTATGTTTTCCGGATGGCAGGGAAACCAAATCCCATGTATGAGTCTGATGGAGAGCAATAAGTTCCTCAGCCATAGCAGCCTGCCAAAGAGGATCACGAACTGCCTCTCTATAGGACAAAGGCTCAGAAAGTCGATGAATAGAGGCAACAAAAGAAGCAAATGAAGTAGAATAAGAGGAGTACTCAAAATCGGGGAGTTTAGTCGACTTATGAGTGCGAGTTGACTGACATAGAGGAGGATTATCCGCAATCTCATCCGATAATTGGGTGGTCGTAGGAACAGGGACATGGGAGGTGGATTCCTCTTGAACCAAAGTATCAGATAGAGCTTCATCAGGGTCGGTATCGAAAGGATCAATGCGAACCAGATCTGACTGTGTCATATGATGTGAACTAGCAGGAACAGAGAAGAATGGAATATGCTCTAAAAACACAACATGACGCGAGACATACAATTTTTTACTAACTGGATCAAAACAACGATATCCCTTTTGACCAGCACCATATCCCAAAAAAACACATAAGGCGGACTGAGAAGACAATTTATTACGCTTAGCGTGTGGTCGAAGAACAAAGCAAGTACAACCGAAGACGCGCAACGAGGAATAATCAGGTGAATGACCATACAACTTTTCAAACGGGGACAAACCTGAATTATGAGAAATTGGAATTCTGTTGATCACATGAGCAGCGGTAAGTACTGCTTCCCCCCAAAACACACTAGGAACTTCGGCTGACAACAAAAATGAACGAGCTGTTTCAACAAGATGGCGATGTTTTCTCTCAGCAACACCATTTTGTTGAGGAGTGTCTGTACAATAAGTTTGATGGATAGTCCCATCAGAAGCAAGTAACTGAGAAAAAACATTAGAAGTGTATTCACCCCCTAAATCACACCGAAAATATTTAATGACAGTTGAGTGTTGGGTTTTCACAAGAGCTCGAAAGTTACTGAATATGGTAAGGAAATCAGACCTGCGTTTCATAAGATAAACCCAAGTATAACGAGTGAAATCATCAATAAAA
Organism: Ophiorrhiza pumila; assembly: GCA_016586305.1. Taxonomy (NCBI): domain Eukaryota; kingdom Viridiplantae; phylum Streptophyta; class Magnoliopsida; order Gentianales; family Rubiaceae; genus Ophiorrhiza; species Ophiorrhiza pumila. Next base: position 32,478,696 of record BLIW01000008.1, on the reverse strand, counting down.
GATACATAATATCTAGATCCTCCTTTGGTTGATACAGGAGAGGGTCCCCACACATCAGAATGCACAAGATCAAATGGTGCAATGGAAAAAGAAATACTTTTATTAAAAGGCAAGGCTGAAAATTTAGCCAGTTTACAACCACTACAATCAGAAATATCATGACTGTCTAAATGACCTAAAACTCCTGTAGACACCAAAAACTTTAAACGAGACCCAGAAACATGACCTAAACGAGAATGCCAAAGATAAAAATCAGAAGACGAACGACTCAAACGAAAAGATGACAAATCCACACTAGAGGCAGCAATATCTGATATTTTTACCTCATCCAAAACATAGAGTCTCCCTTCCCTATGGCCTATCCCAATCACCTTCTGAGATCGCAGGTCCTGAACAAAACAATTGGTAGAGGTAAAAAAAACTAAGAGGTCAGAATCACACAATTGACCAACAGATGCAAGATTTAAAGTTAGACTAGGAATATGGTATACGTTTGAAAGAGATAAACGAGATGTGTGAACAGAGCCAATTCCTGCCAATGGCATTGGAGTACCATCAGCAGTTATGACAGACAAAGATGGAGCAGAATTAACAGACACAAAAGAATCAATATCAGGAGATATATGATGAGAAGAGCCTGAGTCTAAGATCCATAAAGGAGACGATTTACCAGAATTATCAGACAAACCTTTAGGAGAGGAGGCAGACATGGCATGAGGCTGTGAAGCAAGGAACTGCTTAAACTGCTCCATCATTTGTGGATCCAAGGATGGGACAGCAACTGCATTATTAGATTGAGGTGGACGATACGTCCATGGAGCAGTCTGTGGTGGGTGTTGTTGTTGAGGTGGTCGCTGTTGGTGCTGTTTACCTTTACTCAACAATTTTGGACACTGAGCTTTCCAATGACCCTTCTGTTTGCAGAAAGCACATTCATCCTGAGATACCTTAGGAGCTGGTCTGTTTTGGGTGCCAGGCGGAGACTGTTGTGGAGCAGCAAAGACGGCCGGAGGTGGAGGTAGGACAGACCCCGTATTAGCTTTAGACTTAAGCCGAATCTCCTCTGTTAAAAGTTCATGAAACACAGAATCAACAGACGGAAGAGGAGAACGATGTAGAATTGTGCTACGCAATCCCTCAAAATCATTTCGAAGAGCCATCAAAAACTGTACCAAGCATTGTTCTTCCCTACGAGCCAGATATGGTTCAAATTTTCGCAGCTCTGCAGACTCAGTGAGAGCCAACTGATCCCAGAGATTAGACATGGCAGAATAAAACTCCTGAACGCTCATATCATTCTGCTGAAGTGCGCGAATATCTGCCTCCAACTGATACTGCTTGGCGAAATTAGATTGTGTGTACAATCTAGTCAGATGATCACAAACCTCTTTAGCCGTCTCATACTTGGCTAACTGAACACCAATAGAGTGGGTAACAGAATTGTTAATCCACGTAATAATTTTCGAATTATCAGACTCCCAAATATCGATCAAGGCTGCATAATCGGTCGCCTTATCGTCTGTAGGTTTAATCCGCACACCTATAACATAGTTCCACATAGATTTTCGACGCAAGAAATTCTTCATAACGTAGCTCCAATACGTATAGCTTGGACCATCCAATTGAACACTAATCGACTGAAGTGAATCATCTTTACGACTAGCCATGATGACAGAGGCACAAAAAAATAAAACTCCCAAAATCGAAATCAACAGATTCGAAATGCCCAAAATCAACAGAATTCAGACAAACAAACGTAAGCAAAAAACACCACTAAACCGAAATCAACAGATTCAAAATACCCAAACAGTATCTCGCTACAGTACCCGAACAGTATCCCGCTACAGTACCCGAACAGTATCCTGCTACAGTACCCGAACAGTATCCCGCTACAGTACCCCGAACAGTACGGCTACAGTGCCGCTGGAACAGTAACGCCACCGCTACATTACACCGCCGCTACAGTAACCCTAACTTCAATCAAGTAAAGAGAAGCCAAGAATGGTGACTCTGATACCATGATAACATAGAGAAAAAGATGCTAGGGTTTCTTATTGACGTGCATAAAATAAATCAGAATACAATAAAGAGTATATATAGCTAGGGCTAGGGATTACACTGAAAATTAAATAGACTAAAGTACCATTAAATAAATACCGCTAATACAATTAATAGAGGGAGATTTATATATTTGTGTTGACCCATCAGTCACGACCGACCATTGCACCCTCAATTTTCATTCCCAGAACATATATGCTCTTTTAAAGATTATTAGAATATTAAAATGATTATGTTCATGAATACTACTGATGGACTTATTCTCAACGTACGAGTCAACAAATAAACTATTGTTAACGAATACCTATGTATAGCTAGCTAGATCGAGTTAATTTTAACGTTTTCTTCACTCTCTGAAATTGTTTAAATTAATGTTGACTGTTATAAAATTTTTTAATTGGAGCTACCCCCAGATTCTTGGCTACGATCACGGTGATTACAATACTAATAATAGACGAGCAAGCATGCCTGGATGGATGGCCAGAATGTCGATCACATGAATCAATTGTGGGAATTAATGACTGTTTCCACGGCGGAGGTTGTAGCAAATTGTTCAAAATGCCGAAGTGAAATTGGCCCTTCATTAGGGGAAGTCATGATGGTGGTGGCAGTTGGGGGTGCTGAGATTGTGACATACCCAAAATAAAACTTATCATTCATATATTTGAGTAAATGAAAACAAACAAGTATTACAAAAAAATCATGTGTGGAATCTATTCATATATAATAATGCGATGAAACGGAATATTAATAACGGTTGAAATTACTATTCTAATTTATTACATTGAAATTATGATTAACTCTCATATTATATATGAATTTATTTAACATAGGACAAGCTGAAGCACTATATATTGGTTTAATAAGGTGTTGAATGGGTATTTCATGTCATGCACTGACTATGTAGTTTGATTCTCATCAATCATCATTGGATGTAAATTAAGGAGGTTTTAAGCCATGCTTACGAGGCTTGAGGTTTTGCTAATTTTAAGTGAATAAATTAAATCAATCAAACTATTGACGGTGATCATGAAAGATTGACAAACAATATTCGATCAACTAATAGTTAGAACTGTCAGAATAAACACAATTTGCTTCACTCAATATTGATTGAGATTTTTGAAAAACATTTACAGTGATTTTCTCACTATTTCATCTGCCTTTTAAATTTCTTTCTGAATATATATAAACTTAGATCAAGATGAGAATGAACAAGGTTGGAAGCTAATTAAGTGTTGAACAGTACTGGTTTAGCTTGCATTAATCTTCATCATTTATGACAAAAATTTCTGGTCAAAATGTTTAGAATAGTATTAATAAACATGCATGTTACAATACTATGTTGTAAGACGTTAATAAGTCCTAAATATCCCGAAGTCATTAGAGTTCCATCTACAAGTCCAAAACTCATTTCTTTTGCCCATGAGTCAGGAAGTCTTTTTTTTTTTCCTACCTGATTGATGAATTCACATGTGAAGATATCTACACTTCGTTGTCAAAGAGTCAGGAAGTCATTCGTATTATTAATTCTGTCATAAAAAAAACAATAAGTAATATTCCTAAGGAACAATTGATTTGAACCCAATTCTACCATTGATGTTTCACAGATTTCCTTGGTCTGAATGATATTATTACAGTTCATATGCGCTGCTTCTATCAGCCACACAGGAAACTGGTTTGTCCAGTTGGACATGCCAATGAAACCGAATTAATTTGGTAATTTAGAAGATGTCTTGTTGAAAGCTAGCAAAATGTAGGCTTAGAGCTTATTATTGAAGAAATGGAAATGCAGACATTTCCTTTGTCTTTGAAGAGTATATGCATCAGCTAAGCTAATGCTTGGAATGGATTTGGAAATGGATGATGGCCCAAAAGGGTTGGTTTTAAACAAATTCTAGTTTAAGTTGATGGCATTGCAGCCATTTGAAAGTTTTGCTGGGGATAGGATGCTTGTAGTCATCCTCACCATAAACAAAATTTGTCACCATTTACAACTCACTCATCAGTGCTGTTTTTAAGCAATATGGGAGATGGTAATATATATACACAAATTCTTGTCAGTAGAGACCCTTAATCCATAACAATAGTCCCTTTACATAGACCTAATTAACAATAGAAAATTTTAATTAAGAAAAATATAGAAAATTACACACAATTTAGCATTTTATTATTTAAAAGTAATCCATGAAATACCCATTACTAAATAACTTTAAACCTTTTAAGTTGGGTAAATCCTGAAGTTGAAACGATTAAAATCCAGTTGTGGTATTATCCACCCTTCTGAAAATAAGATAGATGTTGCCGATTGAAAAAAAAAAAAATACCAATTACAAAACAACTCAAAATATTGGATAGCTCAACCACTAAAATGTATTATTTTTCTTTTGCTCAACACAAGTCAAAATATAAATTACAAATAATAAAAATCATTATTTTAATACTGTGAAAGTAACATAAATCATTTTTTATATCATTAAATAGCTATATTCAACATCAAGCAAATATCAAAGAAATTCAAAAATTCGTAAGTGACAAAAACCTACTTAAATCAATATAAGTTTTCTAAACACTAATAACTAATAAACATTCAAGGTATAAACTTCAAAAGTTCTCAAAACATTCAGTCCTTGTAAATATGAGTTTTCATTCAATGAAATTGATTTCGCTCTTTTTTTTTTTTTTGAAAAAAAGTACAACCACCTTACCACCTATAAGGAAATATGCAACAGATTTGCTCCAAGGTGCAAGGTTCGAATCGCAGGAGAGTCATTTAATCACCCTCACTGTGAAGGCCTCCTGCTTATCTGCCTCTGGGTACCTAATTTACATCCAACGTGTTGCCCTTGGGGTGGGTCGGTCAGGGTGCCCGGAATTTACACCATTTTTTTGCTCCAAGGAAATATTTATATTATTGCAAACTATGCCAAATCAATCATGATTTTAATTTATTTTAGAGAATGAATAAGGAATTTTTTTAAAAGTTTAAATATAAATTCAAATAAATAAATAAATAACCAACAAGTCACTATTTTCACGAGCAATCTGATTATATGAGATATTCATTTAAAAAAAAAAAAAAAAAAACCTTATTAAACAAAAAAATTTCTGAAACACAAACTGCCAGTAAGAAAAATCCAGACTCCAGACCGCAAAAATTAGTGACATAGCTTCCGCCACCGTCTCCACCGCTTCCGTTGCGGTCTCCGCCGCCACCACAACAATGTCTCTCCTCCACCACCACTTCCCAACAACATCCATCCTCTTTAAACCCACTCCAAACCTCAAAACCCACCTCCATTCTCTCGCTTTCTCCACTACCAACCCATCGTCACCATTGAAAAAAAACCATGCCACCATTTCCCCCATTTATTCTTCTTCTTCCTCCTCATTTTATTCTTTTAACGACCCCTCTAAACCCTCCGAACCAAAACCATCTTCTCCACCCGACGGCGACGTCTCAGAAACCAAGCCCACAACATTTTATGACGAATGGGGCGAGAAGTCGGAGCCCGAACCCGAACCCGTTACGAAGTTTTCTGGCCCGGATCCTCCCGGGGAAGATGCAGACGACGAGTGGGGTCGTGTAGGGGTTAAAAATGACGGGTTTGGTAATGGGATTCCTGGGGTTGACGTTGATGATGGTGAGAGTGAGAAGCTTCGGGACTTAAAGAGAGCTCTTGTGGATACGGTTTATGGGTCGGAATTTGGGTTTCGGGCATCCACGGAAGTTCGAGCTGAGGTTCTTGAGTTGGTTTCTCAGCTGGAGGCTTCTAATCCTACTCCGGCTCCGACTGAGTCCCCGGAATTGCTTGATGGCAACTGGGTTTTGGTGTGAGTTCATTTACTCTTTTTTTTTTTTTTAATTTTAAATTATGATATGAATTCCACTGCAGTACAAGCACATTTCTTTTAAATGTGTATGCCTTGCAATTTAGAAGAGTTGAATGCAGAAGTTGCGTTATGCAAATGTCTCTTATGAACTTGAGCTTTTGCAAGTTTTTGACTTTGTGCATTCTGTTCTGTTTAGGAATAATACATTGATGTACTTGTGTATATTTGGTGGAATGCATAAAGTTAGGCCTATGAAATCTTAACCGTTGTGAATGGAGATTGTGAATGGAGAGGGTATTTCTATGATCTGTTGGCTCCTTGTGCTGCAATTCTTCTAGTTGAACCCGAAAAAAAAAATTGCCTTAAAATATTCAGCAGTTTTACTTTCAGTTATGTTCATTATAATTATCGCAAAGTTTAGTTTCCCCTTTGGCTTATTGCTGATACCCATGTTGATGTTATACCTCCGGCCTGATTGTACATATTTTGGTTGTAATTAATTCAAAGGTATTGCATTATGGCAAAAGAAAAAAGAAAAAGAATGATAGTAAAATGAGCAGTAGACACTAATGTTGAGGATGAATTTTTGTGTGTCAGGTATACTGCATTTTCAGAGCTGTTGCCTCTTCTGGCAACAGGCAGTATACCATTGGTGAAGGTTGAGAAGATATGTCAATCAATTGACTCCAGCAGTCTAACCATCGAGAATTCCACCACAATTTCTAGTCCTGTTGCCTCCCTCTCTTTTAGTGCCTCAGCTACTTTTGAAGTAAGAAGTCCATCAAGAATTCAAGTTCAGTTTAAGGAAGGGATATTGAAGCCTCCGGAAATCAAGACAAGCATAGATCTACCTGAAAGTGTTGATATTTTTGGGCAAAAAATCAATTTGTCACCTGTGCAACAGACTCTGAATCCTCTGCAAAATGTTGTGGCTGGTATTTCAGGTGCTATTTCTGGTCAGCATCCTCTTAAGATTCCTATTCCTGGTGAGAGGACAAAATCATGGCTTCTTACAACATACCTTGACAAAGATCTCCGTATTTCAAAGGGAGATGGTGGCTTATTTGTGTTGGCTAAGGAAGGGAGTCCTCTTCTAGACCTATAGCCAGGTGATCTCTCATTTACTCTTCGCACATCAACGGCTTTTAGTTACTGTCTCCTTTACTATATGTGTTTCTACAGAACTGAAACCTATGTATCCATTGCTGACATTGCTGTTCTCGACTGCAAATTTTGTACATAACTAATATCAAGTGGCATTTTCGGGGCGCTGCTGTGAGACCCCTGATATATTCCTTTTCTTCTTGCTTTAAATCTATATTTAGTGGGTCTAGACCCTAGAGAAGCCAAGTCTAGATATTATCACTGGAAGTTTGTACTTTTTGTTCTTATGACATAACGTTAGGTGGATTATGCTAAATTGTCAATTTGTTGGTTTAATTTGACATAATGATTGGTATACTATGTTGAGCTACCAGGAAGGTGAAAAGTTGTATTTGGTTCCATAGTATGTTTATCACTGCTTAATGCTGAATTAGAACTGAATTGCATGTTTTGGTTTTTGACATATTACGACCGAGTGATATAACAAATGTGAACACAACAGTTCTACACAATCTGGGAGCTTCTAAAATTACGTACAGTTGTTGGTTACCATGTATGGTTTCGGTACTTTTAAGGCTGTAAGATTGATTATATGTGCAAGAGACACTTTTTACATTATATACACCATTGGTGATTACTTTTTCCTATATAATAAGTTAATTAAGGAGGGATCTTAAGGGATCTTTAAAATTGAAAATGTACAATTCCAGCATTGCTGAAGATGTCATCTTTCCACACCAAAACTAAGAAATATTTACAATAGACAGTGTATCTCCTGTTGTTATTGGAATTCAATCCTGTTTAACTGCATTATATTGACCTTACATTCGAGTTCTTCATCAAATGCAGATTCAATACATTCGAAGATGTGATTTGACGATGAGTAAGCTACAAGCATACACTGTGATTTTATCGTGGGATATGTTTACAGAAGTCTGGAAACTGTTTCAGACCTTGCTACCTGAATCTTCTTCTACAAATAACCATCAACAAAAATTTTTCATCGGGAAATCGTTACTATTCAGGTTCATATGTGGTGGCCTCCTTGAAGGTTAACCTAATTAGTGTTTCATAGTTTTACTTTACTTTGACGTAAAGTATATAGCACCTACTGCAAATTTTTCATAGTTTTGAAGTGCCGAATCAAATTGTTTGTGTGAAATGAATACTGATTACAGATTGACATATAGGTCTTACAATGATTGTCATAGGCTTATAGAGCCCAGTGTAAATTTTATCTATGATTCCTATTCTTGTCTCAGTTGGGCTCATTTTGGGATTGTGTTTGTCCGGACCAGAGTGGTGAAATTTGGCATGTTTCCAAAAACCACAGGGGAAAATGGAGGAAATAAAAAGCAACAAAAAGAATAAAGATTGTATCAAGGAGGAGGAAGATTGAACATAGCTGATAAGGGAATCATGCATGCACTAGAAAGATATCATTTTGGAAATGGTACAATATACAAACTTCATGTGTGAAGATGGGAAGACTGAGTTTATACTCTTAATCATCCCTCCCTAAAATGAGCTGCTGTACATAAATTGTTTAACATTGTTCAATGAGATAAAACTTGACCTTTTTAAAGCTTTATCAAATTAATCAAAAGGAAAAGAAGAAAAGCTGCCTAAAGGAGTGTTTCAATGCTGTATAAAAATCTTCCTCACACTACAACATTTTGCTTGTTGACTTAAAGTGGACTGTGCAAATACACTACTAAGAAAAGTAAATGATTAAACGAAATGGAAGTCAATGTTCCAGTCTTAATCTATTTTATTGCTCTTTTTTCAGAGTTAAAAAGAGTGATTTATTCCATTCTTTCCATAAACAAATTTACTTATTTCTTGGAGAAACTATAGCATCGCCATGGCTTTGTTGGCTTGGCGAAGATAAACTAGTCTAACTTTCCAAGTCATGAATTTCAGTCAAACTATTATTAGCATGTAGTTCGTATAATAAAGATTAGAACCAAGAAAAAGACCCGGTAATAGTTGAAGGCTCTAAAGTCCAAGTGGAGTTCAAATCTTTAGAGCTAAAAACAACCAAAATTATTTCAAGAATTCAACAACAAACAGTACAACAACAAAGGAAATGTCAAAATGAACAATGCCATAACAAGCCCGGAAAGGAAACTCCCTTCAACTCTTCTTATAGATTTATTTGTGCTCCAATGAAAAACAACCCAACCAAGTCGTAATCCCATTCCACAGGACAGGGCTCGATGAATGGAGCCAATTAAAAACGACTTGTTGGATTAGGAATGGTATACAAATTCATTTATTAAGTAAGGCCTTTTGCAAAAACAGTTGACAAAGTCATGGCTGTCATGATCATCAAAAAAGACGTGCGCGTCTTCACGAAATTCCCGCCATTTGTGCCGCCCATTTTGCCCTTTTCATAAAGTATTGTCAAATGAAAGAAAAAAAAAACACCATTATGATATGATCATTTCATTATTAATCAAAATCTTAGTCTCCTAATGTATAGATAGAGTAGTAGTACAGTTAGGTATATAAATATAATGTCGGTTAGGACATGCACCTTTCAATAGTTTGTTTTTATATGTTCGTTCAAAGCACTGTTCAATTGGGATCCGATTAGTTCGTCGAAGGTTTAGTGGAAATTTCTAAGGATCCCTCGTAAGTGGTGGATCACACTAACCGAGTCCCAAGAAACAAACCCTTTTGGAGGGTACCACCATTTGATCATTTGTTGGATCATCGGCACAAGAAATTAACTCAGGCACGAACATTCACACACACACATATACACAGTGAATATTGATAATTCTTGATCTTAGTTATCAGTGAAGAACCCTTAATTCTGTATCTCTGCTCTAAAAAATAGCGACCCAATTTCAGTTTCTTTCTTAAAGATTGATGGCAAAGCTACAAAGGGAATAGTCAGGAATCAGGAACAAGGGGAAAGAAAGATTGAATTTTTGGGAAATTCAGGGGGGTTATTTTTGGCTCTAAAGGATGAGTAAAGAGCCAGTGAAGTTGGATGATGAGCAATTAGCAGAGCTACGAGAAATCTTCCGATCATTCGACAGAAACAACGATGGAAGCCTAACACAGCTAGAGCTTGGATCACTGTTAAGATCACTAGGACTTAAACCAAGCCCTGATCAGCTCGAAACTTTGATTCAAAAGGCAGATAAAAACAGCAATGGATTAGTTGAATTTTCAGAGTTTGTGGCTTTGGTGGCACCGGAACTTCTACCAGCGAAATCGCCTTACACAGATGATCAGTTGAAGCAGTTGTTTAGGATGTTTGATAGAGATGGTAATGGTTTTATTACTGCTGCAGAGTTGGCTCATTCTATGGCTAAACTTGGACATGCCTTGACTGCTGATGAGCTTACTGGGATGATCAAAGAAGCTGATACTGATGGTGATGGGAGGATCAGTTTTCAGGAATTTTCGCAGGCGATTACTTCGGCTGCATTTGATAATTCTTGGAGTTAAAACCTGGGATTCATCAGGTAAGTTTTGCTTCAGTGTAATTCCTAGCAATAGTTTCATATGGATGAAACAAAAATTTTACAATGTTGTATGATTTTGATCCTAAACTGTCATAGTGATTCTCTTTTATCGTTCTGTCTGGTCCCAAACGTTAGTTTGAATTTATGTTTTGGTTTAGTTTCTCTGTGTTTCTATGATTAAAATACACTTGAATCAGAATGTTATGAAAATTGGAAACTGATGCCAAAAGCTTTTTCATTCCTTTTTTTGATTACTCATGCATCTCACTCGCAAGAGATATTGAGTTTTGATGTTTGTAGTTCAACAGGCTGACGAATAATCAAAGCTTTCTTGAAGTTAAAATGTTGAGTAATGCTTCTTTAGTTTACCAAATCAAAGTTAGGTCTCAAGTCTTTTCGGTTTTAAGCAGAACTTGTTATCAAATATTGATTGATGAACATGAGGAGAATCATTTTCATAGTTTAAGAGCCATTTGAGTCTTTTTCAGTTTTGGTGATTTGGTGGATGAGAATATACCTAAAGTTGGACCATTATGATAGTTTCATAGCTGTGAATTTACTCCCTCTTTCAATTTTATCTTTATACTTGAGGATGCTCTTTTTATTTTGCCATTCTAGGCTTCCACACTACTCTTTGCCTTTAATTTCAATGGTATTAATTGAAGTAGCCATGATTCATGAATCAAGAGAAGTCTTCTTAGTTAATAATCATAAACGCGTGAGGTGGATGGAGGTCTGGAAAGAACATTGACTCCGCCAACCAAGTTCTTGAAGTTGTTAGTTTGCTGAGCTGACCTGCAAAAGAGTTGCTGTACCTACTAAATTCTCCCATTACTTATGCAGCAATATGGAACAGAAGCCACCATACTTCTTTGTTTTTACTGCTGAAATTTGGTATAAACACAGTTTTTAACATTAAAACTCTTGTACTAGGACAAGAGTTGTGATAAGTTACCAACCAACGTAAAACTTTACCAATCTAATGATTTGGATCGCGTTCGCCACTCTAATGATTTGGACCGTATTAGAAAACCCTTATGCAAGTAGGGAAAATATGATCCATCCTCTGCCTCATCAATTGTTAGAACAATTATATGATACAATGGCTTGAGACAACTGATATTCTATCTAATGGGAATGAACAAATTTTGGAATAACTTTTGCGTTAACATTTTGTGGATGATTATGTTGGAATTTGAAAATCCAAATGTAATATCTTTGCAAAATTCTTGTGTTGCAGTTTAGGCATCATTCATCAACCACTTGGGCCGATGGTGGTTTCAGAGGAAAATCGTGTTTCCTTCAAATGTGAAGGAATTACAGTGACTACGGAATGGAAATACTTTGCTCATTCGCGTGGACAAGACAGATACCCTCCTGCATCATAGGGATAGCCAAGATTGTTTTTTTTTTTTTTATAATTTTTGTCACAATAAGCCCCAGTTATTCTTTTTTGCTTTTTTTTTTAGTTTATTTTGCACCTATGAGTTGAGAAAGCATCTTCAGTTGTAAAAATATTTGTTCTTTTTCACATTTTACTGCGTGTTAAAGAGTAATGAATTTTGCAATTCTCATGTAAAAGTTCCAACTGTTTATCCACTAGATTATGTGGAACATGAAAGGGTTTTGTTATTCCAAAGTCCAAACCAAAGGCAAAGGGAAACAAGTTAATATTGATTTGTGTGAGAAACTGCAGAAAGTAGCAAAATCATGAATTAGATGCAACTGATATCTGCCTGCATACAAATCTTTACAAAAACCAAAGCTGACCATAATACCTAGCAAAACGCATTCTTTCGGGTGTGCAATAAGGCCATGAATCGTGTATGTATTCAGGCACTCACAAGTAATTGTCAGCATCCCATTCCTGGAGGAGCTAAAACTCTAAAACAATGAGCAACTTTCAGACTTAAATGCAGATATTAACCATATGGCTAGACTCGACATCACCTTATAGGATCAAGAAAGCCATTACTAGTAGTTCATTTGAGGTCTAGAAACATTCTAATAGTGCTATCTTCTTTCGTTCATTTTCTAGGTGACGGATGATGAAACCAAACTGGATTCCCTACCAGCAAACACAGTCAGAAATCAAATTTGCAATGCGCCGAGGTAGAATACTTTAAATGGGTTGAGGGTGAAAGTACAAAGATATCAAGCCTCACTAACCAGTTCTACCTAGTAATATTCAATCATATAATACAAGTTTGAATCACAATCTGCTAATTCAGCATTCATCTTCCTGTTAAACGTAAGCAAACTTTTGTAAAATGGCAAAGGAAAACTTTTGTGGCTCCAACCAAGCGTAAGCAAACATGAAAGAAGCAGTTGCACAGCATACCAAGCCTCCAACTGAGCATACATCAATAATATAAGCAATAATCCTCGCAACATATTTCTACATTCATCAAAGCAAGATCTAAAACTCCAAAAACCGCGTCTATACCAAGTAGAATATAGGGGTTCTGTTATGTCTACTTCAAAATTGGTGTCAGCTACTTTTAAGATTGTGTAACAGAAACCCAAGGGTCACACTGGGAGTAGAAACAACTATAGACCACATATATCCAGAAATCATCTAACCTACCTCCAATTACAAAAGGAGAAATCTCAAGTTAAGAAATGCTTCGCCTTTGAGATATGAAAACATGAACAAAGCAAATGGTGTAAACTTGCTTTATGCCTTCTTCTTTTTGGATTTGAGCATCACAAATCCAATAAACATGCTGAGGAAGCAAAGAAGAGCCACGAGAGCGAACACAGGAATGAGGATGGCATACTCTTGAGGCAGAAAGTACTTGTGCACGAAATGATCAGTGTCAACGAATGGCTGAAAGCACACAGACAACACAACTCATACATCAAAAACAAAAGAAAACATCCAGACGTCAAGCTAGAAACATATTTGAGGACTATTAAGTAAAACAACTAACCAGGATGATCACCCAGAATGTATAGTAAGTGAAAACGGACAAGCTGATGATGGATAACAGCAGCCCAACTGCCCTGTCTGCTAAATCCATCTACTCCTTTCCTTTTGCTCTTTGTCTTTGAACCTTCACACATTGTAAAAAAAACTGTAATTTCACAAATGTAATACAAATCCTGCAACTGTTTCAAACCAAAAGATGACAAGCCCACAAAGATACACAAACAGAAGCAAGAAAAGCAGTCCATTGTCTATTCTAATCCCAAGTTCCCCACCCAATAGGAGCTGAAATGAAAACAGAAAACACCATCGAACCCATACACAATTTCTTCCAAAAACAACACAAGCATAAAGATCTAAACAGCTGAAGCTTCGAAAATCCATCAATCTTTTGTACAGAACTTAACTAGCCCACATCAAATGTACAGACCATCAGACAAGCATGTGGCATGGCATTAAATTGAATCAATTAAGCAAGTTACAGATTATTGAAATGCATAATTTTCTTAACCATTTTCACACTTCCCCTTTCACCAATACTCTGCCTTCATAATAAACTACTAAAACTTTCCACATATATAGTCATAAATTACTTGTACAAAACCCATTTCACATCACAGAGCAACCAACTTTTCATCCTCAACATCCATATAAACAATAATTTTAATTTCCAAAAAAATTACCAAACTATTCTCACAGGATGAACAAAAAAAAAGGGCTACTTCTGCATCAAAACAAAAGGGCAGACAGCAAATATTTCAAAATATTATAATCAATGCAAACATGTAAATAGAACCCAATTGTACCATGAAAGATCACCTGAATTTAAGCTATGCGTTTTTTTTATTCAAAAGCATTCCATTCCACTACCCTATTTGATCTTCTTCTTCTTCTTCTGTTCTCATTTAAAAAACTTTATTTTGTGGTATGCTCTGCTGTGCCCATCTCCAGGGAAGCTAAGGTATACTATTCCGGGATTTGCTAAGTTAGTCCTCCTTTTATTTTTATGTTATTTTTTCTTAGCTAATAATTTATTCTTCATTTTCTTGACACCTATGCCGTTTGCATTATTATTGTGTTTTTTTTTTTTATTTCACATTTATGCCAGGTAGACTTAAATCTAATTTGTAAATAAGTAATGATAGGGGAGTGAAAAATAAGAGTGAAAACGGAAAGTGAATGACGTGACAGTTATAAAAAGACAAACTAATACCCTAACCAAATGATGAGTGAACTCTAAGTGATAATGGATAAGTTTGTCTTTTTATAACTTCCACGTCAGTCACTTTACGTTTTCACTCTAATTTTTCACTCCCCCTTACTCTTTGTAAATATATCAAAATATATAACCTTTAATCACCCTTTTTGAAACTTTTCAACTAAAGTAAGTCAATTTTTCACTAGCAATAATAATCATGAATTTAGAGCATGAAATTTGCTTTTGATTTTTTTTAAGCATGTTTTAAATAAAAATAAAAACAATATAATATGGTATATTAAATATAAACGGGAAAATGAGTTTAAATTCAGCACAATGACAAAATGACCCTAGATTAGTTACGATTGCAAAATGGGGATCCATAGAAAATGGCCATAGATTAATTACAATTGCAAAATGGTGATCCATAAAGTGACCTTAGATCAAATACGATTGCAAAATCGTGATCCATTTAGTGAACTAAAGTCTTAGACTCCGTTTGGATGAACTATTTTTAAGATTATATCATGAAATTTTTTTTCTTGGGATTTGTTATGAGAAAAGAATATTTTGAGAGTGTTTGGAATGAATGATTTTATTTTGTTCAGATTTGTATTAAAGATTTTTTTATTAATAAAAGTTTGAAATTTAAATTTGAATTATTATATCATTAGTTTATTTTGGTGGGAATTATGTTAGGAAGAATTGTTTATTATTAAAATTTAAAAATCAAATTCAAATTCAATATTTTATTTATAAAAATTACTGTAGCATTGTTTTGCGTTTTAAAAATTTTGATAAAAAAGTTAAATAAAACAAACACCTCATTTTGCAATTGTGAAATAAATCACAAATTTAATGCATTCCAAATATACCCTTAGTTGTTGTTCATGAAATTTATTAGGGTTAATTACCAATGGCCCCACGTGGTCGGGCTAATTTCTTAAAAAACCCCATATACTAAAAAAACCTACCAATAGGCTCCATGTGTTCTATTTTTAAATGGAAATTGGATGAAAAATATTCCAATAACAGTACGTGGATGAAACGCGAGAGTGACAGAAAATATAAATCTAAAAAAGTAAAATTTGACAAAAATAACCCTTACCATTAAGCTAATAATTTTAATTGTTTTTTGCTTCTTTCTTCCCATTTTTTGGACGGAGGAACTGGTGCTTTTCTTGTTTCAGCCATGAGTTTCAACAAAATCTTCATCGTTCTGTACTTCTCTCCCCCTATATCTACACACCAATTGCATTGGCGGATTCAATCATCCAAATTCTACCCAAAAGCCACCGGAAAATTCTCCAAGCCCAATAATCAATATTCAGATGTTGATTTGTGAATAACTACGTCACTGTTATATCTCATGTTCGAGGGTTGTTGGTGGCTTTCGTAAAGACGGTGAAGATTTTCGATGACAGGAAGAACACTTGGGTATTCCACATTGACGAGTGAAGATTTCCGGGACTCTTTTTTCCAAACTTCCATTATGCAAATCACAGAATTTGTTTGATGAAAATTCCTTTGAAGATTGGTTTGATTTGTGACGATACTATTGTTTGATGAAAAATTCCTTTGACGATTGGGTTGTTTGGGTTGGTGGTTGATGAAAATTCCCAGGACGAGACTCTTGTTTGATTTCGTCGACATTGACGACTGGGTTGGTTAAGGCCAATATCCCGGTGGTGGTTTCAAAGAAATTGGGAACCCTTTGGACCTTGACTTTACTGGAAGTACCCTAGCTGAAGGTAGTTTCGGCAGTTTGTCTTAGAGGCTATTTTAGTTTTACTATTAATAATGATCTTGAATTTCCATCTCATGAGGTTTCCTAATTCGAATTGAAGGATTGGTGGTGAGTACATGCTTAGGACGTGCTTTCATTGGTTGTGGTTGTGGTTGTGGAGGTGGAGGTGGAGGTGTAGGTGTGGGTGGTGGAGGCGGATGGAACGATTGGTGGAGAAAAAAGAAAATTTTAAAATTATTGTTCGTCTCAAAACTTTAATAATTTGAACTTTGGCCCCAAAATTTGATAATTTAAATATGTAATGATTTGAATTGAAAAAATGTGAGAGGGTATTGTTGGATGTTTTAACAGAACCGTTAGTATACCAATTTTCCATCCACTTTTCATTTAAAAATAGAACACATGGGGGCTATTGGGAGGTTTTTTCAGTACATGGGGGTTTTTAAGAAATTAGCTCGACCACGTGGGGGTCATTGGTAATTAACCCAATTTATTAAAAGTTAGCTCAACTTAACAATACTTTTTTTATTAACAATTTGCCCATCCCCTCAATCCATATACTAATATTTTCTCCAGTTGTTGTAAAGCATCAAAACCCAAGGTTTTCATGGATTTATGTGCCAATCAACGAATGAACAAATATGAACCTTTAAATGCTAGACAAATAAAGGAAATATTTGGGCACCTGCATAACAATCTCCATAACCAAACCCCAAAAAAAGAAAGATGGAAAGAAACAGCAAAGAAGAACTACAAGAATTATAATACTGAACATTTCAGCATACAGTCTCCAAAATTCGTAAGGGATTAGTGACTCCCCACTGAGGCAAAACACAAGTTAAAATGTGGCATCAAGTTAGCCTACTGCATTACTCTGTTAAACTGCGCATTGTCGAATTGTGCACTAAAAAAACAGTCCTCAGGTATGAGAGATGCAAGATTGACCTTCAGCCGAAATAGACTAATTTTGTAACATCCACCGCATTTTGTCCTCACGAACCATTTCCCTGTAATTCGTGGTTAAAGCCTGGGGACCATAGATGCTCAAATGCCGATACTGAATATTAGTTCGTGCTGGCTTTGTTGATCGCATCATCATGGAAACGCTTGGAAAGGATTTTTGCCAAATGCTCCTTGATGAGGTAAAGAAATGCCTGTCAGATTCTTGATTCCCGGTTCTTACACCATTTCCTTGGATGCTTGAAGTTGTCTGGTGAGTTGAGTTGGTAAACTGCTTTTTCACACTTGTGCTTGCAGAATCACCTGGGGAAGGCTTTGGTATGATCTCAGCAGATGGCTTCATCCTGTCAAGCAATCTCAATATCCTGTTGCCAATGTTCTTACCAACCTCCAGATCTCTCTCCTGTATATTTAGATGAACCTTGACTGCAACATCAAACACATCTCTAGTTCGCCTGTAAAGGAAATAAACTATAAGGAATACAGCAGGCACTGACATGGCTTTGAATTTAGGGCAATCCGTAAGTTCGGGTACTGAATTACAGCTGTTCGTTCAGCAACAAGAAATTGCACCACATATTACCAAATAAAAGATGCTATGCCCTAAATGATTACATTGTTATAAAGATAACATTCTTTTCCACATAAGCCATATGAGAAGCAAATTATTCCAACTAGTCTTAACTGGTAACAATGAGAAAGAACAATTCACATAATTGGTTATTTCCATCAAGGAAGGAGGCCTGCAACTTTGACAACTTCTATATGAAACATTTCAAGAAAACATTTGCAGACAACGAGAACTAGTCTTGAAAGCAAGAAATATCACTATCAAACAAGTACATTGCTTTGTTCACATCTTCCTTCTAAGAAACAAAATCCAGTAGCAATTATCCTCCACAATACTTTAGCAGCAACAAACATCGATAATTGACAATTTTACATAACACCAGTCTTCTTGTCCTAGTACAGGGGAAAAGAAAAAGTACTGAAAAATTGCTTTGCAGTTTTATTAAGAATTTAGAAACATGATTCGCAGAATCATAACAGGATTAATGTATAGAAAACCGCCAGCTCTCATTGAAGAACAAAAACAACAAAAACCTTCACATTAAGTCCCATCATATATTAAGAGACCTGCAACGGTTTCTTTCTCCCTGCATCAATTGGCAACTCATACAGTTACAAAATTTGTGTGCAGAACTAAACTTCATCCAATCAAGAAATTCCACAACTTAGTTCAACAATCATACAAAGCAAAGTAACAGATGCTTTATAATGCCATTGAACACAAGAAGCCAAGTAAGATCAAATTAGGAAGTTTCAAAAGGGCAAAAAAAAAAAGAACCCAAATCATTTCCTTGAGGACAAACCATAGATCACAAAAAAAAAAACTAATGATCTAATCACATAACCCAATAGGCAGTATATGCAAATGAACTAAAGGTAAGAAAATGCTACATTGTAAATACCACTTTATAACAGCAACACTGCAATAAACCTATTTCCAACCTAAGTAATTCAATTTCATGCACTTCTGCATCTCACCAAAATTACTTTTCACTCTCCAATTCAGCCAAAAATAGAAATTTCAATCCTGTCTAAGCGATATTAACTAGTCTAAGTTATTTTTTATTAGCCCATAAAAACCATCGAGAAGGAAAATCTCATAAAACGTTAGCAAAACTACGAGGATATAAAAATAAACAAACAAATAAAAAAATTAGGAAAACAGAGCAAATTTCACGATAATCATAACTGTCAATAAGCATCCCAAAAAGAATTGTAATTAAAAAAAAATTGCTAGACAGAGGGGCAAAAATAAATTAAAAAAAGAGAAAGAAATCATGCCTGTGAGCAAATTGGCGGATCCTGGGATGTTTGGGGCTGATGAGCTTGCGCTGAATCTTGAGAGCCAATCGATAAGTTCTCCTCAAACCCAGAAAATAGGCAGTGGCCAATGTCATTTCCCATAGCACCATTTTTTTTTTCTTTTGTTTATAGATTAATTTCTCATACACACACTCACACACTTGTAATTGCCATATACATATTTTTTAAAATAAAGAAAAAATGCCCACACAAAATTTTCACACACACACACACACAGAGCAGTGGAGACGGGAGGATAGTTGTAGGTGTTGGTGGGGTGGTGGCGATAATGGCGGTTTTGTGAAAATATTTTTAAGGGACTGTTTGGTTTTCAGTTTTTAGCGGCTTTGGATTTCGTTTGTCCCAAGACACCGTGGTTTTCGTGAGCCGCCGGAAATTTCGATACCTTGAGCTTCTTATTAGTTTTATTTATTTATTTATTTATTTCTCCATTTTGACCGGAATTTTGACGTTATCACGGACGTCATCTGGGCCGTTAGATTATGGGATTCCAATTGATGACTTCATTGCAGCGGTAAGATTTGGGCTTTATGTTAAAAATTCTGTGTTTTGATTGACCAGGGGTCCAATTCAGCATAGAATCATTTATCCTTTGATCCTATTTTGCTTAAATTTTTAACGAAAAAACATACACGTGTCCTTATCTAATTATTATACATGAATATTTTTCTATTAAAAAATAAAAAAATTAAATGAAATGACCAATTTAGTGCATATTGTTAGATCTTAGTAATAAAATTGAATCATTTTAAATGCATTCCGATATTCTGCTGCATTCCCTATTTCAATTTCAAGTGTAAAACAAAGGATATAACAAAAAATCCATTAAGGTTTTTATTGACAGTAATGAACAAAATTATTTGCAAACATATTTGATATTATGCAAAGATATTAAGTATATGAGTTATGGGTTGGATCCAAGAGTAATATCTAAAGGTACGAATATCCTTCATTCCTTCAGGACAGGTTCGGTTGATGAATTGTATATTCCATAAGATTTAGTTTTTAGTTTCGATGTCATGATTCCTGTCCATTTCTTCTACTTTTGAAATTCTCTTATATTAACCAACTTTTAATGTTTTGACTTCTAATGTTGGCATTTAATCATCAAACTGTCTGGCTTGGCTACGATTCGCGATTTCAAACCGATACTCAATTTTGATTTTTCTAAAGAGTGATAGTAACCAAACTGTCTAACTTAGTTACGATTCACGACTCCAAAACAGTACTCATCATTTATAATTTTTGAGCTGGGATTGATAAGCCAAATTTTGGCTGATTCCTGTTCGAAACGAAATTGTGCCCATCTCTAGACCACAGGGGACACAATTTCACCTCACCTCTAAGTATCCTAGTCTAGGGATGTTAAACGATTGAGCTATTCGTGAATAACTTGGTAAACTATTTGACTTAATTTTGGTTTGACCGAGCTTGAGTGGAGTTCAAGCGACTCGAGTTCGAGCTCCAATTATATAGCCTCGAATAGCTTGTGAGCTACTCTAGTAGTAAATTATAATTTCACTATACTAATTTTGAAAAATTACAAATACATCCTATAGTTTTTTTATAACAAAAATAAAAAAAAAATTAAATTTTAAAAAAATAAAAATTAATAAAAAAATCGAGCTCAATATTCGATACTCGGGATCGAACTCGAATACCGCCCCTAATGAGTCCGAGTAACTCGATTAGAGGTGTAATCGAGCTCAACTCGACTCCATTACACCCCTAGTCAAGTCGAGTTAGGTCTCAATAGTAGTCCAAGCAGCCCAAAAGTGTGGCATTTCATTCTAGAGTCCGAACTAAAATGAATAGCGGTTGCAGTTTGCAAAACTGAACTATAGGCCTCAATTCAAAAGAAGACCTAAAAATTTAATTTCAGTGAGGCTTAGAGTGGTCCAATAAAATTACATTTACCCAGTCCAAATCCAACTGCTGAAGTTTCAACATTTTCTCATATATAAGAGAATCAAATCATTGCGTAGACATAACTCTTTCGGTGTCATATTCAAAGTTAGAATTGAAATGGGCCAATCTCCAATTTTAACTAATTCCAACTGCCTTGTCTGTCTCATATTTGAAAGGTTAAAAAAGAATTGGTAAACGTATTGTACAATTGTGTTAATAGTTGAACTATTCTTCACATTTTGGAAGTAACTAAAAATAGTCGGTGACATTGACAAACAAAAAACAAATAAAAGTTTTGTCCAATCCATTTGGATGGTAATTCAAAGGGACAACAGAAATCATGCATCGTTTGTACGAAATAATGAAGGCATTTGCTAAATAATTAATATTTGCCTCTTTCTTAGAAAATTATAATGCACACGAAGAAAATAGTAAACACGTCATTGTGAAACTTTCTTCAACAATTTATTAGATGATGATGATGATGATGATGATATTCGTACGAAACTTAGGATCAAAGAAACACAAAATTTATTTATTCACAAATATGCTCTCAATCACGTAACAAAAATAAAAAATTTCAATCTTCAACATCACTATTTGACATTTTATTTTTGTTTTGAGTACAAGTAACAATAGAATCCTATATAATTATATATGC
Organism: Ophiorrhiza pumila; assembly: GCA_016586305.1. Lineage (NCBI taxonomy): Eukaryota > Viridiplantae > Streptophyta > Magnoliopsida > Gentianales > Rubiaceae > Ophiorrhiza > Ophiorrhiza pumila. Next base: position 32,456,925 of record BLIW01000008.1, on the reverse strand, counting down.
TCCAATTATTCATGCCATGTCTCTTTTTTTCTCTTAAAGGAAAAACGCACAATCCCATTAGCCTTAGCTTCCAACATAAGCAAACATAAAGTCCCATTTCCAATCCTAATTCAACTCCATCATCACAAGACAAAAAGCCACTCCATCATCCCTTGTATTATTTCCTTTTAGACTTTTCTAATTAAATCATTATATGATTCCTGTGCACCCAGTGTATATGTAACGGCGAATTAATCATAATTTTAACGATAATTAATTATTTATATTATATATGAAATAGACTTTAACAGTGATTAATTGTACCTGTCATATATAAAACACGTTTAATTATATATGAACTGTTTCAGATAAATTTTTGTGTTAAATCATACTAGAATACAAACAATCAATTGACTTCGAATAGTGAGACAAAAAATTAGTTATTATTATATAAAATTAACAAATTTTTAAAAAGGTTGACTTAATTATATCGTATAAATAGAGTGTTTGATTATTAGATTGAAACATTAAAAAAAAAAAATTAAATGACACTTAATGATCGGATATACGCGTTTGAAAAGGGTTTATCATGGAATCCTATAAACTAGAAACTCTTTCTTTTACACTTTGAATTATATTATACTAATAAGTGTCCATTGGATTAAGAATTTCCAAATAGAAGGAGAGGGAGAAATAAAATCATAAATGCGGCCTCAAAAACAAATCCTCCCAAACTTCATTTTTTTTTTACCTTTTCTTTTTGGGTAATAAAAAAATCCCATACTTTAGAGACTACCAAACAACTCATTTACTAATTCAAATATTAAAAACAAAACAAAACCCCCCTCAGTTCTCGCTATAGTCGCTTCTACTAAAGAAAAGAAAACAAAACAAAACAAAACACGCACACACACACTCACACTCACTCAGAGAGAGATAGAGAGTAGTAGTTCCTTGCTCTTTTCTTTGACAAAATATTTATTTTTTCTCAAACATGCATAGACAGTCACTGGGCTCACCAGCATCAAAGCTCCATATCAATGGAGTAATAATCAAAGAAACTTCCTCACCATCATCCTCCTCAGAATTACTGCACAAGGAACTGCCCAAAGATGATGATGAAGATGAGAAGTCGCAGAAAAAATCCCACAAAATTACACTCTCCTCTAAACATCCCGAAAAGTTTATTCATCTCATTCCTATTCTTACTCTTCTTTGCATCTTCGTCCTTTACATATTCTCTCACGACCCTTCTCAGAACGGTAAAAAAAAAATCCCATTTTCTAAGTTCATTCTCTCTCTATCTACATATTCTTTTTCTCTAAAAAAAAAAGTTTTCTTTTTTTTTTTTGGTATTTTTATTAATATAATTTTGTTGGTTTCAGATTTGGCTCAGTTTAATGGATTCAAGACTTTCTCCAAGCCTATAGGTACAATGCACGTTCATATTTGCTCATAATGTTTTCCATTAAAGTCTAGTTTCCATTAATATATAGTTTTTTGTTTTTTAATTTTCAGATTCAGCAAATATGGACGAAATTCAACGAGTAATGGAGATTCGAAAAGGCGAGATTTTGGCGATTGGAAACTTGAGGAGTCTTCACGGGTTAGATAAAGAAAATCCCAGAAATCGAATAAACAGAAAAATCGGCGATTTTTGAGGCTTTGGTTGTCGAACATTGCTCGTCGGTTACGTTCGTGTTGACTCGGTCGGTAGCACTGAGTTGAGCTGAACTGAACTGAGCTGACGATTTAGTCACTGTACGGCTTTTGTCAGCCAATTCTTTTTTTTTACCAAGCGTGTGCACGTGAAATTTTTTTCGGTTGTTTTTGTTGACAAATCTTACCGCGTGCTGCTGTTGCTGCTGCTCTTCCCACTGTAAAAATAAAAATAATAATAGTAAAGAAAAAGAAATGACTGCTGCATATTCTATTGTTGACCCGTCCATTTAACATCTTATATTTTTTTAATTTGAAGACAGTATATATCATCCCATCTAATTTTATTAAGGAAAAATTGATGTATTTATCGATATTTTTTTTTTTTTATGACATTGTTAAGGTAAAAATGAATATATTTACTGTAGGTAAACTTAGTATATTTACTGTGGGTGTGAATGGGATATTAGTGACGGAAGGGTGGTGGGGAGAGTAGTAGTGACAGTTTTGGCAGTGGTCACAGTAGGGAAGAAAGATGATTGATGTTGGTGAACAGCTGGAAAGTAGAGTGACCGTTACTGCACCTCGTGTTCCGGTTGGAATTTGCCAGCTGTTATCTATCTGTGTTTTCATCATTTTTGTTGCTTTTAAATTTTTTGGATATTTACAGAATTTGTATTATTTAATTTTTAGTTGAAATAAAAAGAGTACAAAATGCTTCAAAACAACTGACCGCCCTATGAAAAGAAACTTGTTATTCTTGTGTAGGAGCGTCTCTACTTTAATATCTCTCACCCATTTTTTAAAAATGTTAATAAACATTTTCACGGAGGCTATTAAGACTTTATGCAATTTTTACTGTGGTAGAATGTGTTATGCTAGGGTGAAGCAACATTATGGTAAGAGTATGTTACAATAGAGTTATTGAGTATGTTACCATAATGTTATTAGAGTTATCGAGCTCCCTTACCATAATGCACTATCATAGTTCATAGAGTTATCAAGTATCATATAATGTTATTGGAGAGTTATCGAGAGTTCGTACTATATTGTTATTATAGAGTTATCGAGTACCATAATGTTATGGTAGAATTATCGAGAGTTCGTATTATAATGTTTTCGTGGAGTTATCGATTATCATAATCAGGGGTGAATCTAGGAGGTGCGGCCACCCCCGAGATTTGAAAAATGCTAGGTCCTTTTAAAAATTTTAAAAAATTCAATTGAATTTTTAAGAAAATTAGAATTTTGCACCCCAAAATTAAAATGTTACTTCTACTGTATAATTTTGCCATTCAAAACCATGATTTCTGGATCCACCACAGATCATAATATTATTGTAGAGTTATCGAACGCCCTTATGAATACCATAATATTATAGTAGAATTATACCACTCCTAACCTAACAGATAAAATAGGTTACATAGTTTAGAAATTGGTTGAGTTACTCATTGAGTGAGTAATATCAAAATATTCATATTCTTCCAACTCAAAACATATGCTAGTATATTGTGATTGTTCATTGTTGGTGTCATTCTGTAAAATTGAAGATTGCAAAACATGGGAGGAATGTGATGGATGAGAAAGAGGAAAAAGAGCAGGATCCAAGAAAATTGATGTAGATGGCGCACCATCCATATGAGGGTTGTGTCATTATGATTTATTATTGTTGATGCTTTATTTAAATGCTCTGTTGTTATAGGGTCCAATATGAATTAAGGGCATGGACCCTCTCCATCAACACCAACATTAACTTTGCAATCCAGATAAACAACAACAACAACAACTACCATAACATAATAATCCTAATCTGAGTCAGCTCAGCAAAGCAGACAAAAAATGAACTTAATTTTGATTTCCAAATAATCAATGTGCACTTTGAGAGTCAGGGTAAAAAGGATTGTTTATGCTAAATGTGGATTGTGTGTAATTGTGTATCTTGAAATGACCAAAATTCTTTATAGTCTATTGCGTGTTCAAACAAACATTTTTCCTTCATTGTGTGTGTGTGTTGTTTTCTCATTCAACCATGGCAAAACTAACCTATTTTAGCGTTACTAGTGTTGTCACAAAAAGGAAAATAACCCTTAGGAAGAACTATCATAATTATTTATGTGAATAATTCATTACTGAATTGCATGTTATTTTCATATTTGTATTGATTATCTATCAAATTTGATAATAGCATCCCTCCCAAATATACGGACTTTGCCATTAAAAACCAAAAACCCTCTTCGGATACATAAAATGATGTCTTATTACATATGCCAAAATTTGATTTCCCATAATTTTTTTTCAAAAAAAAACGAAAGGTGTGAATTTAAACGGAAAGAAATTACTATATTTGATGACAAATAACTTCATTAACATGACAATTTAGATACCAATTTCATCAAAAAATTCCCTATGCTTTCGAACTTCTAACTTGATTATATGCAATGATCAAATTGTAGCATCTACAAAAATTGACAAAAATCAAAATCTTCCCATCACTAAAGCGTACAAATAACAACGACAATTAAACCCTTATCCCATTATATGGTTTCGATTATATGAATCATATGTGTGTTTCGTCGTAGACTGTCACTAAAACATCACATTATGGTAAATCTTTTCACTTGAATACATATATATTAGGAAAAGTTGTTAATTAAAAGAATTGATTTAAGGACTAACTTAGCGAATAAGCAACCGACTTATGGTAGTTTAGTAGTAATAATTGAAGCTATGATGTAACAAAAAAGAAGCCCTTATCCAAAATCTTCTTAATCTTTATATCAATATCATAAACAAGACACATATGAACAAAATTCAATAGGTGGCAGACTGGCAGTGGCATATGTATGAAAATATTGTCGTGGTTCTAAAAGCCAACAAATAAATCTCCAGCAAACCAAAACAGATAAAACGGTCTCCTTCCATGTTTCAATGATTTATCAACACAGAGGGGCCCAATCGATAATGAGTCTTTGCCCTTTAGTGACATATATTTGATAATAAAAATAATGCCTTATGAAAGAAAAATTGCTAGTTTTCTTTTTCTTTTTTTTTTTTGGCCTTTTGGAGAACGTGAATAATGATTATGGTAAGCATCAATAATGATAATAAGTTTTAGTGTTTGTGGGTTATAATCATAGATTTTAGCAAAAAAAACTGTGATTTTTTATTAACCGTCTTTTTTGTCCGTACCAAATACAATATAAAATATATAAACTAATAAATTACGATAAATAAATGGAAAGATAAGAAAAAAAAAGGTAAATTACAAGAAACCTTCACATGGTTTTAAAAATTTTCAAATTACTGGTTTATTGTTGAAAAAGTTACATTTTATCGCAAAAATATATATACTTAAAATACTAATTTTTTGTAATCTATCTTATCCAATAGACATATCTTTCTATTCAGAATTGGAAATAAATTGAACTTATTTTTTCAAAATTGTTATTTTTTAAACATTTAAAAAAAAACAAACTACAAAGAGGTAATTTGTATCCGTTTGGATGAGCTATTTTTGGATTATATCATGTATTTTTGGATTATATCATGAAATTTTTTTCCTTGAGATTTGTTATGAGAAAAGAATATTTTGAGAGTGTTTGGAATGAATGATTTTATTTTGTTGAGATTTGTATTGAAGATTTTTTTATTAATAAAAGTTTGAAATTTAAATTTGAATTAGTATTTTATTAATTTATTTTGGTGAGAATTGTGTTAGTAAGAATTGTGTTAGGAAGAATTGTTTATTATTAAAATTTAAAATTCAAATTAAAATTCAATATTTTATTTATAAAAATTATTGTAGCAAAAATAATTACTGTAGCATTGTTTTGTGTTTTAAAAATTTTGATGAAAAAATTGAACAAAACAAAAACCTCATTTTATAATTGTGAAATAAATCATAAAATTTGGTACATCCAAACATACCAGTTTTTAAATCATATGAGGTTTAACTTGAAAATTTCTTACACCATAATTTACCCCCAAAAAAAATGGAGATGCACAAACTGACCCTCCTTGCAAACTGAAGTGAAGAAGAAAAAAGCATAAAGTTGTAATACATTTCAAGTAATGTACAGCGCCAAAACTTAACTTGATCAACCTGAAACTAAAACAAATTTATACCCGCATAAAGTTCTTTCCATAAAAACTTCAGACAAAATCTAAGAAGTGAGTTTACTTTGATCGTGCATTTTAAAACATATAATGTACACGTTCTACATTCAACACATTATATGACATAGTCAAATAAGAAAGCAGAACTGTAAAACTCAAAATTTTACAAATGCAGCATCCAAAGAAGCGGCAAATCACAGGATCAAGCCTTGGGCTGGTGCAGGCTTAGAAGGCTGATGCTCGCTTGACTCCGGGGCTTTAGGAGACTCAGATAAATGAACTTGAGCAAAATCATCCACCATTTTCCTTCGTTGTTCATCTTCTGCAACTCCCACTTTCTCTTTAGTCTTTTGGCCTACCTCCCCTGCCGCCTTAGCAACTTTATTGAAAGCACCAGTTGCCCAAGAAACTCCTGTGAAAACATACCGGTTCTTCATAATGGCAGAACCAGCACTGCTAACTGTCTGCTCAGCAGCTGCAAAAGCTGATTTTGCCTTCTCTGAAACCTGGAGTTTCTGATCCACTTCCCGGACTTTGTCATTCACCAGGGAAGTACCAGCACTTATCTTCTCAGTCAGCCCAATCTTCTTGTCCAAAGAAGAAACTTTGGCACTTGCTGTTGAAGTCAATTGGTGCTTCTCATCCAAACCCTTGGCTTTGTTGACAGCATCTTTGCCCAAGACAAAACCCTTTGCCAGCATGCTGCTAACAACATCCTCTGCTTTTCTGAAAGCAGATTCTGCACCACCTGCAGTTTTGCTTTCCCCCTGCGGCAGAAATATTCAGCACTTAATAAGTACTTGAATCAATTTATGATGTTTGATCAGCTATCTGATAAACACCTCACCGTCTGTGGGTCAAAAGCAGCAGGAGGAAGCTGGTAATGTGGTTCCGGGGTTATGGTGACAGACATATCAACTATTGTTGCACCCTGAAATTAACATCAACCCATTAAATGAAACTCCTTTCTGCATAATTTTAAGTAATGTTACGATTCTGGTGTTAGTACAAGTAGCATTATATAAAAAGCATTCTGCGGTCCCAGAGTATATATAGTCAATAACACTTACAATACATAAATAAAGATGCAAATAGTTCCTTTACAAAACGGGACAATATCAAATTTGGGCAGAAAGAAACAAAATAACAATCTGTTTTTTTCCAATAAACAGAAAAGGATTTCAAGTTTACTTTTTTATTTAAAAGAATTATATTTCCAGATCTCAAAAAACTAAAAATATGCACATAAGATATTGGACTGTTTTGAGGTCTTAAAACGAAAGAAACTTCCAACAAAACCAGTCCTTGCCAGAAATCATCTGGCCCATCATTGCCTGCCAACAAACTAACATGTGTTTACCAGTGATCCACAAAAATATACCTTTCTTTGGCAAAATTTCTATGACTGAGTATTTCAGTTTCACACTTTTTCAGAAGTGACACTAGGTATCTCAATGTGCGCAAGTTAATGTAAAGATAGTAACCCAAAAAAAAACACGATTTATGTCTTGTACAAACCATTAGGAGCGTCATGAGCCTCACAAGGCCACAACAAACTAAAAGCAATAGGAAAGAAGGAAAAATTAAATATTTTGATCAACCTTTTCAGTACTATCCCCAAAAAAAAAAATCACAAATGCCACGTAGAATCACTGCTTATACATTTAATGGCTATGATTTCTCTAACCATATCATGCAGTCGAAAAAAGTCTCCACTCTTGGTTACTTTCTTATTAAAGAATCAAATAGTTTCAAACGTTCACATCATGTTTTCTAATGATAAACTTTAGATGTGTCCTAGCTTCAATTCATAAACAAATGCTACAGATTCCATATTACAAAAATCATGCTCATTTCCAAATCTTTAAAACACCAATTTGAAAGTGCCAAACACGTTTCATGAATTTACATATTTTCTTCTTCAAGCTTTAGATATTGAGATTGATAGTATGCATCCTAATAAAATCTCCATACCACAGCATAATGTTTAACCACTTTGACAGTAATTGAATACTCCATATATAAGATTAGTTCGTTACTACCGAGTCTCATAACCGGTGTTTATTTTTTATCACTGTTCAATTCTTTAGAAACAATCATTAATGTTTCGTCTACCAAAAAAATGCACTACAGTAGACCACTTCTAATCCAAACAATACACTGGAAAATAGAAACATAACAACTTTCACCTTTTCAGATAACAACCATGATTGTGCACTATGGAAAATGACACATTAGACATTAACTACTATATAAGGCTCTGCATAATCCGAAGTGACCATTAATGACTGATGAAGTAACTTCTACTTTTCAGTTGTGAAATTAGAATCAGACCCATGAGTAGGTATAGTTTACTAATATGCAAGTTCCAGGCACAATTCAAGTTAAAGCAAATCTCAGAAGTCCTTTGTCCGGTGCAGTGGTACACATGCAAGTGTCTGTGAGAGAGAGAGTCTTAACCAGCCAATCAATTTTTATAGGCAATGATTCAAAGAAAAATTTGTTTGACAGGATGGATACAGTAACTAAAATGAACAAAGTAGTTCAGTAACAAAAGAGCTTCCAATCAATCATCTTGGAGAGAGTCTTAATATCCTCCCCGCCATGCCCAGCTAATGCTACTAAATCAAACATCCTCACATCCTCAGTATGTAGTGGGCGTTCAGAATCTTGGAGTAAATGAAGACATCATCTAATACCATCAAAAGCACAAATTACAGAAAAACAAAAGATAATGAGAAGCAAAATCACCGAAAGAAGAACTGCAGTCTCTGCTCCCTGTGAGTCCTTGAAAGTCACATATGCAGTTTGACACCGTTCCGTTGCACTAAACTCCATGAGAAGACATTGGTGTCAATAAAGAGGAACCTAACCAGTAAGGTAATTCAAAAAAAAATAGCAAGTCCTAACTAACCTTTGCATCTCAACATATTGAATATCACCAGAAAAAGAAAAGAACTCCTTAAGATCCTGCACAGTTGCTCCCAAAGAAACATTGCTGACCTTAACAGTCTTTATCTGCACAAAAACTCAGTTTGTCAAAAAGAATCATATGCAAAAGGGAGGATTTACCCTCAAAAGAAAAGGAAATCATAAACCTCCTACATAAGTCATCACCCATAAACCAACATTTCCCTCTCAACATAATCCAAATTTTCAAAACAACAAATTTATTAATCATTAGGCGCAAATAATTTCAACTTACGTGAATAATTCATTTCTCCCATTCACAACATAAAACTGTAATCATTCATGTGTTACTTACTAAATACTTCGGCAACCATTTATAGCCCTATACAGCATATATTGATGGTAATATAATCAAATGTCATGTATCTACGCTCTTCCATTTCTATTTATTTCTACAATATCTGTCTAAAAAGACGTAAACTTTAACTAGTCCTTACGAAAACATAATGTGTGCACTTTTGCAGAAATTAGATTTTTATATATTTTGGCTTTAGATTGTCTACAGTTTTATAGAATCAATGGTTATCCATACCATTACTTGTTTTTTCTTTTTCAATTTAAAAAAATAATAATAATTAAAAGGGAGAGACACCCAGACCAAAGGATCCTCTCATCGTCATATGTAAGCACAATTTGCATTTTCAAAAAATCTAATATATTCCAATCAATAATATGCAATCAAAAATAACATGCTCAACAACAGCTAGTCAATTACGAAGCTTATTTATAAATTAAAACAATTAAGCATAAAAAAAACTCAGTAATCAACATGAATCTGCTGCACTGAAATATAATTGTATTATAAAAAAAAAAATCCACAATTTCAATACTACGCTAACACACAGTCCAAATAATTTATTGTAAGATCTTCAGAAATGCGAATGCCATATTCAATTTGCGAAAACTCAAAACCAAATCATCGCTGAAGATTACGTAAAAATCGAATTCACAAACATTCGGTAATATAAACACAAATACGAGTATATATGCGTAGAAAAGGAAAATTAAATATACGCACCGACATCGTGATCTGCGAAAGGAGAGATTGGAAATGAAAATGAACGAAATTAGGGTTCTCTCTTTCTTTTTTTTAGATGAATTTAGCGTAGAGGAATTGATGATATAAAGGGAGAATGAGGTTTTAGGGGAGGAAACTGCCAGGGAGTAACGGCGTTGACGTGAGTTATCGTGAAATCTGCGCCAATTTTTCTTTTCTTTTTTTTTTTTAATGCGATTTTATTGCAGGCCGACACGTTTTCTGGATTTGGTTAGCGTTTTTCATTTTTGTTTTTCCTATATAATCCAAAGGGTCATAGTAGATACACTTTGTCACTATACTTCCAAAATATACATTTTATCACCATGTTGATTAATCAATCTAAATATATATGTATGAATTGACATAAATATCCCTCATAATAAATATTTTTCACAAACTTAAGGGACTAAAATGTGATTACATCTAAATTTTATTTTTTCTTTTTCAAATTATACTATTTTCTAAAATATTTATAGTTATTAAATTAAGCTACAATATTTGATAATAATTAATAAAAAAATTAAAATTTCAAAAAATATACATTATCACTAAAGATCTTTTTTCTACTCTTTTTTTTTATCAATGGGAAATTCAACATTTTCATTCACTTTTTAGCATATTTTTAAATAGTGATATAGATTTTTTATTATAAAATATGATTATATGTCTATAATGTTGCCACCTCCGATCTATATTTTTTGGAGACTTTAAAATAAAATTAAATAATAAAAACTGAAAAAAAAATAACTGTATATATTAATGTTAACCCAAATTATTTGATAAAAATGTATGATTAATATTTCCTACACATTAGAATTTCTCCTCCAATGAGGTTCTATATTTGAATTTGATAAGTGACTTTTGAATATAAAAAAATCAAATACAAACGAAAAATAGGGTTAAAAATCAACATATGTCTATATTTGAATTGAGTATTTTTTTTTATTTTGCAAATGCATATTTTTTGTTATAAAAAATAAATATTTTATATGTGTTTTGATTGATTAATTTATTTTAGTGGAATTTATGTGGTATAATATTTTACTATTACAATTTTAAATTCAATTTTATTATGCAAAATAATATTTTATTGTTAATATTTAAAAATTTTAAATTTTAAATTAATATTATTATAATGGGTCCTGCACTTTTTATAAAAAATTCAATAAAACTATGTCTATTTTGTTTTTATAAAATTTTTGGAAAAGAAATGCTAAATAAGATTTGGAGAAAAAAAATGCCTAAAGACAAGGGTATTTTTGTCCAAATATAAGTGACATTAATGTAGGGTCATTTTGCATTGTTAAATTGACTAACACCGTTACTTTAAGGGTGGTAAAGTGTATATTTTGAAAGCATATGGTGACAAAGTGTAGTTACGTACAAAACATAGGGTGTCTAAGTGTAATTTTATTCAAGAGTATTTTCACAAGTGCATAGAATTACAAAAAAAAAATTGTATTTCTTGTGGTTACTTTTAAATAATTTTTTCTCTAGTGAAAAATTTGTGATTAATACTAATAAAAAATTAGTTACAACAAAGTTTTATTAAAAAAATTCAAAAATAGACGAGGGCTTAATTTCAAAAACATAACATCAATTTTCAAAATCTTGTTTGTTCCTTATAAAAGTAATTTTAGTAATAAAAGATACTACTAGAAGAATAAAAAACAAAAAAAAAATCCTTTTTTTCTTATTTATGTGATTAGTAAATTTCATCTTGATATTTCCATGCTTTTTAACGATACCAGATCCTGTGTCCAATATTATTGGAACCAGATCCTCTGTCCAATATTTATCCAGTCTTATTCTGTCTATTGTTCAAAACGACGTAGTTTCATTAAAGGTAAGAACTAAATGCATAAATATCATTAAAATTACTTTACAATTATTAGACTCTAACCAAGAGATTAGTGAACCCTACGACATAGTTTTAATTAAGACAGAATAAGACAGACAAAATCTTGAACAAAAGATCTGGTGTCAATATTATTTTGTCTTATTGTGTTTAATGTTCAAAACGAGGTTACTAAAATAGGAATTAAAAGCATAAATATCACTAAAATCATTTATAATTATTAGATCCTAACCAAGAGAGATGAGTGAACCTACAACGTAGTTTTAATCTAAGAGAGGATAAGATGGAAAAAATCTTGAAAGACAAGATAAGATGGAAAATTTTTTGAATAGAAGATCCCAACTCCTTTTTAACCTTTTGCATAATTTAGTTATGACATTTTTATAATATAACTTTTATCTTTAAAAAAAAGCACATAAAAAATGTAAAATAAACTATTGACTAATAATCATATTCGGATATTCTTCTTCCTTTATTCTAAAATTGGGTTTTTACCAAAATCAACTTTTAGTTTTTTTAGTCATTTTTAGAAATGAAAATTATTAGACTTTTAAGTCTTTCAGTATGAATCAAAAAGTGTTTTTTTTTTCAAAAGAAAATAGAGACTATATCCCCTGTCTAATATTATGAGATGAGATATTCTATTCAATATTATCCTATCTTATCATGTCCAAAATTAAAACTATGTGGTAGGGTTCATTATTTTCGAGATGAGATCCTCTCTCCAAAATTATCGTGTCTTATCCTATATTATATTAAAAATATACTAATGGTAAAAAATTTTAGTAGTCCCTAGTTTTAGTGAAACCATGTCGTTTTGAACATTAGACAAAATAGGACAGGATAATATTGAACAAAGAATTTGGTCTCACTCTTTTCTTGGTTAAGGTCTAATACTTGTAAAGTGATTTAGTGATATTTATACTTTTAGTCCCTTAATTTTAGTTAAACTACGTCGTTTTGAACATTGAATATAATAAGATAGGATAATCTCAAACAGAAGATCCGATCTCTAATATTATCCTGTCTTATTGTGTCTAATGTTCAAAACCATATAAATATCACTAAAATTACTTTACATTATTAGATTTTAATCAAGAAATGAGCGATATAATTTTAATTTAAAATAGAATAATTTTGGACAGAGAATATGAATTATTCTTCCAAGCTGACATATAAAAACACTGTTCAATGAATGATTATAACGTGTCGAGCACCGCTTTTGCATTCCATTCGCTTTTTTTTTTCTCTAACTCTACTAATCAACCATAGTACCATACCCTTTAGTGTTTGTTAAAGGGGAGAAGTTAAAGGCTTTACACATGAAACATTGGGCTAATTTTTGTTGTACACCTCTTCTTTTGCAACAATGGCTCGACTAGATTTGTTTAACAGCCCAAGGAGTTGGGATATTCATGTGAACTTGAGTGGGACGTTACCTTTGGTGTTTGCTGTCGCACACGTGGTTTGGACTTGGAAAAATAATGCTTTTACACTTTAATCAAATCAAACGATGCACACGAAATTTCTGCTATAAGTGAAATTACCTTTTGGTTTCGTTATATTTTTTATTTTATAAATACACTTATGTGTCTTTTTTAATATTTATTTATTAAAATTTATTAATTATTTAATAGAATTTTAATTAAATATACTTAATGTATATTAATAAAACAAAATAGATAATAAAATAAAGAATGAAAAAAAATTTTAAAGTATAGAACTGGGTAATTAGTGTTGGCAAAGTTAGGGAAGGAAATAGATGATTTAAAGTTAGAGTTAAGGATGCAAATCTCAAGACCAGATTCTTTGTCCAATATTTATCCTATGTTATTCTGTCTAACATTCAAAACTACGTAGTTTTATTAAAAGTAGGGACTAAATGCATAAATATCACTAAAATTACTTTACAATTATTAGATCCTAAACCCTAAGACGTAGTTTTAATTAAGACAGAATAAGACAGACAAAATATTGGACAGAAGATCCCGTGTCGCAAATCTCTATTATAAAATAAGACGTACTTAAAAAATATTATTATTAAGATTAATTATATATATAATTAGTAAAACAATATTTCGGTATATCCCGATGCTTACAAAACTCTCTTATCTTTTTCTCTTATCCTTTTACATTCAAACCAATTTAATATTAAGTTTTTATCTTAATTTTAAACTATCTATTTTGTTATTCATTCCATACTTATTTTTTTTTATCGAATCATTCCATACTTATTGTGTGGATAGGATGTAAGAATGTATGAACAAATTTTGCACGAAATTGGATAATAAAGTTCCAAGTTAAATAATTTTTTTAACTAAAGATGTTTATTTGTTGAAAAACTATTAGTTTGAGATTAAATAATCTCTTATACCATAAAAAAATGTTTATTTGTTAAAAAAATGCCTGATTAAGAAGAAATAAGAGTTTTAAATTATTAAGGAGAAAGAATTTGAATTTAATATTCAATTAATTATTAATTAAACACCATAAGAAAAACTGAAGGGTACAAGTTAGATTTTTTTAATATTTACTTACTATAATTTGTTGAGTGATTATTAAAATTAGTGAGAAAAATAAAGAAATATATTTTGAGATTAAATGGATTTGTTTCAATTCCGATGTGCTAACTTGAGATGTAGTAAGGATAATGAAGATCTACATCCTCATATCCCGAGATGAACCCTACTTTGATTTTGAATCATTGACAGAAATTCAAAATTAAGTTGGTTAAGTATTTTACATAAAAAATACCAAAATTCAAAATTTATTTTAATACTCATGTCAAATTGAAAAGTTGCGTAGAAATATTCCTAAAAAAAAATAAAAATAAAAATCGGTATATGGCACAAATTTGAAAAAGATTAAATCACTTTATGCTATTATTGGTGCAACTTCTTGTAAGTAGTTGTTGTAAGTTCTGTTAATAGAAGTGTGCATTATTTAATACAATGAATAACTTAAAAAGACAACCACAAAATCCCAAATGGATGGACAAATTTCAAGTTTAAAAAATTATTAATATTTTTCTTTAATCTTCATAACTTTTTTGTAATCAATATATTTTCAAAACAAATTTATATTCAATGAACACCATTGACTATAAGCCACTAATTTTCTAAAAAATCATAATAATAAAAAAAAACCACCATTGAATTTTTTTGATATTTTTAAAAGTCCGAAATCCCATGTGGCACTTCAGAAGCCCTGCCGGTGGCTGCGTCCAAAGGCCAGCCTCCAAGCCGTCACACCAACCCACCGGCCATGCCCCTCTATTCACAACAAGTCCAACTCATTGAAAATCATTGTGTCCTTTTCAAAATCAAAAACCCTTTTCAATTTTCTCCACAGTTTTCCCATTTCCCCCCCTTAATTTATTAAATTATTGCGTATTAAATTTGGATATCGATGATTAATTTCCCCACAATTCTCGCCTTGTTTTTCTGTGCCTTTGAACATTCATAATCGTTTATTGTTTTGCCTGTGATCATTTTTCTCTTTCCCTGCTGATCCCTAATTTCCCCCCAAATTCCCCCAATTTAGAACCCAATTACTAGGGTTTATTTTCTTTCTTATTGAGTCTCTGAGTGAAAATCAAAAACCCAATTGTTGGAGGGTAATTTTTTGGGGGGAGGTTTGAGGAAAATGAGTTTTCAAGATTTGGAATCGGGTCGGGCAAATGGTTCAAGGCAACCAAGAGGGTTTGTGAATGGGAGGCAGGATCCGAGTCCGACCCAAGCTGTGGCTTCCGGGATTTTTCAGATCAATACGGCAGTCTCCACATTTCAAAGGCTTGTGAATACCCTTGGAACCCCTAAAGACACGCCTGAGCTCCGCGAGAAGCTGTGAGTTTTTTTAATGATTATATTGTTTTTCATTCAATGTCAAAAAGGAAAGTTTTGCTTTTTAATTCTTTTTTTTAATTCCTGTTTCTGGGTTAAATGAGGATGAGCAAGAATTGAATTTCGTGTTATTTTGTTGAATTACTGTTATGGTTTAGCTTTATTTTATTATTTTTCTTGAGCAAGATAAAGCGTTTGGTGGGTTCTATTTTGTGTGCGGTATTTATTTGACTGGGGCATTTGGGCATATGTATTGCAGCTTCTAATACTGGATGATTGATGATACTTTTTCTCAGTTTTATAGATTGTATCGTGTACGAATACTAGTGGCTTTGATGATGCATTTGGTGTAAGACAGAGTTATGATCCCATTCTAATGTGTGCATTGGATGGCTGTATTCTTTTGAGTCTTGTGGTCTGCTTGATGTTCTATAATAGCTGATATAGTAGCAAACACATTGAATTCAATTGATTTGAGAAACAGAAAATTTTTGGGGTGGCGCTACATGAAGACCTTAATCTAGGACTGGCTTTGCATACCAAATTTGTCAAGTTATAGTGGTATTGCACTGGCAAAATGGTAAAAGAAAAAGAATCAATGTTTAACCAATTGATGATTTGGAGGCAGTAGTGGTTTATAGTTTGTGTTAATTTCATCCTGCATAAGCAAAGTTTCCATTTTTATGGTTTCTCTTCATTGGGAGTGGATGACTTACGTGAATTTCATACTTGACTTTTGGAGGTGGCATCTTACGGGTAAGTATAGGGATATTGGTAATTTTTATGCTGCAATAGCTTGATAGGTAATTAGTAATCATTCTTACTTACATCATATCCTGGGCTTGGTGCTGGTATGTTCTGGTATAGTCGGGTGCTGAAGCCTTTTAAGGGCAGTGTTGTAGTTGGGATGGTTTAAACCTGTTTTATGGCCTTGGTGGAACATTGTCCTCTTGTTTGCTTATCCTGATTTTATGCTAATGCAGGCATAAGACGAGGCTGCATATCGGACAGTTGGTCAAGGATACCTCAGCCAAACTCAAACAAGCAAGTGAGATAGATCATCATGTTGAAGTTAGTGTAAGTCTTCCTTATTTATGTGGTATGACCTCCTCTCCATCTTCCCCTCCTGCCTACTGTTTCTTCTACTCCTTGTTTCACTCTTTCTGTTACTCTCTCTCAATTTTCTTGGCATACTAAGCATACTAAGCATACTAAGCACACAAAACCCTCTTCCACTTTGGCCTGATCATTTTGACATGTCTCTTTTAACAACCATCGCTTGTGTTATTCCATATGTTTCGGTCTCTGGTTCCAATATGTTGAGTAATCTATCTGGATTGCTTATCAAAATTTTGGTTTTTTCTATGTCAAGTTGAAATTCTTCTGCTATAGCAGTTCCCTTGGCCCCCCCTCCATCCGTTCTTGTTGTCTTTTTTCGTTTGTGGAACTCAAGTACATGTCTATTTGCAGGCTAGCAAGAAAATCACAGATGCTAAGCTTGCGAAAGATTTCCAGGCAGTTTTAAAAGAGTTTCAGAAGGCTCAACGACTGGCAGCTGAGCGGGAGACAGCCTATGCTCCCTTGCTGCCCCAGGCAGCCCTACCATCTAGGTAATCAATGATGGAGGATTTAGTGTCAAGTTCATTGTTAAAAAATTCGATTTCTTTTGAGTTCATTACTGTGCTAGTTGTATAACACTCTGTGTTCACATATATACGTGCTTAGACTTTAGAAGACAGGCAATAATTGTGTTCCTTGGTATTGAGTTCAATTTTGCTTTCTTCCTTGGTAGTGAGACAGAAGTGACTTCGGACAAGACTCTAGAACAACGAGCTCTTCTTGTGGAATCTAGAAGGTCTGTAAGTTACAATGTTGATGTTGCTAAAGTTTACGATTATGCCACTAGTAACTACCGTGTCTTAGCTTGAAAGTGTTTGTGCTGTAGACAGGAGGTCCTGTTGTTGGATAACGAAATTGCATTCAATGAGGCCATAATAGAGGAAAGAGATCTGGGTATACAAGAAATACAACAACAAATTGGTGAAGTAAATGACATATTTAAAGATCTTGCAGTACTGGTTCATGAACAAGGAACTATGATTGGTAGATTGATCTACACCTTTTCTGCTAACATCTTAATTTCATCATGTAAATTGTTAGCTGAGAGTGGCAGCTGTTTTATTTGCAGATGATATTGGTTCACACATAGAGAATTCTCACGCTGCAACTGCACAAGGCAGATCACAACTTGCCAAGGCAGCAAAGACTCAAAAATCAAACTCATCTCTGGTAATTTTATAGAAGTTACAAGGCCTTTTGTTAAATGATACTATAATAGTCTTAATTTTAAACTCCATGTCTGATTTTATTGGTACATGAATTTTGTGTACCAACACGAGGGATTGCAGTTAATGCCAAGTAATCAGATTAACATTAGATTTCATCCAGCATAAAATGCAGCCAGTGCTATGTGATAATATTAACATCAATTTTTCTCCAGCATAGACATGTTTTGATGTCACACATATCAAATAGCAAACGATTTGAAATTGTTGTGCTCTCAATGAGTATAGATTTGTATGAGGCTGATCACATGAAAATGCTATGCTTCAAAATTTGTTCGTCTTCCACTTCATGTAATCGATAATATTTCTTTAGCTTATTGCTTCATTTACTTTTTTCGTTTATTGCAGACCTGCTTGCTTCTGGTGATTTTTGGGATTGTAATTCTCATTGTGATCGTAGTACTTGCTGCCTAGTGAGGAAGAAATTTTGATCACTATTGCAATGAGAATTCAAGAGCTGTTAGACAATTCGGAATATGATCTCATCTTGTGGTCAAAAGTCTTTCTGTGAGGCACTGGACCTGATTAGACTGTGCTTTCCATTGAAGTTGGATTAACTGTGATCGGATTTATGACTTTATTTCATTGGAATTTTTTAATGTTTTTTAGGTTGGGGTTGGCGTTGGCGTGTATATTGTAAATTTGTGGTTCGGGTATGAATTTTTCTGTTGCTTGTCATGTAATGCAGCTTTTTGCAGGAATGAAATTGATTTTTCTTTCTATCGGTTGAATCCATATGTTTGTGTAGGAGTTGATACTGTTCATCTCTGGGTAATGGTTTTTGTTGGTTGTGGATGAACCCATGCCTGGAATTGAAAAATGTGCTGTTACTTTTCTTTAGCATGCCTTCTGTATATATTGTTATATCAGCGTATAATGAACTCTGAAATTTCTGTAGTTGTGTGTATACACTACGGGAGAGTTCGTAACTATCAACTAGCAAGTAAACAATAATAGTTGGATCATATCCACTAATTCATCATTGTATTATAACCTCAAGTTATTATGGGAGTTCATTTAGTAATCCACATGGCTACTTATTCATTTAGTATTGGTGATTACCTATTGGTTTATCAAATGATTTTGTGGTTATTAACCATTATATATATGAGTTGGTTTTGTCTTGGTTTTAAGATTAAAAAAATTTCGTAACAAATTGGTAGTGAGAATAATAGAGTAATTTTTTACGAAGGTTTCATGCCCAATTATGAATGAATCTCTGATTGATGGGGAATAGTTGAATCAATACCAATTATGATTCTCTTATTGATTGTGATGGGAGTGACAAAAAGGTGAGTTGATCTAATTCCACAAAATTTACGCTAAGAGGGAAAAAAAATGGAGAGCAACAAACGATGAGCTGGTCGATGTATAAACCCGCAAATGATATGTAAATTTGAGGGAGAAAGGCGAGTATGGTCACTCAATTATGTCAAATTATTACTTTTAGTAAACTTTTTTTTTCAGCCAAAATAATCACTCATATATTATTTTTAGCAAAACAACTCATTCCGTCTATTTTAAACGTTAAATGCTGAATGGAAATTAATTTTCAAGGTAAAAAATGTCAAATCATATAACAATTTTCAAGAAAATCTACAAGTCAGAATCTCAATTATATATTCTATCTTCTTCAAGTTGCTGTCACCACCCCCGCCATCGCCACCCCCTGCTACAACCACCACTACCACAACAACACAATAAACCACCACCCCAAGAACACAATAAAACTTTCTACAACACCACCATAATAACTGTCATGCCTTTGGCGTCTTTCACCAGATTTACACCGCCGGCACGTTCACTCGGTTAGCCAACAACCCTTTGTTGGTAACACTCACAATTCACTCTTGTTTAGGATCACACAACCCAGCAACAAAGAATGAAACAATGTAAGCAATCAACCAAACGTAAATAGCAAGCACACAGTAAGTTTACAGACCAAAGCCCAACCTTTAATCTTATTGCCACAATGAAGATTACAAGGATTCTATTACAATGGTTGCAGAACTATCCAAAGACACAAAAACGTAACTAAGGAAGAAGATCTGCCTAGCAACACTATAATAGACAAAAATTGTGGCTGACATGTCCAACCACTAACACAAGTTACAGCAATAACCAATCAGGAACAAGGAGTTAGCAACTGCCTTCAGAATGTGGCTGCCAGCTCAGCCACGTTTTCCCACAAGTCCAGCCTTCCAAGGACTTAGCCAATTTGAGTCAAGGCTCAGCCAAAATCAAGACCCAACCCAACCAACATGCCCACAACTTTAGACTTGGCCTTTCAGCAATTACTTCCCACAACCGACTTGCACACACATGCCCAGCACGTGCCCAAACCGACTTAAGCTCCATAGCCTTCTTGCCCGCAACTTTGCCTTCTGTCCCAGACCACTTCGGCTCGGCATGCCGACCTTCCCACTCGGCATGCCGACCTGCCATGCACGCAGCACGCATGTTCAGCTCAGCATCACAGCACACTCAATGCCTTCAGCATTCATAGCACACAACACTAGCAAACATAGCACAGCAGCATCGCACTTCGGTTCCACCAAACCGATTAGCTCGGCATGCTAATTGTGCACTTCGGCATGCCGAAAGCTATCATCAATGCCAAGGGTCTAACAAACCTCCCCTACTTGGAGGCTTTAACGCCCTCGTTAAAATTTGGGCTCCTTCTTGTTTCCAATAATCTTGGATCTGTTCTTCAAACTGCCAAAGATCAACTCCATCAATCCATTCGGCATTGATTTCCTCTTCTCCAACCCACTGAATCAAATACTTGGTCCTTCTGTTCTTTTTACTCTGCCCTTGCACCTCGTGCCTCAGAATTTTCAGAATCTCTTTATCGAATTGAGTTCTGATCACTGGCGGAGCTCTTTTATGTTGAACTCTGGAGTCATCTTCCAAATCAGAGTGATAAGGCTTCAGATAACTCACATGGAAACTGGGATGCACCTTAAATCTGTCAGGTAGCTTTAGCTTATAAGCTACGTTCCCAACTTTCGCCAACACTTCGAACGGACCATCGTATTTCTGTACCAACCCCCGGTGTACTGCTTTACTGCTTATCTTCTTCCAGATTTGGGGAGTTAACTTGAGAAGCACTAACTCCCCAACCTGAAATTGCACATCCCGCCTATGCTTATTAGCATATCTTTTCATTCGTTGTTGAGCTACAACAAGGCTATCCTTAGCCCGATCAACCAATTCTTGTTTGCTCCTGGCAAACCTGTAAGTTGCGGGACAATTGCCTCCAGAAGATTGCAAAGCTACCTCATGTGGAGTAAGGGGTTGCTGTCCATTTTCCAGCTCAAATGGACTAGACTGGTTGCTGAACTCTTGTGCAAGTTATAGCAAAACTGAGCAACATTCAACAACTTAGTCCAGTTTCGTTGATTTGCCGAAACATAATGTCTCAAATACTCCTCGAGTAATGCATTAATCCTTTCCGTCTGACCATCCGTTTGTGGGTGATTTGCAGTAGAAAACTTCAATTCTGAACCCAAAGAATTGAATAGCTGAGTCCAGAATCTGCCAGTGAACCTTGCATCACGATCACTGATAATATCTTCTGGCAACCCAAAATACTTCACCACATTTTTGAAGAATAAGTCAGCAGCAACATCAGCTGGACACGCAGAAGGTGCCTCAATAAAACAAGCATACTTAGAAAACCGGTCTACAACAACAAGAACAGTAGACAATCCGTCAACCTTAGGAAACCCACTGATAAAATCCATCGAAACCGATTGCCACGGCCTTTCAGGGACTGGAAGTGGTTGCAACAACCCTGTCTCTTTCTTCCTTTCAGTTTTGTCCAATTGACAAACCCAGCAAGATTTCACATAAGCTTCAATGTCCTCTTCCATCTTTGGCCATATAAAGCTTCGAGACAACAATGCATGCATCCTTTCAACTCCAGGATGTCCAGCCCACTGTGTATCATGTGTTCCCTCAACAGTTCCCGTCTCAACTTCCCAGAAGAAGGCACAAAGGCTCTACCGCCTTTTGTAAATAAGAGACCATTTTCTAGCCAATACCGTCTCACGGTTCCTTTTTCCACCTGTTCTTTTAGCTTCAGAAAAACAGGATCAGTTAGGGACTCATCCTTGATTCGTTCCAAGAAATCCGTTGTTACAGTTGTTATTGAGTTCACAAACTCTTCCACTGTCTTTCTACTCAGAGCATCAGCCACAGCATTTTCCCGTCCTGGCCTATGTTCCCATTCAAAATCGAATTCAGCCAAGTACTCCTGCCATCTAGCTTGTTTAGGAGTAAGCTTCCTCTGAGTTTTGAAATAAGTGTTGGCCACATTATCCGTCACAACTGTAAACTTTGTTCCTAACAGATAGTGTTTCCAGATTTCCAAACAATGTACCACCGCAGTCATTTCCTTTTCATGAGTGCTATACCTTTGTTCACACTCCTTCAGCTTTCTGCTTTCAAAAGCAACTGGATGCTTATTCTGAACAAGAACTCCACCAATAGCTCTATCAGAAGCATCTGTGTGAACTTCAAATGGTAACCCGAAATCTGGCAAGCATAAGACTGGCTCAGATGCAATAGCTTCATTCACAGCAACAAAGGCTTCATCACAGCCAGAATTCCAATCCCACGGTTTATCTTTCTTTAGCAAATCAGTCAAGGGTGCCACAAGCTTAGAATACCCTTTTATGAATCTACGATAATAATTTGCTAAACCCAAAAAAGATCTTAACTCAGGGATCTTAGTTGGAGCCGGCCAATCTATGACAGCTACAACTTTCTTTCTGTCCATACTAATCATGCCATTAGCCAAGATGTGACCTAGAAAAGTTATTTATTGCCTACAGAATTCACACTTTTCTTTCTTGACATATAGCTCAAATTCCCTCAACTTCTGAAATACAGCCCTCAAATGCATCACATGATCATTTAGAGTTTCAGAATAGATCACAATATCGTCTAGATAAACAACAACAAATTTATCCAGAAATTCATACAACACATCGTTCATGAGATTACAAAAGGTAGCAGGGGCATTCGTCAAACCGAATGGCATAACCAAGAATTCATATGAACCATACCTCGTGACCACAGTCGTTTTCTCCTCATCTCCCTCAGCAATTCGAACTTGCCAATACCCAGCTCTTAGATCGATCTTAGTGTAGTATCTGCCCTTCACCAACCTATCAAAGAGATCATAAGTGTTTGGCACAGGATACTTGTTCTTGATAGTCACTTTGTTCAAGGCACGATAATCAACACAAAATCGCAAGGAACCATCAGCCTTTTTCTGAAATAAAGCTGGTGCACCATATGGAGCTTTGGATGGTCTCAACAGTCCACCCTCCAACAACTCATCTAGCTGGCGTCTAAGCTTAGTCAATTCCGCAAGAGACATGCGATATGGAACTTGTGCAGGTGGTTTAGTTCCAGGAACTAGCTCAATCTTGTGATCAATAGCCCTTTTGGGTGGAAGTTTCTTAGGCAACTCATTAGGCATCAAGTCAGCAAACTCATTAAGCACTTCAGCCACTTCATCGGGCACCTCTTGAAAGACATCAGGTTTGATCTCTACAAGAGCAGCTAAGTAAGTCATCTCACATTGCTTCAAGCCTTTCTCAAGTTGTATAGCCGACAACATACCCTTCTGTTTAAGGTCCTTCTTTTCACCCACCACCTCAGCACAAGGTACAAACACAAGCTTATTTTCATCAGCAATCATGATCCCATTCAAGTGTGGTATGGGATAAGCCTTGTTCAAGAACATGAATTCTTTTCCTAGAATAACTTCATAATCGCCCAGTTTCTTGACAAACATGAAATTACAATTTCCTTCCCATGAATCGATTCCAATAGTTGCATTTGAAAGACCAAGAACGGCCTCCTCTGAATTCACAGCCCTTATGCGACTATTGTGATCCTTTATGGACAGCTTCAATCTGTGAGCTTCCCGCTCAACCATAAAATTATGACTCGCACCCGAATCATCTAAGGCATTCACAATTGCCCCATTCACTCTCAGTAATACAAACATCAAAGTATTCTGAGAAGCATGTACCTTTGTCGATTGCATTGCATACAGTAATCGTAAAGGATTCACCTGAACAGGAGTATCACTTCCTGAATCCTCTCCACAAGCCACAACAGCATTCACCTTTTCTTTCTTAGGACAATCTCTTGCAAAATGGGGTCCTCCACAAGTAAAACACCCACCTTTCTTGCCACCATCCTTAGAATTAGCAGCCTTACTTGTGGTTTCAGAAGATACCTTGTTCTTTTTCTTTTGAAAAGGCTTGACCTTCTCCTTTCCTTTCTCTTTGCCTTTCTTCTTGTCAGCTGATTGCAAACTTGCCTTAAAGTTTACAAGTTTCTCAGCAGCAGCCACAGCTTGAGGCAAAGTCTGGACACCCTGCCTGTTCAATTCAGCCTGAGCCCAATTTTGCAGCCCCGACATGAAGTTAAACAATTTGTCCTGTTCAGACATCTCACGAATGTCCAATATTAAGGAACTGAAATCCTTCACATAGTCACAAATCGATCCCGATTGTTTCAGCTTTCTCAAGGCTTCTCTTGCCACCCAAGAGGAGTTAGTTGGTAAGAATTGAGTTTTCAACTCATTCTTCAATTCTGTCCAAGACACAATTGTTCCAGCATTTTCATCAACCGATCTAGTTCGCCACCACAATTTTGCATCTCCCGCAAGGTACATGGTCGCAATGGACACTTGTTGTTCAGTAGGAACTTTAGCCGTCTGGAAATAATTCTCCATATCCCACAAGAAATTCTCAAGTTCTTTGGAACTTCTTAC
Source organism: Ophiorrhiza pumila (assembly GCA_016586305.1). Taxonomy (NCBI): domain Eukaryota; kingdom Viridiplantae; phylum Streptophyta; class Magnoliopsida; order Gentianales; family Rubiaceae; genus Ophiorrhiza; species Ophiorrhiza pumila. The sequence goes on along the minus strand of BLIW01000008.1, from coordinate 32,432,318 downwards.
CCCACAGAAGGTTTTAGGTTCAGGTACCTTCACTTTTGCCAATGACCGATCCTCGTTCATAACAGGTCCATCCCGAAGAGCCCTCTTCAGCAAACCAACATCATCCCTCAAGGAGTCAGTTACTTGTCTCTGTTCATCAAGTAACTGTCTGTAAGAGTCTAGATCCGAAGACCCAGAAGATGAAGAAGGACCAGCAGATCCGGCAGTTCCAGTGGACCATTTTTCAATTTCGTCCACCCTAGCCCTTAATCCGCCCACAGAACTTCGGAGTTCCGTTATCATCTGGAGTAAATTTTGGGTCTCATATTGAGTTCCCAAAATGGAGACAATGCCCTCAATGGAGGCTTCCAGCCTACTAACTCGTTCCTTCAACGTATTACCCGATTCCGTCATCTTTTAGAGCACACAGCACCAAGTATGCACGAAACCTGGCTCTGATACCAAAATGTCACGCCTTTGGCGTCTTTCACCGAATTTACACTGCCGGCACGTTCACTCGGTTAGCCAACAACCCTTTGTTGGTAACACTCACAATTCACTCCTGTTTAGGATCACACAACCCAGCAACAAAGAATGAAACAATGTAAGCAATCAACCAAACGTAAATAGCAAGCACACAGTAAGTTTACAGACCAAAGCCCAACCTTTAATCTTATTGCCACAATGAAGATTACAAGGATTCTATTACAATGGTTGCAGAACTATCCAAAGACACAAAAACGTAACTAAGGAAGAAGATCTGCCTAGCAACACTATAATAGACAAAAATTGTGGCTGACATGTCCAACCACTAACACAAGTTAAAGCAACAGCCAATCAGGAGCAAGGAGTTAGCAACTGCCTTCAAAATGTGGCTGCCAGCTCAGCCACGTTTTCCCACAAGTCCAGCATTCCAAGGACTTAGCCAATTTGAGTCAAGGCTCAGCCAAAATCAAGACCCAACCGAACCAACATGCCCACAGCTTTAGACTTGGCCTTTCAGCAATTACTTCCCACAACCGACTTGCACACACATGCCCAGCACGTGCCTAAACCGACTTAAGCTCCATAGCCTTCTTGCCCGCAACTTTGCCTTCGGTCCCAGACCACTTCGGCTCGGCATGCCGACCTTCCCACTCGGCATGCCGACCTGCCATGCACGCAGCACGCATGTTCAGCTCAGCATCACAGCACACTCAATGCCTTCAGCATTCATAGCACACAACACTAGCAAACATAGCACAGCAGCATCGCACTTCGGTTCCACCAAACCGATTAGCTCGGCATGCCAATTGTGCACTTCGGCATGCCGAAAGCTATCATCAATGCCAAGGGTCACGGTTCACGGTTCACGAACCGTCGGTTCACGAACCGTCGGTTCACGAACCGCCGGTTCACGAACCGCCGGTTCACGGTTCCACGAAGGGTGGAACCTGAACCGGCCCTTGGAGTCACGGTTACGGTTACAGTTCGTGAACCGCCGGTTCACGGTTCGATCACGGTTCCGGTTCTGATTTCGGTTCCGATTTTGGTACGATTTTCTCACGGTTTGACTTTTTAAAAGGATAACAATATGAAATGTGATATACTTTACAAAATTTACAAGATGAAGAAAAAGAAGTTTGATATAATTTACAATGTGAAAAATAAGAGAAGTTTGATATAATTTACAAATTTACAAGGTAAAAAAAAAGAAGTTTGGTATAATTTACAATGTAAAAAATAAGAGAAGTTTGATATAATTCACAAATTTACAAGGTGAAAAAAAAAAGAAATTTGATATAATTTACAATGTGAAAAATAAGAGAAGTTTTATATAATTCACAAATTTACAAGGTGAAAAAAAAAGAAATTTGATATAATTTACAATGTGAAAAATAAGAGAAGTTTTATATAATTCACAAATTTACAAATTTATAAGATGAAAAAAAAGAAGTTTAGTATAATTTACAATGTGAAAAATAAGAGAAGTTTGATATAATTCACAAATTTTACAAATTTACAATGTGAAAAGTAACAAGTTTGATATAATACGTACAAGTTTACAAGTTTGATATAAATGAAAAAATACCTCATTTTATTATTGAAATATAAAATTTTGGCCTAAATATCGAATTTCGAGTTGGCCATTTACATATATGAATAATGAATCAATACAACATTTACTAAAAATAAAAATTTTCATTCATAAAAGTAATTTGAGTACACGTTAATTGACCTAAATTTTAATCATCTTCTTCAATGTCATCATCAGGATCGAGATGAACGAAATCCGTGAAATAGGAAACTCCAGTTGAAGATCCGCCACTAACATTGCTCGTTTCGGAAATGTCGGTGTCGTAATCTAAATCAATGTCATCCGTCTTGTCCATTTCTTGTGCTCTCAAAAATGCCTTGTGCCAATCATCCACTAATGCTTGGATTTCTAATGATCTTGGTAATAATCGGGACCGGTGCTCGTCTAAAATGATTCCTCCCGCACTAAAAGCTTGCTCCACAGCTACGGTTGATGCCGGAATTGCAAGAATATGTTTTGCGATAATAGAAAGGATTGGATAATCCTTCTCCTTCCCATTCCACCATTCTAACACGGACCACTCGTGAAAATCCTTATCTTCATCACAAATCTCAAAAGTAGTTGTTAAATATCTATCAAGTTCCGTATCATTACCGGATTTTGGTTTTTTGTGTGAAGAATATATAGACTTACCAAGTTTACGTGGTGGTATAGAAAATATTGATGGAGTACTAGTATTTTGATGTGATGCACTACTAGTAGAACCATCAATATTAGATCCGGTACTAATAGGATTGACTACCATATTTACAAAGAAATTCATTAAATAAATCACGAAGAAGAAATTTTACTTCTCCTATAATTTCCTTAGTATCTTGAGGTTTATAACCTTCATTGCCAAGAAAAAATGAATCTATACAACTATTATATGCAGTAATATATTCTTCTAAAATATTAATTTTTTGACGTGGATAAAAAACAGAAGCAATTAAATATGTAGGTGGAATTCTTCGGTAATAGTTAAGCCATTTTATTAACATATCATATATAGGAAGTGATAAAACAGGGTCATCTTTAAATTGTTGTAAAATACCAACAACATCACATGCAATGTGAATAAATAGATGAGAAGTAGGATAATAAACACCAGATAAAATTTCAGTAGCATCTTTAAATACCTTTAAAAGTTCTAATAATTTACAACAAATTTCTCACATATTAGGATGCAAAGAAATATTATCTACTTGATTTTGCATAAAAAAAGTACATAACAAAGTACTATATTGTGTAGATGCATTCAATAATTTATAAGTTGAATTCCACCTATTAGGAACATCTTTACTAAATCTTTTTGGTTTGCGTCCATTTTCCATACAAAATTTTACCCATAGTTTCATTAAATTTGGACGGATCCATAAAAGACTGATTGCCTCTTTAATAGGCGTAATATGCGTGTTTAGTGTTTTTAAACCATCTTGTACCGCTAAATTTAATATGTGGCATGCACACCTAATATGAAAAAATTTTCCACCTATTATTGGTTGACAAAAAGTTTTTAATTGATTAATTGAAGCCATATTAGATGAAGCATTATCAAAACCAATTTGAAATTTTTTTTTTAGATAAACCATATTCATCTAAAATAATATTCAACAAATTAGATATATTATTTGCTGTATGTCTTGCTTCAAAATGACGAAAATCAATAATTCTTTTTTGTATTTTCCAATCACTATCAATCCAATGACAAGTTACTCCCATATAAGAATGCATTTGCCATAAATCACTCCAAATATCGGAACATATAGAAACACTACCATTTAATTTTGAAAAAGTTTCAATTAAAATTTGTTTTTCACCTTTATAAATTTTCTTTAATTCTCTTGTTATTGTTGTTCTAGGCATTCTTTTAGCTTGTGGATTTAATGCCTCTTGACAATAATAATTAAATCCTACTTTTTCACCAAAACCAAATGATAAATGTTCTATGGCTATCATTTTAGCTAATTCTTTTCTATTTTTTTCATCCAAATATTTAAAAGGAGGAGTAGTAGAGGGAACAAACCCGGATAATTGCGATTGGTTGGTGGAAAGACCGATTTCGTGTGGATGTTTTTCCTTCAAATGTCGCGCCAAAGTTCCATAGCCCGATCCTTTCTTGAAAGCATATAATTTATTTCCGGGACAATAATTGCATTTCGCCTTGATTGGTTGTTGGTTGGAATCTAAAATCTTTGTGTAATGCTTCTTGAACATATCCGATTTTAGTCTTTCTTCAACGTTGGGGCTTTCGGTTTCTCCACCACCACTAAAAATTTGCTCACTTTGGTTTGCACCAAATTGTGAGCTACCAACAATATCTCTATTAAAACTATTCATTTTATAATAAATTAAAATTAAGTAATTGAATAAATATAAATAATTAGATAAATAAAATTATAACCTTATAAGTCTATAATAAAAGTGTTTAAATAAATTAAAATAATTCAAATAATAAATATTATTAATGAGATAAATAATTTGAATAAATTAAATAATTTTCAGAAATAATTAGCTAAAGATTTGAATAAAATAAAATAATTTAAAATAAAGAATTGAATTTTGAATACAGTGAATTAATGAGTAAAAATAATTTAATGATAACAAAATAAAGTAGATAATATAAATGATAATTGAGTATTGAGAGAATTGAGAGAATTGAAAGAATTGAGAGAATTGAGAGAATTGAGATTGAGAGAAGAGAATTGTGTGAAAATGGATTTAGAAAATTGTAGGTATTTATAGAAGAAAAAAAAAAAGACAAAGCCTTAATGGCTTAATCTGAGAAAGGCCACAAAACCGTTGGCTTTCCAACGGCCCAATTTATGGCCGTTGGACTGCGTATTTTATTTTATTTTTATTTTTTTTGCTGAACCGGCAGTTCTTGCCGTTGGATCATCCAACAGCTAGTGAATCCTGGCCATCCAAATTTTTTTTTAAAAACCGGCGGTTTGAACCGCCGGTTCACGATTCACTGAAAGTATGAACCGGAACCGGCCCGTCTGGGCCGGTTCCGGTTCGCGGTTTGGGCCAGACATGGGCCGGTTCTGGTTTCGGGCCCGGCCCGCTAGGCCGGTTCCGGTTAAAACCGGAACCGTGGCCATGACTACTTCAAACCAAAGTGAATATGAGCAAATCCAAAATTTAGTAAATTTTATGTTGAGGCCTTGATGTTGTCATTATTAAAGGGAGATCAGATTGCCGACGATTATTCCAAAAGAAGAAGAAAAAGAAAAAACATTAAAGATTATTCAGGTGATTTACTGCTTTGGCGATCAAAACACACGATGGATGATCACGTTCTTGTCAAGCTTTTCATATTCCTTGCCGTAGCTGATAAGGGCGACCCTTTTGATATTCACTTACCTGTTGAACACCATCTTCAATGATGTGACAAGGTGACAGAGAGAATTCAAATCCAAATCCTCATCCAAATCCATATTCTAATTTTAATTCAAATCCAAAACCAAATCCTCATCCAAATCCAAATTATAATTCTAATTCAAATCCAAATCTAAAACTCCAAAATCCCATCTCGTGTTGCCTACTCCCGCCGCTTAATATTCTTGCAAGACAACATCTAGCATATCTAGAATCTCTGTTTTGTAATTTGAATTCTTGTGATTATAAATATCATGGATATTCCTATGATAATGGTTGAATTGTACTACAACTCTTCTTGTACAAATCCTACCTGAACCCGAGTTCTTCGGAATAAGGTTACTGATGAACTGAGAGTTTCAACCCTATTGGAACTCTACTATGTACGAATCTATAAAAGGTACCTCCTTATCACAAGGTGAAGGGTTACTTTCTCTACAACTTTTATTACGCATTAAGCTTATTGTTCAGTGTCCCAAACTGACTTAAGCATCGGAGCATACTTTCCTGTAGAGCCTGATGGGGGCAAATATGTATGTAAAATATGATCGTGGTTTCTATCCACCCCTACTAAAAAATAAGCTTAAACAACCCCAATGAAGGTGATAGTAAAGCGAGTTCATTCTCTCAGGGAAAGGGCTATGTTGAAGTTCTAAAGTAAATATTTTTGTGTTCTTATAATTGACAAACTGAAAGTAACAAAAGGAACAACAATTAACTAAAATAAAGATGGTGATATGATTTAAAACGCAATTCAAGCAAGTGTACTCCCGAAATTATATTATAGGGTTACATAAAAGACAACACATTCATTCTATCTACGATCATACAAAATAAGGATAACTACACATACTCACCCCCTCCTATATAGCGGTAGGAAAGGAGTGATTGATGCACTTACCTACTTAGATATTAACTAATTCATTGAACACTCCTATATGGCGGTAGGCACAGTTCACTTCCTTAATTAACCCGGAATCTATTGCAACTACCAACTCAACCAAACCCTCAAGTTCAACCGCTCCTTTATGGCCAAGGCAACGCCGGAACCAGTCACGCTAATGCCAAACTAACCACCCAAATTCCTCCTATATAGCGGTAGGAAAGAATTAAGGTAAATTAATCTAACAAATTCACAACCAACCCACAATAGATTCCAAACAACTTACTCTAATCCTCCTATATAGCGGTAGGAAAGATTAAAACAAGTTATCTCTAAGCAATTTACTGCACTTTGTGAAGATATTCATCATACATAATTAAGGCCTTAAATCATGCATAATTATGAAGAACACAGTAAAACTCATTTACAAAGACCATAGAATAAAACTTAGAATGTAGATTAAGCACAAAAACCTTTATTCATAATCTCGGGAGCACAATAGATTTAGCCTAGCATGGCTAGATCAATCATCTTAATATTAACAATTAAGCACAATATTGAAAACATGATTATAAGGAAAGAAGACACCTTAGATGTGATCTCGACTTGTAAAAACATGAATCCAATAAGAGATGATGTTATTCTCCAAGTAATAGAAGAGATAGAAAACCCTAGCTATTACAAAGGAAAACCCTTGCTTGAAATCTCCCAATAATGTCACACGTAAAATCTGTAAACCCTATTCTTCTATGATCTCCTCCTCTTAAAATTACATAATAGATGGCCTTATATAGGAAACAACTTGAAACCCTATCAAACATTGATAAGATGGCACATTTTTGGGCCCTAACATGTAAGGAACAAGTTAGGAAACAGCCCATAACAAAAAGACATATTAAAAACGTCAAAAATTAAGAAAAGGAATTATTCGCGCTGTTGCAGTTACGGACGTCGCGACGTCCATCTTATCCCACGTCGCGACGTCCAGAAATTGCCATTTTTCTCCATGATCCTGGCCGAATTTGGAAAAACCTAAAACATAAAAGTTGTAACTCTTTCTCTTAGCTTTCCAATGGCACTTGAATCAACCCAATCAGACTTAAATTGAGTGATATATGATCAAAATACTAAACCCTGGCAGATTTCTTCAGCATTTGTTTTTCATCACCTTTCCACATGTTTCGCGATGTTAACCCTTCTTGGAGTCTCGAGCCTCCATGGGATCAACTTGGAACTTATTTGACACTCTATCCAAGGTCTCAAATCATAGGATTGATCATCAAAATTGGAATTAACACCTTGAATATCTTGTGAAACACGAAACCATCTTTCTTGTGACGAAATGCACCTTTTTGGCCTAAATCATATCTTTCTTGATCTTTCTCAATCTTTTCCTCTCATTTTGGCCTTCATGCTCAATAACCTACAAAACACACTAAAAACACATTAAATAGCACAAAGACGGCGCAAAGTATAAGTGAAAATAGCTATATAAGGTGAACATATTTCGCCTTATCACAGCCCGGGGATATTTTTTGATGTCTGTGTTGCAGGTCTACTAGGGTTCCAATGACAATACAAGGAGCACGTGACCTCAGGGAGACCTCACAACACTTGGTGATAGCTCACTTCGTCAAATTGGCGCCGTCTGTGCGATTCGATTACAAGCTTTTTCAATGACGCTTACTCGTTCACAGGAACACCAAAGGATGTTTCTACTAATCCAGCTACTACCAGTAGACCTCCTGGAATACTTATGAATTTTATTGAGGGCCATTTAATAAATAAGTAAAATTATAAGGACTATTGTGCAAAATTATTAAAATTGGTCTTGAAGACCCATTGTTTCCTATACCTTGGTCTTCATTTTCTTTCTCTCATTTTCTCATTCTTTTCCCTTAGTCATATTTTCCCTCTTTTCTCTCTAACTAGGGCAAGAGACTAGGGTTGATTGAAGGAAGAAAGGGAGCAATTCTCACTCCAACTTCACTCTTGTTAAGGTAAGGAATCGATTTAGCTTATTTATCCAAGTTAATATCCTTGTTTAGTGTTCTAGAATAGTAAGGATTTGAAATTTTGTTATAATAGGATATGGGTTTTAATCCCATAAGATTAAGAACACTTAATTAAGGATTTTAACATTCATTTGAGTTGGTATAGAACATGAATTGACAGATTTTAAGTGAAAATTGTGAGGATATTATGGTTGAAGAAAGTTATGAGAATAATATATGTATGGGTTTGAGAATTGTAAGGAAATGAAGTGTTCTTAAGTTAAGAATGATGTCTAAGAGATTATTAGGCTTTATTTGATTGTTATTTTGTCATATTTGTATGTTCTATAGGAAAGTGAAGTGAATAGATGATGGAAATCTTAGAATCAAGGGCTATATTGGATATTGGCTAAGGTAAGTGGTTTTGGTATTCCTTTATGTTTTATAAACGTTTGATGAAACCTATTATTGAGAATTTGGTTATGTTATTATATCAAAATGGTTTGAGCATGGATAAGATTTTGATCTTAACGAATATGAAATGTATGCGGTGGCTTTTGTGAATGTAAATCATTTTGTGGAATGATTTAAATGAATTGAATTGTTTTGAGCTCTTGAATGTTTAATGAACGATTGGTAGGAGCATGTTCCAACCTATTGATAATGGCCCACCTAGCGGGTTATAGTAGCTAGGAACCTCATTGTAATAGCCTACCTAACGGGTTATAAAAGTTAGGACTGGATCCAGTTATTGTACCAAGAGTGATTTGAACTGTTTATGAGCTAAATGATGAAAAGTACTCAACGTATTTGTGAATGTTTGATAAATGATGGTGCCAATTGCTATGTATATATATGTGTGCGTGTTTTGAGTTGAAACACTTTCTAATGTTGGTTTTCATGTGTGAAACAATGTTTTGAGAAAATATATTATGTATATAACATGCTCAAAACCAATAGAAGAATATCTCTATCACTTACTGAGCATAGTTTTGCTCATACCACAAATGTTGATATTCTTTGCAGATCTTTAAGGTTTCCTGTACAGGTTACGTGGAGACTAAAAGTAGAGAAGACTATTTTGTGGACATTGTAATTATGTATAGATAAAGTAAATGATTTGTAATAGGTGTTTTGGGTAGAATGAATTTGGAATGTTTGAATACGAGTTGATGTGTATAGTCATAAGTTGATTTTGATGTTGATGTTGATATTTTAAAAGGAAATGTATAGTTGTGATCGTAAGTGACGTCATTTTGTTATAAGCTGTATATACAATGTTTTGTTTGGAGAAAGATGTGATATATATTAAAGATATAAGTTTGAATGTGATGTGTTAGAGATGTGAATTTAAGAACGTACTTATTGTCTATTAGGTAATGTGTGGCCTAAATGTATATGTATATACCGTTGGGATAGTCAACTTTGATAACAGGAGGCTTCGCGCTTTTGGAGTCGGTTTCTAAGAGTGCGGCCGTGTCATGTCGGATTTGGGGCGTGACACCTCCACATGGAGCAACTACTAGTAATGAAGGGAATATTGGTGCAGATCCACAAAATTAGTGACGTGAACTAGATTCCCCACTACGCATTGACGGAGGTAACAATCCTCCCCGACGTGAACAAGATCCCCCAATGCGTATTGGTGGCAGTAATAATCCTCCCATTGACATTCACTCACCGGAGATGGTTAAATTCCATACTGAGAATTTTGAGCATATCAAGACGATTGTAAAAGGACCTGGTTAATGGCCTGGCAAGGAATTGGAATGAGCTTCGGATATGTATGACATAATGTAGCTTTCTTCATCTTATAATACGGAATCTCAGAGTGATAATGATCTTGATTGCCGACGACCTCTGAACCGATCTCCAGATTGGAGTAAGAAAAATAATAGCTACGGACATCGGCATTTGAATCCTTCCCCAGAGTGACATCGACGACATCACAATCATGATGATCAGGATACTCATATTACGAATTGTATTCGTAATGAAATCCATAATATTCTGGGGGCAGGAGCTAGGAGAGCTTATAGAACGGTGACACTATTCGTGGACAATCCTAGAACTCTTCCTGTACAAATCCTACCTGAACCCGAGTTCTTCGGAATAAGTTTACTGATGAACTGAGAGTTCCAACCCTACTAGAACTCTACGAGGTATGACTCTATAAAAGGAACCTCCTTATCACAAGGTGAGGGGTTACTTTCTCTATTTATTACGCATTAAACTTATTGTTCAGGGTCCCAAACTGACTTAAGCATCGGAGCATACTCCCTGGTACAGCCCGGGGGTATTTTTTGACGTCTGTGTTGCAGGTCTGCTAGGGTTCCGGTGACAATACAAGGAACACGTGACCTCAGTGAGACCTCACAGCACTTAGTGATATCTCATCTCATCATCCTAATTAGCTATTTTGTGTCTTGTCCTACTGATGGAAGGGAGTCTTTAATTTGACATTTGGAACTGGATTTTTGGAAATTAATTAGATTTGATGAAAAAAATAGGAAAAAAGAAAAAGATATCGTAGAAGAGAATGGAGAAGAAAGGAGAACTTTTACTAGACAAATTTGCCCCTGAAAATATGCATGTGTAGTTTTGCTTTGAACTTTAGCCTGTTTTTTACTTCAACGTATGGTTGTTTAACTTTTATATACTACCTGTTCCATCCTGAGCAATATAAAGGCTAGCATTTTGTATTTTTCTATGTTATTTTTGTGGCCATAAAAAATCTATTACCAAATAAATGCAACTATTATCCTGGTTAATTCCATGCTAATCAGCCTTTGTTCTCCTACTTAAAATTCTTTCCAAATAAGCATTGCGAATTCTAAAATTCAAACAAGTTTTCAGCTATATATATTTCAAAATATGAAACTGAAGCTCTCCAACTGATCAATATATGCTTTATAACAACCAGAAGCTATATATTAACAAATACCATCACATGTATGTTTTGTAAATTTTACTGAACAAGGCTTGCATATATTTAGCAGATTTGTTTGTATATCAACTATGATGATTAGAATCATTTTTAATAATTCCAAGGTATAATATTACTATACACTATAAGACAGATATAGTCAATAGAAAGCAATATAACAGAACATAGAACATCATGCTTTTATTCAATTACCACTGTATCTGTTGCATTTTATGTTTTTCTTGTTCTACCCACTCTGATTATCTTTAGTCTTGTCATAATCTGGTACAATTCCACAACACCAATACGATGGCCCTCCCTAAAGAAAACACTCTACACCTAAGTCTGATTCGTTTCCGTCACTGAATTTAAATATCATGACCCATGTATTGCCGGTGGTTACTTTGCTATTGCAAATTCAAACGTTCTCATAATAACCATCTCTTCTGCCCAAAAAAACGATCAATATTCAATACCACCTTTATTACAAGCAGATAAAAATAAAAACCGAGATCCGTATAGAAATTCAATATTAATAAGCAAAGATCTATTAAAAAACTGGATAAAAGAATGTATTAGAAACACAAACCGTACAAAAATCTAATAGGAAACCAGGAAAATCTTAACAAAAACAAATAGGAACTAAAAACAAACCTTCGTCCAAAAGAGAAGCCGTTGACAACAGCCTCGGCGATTTCAATTCCTGGGTTTGTCAGCAAATCGACCCAAAATTGAGCCTAAACCAATATCCCAAGCTCTCCAACACAAAGCCGCGCACAATGATTTGCTGGTAACATGCTCCGTCCGCATAACAAATCAGATTCAAAGTTGCTACTGTAGTACTATCCTAAAACAGCTGCTAAAATATTTCAACTGACTTTTACTAAAAGTTGTAATGCCCTAATCTATATTTAGCACACTTATTTTGAGATAATATTTAAAAAATAGTATACACAATTAAAAGAGCACACAGGCCCAAGACCATAATAGATTCAACTAAGGCCCACTGGACTGCCACACTTTGTTTGTCACTCCATTAACTAGTACTATACTTATAAGTGTGCGTAATCTTCAATAAATATGAATTTAACGCATCACTTTATATGCTTAAAAAATGGGTTATTTTGTGATACAAATTGGATGGAAAATGAGTGAAAAAAAAAAAACAAGGTTTTGAGCTTGTAAACAGTGCCAGGGCCACAGGTGTAATGAACATCAATCAAAGTTTTGAGCATTTAATATATGAGAGTTGACTTAAAGTTTTGCATGAATCATGAATGTGACTGATGGTCATAATTACAAAAATTGGAAATTTCAATTCCAACAAGATCCTTCTATTCATAGACAGTTTCCTACTTTCCTTCAAAAAAAAAAAAAAATCTTTTCTTCTCTAGAGAGCAAAGAAAGGAATAGGTCAACACAATTCACATTATATCTGGTTTCTTCCCTCTTTTAGTCCATTCATTTGTTGAAGTTTCAAAGATAAAGGTCACACTCATACTTGAACTTGTGGTTCTAGGGGTGACCACGGTTCCGGAACCGTCCTCTAGTTTAGGTTTCGTCTTGATTCCGATTTCGGTTATGATTTTGTTCTAATTCTGATTTTTTTTTTTCGATTTTTAGTTTCGAATTTTGATTGTAATCCCACTTTTAAATTTGATTTCTATTGAAATAATAATTAAACTATTAATTGAAACTCAAATAATACAACATAATAATATAATTAGAATAATAATAGTTACAATTGAACTTAATTAATATATAGTTTTTAGATAATAGAACTAGGAAGAATTAGATAAGTGAGATTCAAGGATATATTATTAATTATAATTCAACTAGTATAATATAATAACATAATTAGAATAGTAATTGAAATTAAACTAATATATGAATTTTTTAGAATAATAGAATTATGAATATTAGATAAGTGAGAAAGAAAGATATAGAAAAAATAAGAGTATTGAGAGAATGATCGAACTATTAATTGAAATTCAAATAGTATATTAACATAATATAATAATAGAATTAGGATAATATAAATTAGAAAATTAAGTTGATACATAATATAATTGGATTAACAGTTGAAATTGAACTAATATATGGAGGTTTTAGAAAAATAGAATTATGAAGAATTAGATAATTGAGAAAGAAAAATATATAAATGATAAGAGTATTGAAAGAATGATTGAACAATATAATAATATAATTAAAAAAATTGATACCCTAAAATATAAACGTTAAAACTTACAATATAAATATTAGAAAACTAAGAAATTTTGTGATGAAAATTAAATGATATAGAAATATTTATAGAATTATAATTTTTTGGCTGGTTCCACAAAATTAGGAACCGAAACTGAACCGTCCATAGACGGTTCGGCCTCGATTCCGGTTTTGTGGGGCACGGTTTAGGTTCCGGAACCGAAAGTTTGACTATGTCTATGTGCTTCCCAAGTAGACATGACAAAACATTGAAAGTCACCCAACTTATGGAGATGGATCATTTCTTTAAAACTATTATTTCCTTCCTTTGCATACTCCCATTTTGGCACTCAATGGCATATGCAAAGAATCATTTCAGGGCAGTAATAAGTTCATCTTCCTTGCTGTTTTGTACCCTTTTTCATGTTCATGTTTTTGCATATTCTGCTGCCGTTATTTTGAATACAAGTAATGAGACAGACCATCAGGCCCTGCTTGATATCAAGGCTCAAATACATGATGATCCATTCCAGTCTCTAAGCTCCTGGAATGAAGCCATTCATTTCTGTGATTGGAATGGAGTTTCTTGTGGCAAGCTTCATCACAGAGTGACTGTACTAAATATGTCATCATTTAAGTTGGTTGGTTCTCTTTCTCCCTCCATAGGAAACCTTACCTTCTTGAGAGAAATCAATATTCAGGACAACTTTTTCCAGGGAATTATTCCAGAAGAAGTAGGCAGACTCCATCGCCTGGAATATCTTCATGTTGCAAATAATTCCTTCCAGGGAGAGATTCCAGCAAATCTTACACGTTGTTCAGAGCTAAGAATTCTTGATTTAACGGCAAACAGTCTCAAGGGAAGAATTCACAGCGGCTTGAGCCTTTTGTCCAATCTCCGTGTTCTGGGTCTTTCCAAGAATAATTTTTCAGGAAGAATTCCACCATCTTTGGGCAATATTTCTTCTCTTCAAGTGCTTAGTATATCTAGAAATAATTTAAGTGGAAAGGTTCCAGCTGAGATTGGTCAGCTTTCAAACCTCCGTGTCCTTGAATTATCCTCAAACAAACTTTCAGGTACAGTTCCTACTCAGCTCTACAACATCTCAACTCTACGAATCTTTTCCATCACAGACAATCTATTAAGTGGACAGTTTCCTTCTACCGTTGGACTGACCCTTCCAAACCTGACTGTGTTTTGTGCTGATATGAACCAATTTTATGGGTCAATTCCATCAACACTAGCCAATGCTTCAGGGCTTAAAAGAATTACCATAGGAGACAATGCACTTACCGGGCCAATTCCACTAAATCTAGGCAGTCTCAAACAGCTTGAGGTGTTACATTTTGGCCATAATCCACTCGGAACTAATAAATTCAATAACATTAGCTTCATTTCCTCCTTGACCAACTGCACCAATTTACACGTACTTAGTCTGTCTGGAATCCAGATTGGAGGCATACTCCCCAATGCCATTGCCAATCTTTCCACCAAATTGGAGTTTTTATGGCTAAATGATAACATCATATCTGGCAGGCTACCTGCGGGAATAGGAGACCTTGTAAATTTGGGGTATCTGGATATTCGCAATAATTCTATCACAGATAGTATTCCTGATTCCTTGGGGAAACTTACTAACTTGCAGGAGCTCTATCTTTCTGAAAATAGATTTACTGGAGAAATTCCTTCATCACTGGGTAATATTACAGGGTTACAAATTCTTACATTAGACAAAAACATGCTCACAGGTAGCATTCCTGTTTCTTTGAGTAATTGCAGTGGCCTTCAAGAGTTAAATGTTGCTCAGAATCGTCTAACTGGATCTTTACCTGAACAAGTTCTTGGTCTTTCATCACTATCTCTCGGTCTTTTCTTAGATCACAACCAATTCACTGGTTCAGTACCCTCAGTAGTGGGGAACTTGAAGAATCTAGTGTCACTGGATATATCAGGAAACAAACTAGCCGGTGAAATTCCAATCTCTCTTGGGGACTGTGAGATGTTGGAATTCCTCCAGTTGGAAGATAATTATTTGGAAGGATCTATGCCTTCATCTTTGGGACTATTGAAAAGCATTCAGGTCATAGATTTATCCAGTAACAATTTGTCAGGACAAATTCCAGCTTCTTTGGCAAAGTTGAACTTCATTAGCACTCTCAATCTGTCCTACAACATGCTAGAAGGTGAAGTGCCAACTGATGGAGTTTTTACGAACTCGAGTGCCTTTTCAGCAGTAGGAAATAAAAAACTCTGCGGAGGGATCAAAGCATTAAATTTATCATCCTGTCAAGAAAAGAATGCAAAGCTATCTACTTCTGAAATTGTAGCAATTGCAATCAGTATTCCCATTGCTATTGTTTCACTGCTGGCATCTATCTATGCAATTCATAAAATAAGGAGATCAAAGCAGCCGCCGTCTTCAACCTATGCAGGAGATTGGCAGAATCAGAAGATCTCATACAAAGAAGTATTTGATTGCACCAATGGTTTTTCTTCAGAAAACTTGATAGGTGAGGGGAAATATGGCTCTGTCTATAAAGGGATCCTCAAACCTGATGAGAAAGTGGTTGCTGTAAAGGTTCTTAATCTCCAGCAACATGGAGCTCATAAGAGCTTCTTGGCTGAATGTGAAGCATTAAGAAACATCCGCCATCGAAATCTTGTCAAGATCATAACTTCTTGCTCAAGTGTAGACTTCAAAGGCAATGATTTGAAAGTTTTGCTTTTTGAGTATATGCCCAATGGAAGTTTAGATAAGTGGTTACATCCAAGTTTGCCTCAGCAAGAGCCGAAAGACCTCAAGAAGTTGAACCTATTAGATAGGGTGAACATTGCAATAGACATTGCCACTGCTTTGGATTACCTTCATCATCATAGTGGAACGCCAATTGTTCACTGTGATCTTAAGCCGAGCAACATTCTTCTCGGCGATGATCTTCACGCATTTGTCACTGATTTTGGCCTAGCAAAATTTCTTTCAGACATTGAAGAAAATTCCCATCAGAGTGAGAGCAGCTCAATGGCAATTAGAGGAACAGTTGGATATGTTGCTCCAGGTACAGATACATTCATTCAATGAAGCAATCTTTTTATATTTCAGTGATATGGAAGTTCCAAACTTAAGCATTAATCTCTACATTGTCCTCTTTGAGATGACATACATCATTTCTCTTTCATGATCTTTGCATCATTAAATTGGAATTAAGGAAACGCTGAAATTTTGTTGATCCTTGAAGGATTCAGTCCCTTCAGCTTTGATCTAATTCTTCTTATTCCTTTCCAATGCCTTATGAAATTGCAGAATATGGCTTGGGAGGGAAGATATCAACACAAGGAGATGTTTATAGCTATGGAATCCTGTTACTTGAAATGTTTACAGGAAAAAAGCCAACTGACAGCATGTTTACAGCAGATTTTTGTCTCCATAGCTATGTTAAAATGGCTCTACCCAACCAAGTAATGGAAATTGTTGATCCCAAAATCTCAGTGGAAAAAGAAACCAAACCAAGCATGACAGGCAACTGCACCATCAGAACAGAGGAAAGTTACTCATCAATCTTTCAAATTGGTGTTTCATGCTCTGCAGAGATGCCAAGGGACAGGATGGATATCAAAGATGTTCTCTTTGGGTTACAAACAATTAGGAAGAAATTATCTTCAAATTAAGAATGATTTTCAAAGATGTTCTCTTTGTATCGCTGATGAAAAAAAAAAAAAAGAATGTTCCTTTTACTTCATGTATTACTGATTCTTATGTGTAATGTGAACTTCAAATTGAATTCCCATAACTTTTTTTTTTTTTTCATTTCTTTGGGTGCAATAGAGGCTTAAAAAAAGTTTGAAAAAAAATGATGATGTCGTTTAAAGCTTAATCTCTATATTATGGCATTTGCAACCATGCATAAATATATTCTTGATGAATTCTTTTTGGCAATAGAAGTTTCAATTATCTCAAGAATTTCCATCTTAATTAAAATTTCTTGCATTTTCTTTTGGAAGTCTCACAAGGTTGATGCACTCATGACGTTATGGGAATGGGGATATGAATTATTTTCTATGAGATGTGGTGTTGACTTTCCAGGGTGAAATACAAATAAGTAGCTAATAAAACTTATTTTTTTTTAAAAAAATATTAGCCTCTATCAAGAATACTATACATATATATGTATATATATATATAATATATATATATATATGTATATATATATATATTATGTTTATCAAATTTGACTCGTTCCAGTTGTACATTTTGTCCGCTCTGAATTTTCTGTTTTATTCCCTATTAAATCTCTATTTTCATTTATAAATATAAGCCACGTATATTTTATTAAAATCCCGTATCAAGTGAGGTATATTTTAGTAAAATCAAGTGATTATTTCAATTTATAAATATAAATCACATGTATTTTAGTAAAATCATATCAAATTATTAGTGAACTTTAAGAACTCTCTCCCTTCCCTCCCCTTTCTCTCTACCAAACCCTAAAACCTCAACTTTTGCAAACTCAAAGGGGAGGCGGCTCCACCAAATGACCTCCCTTGAATCAAAATTTTTTACCTATATGTGTGCAGTCTCTTCCACCAAATAACCTCCCATGAATTAATCCAATTTTTTTTTACCTAGATGTCCTTTTTGTATCCTTTATTAGGAGTTATGTCTTATCGAGTAGGAGTTTCTTTATCTCTTTTGAGAACATGTCTCTATTTTTGGAGTTTTTTTGAGGTATAAATTAGCAAAAAAAAAAAAAAAAGGAGATCTACACCCATCTCCAGGTAATCCATCGGTAAAGGTTTCTTCACTCTCATTGCTTTTTCCTTCAGATCTGGATTTGATAGTGAAGAAGCAGTGTGAATTTGGACATTGATAGTTCAAAATTTTAGTGGATTAGCAAAAGGTACATAAGAAATTGATGTCATTTTTTTAACCGCTTTTAAATAGTTTCGTACAATCTACCGAGTGATGTAAAAAAATAGGTGACTCAAATTTTTCAAAAATTCGAAAAATTTCGTAAGTTATAGCACATGAGATTTGTCAAAAAAACTTATCATTTTGAACCCATATCAATTAGGAACATGAAATATATCGACTGATGTAAAAAATAGGTTGACTAAATTTTTTTGAAAAATCAAAAAATTTCGTGAGTTATAGCACACAAGATTTGTTAAAAAAACTTGTTGTTTTTTTAACAAAAATTAATTAGGAACATGCAATCTATCGACAAATGTAAAAAATAGGGCGACATAAATTTTTGAAAAATCAGAATTTTTGGTGAGTTGTAGCAAACAAGATTTGTCAGAAAACTTGTCGTTTTTGAAACCATATCAATTAGGACCATTATTGACTGGTGTAAAAATAGGGTGACTCAAATTTTTCAAAAAATCAAAAATTTTAGTGAGTTATAGCACACGAGATTTGTCAAAAACCTTGTCATTTTTTAACCTGTATCTAGTAGGAACATGCAATCTATCAACCAATGTAAAAAATAGAGTGACTAAAATTTATTAAAAAATCAGATATTTTAGTGAGTTATAGCATAAGAGACTTGACAAAAAAATTTGTTGTTTTTGAACCCGTATTAATTAGTAACATGCAATTTATAGACTGATATAAAAAAATGGGTGACTCAAATTTTTCAAAGATTTAGAAATTTTCGTGAGTTATAGCATATGAGATTTGTAAAAAAAAATTGTCATTTTTAAACCCATATTAATTAAGAACATGCAATCTATCAACGAATGTAAAAAATAGAGTGACTCAATTTTTTTTAAAAAATTAGAAATTTTTGTGAGTGAAAGCATTCGAGATTTAACAAAAAAACTTGTTGTTTTTGAACCCATATGAATTAGGAATATGCAATCTATCGTCTGATGTAAAAAAAATGGGTGACTAAAATTTTTCAAAAATTTAGAAATTTTTGTGAGTTATAGCACACGAGATTTGTAAAAAAAACATTTGTCGTTTTTGAACCCATATGAATTAGGTTTATGCAATCTATCGTCTGATGTAAAAAATAGGGTGATTCAATTTTTTTTAAAAAAATAAGAAATTTTCGTTTGCTATAACACACGAGGTTAGCCCATAAACTTGTTATTTTTTAACCCATTTCAAATAGATGCATGCATTATATCGACCGATGTAAAAAAATAGGATGACTCAAAATTTTCAAAATATCAAAAAATTTCTTTAGTTTTAGCACACGAGATTTTTCAAAAAAACTTATCGTTTTTTATCCCATATCAATTAGGAACATGCAATCTTTCGGCTGGTGTAAAAATATGGTGAAAGAAATTTTTCAAAAAAATAAAAATTTTCATAAGTTGTAGCACATGAGATAATTTTTCAAAAAACTTGTCCTTTTTGAACCCATAAACATGCAATCTATTGGCTGATGGAATAAATAGGGTGACAAAAATTTATTAAAAAATCAAAAATTTTCTTGAGTTATAGCACACGAGATTTGACAAAAAAACTTGTTGATTTTGAACCCATATCAATTGGTATTTGATAACAAGCAGTCTATTCACTAATGTAAAAATATGGGTGACTCAAATTTTTTAAAATTCAGAAATTTTAGTGAGTTATAGGACACGAGATTTGTCAAAAAAACTTGTCATTTCTGAACCCATATCAATTAGGTGCACGCAATCTACCGACTGATGTAAAAAATAGGGTGATTCAAATTTTTTGAAAAATAAGTAATTTTCGTTAGTTATAACACACGAGATTAATCCAAAAACTTGTTGTTTTTTAGCCCATTTCAAATAGATACACATAATCTATTGATTGATGTAAAAAAATTGGGTGACTCAAAATTTTCAAAATATCAAAACATTTTGTGAGTTATAGCACACAAGATTAGTCCAAAAACTTGTTGTTTTTTAACCCATTTCAAATACATGCATACAATCTATCGACCGATGTAAAAAAATATAGTGAGTTGAATTTTTCAAAATATCAGAAATTTTTGTTAGTTATAGCACACGAGATTTGTAAAAAAAACTTGTCATTTTTGAACCCATATAAATTAGGAACATGCACTCTGTCGTCCGATGTAAAAAATAGGGCGACTTAAAATTTTTTGAAAAATCCAAAATTTTAGTTAGTCGAGATTTGTCAAAAACGTTGTCATTTTTTAAATCGTATCGATTAAGAACATGCAATCTATCGACTTGAAATATAGGGTGACTAAATTTTTTCAAAAATTCAAAATTTTTTGTTAATTATAGCACCTGTGACTTGAATAAAATAATTGTTGTTTTTTAACCCATTTCAATCAGTAATATATAATCTATGGACTGATGCAAAAAAAATGGGTGACTCAAAATTTTAAAATATTCAGAAATTTTTGTGTTTTTAAAAAATTTTTTCATTTTTTAACCCATATTAATTAAGAACATGCAATCTATCGACGGATGTAAAAAATAGGGTGACTCAAAATATTTTAAAAAATCAGAATTTTTCGTGAGTTATAGCACTCGAGATTTGACAAAAAAAACTTGTTGTTTTTGAACCCATATAAATTAGTAACATGCAGTTTATCGACTGATGTAAAAATGGGTGACTCATTTTTTTTTAAAATTCAGAAATTTTCGTGAGTTATAGCACACAAGATTTGTAAAAAAAACTTATCATTTTGTAACCCATATCAATTAAGTTCACACAATCTATCGACTGATGTAAAAATAGGGTGATTACAAATTTTTTGAAA
Source organism: Ophiorrhiza pumila (assembly GCA_016586305.1). Taxonomy (NCBI): domain Eukaryota; kingdom Viridiplantae; phylum Streptophyta; class Magnoliopsida; order Gentianales; family Rubiaceae; genus Ophiorrhiza; species Ophiorrhiza pumila. The sequence continues at coordinate 32,411,187 of BLIW01000008.1, read as the reverse complement.
AATAAAAAATTTTCGTGAGTTATAACACACGAGATTAGTCCAAAAACTTGTTGTTTTTTAACCCATTTCAAATAAATGCACGCAATTTTCCGACCGATGTAAAAAAATTGAGTGACTCAAATTTTTCAAAATATCATAAATTTTATATAACACGTGATTTGTCAAAAAAACTTGTCGTTTTTGATCCCATATCAATTAGGAACATGGAATCTATCGACTGGTGTAAAAAATACGATGAACTAAATTTATCAAAAAATAAATTTTTTTTCGTGAATTGTAGCCTAAGAGATTTGTCAAAAAACTTGTCCTTTTTGTACCCGTATCAATTAGGAACAGACAATCTATTGACTAATGTAAAAAAATAGGGTGACTAAAAATTATTGAAAAATCAAAACACGAGATTTGACAAAAAAAACTTGTTGTTTTTAAATCCATATCAATTAGTAACAAGCAGTGTATCGACTAATGTAAAAGATGGGTGACTAATTTTTTTTTGAAATTTTTGAAATTTGTGTCAGTTATATGACACGAGATTTGTCAAATAAACTTGTAGTTTTTTATTTCATATCAATTAGGTGCACGCAATCTATCGATTGATGTAAAAAATAGGGTGATTCAATTTTTTTTTTTGAAAAATAAGAAATTTTCAGAAGTTATAACATTCAAGATTTGTGTAAAAACTTGTTGTTTATTAACCCATTTCTTATAGATGCACACAATCTATCGATCGATATAAAAATATAGGGTGACTCAAAATTTTCAAAATATAATTTTTTTTGTTAGTTATAGCACACCAGATTTGTAAAAAAAAAAAACTTGTCGTTTTTGAACCCATATCAATTAATAACATGCAAGCTATAGACTAAGGTAAAAAAATGGATGACTCAAATTTTTCGAAGATTCAGAAATTTTTGTGAGTTATAGCACACGAGATTTGTCAAAAAAACTTGTCATTTTTAAACACATATTAATTAAGAACATGCAATCTATCAACGAATGTAAAAAAAAAAGGTAACTGATTTTTTTTGAAAATTCATAAATTTTCGTGAGTTATATCACTCGAGATTTGACGAAGAAATTGTTGTTTTTGAACCTATATCAATTTGTAACATGCAATCTATTGAATTTTTGAAAATTCAAAAATTTTCATGAGTTGTAGCACAAGAGATTTGTTAAAAAAACTTATCTTTTATTTAACCGATATGAATTAGGTTCACGCAATCTATTGAATGATGCAAAAAAATAGGGTTATTCAAATTTTTTGAAAAATAAGGAATTTTTGTGAGTTATAACACACGAGATTAGTTAAAAAACTTGTTTTTTAACCCATTTCAAATAGATGCACGCCAACTATCGCCCGATGTAAAAAAATAGGGTGACCCAAATTTTTCAAAATATCAGAAATTTTTGTTAGTTATAGCACACGAGATTTGTCAAATAAACTTATCCTTTTTAATACCATATCAATTAAGAACATACAATCTATCGAGTGATGTAAAAAAATAGAGTAACTTATTTTTTTTTAAAAATAAAAAATTTTCTTGAGTTGAAAGCACACGATATTTGTCAAAAAAATTGTCCTTTTTGAACCCATATCAATTAGGGACATGCAATATATCCACTGATGTAAAAAATAGGGTGACTAAAATTAATTAAAAAATAATTTTTTTGTGAGTTGTAGCACACAAGATTTGGCAAAAAAACTTGTTGTTTTTGAACCCATATTAGTAAGTAACAAGTAGTCTATTGACTGATGTAAAAAAATGGGTGACTCAAATTTTGAAAAATTCAAAACTTTTCGTGAGTTATAGGTCACGAGATTTGTAAAAAAAAATTTACAATTTTTGAATCCATATCAATTAGGTGCATGCAATTTACCGACTGATGTAAAAAATAAAGTGATTAAATTTTTTTGAAAAATAAGAAATTTTCGTTAGCAGCTTGATCTGGAGTTTACATCTTTTGATATGCTTCCTTGGCAAGTCCGTGGATGTTTGAATATGGATAGGTTAAATGTCCCGAACTTTAGGACGCATCATAGGCCTTTGTAACCTATTTTCGTTGCTCTTTCTATTTTGTAATTTTGAGTTCTTCTAAATAAATAAGGGAGTGGCGTCCCAAATATTACCAAAAAAAAAAAAGAAATTTTCGTTAGTTATAACACACGAGATTAATCCAAAAACTTGTTGTTTTTTAACCCATTTCAAATAGAAGCACACAATCTATCGACCGATGTAAAAAAATAGGGTAATTCAAAATTTTTAAAATATCAAAATATTTTGTGAGTTATAGAACACGAGATTTATCAAAACAACTTGTCGTTTTTTAATCCAAATAAATTAGGAACATGCAATTTGTCGTCCGATGTAAAAAATAGAGTGACTCAAATTTTTGAAAAAATAAAAAATTTTCGTGAGTTATAACACAGGAGATTAGTCCAAAAACTTATTTTTTAAACGCAATCTATCTACAGATGAAAAAGAATATAGTGACTCAAATTTTTCAAAATATGAGAAATTTTTTTTGAGTTATTGCACACGAGATTTTTCAAAAAACTTGTCATTTTTAAACCCATATAAATTAGGAACATGCAATATGTCGACTAATGTAAAAAACAGGGTGACTAAAATTTATTGAAAAATCAGAAATTTTCTTGAGTAATAGCTCCGAGATTTAACAAAAAAACTTGTTTTTTAACCCATATCAATTAGTAACATGTACTCTATCGATTCATGTAAAAAAATGGGTGACTTAAATTTTTTGAAAATTTAGAAATTATCGTGAGTTATAGCATACGAGATTTGTCAAAAAAATTTGTCGTTTTTGAAGCTATATTAATTAGGTGCACGCAATCTTTCGATTGATGTAAAAAATAAGGTGATTCAATTTTTTTAAAAAATAAAAATTTTTGTGAGTTTAGCACACGCAGTGGCGGAACTAGGGGGGCGGCCGCACCTTCTGAGGAGAGGGTAGGAGAGAGTATATTCCATCATTGAAGCACCTTTTCTGCCATCCGCCATGGGTGCCACCAAAATGTTAAATTGCAGAAATCGCGAAGAAGACGAAGTCTTCTCGTTTTCCAATTTTTATTTATTTTTACTTTTTATACTCTTAAGTAAAACGTAAGAATAAAATAAAAATATATTCTCTTAAGTGAAATGACGTAGTTTTATTATAGAGTAAAAAAAAATCCTACTATTCGTATTTATAAAATCTTATCATATTTTAATTCCTAAATTTTATCTTATCCTATTTTAATTCTCAAACTCTTAAACGTAAATTAATGTATCTTGCTCCATCTCTCAAACTCTTAAACGTGAATTCCTCTATCTTTTGTTCCCTACTTCGTCTACAACCTACTTTTTGCTCATAACCCCATCTTTATTGACTCCTTGCGTCATATTGTTATTCAATTGAATTAGTCTAATCAGTGAAAATCTTTCGGTTAGCGTTGTCTTTTGATATGAGTATTTTCTTTTTGTTTTTATGTCTTTTTTACTTGGCAATATTTAAAATTTTTTGTGTATTTTTTTATTTAATTACTGTGATTGAATATTTATTTTATTTTAATAATTACATATATGTATTTTATGAAAAATAATTTCGTGTATAATTAAGCACCCCCTCAAAAAATTTTCTGGTTCCGCCACTGAGCACATGAGATTTGTCAAAAAAACTTATCCTTTTTTTAACCTATTTCAAATAGTTGCACACAATTTGTAGACTGGTGTAAAAAATGGTTGACTCAAATTTTTCTAAAATTCTAAAATTTTTGTGAGTTATAGCACACGAGATTTGTCAAAAAAAATTTGCCGGTGTTAAACCCATAACAATTAGGAACCCGTTATCTATCGACGAATGTAAGAAAAGGGCGACTCAAATTTTTTGAAAAATCAAAAATTTTCTTGAGTTATAGCACACAAGATTTGTAAAAAAACTTTTTGTTTTTAAACCCATTTGAAATTGGTGCACGCAGTCTATCGACGGGATTTAAAATAGGTGACTCAATTTTTTAAAAACTTCAGAAAATTTTGTAAGTTATAATCGCACAAGGTTTGTCAAAAAAACTTGTTATTTTTTAACCCATATCAATTAGGAACCTTTAATCTATCGACGGATGTAAAAAATAGCATGACTCAAATTTTTTGAAAAATCTAAAATTTTCGTGACTTATAGCACACGAGATTTGTCAAAAAAATGTCATTTTTTAACCCATTTATAATAAGTGCATGCAATCTATCAACCGATTTAACAAAATAGTTCACTCAAACTTTTAAAAATTTTTGAAAATTTTGTATGTTATAGCACATGAGATTTGTCAAAAAAACTTGTCATTTTTTTAAACCATATTAGTTAGGAACATGCAATCTGTCGACTAGTGTAAAAAATTGGGTGACTTAATTTTTTTGAAAGCTCAAACATTTTTTGTGAATTACAACGCACGAGACTTGTCAAAAAAAGTTGTTGTTTCTTAACCCATATCAATTAGGAACATGCAATCTATCGACTAGTGTAAAAAATAAGGTGACTAGTGTAAGTTATAGCGCACGAAATTTGTAGATAAAAGTTGTTGTTTTTGAACCCTTATCAATTTGGAACATGCTATCTGTCTTCTGATGTAAAAAATAGGGTGAATCAAATTTTTAAAAAAATCATAAATTTTTGTGAGTTAAAGCGCACGAGATTTGTAAAAAAAAATTGTTGTTTTTGAACCCATATCAATTAGTAACATAAAATCTATATACTAGTGTAAAAAATAGGTGACTCAAATTTTTTGAAAATTTAGAAATTTTCGTGAGTTATATCACACGAGATTTTTCAAAAAAAACTATTTGTTTTGAAACCATATCAATTAGTAACATGCAGTCTATCGACTGATGTAAAAAAATAGCTTACTCAAATTTTTTGAAAATTCAAATATTTTCATGAGTTATAGGACACGTTATTTTTCAAAAAAATTTATCATTTTTGAACCCATATCAATTATGTGCATGCAATCTATCGACTGATGTAAAAAATAGGGTGATTCAAATTTTTTGAAAAATAAAAAATTTTCGTGAGTTATAACACACGAGATTTGTCAAAATCTTGTTGTTTTTTTAATTCATTTCAAATAGATGCACACAATCTATCGACTGATGTAAAAAATTGGGTGACTAAAATTTTTCAAAAAATAAAAAATTTCATTAGTAATAGCGCACAAAATTTTAAAAAAAAACTGATTTTTTAACTCATTTAAATTAGGAACATGCAATCTTTAGACCGATGTAAAAAAGAGGGTGACTCAATTTTTTTGAAAGTTATAGCACAAGAGATTTGTCAAAAAACTTGTCATTTTTTTAACCTATTTCAAATAGTTGGACACAATCTATCGGCAGATGTAAAAAAATGGGTGTTTAAATTTTTTGAAAATTTAAAAATTTTCGTGAGTTGTAGCACACGACATTTGTAAAAGAAAACTTATCGTTTTTGAACCCATATCAATTAGGACCAACAATCTTTTTGATGGATTTAAAAAATAGAGTGACTTAAATTTTTTTAAAATCTAGAAATTTTTGTGAGTTATAGCACACGAGATTTGTCAAAAAACTAGTCATTTTTGAATCCATATAAATTAGAAACATGCCATTTATTTACTGGTGTGAAAAATAAGGTGACTAGAATTTTTTGAAAAATCAAAAATTTTTGTTAGTTGTAGCACACGAGATTCGTCAAAATACTAGTCATTTTTTAACTCGTATCAATTAGGATTATGAAAACTATCGACTAATGTAAAAAATAGGTTACTAAATTTTATTGAAAAATCAGAAATTTTCGTGAATTATAGCACAAGAGATTTGGCAAAATTTGTTTTGTCATTTTTGAACTCATATTAATTAAAAACCCGTAATCTATCGATGCATGTGAAAAATAGGGTGATTCAATTTTTTTTAAAAATCTTAAATTTTTGTGAGTTATAGCACACAAGATTTGTCAAAAAACTTGTCATTTTTGAACCCATATTAATTAGGAACCTGGAATCTTTCGACATATGTAAAAAATAGGGTGATTAAATTTTTTTTGAAAAATCAAAAATTTTCGTGAGTTATAGCACATGAGATTTGTCAAAAAAACTTTTCGTTTTTTAACCCATTTCAAATAGTTGCATGCAATCTATCGACTGATGTAAAAAACTAGTGACTCAAATTTTTCGAAACTTCAGAAATTTTTATGAGTTATAGCACACGAGATTTGTAAAAAAAAAAACTTGTTATTTTTGAACCAATATCAATTAGGTGCACGCTATCTATCGATTGATGTAAAAAATTGGATAACTCAAGTTTTTTGAAAAATTAGAAATTTTTGTGAGTTGTAGAATACGAGATTATTTAAAAAACTTGTCGTTTTTTAACCCCTATCAATTACTAACATGCAATCTATCAACTGATGTAAAAAATGGGTAACTCAAATTTTTTAAAAATTTAGAAATTTTAGTAAGTTATAGCACACGAGATTTGTCGAAAACACTTTTTGCTTTTGAACCCATATCAATTAGAAACATGCAATCTATCAAATGATGTAAAAAATAGGGTGACTCAATTTTTTTGAAAAATAAAAAATTTTCGTGAGTTATAGCACACGAGGTTTGTCAAAAAAACTTGTCATTTTTAACCCATTTCAAATAGTTACATGTAATCTATTGACTGATATAAAAAATAAGTGACTCAAATTTTGCAAAAATTCAGAAATTTTTGTAAGTTATAGCACACTAGATTTGTCAAAAAAAACATGTTGTTTTTGAACCAACATATCAATTAGGTGCACACTATCTATTGACGGATGTAAAAAATAAGGTGACTCAATTTTTTGAAAAATTAGAAATTTTTGTGAGTTATTGCACATGAGATTATTCAAAAAACTTGTCATTTTTGAACCCGTATAAATTAGAAACATGCAATCTATCGACTGATGTAAAAAATAGGTTGACTAAATTTATTGCAAAATCCAAAATTTTCATGAGTTATTGCACACGAGATTTGACAAAAAAGCTTGTTGTTTTTTAACCCATATCAATTAGTAACATGCAATCTATCGACTGATGTAAAAAACGGGTGACTCAAATTTTTTGAAAATTTAGAAATTTTCACGAGTTATAGCGCATGAGATTTGTAATTTTTTTTTCGTTTTTGAGCCCATATCAATTAGGTTCACGCAATCTATCGATTGACATAAAAAATAGAGTGATTCAAATATTTTGAAAAATAATAAATTTTTGTGAAGTATAACACAAAAGATTTTGTCCAAAAACTTGTTGTTTTTTAACCCAATTCAAATAGGTGCATGCAATCTATTAACCGATGTAAAAAAATAAGTGACTCAAATTTTTTGAAAAATTAGAAATTTTCATTAGTTATAGCACACGAGATTTTGTCAAAAAAACTTGTCATTTTTAACTTATAAAAATTAGGAACAGGCAATATGTCATCCGATGTAAAAAATAGGGTGACCCAAATTTTTTGAAAAATAAAAAACTTTTGTGAGTTATAGCACATGAGATTTGTTAAAAAAACTTGTTATTTTTTTAAGGGTTAATTACCGATAACCCCCATGTGGTTTGCCGATTTTTGTTAAAACCCCCATGTGTTTTCAAAATATACTGACAACCCCCATATGTTTCTGACCTAAGCGTAAAGTGGATGGAAAATAGGTGCACTGACGGCACCGTTAAAATTTCCAATATTACCCTCTTACCTTTTATCAATTCAAACCAATAAATCTTTAAATTACTAAAACTTTGGGGTCAGAGTCAAAATTATTAAAGTTTTGAGGTAAAAAATAAATTTTAAATTTTCTTTTCTCTTCCTCAACGGTTTTTTCTCTTCCTTTTTTTTTGTTTTTTGTTTTTGGTCCAACACCACCACTCTTACACCACCACCACCACTACAACAACCATCCACTCACCACATTTTTTATCTCTATTCAAATTTTGGAGTCAAAATTTTAAATTTTTTAAAGTTTTGAAGTAAAAAATAAATTTAAATCCTTCTCTCTCCTTAAACGTACAATCCATCTTCCTTCATTTTTTTTCAACGCCACCATTCCACCATGCTCCACCCTCCTCCACCGTCACTACTTCCACCACCACCACCACAAAAATAACTTAGAACAAAATTGATAGCCGCCACCACTACAATAACTTCCAACGATATCTTTAGTCGACGAAATTCCACAATTCATTCCACTTTTAAATATGAACCATCAACCCAAACCTTCCATCTCCAAACCCCATTCTTCTAGTGCCGAGGTACGTTGCCCACCTTAGTCTCTTTGATGCTTTTGCTCTTTTAATTTCTTCAGACTTTGGGTTGAGCAATCGTTATTTTTTTTTCCAGGTCCATACAGTCTAAAGAATTAAAGTTTAAATGCTCATCTCAGTTTCACAATTACGAATTAACAATAAGAACAATCCTATCACAGTGGCAACAATTCCAAGAAACAGCTTCTTTTTGCTCCCTGGAGAAGTATAAGAACATGAACCATGGGGACAACCCTCACAAATCTTTATTCATGGGAGACATTGCGGCGAGACCGCAAGCCAAGCCGGAAGAAAGATGTGCATATCCATCAAAGAGGTAGTAAGCCTTGGTCTTGGGGTTAATTCCGGTACTGATGATGACAGCAATGATCAAACCGTAAATACCCAAAACACCAGCCATAACAACCGGCACAATCGATTTCATCACCAGCTCCGGTCGCATCACCCCCATGGATGCAACTCCAACTCCACTCTTCTTCGTCCCGTACGCAGCTCCCATATACAGGAGAAGACGAGCGCGACAGCAGCACCGAGGAATCCGAAGAAGGGAGCAGTTTTATCGCCGCTGAAAGTTGAAGACATTTTTCTTCAAATCGGAATCGCGATTTGAGCAATCGATAGGGACAATTCTATTGTAATTCCCACAATTTAAAAAGTAGATTAATGGTTTAAAGATTGAAAAAAGAAAAAAAATAATGAGAATTATGATTCTCCAAATCAGATTAATTAATGTCGCAGAAGAAGAAAAGGAGAGAATGAGAAAAAAAGAATGAAAGAAAAAAAAGGGAGCAGAGTATTGGTTGGAAAAAGACAAAAAAAAAGAAAAGTATATTGGCAAGATAAAGTTGGGATAATTTAGTAAAAACACATGTTGTATTGGGCTTCAAATCCTCACACGCTCGTAACTAAGCGCGTGTTACACACTTGACGTTGACAGATTTGATTTCCGTCCACTTTACAATTGAAACCGAAACACATGGGGGTTGTCAGTATATTTTGAAAACACATGGGGGTTTTAACAAAAATCGGCAAACCACATGGGGGTTATCGGTAATTAACCCTTTTTTTAACCTAGTTTAAATAGTTGCACGTAATCTACCGATTGGTGTAAAAAATAGGTAACTCAATTTTTTCAAAAATTCAGAAATTTTTATGAGTTATAGCACCGAGATTTGTCTAAAAAACTTGCCGCTTTTTAACCCATATCAATCAGGAACATACAATCTGTCGACAGAAATTAAAAATAGCGTGACTTAAATTTTTTTGAAAAATCAGAAAATTTAGCATGTTATATCACACGAGATTTGTAAAAAAACTTGTCATTTTTTAACCCATTTCAAATAGTTGCACGCAATCTATCGACTGATGTAAAAAATGGGTGACCAAAATTTTTCAAAAATTTAAAATTTTTTGTGAGTTATAGCACACGAGATTTGTAAAAAAACTTGTCTTTTTTGAACCTTTACCAATTAGAAACCTGCAATCTATCGACGAATATAAAAAATAGAGTGACTTAAATTTTTTTAAAAAATTAGAAATTTTCGTGAGTTGTTGCACGTAAGATTTGTTAAAAAACATGTTGTTTTTTAACCCATGTTTAATAGGTGCACGTAATAAATCAAAGGATTTAAAGAAAAATTTTGTAAGTTATACCACACGATTTTTTTTTGAAAATAAATTGTCATTTTTAACCCATATCAATTAGGAACATACAAACTATCGACTCGTGTAAAAAATAAGGTGACTTAATTTTTTTTGAAAATTCAAACATTTTTGTGATTTATAGGGCATGGGATTTGTCAGAAATAATTGTTTTTTTTGAAACCATATCAATTAGGAACATGCGATCTATCGACTGATGTAAAAAGAGGTGAATCAATTTTTTTGAAAAATCAGAAATTTTCATAAGTTATAGCACACGAGATTCATAAAAAAATTTGTCATTTTTTAACCCATTTCAAATAGTTTCACGAAATCTATCTACTGATGTAAAAAAATGGGTAATTCAAATTTTTTGAAAATTTAGGAATTTTTGTGAGTTGTAGCACGCACAAGAATTATAAAAAAAATTATCATTTTTGAACCCATATTAATTAGAAACCTGTAATATCGATGGATGTAAAAAAAATAAGTTTACTTAATTTTTTTTAAAAAAATTAGAAATTTTCGTGAGTTATACCACATGAGATTTGTACAAAAAACTAGTCGTTTTGTAATCCATGTCAATTAGAAACATTCAATTTATCAACTCGTGTAAAAAATAGGGTGACTGAAATTTTTCAAAAAATAAAAATTTTTTATGAGTTATAACACATGAGATTCGTTAAAAAACTTGTCACTTTTGAGCCCGTATCAATTAGGAACATGCAATCTATCGACTGATGTAAATAATAGGGTGACTAAATTTTATTGAAAAATTAGAAATCTTTATGAGTTATAGCACAAGAGATTTTACAAAAAAAACTTGTCATCTTTGAACCTATATCAATTAGAAACATGCAATCTATTGTCGGATGTAAAAATTAGGGTGATTCAAATTTTTTGAAAAATTAGAAATTTTGTGAGCTATAGCACATGAGATTTGTCAAAAAGTTGGTCATTTTTAACCCAGTTCAAATAAAAAAATGGGTGATTCAAAATTTTCAAAAATTTAGAAATTTTTGTGAGTTGTAGCCCACGAGATTTGGCAAAAGAACTTATCGTTTTTGAACCCATATCAATTAAGAACCTGTGATCTATCGATGGATATAAAAAATAATGTGACTAATTTTTTTAAAAAAAAAATCAGATATTTTCGTGAGTTATGACACACGAGATTTGTCAAAAAACTAGTCGGTTTTAGTCCATATTAATTAGAAACATGTAATCTATTAACTGTTATAAAAACTGGATGACAAATGTTTTTCAAAAAATCAAAATTTTTCGGGAGTTATAGCACACGAGATTCATAAAAAAACTTGTCATTTTTGAACCGTATCAATTAGGAACATGCAATCTATCGACTGATGCAAAAAATAGGGGACTAAATTTTACTGAAAAATAAGAAATTTTCATGAGTTAAAGCAATAGAGTTTTGACAAAAAAACTTTTCATTTTTGAACCCATATCAATTAGAAACCTGCAATCTATTGAATGCAGTAAAAAATAGGGTGATTGAATTTTTTTGAAAAATAAAAATTTTTTGTGAGTTATAGCACACGAAATTTGTCAATTTTTTGCTTTTGAACCCATATCAATTAGAAACATGCAATCTGTCAACTGATGTCAAAAATAGGGTGACTCAAATTTTTTGAAGAATATAAACTTTTCGTGAGTTATAGCATATGAGATTTGTCAAAAAAACTTGTCATTTTCAACCCATTTCAAATTGTTGCATGTAATCTATTGACTGATGTAAAAAAAATAGTGACTCAACTTTTTCGAAAAATCAAAATTTTTTGTGAGTTACAGCACACGAGATTTGTCAAAAAAAACTTGTTGCTTTTGAACCAATATCAATTAGGTGTAGGCTATCTATCGACTAATGTGAAAAATAGGGTAACTCAATTTTTTTGAAAAATCAGAAATTTTTTGAGTTATAGCACACGAGATTATTCAAAACAATTGTCATTTTTGAACCCATATCAATTAGAAACATAAAATCTATCGACTGATTTAAAAAATAGGGTGACCAAAATTTATAGAAAAATCTGATATTTTCATGAGTTATAGTGCACGAGATTTAACAAAAAAAATTGTTTTTAACCCATATCAATTAGTAACATGCAGTCTATCGACTGATGTAAAAAATTGGGTGACTCAAAGTTTTTGAAAATCTAAAAATTTTCATAAGTTATAGCACACGAGATTTGTCAAAAAATTATCGTTTTTTAACCAATATTAATTAGCTACATGCAATCTATCGATTGATGTAAAAAATAGGGTGATTCAAAATTTTATAAAATAAGAAATTTTTGTGAGTTATAGCACACAAGATTTGTGCAAAAACTTCTTATTTTTTTAACCCATTTCAAATAGCACGCAATCTATCGACCGATGTAAAAAAATATGTGATTCAAATTTTTTAGAAAATCAAAAATTTTTGTTAGTTATTGGTGCGGGTAGTCGTGTACCGCCAATTTTGCCCTAAAACACTAATGTAGTAGTGGTAAGAGGGATCATATCCACAGGGAAAGGTTGACTATTGGTTGACTGTTTGTTCTCAATTGTCTACTCTGTAGAATGCAAAGTAAAACAAATGATAATGTTCAAATGAGAGTTAAGGTATTGCCCTGAGGGATTCTAATGTTCGACAGCCCTTTAATGGTTTCATCGACTTGTGCTAACTGATGAGGGGATTTCACTGTTTGTGAATTGAATTTCGAGTAGCCTGATGGCTCGCTCTAGCTCAGCTCACGTTCTCCAAGACTTTCTCGGGTGAGGCAAGACTTAGCACAAGTTTAGTAACCCAAATCCCTAACCATGCATGATATTCCTATTTCACTTCTTGATCTTTCCTAGGGCAATGCAAACAATCAATCCATGACTTCAAATTATCCTACAAGGATTATTCTAAGTCTTTTTCATCAAATCTAGTAACACTTGTCAGTGGGTACCGCACAAGTGTAACATCGAACAAAACAAGACTAGAAATTCATCAACAATGATTCATCAGACTCAACTCATGCACAATTCAATACCAATAGCTTAGATCTAGACTCAATTCCAGTTATTACCACCAATTAAGCAAGATCTCATCAATTCAAGATATTCAGGATGAATTTCACATTCATTAAGTAGATATAGTCATTCAAGCACAAATTAGATAAAATTTAAGCTATCTCAACCATTAAAGAACCTAGGAACATTAGATTCTCAAGGCAATAACAAGTTTAGCCGATCATCGTAACGATCATCGCAATAACAAGCACACGAAATTTGTCATTTTTGAACACGTATCAATTAGAAACATGCAATCTATCGACTGATGTAAAAAATAGGATCACTAAAATTTATTGAAAAATAAAACATTTTCTTGAGTTATACCACACGAGATTAAACAAAAAAACTTGTTGTTTTTTAACCCATATCAATTAGTAACATGCAGTCTATCGAATAATGTAAACAAAATGGGTGACTCAATTTTTTTGAAAATTTAGAAATTTTTGTGAGTTATAGCGTACGAGATTTGTTAAAAAAACCTGTCGTTTTGAACCCATATCAATTAGGTGCATGCAATCTATCGATTAATGTAAAAAATAGGGTGATTAAATTTTTTGAAAAATAAATTTTTTTTGTGAAGTATAACACACAAGATTTGTCCAAAAACTTATTGTTTGTTATCCCATTTCAAATAGGTGAATGCAATCTATCGACAGAAATAAAAAAATAGGTGACTCAATTTTTTCAAAAAATCAGAAATTTTCGTTAGTTATAGCATACGAGATTTTGTCAAAAAACTTGTCATTTTTTAACTTATATAAATTGGAAACAGGCAATCTTATGTCCTATGTAAAAAATAGGGTTACCCAAATTTTTTTCAATATCAGTAATTTTCTTGAGTTATAGCACACGAGATTTGTTAAAAAAACTTGTCGTTTTTTAACCCAGTTCAAATAGTTGTACACAATCTATCGCCTGATGTAAAAATAGTGGTGACTCAAATTTTTCGAAAATTCAAAAATTTTGCTGAGTTATAGCACACGAGATTTGTCAAAAAAAAATTGTCGTTTTTCAACCCACATAAATTAGGAACCTGAAATCTATTGACAGAAGTAAAAAATAGGGTGACTCAAATTTTTTGAAAAATCAGAAATTTTCGTGGGCTATAACACACGAGATTTGTAAAAAAACTTGTCATTTTTAACCCATTTCAAATAGGTGTATGCAATCTATTGACGGATCTAAAATAGGTGACTAAAAATTTTAAAAAATTCATAAAATTTCGTAAGTTATAAGCACACAAGATTTGTCAAAAACAATTATTTTGTTTAAACCTATTTCAATTAGGAACCCAAAATCTATCGACGGATGTAAAAAATAGCATGACTAAATTTTTTTGAAACATTTGAAATTTTTGTGAGTTATACGACACAAGATTTGTCAAAAAACGTGTTGTTTTTTACCAATTTATAATAGGTGCACGCAATCTATCAAAGGATTTAAAAAAAAAAGTTACTCAAAATTTTCAAAAATTTTGGAAAATTTCATAAGTTATAGCATGCGAGTTTTGTCAAAACAATTTGTCATTTTCTAACCCATATCAATTCAGATTATGCAATCTATCAACTAGTATAAAAATAGGGCGACTCAATTTTTTGAAAACTCAAATATTTTCGTGATTTATAGCACACGGGATTTGTCAAAAAAAGAAGTTGTTTTTGAACCCATATCAATTAAGAACATGCTATCTATCTGCTAATGTAAAAAATAGGTTGAATCAAGTTTTTTAAAGAATCTGAAATTTTCGTAAGTTATAGCACACGAGATATGTCAAAAAAATTATTATTTTTGAACTCGTATCAATTAGTAACATGCAATCTAACATTTGATGTAAAAAAATGTGTGACTCAAATTTTTTGAAAAATTAGAAATTTTCATGAGTTATATAGCTCACGAGATTTGTAAAAAAAACTTTTTGCTTTTAAACCTATATCAATTAGGAACATGCAATCTGTCGACCAATGTAAAAAATAGGGGGACTCAAATTTTTTGATAAATCATAAAATTTCGTGAGTTATAGAACACGAGATTTGTCAAAAAACTTGTCATTTTTAACTTATTTCAAATATGTGCATGCAATCTATCGACTAATGTAAAAAAATTAGCGACTCAAATTTTTTGAAAATTCAAAAATTTTTGTGAGTTATAACACATGAGATATTTAAAAAAAACTTGGCTTTTTTTAACCAATATCAATTAGGAACCTGCAATATATTGACTGATGTAAAAAATTTGATAACTCAAAGTTTTTGAAAATAAGAAATTTTCAGGAGTTATAGCACATGAGATTTCTCCAAAAAATTGTCATTTTTAAACCATATCAATTCGATGCACGTAATCTATTGACTGATGTAAAAAATAGGGTGATTAAAATTTCTTGAAAAATAAGAAATTTTTGTGATTTATAGCACACGAGATTTGTCCAAAACTTGTCATTTTTAAACCCATATCAATTAGATGCGCGTAATCTATTAACTGATGTAAAAAATAGGGTGATTAAAATTTTTTGAAAAATAAAAAATTTTCGTGAGTTATAACACATGAGATTTGTCCAAAAACTTGTTGTTTTTTAACCAATTTCAAATAGGTGCACACAATTTATCGGTTGATATAATAAACTACTGTGACTCAAATTTTTTAAAAATCAAAAATTTTAGTTAGTTATAGCACACGGGATTTGTCAAAAACACTTGTCATTTTTAAGCCCATATAAATTAGAAAAATGCAATCTATTGACTGATGTAAAAAATAGGGTGACTCAAATTTTTGAAAAATCAGAATGTTTCATGAGTTATAGCACACGAGATTTGTCAAAAAATTTGTCACTTTTTTTACCCATTTCAAATAGTTGTACGCTATCTATCGACTGATGTAAAAAAATAAGTGACTCAAATTTTAAAAAATTCAGAAATTTTTGTGAGTTATATCATGCAAGATTTCTCAAAAAAAACTTGTCGTTTTTAAACACATATCAATACGACACCCGCAATCTATCAATGAATAAAACTAGCATGACTTATAATTTTTAAAAAATTCAAAATTTTTGTGATTTATAGCACACGAAATTTGTCAAAAAATGTGTTATATTTAAACCCATTTATAATAGGTGTACGCAATCTATCAACGGGTTTAAAAAACAGGTGACTCAAATTTTTCAAAAATTTGGAAATTTCGTAAGTTATAGTACACTAGATTTGTTAAAAAACAATATGTCATTTTTTAACCTATATCAATTTGGAACTTGCAATCTATCGTCTAGTGAAAATAGGGCGACTAAATTTTTTTGAAAACTCAAAAATTTTCGTGAGGTATAGCTCCTTGGATTTGTCACAAAAAGTTTTTTTTGAACCTATATCTGCTAGTAAAATGCAGTCTATTGACTGATGTAAAAAATATAGGTGACCCAAATTTTTTAAAACTTAGAAATTCTTGTGAGTCATAGCACATGAGATTTGTCAAAAAAACTTTTGCTTTTGAAGCTATACCAACTAGGACCATGCAATCCATCGTATGATGTCAAAGGGAGATTCATTTTTTTAAAAAATCAAAAGTTTTTGTGAGTTATAGTATACGAGATTTGTCAAAAAAATTATTGTTTTTGAACCCATATCAATTAGTAGCATTCAATCTATTGATAGATGTAAAAAATGGGTGACTTAAATTTTTTGAAAAATTAGAAATTTTCGTGACTTATAGCACACGAGATTTGTAAAAAATCGTATCGTTTTTTAACACATATAAATTTGGAAAATTGAATATGTCTACCAATGTAAAAAATAGTGTAACTCAATTTTTTAAAAAAATTAGAAATTTTCGGGAGTTATAGCACCCGAGATTTGTCAAAAAACTTGTCGTTTTTTAACCTATTTTAAATAGGTGCATGCAATCTATCGTCTGATGTAAAAAAATAGGTGACTCAATTTTTTCAAAAATTCAAAACTTTTTGTGATTTATAACACATGAGATTGTCAAAAAAACTTGTCATTTTAACCCATTTCAAATAGGTGTACGTAATCTATAAACTGATGTAAAAGAATATGGTGACCTAAATTTTTTCAAAAAATTAAAAATTTTTCATTAGTTATAGCACACGGGATTTGTGAAAATTATGTCGTTTTTTAACCCATATAAATTAGGAACATACAATCTGTTGACTGATGTAAAAAATATGGTGACTCATATTTTTTAAAAATTCAGAAATTTTCGTGAATTATAACACACAAGATTTGTCAAAATATTTGTCATTTTTTAACCCATTTCAAATAGTTGCACACAATCTATCGACCGATGTAAAAAATTGGGTGACTAAAATTTTTTAAAAATTTAAAAATTTTTGTGAGTTATAGCACTCGAGATTTGTAAAAAAAACTTGTCATTTTTTAACACATATCAATTAGGAACCTGCAATTTTTCCACTGATGTAAAATAAATATGGTGACACAAATTTTTTGAAAAATTAGAAAATTTTGTGAGTAATGGCACACGAGATTTGTCAAAAAATTTGTTGTTTCTGAATCTATATCAATTAGGAACATGCAATCTATCTACTATTAAAAAAATAGGGTGACTTAAATTTTTCAAAAAATATAAATTTTTGTGAGTTATAGAAGTCTTGATTTGTGAAAAAAATTGTAATTTTTCAACCTGTACTAATTAGGAACATGCAACCTATCTACCGATGTAAAAAATAGGGTGACTAAAATTTATTGAAAAATCAAAAAAAAAAATTGAAGTTATAGCACAGGAGATTTGACAAAAATTTTTTTATTGTTTTTGAACCTATAGAAATTAGTAACTACAGTCTATTGACTGATGTAAAATAATGGGTGACTCAATTTTTTTAAAAATAAAGAAATTTTTATGAGTTATAACACACTAAATTTGTCAAAAAATACTTGTCATTTTTTAACCCATTTCAAATAGGTGCACACAATCTATTGACTGATGTAAAAAAATAGAGTGACTTAAATTTTTCAAAAAATAAAATATTTTCAATAGGTAAAGTAAACGAGATTTGTCAAAAAAACTTCTCGTTTTTTTAACCCATAAAAAATTAGGAGAATGCAATCTATTGACTGATGTAAAAAATATGGTCAACTCAAATTGTTTGAAAATTAGAAATTTTCGTGAGTTATAATACACAAAATTTGTTCAAAAACACTCGTCGTTTTTAACCCATTTCAAATAGTTGCACGTAATCTATCGATTGATATAAAAAAATAGGTGACTTAAATTTTTCAAAAATTCAGAAATTTTCATGAGATATAGAACCTCAAATTTGTCAAAAAACTTGTCATTTTTTAACCCGTATCAATTAGTAAATGCAATTTATTGACCGATGTAAAAAATACAGTGACTAAAATTTATTGAAAAATCCAAAATTTTTGTGAGTTATAGGGCAAGAGATTTTACAAAAAAAAACTTGTTGTTTTTTAACCCATATCAATTAGTAACATGCAGTCTATCGACTGGTGTAAAAAACATATGACTCATATAGTACATTAGATTTCTCAAAAAAATGTATCGTTTTTTAACCTATATAAATTTGGAACATCCAATCTGTGAACCAATGTAAAAAATGCGTTGACTCAAGTTTTTTAAAAGATCAGAAATTTTTGTAAGTTATAGCACACAAAATTTGTCAAAAAAAACTTGTCGTTTTTAATCCATTTCAAATAGGTGCATACAATCTATCGACATATGTAAAAAAATTGGTGACTCAATTTTATCAAAAATTCAGAAATTTTCATGACTTATAGCACTCGAGATTTGTCAAAAAAACTTGTTATTTTTTAACCCATATCAATTAGTAACATGCAGTCTATCCATAGATGTAAAAAAATGTGTGACTCAATTTTTTTGAAAATTCATAAATTTTCGTGAGTTATAGCACACAAGATTTATCAGAAAACCTTGTCATTTTTTAACCCATTTCAAATAGTTGCACACAATCTATCGACTAATGTAAAAAAAATAGGTGACTCAAATTTTTAGAAAATTCAAAAATTTTTATGAGTTGTTTTTGAACTCACGAGATTTGTAAAAAAATCTTTTCATATTTGAACCCGTATCAATTAGTAAACACAATCTATCGATTGAAGTAAAAAATAGGGTGACTAAAATTTATTGAAAAATCTTAAATTTTTGTGAGTTATAGCATAAGATATTTAAAAAAACAAGTTTTTGTTTTTTAACCCATATCAATTAGTAACATGCAATCTATTGACTGATTTAGAAAATGGGTGACTCACATTTTTCGAAAATTCATAAATTTTCGTGAGTTATAGCACACGAGATTTGTCAAAAAAACCTTGTCATTTTTTAACCCATATCAATTAGGTACACGCAATCTATCGACCGATGTAAAAAAATAGGTAACTCAAATGTTTCAAAATATCAGAAATTTTCGTGAGTTATAAGCCCACGAGATTTGTCAAAACAACTTTTCTTTTTTGAACCTATAGAAATTAGGAGCCTACAATCTATCGGCATATGTAAAAAATAGCGTGTCACAATTTTTTTGAAAAATTAGAGATTTTCGTGAGTAATAGCACACGAGATTTTTCAAAAAACTTGTCGTTTCTGAATCCATATCAATTAGGAAAATGCAATCTATCGACTGATATAAAAATTAGGGTTATTCAAACATTTTGAAACATCAGAAATTTTTGTGAGTTATAGCACACGAGATTTGTCAAAAAAACTTTTCATTGTTGAACTCATATCAATTAGAAACATGCAATCTATCGACTAGTATAAAAAATTGGGTAACTAAAACTTTTGCAAAAATGAAAAAATTTTCGTGAGGTATAGCACTCGAGATTTGTCAAAAAACTTTCATTTTTGAACCTGTATCATTAGGAACATGCAATCTATTGATTGATGTAAAAAATAGAGTGACTAAAAGTTATCAAAAAATAAAAAAAAATTGAGTTCTAGCACACGAGATTTGACAAAAAAACTTGTTGTTTTTTAACCCATATACATTAGTAATATGTAATCTATCGAATGATGTAAAAAAATGAGTGACTCAAATTTTTTTGAAAATTCAAAAATTTATGTGACTTATAGCACACGAGATTTGTCAAAAAACTTGTCGTTTTTAACCCATTTTATTTGGGAACATGCAATCTATTGACTGGTGTAAAACTTAGGGTAATTCAATTTTTTTAAAAAATCAGAAATTTTCCTGAGTTATAGCACACGAGATTTTTCAAAAAAACTCATCATTTTTTAATCCATTTCAAATAGGTGAATGCAATCTATCAACTGATGTAAAAAACTGGGTGACTGAATCTTTTTAAAAATTCAAAAATTTTCATGAGTTATAGAATACGAGATTTGTCAAAAAAAACTTGTAGTTTTTTAACCCATTACAAATGCAATCTATCGATTGATGTAAAAGAATTGGGTGACTTAATTTTTTCAAAAAATCAGAAAATTTCTTTAGTTATAGCACATGAGATTTGTCAAAAAACTTGTCGTTTTTCAACCAATATCAATTTGGTGCACGCTATCTATCGAGTGATGTAAAATATTGGGTGACTCAAATTTTTTGAAAAATTAAAAATTTTCTTGAGACATAGCACATGAAATTTGTCAAAAAACTTGTCGTTTTTTAACCCATTTAAATTAGGAATATGAAATTTATCGGCTGTTGTAAAAAATAGGGTGATTTAAATTTTTAGAAAAATCAGAACTTTTTGTGAGTTATAACACACGAGATTTGTAAAAAAACTTGTCATTTTTGAACCCATATCAATTACAAACACACAATCTTCTGAAATTATAAAACATAGGGTGACTAAAATTTTTCGAAAAATAAAAAAATTTTGAGAGTTATAGCACTCAAGATTTGTCAAAAAACTTGTCGTTTTTAATCCATATCACTTAGGTGCACGCAATCTATCGATTGCTATAAAAAAATAGGGTGATTCAATTTTTTTTGAGAAATAAGAAATTTTTGTGACTTAAAACATGCAAGCTTTGTCCAAAAACTTTTTGTTTTTTAACCAATTTCAAATAGATGCACGCAATCTATCAACCAATGTAAAAGTATAGGGTGATTCACATTTTTAAAAAAATCAAAATTTTTTGTTATTTGTAGCACACGAGATTTGTCAAAAAAACTTATTATTTTTGAACCCATATAAATTAGGAACATGCAATCTTACGTCCGATGTAAAAAGAGGGTGACTCAAATTTTTTTAAAAATTCAAAAATTTTTGTGAATTATAGCACACGAGATTTATCAAAAAAACTTGTCATTCTTTAACCCATTTCAAATTTTTGTGAGTTATAATCTATCGACTGATTTAAAAAATGGATGACTCAAATTTTTCGAAAATTTGAATAATTCGTGAGTTATAGCACACGAGATTTATCCAAAAAACTTGTCATTTTTTAACCCATTCCAAATAGGTGCAGAAAATCTATCGTCTGATGTAAAAAATGGGTGACTCAAATTTTTCAAAATTCAAAAATTTTCGTGAGTTATACCACATGAGATTTGTCAAAAAAACTTATCGTTTTTTTCCCATATTAATTAGGTGCACGTAATCTATCGATTGATGTAAAAAGTAGGGAGATTCAATTTTTTTGAAAAATAAGAAATTTTTGTGACTTATAACACGCAAGACTATTCCAAAAACTTGTTGTTTTTTAACCCATTTCAAATAGGTGCATGCAATCTATCGACTGATGTAAGAAAATAGGGTGACTCATATTTTTCAAAAAATAAAAAATTTGTGTTAGTTATAACACACGAGATTTGTCAAAACAACTTGTCATTTTTTAAGCCATATAAACTAGGAATATGCAATCTATTGTCCGATGTAAAAAATAAAGTGACTCAAATATTTTGAAAAACCAAAACTTTTTGTTAGTTATAGCACACAAGATTTGCCAAAAAAACTTGTTGTTTTTAAGCCATTTTAAATAGTTACACGCAATCTATCGACTGATGTAAAAAAATGGGAGTTATATAGCACACGAGATTTGTAAAAAAAGTTATCATTTTTAACTAATTTCAAATAGGTGCACGCAATCTATCTACAGATTTAGAATAGGTGACTCAAAATTTTAAAAAATTCGTAAAATTACGTAAGTTATATCACACGAGATTTGTATAAAAAAACTTGTTGTTTTTTAACCCATATCAATTAGGAACCCGCAATCTATCGACAGATTGTAAAAATAGCATGACTCAAATTTTTTGAAAATTTTGAAAATTTTGTGAGTTACAGCACATGAGATTTGTCAAAAAACTTGTCATTTTTTAACCCATTTATAATAGGTGCACTCAATCTATCAATGGATTTAAAAAAATAGGAGACAAATTTTTCAAAAATTTGGAAAATTTGGTAAGTTATAGCACACGAGATTTGTCAAAAAAACTTGTTGTTTTTTAACCGATATCAATTAGGAACCCGCAATCTATCGACGGATGTAAAAAATAACATGACTCAAATTTTTTGAAAATTTTTAAATTTTCGTGAGTTATAGCACACGAGATTTGTCTAAAAACATGTCGTCTTTTAACCCATTTATAATAGGTGCACGCAATCTATCAACGAATTTTAAAAAATAGGAGACTCAAATTTTTCAAAAGTTTGGAAAGTTTTGTAAGCTATAGCACACGAGATTTGTCAAAAAAACTTGTCATTTTTTAACCTATATCCAATTAAAAACATGCAATTTATCGACTAGTGTAACAATTAAGGGGACTCAACCTTTTTGAAAACTCAAAAAATTTTGTGAGTTATAGCGCACGAAATTTGTAAAAAAAAGTTGTTTTTAAACTCATATCAATTAGGAACATGCTATCTATCGACTGATGTAAAACAATAGGGTGAATCAAATTTTTTGAAAAATCAGAAATTTTTGTAAGTTATAGCACACAAGATTTGTCAAAAAATTGTTGTTTGTGAACCCGTATCAACCAGTAATATGCAATCTGTTGACTGGTGTAAAAAAATGGGTGACTCAAAGTTTTTGAAAAACTAGAAATTTTCGTGGCTTATAGCACACGAGATTTGTCAAAAAAACTTTTTGCTTTTGAACCTACATCTATAAGGAACATGCAATCTATCGTATGATGTGAAAAATAGGGTGACTCATTTTTTTTAAAATCAGAAATTTTTGTGAGTTATAGCATACAAAATTTATCAAAAAAATGTATCATTTTTTAACCAATATAAATTTGGAGAATCCAATCTGTCGACCGATTTTTAATCAATATAAAATGGGTTTAACTCATTTTTTTAAAAAAATCAGAAATTTTTATGAGTTATAGCACACGAGATTTGCCAAAAAACAAGTCATTTTTTAACCCATTTCAAATAGGTGCCTGCAATGTATCGATTGATGTAAAAAATGAGTGACTCAATTTTTTTAAAAATTCACAAACTCTTGTGAGTTATAGCACACAAGGTTTGTCCAAAAACTTGTCATTTTTTGACCCATTTCAATTAGAAAAATGCATCAATCGACTGATGTAAAAAATAGGGTGATTAAAATTTTTTGAAAAATAAAAAATTTGCATGAGTGATAGCATACGAGGTTTGTTCAAAACCCATTTCAAATATTTGCACGTAATCCATCGACTGATGTAAAAAATAGGTGACTCAAATTTTTGAAAAGTTCAGAAATTTTCGTGAGTTATAGTGCACGAGATTTGTCAAAAAACTTATCATTTTTTAATCCATATCAATTAGGAACATGCAATTTATCAATTCGTGTTAAAAAAACGGGTGACTAAAATTTTTCAAAAATTTGAAATTTTCGGGAGTTAAAGCACACAAGATTTATCAAAAAAACTTTTCGTTTTTTAACCCATTTCAAATAGGTGCAAGCAATCTATCGACTGATGTAAAAAATGGATGACTCAAAAAAACTTATCAATTACGAACAAAAAAAAGTTATAAAAAAAAACTTATCAAAAAAACTTTTTAAACCCATTTTCATGAGTTATAGCGCACAAGATTTGTCAAAAAAAAATTATCGTTTTTGAACCCATATCAATTACGAACCTCCAATCTATGGACAAATGTAAAAAATAGGGTAACTCAAAATTTTTTAAAATAAGAAATTTTCCTAAGTTATATCATACGAGATTTGTCTAAAAACTTATTATTTTTTAACCCATATTAATTGCATGCATGCAATCTAAAAATTTGATGTAAAAATGGGTGATTTAACTTTTTTTAAAAACAAGAAAGTTTTGTCAGTTATAACACACGAGATTTGTCAAAAATCTTGTTCTTTTTTTAGCCCATTTCAAATAGGTGCACGTAATCAATCGACTGATGTAAAAAAATAGGGTGACACAAATTTTAAGAAAAATCAAAAAAATTTGTTAGTTATAGCACATAAGATTTGTCAAAAAAACTTGTCGTTTTTTAACCCATATCAATTAGAAACAAGCAATCTATTGATTGGTATAAAAAATAGGGTGACTCAAATATTTTTAAAATTCTTAAATTTTCATGAGTTATAACACACGAGATTTGTCAAAACAACTTGTCATTTTTTAACCCATTTTAATTAGGAACATGTAATCTATGGGTTATTATCGAATCCATATCAATTAGGTGCACGCAATCTATCGACTGATGTAAAAAAATGGGTGATTCTAATTTTTGAAAAAATAAGAAATTTTTGTGAGTTATAACACACCAGATTTATCGATAAAATTTTTGTTTTTTTAACCAATTTCAAATAGATGTACGCAATCTATCAATCGATGTAAAAAAAATAGATTAACTCAAATTTTTCATTAGTTATAGCACAGAGATTTGTCCAAAAAACATATCATTTTTTAACCCATATAATTTTGGAACATCCAATTTGTCAACCGATGTAAAAAATAGGGTGACTAAATTTTTTTGAAAAATCAAAATTTTTCGTGAGTTATATAGCACACGAGATTTGTCAAAAAAACTTGTCATTTTAAACCCATTTAAGATAGGTGCAAGCACACGTGATTTGTTAGGAATTTTTTTTAAATGGGTGACTCAAATTTTTTGAAAATTCAGAAACTTTCGTGAGTAATAGCACACGAGATTTGTCAGGAAAAGTTGTTGTTTTTGAACCAATATAAATTAGGAAAATGCAATCTGTGGGCCGATGAAAAAAATAGGGTGACTCATATTTTTAAAAAATCAAAAAATTTCATGAGTTACTGCACACCAAATTTGTCGAAAAACTTATCTTTTTTGAACCAATATCAATTAGAAATATGCAATTTATTGACCGGTGTAAAAATGGGTGACTCAATTTTTTTAAAAAAATTAGAAATTTTTGCAAGTTATAGCACACCAGATTTATAAAAAAAAACGCTTTAAACCCATTTCAAAAAAATGGGTGACTAAAATTTTTCAAAAATTCAAAAATTTTCGTGAGTTATAGCACACGAGATTTCTCAAAAAAACTAATCTTTTTTAGTACATATCAATCAGGAACCTGCAATGTATCGACGCATGTAAAATTATGGTGAATCAAATTTTTGAAAAATCAGAAATTTTCGTGAGTTATAGCACACGAGATTTGTTAAAAAACTTGTCATTTTTTAAACCATTTCAAATAGTTGCACGCAATCCATCGACTGATATAAAAAATGCGTGACTTAAATTTTTTGAAATTTTAGAAATTTTCGTGAGTTATAGAAAATGAGACTTGTCAAAAAAAACTTGTCGTTTTTGAACCCATATCAATTAGGAACATGCAATCTACTAACTGGTGTAAAAAATGGGTGGCTCAAATTTTTCGAAAAAATAGCTGCATGCAATCTATTTGTCGTTTTTTAACCCATTTCAAATAGCTGCATGCAATCTATACACTGATGTAAAAAATGGGTGACTAAAATTTTTCAAACAATTAAAAATTTTCGTGAATTATAGCCCACGAGATTTGTCAAAAAAACTTATCATTTTTGAACCTATATCAATTAGAAACCTGCAATCTTTTCAAGGAACTGCCCGAACATGAATTCTAGTGATTAATGTCAAATAACGACAAATAAAAAATTTTGTGCTTTTGTCCAATTTTATGGGGTTTTTTGGTCAAAAACGGCAAATTCAAAAAACGGGTTCATTTTGACTTTTTTTGATCTGTTTCTTTCGCGGACCTTAATTTGAAAATGAATTCTAGTGATTAATGTCAAAAAACGACAAATCAAAAATTTTGAACTTTTGTCCAATTTTAAGGATTTTTTGTTCAAAAACGGCAAAGTCCAAAAACGCGTTTATTTTGACTTTTTTTCGTTTCTTTTGCGGACATTAATTTGAACATGAATTCTAGTGATTAATGTAAAAAAACGACAAATAAAAAATTTATAGATTAATGTAAAAAATAGGGTAACCCAAATTTTTCTAAAAATAAGAAATTTTTGCTAGTTATATCACACGAGATTTTTTCTAAAAACTTATTGGTTTTATACACATATCAATTACGTTTACACAATCTATCGAATAATATAAAAAATACGGTGATTAAAGTTTTTTGAAAAACAAGAAATTTTCGTGAGTTATAACAAATGAGATTTTTCCAAAAACTTGTTGTTTTTTAACCCATTTCAAATAGTTG
Organism: Ophiorrhiza pumila; assembly: GCA_016586305.1. Lineage (NCBI taxonomy): Eukaryota > Viridiplantae > Streptophyta > Magnoliopsida > Gentianales > Rubiaceae > Ophiorrhiza > Ophiorrhiza pumila. The sequence goes on along the minus strand of BLIW01000008.1, from coordinate 32,384,606 downwards.
CATGCAATCAATCGACTGATGTTACAAAATAGGGTGACACAAACTTTTCAAAAAATCAAAAAATTCCGTTAGTTGTAGCAAATGAGATTTGTCAGAAAAACTTGTTGTTTTTTAACCGATATAAATTAGGAACATGTAATCTATTGACCGATGTAAAAAATAGGGTGACTCAAATTTTTTGAAAAATTAAAATTTTTGAGAATAATAGTACACGAGATTTGTTAAAAAACTTGTCATTTTTAACCCATTTCAAATAGTTGCACGCAATCTATCAATTAATATAAAAAATATGGGTGACTCAAATTTTTGAAAAATTTTCGTGAGTTATAGCATACGAGATTTGTCAAAAAAACTTCTCGCTTTTGAACACATATCAATCAAGAACCTGCAATGTATCAGCGAATGTAAAAACTAGGTCAAATTTTTTGAAAAGTCAAAATATTTTGTGAGTTATGGCACATGATATTTGTCAAAAAAAGTGTTGTTTTTGAACCCGAATAAATTAAGAACATTCAATTTATCGTCCGATGTAAAAACTTAGTGACTCAAATTTTTTGAATAATAAAAAATTTTCTGAATTACACGATAAATATCTAAAAAACTTGTCATTTTTAACCCATTTCAAATCATTGCATGCAATCTATCGACTAATGTAAAAAAAATAGGTGACTCAAATTTTTCAAAAATTTAGAAATTTACATGAGTTATAGAACACGACATTTGAAAAAAAACTTCTTGTTTTTGAATCCCTATCAATTAGTAACATACAGTCTATCGATTAATATAAAAAAATGGGTGACTCAAATTTTTTGAAAATTCAGAAATTTTTGTGAGTTATAGCACACGAAATTTGTCAAAAAATTTTGTTATTTTTTAACCCATATTAGTTAGATACACGTAATATATCGACTTATGTAAAAAATAGAGTGACTATAAATTTTTGAAAAATTAGAAACTTTTGTGAGTTATAGCACACGAGATTATCCAAAAAACTTGTCATTTTTTAACCCATTTCAAATAGTTGCACGCAATCTATCGGCTGATGTAAAAAATGAGTGATTCAAATTTTTTTGAAATTCAAAAAATTGATTTGACAATAAAATTTGTTGTTTTTGAACTCATATCAATTAGTAACATGTAGATTATTGACGAATGTAAAAAAATGGGTCATTCAAATTTTTTGAAAATTCAAAAATTGTTGCACGAGATTATCCAAAAAATCTTTTGTGAGTTATAGCACACGAGATTATCCAAAACACTTGTCATTTTTTAACCCATTTCAAATAGTTGCATGCAATCTATCGACTGATGTAAAAAAATGAGTGATTCAAATTTTTTTGAAATTCAAAAAATTGATTTGACAATAAAATTTGTTGTTTTTGAACTCATATCAATTAGTAACATGTAGTCTATTGACGAATGTAAAAAAATGGGTCATTCAAATTTTTTGAAAATTCAAAAATTGTTGCACGAGATTATCCAAAAAAACTTTTGTGAGTTATAGCACACAAGATTATCCAAAAAACTTGTCCTTTTTTAACCCATTTCAAATAGTTGCACGCAATCTATCGACTGATGTAAAAAATGAGTGATTCAATTTTTTTTGAAATTCAAAAAATTGATTTGACAATAAAATTTGTTGTTTTTGAACTCATATCAATTAGTAACATGTAGTCTATTGACGAATGTAAAAAAATGGGTCATTCAAATTTTTTGAAAATTCAAAAATTGTTGCACGAGATTATCCAAAAAAACTTTTGTGAGTTATAGCACACGAGATTATCCAAAAAACTTGTCATTTTTTAACCCATTTCAAATAGTTGCACGCAATCTATCGACTGATGTAAAAAATAAGTGATTCAAATTTTTTTGAAATTCAAAAAATTGATTTGACAATAAAATTTGTTGTTTTTGAACTCATATCAATTAGTAACATGTAGTCTATTGACGAATGTAAAAAAATGGGTCATTCAAATTTTTTGAAAATTCAAAAATTGTTGCACGAGATTATCCAAAAAAACTTTTGTGAGTTATAGCACACGAGATTATCCAAAAAACTTGTCATTTTTTAACCCATTTCAAATAGTTGCACGCAATCTATCGACTGATGTAAAAAATGAGTGATTCAAATTTTTTTGAAATTCAAAAAATTGATTTGACAATAAAATTTGTTGTTTTTGAACTCATATCAATTAGTAACATGTAGTCTATTGACGAATGTAAACAAATGGGTCATTCAAATTTTTTGAAAATTCAAAAATTGTTGCACGAGATTATCCAAAAAACCTTTTGTGAGTTATAGCACACGAGATTATCCAAAAAACTTGTCATTTTTTAACCCATTTCAAATAGTTGCACGCAATCTATCGACTGGTGTAAAAAATGAGTGATTCAAATTTTTTTGAAATTTAAAAAATTGATTTGACAATAAAATTTTTTGTTTTTGAACTCATATCAATTAGTCACATGTAGTCTATTGACGAATGTAAAAAAATGGGTCATTCAAATTTTTTGAAAATTCAAAAATTGTTGGGATTTATAACACACGAGATTTGTCAAAAAAACTTGTAATTTTTTAACCCATATCAATTAGGAGAACACAATCTATCAACTGGTGTAAAAAATAGGGTGATTCAAAATTTTTGAAAAATAAGAAATTTTCGTGAGTTATAACACACAAGATTTGTCCAAAAACTTGTTGTTTTTTAACCCATTTCAAATAGGTGCACACTATCTATCGACTGATGTAAAAAAATTGGGTGACTCAAATTTTTCAAGAAATCATAAATTTTCGTTAGTTATAAACACACAAGATTTGTCAAAAAAACTTGTTTTTTTAACCAATATCAATTAGGTACACGCAATCTTTTGGCTGATGTAAAACATAGGTTTACTCAATTTTTTTTGAAAAATTAGAAATTATCGCGAGTTATAGCACATGAAATTTGTCAATAAACTAGTCGTTTTTAGCGCATTTCAAATAGTTTTACACAATTCATCGACTTATGTAAAAGAATGGGTGAATCAAATTTTTCGAAAGTCAGAAATTTTCGGAAGTTATAGCACACGAGATTTGTCAAAAAACTTGTTGTTTTTGAACCCATATCAATTAGTAACTTGTAATTTATCGATTGATGTAAAAAATAGGTAGACTCAAAGTTTTTGAAAAATAAAAAAATATCGAGTTATAGCGCACGAGATTTCTCGAAAGAAACTTGTCATTTTTGAACACATATCAATTAGGAACATGTAATCTATCGACTATTGTAAAAAATAGGGTGACTCAAATTTTTTTAAAAATCAGAAATTTTTGTGTGTTATAGAACACGAGATTTGTCAAAAACCTTGTCATTTTTTAACCCATATCAATTAGGAACATACAATTTATCAACTGATGTAAACAATTTGCTGACTAAACTTTATTGAAAAATAAAAAATTTTCATGAGTCATAACACATGAGATTTGACAAAAAAAAAACTTGTTGTTTTTTAACCCCTATCAATTGTTAACACAAAGTTTATTGACTGATGTAAAAAAAATGGGAGACTCGTATTTTTTTAAAAATTAGAAATTTTCTTGAGTTGTAACAAACAAGATTTGTCAAAAATGACTTGTTGTTTTTGAACCCATATCAATTAAGTACACGTAATTTATCGACTGACATAAAAAATAGGGTGATTCAAATTTTTTTAAAAATAAAAAATTTTCATGAGTTATTACACATGAGATTTATCCAAAAACTTGTTGTTGTTTAACCCTTTTCAAATAGATGCACACAATCTATCATACAATGTAAAAAAATATGGTGACTCAAAGTTTTCAAAAAATTTAAAAATTTTGTTAGTGCACACAAGATTTGTCAAAAAATATTGTCTTTTTTAAACCTATATCAAATAGAAACATACAATCTGTCGTCCAATGTAAAAAATATGGTGACTAAAATTTTTTGAAAAATCAAAAAATTTCGTTAGTTATATCAGACAAGATTTGTCAAAACAAATTGTCATTTTTGAACCCATTTCAAATAGGTGCATGCAATCTATCGACTGATGTAAAAAAATGAGCGACTAAAATTTTTCAAAACTTTTCATGAGTTATAGCACACGAGATTTGTCCCAAAAAACTAATTTTTTTGAACCGATATCAATTAGAAACCTGCAAACTATGGCCTAATCTAAAAAATAGGGTAACTTAAGTTTTTTGAAAATTAAGAAAATTTTTTGAGTTATAGTACACGAGATTTGTACAAAAACTTGTCGTTTTTGAACCCATATCAATTAGGTTATCGCAATCTATGAACTAATCTAAAAAATAAGGTAACTCAAATTTTTTGAAAAATAAGAAATTTTTGTGAGTTATAGCACACGAGATTTGTAAAAAAACTTGTCGTTTTTAATCCATTTCAAATAGGTGCACGCAGTCTATCGATTGATGTGAAAAAATAGGATGATTCAAATTTTTTGAAAAAATAAAAAAATTTCGTGAGTTATAGCACATGAGATTTGTCCAAAAACTTGTTTTTTAATCCATTTCAAATAGGTGCACGCAATCTATCCACTGATGTGAAAAAATAGAATGATCATATTTTAAAAAAAATAGAAATTTTCGTTAGTTACACACGAGATTTCTAAAAAAAAACTTGTTGTTTTTTAACCCATATAAATTAGAAACATGCATTCTGTTAACTGATGTAAAAAAATAGGGTGACTCATATTTTTTAAAAAATCAGAAATTTTCGTGTGTCAAAATCACATGAGATTTGTCAAAAAAAACTTATCGTTTTTTAACCCATTTCAAATAGTTGCACGCAATCTATCGACTTATGTAAAAAATGGGTGACTAAAATTTTTTGAAAATTTAAAAATTTTCGTGAGTTATAGCACACGAGACTTGACAAAAAAAAAACTTATTGTTTTTTAACCCATATCATGCAGTCTATCAATTGATGTTAAAAAATAGGTGACTCAAATTTTTTGAAAAATTAGAAATTAAATTTGTCAAAAACAACTTGTCATTTTTTAACCCGTATCAATTAGGAACATGAAATCTATCAATTGATGTAAAAACTAGGGTGACTAAAATTTATTGAAAGTCAGAAATTTTCGTGAGTTATAGCATACAAGATTTGACAAAAAAACTTGTTGTTTTTTAACCCATATCAATTAGTAACACAAAGTCTATCGACTGATGTAAAAAATGGGTGACTCAATTTTTTTGAAAAATCAGAAATTTTTGTGAGTTGTAATACACGAGATTTGTCAAAAAAAAACTTGTCATTTTTAACCTATATCAATTAGGTGCACGCAATCTATCGACTGATGTAAAAAATAGGGTGATTCAAATTTTTTGAAAAATAAGAAATTTTCGTGAGTTATAACACACAAGATTTGTTTAAAAACTTGTTGTTTTCTAACCCATTTCAAATAGATGCATGCAATCTATCGACCGATGTAAAAAAATAGGGTGATTCAAATATTTCAAAAAACAAATAATTTCATTATTTATAGTACACGAGATTTTTCGAAAAACAATTGTCATTTTTAAACCCATATAAATTAAAAACATGCAATGTATCGTCCGATGTAAAAATATGGGTGACCCAAATTTTTGAAAAATAAAAAATTTTCTTCAGTTATACACATGAGATTTGTCAAAAAAACTTGTAGTTTTTTAACCATTTCAAATAGTTGATTGCAATCCATTGACTAATGTAAAAAAATGGGTGACTAAAAGTTCACAAAAATTTAGAAATTTTCGTGAGTTATAACAACGAGATTTGACAAATATACTTGTTGTTTTTTAACCCATATTAATTAGTTACATGCAGTCTATTGACTGATGTAAAAAATGGGTGACACAAATTTTTTGAAAATTCAGAAGTTTTCGTGAGTTATAGCACGCAAGATTTGTCAAGAAAAACTTGTCGTTTTTAAACCTATATAAATTTGGTTCAAGCAATCTATTGACTGACGTAAAAAATAAGGTCATTCAAATTTTTTGAAAAATAAGAAATTTTCGTGTGTTGTAACACATGAGATTTGTCTAAACACTTGTTGTTTTTAACCCATTTCAAATAGGTGCACGCAATTTATGGACTGGTGTAAAAAATAGGATGGCTCAAATTTTTCAAAAAATGAGAAATTTTCGTCAGTTATAACACACTAGATTTGTCAACAAATATTATCGTTTTTGAACAAATTAGGAACATGCAATCTACTGTCCGATGTAAAAAATTCGGTGGCTCAAATTTTTTGATAAATCAGAAATTTTGTGAGATATAGCAAACGAGATTTGTCAAAAAACTTGTCATTTTTAACCCATTTCAAAGCGTTGCACGCAATCAATCAACTGATGTAAAAAATGGGTGACTTAAATTTTTCAGAAATTTTCGTCAGTTATAGCACATGAGATTTGACAAAAAATATTGTTGTCTTTGAACCCATATCAATTAGTAACATGCAGTCTATCAACTGATGTAAAAAAATGGGTGACTCAATTTTTTTTGAAAATTCAGAAACTTTTGTGAGTTATAGCACATGATATTTGTCAAAAAAACTTGTCATTTTTCAGCCCATATCAATTAGGTGCACGCAATCTATTGACTGTTGTAAAAAATAAGGTGATTTAAATTTTTTTTAAAAAAAATAAATTTTCGTGACTTATAACACGTGATATTTGTCCAAAAATTTGTTGTTTTTTAACCCGTTTTAAATAAGTGCATGCAATCTATCGACTGATGTAAAAAAATATGGGGACTAAAATTTTTCAAAAAATAAGAAATTTTCATTAGTTATAACACACGAAATTTTTCAAAAAAACTTATCATTTTTTAACCCATATAAATTAGAAACATGCAATCTATCATCCGAGATTTGTCAAAAAAAAACATGTCGTTTTTTAACTAATTTCAAATAGTTGCACGCAATCTATTGACTGATGTAAAAAAATGGCTGACTCAAATTTTTCAAAAATTCATAAAATTTTGAAAGTTATAGCACACGAGACTTGTCAAAAAAAACTTGTCGTTTTTTAACCCATATTAATTAGAACATGCAATATGGTCCGATGTAAAAAAATAGGGTGACTCAAATTTTTTGAAAAATTAGAAATTTTCGTGAGTTATAGCACATGAGATTTGTCAAAAAACTTGTCGTTTTTTAACCCAGATAAATTAGGAACATGCAATCTATCGACTGGTATAGAAAATAGGGTGACTCAAGTTTTTTGAAAAATCAAAAAAATTGTGAGTTATAGCACACGAGATTCGTCAAAAACCTTTTCATTTTTTAACTCGTATCAATTAGGAACATGCAACCTATCGACTGATTTAAAAAATTGGGTGACTAAAATTTATTAAAAAATTAGAAATTTTCTTTTTTATAGCACACGAGATTTGACAAAAAACTTGTTGTTTTTTAACCAATATCAATTAGTAGCTTGCAGTCTATCGACTAAAGTAAAAAATAAGTTTTTTAAAATTTTTTTAAAATAAGAAATTTTCGTGAGTTATAACACACGAGATTTGTCAAAAAACTTTGTTATTTTTTAACCATTTCAAATAGGTGCACACAATCTATTGACTGATGTAAAAAAATAGGGTGATTAAAATTTTTTGAAAATCTGAAATTTTCGTGATTTATAACACACGAGATTTGTCCAACAACTTGTGTTTTAACCCATTTCAAACAGATGCACGCAATCTATTGACCAATGTAAACAAATAGGTGTCTCAAATTTTTCAAAAAATCATTAATTTTCATTAGTTATAGCATACAAGACTTGTCAAAAAAAATATATCATTTTTAACCCATATAAATTAGGAACAAGCAATTTGTCGTCCGATGTAAAAAATAGGGTGACAAAAAATTTTTTAAAAACCAAAAAATTTTCATGTGTTATAGCACACGAGATTTGTCAAAAAACCTTTTCGTTTTTTAACCCAATTAACATAGGTGCATGCAATCTAACAATTGTTAAAAAAAATGGGTGGCTCAAGTTACTCAAAAATTCGTGAGTTATAGCACATAAGATTTGACAAAAAAAAAACTTGTCATTTTTTAACCCATATCTATTCGGAACCTGCAATCAATGGACCAATGTAAAAAATTGAGTAACTCAAATTTTTTGAAAAATAAGAAATTTTCTTGAGTTATAGTATATGAGATTTGTCCAAAAAGTTGTTGTTTTTTAACCCATATTAATTAGGTGCACACAATCTTTTGACTAATGTAAAAAATAGGGTGTTTCAAGTTTTTTGAAAAATAAGAAATTTTTGTGAGTTACAACACACAAGATTTGTCCAAAAACTTGTTGTTTTTTAACCCATTTCAAATAAGTGCACACAATCTATCGACAGAAGTAAACAAATAGGGTGACTGAAATTGTTCAAAAATAAAAAAAAAAATCGTTAGTTATAGCACATGAGTTTTCTCAAAAGAACTTGTAGCTGTTTAACACATTTCAAATAGTTTAACACAATCTGTTGACCGATGTAAAAAAATGGGTAACTCAAATTTTTTGAAAAATCAGAAATTTTTTGTGAATTATAGCAACTAAGATATGACAAAAAAATTCTTGTTTTTGATCCCATATCAATTAGTTACATGCAGTCCATCAACAGATGTAAAAAAATGGGTGACTAAATTTTTTAAAAATTCAAAACTTTTTGTGAGTTATAGCACACGAGATTTGTCAAAATAACTTGTCATTTTTTAACACATCAATTAGGCGCACGAAATCTATCGACAGATGTAAAAAATATTGTGACTCAAATTTTTTGAAAAATCAGAAATTTTCGGGAGTTATAGCACACGGGATTTCTCAAAAAACCTCTCGATTTTTAAATCATATCAATTAAAAACATGCAATCTATCAATTGTGCGAAAAATAGGGTGCCTCAAATTTTTTTGAAAAATTAAAACTTTCGGGAGTTACAGCACACAAGATTTGTCAAAAAACTTGTTATTTTTGAACCCGTGTCAATTAAGAACATGCAATCTATCTACTGGTGTAAAATATATGGTGGCTAAAATTTATTGAAAAATCATAAATTTTTGTGAATTATAGAACATGTGATTTGACAAAAAAAACTTCTTGTTTTGTTTTGTAACCTATATCAATTAGAAACATGCATTCTATCGACTAATGTAAAAAAATGGGTGACTCCAATTTCTTAAAATCTCATAAATTTTCGTGAGTTATAATACACGAGATTTGTCAAAAAAAATTGTCGTTTTTAAACCCATATAAAATAGGTACACGCAATCTATTGACTGATGTAAAAAATAGGGTCATTCTAATTTATTGAAAAATAAGAAATTTTTGTGAGTTATAACACACGAGATTTGTCCAAAAACTTGTTGTTTTTTAACCCATTTCAAATCTGTGAACTCAATCTATCAACTGATTTAAAAAAAATATGGTGACTCAAATTTTTCAAAAAATGAGAAATTTTTGTCAGTTATAACATACGAGATTTGTTAAAAAACTTGTCATTTTTTAACCCATATAAATTAGGAACATACAATCTATTGTACGATGTCGAAAATTGGGTTACTCAATTTTTTTGAAAAACCAAAAAAAAATTTTGAGTTATAGCACATGAGATTTGTCATAAAAAACTTATCGTTTTTTTAACTCATTTCAAATAGTTGCACGCAATTTATCGACTTATGTACAAAAATGGGTGACTCAAATTTTTTGAAAATTCAAAAATTTTCATGAGTTATAGCACACGAAACTTGACAAAAAAACTTATTGTTTTTTAACCCATATCAATTAGTAATGTGTAGTCTATCAACAGATATAAAAAAATGGGTGACTAAAATATTTTGAAAATTCAAAAATTTTCTTGAGTAATAACATATGAGATTTATCAAAAAAACTTATTGTTTTTTTAACCCAAATAAATTAGGACCATGCAATCTAGCGTCCAATGCAAAAAATAGAATGACTCAATTTTTTTGACTTATAGCACAATAGATTTGTCAAAGAACTTGTCGTTTTTAAACCCATTTCATATAGCTACATACAATCTATCAGTTGATGTAAAAAACTTGGTGACTTAAATTTTTTGAAAATTTAGAATTTTTCGTGATTTACAGCAAACGAGATATGTCAAAAAAATTGTCGTTTTTGAACCCTTATCAATTAGAAACATACAATCAATCGACTGATATAAAAAATAGTGTGACTCAAATTTTTTGAAAAATCGGAAATTTTCAAGAGTTATAGCACACGACATTTGTCCAAAAAAATATCATTTTTTAGCCCAAATCAATTAGCAACATGCAATCTATTAACTGATGTAAAAAATAGAGTGACTAAAATTTTTCGAAAAATCAAAAAAAAAATTGTGAGTTATAGCACACAAGATTTGTCAAAAATACTTGTTTTTTATCCCATATCAATTAGAAACAAGCAATCTATCGACTGATATAAAAAATAGGGTGACTCAAATTTTTGAAAAATCAGAAATTTTCATGACTTATAGCACATGAGATTTGTCAAAAAAACTTGTCGTTTTTTAACCCATTTACAATAGTTGAACGCAATTTATCGACTGATGTAAAAAAATGGGTGACTCAAATTTTTCAAAAATTTGAAAAACTTCATGAGTAATAGCACACGAAATTTGTCAAAAAAAACTTATCAATTAGGAACATACAATCTATCGGCTGATGCAAAAAATAGGGTGACTTAAATTTTTTTAAAAATCAGAAATTTTCGTGAGTTCTAGCATACGGGATTTGTCAAAAAAGTTGTAGTTTTTGAATCCATATCAATTAAAAACATGCAATCTATCTACTAATCTAAAAAATAGGTTGAATCAAATTTTTTTAAAAATAAAAAATTTGAGTGAGTTATAGCAAATGAGATTTGTCAAAAAAAAAACTTATCTTTTTTTAACCCTTATCAAATATCAACATGCAATCTATCAACCGATGTAAAAAATATGGTGACTCAAATTTTTTGAAAAATCAAAAAAATTTGTGAGTAATAGCACACGAGATTTGTCAAAAAAAAACTTGTCATTTCTTAACCCCGTATCAATTAGGGGCATAATCTACCAACTTATATATAAAAGGGTGGCACATTTTTTAAAAAAATCATCAATTTTTTTTGAGCTAAAGCACATTTGTCAAAAAAAAACATATTCTTCTTTCACCAAAATCGACTAGGTGCACGCAATCTATCGACTGATGTTAAAAAGGGGGTGACTAAAATTATTCGAAAAATCAAAAACTTTTGTGAGTTATAGCACACAAGATTTGTCGAAAAAACACTTTTCATTTTTGAACCAATATTAATTACGGAAATGCAATCTTCCGACCGATGCAAAAAATAGTGTAACTCAATTTTTGGAAAAATCAGAAACTTAAGTTGTCAATTTTTGTGAGTTATAGCACACAAGATTTTTCAAAAAAAGTTGTCAATTTTTTAACACATATCAATTAAGAACAAGCAATCTATCAACTGATGTAAAAAATGGGGCAACTCAAATTTTTTGAAAAGTCAAAATTTTCCTGAGTCATAGCACATGAGATTTGTCAAAAATAATTTCGTTTTTTAACCCATTTACAATAGTTGGACGCAATCTATTGACTGATGTAAGAAAATGGGCAACTCAAAATTTTCAGAAATTCGAAAAAATTTTGTAAGTTATAGCATACGAGATTTGTCAAAAAAAACTTATCGTTTTTTAAGCCTCATTAATTACCAACATGCAATCTATCGACCAATGTAAAAAATATGGTGATTTAAATTTTTTAAAAATTCAGAAATTTTCGTGAGTTATAGAAAACGAGATTTGTCAAAAAAACTTGTCGTTTTTTAACCCATATCAATTAGCAACATGCAATCTATGGACTGATTTAAAAAATTTGGTAACTCTAATTTTTTAAAAAATCAGAAAATTTCGTAAGTTATAGCACACGAGATTTGTCAAAAAAATTTGTTGTTTTTGAACACAAATAAATTTGGAAGATACAATCTATCTACTGATGTAAAAAATAGGGAGACTGAAATTTTTTGAAAAATCATAAATTTCGTTGAGTTATACCACACGAGATTTGTCAAAAACAATTCATTTTTGAACTCATGTAAAATAAATGCACGTAATCTATTGACAGATTAAAATAACTGAATTATTCAAATTTTTAAAAAATCAAAAAATTTCATTAGTTATAGCACACAAGATTTATCGAAAAAAACTTGTCATTTTTTAACCCATATCAATTAGGAACACGTAATCTATCGACCGATGTAAACAAATAGGGTGACTCAAATTTTTTAAAAAATTAGAAATTTTCGTGAGTTATAGCACACGAAATTTGTCAAAACAAAATTTGTCATTTTTTAATCCATATCAATTAGTTGCATAAAATCTATCAACTGATGTAAAGAAAATGATAACATGATTTTTTTTAAAAATCAGCAATTTTAGTGATTCACATAAGATTTGTCAAAAAATTTGTCATCTTTTAACCCATATTAATTAGGTACACGCAATTTATCGGCCGATTTAAAAAAGAGGGTGACTCAAATTTTTTGAAAAATTAGAAATTTTCATGAGTTATACCACACGAGATTTGTAAAAAAAAATTTGTCATTTTTGAACCCATGTCAATTAGCAACATATAATCTATTGACTGATGTAAAAAAAATGTTGACTCAATTTTTTTAAAAAATCAAAATTTTTGTGAGTTATAGCAGACGAGATTTGTCAAAAAAATTTGTTGTCTTTGAACACATATCAATTAGGTGACCACAATCTATCAACTGGTGTAAAAAAGAGGGTGACTCAAATTTTTCGAAAAATAAAAAATGTTTGTGAGTTATAGCACACGAGATTTGTCAAAAAAAAACTTGTCATTTTTTAACCCATATGAATTAGGTGCATATAATCTATCGACTAATGTAAAAAAAAGGGTGACACAATTTTTTTGAAAAATCATCAATTATTGTGAGTTAAAGCACACGAGATTTGTCAAAAAAAAAACTTGTGCTTTTTTAACCGATATCGATTAAGTGCACCAAATCTATCGACTGATGTAAAAAAGATGGTGACTCAAATTTTTCGAAAAATCAGAAATTTTTGTGAGTTATAGCACATAAGATTTTTCAAAAAAACACTTTGTTTTTTAACCAATATCAATTAGAGAAATGCAATCTATCGATCAAAGTAAAAAATAAGGTGACCCAAATTTTTTTAAAAATCAGAAATTTTATTGAGTTATAACACATGAGATATTTCAAAAAAGTTGTCATTTTTTAACCTATATCAATTAAGAACATGCAATCTATCTATAGATATAAAAAATAGGGTGACTAAATTTTTTTTTAAAAATAAAAAATTTTCCTCAGTTATAGCACACGAGATTTGTCAAAAAAACTTGTCGTTTTTTAATCCATTTCAAACTGGTGCATGCAATAACACACGTATCTGTTCAAAAATGGAAAAATCAAAAAACGTATTAATTTTAAATTTTTTTTGTACCGTTTTATGCTCTCACCCTGATTTTGACATGCATTCTAGTTAATATTGTCAAAAAAATGAAAATTGAAATTTTCATCAATTTGCCATTTTTTATGGGTTACAACACAAGTATTTGAGTTGAAATAGCAAAATCAAAAAATGCGTTAATTTTGACCTATTTTTACCGTTTTCTACACCCACCTCAATTATAAACATGCATTCTAGTGAATATTGTCAAAAATATTCAAAATTAAATTTTCACCAAACTACCATTTTTCATAGGTTATAACACACGTATTGTTTTCAAAAATGTCAAAATAAAAAACGCAATTATTTTGACTTTTTTGTACCGTTTTTTGTACACATTCCAATTGTAAACTTGCATTCTATTTAATATTGTCAAAAAATTTGAAAATTAAAATCTTCGCCAAACCTCTATTTTCCTGGGTTATAACACACGTATTTTTGTCAAAAATTACGAAATAAAAATACTTTTATTTTGACTTTTTTTTGTACCACTTTCAACACTCACCTAGATTGTAAATATGCATTCTAGTGAATATTGTCAAAAAAATTGTAAAATAAATTATTTACCAAACCTCCATTTTTCATAGATTATAACACATGTATTTTTGTCAAAAATGGTAAAATCAAAAAGCACGTAGATTTTGACTTTTTGTATTATTTTTTGCACCCACCCCAATTGTGAACATGCATTCAAGGGAATATTTTCAAAAAATTAAAAATAAAAATTTTCACCAAACATCAATTTTCGTGAGTTATAACACACGTATTTTTTGTTAAAAAATGTTAAAATTCAAAAACGCGTTGATTTTGACATTTTTGTAAATCTTTCTTAACCCACCTAATTGTGAACATGCATTCTAGTGAATTTTGTCAGAAAATTGAAATCAAAATTTTCTATTTTTCATGGGTTATAACACATGTATTTTTGTAAATAAAAAATAAAAAAAATTTAAAAATGCATTGATTGTAACTTTCTTTGTACCATTTTCTGCACCCACCCCAATTGTGAACATTCATTCTAGTGAATATTGTCAAAAAAATAAAAAGTAAAATTTTTACAAAACCTCCATTTTTCATGGGTTATAACATACGTATTTTTGTCAAAAATGGCAAAATTCAAAAATACGTTGATTTTGATTTTTTTTGTACCGTTTTCTATACCCACCCCGATTATGAACATGCATTCTAGTGAATATTGTCGAAAAAATTGAAAACTAAAATTTTTACCAAACCTCCATTTTCATAGGTTATAACACACGTATTTTTGTAAAAACAAAATTGCAAAATTTAAAAATACGTTGATTTTTTACTTTTTTTCTATTATTTTTTGTACCTACCCTTATCAACATGTTTTTTTATTTTATTTGCATAACCTCGTTCATGGGGCCACTCCCAATTTTATTAATTAGTTTTGAAAAAGTTAAGGTAGTGGATCTGCCCAGCTACCTTTCCATCGCAGAAGTTTTTAAATATAGAATACTATTTCATTACAACCATGAAAGATAAAAATGAGGAGGACTCTTCCTTCTTTACCACATCCATTTAAACACTTAATTACAAACGAGGGTTCAGAGTTAAAGTTGAAGATCCAATATGCATACAGTAAACGGTTCACTAATGACATAGCTTGCATAATGAACAAAAACTAATTATCTAGCCAATGAAGATTGGGTATATATTTTTGAACCATTAGCAAACATTTATCCCTAGGGCTAATAGGAAATATATTGGTATTAAACTCTATCTTCAAACTTGCACAAAAAACTCCTTAAACCAGTGTATCATTTATCATCAAGAGTGACAAAATATTTTGGGCACAAACATGCGCATCCCAAATAAGCACAAGTCAGGGGCACTAACATATGCCACGCACAAATATATGCTCTGATTATGAACATGCATTATAGTCAATATTGTAAAAAAAAATTTAAAATTAAAATTTTCACCAAGCTTCAATTTTTCATGGCTTATAATACGTTTTTTTGTCAAAAATGGTAAAATCTAATAATACGTTAATTTTGACTTTTTTGTACTATTTTCTGCATCCACCCCGGTTGTGAACATACATTCTAGTGAATATTTTCAAAAAAAAATTAAAATTAAAATTTTCACCAAATCTCCATTTTTCATGGATTATAACACATGTATTTTTGTAAAAAAATAGTAAATTTTAAAAACGTATTGATTTTAACTTTTTTGTATTATTTTTTGTACCCACCCCAATTATAAACATGTTTTTTTATTTGACATAACCTCGTTCACGAGGGGATACGCCACTCTCAATTTTATTAATTAGTTTGGCAGGAGTTTGGATATGCCCAACTACCTTTACATTGCAAAAGTTTTTAAATATTGTGTACTATTCCATTACAACCTTGAAAGTTATAAATGAAGAGGACTCTTTCTTCTTTAAAACATCTATTTAAACACTTGATTACAAAAGAGGGTTGAGTGTTAAAGTTTAAGATCTAATATGCGTGTCGCGGGTAAGGTAAACGGTTCCCTAATGACATAGCTTGCATAATTAACTAAAACTAAATATCCAACTAATGAAGATTGGGTGATATAAGTTTGGAATCCAGTCTGCATACCACCATTAGAAAACCATATAAGTTTGGAATCCAGTCTGCATACCACCATTAGAAAACCTTTACCACTGAGGCTAATAGCAAATATATTGACACGGGATCTTCTGTCCAAGATTTTGTCTCATTCTGTCCTAATTAAAACTATGTTGTAGGGTTCACTAATCTCTTGATTAGGGTCTAATAATTTTAAAGTAATTTTAATGATATTTATGCATTTAGTTCCTACTTTTAATGAAACTACGTAGTTTTAAATGTTAGACAGAATAAGACTGGATAAATATTGGACAGAGGATCTGGACTCAAATATATTGGTATTAAACTCTATCTTCAAACCTACACAAAAAAAACTCCCTAATCCAGTATATTATTTATCACCATGAGTGACCAAATATGTGGGGCTAACCTATGCATCCCAAATAGCACAAGCCAGGGGTACTAACATAGGCCTTGCAGGCTCCACTAATACATGTCCTGATTATGAATATACATTATAGTTAATATTGTCAAAAAAATTAAAATTAACATTTTTATCACTGTTTTTTGCACTTTCTCAAACTGTAAACATGCATTCTAGTGAATATTGTCAAAAAAATTGAAAATAAAAATTTTTACCAAACATATATTTTTCATGTGTTATAACACACATATTTTTGTCGAAAATAGTAAAATCTAAAAATGCGTTAATTTGACTTATTTTGTACCATTTTCTACACCCAACCCAATTGTGAAAATATATTGTAATGAATATTGTCTTTTTTAATATTTTTTTTACTAATTAGAAAGCGCAAAAAGCAAGAGACGGCGGCGGATATAACCAACACCACTTATACATAATTGCGAGGTTAAAAGAAAACCTCCTTTACAAAAGTTTATTGCAAGAAATAAATGAGGATGATTGTTGTAATGAATATTGTAAAAAAAAATTAAAATTAAAATTTTCACTAAACCTTCATTTTTCATGGGTTATAAAACGCGTCTTTGTCAAAAATAGCAAAATCAAAAAACGCATTGATTTTGATTTTTTTTTCTACAGTTTTTTGCACTCACCCAATTGTGAACATGCATTCTAGTGAATATAGTCAAAAAAATGAAAATGAAAATTTTCATCAATTCTCCATTTTTCATGGGTTATAACACAAGTATTTTTTGTGAAAAATGGTAAAATAAAAAAATGTATTGATTTTCACCATTTTTGTATCATTTGCTGCGCCCACCTAGATTGTGAACTTGCATTCTAGTGAATATTGTTAAAAAAATTGAAAATTAAATTTTTCACCAAACCTCCATTTTTTATGGGTTATAACATACGTATTTTTGTCAAAAATGAAAATTTTAAAAACGCGTTGATTTTGACTTTTTTTTTTACTGTTTTCTGCACCCACCCCTATTATGGACATGCATTCTAGTAAATATTGTCAAAAAAATTAAAAATTAAAATTTTCATGAAACCTTCATTTTCCATGGGTTATAAAACATATATCTTTATAAAAAAAAAATATCAAAATAAAAAATGCATTGAATTTGTCTATTTGTTGTATCATTTTCTACACTCACCCCGATTGTGAACATGCATTCTAGTGAATATTGACAAAAAAATTGCAAATTAAATTTTCACCAAACATCCATTTTTTATAGGTTATAATAATGTATTTTTGTCAAAATGGCAAAATCCAAAAACACATTAATTTTGACTATTTTTGTACCGTTTTCTCCACTCTCCTAGATTCTGAACTTGTATTCTAGTGAATATTGTCAAAAAAATTAAAAATTAAAATTTTCATCAAACCTCCATTTTTCATAAGTTATAACCCACGTATTTTTGTCAAAAATGACAAAATCTAAAAACGCGTTGATTTTGACTTTTTTGTACCATTTTCTGCACTCATCCCGATTTTGAACATGCATTCTAGTGAATATTGTCAAAAATTAAAATTAAAATTTTCATCCATTCACTGTTTTCATGAATTATAACACACGTAGTTTTGTTAAAAATGGCAAATTTTAAAAACGCGTTGGTTTTGACTTTTTTTTACTGTTTTCTGTACCCACTCCGGTTGTGAACATTTATTCTAGTGAATATTGTTAAAAAAAATGAAAATTAAAATTTTCTCCAAACCTCCAGTTTTCATGGGTTATAACATCCGAATCTTTGTCAAAATGACAAAATTCAAAAATGCTTTGATTTTGATTTTTTTTTTGCACCGTTTTCTCCACCCACCGCAATTGTGAACATAGATTCTAGTCAATATTTTCAAAAAAGTTGAAAAATTAAAATTTTCATTAAAACTCTATTTTGCGTGGATTATAACATGTTTTTTTGTCAAAATAGAAAAATCCAAAAACAAGTTGATTTTGACTTTTTTGTAATGTTTTCTGCGCACACCCCGAATGTGAATATGTATTCAAGTAGGGGTGAAAAACGAGCGAGCTGCTCGCGAGTAGCGAGCGAGCTGCTCGGTCAACTACTCGACTCGAGCTCGGTTTGACAGAGCTCGAGTCGAGCTCGAGTAGCTCGAGCTCAAGTTCGAGCTCGAGCTCAGTTTTCAAAGGATCGAGTAGCTCGCGAGCTACTCGATCTCATATATATATATATTTTTGCACGCACCTTGTTGAATGCATGTTCATATTTGGGGTGGGTGTAGTAAGCGGTACAAAAAAAGTCAAAATCAATGCATTTTTTGATTTTATCATTTTTTGACAAAGATACGTATGTTATAACCCATGAAAAATGGAGGTTTGATGAAAATTTTAATTTTCAATTTTTTTGACAATATTCACTATAATGCATATTCACAATTGGGGTGGGTGCAGAAAATAATATAAAAAAATCAAAATCAACGCGTTTTTTAATTTTGTCATTTTTTACAAAACTACTTATGTTATAACCCATGAAAAATGGGGAATGGATAAAAATTTTAATTTTAATTTTTTTTTGACAATATTCACTAGAATACAAGTTCACAATCGCGTGGGTGCAGAAAACGGTACAAAACAAGTCAAAATCAATGTGTTTTTTTTATTTTGGCATTTTTTACAACGATACGTGTGTTATAACCCATGAAAAATAGAGATTTTGTGAAAATTTTAGTTTTAAATTTTTTGACAATATTCACTAGAAAGAATGTTCACAAACGGGGTGGGTGCAGAAAATGGTACAAAATAGCTAAATCAACGCATTTTTTGATTTTGCTATTTTTTACAAAAATACGTGTGTTATAATCCATGAAAAATGGATAATTAAAGAAATTGTTAATTTTTAATTTTGTTGACAATATTCACTAAAATGAATGTTCACAATTGTCGTGCGTTTTTATTTTGCCATTTTTTATAAAATTACGTGTGTTATAACACATAAAAAATGGAGGTTTTGTGAAAATTTAATTTTCAAATTTTTTGACAATATTCACTAGAATCATATTCACAACCGGGGTGGGTGAAGAATTTGATACAAAAAAAAGTTAGAATCAACGCGTTTTTGAATTTTACAATTTTAGACATAAATACGTATGTTATAAACCGTGAAAAATGAAAGTTTGGTCAAAATTTTAATTTTAATTTTTTTGACAATATTAACTTTAATGCATATTCACAATCGAGGTAGGTGCAGAAAAAAGTACAAAAAAATCAAAATCAACACATTTTTTTATTTTGCCAATTTTCGCAAAGACACGTGGGTTATTATAACCTATGAAAAATGGAAGTTCGTGAAATTTTGAATTTTGAATTTTTTTTACAATATTCACTAGAATACATGTTCACAGTCGGGGTAGGTGCAGAAAAAGGTATAAAAAAGTCAAAATCAATGCGTTTTTTGATTTTCACATTTTTGGCAAAAATACGTGTTATAACTCATGAAAAATAGAGAATTGGTGAAAATTTAAATTTTCAATTTTTTTTTGACAATATTCACTAAAATACATGTTTACAATTGGGAAGGGTGCATAAAACGGTACAAAAAAAGTTAAAATCAACGTGTTTTTTTATTTTTTGACAAAGATACGTGTGTCATAACCAATGAAAAATAGAGGTTTTGTGAAAATTTTATTTTTTAATTTTTTTTTGACACTATTCACTCTAATGAATGTTCAAAATGTTGATTTTGCCTTTGTCAAATGTCACACTCCTACTACCGCTTCTTTGTTACTATTATTCTTTCTTTTTCTTTATGTTTTCATTGCTTCCATTTATTGAAATACATACAACCTTTCTTAAAGTTATTCTAAACACTGAAATTGGAGTAGGGTATTTACATTCTATTCCTTTCTTGCCAACTTAATAAAGCAAACAATCTTAGATGCATTTTCTTTCTTTCCTTTTCCATCATCAAGATACTTATGCTGTTGTTGTTGTTGTTGCTGCTGCTTTTAATAAGGGAAAATTGCAAAATTTATAAAAATTTTGTTTGATATAATCATATATACCTTTCGTAGCATTACTACTATCATATTCTTGTATGCTTTACACATTCTTAGATTATGCTCTATATGCTTTATACTTCCTGTAAGATTTAACCAATTTTCTCCCTGGAATTGTTTTGGCTGGAAACGAAAGTGTACAAATACTCAAAACTGTGAAATTTGCTAGGAAGATGGCTGAGAGTGTTGTAACCTTTCTAATAGATCAGCTCTCAACCTTGATTGAGCAAGAGAGCAAACTTTTGGGAGAACTTAAGCCCAGTGTTCAGTCCATCAAAGGTGAACTAGATACTATGAAGGCTTTCCTCAGAGATGCTGAATCAATGGAAAGCAATGGTTCAGAACTCCAAGAATGGGTCAAGCAAGTAAGAGAAGTTGCTTATGATATTGAAGATGTTCTTGATGATTTTGCATTCCACTTTGCTCGTCATCGTGCCAATGGATTATGTGGCCGTGTTCAGAAGATTTATAGTTCAATAAAGAATCTGGGAGCTCGCCATCGGATTTCTTCTGAGATAAAAGACATCAAGGCAAGAGTGGAAGATGTTTTTGCAAGGCATCAGAGACTTCAGACCATGTATGGTACTCAGGAAAGAGCCTCTACCTCTGCCACCATGAGAAATCTAGACAATGACATTCGGGCGAGTTCAATTCTAATGGAAGAAGACAAACTTGTTGGGATCAATGAGCCTAAAAGGAAACTCATTTTACAAATCCTGGATGAAAATTCTCACCTGAAAGTAATTTCTGTTGTGGGAATGGGGGGACTCGGAAAGACCACCCTCGTGAGAAAAGTTTATGATGATGCAGCTGTGAAGAAACAATTTCAGAGCCATGCTTGGTTGACTGTTTCTCAAACTTTCAATCTCAAGGTGACCATCAAGAATCTGATTCAACAATTGTATGATGCAATCAGGGAACCGGTTCCTCAAGTGGAATCCATGGATGTCATTAGGCTGAGTGCTATGGTCAAAGACTTTCTCCGAGAAAGAAGGTACATTCTTGTTCTTGATGATGTGTGGATTACAGAATCATGGGAGGCTATCAAACCTGTATTGCCTGATGGCAAGTTGGGTAGTCGTATAATTTTAACTACACGAAGAGCTGATGTTGCCAATGTTTCTTGTTTAGAATCCCATAATCATCTCCATAAAATGGAATCTCTATCTAATGAAGAGTCTTGGACTCTTTTTTGCAATAGAACATTTCAAAGTAATCCTTGTCCTCCACATCTAGAAGATGTTTCAAGAAGAATTCTCAGGAAATGTGGAGGTCTGCCCCTTGCAATTGTTACAATTAGTGGTGTTTTAGCTCTAAAGGACAAGGACAGAATAGGTGAGTGGGAAATGATTTTTCAAAGCCTTGGTGGTGAACTAGAAGGCAGTCGAATCAAAAGGATACTGCTCCTCAGTTACAACGATTTGCCTTACTATCTCAAAAGTTGCTTCCTATATCTAAGCATTTATCCTGAAGATTATACGATAGAGGTGGATGATTTACTTCAAAAATGGATTGCACAAGGATTTGTCCAAGAGAAAGAAGGAATTTCATCTATTGATGTTGGTACAAGGTATGCCAATGAACTCATTAACAGAAGCTTAATCCAAGAAGTGACTACCGGCCCTGATGGATCATTACAAAGCTTTCGAGTGCATGATTTTCTGCATGACCTGATTGTTTCTAAATCAAGAAATCAGAACTTCATAACTGTAGCTAAGGGAAGTTACAACCCATGGGGAAGGTCTGATAAAGTTCGAAGGTTAGCAATCCATGATTTCGTTGATAATGAGCAGCCACAAGAGCTTGACGGCTGCTTTAAGAGTCTTCAATCTCTGGAATTCTTCGGTTACATAAGCCCTCTATCTGCTTCTGTGTTATCCAAGCTTTTACGCAGTAGATTGCTAAAGGTGTTGGATTTAAGAGGAGCGCCATTGGAAGAAATCCCTGAAGAAGTTTTCAAATTATTTCTTCTTAAATATCTCTGTCTTAGAGATACTCAAGTTAGAATCATCCCAAAATATATTGGGAAGCTTCAGAACCTTGAATTTTTGGATCTAACTGACTCTAATGTAACAAAGATTCCAGTGGAAATTCTAAAGCTAAGGAAACTTCATAGCCTCTTGGCAGGTCAGTGGGGTGATTACTCAGAAAATTATGCTACAACGGGCTTTAGATCTCCAGATAGAATTGGAAAGCTTTTTTCCTTGGAGAATTTGAGTGCTATAGAGGCATATAATGACAAGATAATAAGAGAGATTGGAAAGCTGACAAAGTTAATGAAGCTAACTGTTACAAACTTGAGAAGAGAAGATGGAAATGAGTTCCTTTCATCCCTTGTGAAGCTGACAAACCTCAGGGAATTGTCTGTCTCTTCAATCAATGAAGATGAGATCCTTGATCTACAACATTCCATCCCTTCAACGCTTCGATTTCTTACATGCCTAGTGTTGGAGGGGCGTTTAGAGAGAGTACCGCAATGGGTAGTTTCTCTTCAAGGCTTGACCATCTTACATTTTCTGCATAGTGGATTGAAGGAAGATGATGCAGTAGGAGGAATTGAATCCCTTCAAAGTTTACCAAATTTGGTAGCACTTACACTCAACAATGCTTATGAAGGGGAGACACTGTGTTTTAATGCTAGAGGGTTTGGAAAGCTGAAGGAATTAGAGCTTGTGAAACTAGAAAGGTTGAAAATGGTGAGGATGGAAAAGGACACCATGCCTAACCTCCAAAGCCTAATAATGGCAGATTGTAAACTGGTTGAAGAGCTGCCTTTGGGGATTGAAAATTTGAGCAAGTTGGAATCTCTTGCATTAATGGATATGTCTGATGAGCTAATACAGAAAGTGAAGAATTTGAACAAAGAAAGTGAGGAGTATCAAATAATTGCTCACATCCCAGAAGTTTGCATTGGATATTGGATGAATGGTGAATGGAATACATCCTTCCTGTAGGGAGAGATGACCATGAAGAGAATTTCCTCGCCATTGTTACTCTTGACAATCACTTCTAATCTCTTCGTATAAATTCTATTGCGTTGTTCTTTGTACTTTTTCCAACTTGCTACAAATGATTAGATCATGTCTTCAGATTGTATTGTTTTTGGACTATTATTCATTTCTTCATTATGCTTCATTCCTGAAATATCTTATGGCTTGGTGCAGCCATAATCCATTTCTCAACCTGTGAATTTCTGACCTGAGCCAAGAGACTATGCAATATGAGCACCATTCTAGAGATCCCTCATCAAGATTACTTACTTATTAGCTTCTGAGGATCTTGTTTCTACAACTATGTATTTTTCTGGTTCCTTCTGGATTTAATCCTATGATGTGTGGCATGACTTCTTCTTGTTTGGTGTTTGTTTTAATAATGAAAAGTTTCCCAACTTGTGATGCTTAAATGAATTTATACAGTAGTTTTCTTGGGCTAGCTGTAAAAATAATACATTTGAAACTGGTTGATATAAAAAACATGATTCATATGTGAAAATTGTCGTTGAAATCGTGATTATATTTTTTCACATGATTCATATATAAAAAATGTCGTTGAAATCGTGATTATATTTTTTTACGATCTTTATCGGGCATTAAAATCGCAAGTAATACCTCATTGCATATATTTACCAGCTTCACAAGAGGCAATTGATACATGAAAAGGCAAGAAACTATTCCGAATGGAATCTTTATCAAATGGAAGAAGACTTTCAGGGTGTACGATAGAATGTGAAGTTTTAGAGAATGGCAGCGTGAAAAGAGCTGATTCCATCACCATTAGTATAATACTCAGCCAACATCACATATATTTTATCCATAATTTGTTTTGTTTGTTCCTTTTACTTCATATACTTCATTCCAATGTGTGATTTGATCAGTTTTTGTGAACTTCAAATTGAATTCCCATATCCTTTTCCCTTTCTTTGGGTGCAATAGTGTTAGGGAATAAACGAATCTCACGTTGTATCTAATAGCCCAAAAGAATAATAGATGATAGTAACGAGAAAAATAAATGAGACAATGAACACAAAGATTTACGTGGTTCGGTCAATGTAACCTACGTCCACGGCCGGAGGCGGTGCCAAAATTTGACTAATATGTGGAGACAAATTTACAAATGTGGAACACTAATTTCCACAAGGCTTTTAGAAACAAAAGAGAACAAAGAAAGGAGAATGGCAGAGGGAAAAGCTTTGAAGCTTTGTTTTGGGTGCTTTAAACCTTCAGAACTGCCTCATATTTATAGGCCAAAAATCCAATGTGAATTCTCCATTTCAGCCGAAATATTGTACGCGGCTGAATACTAATTCTTCACGCCAAATGCAGCCGCAATGATTGAAAATCTTTGCTCCATTCAGTAAGCCGCAATGTTGGACTTTCCAGAGCATTTATTACAAATCTCCACCTTGATCTGGAATTCAAAAATAGCGACTTAATCAAACATACCTCCGGCAAAGCCCCAATGGGCTGAATCACAAAACATGAACACCAATCAAGTCCAAACACTGCTTGAACTTGTATACTGGAAGAGCTTTCGTAAACATATCGGCAGGATTATCCTTGGTATTGATTTTCTGAACAAGGACCTTCTTCTCAGCAATGGTATCTCGAATGAAATGATATTTGATATCAATATGCTTCGTCGGCTCATGATACATCTGGTCTTTAGTCAAATGAATTGCACTTTGACTATCACAGTAAATGGTAGTAACCTCTTCTTGTAGAGTTAATTCACCGAATAAACCTTTCAACCACAAAGCTTCTTTAATAGCCTCAGTGACTGCCATATATTCTGCTTCAGTAGTGGATAAAGCCACTACATGTTGTAGAGTAGCCTTCCAGCTAATTGCACAACCTCCAATGCAAAATACATAACCTGTAAGAGACCTGCGCTCATCAAGGTCACCGGCGTAGTCTGAATCTACAAAACCAACCAAAGTGTTGTTGGTTCTACTGAACTCCAAACAAGAGTTTGAAGTACCCTTCAAGTATCTGAGTATCCATTTCACAGCCTGCCAGTGTTCTTTGCCTGGATTTGCCATATACCTGCTAACAACACTAACTGCTTGTGAAATATCTGGACGAGTACAAACCATTGCATACATAATACTGCCAACGGCACTAGAATAAGGAACACGTGCCATATAACTTTCCTCTTCCTCTGATTTTGGTGATTGAGCAGCAGATAGCCTAAAATGGCTAGCGAGAGGAGTACTGACTGGTTTGGCATCCAACATGCCAAATCTCTCCAAAACTTTCTTAAGATAACCTTCTTGGGTCAGATATAATTTTCCAACTCCTCTATCTCGTCTTATCTCCATACCAAGAATCTTCTTAGCTGCTCCCAAGTCTTTCATTTCAAATTCACCATTCAATAAGGCCTTCAACTGGTGAATTTCTGCAAGATTCTTAGCCGCAATGAGCATGTCATCAACATATAACAAAAGATAAATGAATGAATTATCTTTTAACTTCCGGAAGTAAACACAACTATCATACATGCTCCTGGAGAAATCATGACCCAACATAAATGAATCAAACCTCTTATACCACTGTCTTGCAGATTACTTCAATCCATACAATGATTTCTTCAATAAGCAAACATGGTCTTCCTTACATTCAAATTCGAAGCCTTCAGGTTGTTTCATATAGATTTGTTCATCTAATTCACCATGTAAGAACGCTGTCTTAACATCAAGCTGTTCCAATTCCAAGTCAAACATGGCTACTAATGCAAGCAATACACGAATAGAGCTATGTTTCACAACAGGTGAGAAAACATCATTAAAATCAACACCTTGTACCTGACTATAGCCCTTTGCAACTAATCGTGCCTTATACCTTGCATCGTTAACACCTGAATTACCTTCTTTTCTTTTGAAGACCCATTTGCAACCAACAATTTTCTTTCCTTTCGGCGGCGTCACAAGATCCCAAGTACCATTTTTATATAGAGATTCCATTTCTTCATTCATGGCCACCACCCACTTATCTGAATTAGCACCTGAAATCGCCTCTGTGTATGTGGAAGGTTCTCCGTCTCCACCTGTTTCCTGTGCCGCTGATAAAGCATATGCAACTAAATTTGCCAAATTTGCATACCTCTGTGGTGGTCGAATCTCTCGTCTTGGTCTATCTCTGGTTATGGAATATTCTTCTTCTACTAGTTCATCTTCAACAAGGTATGGAGCTGGTTCATCACCTTGGTCCGTAGAAGATCTTTGAGAAGGATTGAAATTTATGACCTCGAACTCCACCTGTTTCTGTGTGCTATCTTCCTTTTCTAAATTACAAGGATTACAAGACTCTTTTCTAGGATTTAACATAAATGACTCATCAAAAGTAACATCTCTACTAATTACAAATTTAGGTGATTTGAGATCAGGACAAAATAATATGTATCCTTTCACCCCTGAAGCATAACCGAGGAAAATACATTTTCTAGCCCTAGGCTCTAACTTTTCCTCACTTACATGCATATATGCTGGACACCCAAATATTCTTAAATTTGAGTAATTAGCAGGAGTACCTGACCACACTTCCTCTGGAGTCTTGAAATCAAGAGAAGCACACGGAACACGGTTGACAATATAACAAGCTGTAGAGATGGCTTCCGCCCAAAAGTCTGAAGTCAACCCAGCATTTGAGATCATACACCGAGCTCTTTCCAAAAGAGTCCGGTTCATACGCTCGGACACACCGTTCTGTTGAGGCGTCATTCTAACGGTACGATGTCGAGCAATTCCTTCATTTTTACAGAATTCATTGAATTTTGTTCCACAAAATTCCAAGCCATTATCTGTTCGCAGCCGCTTAATATGTTTTCCTGTCTGCTTTTCAATTAAAGCCTTCCATTGTTTAAATGTTAGGAAAACATCACTTTTATTTTTCAAGAAATACACCCAAACTTTTCTTGAAAAATCATCAATAAATGTTAACATATACCTTGCACCACCCTTAGAAGGAACACGAGAAGGCCCCCAAAGATCATAATGGATATAATCCAAAGTACCTTTTGTTTTATGAAATGCAGGTGAACTGAAACTGACTTTTTTCTGTTTCCCAAAAATACAATGTTCACAAAAGTCCATCTTACCAGTACTTTGTCCACAAAGTAGGCCTCTGTTGCTTAACAACGTTAAGCCCTTCTCACTCAAGTGTCCCAATCGCATATGCCACAATTTGGTGATATCGGTATCTGATGATACGGAGACTGCTGCAGCACTTGAAACTATAGATCCCTGCAAGATATACAAGCTACCAGACTTGCAAGCTTTCATCAATACAAGAGCACCTCGTGAAATTTTTAAAACTCCACCTTCAGCCGAATACCTGTACCCGAGAGAATCAAGGGTACCTAACGAGATGAGATTTTTCTTCAAATCTGGAACATGTCTAACATTAGTGAGTATTCTAATAATGCCACCATACATCTTTATCTGAACCGTTCCCCTACCCACAACTTTACATGGAGCATTATTGCCCATCAAAACAACCCCACCATCATATTTTTCATACGTGGAGAAATATTCCTTTTCAGGACTCATGTGGTAAGAACAACCAGAATCTAGAATCCACTCATCTTTAGACCTAACTTTATTTGTTGTTGCTACAAACAAAGTTCCATCATTCTCATCTGCAACTACACTAGCTTCGGAGGTGTTGCTGTTATTCTGCTCATTTTTATATTTATCTTTATTTTTCAATTTGTAGCAGTCAGCCTTAATGTGCCCCTTTTTCTTGCAATAATTACAAACTTTATTTTTATGTCTGGATTTAGACCTGCCGTTGGATCTACTATTATCAAAATTTCTATTTTCAGGTCTCTCCCGTACCATTAATCCCTCTGCCTGACTTTCACTAGTCTCTCCTGTGATATCCCTATCAATCTGCTCTTTGGACTTTAATGCAGATTTTACATGACTATATGAGACAGAATCTTTTCCATAAATCATGGTATCACGAAAATGTTTAAATGACTATGGAAGAGAGCATAACAACAAAATGGCTTGATCCTCATCTTCCATCTTAACATCTACATTCTCCAAATCCAAAATAATGGAATCAAATTTATCAAGATGTGAGATAATAGATGTACCTTCAGTCATTTTTAACATGTACAACTTTTGCTTCAAATAAAGCCGATTCTCCACAGTCTTTTTCATATACATGGACTTTAACATGTCCCACATGCCTTTGGCTGTCTTTTCACCGGCAATTTCCTGCAAAACCTCGTTAGAGAGATTTAATATAATACCTGATCTAGCCTTTTTATGTAGATCCAAGAAACTTTGTGTCGACATTTCTGATGGCTTTTTTTCTACTCCTTCAAGAGCTAACTCACACCCATCCTGAATTAGAATGGCTTCCATTCTGAGTTGCCATGTACCGAAGTTGATACTCCTGTCAAACCTTTCAATAGAGGTCTTAGTTACTGTCATCGTGGCTAAAAGATCTAAAATGAGATATGGCTCTGATACCAATTTGTTAGGGAATAAACGAATCTCACGTTGTATCTAATAGCCCAAAAGAATCTTAGATAATAGTAACGAGAAAAATAAATGAGACAATGAACACAAAGATTTACGTGGTTCGGTCAATGTGACCTACGTCCACGGCCGGAGGCGGTGCCAAAAGTTCACTAATATGTGGAGACAAATTTACAAATGTGGAACACTAATTTCCACAAGGCTTTTAGAAACAAAAGAGAACAAAGAAAGGAGAATGACAGAGGGAAAAGCTTTGAAGCTTTGTTTTGGGTGCTTTAAACCTTCAGAACTGCCTCATATTTATAGGCCAAAAATCCAATGTTAATTCTCCATTTCAGTCGAAATATTGTACGCGACCGAATATTAATTCTTCACGCCAAATGCAGCTGCAATGATTGAAAATCTTTGCTCCATTCAGTAAGCCGCAATGTTGGACTTTCCAGAGCATTTATTACAAATAGAGGCAACAGAAAGTTCGAAAAAAATGAGGATGTTGCTTAAAGCTTAATCTCTATAGTGGACCGTATGGCATTTGCACCATTAAATAAATTCTTGATGAATTCATTTTCTTGCATTTTCTTTTTAAAGTCTCACAATGTTGATGCACTCGTGACTATTGTCATGGGGATGGGGATATGCATTATTTTCTATAAAGATGCGGTTTTGACTTTGGAGGGTGAAAGCATAATATTCCTATTCTCAACAATTTCAAAAAACCAATACCATTCTCCACCTCATTAATTTTTTTTAAATAGTTAAATAAAAACTTTGTTTATTTTTTTAAAAAAATATATATTAGTCTCAATCAAGAATACTATATTTTCAAGCCAATTTGACTCGACCCAAATTAACATTTTAATTTTTTCCCCTACACATCATCATGATTTGCATTCGCATTCCTAAGATTAGGTTGCATATGGTACAATGATAAAATGACCATATTATTAGTAAAATTAGTATTATTTTGAGTATTGAAAAGGAACAAGAATTAAACTATGAATTGTGTAATATTTTTAAATATTAAAAGTTCATGCTTTAGGTTCCATTACTTGTACGCTATTGTGAATGTTGTGGATAATATTTCATGCTGTTCACACACATTAAGTGCTTTTACTTCTTTTTTTTTTTTTCATTAGTTGTGGACCAATTTCCACAAGGATGATTGTGATCAAGTGCTCTCAATTTATATTTTGGTAACTATGGCCATACCTATAATAACTTTTGATGAGTTTATTAAATCTCATCGAGTTATCATAGCCATTATTTATGTTATCTGAATCTTTTTCCAAATAAAGTATTATCTGATCAAGTGCTCCAAATCTTTTTCCAAATCTTTTTCCAAAGAAAGTATTGAATAGTTAATAATTGATCCAAAGTTAGAAATGAGTTACTGAATAGTCAATAATTACCTGTTCAGGTGGTTATTAAATTTTTTAATATAGCTATCCAAGTTGAAGCTTTTTGAGATCAAAAAGAGTTTGAAAGGCTATGGCATATGAGATGTGCCCATTAAATTTCAAAACATGATTTCCAAACCCAAAGTCTAGAGAAACACTCCAACTTCATGTGTAGCTTTAAGCAAATTTTCTGGAAGAAACAATCCCTACAACTATACATACCATGCTTTTTAGGAAAAGGTCACAATCCTGCTTAAGATTAAAACAGGACAATGCATTAAAACAATAGCAGTCAGCATCCTACAAAATTCCAAGCTCATTTGAAGTATAGTTTATTATATCTTGCTTTTTTGCTGTTCAAATTTTAGGCACTCAATGGCATATGCAAAGAAAAATTTCATGGGAGTAAGTTCATCTTGCTTGATCTTTTGTATCCTCTTTCATGTTCATGTTTTTGTATATTCTGCTGCCATTAGTTTGAGTACAAGTAATGAGACAGACCATCAGGCCCTGATTGATATCAAGGCTCAAATACAGGATGATCCATTCCAGGCTCTGAGCTCCTGGAATGATGCCATTCATTTCTGTGATTGGAATGGAGTTTCTTGTGGCAAACTTCATCAGAGAGTGACTGTCTTAAACATGTCATCATTTAAGTTGGTTGGTTCTCTTTCTCCTTCCATAGGAAACCTTACCTTCTTAAGAGAAATCAATATTCAGGACAACTTCTTCCAGGGAATAATTCCAGAAGAAGTAGGCAGACTCTTTCGCCTGGAATTTCTTCGTTTTGCAAATAATTCCTTCCAGGGAGAGATTCCAGCAAATCTCACGCGTTGTTCAGAGCTAAGAATTCTTGATTTAAGGGGAAACAGTCTCAAGGGGAGAATCCACAATGACCTGAGCCTTTTGTCCAAGCTCTATGCTCTGAGCCTTTCCAGGAATAACTTTACAGGAAGCATTCCACCTTCTTTGGGCAATATCTCCTCTCTTCAAATACTTAGTATATCAAGAAATAATTTAACTGGAAATGTTCCATCTGAGATTGGTCTGCTTTCAAACCTCCAAGTCCTTGAAATATCCTCAAACAAACTTTCAGGTACAGTTCCTACTCAGCTCTACAACATCTCAACTCTTCAAATTTTTTCCATCACAAACAATCTATTCAGTGGAGAGTTTCCTGCTACTGTGGGACTGACTCTTCCAAATTTGACTTTGTTTTTAGCTGATTTGAACCAATTTTATGGCTCAATTCCATCTACACTAGCAAATGCTTCAGGGCTCATAAAAATTAGCATAGGAGACAATACACTTACAGGGCCAATTCCTCTCAATCTAGGTAACCTCAAACAGCTTCAGGTGTTACATTTTGGCCATAATCCACTTGGAACTAATAAAGCCAATGACATTAGCTTCATTTCCTCCTTAATCAACTGCACCAATTTGCAAATACTAAGTCTGTCAAGAATTCAGATTGAAGGCATAATCCCAAATGCCATTGCCAATCTTTCCAACAGACTCGCGTCTTTGTGGCTTAATGATAACCTCATAACTGGCAGTCTACCTGCAGGAATAGGAAACCTTGTAAGTTTGGGGTATCTGGATATTCGCAATAATTCTATCACAGATAGTTTTCCTGATTCCTTGGGGAAACTTACTAACATGCAGGTGCTTCATCTTTCTGAAAATAGCTTTACTGGAGAAATCCCTTCATCACTGGGTAATATTACAGGGTTACAAATTCTTACATTAAACCAAAACATGCTCACAGGTAGCATTCCTGTTTCTTTGAGTAATTGCAGTGATCTTCAAGGGTTAAATGCTGCTCAGAATCGTCTAACTGGATATTTACCTGAACAAGTTCTTGGTCTTTCCTCTTTATCTCTCGGCCTCATCTTAGCTCACAATCAGTTCACTGGCTCATTACCCTCAGTAACGGGCAACCTGAAGAATCTAGTGTCACTGGATATATCACAAAACAAATTATCTGGTGAAATTCCAATCTCTCTTGGGGACTGTGTGATGTTGGAATTCCTGCGGTTGGAAGGTAACTTTTTGGAAGGGTCTATTCCTTCATCTTTGGGACAATTGAAAAGCATTGAGGTCATAGATTTATCCAGCAACAATTTGTCGGGGCAAATTCCAGCTTCTTTAGCAAAATTGAACTTCATTACCACTCTCAATCTTTCCTACAACGAGCTAGAGGGCCAAGTGCCTACTGACGGAGTTTTTATGAACCTCAGTGACTTTTCAGCAGTTGGAAATCAAAAACTCTGTGGAGGAATCAAAGCATTAAATTTATCATCCTGTCCCAAACCTCAAGGGAAGAAAACAAAGTTATCTACTGCTAATATTGTAGCTATTGCAATCAGTATTCCCATAGCTGTTGTTTCATTGCTGGCATCAATCTATGCAATTCATAAAATAAGGAGATCAAAGCAGCAACCATTTTCTATCTCTGCAAAAGATCAACAGAATCAGAAGATTTCATACAAAGAAGTATTTGATTGCACCAATGGTTTTTCTTCAGAAAACTTGATAGGTGAGGGAAAATATGGCTCTGTCTATAAAGGGATCCTCAAACCTGAAGAAAAAGTGGTTGCTGTAAAAGTTCTTAAGCTGCAGCAACATGGAGCTCATAAGAGCTTCTTGGCTGAATGTGAAGCATTAAGAAACATTCGCCATCGAAACCTTGTCAAGATCATAACTTCTTGTTCAAGTGTAGACTTCAAAGGCAATGATTTCAAAGCTTTTCTTTTTGAGTATGTGCCTAATGGAAGTTTAGATAAATGGTTACATCCAAGTTCACCTGAACAAGAGCTGCAAGACCTAAAGATGTTGAACCTTATTGATAGGCTGAACATTGCAATAGACATTGCATCTGCCTTGGATTACCTTCATCATCATAGTGGAACACCAATTGTTCACTGTGATCTTAAGCCAAGCAACATTCTTCTAGGTGATGATCTTCTTGCATTAGTTAGTGATTTTGGGCTTGCAAAATTTCTTTCAGCCATTGAAGGTACGTCCAATCAGAATCAGAGCAGTTCACTGGCAATTAGAGGAACAATTGGATATGTTGCTCCAGGTACAAGTATACTCATTAAATCAAGCAATCTTTTTTATTTTTCAGTGTCATGGAAGTTCCAAACTTAAAACTTTAATTTGCACACTAAACTCTTTGATATCATATACATCATTTTTCTTTCATGATCTTTGTATCATAATATTGGAGTAAGGAAATGTCGAAAATGTTTATTATCCTTGAAAGATTCAATGCTTTCAGCATTAATCTAATTCTTGTTATTCCTTTCCACTTCCTTATGAAAATGCAGAATATGGCTTGGGAGGGGAGATATCAACACAAGGAGATGTTTATAGCTATGGAATCCTGTTACTTGAAATGTTTACAGGGAAAAGACCAACTGACACCATGTTTACAGCAAATTTTGATCTCCATAGCTATGTTAAGATGGCTCTGGCACACAAAGTAATGGAAATTGTTGATCCCAAAATCTCAGAGGAAGAAAAAATCAAACCAAGCAAGACAAGTAGAGGCTGCACCACCATAAAAGAGAAATGCTACTCATCGATCTTTCGAATTGGTGTTTCATGCTCTACAGAAATGCAGAAGGAAAGGATGGATATCAAAGATGTTCTCTTAGAATTACAAGCAATTAGGAATGAATTAGCTCAGGTTACAAATGATAGTCAAAGATTTGAAGTGGAGAAATATGAAGAATAATAATTCTTAGTAATAGATATAAATCCAACCATCCAGGCAATATCATTATGCACTATTTTGAACTAACCAAATAAGCTGAGACAATTCTTGTTGGATGTAAAATTAAGCTTCATTTGATCATTCTACACAAGCATTGTTTGTTCTACATGTCTGTTTATTGAAGTTATAACATCATGGAAATGTGGAAATGTTTAATACAAGCTTCTTTATAATATCAATTAGAAATAAACACATATTTGCATTGCTTACCTAGATGAAAATAATACTATTAATCAAAGAAGAAATATATCAATGTTTTGTGTTCTAATCTCACTTGTCACTCCTGTTACATTTTATAAGAAATTGACACATGAAGATGGTAGATGAGAACTAATGTTTCGTGTTCCAATCTCACGTGCCATTTATGTTCCATTCTATAAGAAATTGACACATGTGGATGGAGGGTAGATGAGAACCAATGCGATATGGAACAAGAGAAATTACTTGCACCAAAGATTGGTTGGTCTATAAAGTTCATAACTTTAGCAATGAGTAATCATTCCATCATCTACATGACTACAATCCAATATTACTATTGTTGTAAAATTACAATAACTAAATACATTTTCTATCTAAAGTTTATGCATATAGTAACTCCAAACATAAAAAAACAAAAAAAAAGAACTATTTCATGTTAGTTTCCTTAAAAAGGAATAATTTGTGATTCTAAAACTTTAGAAATAATTTGTGTTAGTTAGTACTTAGTACCATGCATCAAAATAATCAAATGGTCAAAATTTATTTTAATTTTTAAAATTTTCACTTTTCAAAATTAAATGGACAATCTGAATTTAAACTTGAATGGGTTGGATCCTAATCCAAATATTAGCATGAAAGTAAAAGTATCAAGAGAGCTTGTCTCAATTGGTATCACAAGTGGGATTCTACCATGGCAACTGTTAGACCCTTAGCATCTGAGATAGCTTTTGGCATGCCGAAGTACACAATCGGCATGCCGAGCTGGTCGGTTGGGTGGAACCGAAGTGCTGAGGTCTGCTGTGCCGAGCTTGCTATGTGCTGTATGCTGTAGGCACTAAGTGTGCTGCGATGCTGAGCTGAACTAGCGTGCTGTGCGCACGGCAGGTCGGCATGCCGAGTGGGAAGGTTGGCATGCCGAGCCGAAGTGGTCTGGGACCAAAGGCAAAGTTGCGGGCAAGAAGGCTATGGAGCTTAAGTGGGTTTGGGCACGTGCTGGGCATGTATGTGCAAGTCAGTTGTGGGAATTAGTTGCTGAAAAGCCAAGTCTAAAGCTGTGGGCATGTTGGTTCGATTGGGTCTTGATTTTGGTTGAGCCTTGACTCATATTGGCTAAGTCCTTGGAAGGCTGGACTTGTGGAAAACGTGGCTGAGCTGGCAGCCATGTTGCTGAGGCAGTTGCTAACTCCTTGCTCCTGATTGGCTGTTGCTGTAACTTATGTTAGTGGTTGGACATGTCAGCCACAATTTTAGCCTATTATGGTTTGGCTAGGCAGATTTGCTCATTAGTTACGTTTTTGGCTATCTTGAGTTCTCTGCAACCATTGTAATAGGTTCCTTGTAATCTTCATTGTGTTAATGAGATTAAGGTTGGGCTTTGGCCTGTAAACTTGTTGTGTGCTTGCTATTTTCGTTTGGTTGCTTGCTTATACTGTTTTGCTTGTTGTTAACGGGTTGTGTGATCCTAAACAAGAGTGAACGGTAAGAGTTACCAACAGAGGGCTGTTGGCTAACTGTGGGAACATTCCGGTCGTTTAAATCCGGTAAAAGACGCCAAAGGTGTGACAGCAACCATGGTTCGAATCCCACTTGGAGCTCTAAGTTCCCATGGGTGAAGAAGGATTATTTGTGAAATGCTCTAAGTTCCCTCAGGGTTAATACCCAGGGGACGTTCGGCTTGATGCTCAGGGTTAATACCCAGGGGACGGTGGATTAGTCTGACTCAACCCCGGGGACAGTCGGCTTGATGCGCAGGGTTAATACACAGGGGACAGTCGGCTTGATGCGCAGGATTAGTCTGACTCAACCCCGGGACGGTCGACTTGATGCCCCGGGGACGGTCGGCTTGATGCGAAGGATTAGTCTGACTCAACCCCGGGGACGGTCGGCTTGATCCGCAGGATTAGTCTAACTCAACCCTGGGGACGGTCGGCTTGATGCCCAGGGGACGGTCGGCTTGATGCCCAGGGGACGGTCGGCTTGATGCGCAGGATTAGTCTGACTCAACCCCGGGGACGGTCGGCTTAATGCCCAGGGGACGGTCGGCTTGATGCGCAGTATTTGTGAAATGCTCTAAGTTCCCCCGGGGTTAATACCCAGGGGACGGTCGGCTTGATGCTCAGGATTAGTCTGACTCAACCCCGGGGACGGTCGGCTTGATGCGCATGGTTAATACCCTAGGGGACGGTCGACTTGATGCGCAGGGTTAATACGATCAACTTGATGCGCAGGATTAAGTGGGGTATAGATACGGAGTCCTAGAATTAGGAACTGAGACATCAAAACAAAAAAAAAAAAGCATGAAAGTGAAAGTGATAAACCTAAAGTTGCCTAAAAAATTAAATTAACATTGTTAACATATACAGAAAATAGGAAAAAAAAAAGTGGAAAAAAAGAAAAAAAATAAATTTATAAATAAAACATATAACTGAAAACAGAAAATTAATCCATACCAAAACAATATTCTACAACATCTTCTCCGACAATTGTAGCGCCACCGCCTTCCTCCTCCCGCCTCTTCTCACCGCCGCCGCCGCCTTCCATTCCCAATCTTGGCTGCCAGCTCTTTGCGAAAGAATAAGATTGACCCCATCCGAAGGCTTCTCCAGAACCCTTTATTCCCAGGTATCCACCGACATCATCATCACGAAAATAAGGAAATGGTAGCAAGAAAAACTTGTCCTACGATTGACCCTTTTTTATTTTCCTAAAAGGGTTTTTTTTTTGTGTAGTTAGGATGAAGTTTAAGATTTTATTTCACTGTTGGATGGGAACTCTGCATCCCCGGTTTCAGTAGAATTGACGTGTGCATTTCTAAAAGTTTATTTTAGGTGTTTGGTTGATGTTGTTTTCATATGTTCTAATGTGAATATTGAAAATTGTATCAGTTTGTTATTATGCTATGTGAGTGTTCATGTGGGTGCCTGTGTGTTAAAAAGATAGACTCTCAGATAATGTAAAGAACAGTTTTTTTCATGATATGTATGTGTAAATAAACCCAGATATATTGGAAAGAGTGCTTCTTTTTTCCTGGTTAATGATATGCAGAGCTGGTGTTGTGCTTCTGCCATTTAATCATGGTAAATTTACAGCTGATAAATTTGAGGGGAACAGCTAATTATACATACTCTTGAATTTACTTTAGATAGATATAAATTTTGTGTCTTTTCCATGATGTAGTGTTTTTTGAAACTGAGAATTGAGAATGGTTAGCCTATAAGTAACTGGTAAAATTTTAGAAATTATGAATGTATTCTTGCATGTTAATAGAATAGAAGTTGTCAATGGCATTGTGTTTGACATGGGCAAGTTCGAATATTGGTGAGATAGTAATGCGTTGCTGGAATCAATTTGTTTTGAGAATGTGAATTTGTGTTGTTAAGGAGAATTGTTGCTTTGATAATTTCATGTATATTACTAGATTCCCCATTTTGTTCTGATTTCTTTCGAAAGGCTTTAAAATGTTATTGATTGGAATGGCATTTGGAATAGGTTTCCATTACTAAATAGCCTGTTAGTGTTTTGTCCTTTTTTCCAGATGTTTCAGACTTGGTATTTTAACCTGTTGACTCATTTGAGTTTTGTTGTTAATTTTAGTTTCTAATATTACAGAATCTTGTTGAGTGGTAAATATGGTCTCAGACTTAATCAATGCCAATCCAGTTGTGTATGAGAAAAAGGATCGTCGAACTCGAACAGCAGTAAATGAGGTGGATGAATATACAACTGAATCTATTGATCAACAGGAAATTTTTGATATCCTTTCACTTGCTTAATTCTCTGCAAAACACATGTCAACATTGGTAGATTTCAGGTTTCATATCTTTGATTTGTTTATAGTATATTTAAAAGCCAGTTTGTAATGTACATGACTGTTTTCCATGGTTCCTGAATATACAAAGTGTAGGGCAAAATATGCTTAGCGTACCTCTCCAAATGATTGTATAAGGTATGTGCATGTACTAGTAGTTTAATGTGTGGAATATAAAACATAAATGTGATTTATTTACAGAGTTGTTCATTTAGCATTTTATTTCTTGTTTTTGTCGTACGGTTAACCTAGCCATGTTTTAATAATCAACAATGAATATGCTACAATACTAGATTGTTTGAGAATATTCTGGTTGATGCTCGAAATTTTCACTCACGGGAAAAGGAAGCTAACATCCTCTTTTAGTTGAAAGTAAATGTCATAAAAAAAACATTTTCTTGTTTTTAGTAGTAAAATTGGTATCTTTTTTTCGTGCTTGACCATAACCACTACTTTCTGGAAACTTACATAAAGTGACTGCTTATCCACAAGCTTTGCCCTGCTCCAATAGATTTCTGGTGCTAATTTTGCAAAATTGCTGTGTAGACATTTTTGTTATTCTTTGTCTGTCTACTCTCTTTATGTCTATGCATCTTTAGAAAAACTTATAAAATGCAAAATTGAAATTTAAACATTTGTGTCAGGCTAAGCATTACCTCTTTCGAATTTGTCTTTGCAATTCAGTTACAGGACTAATCAGTTTGGATTAATATAAAATGGGCTTAGATCGATAGTACAAAGTTTTTGTTGCCTCTTAACATTCTAACAGCATCTTAGAGACATAAAAGATCCAGAGCACCCGTACTCCTTGGAAGAGCTTAAAGTCATAACAGAAGATGCAATTGAGGTGGATGATATGCATAGCTATGTAAGGTATGAAATATTGGGATGGAGTGTTGACAGTGCAATTTAAGCTGTCTTTGTCCTCGGATATTTTATTAAAATGGAGTTTTAAATCCAGGGTCACATTCACTCCAACTGTTGAGCATTGTTCACTGGCAGCAGTTATTGGCCTGTGCTTGCGTGTGAAACTCATGCGATCTCTGCCTTCACGCTATAAAGTATGCTGCTGTTTTCCTTTACTGGGGCTTTTCCTTGTTTGATCACTAATTCTTTGGACTTGAAAATTTTGCAATCATAAAAGCTTTAAAATAATGTGGCTTTTTCCATTTTGAATTCGTGGATGATTCTCTGCGTAAGTTTTAGGCAGACCAACAGTGGTTTACTGACTTTCAAGTTATTTTGTGCTATGATATATTCTGACTGTGAGTGCCTCTATGCCTCGTTTAACTATAGGTTTTTCTTTTTTCTTTCTAGGTGGATATAAGAGTAGCGCCTGGAACTCATGCCACTGAAGCAGCAGGTATCTCTCTCATACACACACACAAAATAAAAAACTTTTGTCTTTCCAAAATTATAATAAATGAAATTGTTCTAAATATGGGCGACAGTTTACAAACTTTGTACCGTGTCTAAATTTTATTTGGTCAAGGACGCCTGTCTCCCCACTATATGCATGTGTGACTCGAAAGCCATTATATATTCTTTTGTCATATGTTATCTTGATCCATTAAATGAGCTAAAACATGGAGAGTTACCTTTGGTCCCATCCCCTTACATGTCCTCCTTCAAATATATAGTTTACTTGTGCTGCCGTTAGTCCATCAGGGACCTCAGTTCTTGGCGGTCAACTAGAAAGTCTTGCAATCAGTTCATGTAAGGGAGTGGAACAAACTTGTTTCCCGAAATCCTGTTTGTTTAGTTCTTGAATTAATGTTTAGTAATAAAAATTTTGTCACTGCCGAAGTACTTCTTACTTTGGTCCTGTGATAATCGGATACATAGACCCTAGCTATTTATCAAAATTCAAATTAGTTGAACAGCTTCCCTTCGATCATGTGATCAGGTTTTTACTTGTCCTATTTTACTTTTGCAGTAAATAAACAGTTGAATGATAAAGAAAGAGTAGCAGCAGCTTTGGAAAGCCCTAACCTTTTGAATATGGTGGATGAATGTCTTGCTCCAACTTATGCATGATGCACAAGAAGTATTAAGAACTTCACAGTGACAAGTCTTCCAGGTTCTCAGGGCATACATATAAAATTTTCCCAACTCTTCTTTTGATGTGATTTTTTCTCCCTTTATTTAACTATTTCTTTGTAAAAAAATTTCAACAATTTTCCTTTCTGTTAGTTTTGTCAGGTTTCATTGATCATATGTAATATTGGCCATATGGTTTCTGTTATTTTGGCGTTGTCATTTGAACAATATAGTTACCTAAAGAACATATCTATAGTTGCTGTACTGTCGAAATATGCCTCTTGTTTCACTATCTTTCAACTTTATATCAGATCAATGCTTTTTTCATATGAAACTGAAATCTCTTTCTTTTGCTATGAATCAACCGATGCCTGCATAGAGAAACCGGGGCTGGTAGATAATGTTCGTATCTTTTATATGATCTCCTACACAAATTGATTCTTTGCTCAAGATTGATCATGTAGAGGCAAGGATGATGCAGTAAATGGACTGGTGTCTTTACACTTTACAGTTGCTAGTTGGAGTGTCGCGTTGAACAGGAACTGTGCTGCATTCAGAAGAGTGAATTTATACACCAGTTATTAAAATTGCAATGAAAAGATCCAAACTGGGAGTAGGCAAGGTTTTTAATGAACAGAGGACTTCTTTCAAGTGTTTTGGTATCGTTTAGGTTAAAAATAACATTTGCATTACAAAGAAAAACTCGTATTTGCTATCTACTCTATATGCCAAGAATAGGTTGATCTTTTGAACTTTCATCAGACAGTGTAAAGAACTTTTGCTACAAAGGTTTGAAATTCAAAAAAGTTTTGGAATGATGAGGAATTGCAAATATCCCAGATCATGTAGAGCTGAAACGATGCTGAGCAATATCAAATCTTCTGAATTTTCCTGGAGTTTTCATCGTGCTCTTCAGTATGCAACATAACATTTTACTGTTCTTCATTCTCTCGTTCTTGTTTTCAACTGTATTATGTTTACATGCAAGTGAAAGATTTATATTCACAAAAGAAAATCTGCATTAATAGGAATTCAATGGTCGAATTACCCACAACGGGATCACAAGAATTTCCAAAAAAATTAGCCTTGATATAATTGGCTATTAATTCCATCTTTAGTCAGATATAGTTAGTTTGCCTTGTTCAATACAAATCGAATGCTGAAGCAATGACACTAAAGAGAAAATTTGATGCCTTCATCATCAGTGGAACTTCCTTTGAAGATAGCGAGCTTCCCTTTTTGTTCTAGTAGTTTCAAAGCCCGCATGAGAACTGTTCGATCAATTCCATGGAGTTCTGCAGTACAACAAAAAGAGAGAGTTGTTAGCAAAACAGGAACTTCTCAAAATTTATTTCATACAGCTTAAATAACAAA
Organism: Ophiorrhiza pumila; assembly: GCA_016586305.1. Taxonomy (NCBI): domain Eukaryota; kingdom Viridiplantae; phylum Streptophyta; class Magnoliopsida; order Gentianales; family Rubiaceae; genus Ophiorrhiza; species Ophiorrhiza pumila. Next base: position 32,343,015 of record BLIW01000008.1, on the reverse strand, counting down.
GAAAATAGAAAGGCTTCCTTGGATTTGGCATTGTATATCCATCAATTAAGCTAATCTTCTCAGTCAGAAATAACTTAGTAGGAGCAGTATCTGCCACTGTAACGAAAAGTGTGATTTCACCAAAGGATGGGAAATTGCAACAACTCATCGCTTTTGCTGATTGACAAAAGATTATGACATTTCTGTTCTTTTCAAAATGAAGATTCTTTGAATATTCATTGTCACAAAAAGGGTTCTATGGAAAACTACTAGACCACAGAATTTCACGCCCAAAGATGCAAACAGCACATGAACTAAGTGCACTAGACATCAGGATGCTATCCCATAACAAGTTCCAATAGATTCTGCATTACCTTAACATTACAAAGAAATTAAACCTAGGGATATTAGCTCAGATAACTTTAGTGTGGCAACAAAATAGGCAGTTCAGGAGAGGATTAACTGTTGCACACGAAGAACTTGCTGCGTAAAATGTCAGTACAATCCAAGAATCATGAGCCCAGACTACTCCGAAGTCAATATGTATCCTTAAAAGGCGACAACTATTTGCTCAAAGGGACTGGGGATGATTTTCAGTTAGAACTTGTTGCATTTTAAAAAAAATTTTAATCCGGCATAAGTATACCTGTTCCTCTGGATTCTGTCCCAGAACGTATTTCTTCGACTGTCATAACATTATCCTCCAAGCCGTTCTCCTTCACCTGATCAAATACATAGAGAACTATTACCAAGACAAATACTGATTAACCATGCACATGTGCTTTGTATTACTCACGAAGTGCAGAATCAAATCAGCCCAATCTTGAATCCGATGCCACAGGATAAGACACTTCCTATGGCTTTTGTCAGTCCATTCAGCACGCCCTGTTAGATTGAAGATAATCACGAGAATATGAAAATATTAAACTTCAGTAAAATAAGATTTCAAAGAAAACACAAACTAAACAAGATTGAAGATAAACAGACCATCTGATACCAGGGCTGAGAGAAAAGCCGCTCTTGCTTCATGACTAAGAGATCCTGCATCACATAACCAGTTTAAATTGACAAGTGACAGAAAAAGTCAAAATGGTTACTTCCATAGAAAATGAATCACATAAGTATGATACAAGGTCCCAATTTGACTATGAATGTGTAACAAATGCAGATAAAAAAATAGCAATAATAACTGATTAACATTTAGTTTCTAATTGAGCCATTACGCTTTTTCACTGAGCTTGTGGTGAATATAAAATCCTGTGTCCACGTTGAGGTGGGAAAGCGACATATCCGAATGCTTACGTGTCCGTCCACTAGGTTGGCTCAACCAATTCTCAGAAATAATTCACTCTTTTTTGATAGTTGTGCTATGTTAAAAGGGGAAGGGGGAGACCTAAAGAATCGATTAAAAAAGATATGATATACTTAAATATAAATGAAAACATGTGTAATGATAGAATACGATGGCGAAATATGATACATGTAGCCGAACCCACATAGTGGGATATAGGCTTAGTTGTTGTTGATAGTTGTGCTATGAGATAGGAATACAAAAATTCTAGGATTAGCAAAAAATTTCCGCACACAGTACAAGGGCACATAGTTTAGGTTGGTCTTCCAGCAAATATAATTACTTTAGAATTCCAAGCGTGCCACAGCTACAAGGCCAGATCATCAGCATCTGATACAAGATTTTCTTTCAATACCTACGAATAACTTATGACATATGACACAAAGATGTGCTCAAGCTGATGAGTACAGGATAATTTGAAAAAATCATGTGTACTTCAATATAATCAACATCACTCTTGAACACACAAAGAAGGTACAGATCAACTGTTGGATGGAGTATCTTTTGTCAAATGAATCACTAATCCCGAATCCCAATGACATTTATCCAAAAGTTGGGCTCAAGGTTTGAGTTGGAAGAAAGATGATCCAATGTTTCCTAAGCCAAAACTCTAAGGAAGGGGCTAATTCATGAAAAATGAGAAGATAATCAACTATAACCATTAGACAAGGAAACATAAATAGTAGGCCATGATTATTGAAACACGAGTAATCGAATCTTTTACAACACCTAGCATGCCAACGAAAATGCCAACAGGGTAATAGATCTTGAATCATGGAGTGGAATTGATTCGTAAAGTCTAGAGTCAAGATAAAAAGTTACTCATAATGTCAAAACAAAATACATCCTAGAATAATAATCGAATTACAAATAAACCAATGAGACAGCTTATATCAATACAGAGACATTTTTCTATGTCAAATACCTTCTTGCTAGTAATGGGACCATAGGCTCTAAAATCGAAAATACCCATGAAACCTCACTTGTATACGTTCATACAAGCATTCAGATATAAAATCCTATACATAAATGTTTTTCTGTATTTCCATGTATATTTTGTGCAAGCATTTACATGATACTGAGGTTTTCTCATTTGGAGGAAGCAAAAATGTCCAACAGTGCATGATACAACAAGAGAAAATACTTACTCTCAATCACAGGATTATTGAACAGAGGAAAATCTTCGTCTAGTCCTATTATAAAAAAATTTTGAGCTCGACAGTACTCAATTATCAGCTCTTTCCATAGTTGTACCTGTTTCTCTCTAGTGTCCCTCACTGGCTGTAAACTAAACAAGAATACAAGGCAACTCATGAGCAAAATTTAACCAAAAAAGGTTCAAAACTTAAGAGTATGTCGATAGAATGAACCAAATACGATGGGAGCATGTATTCAAATCCCACATAAAATAGAGAATATAACAAATGTCTCAAACTACATATCTCAATCACATCATTCAAACTGCACAATCAAAGTACTTAAAAAATACAAAGATTCTAACTTTCATATACAATTTTCATTACAGGCTTGTTTTCAATGTGATTGAATAGCGAGTACTTAAATTTGATTCAAGAACACAGTAAAACTGCCCATTGAAACTCATTAAAAATCAAAACGTTTCCCCCAGCAAAACCAAAAAGAATATCTAATTCACAAAAAAAAAAAAAAACAACCCTCAAATGAAAAAACCAAAAGGGATTAAGTGATTACGTAAAATAAGGAGGATAATTGAAGAAATGGGGCAGCTTGAATTCACCCAATCTCTGCATATCCCTCTTTGTCCTTCTTACTTTCTCTTCTACAAACCGAAATTCAATGGACCAAGAACAAAAGAAAAGCAGCAAAATTTTAAAAAAAAATGATTGAAAACGTATTAAATTAAGAACTTTTTGCTGCAATTTCTATTTCTTGTGTTCACTGAGTAGCTGTAGAATCCGGTGGGATTGAAGTGTGATTTTCAATTTTGGAGTGACCAGAGAATCGTCCGTTTCTTTTATGTTTATTTTTAGGTAAAATACATTAAACCATACTATTGCTTTGTTCCAAATTTATACTTTTAATTACAACAATTAAGTAACTCAACTTTTTAATTTAAAGAAAATCAATAACGGTATTAAATATAATTAATGAAAAGATAATTTTGATCAGACTAAAAATTTTTAATACTTATAACAACTAATTAATTTATAAAAATAAATAAATAGGGCTAATGTAAATATAATTTTAATATTATTAGAATTGTTCAAATCCTACATCATTAAATGTATTCCTATCAGAATTATTCAATATTTAAAACACCCAATTAAACTTTATAAAATATAAAATATAATAAATTTACATGAACCTAACCAGCAATGAAATAAATTTTTCAAGGTATATCCTACAATTTTTGACATAATTTCTTTCTTAGAAAAGCATAAAATGATTTATTCTTATTCTTTTATTAGAATTTTAGATTTTAAGTTATTGATTACTTTTATTAAATAATTATTTGTTTTAAAGTTAATCTTGTCATGTTATTATCTTATAATAAAGTCATGTGTTCAATTTCATTTAATTATTTAAGTACAATTAATATATTAGACTAATTATTCTAAAATTAAAAAATTAAGGGAGTTAAATATTTCAATTAAAACTATAAGGGGTAATTGTGTAACGAAGCAATAGTATAAAAGTATTTAGTGTATTTTACCCTTATTTTTTATTTTTTATTTTTGGTCAAGTTATTATTATATTTTCTCAAACCCGTTTACTTCTCTCCCGAGTAGATCCGGGATTTTTATTCGAGAATGTCAACACAATAACAACAAGAAAGACTTCATCCCACTCACTATATGCTACAATTTTTATGCTAGAATGTTAACAAAATACACTTTTTCACAATAATTTATATATTTTCACACACAATATATTAGAGTAAATGTCCTCAATGATTTCTCAAGTAAGTGTCTTTTGGTTCTTAATTTTATTAAAGCTAATGTTTTATTCTCTCAATGTGGATTTTGTACTAAAAATAGTATTTCTTAACTCATTTTTTATTTATCCGATAAGTAACGTTATTTGTTAGAGTATACATTTAACATTCAAAACTACGTATTTATTTTTACATTACTAATGTCGTTATTTATCAAATAAACGAAAAATGAGTTGTTAAAACATGATCAAAGAAAAATAGATTGCTTTAGAATCCTCCATTCCACCACATATGCAACCCTTGTATCCTTAGAAAACGAGATTATTTCTTTAATATGTGCATGACATTTTTAGTCAAAAGTTTTTGAGTTTAGAAATTTTTATTTTACAAAAGTTACATCATAATATAGTAATTTGTATTAGATCATTTTTGTCAAAAGTTTTTGAGTTTAGAAATTTTCATTTTACAAAAGTTACATCATAATATATTAATTTGTATTAAATATGTTGCAACTCAAAACTCTTGTGAGATTGCATTATATATAAGAGTGATACTTGAATTATACTTTATACGGTAATACGTTAATTTTTTATATATTATATTTTAATATTTGATACTTTATACGTTAGTACGCTAATTTTTGATATTTTATATACTATTTTTTTATACTTTATACGTTAAAGTGAAATTTATACACAAATATCATATACGAGACCATAATGGCCATATTGCAAAAGACATGAAACAAATGGAGAGACAACATCACAAGTTAACAAATGCATTACACCGCCTTGCTTTGCTCGTAAATACTCTCTACTTAGACTAATTTCTGCCAATTGGAGAATCCCATGCATATTTTATTTTCAAGCTTTTTTAGCCGGCCAATCTTACTAGATATTGGCATTATTTCACCATCATATTTATTATAGCCATTGACTCTTTCAATTCAATGGCTGAACGGCTCAGAATTTGATGGATGACAAGCTTTAATTCAACAAGTTAGATCAAAATTAAAACCGCCCTCTTCAAGTATAGGCAAAATTCCCCTTTTCCAAACACCAAAAGCTAAAGATAAATTGGAAAAAATGTAACATTTCATGCCATAGTTGTTCTTGTTTTTGCTTGTTTGTTTGTTCTGCATGTTTTTCCCTTCCTCAGCTGACAACTTGAAAAATGGTCAATCACACTACTACTTGATGCTATCTATGCATATTCATGCACATATTGTTTTCCGTTTATAAGATTCTAATAGAAAAATGGACATAATAAAGAAGTCAAATTGTATAATTTATTTTTGGGTCATTTTTCTTTGAACGGTCTCATAAATGAAAATTACACATGATTTTCACTTTAGTGCATAAAGTATAAAAAAATTAGCGTATAAAGTATCAAAGATTAGTGTATAAAAAAATTAGCGTATTAACATATAAAATATAAAATATTAACGTACAACGTATAAAAATTGAGCTTATTAGCATATAAATTATAATTCATATATCACGTCTTATATATAATATGATCTCACAAGAATTTTTTCATTTTTTTTTTTAAAAAGAACACTTGTATAGATGTAATTGTATGTATCTAACAACTTTTGTTGGAAGGAAACTGCAGGATTGCTAGTTGAGCTACAAGATATCTCCTATATAAAGATGTCCAACTTTTGAATGTGCAATACTGCAATTCAATCCCTCACTATTCTTTAATATATCCTTGTCCAATGGAAACTTTGCCAAACTTGTCAAAATCAAACTTTTCAACCAAAATGGAGGAAAAAGATCATGAAGAATTTGAGGAGCTCTTTCAATCATTGCATAAACAGAAGAATTCTGAAGGTCATTTGCTAGTTCAATACCAAGGCTTTTGGTATGATAAAGATTTGCTTAAAGGCATAAAAACCTGCCAAAAACACTTCCAAGCCAATGACACTGACATAATATTAGCCACCATGCCTAAATCAGGCACAACATGGTTAAAAGCCCTCACATTCGCCATTGTTAATCGCAGCAAGCATTCAGTTCATCAAAGCCCTTTGCTCTTCTCCAACCCTCATCAACTCATTCCTTTCTTGGAGACTAATCTGTACAAATCAGGTGAAATTGATCCTGAAATTAACTCCATTCCCTGCCCGCGAATTTTCGCGACTCATGTTCCTTATCATTGCCTTCCTAACACCATTTTGGATCATTCGTCCAATGTTCGAATTATCTATCTTTGTAGAAACCTTTTGGACGCATTTACATCTCTGTTGCATTATGCAATGCAAAATGGTTATGCACATGCACCAGCAGCACCACAACTGCCACAATCATCTATGGCTGCTTTGGATGGATATGTCAAAGCATTTTGTGATGGTATTCATCGGTTCGGTCCGTCTTGTGATCAGATTCTTGGATACTGGGAAGCGAGCTTAGTGAATCCTCAGAAAGTATTGTTCTTGAAGTTTGAGGATCTTAAAAGGGATATCAACAATTCTGTGAAGAACATAGCTAAGTTCTTGGGGTGCCCTTTTTCAGCTGAGGAAGAAAAGGACGGTTTGGTTGAAGACATAGCTAAGCTGTGTAGCCTGGAAAATCTTAAGAATTTGGAATGCAACAAGAAGGGTGAAACACAAATCAGGTTTAATGCTCAAAACAGTTCATTTTTCAGGAAGGGAGAAGTTGGTGATTGGGTTAATCTTCTAACTCCTTCCATGGCCGAAAGGCTCCAAAAGCTCATGGAAGAAAAATTGAGCGAACGTGGTTTGACTCTTGAAATCAATTGAAAATCAATCTGATAATTAATTAAATCCTTATTGATTTTTGTATTGGTTAAGAAAGCTTTTTAATTTGCTCTTGTTTTGACTACTTGATGATGATACACTTACCATGAAGATTATTAAAGGTTGATCAATAAATGTCACAAATCATTGCTTATAACTTGTTTCCGAACAAACGAATATTATTACCATATGATATGAATCACATCAGAAATCGCGTGTTTACATCCAATATGATGGCGAAATGTGAAATATCATTCATATTTCCGATTCCATTTAGTGGATAAAGGTATAGTTGTTTTTATTGTATAATAAATGTTTTACATTTTGCTTAAAGTGTAGAACTCCAAAGAGAGTGCAATATAGTTCATACCAAAATCTCTAGCTATATGTAGAGATGAAAGCAGTAAATTGCTGATATGCATGCAGAATCCCAGGTGTCTCACTAAACTCTTGGAAAAAATAAAAAGCATCTGAAGAGTAACATAAACAGAAAACATGCAGCTCAGAGCTTGATGAAATTGAATCTGGCTCACATGTATGCCACTACTGTTCTTCCTTACAATCTTTTGGGTCATATACCAATTTGTCACATGCCTTTGGCATTAGTTCTTCTGCCCCCATTTGTGCAATATTTGTAGTTGCCCTTATATGTTAAACTCTCGTTTTATATTCAAATTCTAATCTTTGAAACATTCAGTGGGAGATTGGAGTATAAGAATTTACTTTAATCATGTGACACATTTTATCGTTCAAAACAATATAGTTTTAAGTTTTGTGCTTCAAAACGAGTGTTAAAAAATGGGTGGGTTGCCCATGATGAGTTGACCCGACCCGATTTGAAATTAATAAAATAAAGAAATATTCAAGGGTAACTACTATAAAATAACGAATTTAAACCGTCCTTTTTAAAGCGGTTAAACAAAAACCGGTGTAATTTATAAAAACGCGGTGGCATTATCGTAATATTAAAGTGACATGAGAACTATTTACACCGGTTATTATATAACCGGTGTAAATAGTATAATTTTTTACACCAGTTTTTTTATAACCGGTGTAAATAGTATACTTTTTACACCGATTTTCTTATAACTGGTGTAAATAACAATACCATACATTTTTTAAAATGCTTAATTTTTTTTACCCAAAATATTACATTTACTTGGTTGAATCTGGAACCAAAAGTTGGTTATCAAAGGTATAGTAATATAGTTTTTTATAATGATTTTTCTTATAAAGTTTGATGTCTAACAGAAATTTAAAATTTCTAAAAATGTTACTTTTATTTTTATTTTTTTGTCATAACTTACTAATATACATTCTTCTCATTATGTCAATAATAATAAGGTAGGGGTACATATCAATTCTACTTAGTTTACATCTTGCCATTGAGTCAATATTAGGTAGGGGTACATCTCAATTCTTGAGGTATTTTTTGAGGTTTGTAATTTTTTATTTTTAATAAATATGAGTAGTGTTAAAGATAAACTCATAGTAAAAATAATGATAGTAGTAATGTTTTTTAACATATAAATTTATTGGTTAATATTTATTTATTTTTATTTATTTTGTTATGAAGTGAAACTTTGATTAAATATAAGTTCAAATGGAAAATTAGTACATGTACACTTTGAATTTGATGTAAATTTTTTACACCGGTTATAATTATAACCGGGGTAAGAAGGTTTTTTTTTACACCGGTGATAAATAATAACCGGTGTAAGAAGTTGTACTTTTTTACACCGGTTATTATTTTAACCGGTGTAAGAAGTTTTGTTACACCGGTTAAATAAAAACCGGTGTAAGAAGTTGTATTTTTTTACACCGGTTATTATTTTAACCGGTGTAAGAAGTTGAAAGTTTCAAAACTCTTTCTCTCCCCCGCGCGCATATCCGTATCGTCCAAACCCATACGAAGCTACCCTTCCCCTTGTTGTTGGCCATTTTTGCATATTGCTTAGATTTCACTTTTATCTGCAAATCCCATAAACTTTCTTTTCTTTTCGATTTGGGTTTCTTTTTTCTGTTTTATTGCAGGTAGAAGAAGAAGAAGAGCGGATAAGAAAATCAAAGCCCATATTGGTGATATGGCTTCTTCCTCCAAAAGAAAATCTTCAAAGATGAAAAGTTCCAAACTTTCTTCTCTGGTTTGTCTCCTACATATGATTCTTGCATAGATGATTAAGAATCTACCGCGGAATTTTTTTCTTTATTTGTGATTAAATGCTTTACTAGTTAGTTTTAGTGTGGATTTTCCACTTTTTCGATTGATTGAGGCTTTGACTGATTAATTCCGTCTCCTTGATTGTATTCTTGTAAGACTAAGGGGAAAGATTGAAACTTTAAGGCTATGTTTGGATTGAGGGAAAAGGAAGGAAAGGAAAAGGACGGATTAGAATTTTTGCGTTTGGATATTTTTTTAGGGAGGGAAAGGAAAGGAAAGGGAGGGAAATGGAGGGATTAGATATAACTAGTTTAGTCCATATCTCTTTCCGTCCAAAAGTGGGTGGAAACGGAAGGAAACGATAATTCTTTTATAATTAATAATTTATTATTCTAAATTTATCCTTCTAACGTAAACTTTAATTTAAAAATTACAACATAAATTATCATTTAAAACTTATATGACAAACTTGGAGGCAATCTTTCAATCCTAGTACAATTGATATTACTACCAACATTTATTAGAATATTATTAGAATTTTATTTAATGTCTAAAACTTTATTAACTTCTAATTGGTTGCAAGATTATAAAATTATTATTTCATAATAAACTAGAGTTTCAATATATTACAAATTTGAGCCACCCATAAAATAATAATAGAGTTCTACTCTATTTAAATTTGATTTAATTTACAAAATTTTACTAATTTAGATATTACTAATTTCGATATTTTTTAATTTAATAAACTTTTAACTACCAAATTTATGTTACAGAATATCAAAACTCTAAAATAATTTAGCTATAATAGAAAATTTATTTTATCTAGGTTTTAATCATCATCCAACATAAAGATATAGATATACAATATTATACTATAAAACATCATTAAAGCTATCCGTAAATAATAGTTTTAGATTTTTCACACAAAAATAACAAGTTTATCTCAAATTAATAAATTTTTATTAGATTGTTGTGTCTATATATTTTAATTTTATTGATTATATGATTTTCTTTTTTTTTCTAAATTATATTTGTGATTGATACAGCTAAAGAAGTATATCTCCATTCTTATACCTTTATAAAAAAAATACAGTCTAAATTAAATTATATTTACTTAACAAATGATAGACCAAGACTACCCAAAGAAATCCAAACTCTAAAATAATTTAGCTATAATAGAAAAATTATTTTATCTAAGTTTACAATCATTATCCAACATAAAGATATAGATATACAATATCATACTATAAAACATCATCAAAGATATCCATAAATAATAGTTTTAGATTTTTCATATAATGTTTTTAAGTATATCTTTTCCTTTCTTTCCCAATTTATCCAAACAGGTTGGAAGGAAATCGGTTTCCTCTACTCTACTTTCTTTTCCTTTCCACTCTTTCCTTTCCTTTCCTTTCCCTCCCTTTCCCTCAATCCAAACATAGCCTAAGTCATCAATTTTGTTTTTTCATTCAATTTAATGTGGCTATTTTTCATGATTCTAGTAACGAGTTGGGATTTGTTCAATAAGGTAATTATCTTTTCTTTTTGTCGTTTTTGGTTTATCATTGTTTTCTTGGTGACCCAATGCTGAATCTAAACTGTGTCTCAATTGCATTTTGGCTCTATCAGTGCTGTTCCTCAATTTGGGTTTACTCGGCAATGATGAGAAAATTAAGGAAAGAATTGAAACTTTAAGCCTGTAAATTTTTTCACATTGAATTTGAAGTGCCTGTCTCTATTGTCCATTGGTGCCACTATTGCTTGCTAGTTGTGAATTTTCTTTATTTTGGTGTGATTTTCTTGCCAAGCAAATGCTTCATCTGAACTTTGTGTTCTTTAGAACGGCGTCTTTGTTTTTGTCTCTGAAAGCATATCTTCTGTGGTTAGGCTCGAAAGATGAAGAAGAGTAGAAGGACTAGATCCAAGAAACTTGGTCACCGTCATGATTCCAGTACTTAAGAAAGCCGCCAAAGTTCTGGAGGACCGCCGGGAGAGGAACCCCGTAGCCAGCATCATCCTCATCTCCAATGTATTATTTAATTTAATACACCGGTTATTTAATAACCGGTGTAAAATAAATATTTTTATACCGGGTTTATAAAACCGGTGTAATAAATTTATATATTTTATCCCGCCTGTATCAACACCGGGTCATTTTTATAATAACCGGTGTAAATAATAAGATTTAACCGGTGTAAAATCCCCGTTTTGTACTAGTGGGTGAACCGGGTTCACCGCTTGGAAATTTCTAGTTGCTTTAAAAGCAACAAAAATGAACAAGAAAGTGAGCTTCCAAGTTTTTCTTCTATGCAAAAACTCTCCCCCACAAAATCACGGTCAAAGGACTTGGGTTGTGGAAATTGAATGTTTTCCATTTTGTGATTACACTCTGACCGCTTGAGTTGTGATTCAGCTTCAAGATCCTGTGGTTTAATCTTCAAACGTCACTGTGAGGTAAGTTTTTGAAGTTTCGATGAATACCCCATAAATTATTGTTTAATTCGTTTTGTTGGTATTCTTCCTTCAACAAGATTAGAGGATCCGAAGTTACTTTAATCACGTGACACATCATTCAAAATAATTTTGTTTTATGCTTTGTGCTTCAACACGAGATTGGACTATCAAAACTTACTTAATCTCGTTAACACATTTCATTATCCAAAATTTTGCCGTTTTGTGCTTTGTGATATATGAGACTAACTCGTTACTTGTCAAACGAATAGAACTAAAACAAAAACCATTATCATCAAAGCAGTTAAATTCTTTAACCATCAAAATTAACATTAAGATATTCTAAAAAAATTAATGAATGATGACACTTCAAATCGGAGTAGACTCCTAATTTGTTTTTTTTTTCAAATCAAAACCCATATCGATTTTATTGAAAAAATACTCATAATTACATCGTTAGGTAATTAGCCTTGTGTTCAATTGATGAGAAAGGAGCCATTGAGAAAAGGGAATTGAAAGGACCAATCATGTGAGATTTTAACTTCACAAGTTAAACTAACTAACTAGCACTATTAAACTTGCAACTCATACAGGAAAAATAACATAGAACAAAATTTTGTTTCAACAAAAAAAAAAAAAAAACTATATGTGAAACCTAATATGTTAAAAGATTAAAAGCAAACATTATTATCTTAAACCCTTTCATGCATATTTTTCATTCAAAAATCAAAATCGAATTGAATGAAAGGATAAAACAAGTACAATATTTTTAATATAAATGACTATCATTTTAAATATGAGCCCTGAAAAATATTTTTTCAACAAATGTAAAGAATAATTTTTGCAATTATACCAAAATGTGAAGTACCATAGTTGAACAAATGTTTACCTTTAGCAAATTTATAATAAACTTTTTTATCCCAAAAAAAACTTATAATGATCTTTTGCATAATGTAATTATGTTTTTTTTTCCCTATTCTGTGAGGTAAATTTTTACATATATGAGTTTCACGTGCTTGTTATTCGTCCTTTTTAGCGTTTTGAATATTTTCTGCAACTTTTTATAAAACTAATTTTTTCTTTTTTTATTTTAGTATTGATTACCTTTAAGAACCTTTGAATGAATATAAATCCCAGTTGAAGGATCATCAAATATACTTATAGCATTGGAAAGTCAGCAAAAGGGGGAAAAAGAAAATTAAAAAGTCTGCGCTCTGCAGTCTGCAGTGATCACTTGAATCCAAATCTGGGAATCCCAGAATTTACCTTAAATCCCAGCTGCCCCTGAGTTTTTCCACTTCAGCATTTTCTTGGTAAGTTTTAATTATTTTTGTTTTTATTATGCTTAAAATTCTGATGAGGAGATTCAATTGAAGTTATTAATCACCGTGATTTTGATTCTCAGTGACAAATCTAAAGCCTTTTTGATGTTTATGATACTGCCCATGTTGTTAGCCCATCACCAATTTACGCCATTAGGAATAGGCAATCTTGCCTATATCTGTTTTTCCGTCTTTTTGTCTCATTGAGTTGGGAAAAGGAATGATCTTTTCTGGAAAAAAGAAGAATCTTTTTCCTTTTTTTTTCTTGTTTTCATGTGGGTTGCTCTTTGATTTTCTGGGTTTGAAATTATTTCTATTGTTTCTGCATCATGATGAGAATGGCAACTTCATTTTCTTATTTTACTTTGTTTTTGCACTTCTCTAAGCTACCTAAGAAACGGGTCTTTTTTGTTTTCTGCTGTGCTTACGCTGTTTTCTTGAATTGTAACATGAATGGCTTTTTGTTTGCAGCTTTTCCCAGTTGAGTTTCTAACTATTGGAAGATCAGCCCATTGAACAGAGTAGAGAAATGGCTGTGTAAGTCTGGAAATGCTCCAACATTTAATGATCTCAGTGATTCATGGTGAAATTTGTATCCTCCATGTGTTGCAAGATAGCTTTAACTGATATTAGAACTTTCTTTTATGGCTGAACAGAGTTGCTTCTGCTCCTGGAAAGGTTTTGATGACTGGGGGTTACTTAATTTTGGATAGGCCAAATGCTGGAATTGTGCTCAGCACGAATGCACGATTTTATGCAATTGTGAAGCCACTTTATGAGGAAATTAAACCTGATAGTTGGGTTTGGGTGCGCCCCTGCCTCGTTGTATTTTTGTTCCTCTTTCAGTTTACTATTTCACCCATCATTCATTTTCATCTGATGGCATTGTTTAAATGCATAACATTGATGTCATCTTTACTTGTTCTTTGCTACTTTCAGGCATGGACAGATGTGAAATTAACTTCCCCTCAGATGTCCAGAGAAACTGTGTACAAGTTGTCACTCAAACATTTGACTCTTCAGCCTGCCTCTTTGAGGCAAGTAACATAATTTTTATTTATTTTTACATCTAAACCTTTACATGTTGTCTGGTCCAATGTTTCAAAATCCGTATGCTAATCAGAAATGCAAAGTGTGCGAATCACTGGCATAATGCCTTGTGCTGTTGGCTTAACTGCAGTGACTCAAGAAACCCCTTTGTAGAACATGCAGTTCAATATGCAGTGGCAGCAGCTCTTGCAAAATTTGACAAAGACAAGAGCAATGCATTACAAAAACTACTTTTGCAAGGTAAGTTCTGACATTTCATTATTCTTGTTTGATCTTCAAACTAATGAACATAGTATAATCTGATGTTGTAACTGTATTAGTCATGCAGGTCTTGATATTACTATTCTAGGATGCAACGAGTTTTATTCGTATAGGAACCAGGTACTTTACTTTTGTGATGCTTCTGTGTCTTAACTACTGTAATCAGACAAGAACAAGTATTTGATGTTTGAACTTGTTTTTCCTGCTTGTGGATTTACTTTCAGATTTTTAGAAGGATTTGTTTTGGGGTGACATTTAAGATTTGAGAGAGCGACTGGGGAGAACAAAAAAAAAAAAAAAAAATCAAAGCAAACTTTTCTGGCAGAATATCATAAATATTTGAAGCCTTGAGATTCTATTAATTAGAAGGAAAAAAATGTAGTTGCTGCATGTAAGGATGTACAGATTATGCTAACTGATGTGGCAGGAAAAATTGGTTTATTTCCAACATGATGCAACAAATGAATTTGAAATAATGAACCTCTATTTCCGTATAGAATTTGATGACATTTTATGGTTAATTTTTTAGGCATATGCATCCAAAAGACAGCAACTATGTAGAACAAACTTTAGGGTTTCCGAGGGGGGGAAAAAAGAAATTTTAGTGAAATTTTTGAAATTTCTGGGGTAAAAAGTTGAAGTTTATGTTTTGCTGGAGATTGAAAATTGTCTCATTCTTTTTTCAGAATAATTTAGCAGATATTCATGTATTACTATATACATGTGGCATTATATGGTTTTGTTTAAATCTGTACATCATTTTTCTATACCACGAGATGATAGATAGTCTCATTGTAAATTCATTTCTCTGGCTTGTAGATTGAGATGCGTGGACTTCCTTTGATGCCAGATTCATTGGTTTTGCTTCCACCTTTTAGCTCTATCACCTTCAATGCAGAAGAATCAAGTGGACAAAAGCCTGAAGTTGCCAAAACTGGATTGGGATCATCAGCAGCTATGACAACTGCTGTTGTTGCTGCTTTGCTCCATTACCTTGGAGTTGTTGATCTTTACTCTGAAAAGAAAGATTGCGCAGATCTGGATGTTGTTCACATGATAGCTCAAACAGCTCACTGCATTGCACAGGGTAAAATTGGCAGTGGGTTTGATGTGAGTTCTGCGGTTTTTGGCAGTCAGCGCTATGTCCGGTTTTCGCCGGAAGTGCTCTCTTCTGCTCAGGTGCCATAACCTCCCAATTTGTCATGGTTTAAGTGATAACACATATATTTGGATGAAAGACATTTGAAATATCTCAATTCCATTTGCATTTAACCCCAGCAATTGAGATAGTCAAATATATGAATTTTCAGCTTTTTCTGTTTGTATGAAAACAAGTTCTCTTGATTTCATCACAAGTATTACCATCTAAATAAATGTATTTATGCCGTGATCATTTGATACTTAGTATTAGGATTAGTTACTTGAAACATATATTCATTTGTTGGTCACTATATATGTTGTTAGGGTGCTTCTGTAGGAGATATGTGGAGTTTTTCTAAAACTGGAAATTAAAGCCACCCTTTTACTGTTTAACGATTGATAATCTACCTATTGTATAAAGCACCTGTTGGCTTTTCTTTTCCTCATCTATAACATGAAAGTTTTAATGGTTAAGAGTTCCTGAAATCTGCTAACTGTTTTGTGTATCTGGAAACAAGTCCTTTTCCACTCAGGGCAGATCTTCATCCTGTTTAAAGTAGGCGGTCATTTTACTATAACACATTTGGTACTAAACTTGGTATAAGTTAATTTAGAGATAGTATCACCCTTTTAAAGTTCTCGGATGCCATTTAGTTTGTTCTTCTAGTAAACTTCAGTTTAAAAAGTTAAACTTGTTATCAAAGATTTTCTGTGTTTTATAGTGATGAAGACATAAATATTTTTGTAGACTAAGACCTTGTTAATTGATTTAGCCATAAATCAGTGTTGGTATGGACTTGCAGGATGCAGGTAAAGGAATGCCATTGGAAGAAGTTATAGCTGATGTCCTACAAGCCAAATGGGACCATGAGAGGACCAAGTTTTCTTTGCCTCCATCAATGACTCTTGTAAGTTTTAGGGACATACTGCATTTAATGAGTTTCAACAGCTTTTGCTAATTTGAATATTAGGAGGCCTAGATGAGTTCTAATCTACCAATACAGATGCATTTTTGCCTATTTGTCATTTGTTTCTAAAGCTTGAAATCAGCCAGTCTTGAACTTTGAAAATGGAATAAATGCTAGAACTTGAATGAAAATCTTCTGCTGGTCTGGACAACTTATGTGCAACTAGATTGTGGTTGCTTTTCCTCTCTTTCTACCATATAGAACAGTATGTTGTCGAAACAAGTTCTAGCATCTTCTTTTATATGTCGATGTAGCTGTTAATTGCAGAGTACTCATTCACTGACACAACTGGGGGGGATTTCTCATGGATGGCCCTTGGTTGCAATATGATTATACCCTCATTGTCCTTTCAATGATGTTTTTTCTTTACCTTCTGTCATTTCATGATGTCATCTTGTTACCTTCTTGATAGTTTAATCATCTAAACAGCAATTATGAGCTTAAATATGTCTACCTGATTCTGGAAAGGCGAACATGCTCAATTAGGAAGATAAAAGAACTCCTCCCTTAGTTTCTTTGGCTCTTTAATAGTTTATTATTGTTATTGAGAGTATTAGTGGAGTATGTTTGATGTTCTTTAATTGACTAAAATGATCCTGATGCACGTGCAGCTACTTGGAGAGCCAGGAGCTGGAGGATCATCAACACCATCATTGGTAGGTGCTGTAAAGAAATGGCAGAAATCTGACCCTCAAAACTCTTTAGAAACATGGAGGAAGTTGTCAGAAGCAAATTCTGCACTAGAATTGCATCTTAATACCTTAAGTGAGTTGGCCGAAAGACATGGTGATTCTTACAGAAGTGTCATCAATAGCTGCTGTATTCTTACAGCGGAAAAGGTGATTTGGAATCCACTTTAATGTTGAGCTGTTATATTATCTAGTGATTTTTGTGACAGCACTAAGGTTACTCCAATGCAGAAAGCTCTTTACCTTTGTAAATGCTCTTTTAACAGATAAAGGAATGGGTTATTCTTCAATTCCTATTTGTTGACTTGTATGTCAAGCCAGATCCTTTGTTCATGACATTCACCTCACTGCCAACATGCATTCCTAATTTTTCTGCTTTTTTTAATAACAATGCTAGTCTCCTGGTTCACAATGTATATTAGTTTAACTAGTAGAGATGCATTAGAATTAGTTTGAGGAATTTCACTAGTAAAATATTGGTAAGACATAAATCTAATCTTTGGCTACAAAAGCAATTTTGGTCAGCTAGCCAATTGGATGTTCAGTCAATGTTCCTTTTCTATGTCAATAGAGGACGCTTGAATTGCTTGAATGCGCAACCCAAACAAACATGTAGAACAAGTTACCACTGCCTTAACTTCTTGTCAACTGATTCTTACGGACGTAGTTTTTAAAACTCTTTGGCCAGGATACTTCATATTTTCAGACAATATCTCACTCACTAATTCTGTGAAATGATTTTTGAAAACTCTGTTGTATCAACAGTGGGTAGGGGGAGAAGATAAATCAAGCCAAGCAGTTGTTAAAGCATTATTAGGAGCAAGAGATGCTATGCTCGGAATCAGATTTCACATGCGGAAGATGGGTAAGGCAGCTGGAATCCCGGTATGTGTACTCTTCTTTGTGAGTGGGATTATGTTCCCCTTACTGCATATACCTTGTGTGTACTTGCCTGCATGATTGTGCTTATATATGTCTATTTAGGTGGCTAAATTTTACAAGTTTTGCAAGGAGTTCACTTGTAAATTTTACAATTTCACACATTAATAATAATGTTTGAAATTGTTCAAGCTTTTCTCAGTAGCAGTTTAATGATTCACTTGTAAAAAAATATGATACAGGGTCTCATGGATATTTTGCACATTCCTGTGTTTTTGCGCGCGTGTGTGGTCTTTTGTTGAAGATGCACTTAAAGTTTTCATGTTCATGTAATCATTTGAAATTTGTTATCCAAGTACAAGTCAGTAGGATGGAATGCTCAACAGTAGTGCCTTTCGGTCTATTGGTGCTCCATGCATGCTAGCATGTTTCAAACTGCCTGTCTTCTCATATCCCTGTTCATTATTCGATGTACTTGCTTTGACATATTTCGGTCTTCGGGATTTAGTCACACAGGTAACATGGTCCTGTTCAGGCCATACTCCTTTCATATGTAACCTATTTGACCACTTTGCAGATAGAACCTGAATCACAAACTCAGCTTTTGGATGCTACAATGAATGTGGAAGGAGTTTTGTTGGCTGGTGTTCCTGGTGCAGGCGGGTTTGATGCAGTTTTTGCTGTTACTCTGGGAGCTTCAAGTGACAATGTCATCAAGGTTTGGAGTTCACTCAATGTTCTTGCGTTGCTTGTGAGAGAAGATCCTAATGGTGTTTCGATTGAGAGCAACGACCCGCGATCAAAGGAAATTACATCTTCTGTTTCTTCAATTAAGATTGAATAAACATTGATCCCGAAAAATGTTCAAGAGTGAAAATAACGCCAAATCTTTGCAGCATACAATAATCGGCACGTAGGTAAGTTTGTTCGATATAGTAACTTTTGAGACAATAAACACCAAATCAAGACCTGGTGTAGCAATTGTTGTACCATATAGGCTGAGTCCCATTGAATCCTATTTCTTTGTTGACAATGATCTAGCAGTGCAAGATTGGATGTCTTTTGGAGGTATAAAAATGAAAATGCTTCTTTTGTGTAATGTAACCGACGTGAAGAAACAACTTTGAATGTCATTCTACGGAGTGTTCTTTCATTAACTGTGTTTAGTTTTTCGACAAGTTGCCGGTCCAATATACTCATTCTCGAGAAGTTCAAGTACCATTGCTGGTAAAATCTTCTATTACCTCATGATTGAACCAACTTGTCCTACAATTTTTCCTGTTATTGGAATGATAGCATGATAGGAAGTAGGAAGTATTGTAAAATGTTTGCATCATCACTATTATCCTGAAAACCCTTCCTAAGCATTACTTTTTTCAGGAAAACAGAACATTAGCAGCAAGGTAGATAGGAAATATTTTGCTAAAGATTATGCAGAAGAAGAAAAAAAATGAAGATCCTATAATCACCAGTAGTCTCTACAGGAGCAAGTTCCATTGTTGAAATGGTGGAATCGATTTCGATCCCTTACAGTAATTTCTCTTTCATAAATCATTGATATCAACTTAGTGTATGTGTGACAGTCGCTGCACATTCTAACATTTCTAACTATTCTTATGGGAGAATGCTGGTGTGTATGTATGAGTGCAAAGGCAATTGCCAACTTTTGGCTATGAGTGCTCAATCTCTCTCTCTTCTCTTCTTCATCTACGTCGAACAATACCAGTGATGTATCTGGGGAATACCCTTCAAATTTCAACTGCCATTCCATCTGGTGAAGCATCTCATGCACACCTTCGCATTGGGGGCGGGATTTATCTTGCGATGAAAACTTGTAAGCCTTCCTTTTCACCTCAACAGAGCTCGATCCGGGCTCTTGGATGAGTCCCTCTTTGGCCAATTTTGTTCGAATAAACGCCACATCCTCCCACTTATGAGCTTTTGCATACAAATTTGATAATGTCAAATAGTCACTGGCATTTTGACAGTTTAGTTGGAACAGATTCTTAGCTGCAACTTCTGCTAATTCAATGTTAGAATGGACCTTACAAGCGCTAAGAAGACTCCTCCACAAGACATCATTTGGCTTCATTGGCATATTCTTGATGAGATCTAAACCTTCTGTCAGCTTCCCAGCTCTACCCATGAGATCAACCATGCACCCATAATGCTGAATTGTTGGTTCAATTCCACTCTCAAATCTCATCTTATCGAAACATTTGAGGCCTTCTTCGACAAGGCCAGCATGGCTGCAAGCACTAAGTACACTCACATAAACAACATCATCTGGTTCCAATCCTTCTTCAAGCATTTCTGAAAAGATCTTTAGAGCTTCATGGCCACAGCCATGCAATGCCAGTCCTGAAATCATTACACTGTATGACATTTGGTTCTTCTTGTCCATTCTTTCAAATATATACAACCCTTTCTCTAAGCAACCGCATTTTACATACATATCTATCAAGGATGTCTGCACTATGACATTGAGGTCACTCATGTTTCTTAGAAGGTAACAATGTACACACTTTCCAAAATCCAATGCACCTAAGTGAGTAATGGCAGAAAGCACACTTACTAGCATACTATCATCAGCCCTCCAACAACATTCAGAATTCATGTAACTAAAAAGCCTAAGGCATTCTGACCATTTGCCCAAGTTTGCATGAGCAGAAATAAATGCACTCCAAGAAGATATAGACTTCTGATCCATTTGCTGAAAAACTGTGCAAGAATTCCTAATCTCTCCAAATTTTCCATACATATTGATCAAGCTGTTCTGCACAAACATATCTTCTTGATGTCCAAGCTTAAAGACCTGCCCATGAATCTGCATTCCTTCCTCATATGCTCTCAAAAGAGCACATGCTTTAAAGAGAACTGGATATGTGAAATTATCAGGCTCCACCCCTCTTTCAAGCATTTCAAGATACATAAATAAAGCTTCTTCTAAGTTCATTCCCTTGATGTATCCTCTGATAATGGTGTTAAATTCAAATGTACCTGGATCATCTATATGGCGAAAAATTGAGCATGCATAGTCCATGCTACCCCAGTCTGAAAGAGCACAAGTGGCCACAAGATTGCTTGCACAAAATGAGCTCCAAATTAATCCCAATTTCATAATCTGGCCATGAACTTGCTTGAAATCTTTAAGATTCTTGCATCTCTTCATGAGAGAGATGCATTCTTGTTCCTTCAATGTAAAATCAAATTCTGGGCTTTTGGAGTGATCCTCCTGTGGCACCATAAAATGAGTCTGATAAAGGACTGATGTCCCAGCCATTCTTCCCTCTACAACATGTCATACTAATGTAAAGCAGCTAATATAGCACTACATAAAGTAGGAACAAAGCTGCATGTTTTAAGGGCAGCAATCTTTTGCACAGGTTAGCCACTTTATCAGCAAAATGGCTCACTAATCATTTTGGTCTTAGGCTGAGGTTTGATACTTTGATGGGATTGATGAATTCAGCAGAATTGACACACCAGGGGAATTGAAGTTCTTTGTGAACTAAAAAACTCAAAAATCTTCCAAGATTGTGATGCATTTGAGCATTAGTTTGAATGTCAATTAGGCAAAGTGTAGTTAGTGGCTAGGAATAGTTTGTTTGGTATTGAAACTTTTGGAATTCTCTCCTTCAAAGTCAGAGAACATGGGTGAACTGGAGAAATCTCATCCAGAAGTATGATGTCCCATGCACTATGGAACATGTTATGAATTCTGATAGGATAATGTTTTGTACACTTGTCTTCACAACATATCATCAAATATATCCACAGCCACTCACATGCCACTCTTATTTGCTCTTAGTATCTAAAACTTTTATTGCTCCACTTTGGCTGAAATTTCACAAAGCCCAAAATGTTGAACTCATTGTATATATTTTGCCATAATATTTTTGTCTACATAAATATATTATATTATTTTTAATTTTTTTTATAATGCTTTTTTCGATTTTCCATTCTCAAAAATTCTATACGTTCTGTGCACAAGTTCTCTTATTTTCTCATCTATTGGTTGCGCTATTTGCATATTCATCTCAACTTGTATAACATAGGACAGATCAAAACAAAAAATTCTTCAACAAAGAAATAGTTTTAAGATACATGCTCATAAAAACCAAAAAATCCTAGCTTCCATGCTAACCTTGCAAATGTAGCTAAAAAAACTTGTGTTGCATCTCATGTAAAAAGGTTTTGTCAATTCTACATTTGGGATTTGGCCATGATTATTTTTCTTTTCTTTCCAAATCATTTTCGATTTATAGATCACTAAATTAGTTTTTTGTTATATTTTAGTCTCCATTTTTTATTGCCAACGTTTTAGTAATAAGAGTAATGATAAAGATTACGAATATTTTTGCACGAATTGTAACTCTACTAAGGTGATTTCTTATTGTCACTCAAATTTTCTCCACCACCAAAAAGGTTTGATTTGATTCCTCCAAATGAGTTATATTAGGACTCCATATAACTAGTGAAATAATTATATCGTTTAAAATAACTTATGCTTACTATCATTATACTTTTTGACAAATTTCACAACATTTTGTGCAGTTTTGAATGAAATTAATGTTGGGTTTTCGTTTTGAAGTTGAACACTCTGCAGTCGTCTGCAGCCCAAATTCAAATTCAGTTGTCTTCTTGGTTTGGGCCTTTCCTCAATAGGAAAAGAAAATTTCTTGATAAATTGACAAACAGTTGCTCTTTGTCCTATTTCAATGGTACAAACTTTGTTCTCTATTCCATCCCCAGAAAAGAAAATTCAGGCTTTGATAACAAGAATTCTTGGCGAAAATTCAAGAACTGGTAAGTGCATTATTGTTTTGAAGTCTAAACGAAATTTTATACTAGCATTGACAAGATAAACCGTGACTCTCAAGCGGATTCATATATGAAATAAAAGTTAATCGCGATCTGAACGCAAAACAAAAATAGTAGGAATAGGAGTTTTTGTGCAAGAAAAATGATTCTTTTTCATACACCAAAATAGGGGAAAAATATACTCTTTGCTATACAAATTCAGAGATATTGGGAGACAACACTATTATTTATTTTAGAGGTATCCCACTGCCAATCCAACTTTGTAAGTGGAGTTAGCCACCAAAAATATTGAAATGACATTGGACAATAGTACAAATGAAGATTGAGGATCTCTATCCATAGTAATAAAATTATCATTTTTGTTAAGGACTAAAACAATAATTCTTCAAGTTTGAGATTATTTATTGTCTTGTAGAAAAAAAGGTTAGAAAGACCAGCCTTCCTAGGTCCCAATTCACATTAATGTTGTGGTCCTCAACCTGTCTTTCACCCATCCTTTGACATTGGAAGTTGCAATTTGGGATTTTGGGAGTCTTGAGAATCATGGTACATTTTGAGAAAAGTAAGCAGTAAAAATATCTATGTTTGTTCAACTGATAAAACTTTGTTAATTCTGTTAGAAACAACAGAAATGACAAAGTTGATGTTAATAGGATTGTTTTATACTCTGGAATCAAATGTGATATATCTTTGAGTCATTTCTGAAACCAACTGTAAGTTGAGTCTTATTGCTATATTTATTTTACTGTACAAAAGTGATTAATCAAATCGTCTTAAATCTTTCAAGACTAAAGGTTAACACTTCCAACTCTCAAGATTATTGATATCTCTAATGTCCGAACTCACTTATAAGCAAGTATGAATCAACACTAAACATTTTGTCTCTACAAGCAAAAATCAATTAACGTCAGATATTATTTGAAGGTTTTGAAATCCCGAACAAAAATGTAGAACGATCAGATCTCATGTCGAAACATAGTATATATTTAATATAATAGGATTGAAAAATCTATTAAAAAAAGTGATAATGATAATTCAAAACAATTCTCCCATCAACTACAACAATAATCTAACTAATTAATAAACTTAGATCCACTCTACAGATCCATCATATGGAGTTGTAAAAGATTTCCAGTTGGTGTCAGTTATGAACTTTTTTACAACAGTTGAAAGGGAAAAATATCAGTAAAGTTGTACCAACTTGCAAAAGCATATTGGCCCTCCTCATCCCATGTTTGTGCTAGAAAATTGTTGTGATGGTATGGATATTGCAGTCCTGGAACAGGATCAATTGAAAGCCACTGTCAAATCTAGCAATACCCATTTTTGTGTTAAAAAAAAAAAAAAAAAAGAATTTAATGCAACAATTTACTGCCATTAAATTGAAATTTGAAAGGTCAACTAAGAACCATCTTTAGTCTTTCACAATGATGAGATATTAAGAAGTGCAGTGAATGCAAGTATTGGTAGGGCGCGTATTGGGGACAAGTTCAATTATGAGGAATAAGATTGAGAATTTTAGTATATTCAAATGTTTGGACATTAAAGTAGTTGAATGTTGACAATTTGACATCTTCTAACCAGTATAGATAGATATTGTGTGGCATTTATTATAATTTTCTTGTTAGATTTTTTACTTTAAACATTTAGGAAGCTATACAAAAAATTATTTAAAAGTTTATAAAAAATTATGTGAAAGCAATTTATATATAAAACATGGTTCATAAATAAAATGGACAATTAATAATCGTTAAAATCGTAATTTTAATTTTTTATTACTTACGCGCATTAAATCGCAATTAAATTACCGTAGTATATATGAGCCCATCTCACGGAAGATCAACTATTAAAAGTTTTAGTATATATTAACCCAAACCTCTTTTGATTTATTCATTTTGAAGTGGTTCATGTCTTCATGGAAATTGAAATCATTCTTTGGTTTAGACTATTGCTTATGGTAATTAATCGATATTTAATAGTAAAAAAATAAAGAAAAACATAAACCCTTGATTAATTCTCTCAACTTTTGGTACATTTGCAAATTTTTGTACACAATCATCCGTGAAAATAAGATTTATATAATCTAGATGTGTTGTAGTTTCATTGGCATTTCGTATTCATATAATAAAATGATAATGAATATTTTTTAATTGTCTAGTTAACTATAAATGAATCAAAAGTTAAAAGAAAAGTTTATGCTAATTTATTTATAAGTTGTGCCACCTTGTATTCTCAAATACAAGTCATGCCGAAATTTCAAACTTATTATTGTGCCTTTAGCATCACATAAATATACTTTGAAAATAGATAAGGATTCTAGAGAGCAACTTTTTATAGCCCAGTGGTTACGGAGTTAGCTTCCCGACCTACAGGTCTAGAGTTCGATTCCTGTAGGATGCATGTGAGGGTGTGTTATAAAAAAAAAATTCTCAAAAAAAAAAAACTTTTTATAAATATGATTATTAAATTTCTAACAAAACACAATATTCTCAAAGTTTAGGTTAAATCTAATACAGGAAAGTAAAATAAAGGATTTTTATATTTAGTTGATTATTTGATTTTTAAGTTCATTTATAGCAGTCCATCTCTATATAAATACTCTATACTAAACACGAATAAAATGAAAAGAATTGTGTTGTATAATAAATAATTGATTTCAAATGCAATAAAAAAAAAAAAAAGAAAGAAGAAAGATTACACGATGTTGACAACTAATTTAAAACTTTATCAAAATGGATTATATTAATTGATTAGTTGATTATTAGATTTTTGATTTCTATTTGAGCATTCATTGCACCATTTAATTGACTTGCATCCCCCACCAATGAGCAATCTCATCCTACTGGCAACCATGACGCGTGAGTTACACGCTCCCAGCTCCTCAAACAAACAAGACAGCCATCCCACTCCCACTTGTCTTCATCATCATCATCATCATCATCATTTCAGACCAAAACCAAAACCAAAACCTTTACCTTAACCTTGCAAACATGTCACACAGTGCCAACCATGCACACTCTAGTGGACCCCACCCCTTCTTTGTATTCAGCAAATGATCTGTCTCTGTGTGTGTGTGTGTGTACAAGCATGAAACATGTATGATGTATGAATAACCCAACTCTTTTTTACCTATACCTATGTCTTCCATTTGATTCTTTTTGAAGATTTCTTTTTGTTCTTCTTCAAAAAGGGTTGTAGAATCCTTAAAAGAAAGAGAATCATTTTGAGCCCTTTTTTTTTGTTTTTTGATTTTTTCACAACTTTGAATTGAAGCTCAATAAAAAGTTGAACCAATTTTTTCATCCCACTGTGTTCACATGCTTCCTTCCCAGCTTGTCACTTTCTCAGGTACTTTTACTCAAAAACCTCTCTCTCTTCTTTTATACCAGTCTTATATGCCTTAAAGTTTAGATTTTTGGCTTTTATAATTAATTTTCAACTACCCATTTTTCTTTTATTTACTTCATCTCTGTGCCCTTTTCAGTTATTATCTAGAAAGTGTGATGTGGGGTTGGATTTTTCTAAATTGGTTTAGGGTTTGGTTTTGTTTAATGGAAGTTTGACTCTGAAACTTTCAACATTCTCAACTGTGAGAATTGGCTAATTCCTGTTCAAGATAACAACTTTAGCACTTATTAAAGTTGAAGAAAGGTGTGATTTTGGGGTATGTCATTTTTATGTGCAGTTATTTATTAATGGAAGCTGAAAACATGTGTTTGGACTGTTGAATTTTCTGGTTTGTCAAGCTTCGATAAGTTTTGTTTTACTTTTTCTTTCAAATTTGTTGGCTTTGAAGAATTGGGTCTGAGACAAAGGGTCAAGTTTTACTTTTTTTGTGGGGACAAATCAGCGCGGATTATGTTTCAATTGTTGATTTTCAGTTTGGGCTTTGTTCTTGTTATGCTGTGATGGTGATTGGGATCTACAAACATATTGTATTGACTTAAGAGGGTGCTGATATTCAAACTTGTCTAGCAACCTGTTGGTTCAGTTGCTCTGAGTTTACTTGCAGTTTTGTTTGTTTCTTTCAAGTTATGGTATTAAAAGCATAGATTTCTAGATTTTGGATTGCGAAGATAGCAAAAGTAGAGAAGTTTGGTGCCTTTGAATTTCTCGGATGGAGGACAATGGAAAGGAGGATTGGAGGGAGATGGTCAGGAAGATGCTACCTCCTGGGGCTCCTATTCCTGAAGATGAGGCTAATCTGGACTACTCTATAGCTCTGGAGTATGAGGGCCCGCCTGTCTCCTATGAGCTTCCTAGAGTGGAACCCCTTGATATGAATTCAGGTGCAATTCCAACTGCATCTGTTTCAGAATCATTTTCCGAGACCAGAAGATCAGTGACCCGTGATGTTCCTCCTGTGATAGAACCAATCCCTTTACCCGTATCTCGATTTGCAAGTGTCACAAATCCACCTGATCAGAGTCCAAGGCTATCAGGGAGCTCAGAATCTGAGGTATCTGTCTTACAGAACCATGATTTTTCTTCTGCATCTGCTTCAGCGTCCCCAGGGTCTGTACATAATCCTCCCGAGAATGCTCCAGCCCATGCAGCTAATGAAGGAAGGAGAGCCCCAGTGGTGACATTTAATACTGTTGATAGTTCTGAAAGGAACGAGGTAGAATCAGAAAAGCAGATCTTCCCTGAGTATGTTGGTGTCTCCAAGGAAAAGAAGAAGAGACAGAAAAGTAGAGTCTGTTACCGATGTGGAAAGGGTAAGTGGGATACCAAGGAATCTTGCATAGTATGTGATGCAAAGTATTGCAGCAATTGTGTGCTTAGAGCAATGGGCTCAATGCCAGAGGGCCGCAAGTGTGTAACCTGCATTGGGGAGCCAATTGATGAGGCAAAGCGGAGCAAACTGGGTAAACACTCGAGGGTATTGGCACGCTTGCTTAGTCCTTTGGAGGTCAAGCATATAATGAGAGCAGAGAAAGAATGTGCTGCTAATCAGCTTCGTCCAGAGCAGCTGATTGTCAATGGGTTTCCCCTGAAACCTGAAGAAATGGCTGAACTATTTGGGTGCCCTCTACCACCTCGGAAATTGAAGCCTGGTGGATATTGGTATGACAAGGAATCCGGTTTGTGGGGAAAGGTAACTTCATTTCTCATGTTAAAGATCAGCTGAGTTTTCGTTTTTGCTACTGTTTCTTGGGAAGAATAACTGCTTATGGAGTTTCTACCTTTTGATTTTGCAGGAGGGAGAAAAACCAGACAGAATCATAAGTTCAAACCTGAGTTTCAGTGGAAAACTCAGCCCTCATGCAAGCAATGGGAACACTGAGGTTTACATGAATGGAAGAGAAATTACAAAACTTGAGCTGAGAGTGTTGAAGGTTAGGTTTTTCAATCCGTTTTAAGCTAATTACCTATTATGCCTTGTAATTGATAACTTTTGAGGTACACAGGTAATACTCTCTATCATTTGATGAGAATTCTAGTGTATGGAACTATTGATATTTGTGATGCACTAGATAAGTTGAAGTTTACCACCCAAATTGACATTCTATGACACTGTTACTAAATTACACCTCTCTTAAGTATGCTTTAGATCCAAGCAGGGTAGATATTGGTCCTTTGATATGAAAGTATCAAAGCTCCTTTCCAACAGTTGCTGCTTCAAGCACTGCTTCTTGGTCGATGATATTTTTGGTTATCAAACCATGAACTTGGGAGACAACGAAGTGTAGATCAACTGGTTTACATCTTCATCTGTGAACCAATAGGTCACGGGTTCGAGTCACCAAGGGGGTAGATGGGGTACCATTGTTGATCCTCTTTTAAAAGAAGAAAGAAAAAAAAGGAAAAAAAAAAAACCATGAACTTGGGAATGTTAGAAACAGTTAATTTTTCAATTTTTTGTTAACTATGTGGACTATTAACTTCTTTATGAAAATGTCAATGTCACTGCATTCATGCTTCTTTTATTCCAATGCATACAGACTGATCCATCCCCTTTTTATGCTCGCACACTATACTTCACGGATGCTTGTAAGCACACTAGTAACTTCAAATTTGAGTTTGGATTGTAAGCTTCAAGGCTCAACATGTCCTTGATCTTTAGCTTGAGTAACAAACTCAAAACTTGTATTGAGACAAATTTGCACAAAAATAAATTTTGAAGCCTGACTAATGGATAAAAGCTCGGTTTGATTGCAGACCTGGTAAATTATCCTAACACAGTTTTATTGTGTTTCAGCTTGCAAATGTGCAATGCCCTCGTGATACTCACTTTTGGGTTTATGATGATGGTCGTTATGAGGAGGAAGGCCAGAATAATATTCGAGGCAATATATGGGAAAAGGTAATCGTCAGGCAAAATACATGGTTAAATTCTTTTAGATCAATGAGTTTGGAGAAATTGTTTTACAGATTCTAGTTTTGGTAAACAGGCATCTACACGGTTTGTCTGCTCCTTGTTCTCCTTGCCAGTTCCCCAGGGACAGCAGCCTCATCCACAGAGGGATGAACCTAGTAATTATACTACTGTTCCAAACTATCTAGAACAGAAAAGAATCCAGAAGTTACTGCTTATTGGACTTCAAGGATCTGGAACAAGCACCATTTTTAAACAGGTATGTCATTTAGAATAATGTGCTGATGGTAGTGTATGGCATGTTGCTATTTTATGCTTGTTTGAGTGCAAATTTTGACGAATGAAGTCATCATCTAGATTGGTTGATCACTGCTTTTTCTGACAAACTTGTTATGCCTAAACCTTTTGATCTGTTACCTCTAAACAGAAGAGATTTGCTTCTGCTTTTCTTTTCTGTGTTCCCAAACCAGCTTAGCGTCTGGAGACCAACTTCTTTATTTATGCATGTCTTTAGAGTAAATTCCCATCCCTTGACAGTGAATCACGCAGCTTGCAGTTTGTTGATCCTGTAATAAGCCATTGGTCAATCAGGCTTCTGCACTGTGTTTTTGGACAAAACAAGCTGCGTGTTTTAGAATTTCTTGTTATATTTTAATTTGCTCAACAAGACATTATACGTCTCTGTGGGTGCACGTAATTGGTTTGTCTCTGTAAGTGCTTTTTTTTTCTTTATTTTTTTGAGTGGTCACTAATATCCTCAGGACTAGAGGAATCTTTTTGCTAGTCAAGCCATAACTTTGCTCCACAAGTTTGCCCATTTTTTATTTGCATCCTTTTCTTTGTGTTATCATCTGTATTTCTAAATTCTAACATGTATTTTTATCAAGTGTATTCTCTCACACCTGGAACTAGGAGTTGCATTTAATCTGTCTTAGATTTCACTATCAGGATTTTTCATCTTCTACTTTACTACAAAACGGAAAAAAATAAGTAGAAGAAAGGATCAACATAAACAGCAGCAGACCAATGCATGAAAACTTATTACTACAATCAGGAGTCCTGAATTATTGTTGTCTGACCACGAAACATTATATTGATTTTTTGGTAAAATGAGATGTTTCTGGTCAGCAAGCAAATTTCATGAATGTAACTAGTAATTTATTTTGAGAATGTTTCTGCCTCTCTGATGACATGAATATTACCTATGCTGTTGGATTTAATCTCGTTCAGCTGAACACTCAGAGAATTTTGTTGTTTCTCACGATGAGTTGATCTCTGTTGACATAAGGAATTTATTGTTCCTAATATACCGCAACAAGGATGTCCCAGATCCCCAAAGATATTGGGCTAGAGCACATGGATGCTATTTATTGCTTAACCACCTCTCTTGCGTAGGATATTTATATCACCATACAGTTGAGCAATTTTTTTGTGACTTAATTATTTTTTGGATTGAACAGGCTAAGTTTTTATATGGGAACAACTTCACTGCTGAAGAACTACAGGATATTAAGCTCATGATCCAGAGCAACATGTACAGATATCTTAGCATTCTCCTTGATGGCCGGGAGCGTTTTGAGGACGAGGCCCTGTCAAGGACAAAAGCACTAGCTTTGACTGAAGAGACCACTGAAACAGGTAGTGAGGCAAGAGCTATGGCAATTAATGTAATCTCTTTTTGACTTCTCGTCAACAAATTTTTGACCAAATATAGTTAAGTTTATCTTCGTTTAGAGGATTGTGCTGTTGTGATCTTTGTTTTGGTGAAAAGGAATTGAAACTAAGTTATCCTTAAATTTAGTCTCCTTGCCTTTTTATTGCTTCAAAACGATTGAAATTCAAAATATGGGACATCTACAATGCATTGCTGTTTTTGGGCTTTTGAATTTGATGTAGGGTGTTTAAACCTGTACAAGGTTTTTTACTTGAGTTCTAAATGTTTTTTGTCATTCTACAGCACAAATCTTGATGGTTTGCTGGCTAAATGGTCAAGTTTTTGAAAATCAAGAAAAAGAATTTCCAACAAACCTAGCAAATGAAGATTAGTTTCCTTGTTGTAATCAGTTTGAAAAATATCAGTACTTCACACATATCCAGTACCACAGTTGCTGATAAGCTTGTTATGAGAGAGACAAAGTCCATATAATTCTTCTTTGAAGTGAAGATATTTCATCTTGTGTAATGTCAATTTCTCTTTTTCTTCTTGAGTGTTTGGACCCCGATACCTTCTGTTTTGAAGCCTTAATCAGTCCCAGCGTGTCATTTATTCATTCCAGAGTATCAAGATTAAAGCCATTGCCGATCCACCTCATGCAATTTTGAGCTTTCCCAGTAGTCCTAATTCTTGATTTTCTGATGTTTGAGCTCCTATTTCACTCAGGTGAAGAGGTTGACGGCAGTGACAATAACCAATGTATCTATTCCCTGAACCAGCGGTTGAAGCACTTCTCTGATTGGCTCCTAGATATAATTGCAACTGGAGATTTGGATGCATTCTTCCCTGCAGCCACACGTGAATATGCTCCACTGGTTGAGGAGGTGTGGAGAGATCCTGCAATTCAGGAGTCATATAGAAGGAAAGATGAACTTCATTTCCTTCCAGATGTGGCAGAGTATTTCTTAAGTAGGGTACGGTATCTTCTAAAGTTCATTTGTTTAATCATTTACCTGTGTTTGATATCTAAATCTATATCCTCTCCTACATATTACTATTGTCCTGTTGTAAAGTTAGTGGTTGTCCATTGTGTACTCTTTTACTCAAGTGTCTCAAATGGATTTTGTTGTCAAGTCCATTATGATCTCTGCATCTTTTTATCTGAATTGTGACTAAATCACTTTGTAGATTCATAATCATATTACCCTATCTGTTATTTTCCTATTAATATGGTGTTATATATCATAATTTGAGCACCTACAACTAAATAGTGTGTGTATGTGTGTGTAAACAACCCTGCTCACTTCTTTTCCTGAGATCTTGGAAAGTCGCATAAGGCGAGCATAACACATTAGGAAGCTCATTCTTGAAATTTCCAGTTAGGTGAGTCCAAGTGCTTGGACAAACATAAAGACAGGCATTTAATACTTCAGATAGTTTGGTTTGGTCTGGCCTTCACTATTTATTGGGGAATAAAAAGAAGAAAATGATTGATCTTAGTGGACAACTGACTCTTAGTTCAATGAAGTGTAGGATACATTTTCCATAGAATTAATCAGCTTTCCACTGAGTTAACCTACTGCAATATATCCCGCCCATATCTTTTCTTAAATTTTTGTATTTGTTCTTTTACTTCATGGATACATTTTACAGTATTATGTTGCATGTATAAAACCTTTTGGTTCCATCCGCACAAAGCTGGTTTACATGAAGGAGTTCATATCAATGTTATTGATAACTCATGATCTTTGGCTTCACAGGCCGTTGAAGTGTCTAGCAATGAATACGAACCCACAGAGCGTGACATCCTTTATGCTGAAGGTGTAACCCAAGGAAATGGCCTTGCTTTTATGGAGTTTTCCCTGGATGATCGTAGCCCAATGTCTGAAACCTACACAGATAACCTGGAAGCTCTACCCCCTCCTCTTACTAGGTGGTTATCTTTCCCTTCTCAATTCTCATGATAGTTGCATTCATGGTTTCAATGGGCAATAAAATTTAATAAGTTGTATTTTTGCTGCTATGATGGAGCATCACTGCACAAGTATCGTTTAAGGACCGATAGATACATGCATCATTAATTACTTCCTATCTATTATGTCTTATGTAGCTTTATGTGTTACTTTCCAGATACCAACTTATCAGGGTAAATGCCAAGGGGATGACTGAAGGATGCAAATGGGTGGAGATGTTTGAAGATGTTCGCGTAGTAGTCTTTTGTGTTTCTCTGAGTGATTACGATCAGATGACAGTAGCTCCAGAGCTTGGTGGTACTGGAGTGCACCTCCAGAACAAGATGATCCAAAGCAAAGAACTATTCGAGACGATGATCAGGCACCCCTGTTTCAAAGAAACTCCTTTTGTGTTGGTTCTAAACAAGTACGATCTTTTT
Organism: Ophiorrhiza pumila; assembly: GCA_016586305.1. NCBI lineage: Eukaryota > Viridiplantae > Streptophyta > Magnoliopsida > Gentianales > Rubiaceae > Ophiorrhiza > Ophiorrhiza pumila. The sequence continues at coordinate 32,309,900 of BLIW01000008.1, read as the reverse complement.
GAGGAGAAGGTCAACAGGGCTCCTCTGAGTACCTGTGAGTGGTTCACCGATTTTAGTCCAGTACGTCCCCACAACAACAACCAATCACTGGCACAGCAGGCTTACTACTATGTTGCTATGAAGTTCAAAGACCTTTATGCATCCCTTACAGCTCGAAAGTTATTTGTGTGGCAAGCTAGAGCAAGAGACAGAGTCACAATCGACGAGGCATTTAAGTATATAAGGGAGGTTGTCAAGTGGGATGATGAAAGGGAAGAAAATTTCTTCAATGGAGAAGGAGATTCATTCTACAGCACAACAGATGTGAGCTCCTCGCCATTCGTCCGGCAAGACTGAAATAACTGAATATATTTGAGATTGTAGATAGGGAGAGAAGAAAATGGAGATGTTTTATCAAATAAACCCCACTTGTTTGAATTGTTTTTTTTGCTGCCAAGTCCCATGATGTTGAAGGTGAATTTTTTAAGTAATTCAGTTGGAATTCATCTGATTTGACCATATACCAGGTGTATATTGATGCTCATGCAAGTTCTAAATATTGATAAGGCTGGAAATCTGTATGCTGTTTAACAAAAAAACTTGATCCCATCTTAATGTAATTTTTTTTTTTACCATTAACACTGTCATTTTTATGAATGAGCAGGATATGTTCTTTGTATGCCTTAATTTACTGATGCTTTGCAAATACATGTGAGGGTATGATATTGTTGATGGATGATTGTATCTACATTTAGCGAGGCATTTTCCATTTTCATACAATGATGGTTCATCTGCCAAAATGTTTGGTAGTGCTAAAATAAATTGCAGTCCTTAATGCTTCATTAACCTCAAGTTTGCAGCAATTCTTGTTATAATAATAGGGGGTTCAAAAAAATCCTAAATGTTGTTGCCAATATGTTCATCAAACAAATATATTATATTTGCTTATTTGCATGTCAAGAAAGTATTGGATGATTATTAATTAGTAATTCATATGATGAATTGGTGGTTAATTACCAATGGTGAGAAGGCATTGTGATACGATCTAATTACCCAAAGAGATTATAGAACGTAAACAGAAGATCAATCTGAGGATTTTGAATGAATTTATAACATAAACACAAAAGTAGGCAGCCCCCAATTCAATATATGAATAAAAAACGTACCTATCAAATTAGGAACAAACACCCTAAGTGGACTTGCCCTTAGAACCTTTGCTATCAAGGATTTCAATTCAATCACAATCTTGATTGAATGGAATGGATTGTTCTTCACAAAGAACAAAAGAAAAGCTTCAAGCTCTCAAGTTTTTAATTTCAAAATTGTCTGCAGCTAACGTACATGAAATAGCCTTTTATAGGCTCCCAAAAACCCTAACAAAAGTCAACAGAAAAATTCAAAAATAACGTTCAGTGACAGTTTCGGACGCGGGTTTCGGACGGCCGAAAGTCTGGCTGATGTGTCTGAAACTCTCTAGAGAAATTCAATTTTTTCTTCAACAGTTTCGGACGGCCGAAAGTCTTTGAGATGCGTCCGAAACTCTCCAGAAACTTATCTTCTTCATTCCAATGCCTCATTTCGATCCACCATAATATTGAACTCCATTCTAGACACTTTCAAACAAGAAAAGATGGTTGCGTCCTCCTCACGAGCTTCACGAACAAGTTCTTGCTCAAATATGTTCTTGATCAACGTGTGTAGTGCGCTCCTCATACGTTTAGTCCTTGAACGAGTCATAGGTCCACCAACTCCTTGCAATGGATCATCCAAAAAGCTTCTTGGGTGAGCCTCGTCATCACATTGTGTGTTATAGTTCAGTACTCAGAATCAAGTTCAAGTTCGAGCACAAGTAGCTCAATTAGGGGTGTACTCGATTCGATTACGTCGCTACTCCTTCTTTGAAAACTCCATAATTATCTGCCGAAGCCCAAAGGTGGATGATGCTACCATCTCTACAGCTTCAAGGCGCCAGATTTAACCTTCTAAATTTAATTGCTTTCCAGTCCTTGCTCATTTAAATTAAAACAGTTTGCATTCTAACACGCAGTAACAGCAAAAAATGGACCAAACGGACCCAAAACCCGCAGACCTCGTACCCGTTTCCCTTCCACAAACCGCCGCCACAACCGCCGCAGCAGCAACCAAACCCCGTCCAAAACGCTTCGTTAAGAACCAAATTCCCGATTCCATACTAAACGATGCCGCTTTAAACTCCGCGATCTCCGTCCTGCCTTCCAACTACAACTTCGAAATCCACAAGTGCGTTTGGCGCGTCCGCTCCTCCGGCGCAAAACGCGTCGCCCTTCAATTCCCCGAAGGCCTACTCATGTACTCCCTCATCATCTCCGACATCCTCCAGACCTTCACCCCCGTCACTCATTGCTTCATCCTCGGTGACGTCACCTACGGCGCTTGTTGCGTAGACGACCTCTCCGCCGCCGCACTCTCCGCCGACCTCTTAATCCACTTCGGTCACAGTTGCCTCGTTCCTATTGATTTTACCGCTATTTCTTGTTTATATATTTTTGTTGAAATATTTATTGATAGTAATAAATTTCTTAATCAAATAAAGCTGAATTTTCCGAGCAGTGAAAACTTCAGCTTTATTATGGCTGGTACTATACAATTTTCCAATGCAATTCGGGCTGTAAAATCCGAATTGGAGAAATTAGGGTTTAGGGTTTTGGTTCCCCAGGCAAAACCTTTGTCAGCTGGGGAAGTACTGGGCTGTACTGCACCAAGTGTGAGTATTAGTAAACAATTCCCCCATAATAAAAATGGAGAAAATGAGGAGGTTATAATTTTTGTGGCGGATGGAAGGTTTCATTTGGAGGCGTTTATGATAGCGAATCCTGGAGTGAAGGCGTTTAGGTATGATCCATATATGGGGAAGTTGTTTCTGGAGGAGTATGATTATGATGGAATGAAGGAGGAGAGGAGGAGAGCCATTGAGAGGGCAAGAGGTGTGAAGAATTGGGGGATTGTGTTGGGGACATTGGGGAGGCAAGGGAATCCCAGGATTTTGGAGAGGTTAGAAGGGAAAATGATGAAGAAAGGGCTTGATTGGATGGTGGTGTTGATGTCCGAGATATCTCCTCAAAGGATTGCATTGTTTGAGGATTCTGTGGATGCTTGGATTCAAATTGCTTGTCCTAGGTTGTCTATTGATTGGGGGGATGCATTTGGGAAGCCACTTTTGACTACATTTGAGGCAGAGATTGCTCTTGGTGATTTAACAGGGTGGTGGGAGAGGAAATCGAAGGTGGGTGCGATTTTGAGTTGCAAGGAGGGATCAGAGTGTTCGTCGAATGACTCTTGTTGTGCACGTAATAATGGGGATAGGCAAGAGAAGGATGAGGTGGTTGTGGATTATCCGATGGATTATTATGCCCAGGATGGTGGAGAATGGAATTCTTGTTACTCAAAGAAGCCAAATCGCAATCTACGGAAGAATGTTCAGTATTGTAATGGCAATAGTACTGCTGTCCGAACACCAATGGAGTGATTTAGCATCCCATGAGGCCATGAAGTGCAGAAAGTCCTTCCTTCAGCACTGATGTGGGTGAGTGTAATGGGCAAGCTACTTCCTTCAGTCCATTGTTTGCTCTTGTTGCCATCTCTGAATGTGGCTGATGCATAAGCTTTTAATTTTGAATATATACCAGGAGCACAGAAATACCTCCACTTTGGTTTTTGTTGTCTTCAGAACTAGATTGGAAATTCTGTTGCAAATTTGCAATGAAAAGCTTTTTAGCCTTACCAATTCATTTAATATTTATAGAATATGTACAAGGTTCATTAACCACCTGAATCTTCTTTTTGGCTCCTTATTTTCATTAGTGAAATTGTAAGTTTGATTGGTTTTGTACATTTTCTTATGGATTTTTTTTATGAAGAATGCAATACTAGAAACTATTTTGTCTAGGCTTGTGTGTGATAAATGGACTCTTCATCCACTGGAGCTTATTGTCCTAAGTTAATGAATGAGAAAAACCTTTATGAAGGCTTATCAATTACCTCCAAGTCCACGACAGAAGACATGTCTTTGGTATATGCCCAAAGAATGGTATATAATCAATGAACTTTGAGTTTTGAAGCTCAATCGGAGTCATAGCCCTATATGATTATTGAATTTTGAAGCTCAATCATAGTCGTAGTATGATAGTCATAGCATTACCCAAACAAAAGAATGGTATACAATCAATGAACTTGAGAGTTTTGAAGCTCAATCATAGTCATATAGCCAAAACTGCAAAGAAGACAGCTTTCAGAGGGGTTAATTAGCAGCTTGAATCAAATACCGTCTAAAAGATGAAGACTATATTTAAGTTTAACGCTGGATCATTTTTAACTGCAATGCCGACAAAAAATTTTAGAATTTCGGATATACAGTACTAAAGTCAAGAAAATTATCACGTAAAAATGGCTCATTTTTGCCCAAGATTCTGAAAATCATATCAAAACAACAGTATAGAAGAAAAGACTACACGAAAGGGTAAAGCAATAATTGAACAATGTGATGCGCTAAAAATAATAGGCCCAAAACAACTAAATAAATCTTCTCTCGTTTTCCAGCTGAAACATTAGCTCAGTTCGGGGCGCTATGTTACAGAAAACCGAGGTCAAGAACTACAATCACGATGCAACTAAATCAGGTGTCTCCGCCTCCACAGATACCAACGCGGTATGTACTTTTCCCACCCAATTGTCCAGTCGGTCCCGCAAAGATTTGATCTGAGGGATGCCCAAAACTCTTGGCTGAACCCAAGAAACATGGACTGTTCCATCGACTTGATCAATTATGCCCTCGATCAAATGGACCTAAAATGTTGCATATGGATAAAAATGTTTCAAAATTCCTTAAAAAAAAATAATAATAATGCATGGCAAGGACCACAATAAATTTTACACAACCAAGCAATTATCAGTCAACACTTCCGTAATCGTTTCTATCATTTCTATTTTCCCTGCTTGCACAAGTCCTAAGAGTGCGTCGTAACATGGAAAGAAATGTCAACACACAAAATGCAGTAGAGAGAAATGAGATAGAATGGGGACTAACATGGAAAGATATGTCAACACACAAAATGCAGTAGAGAGAAATGAGATAGAATGGGGATGGGAGATATGAACAACTCAAAAAAATGAAAAAACACTCGTATAAATATTGCAGACATGCTTATAAGCATATTGGCACATATGTTCACTTCTAACATTAATTCTTGTTCGAACTTGGAAGAGAAATAAATAAATGTATTTCCAATTTAAGCTTACCACGAAAGAGAAACAGGACCCTAAAAATGGGGATATGATGCACTTCTCACTGCTTATTTCCCAGTACATCAATCATGAATTTTGTAACCACCCAAAATATGCTCTCAGCACACAGCAAAATTAAAATCATGATGCCAGTTTCAAGTAGTGGTTTCTATATTTCAAAAGACAAAGAATCATGAGGAATGGAGGATATTAAATTATACATCCAAGTGAAATGATTCAAGCCTTCATGTGGGAAGGAGACATGTCAAAGATAAGTTTCATAACTGGTTCTCACAACAGTTACCGTAATACCCTACTTCCCATGCTCTCCGTACAGAAAATAAAATAAAAGAAAGAGTAGGAGAAGAGAGGCGAAACAATAAGCAGCAGTCAAAATGAACATTTAGTACTACTTTCATACATGTGCTAATGCGGAGTGGAATGAAAGAATAAATGCATTCAGAAATAAATTCTCCTAATGTTCTTAGCAAGATCAAAAAGCTTACAGAAAGGCTCTTCATGAGGAGATACTCCACATCTTCTATAGAAAGTTTTGTTCGGTCAGCAATAACACCTAATGGAATGGTTCTGTCCTCCGATGCTCGGCTGCAAATACAGACAGATTTTACTAAATCGGTGATGTCAATTCCTGAATTTCACTTAGAAACAGTTCAACATACCTGAAAATAATTTCCATCAAACAGAGGATGTTGATCTTCTCCAGGAGTTTTTTCTCATTCTGCACTAGTGCTGGTTGAGAACTCAGAGCAGCTCTATGAACATTGCATAATTCTTGGTACCGTACTAAATCACCACTGTTAAATGCTTCAAGAATATAGTAGAGCCATTCAACCTTGGTCCCCAAAAGACTTTTGATCTGTACAAGTAAAAAAATGTTACACAATCATGTAGCACCAAGAAAGATGTTTTTGTACAAAACTACATTCAACCAAAAATTTCTACAGTTAACCATGTTCTTTTCCCATTGGACTATTTATGATAGAAGATAAAATTGAGGAACTGAAAGAAAGCACATAACCACATGTACGCACAATTGGATGAGCAAGCAGCTCCCCAAAATTGTAAATGTTCTCTCCAAGAAGTGCTGAAAGGGACAAGTCAAAAGCCAAATCCTGAAGGAAACAAACACCCATTAGAAGGCGAATAACAACTTACCATGTAAAGCAAATCTTTCTTTAAGAAAATAATGCACGTCAAAATATATAAAAACCTTCCTTAACAGGGATATGAATTTATGCTAGAAAATGCAGAATACCATTTGCTTTGTGTGATTGTAGGGTTTATCCTTTCCAGAGGGGAGAGGAAACTTGAGGGAGCCAAAAAAAAGGTCAAGGTACTAATGCAGCACATTGTTGGGCCTACACACTACAGCGAGCATAAAAACCAGATCTTTACACATTATTGCTGTCATACATAGATTTTCATGAAATAGCTCCATTGAAACATTAAAGTTGTCAACACTAGTTCTCTCGGTCTAGAATCAAAATTGAAGCATTCATATGCAGTCACCTTAAATAAATAACCTTCAATAATTTTGCAAGATGTAAATAATCCATAACTCCAATCATTTGGGTCACACTGTAAAAGTGCTCCTCTTGCTATGTTAGATTTATACACCTTAGAAGTAGCATAAAACCCATCTTAAAGAGCCTAATTTGTTGATTACTGTCCTCCCATATGATGATATTTTCAAATGACAAAGCAGAAGGGTAAATGAGTTATCTGTAGATTTATGCAATTCCATTCTCAAGCCACCTTATAAACCATCACAACAATCCATTGTACCAAGAAAGACTTTCAAATTGAAATTAGAACAGAATTTCAGCGTTAAAATATTTGTATGCACATGAATGTATTGTACATAAACAAAAAGAATATGCAAACATGACCCTTGGCTGGCAGGATACATAAAACCTCCAGTGGCAGTGACAGAATATATTATACAGGGCTCTTGGGAGAATTGAGTAAAGTCAAGCTAAAAAAGTAGCATTCCATCGACCTCAAGGCAAGCTCAAGTTTCGTTTGTTCTAGACAAGCTTGAGCTCAAATAATTTAGTTGTGGCTTGCTGAATACCAAAACACAAGCTAATCTTGGAATTTCAAATATTATAAACTAAAAATTAGTATGGTACTCACCAGCAAGTTATGCTAGTTGGGTAAATGATAAAGTATTCCAATCATAATAACTATCTTGAACAAAGAAAGAAACACAGACAAAATTTAAAATAAAGACATACTAATTGATTTGGATCCAAATTTTACTTCTAACTCATGCATAAATACTCATGTACATTCAATATAGACCAGGACATCAAGAAAATGAAAAGGCACTATGGGTACACTTGAAACGTGTTTGGTCAATAATTTCCGCTGTTGAAGAAAATTAAGGAACATTTCAAGTAAGAGGCACTAACTAAAATGCACAACAGATTATAATAAAGGAACAGGAATGCTGAAAATTATTTTACAAAGAATTAGGTCAATCACTTACAAGCTTAAATGAATCAGACAAAGACTCTACTGATGTATATGCCAGATAAAGAAGTGCACTTTTGTAGAACTCTGCAAACTCTTGGCGAGCTTTGTGATATTGAGATGAAACCCAATAGTAGCTAGCATACACAGTTGGATCAATGTCAGTCATGCTATCAAGGGTACTCTTTCCCTCCTCTAAAAGTTTCTTACTCTCTTTTTGATCCCCTTGCTCAAGCTTAAATAAAGCCATTTGCATCTTAATATAAAGGATAGGCTCCTCTATCCGCAACTCTCTTGTATTGCGAAGCTTTTCAATCACCCCTTCAAGGTAACTGATAGCTGCTTCTCTCTCTGAGTACTGCCTGGAAACTATGACAGCAAAATGTGCAAGCTTGAGAAGATTGATTTTTGTCTCAAAGTCAGTGATGAAATTATGATACAACTGTATCAGAGCATCCCCCGCCTGAACTTGGAAAGAGAAAAATGAGCAAAAATGTTAGATGCCAATGAATAGAAATAAGTTGAAAAGGCGAAGTACATAAAAAACTTTCTTTAAACATAGAGAGCAAAAAAATGAAATAGTGACAAAACTATGCCACATATCAAAACATTTTCATAAATTGCCTGGTTAAAGTTGTCTAGTATTCTTCTGAGATATTCCAACTAATCACAATATACACATCATGACTCTCAATATCCCACTTTGATAAAAAGCATTTTAATTTAGACAATAGCAGCTAACCCCTAGGCAACTGATAGATTCCTTGAAAACCATCTTCCTTTATCCTATGATGAAGACCTGGATTTTTCCAATTCCGCTACTCCCAAAATTTAATTGGCTTCTTTGTCTCCGAAAGGGTTCAAACTTTATACAATTTCATAAAACCTTGCATCAAACAAGCCTGAATCTCACATCTCTGACACTCCCAAATATTTGACTTGTCTCTTGCCCTCAAGAAATTCTACCTTCATACAAATTACATAAAACCAAACAAGTGTGAACCTCACAGCTAATACCGATTTACTGAATCAACCTTTATGCAGCACACTTAGTTTGTTCCATTTCCTCCAAAGCTTCAAAACTTTATACACATTACATAAAACCCTACCTCAAACAAGCCTGAATCTCACCGCTAATGCAGCAACCCAACGTTCACTGAATCGTAGCACTAAAAAAAATCGTTATGAAGTTCAACACTTTCCCTTCGAAACCCCATAAACAATTTCTTCTCAAACCCATTTCGTTCTTAAACCCTAATGCCTTATCCCCTTCCCAAACCAACAACTTCGTCAAATCCATAAACCTAACATCCCAAACCCACATAAAATCACCAACTCAACACCTAAAAAAAAAAAAAAAAAACCATAAATTTTTCAAATCCAACGCATCCCATTCCCTCAAAACAACATTCAATCAACAAAACACAAAAAGAAACACATAATTCCAATGGTAATTCATACAAAACTGCTAGAATTGAGGTGGGACCTGAAAGACGGCAAGAGCGACGAATTGTTCGAGCTTCTGAGTGAGCTGATGCCATAGCTTCCGCTGGTACAGATCTGCGAGGGTGTTGTACCAATCGGAAAGTTCAGGATGGTCATTCCGAAGAGAATCCAAGTATTGCAGTGCCGCCATGGCCGATGAGTATTGGTCCCAAACGACACCGTTCCAAAAGGAGGCGAAGGGTAGAGAGTTGTTTGTTGGGTTCTTCTTCTTTGTTTCTTTTCTTCTTCTTTTTGCGTAAATCTTTTTTTTCTTTTGTATATAAAACCTCCCTCTCCGATTAAATATTTGTCTTTGTCTTCCGTCCAAAGAAAGGAATATAAAGAAGTTGAGGAGGAAAATATAATTAAGAGTTTCTTATGGGGGGTTAAGTGTAATTAACAGGAAATTAGGCAACTTTCAATTTTCCTTTTGAAGTTATCATTTTAAAGTTACAAAATTATGTAAATTTAGGACTTTGGCCAAGAACAAAAAGAAATTAGGGATTTTTGTATGTCTAACTTTTATTGACAAAATCATATTTTCTAGGATGGTGTACTCAAAATTTGTCCTAAAATTTTGATTATGTAAAAATTTAACCACCAAAAGAAATGGCATGATGATATCCTTTTGCTTTCCCAAAACTTTTAATTTTTTTTTATCATAATTTACTAATCTACATTGTTTTTCATTATGATCGGAATAAAAAAAATTGAATTGCTAAAATTTTCAAACTTTCACTATTTGTCATTTTTAAAATGGAATTGAAGTAAGTGTTCAATCAAATAAATTGTAATTGTCATTGAAAAATTTGAATCAAACCCACCCTCATTGTATATTTGTTTTGCGGGTAAATGACTCCAATAGTTCTTAATAGGGAGAAGTATTGTTGTGTTCCTAATTATTAAAAAGTTTGAAATTTGTTGTACAAATAGTTTTCAATTTATTTTTCATGAGCACAAAATGATGTCATTTTGAATGATGAACAGTGTTAGACGAATAACGACCTTTCTTATTAAAAGGATAAAAAATGAGTTAAAAAAAATTTATGTGACAAAATTCAACTTAATAAATCAAAATATAATTTTTACAACATTAAAATTAAAATAATACTTACCTCTAAATTAATGTACCATTGAAATCATTTACCATTTGTTTTCATGTGAGCAAACTTTCAAGGTTAGGGAGTAAGATTACAAGTAAAACATAATGAAACTTTGCCAAATTGAAGCACGAGTTGGATTCAGATTGGTTGAACATTTATTATTAACAGCCCATGATTCGACACATCACGGGTTTAATAAATCATTGATTAGATAAATCCACAAAGCATGTGCACAAATTATAATGCTTCTGTGCCTCGGCATAGCCTAGCTGGTAAATGGCAAGGAGATAAGGTGTGGAGAAATTGACTTCCATGCGGGTTCGACTTCGTGTGGGTGCGTTGCCTGGGTGAAATATTCCTGGGGGCGCACCTGGAGCTCGGATCCCGTTGGATATCCTTGCAGGCTGCCAGTTAGTGCACATCCCGCGATTTACCTATCACGTGCAGGCCCAGGGCAGGGCTAGCGTGGCCCGGTTTGGGTGTCCGGAATTTACAACTTTTGGAGAAATAATGTTTCTGTGAGACAAGATATTTACACACCATTATTTATGCCTACGTTTGAACTTTTTTGATTGATGAGAAAACTATTCTAAGCATTTGTTCCAAACATGTATACAATTTCGTTATTGTTGTGCATGTTAGTATCATCATCATATATGGACAGATGTCCAGAAAACTTTATACTTGTGTCTAATGAACAATTTGACCCTTTAATCAATCAAATAATAATGATGAAATATAAACAATAAATTCCATAGATGAAGGAAGGGAAGAGATTCTGCATTCAGTTTATTCATATTAACAATGGCAGAAGAGAAGATGCCATGAAGGATTAATTCTACGTATAAACATCATTATTCGTTAATCGTTACTACAACAATTAAACTTTTATTCATTATGATCGGTAATATGAATCATCGTTACTACAACAATTAAACTTTTATTTCATTATGATCGATTATATGAATCATATTTCGCCATCATATTCTATCTTATACGATTTTTAATATGATCCATGTCATATGAACGACAAAAGTGTCAAACTAACACAAGTAAAGAAATTATTATTGAAATATGTTACTTATCGGTAAAAAAGCTACTTATAAGTGGAGAAAGTTATTATTGGACACTAAACTATCTTAATTTAGTGTTAATGTATTGACTTTCAGTGTTTAAAGTTTCCTAACAAAATCATGACAATGACATCGCTGAACCAACCCCACCCACGAATTCAATCCAAAGTCCAAACAATGATAACAATAGGCATATCAGTAGCTATATGTGAGAGAGCTTGCATCATTTCCACAAGACTTCCAAGCAAAGGAAAGCTAAACCTGCGCTTTATTAATCCAAACTTCCACAAAGAATCACAGTGAAGTGTTCAAAGCAGCAGAATGGTACAGCTGAGCCTGAGGAGGGCCTTATTCACTTTCCTTGCTATTCTCCTCCTAATTTTCTCCTCCTCCTATGTTCATCCTGCTGCTGCTTCAGGAGAAGTCCATCATGGAAGGCGGCAGAAGATACCGCGAATAAATCATGGAAGCTTTCGAGGACCCCGGAAACATCTTGTTAATCCCACTGCTGAACATCCATTTGAAGTCACTAAATTGCCTGTTTAGCTTCCTTTTGAAGAGAAATCAAGGATAACTTGCTGTGTTATAATAGAGTTAATTTTGAGAGTGAAGATGTACTCTCTATTGTCAGCAACTCATGTAATGTCATAAGTTTGGTGTTCTTGAGCATATGTAATGTTTCACTACTTTATAGATGCAGCTGAAACCTCAATTTGAGAGTTTTGCATCTCAACCTGTATTATTTGTGTTACATAAATCTATCAGTGCGTCGTCTATACTTTGTGACCGTAAAATACGATTAAAATTAAAAGGAAAATTTAATAAAACAGATATAAAACTAGCGATGTTTCAGGTTCATTGTTGAGCGACTAAATATGAACACGAATTAAATATGATAGTAGCCGAAATGAAAATGTTGAAACTCAGCAATGCACCATCACATGAAAATGTTGAAACTCTTCTACAAAAGACATGAACCTGTGTATACATGCTTCATCAGCCAGGATTCAATATCCAGCTTGCATTACCATTGAAATCTAAATCAGACTGAAATACTTGATCTCTCACAAATCAACGTGCTAGATGCTTCACATGATTTTCTCACTGTACATCTTTTTCATTTACTATGCACTAATGTGATGAAAAAACACATCCACCCACTGCAGTTAAATGTGCTCATAGTGATCATTAATCAGGTTCTTCATGAGAAGCACCAAAGCAAATATGGGTAGGAATCTTGATTACTATGCACAAGAGCAATAAGCAGCTAGTTACCAGACAAGTTAACAAGGGAATTGACCCTTAACTGTGTTTCCTGAAGTATAAACAATAATTTTTACATCCGAGTATACACGGGCAAATGGCGTGAATTCCATTTTCTTATACATGATTTCATATGTAGCAGAGAAGAAAACAAGAAAATGCAAAAATAGAGAAGACAAAATATAGGAAAGAGCGTGTTTCCGTGCCGATAAGGAGCAAAAGATATTAATTATGTAAATCTAAATTCCAGATTCTTCAAGCAACTTAAGGATGTTATGTTCGGGGGCACTGATTGATGGCAGAATAACACGACGAGGAGGGGGTCGAGGCTTGGTTCCAGTGGCCTCAGGTTCTATGGCAGCCCCTTCTTGCATAATTGGCAGGTCAGACCTCCTTGCTCCTGCAGAGACTCGCTCCTTCCATATTCTCCCATCCTGACATTGGAAGACATTCAATTAGAACATAATCACACTTAACTAAAAAGAATAGCAGTTATCACACGGAAGAGAAATAAATCCGAGAAACAATGAAATGAGGGGACCCTCATTATTAGCTGTAAACGTTTCAAATCAAGTCAGGTTGTGCACTCTGGAAAATACAGAACAAATATGCTGTGTTCAAATTCAAGCTACCTAACCAGTGATTTACTGATTCTTTTTTGTTTCAGAATTTAGGCTAACCTAATCAAACTTTGACACTGAATTCTTGTTAGAATTGTACAATAATTCAACAAGCTAACCTCAGGAATATACCAATCAATTTCATGCTGGAAGGATATTGTTTTCAGCGGAAATTTTTCTTCTACAATGTCCATATGATTCATTCTATTACTTATCCAAATTACAGAAGAAGAAATTTACTGCCATACAATCATAAACTCAAACACCCCCAACAAGGCCCCTCCCCACAACCAAAGCACACTGGTAAGCATGATCAATTTATAGAAGGAAAAAAAAAACTGGCTTACGGGCAGCCATTCATAAAATAAATGGAGATTTATGTACTTCAAGAAGCTTAAGGTGATAGTGCCTAAAACTACATGCTATAAGTAAGCAGACAACTTTGTCCAGAGTTAGTCAACCTATTTCTGCCTAGATTCTCAAGCAACGCCAGCTCCACTACCATATTGATCTCAAGGAACCATACAGCCAGCCAAGTTTCAACTAAATATAGCCTTGTAATGAGTTTATATCCTTGCTGTTTACTTTGGGAAAAAAACTAAACTCGGGAACAAACTAAACTCAGCTATACAGAGAAATGCAGCAAGAAAATAAAAAGCACCATGCAACTTCTGGTAGCTAAGCGGGTTTCTTATTCCATGTACTTTTTATTTTGATTTAAAGTTGCAGAGGAGGAGATGAGGAAGAGGGGCACCTTCTTGTATTGCATCAGCATCCAAAGAATAAATATGCTCGGTCGGCTATACAAAAAAAATCCTACCTAACCACAAATCTCAATCAGAAATCTAGAAATACAAAATATCAAACATACGTTAAGAATTGAAGGTTCTGGCAATGGGCATTGGATTGGGCGATCATTGTTAAGAGGCTCGATCGGATGTTCTACAGGCTTAAATTCAAATGCAATTTCAATCCCATGGGTGGTAGCAGAGGTTGATCCTGCAAGGGTAACTGTACCAATTGCCTCAGAATTAGGGGGCAATACTTCCCTTTCATCCTGCACACAAACCAATATAAAAACTTCAACAATTGCACAAGTCAAACCTCCGAACCTAACAATAAACAGTAATTTAGGAAAAACGTGATCTCAGGCTCAGTTTGATTCGTCCTTCTCTCTCACATTGTCCAACATCCAAAAGATATAGTTCCATTTATTTTCAGCTATAAGCTGATAGCCTGATACATAAGCCACAGCTGGAACATGCTAAATATTGATGTTCTATCCTGAGGAGAAAAGAATGAAGCTGAAAGAAAGAAAATCCTACCCTTCAAGACCTAATCTTTTTAATGCAAACACCTTCAAGACTTAAATACAGATAACAGGCCAAAATTAAGTCAAACCCGATTATATAAATCATAACAATTAACCCCTCAATACAGAAAAAAAACCCAAAATTTACAAAAGGAAGAATTATCTCAGGAGCCAAAACAAGAAACAATAATGAATTTCAAGAACTAAAAGAACAAAATTAGAAACATACCCAAAAAAGAAAAAGGAAACTTCTTTCACTATTACATCAACATAAAAACAGGAGATACAGAAGGAACCCTTATGCTCAGAATCATCAGAAATGAAAACTGCAGTCAAGTAAAAGAAAAAGAAAGATAGAAAATGCTTACAAGAGCACTTTGAGTCCGGCGATGCCCAACTTTACTGACTGAAAATCTAGAGAAAATACCCACCATTTTTCCCTTTTTTTTTTGTTGCGAAGGTATTGACTTTCCCAAACTGCAGCTCAAACTAAGAAGAGGGTTCTATTCTATTCTCTCTGATAAAACTGTTTTGTCCTAAATCAGAATCTATATTCTTTAAAAGAGAGCAAGATAGTGGATATGGGATGGTGAGTTAACTTAGATTGTTGGGTTTCGTTCAGATTCTTTTTGTCCCACATGCAATAACAGTGGCGTTCGATCAAACAAAAGTATTGCAGTGGTAATTCTAGAACTAGAAGCGAGTATTTTGGAGTTCAGAGGAGTCAAAGAATTGAAAAAACAAAGAAAGAAAAAGGCAAAGCTGTGAGTCATAGGAAAAGGGCGGTTTTGAGAGAAATCATTAAACAAAGATGGCAATAAACGAAACGAAAGACAATTTGGTAGAGTGGACGCAGCATGTGGCATTGTCTTTAGTTCGTTGGATAAGGCATAGAAGCATTAGCACACTGCCCACCAAAACTAAAACAGAACCATCCAATCTTCAAGTCTCCAACATTTTAGCATATTCGTCATCATACATACAATGGACGAGTTGTCAGAATTGTCAAGATTCAGTGGACATTTTGAATATAAACATTTTACTTTTACAAACGAATCAAACACGAACAAATATTTTAGTTCATCAATTAAGGAATAAATAAATAAGCAATAAAGAACATGAATGCAATTGACACTTTGAATCATTAATTGATTAGTTTGCAGCTCTATTCAAAGGGTTCTTCATGAATTAGTTTTTAGTGTAATTTTGATGATGATTGAACCAAATCATCAACTATTATTTTAGAGATTTGAAAATAGTGCCATATATTATTATACTATACAAAGTCAAAGGTTCAATATACATATGTTTACATAAGTTTGGTTGGTTAGGTTGAATGGTTAGACTTTTCATTTATCAATTTGTTTGTTGGTTTAACAAGAAATAATTTAGGTACAAAGATAATAATATTGTCAAAAATTTAATGAAAATACAAATGAAAAGAGTTTTTTGAGTGGGATTACCCCAATCCGCTAATCTCCAAAATAGAAAGGTAATGGAGTTTTTTGAGGAGTTCAATTCACGTGCAGACCCAGGGCAGGGCTAGCGTGGCCCGGTTTGGGTGTCCGGAATTTATACATTTGGGAGAAAGGTAATGGATATACTCATATATGCACTTACCAAGAAACAGTTTTTCATTCCATTCCCTTTATTTTTGGGCAGTTTTTCTGAGAAAGATTCTGTGAGTGTTGGTCTTATAGATTCATTGATAATCACATTAACACAAAGTCGGTAATTAGATTAAGTAATTTTTCCCAAACCTACTAACCAACCAAACCTTAATTATTCATGTATTATTATCTCATTATCTTTCCCTCTTACAAATTATTCAAAATGCATGTTGTAGAAACTATTTGGATTAATTTGAAACCTTTATAACAATAGTTTACACTAGATCAAGTTCAATGGTACTTTTTTTTAAAAATTTATTCTTAAAAATAATATCCTACATCAACTTCATAATAATTTATAAATTAATTAATAAAATCCTCCGTTTGGATGAGCTATTTTTGGATTATATCATGACATTTTTTTTCTTGAGATTTGTTATGAGAAAAGAATATTTTGAGAGTGTTTGGAATGAATGATTTTATTTCGTTGGGATTTGTATTGAAGATTTTTTTTATTAATAAAAGTTTGAAATTTAAATTTGAATTAGTATTTTATTAGTTTATTTTGGTGGGAATTGTGTTAAGAAGAATTATTTATTATTAAAATTTAAAATTCAAATTCAAATTCAATATATTATTAATAAAAATTACTGTAGCAAAAATAATTACTATAGCATTGTTTTGTGTTTTAAAATTTTTGATGAAAAAGTTGAACTAAACAAACACACCATTTTGCAATTGTGAAATAAATCACAAATATATGTATGTCCAAACAGACCCTCTATACAATTAATTTTAAATTGAATGTATATAAATTTCTAACATGAAATTGGAGTTTTAAATTTTGCCTTTTCATATATCAATGCAATTGAGAAATGAAATGTATCAATGCAATTGTATTTGAATTCGTCTCAATAATTGTATTAGGAATCTTACTTCCACAATGTTCCGATCCATCCCGAGTGATGAATTAACAAGACTTTTGATTCATGACAAACATAGTCAATCACTCAACTGATTTGAATATGTTTCACACTAAGATTTCAACTACCATTCAATTTTGGAATTACCAATCCGAATTCATGTTGTTAGAGCTACAATTTTTGCAACAATTGGTTTGATTTGAAGCGGGTTTATACATATAATAGCTAGTTAATCGCAATTTTAATGTGCTATAAAAGTAATAAAAAAAAGAAAAAATTGCAAAAAACATCTCTCACATTTGGTTAAAAAAAATTTTCGTCCCTTACATTTCAAAAGATGCAAATTTGTCCATTATATTTGGTTGATAAAAAATATCGCCCCTAACATTTCAAATGAACCAAATTCATCATTTACATTAAAATATTGTACCAAATTGGTCATTCCATCATTTCTGTTAAAAAAAGATATGTAAATGGGTGGAAGGGCCAATTTGATAAGTTATTTTAATGTGAGGGACGAATTTGCATCATTTGAAATGTGAGGAATGGAAAAAGATTTTTAAACAAATGTGAGAGATGCATTTGTATTATTTGAAATGTCAAAGATAAAAAAGTTTTTCAAACAAATATGAGAGATGTTTTTTACAATTTTTCCTAAAAAAAATTAAAATTGCGATTTCAATGACGTTTTATGTATAAACTCTTATATGAATTAATGGTTTCACAAGAGATATTGTGTTTTTGCAAATACAAATTGCTTCATCTAAATGATTGATTGCTTCCAATTTTCTGTATTCATCCTCATCTACATTGTTAGAGACACATTTTAGGCATAGTTTACCACAAGCCAAAAAAATAATAATAATAATAAAGTTGAAATACAATTACAAAACATAACTGAAGTATTTAACTATTTGCAAGAACAAAAATTAGAAAAAGAACAAAGAACACATAATCAAATTATGTAAACAAAGCAAGAAAAACATCAAAGAGATCAAAAGATAAAAAAAAAATGATTCAAGAATTCTCCCAATTTCACATTCTTTCCTTAAGAGAAGTAAGCATGCCATGCACCATTTTTCCAGTATTTGATGCGAACTTTTGGGATGTTGGCAATGATTTGATATTCCACACTTTGTTCATCTAAACTCTGCACTTTTCGTATCAACTCATCAGACAAATCGTACAACCAAAGAGATTTTAATTTGTTCAAGTTTTCAATCCCAGAAGGCAACTCTTCCAGTAGTTTACAACCAGTCATGTCCAGCTTCTGCAG
The DNA here is from genome assembly GCA_016586305.1 of Ophiorrhiza pumila. NCBI lineage: Eukaryota > Viridiplantae > Streptophyta > Magnoliopsida > Gentianales > Rubiaceae > Ophiorrhiza > Ophiorrhiza pumila. The sequence continues at coordinate 32,291,501 of BLIW01000008.1, read as the reverse complement.
ATTAGGCATGGAGTTTTCTTCCATAGTCACCCTTTTCAATCTTTCTAACTTTATAAGCTTTAACTTCTTCAGTTTTCGAAATCCTCCGGCCATAAAACTCAGTGTCTCACCTTCATATGCTTGAATGAGTGTTAATGATATCAAATTTGGTAAATCTTGAAGAGATCTTATTCCTCCCCCTCCTAGTTCATCATCATCATCATCACGATCTTCATCCCTCAACCCACTGTTATGCAAACGCAAGATTGTCAAACCTTGAAGAGAGATTAACCATTGTGGTACTCTCCCTAAACGCCCCTCCAGCATTAGCCATTTAAGAGATTGAGGTGTTGATGATAAAGGGATGAAATCTTGAAGGGTTTCATCTTCTTTGATTGAGGAGATTGACAATGATCGGAGGTTTGTCAGCTTCACGAGGGATGAAAGGAATTCTTTCCCATCTTCCCTTCTCAGCTTTGTAATGTTTAAGTTCGTTAGCTTTGTGAGCTTCCCTATCTCTCTTGCTATTTTGCCATTATCTGCTTCAATAACATACAAATCCTCCAATGAAAGAAGTTTTCCAATTCCATCTAGATATTTAAAGCCACGCAGAGTGAAGTTTTCTGCATAATTGCCAAAGGAAGCTACGAAAATGGAACGAAGTTTCTTTAGCTTTAGAATTTCTGCTGGCATCTCTGTCACATTTGTTTGGGATAGATTTAAAACTTCGAGGTTCTGAAGCTTTCCTATAGATTTCGGGATGATTTGAACCTGAGTATGTTGAAGACAGAGATATTTGAGATGAAATAATTTGAAAACTTCTTCAGGGATATCTTGCAATGATGCTCCTCTCAAATCCAACACCTTTAGCAACTTTGAACCACCATGTAAAAACTTGGATAATGCTGAAATGGATAGAGGGTTTATGTATCCAAAGAATTCCATGGATCGAAGATTCTTAAAGCAATCTTTGATGTTGAACTCCTGTGGCTGTGGATTATCAAGAAAATCATGAATTGCTAGTCGTCGAACTTTGTCAAACTTTTGCTCCTTGCAATGGTAAAGTCCAGTGGCTAAAACTAAGAAGTTTTGTTGTCTAGATTTAGAAACAATCATGTCACGTAGAAAATCATGAACACGACAAAATCGTAATGTTCCATCATGCCATGTACGCCAAACTTGGATTAAACTTCTGTTGATGAGTTCATTGGCATACATTGTAGCAATTTCTATAGATGAAATTCCCTCTTTCTCTTGAACAAATCCTTGTGCAATCCATTTATGAAGTAAATCACTCACATCTATCTTATGATCTTCAGGATATATGCTTAGATATAAGAAGCAACTTTTGAGATGGTGAGGCAAATCATTGTAACTAAGGAACAATATCCTTTTGATTCTATCAAGTTTACCATTTCCAGATTCTAGTTCACCACTAAGGCTATGAAGAATCATTTCCCAATCTCCTATTATGTTCTTGTCCTTCAGGGCTAAAACACCACTAATTGCAACAATTGCCAGTGGTAGACCGTCACATTTCTTGAGTATTCTTCTTGAAACATCTTCTAGATAATAAGGACAGTGATTGGTTTGAAAAGTTCTATTGCAAAAAAGCTTCCAAGATTCTTGATCAGATAATGGCTCCATCTTATAGATGTAGTCATGAGATTTTAAACAAGAAGCTGAGGCTATATCGACTATTCGTGTAGTTAAAATCACACGACTACCGTGATTTCCATCCGGCAAAACATATTTAAGAGCTTCCCATGAATTTATACTCCAAACATCATCAAGGACAAGAACATACCTTCTATGTTGAAGGAAATCTTTGACAAAAGAACTTAGCCGAATGACATCCATGGATTCCACTTGAGGAGGGACTGGTTCCCTGATCTCGTCGTACAGTTGTTGAATCAGGTTCTTAATGGTCGCCATGACTTGGAAAGTTTGAGAAATAGTTAACCAGACATGGCACTGAAATTGTTTCTTCAAAGTTGTATCATCGTAAACTTTTTTCACAATGGTAGTCTTCCCAATTCCACCCATTCCCACAACTGAAACTATTTTCAAGCTGGAGTTATGATCATCAAGGATTCTTGAAATGAGCTCCTTTTTGGGTTCATCAATCCCAACAAGTTTATCTTCTTCAATAAGAATCGAAGTTGCTCGAATGTCATTGTCTAAATTTGGCACACTGGCAGAGATGGATATGGGCTGATCATGATATCTCTTATGTCTTTCAGAAATATCAACAACCCTTGACTTGATGGTTTTCACCTCAGAGATGATCCTATGGCGAGCTTTTAGATTCTTGATTGACCAACAGATCTTTTGAAGGAATCCATAGAATCCATCAGCTCGATGACGACGAGAAAATCGCATTACAAATTCACCAAGAACATCTTCTGTGTCGTAAGCAACTTCACGAACTTGCCTGATCCGTTCTTGAAGATCAGAAACATGATGATGATGATGATCAGAATCTTGTTTAGCTTCAGCATCTCTAAGAAAAGCCCTCATGCTTCCCAATTCATCCCTGATGAACTGGACATCTCGTTGAAGTCCTCGTCCTAAATTAACATGCTGATCATGGAGAAAGATTGAGAGCTCGTTGAGTAGGAAGCCTACAACAATCTCTGCCATTTCTGAGTCAGCTAAAATATATGTCTGCAGGGCTCTGAATAGTTTGCAAAAAAAAAAATGATGGATATGAATCTATGATGCTATATATTAGTGTTTGTTTGGGTTCTTTGTGAGTATTATTTAAAGAAAATTTAGGAACCATTGCTTAATCTCTTGGATTTTGTAAGTTGTATGGAAATTACCCTTGAAAAGGGATTGCACATTTTGTAAGTTGTATGGAAATTACACTTGAAAAAGAATAGTTCTTGAATTTTGATGAGAATAACAATTCACTTCTTCTAGTGGATGAATATTTAGTATGTAAAGACATTTTTGCATAGAATGTTTCTTTTCCAAAGACATTTTGTAACCAAATATAATGTTATATGCTGTCAACAATCAAGTCATGAGCCATGAAACTCAACTAACAACTTTTAAAAAAGGAAATTTTTGCATAGAATCTTTCTTTTCCCAAGACATTTTGTAACCAAATTCAATGTTTTAAGCTGTCAACAATCAAGAATCAAGTCATGAGCCATGAAACTCAACCATAACTTAGTGACAATAACTACATGACTTAAAATTGCTGATGCCATCACTTGCATCATCAATTCAACTCTGCTTTGGGACTTTTTGCTTTGGGACTTTTTGCTGACATTTACATGTTCTTAGCTTGAATTTTCAACTGTTCTTTATAATGAACCCTTTTTCTTAGTCCTATCACATTTTGTCAATTTAAGGTGACCATTTATATATATATATATATATAAAGTTTATACAATTTTATGATAACTTTTGTGACACAATATGTTTCAGTTTTTATTATAGAAAATAAAACAACACTTGATCTCCTAATGCGAATTCAAATATGAAAGAGTTAATTGCAATTTCTGTGTGCAATAAATACGAAAGAAAAAATTAAAATCACAATTTTAACAACAATTAATTGTGTTCTAATATATAAATTGATTCCGCTTGTAAAAAAAACACAAAAAGATGACTTAGTAATACATTATTTTTTTAATGTTACGCATAATTGTATTGGAATAGAATAAATTGATAAGTCAAGCATAAGCTCTTACTATCAGATCCTTGAATTAACAGTGATGAAGTTCTATATAGCTATTAAAAAGCTAAAAGGGTTTTCAAAATGGAAGAGTAAAACAATAAGAAAGCAGTAGAACCCCAAAAAATTATATGTAAAGCTTCCTCCCCTAAACCCCAAAAAATTTAAAAGCAAGAAAAATTGAGAATTCTTTGCAACTCTGCCAGTGAAATTAATATTTGCTGAAGACTGATCCTAATCAAGCAAAACTGGAGTGTGCAGGCAGGCAGGCCGAAAACAGTTTGTGTTCCATCCTCAACTCTCGTCATCAGAGTAGCCAAATTTTTTCTTTGTAGCTTTTGGAGCATTTGCATCGATTTCTCTGAAGTGTGCACCATATAACTTGGATTCCTGCAACAACATAAGATCTTGAGCTTTTCCAATTTACCCATATATTTTTCTGATATTCGTCAACTTCTTTTTCGATTTTTTGTTCGCATAGGGTTTTACAAACTCTATAGAACTGTCTTGATGCAACAAAAACAACTAAGTTTTCACTTCAATAATAAAGTCAATTATATGGATCACATTCCGTCACTATGTTCTATCTAAACTCATTTTTTCATTTATATTTAAACGCAAATTATAGTTTAAACATACTGTGCACCTTCTTTTTAACATGAGTTCCGAAGTTCAAAAGGGTAGCAGGTACAACCTGCCCAGCTTCTTTCAGAACATTTATCAACTCCCCAGCAAGTCCCTATGGCAAAAATTCCAATGTAAATTTATCTTGTTAAAAAAAAGGGAAGAAGAGAAAATGATTCAAGTTTAAAATGATTATATCAGTTTTCTCATGAATTTCAGAAGTACCTTGTTTTCTTTCGTGAAGAATGTGTGAGCGACACCCTTCTTACCAGCTCGTCCAGTCCTCCCAATTCTGTGTACATAATCCTCTGTTGTTAAAGGAAAACTGTAATTGATCACAACTTCAACATCAGGAATATCTAATCCTCGAGCAGCCACGTCGGTTGCTATCTGCAAAAGTGTAACTTTACACTAAGAAACCAGCCTTCCACTAATAACCAAAGAAAAAGTTCTTCTTTCCAACACATTGACTTAATTTTTCCAAGGAAAAGAATCCAACTTCTCTACTATTCTACCAGCATACCCAAGCAGAAATAAAAAATTTCTCTTTCTGGGATGATATTCGGCATTCAAGAAATGTGCCTGCGGCTCAATAATGTAAACAAGTTATAGAAAGAACAATACCAAAAAAATTTTGAAATCACGGTGCCAAAGGAGGAGAGTGGAGAAAAACTAGGGAGGAGGTATTTATTAACCATGTCAAAGTAGCATCTAGAGCTTAATGATAAATTAATGACGGGAATGGTGAAGAAACGTGGGCTAGATCTTATGATCTCATTTTATTAGAAAGTAAATGATATTAATTATCCAAAGAAAAAATAATGATACAGTTATGTAAAAAAAAAAGTGCTTTAGACAAGGGCAAAATATAACTTTCAGAATTCTTTCATACCATTAGAGGACAACTTCCCTCCTTAAACACTGATAGGGCCTGGTTACGGGCATGTTGTGCTTTGTCACCGCTTATGGAAACAACCTTCCACCCCCTAAAAACAAGCAAATAAAAGAGGCATATTAAAATGGCAGCTTGAGCTGAGGCAAAATCGAAAACGATAAGGGAAAGTTCATCAAACAAAATACCTAGATTAGTGTATATAAATAAAGATATTATCCAAATAAAGAAGTACTGTATTGCATCTTTTTTACTTGTATCCTCAACATGAGACTTGTAACAAATAATCCTAGGCAAGAATTTTGCCGAATCAAATTCAAATCTAACTAACTAACTAAACACTCAGCAAAGGAAAGAACTTCATATTACCTTTTTGATAGCATATTTTCAACTCGAGATGCTTCTTTCTTGTATAATACAAAAACTAGTACCCTATTCCTGCTCAACAGATAAAACAACAAATTTAAAAAAAAAACAAAGCTCAGCTGGACTGTGTCCTTGAATATATGAACAAGGCAAACCACAAAAAAGAAAAAAAGAAAACCAAACAAGCTACATTTCATTTCTAACGCACTTCAAAACCAAGATGCTTAAAACTTCTAGACAGCCATACACAGACTATACAACAAATATACAACCACTATTGAATATACCTTCTTGATTTGTGGTACTTTTCCAACAAATTTGCCAAACGTTCATCACGTGCTCGATCATCCAAAACCTTCAAGTAAACAAGTAGACAAAGATCAAGAAATTAATTTACACTTACAAATAAATGTGTTTGATGTTAATCTAAGTCCTACACAAATAACCTATACCTCCACAATTTGCATGACATCATGGTTGGCAGCTAAATCCTCAGAACCGACGACCACCTGTAACACGGCTCACAATTCTTATCGAAATAACGGAAGTCAAAGCAGCAACAAAGAATTCCAATCTGATTTTCACACCTTAATTGGATGGGGATCCATAAATTCTTGAGCTAGTTGGTGGACTGGTAGAGGCCATGTCGCACTGAACATTAACATTTGGCAGGCTGTATGATTGCCAAGATTTGAATAGCATATAAATTACTATTAGTAAATATATGCAATGAAAAACTTTACAAAATTGAACCTAAAGGCCACAAAAGCGACAATAAAATTACCGAAGCCAAAAAGACAGGAATTTCCTTGAAAGAACAAACTTGCAACACAACATTACAGAAAAAAAAAAACCGAATGCAACATAATCACTGACTATAACATAAATAAAAAATGATTAATTGATACAACTAAAGCCATAGATTCTCACTATCCAAAAGAATAGCAAATGGAAGGAATCAAGTAAAAAGCAAGACGAATAAAGACCACACAGGACTGATGAAGCTTTGCACGCTTAAAATCCCTGCAACTGTGCTATCACAAAAAAGGCCTTCAGCAATAGAAAATGAGTAGAGGAATGTAAGTTCAAATAAGAAGCAAAAATCATATAAATGATCAAAGCTATGAAATTATTTGTCATACATTCATACTTATAATGAATTTAAGTCAGATCACAACTTCGTCGATGAAAACTTAACTAGCGACAATAAGTAGACACCTGAATTACATACCAGAGCATGTTTGGCCCAATATAGCACGAACCTCTGGTTCAAAACCCATATCAAGCATCCGGTCAGCTTCATCTAGTACCTAAAAAAGTCGGGGTTAAGAATCACTCCTCCTGGCTTCAATGTTGATTCACATATTCCAATTCGTTTAGTTATCACATTTGTATTGCAAGAGGTATGCAAATCAACATATAAGGTCTGAAAATAATAATACATAAAGAAACTCTTAAAAAATTACTAATGAGAGTTGATATAATAGTTGCCATTTTCTTTCAAGAGATCATACCAAGAAACCAATTATAACACTTGGAGCAGTGTCATCATACTAATCCCATTTAACCTCCGGACATAACTCAAAGTCTGTGAACACCTTCTGAAGGTATGAGGTCATTAGTCAATGCCGTAAATTTTTCTGTTTAAAGCAAAAGATATAGCCTAGGACACAAAGTCATAGAACCATTCCAAAAAGGTAACCTCGGACTCATCAAAGGTGCCATGGTCCTGCATGAGGTTTCAAAATAGGCAATCACCATGACTGTTCCATCAAGGTTTTAAACTGTCAACAACAGCACAACTATATACAATGCATATGCCTTTAAATAATTATTGCAGTTCGATAATGAAAGCCTCTGGACTCCAAATATTCAGTTGAATCTCCTAGATTATCAGGATTTGATTGAATATAATCTACTCTGTATGAACTGAATCATATAAACTGATCAAGGAAGAAAAAGATATAAATGATCCAAGTATCTCTCAACTCTGAGCAACCTAACTGCTACTAGGCAATTGTTGCACCTGTTAAAACAAGGTATAACATAAATTCCAACATGCTCCTCCTCTCACTCATAATTAGAAGGGCCATGAATACTCCTCATTCTCAACCAACTACTTCATAACCTCCATGTGGAAAAGAATCTCAATCCCAATCAGCTAGCATACACAATTTACCATTGTGTTTTGCAGCAGAGGAAGCATCCCCTATTGTAAGCCAACGTTTGAGGTTTTGCAAATGTTGGTCATTCACTTCTTATTATCTGAAGAATTAGATTTAAACATCACTGAAGAAAATTCCTATGCTAATTCAGACTTCCTAACTAGAAGAGTAAAGCAGAATCAGCAGTTGGTTCATGGAAATAGGATTCTGGAGCAGCACCTTCACTTAAGTTTGACAACTAGAATTGAAAGGCCACAACTACCTAGGAGGTCCCAGGCTTAATGTTTATTAAACTCTTTCTGCTTGCAAAACAAGCCTGCAGCGAGTAATATGTTACAGGAGTTAGGCTGCAACATCTAGCCCTTTCCAGCTAGGCACTCGTATGAGTTTACCCCTGAATAGGGAGTGAGAAAGGCAAGTCCTTTGTGTTTCTCAAAGTTTTACTTGTATATATCATCACATGCATAACCCAGTTCCAACTAGGAACACCTAATGTTAAAAGGAAATCCAATACTACTTTTCATCTTAAATTTTACAAACACCATACAACAACAACAACTAAGCCTTTATCCCACTATGTGGGGTCAGCTACATGGTTCATACTTCGTCATCATATTCTATCTATAAACATGGTGTTTTACAAACACAATACATGAAAACAAAAATAATTTCAAAAAAAATTAATATCTACTCACCACAAAGGACACCTCATTTAGATTGCATACTCCCATCTCCATTAAGTCCCTTAGACGACCTGGCGTCCCAATAACAATGTCCTGGGGAAGGAGAGGAGATGTAAGTCTAATCTATTCAAGCAACATCAGGAAAACAAACTTAAGGAAACAAGTTTTGTGGCATCAGAATGAAGAAAATTGTGCAAACATAAATCATTGGCCAGAGACCAATAGCAAATGTCGCTACAATACAAACATGCTATGCTTCTGGTCCTACCAGACCTTGTACTGTTTCAGTTCTCTTCCTCTATCATAACAGCAAAAAGATTCTCTCTCTTTAAGTAATATCAAACAAATGAGAAATCTACCTTCCACAGTACCAACCGAAAATGGGTGCATTCACAATTCAGTTTCCAATATTTCCAACAGATTCAGATGTTTACATATCGAACAATGGAACATTATCCATACATGCAATGACAAAACTTCCTCCATCACCTATAGCGTTAAGCCATTTACACGTACCCTGCATGCTAAGTACTTTATTGTAACTTGCAAAATGCCAGATAAGGTCAATGGAAATGCACCTCAAAGCCTAATAAACCAAACAAAACAACCATAATCCTTCCTCTAAAATCAATTATCCAGCTAGCATCCTATGAACCCGTATCGTGCAGCACCCTTGAACACAAACAACTGAAAACAGTTTCTTAAAGACTATCATAAACAGGCTTCAGATGCTCCTGCATCATTCAGCAACTATATGTATGAGAATGTCCTGATTAGAATGTTTACAATGACACGTTTTATGCCTTAAAAGTGAAAAAAACATCCTAATGGCTAAAAAATAGCTATTAACAATATTATTCCATAGACAAAGAAGCACTGAACACATTAACAATCTTAAGCATCTACTCTAAATATGAGAGGGTATTTAGATGTAAAACCTAAGGAACCATACCACGCCTGATTTTAAAGAAGATATCTGAGGTCCTTTTGAAGTTCCTCCATATAAACAGACAGACTTCACTCCACTAGGTTTCCCAGCATCACATAGAACATCTGCAATCTGTTCATTCACATATTGACACCATTAGGCCACGCGCTGAATTAAGATATGGATATAAAAAAAAAATAACACAAAGGTATAGTTAATAAAATTAAGAATTCCGTATCCATATGTATTGCAAAACAATAAAAATTACAACAAATCCCTTTTTCCAGTAAACCTTCATCAGTCGGCCACTCTACAAATGACATATTCCAGAGATACCTTTTTCTTTTTTCCACATATTGGATGTGACAAAATTAGCATTGTGAAGTGTGTTCTCAGGCCATTCAAATCTGCCTACGGGATCAGAACAAACCAGCCATTTATTTTATTTCAAGTGTCTTCACATTTAAGAGCCAATAAGGGGAGAGGGAGAGTCCTAAGAAGGTCAATGCTAGAGAGCTTCTGAAAAAGCTCATATACTTGTTCGTGGACTATATACATCCAACTGACTATGACAAAAAACAAATAAAAAATTGCACACAATTTATTCAGATACCAGTCTAAAAGCTAACAAACAAGGGATTTGCAGTATATGTGCTTTTACACTTGCTCTCATTACACTTCATATCAAAATTGCCTACTCTTTAAACCAACTCAAACAAATAACATCTCAAAAGCCAAGCAGAAAATAAGATGAGAGCAGACACACAGTTTAGTACTAGAAGACACATTCCAGGATAACAAAAGACATACTTGTTGAGCTAACTCTCTCGTAGGTGAAAGCACAAGACAAAGTGGATTGGCTCTCTTAGACGTCTTACTCTTTGGCTTATTCAGAACATGCACAATAGCTGGAACCCCAAATGCCAATGTCTTGCCTGATCACACAAGCAAAACAAAAACATAAACATAGACGTAAACATCGTAAGATTAAAAACAGAAAAAAAATACGCATATTCAATAAATTACCCGATCCAGTAGCTGCAATGCCAATAAAATCGCGACCATCCAATAGAAAAGGCCAAGAATGGGACTGAATCGGAGATGGTTTATCAAAATTCTTGCAGCATTCCATCACATTATCTGGAAGCCCTGAATCCCCAAATGATTTCAAAGGCTTGTACTTTGTATCATTCACATCTTTTCCAGACATCACCACACTCCCATTACTTTCACTTACCTCCACATTTTCACCACCACCAATTCTCTTGCTCTCTTTACTTTTCTCAACAAACCCATCAACAATTTCCTTCTGATCATCACATTTCTCAGCTGCCCCATTACTCAAGCTCTCTTTTCCTCCCTCTTCTTCTTGCTTGCTCTTCTTCTTCTTTTTCTTTGATTCCTCAACTGACCCATTAACAGTTTCAGTCTTTGCATCAAAATCAGGCAACAACCCATTATTCACCGAATCTTCCTGACTCTGTTTCTTCTTCTTTTTCTTCTTTTTCTTCTTTTTCTCGTATTCCTCGATTGACCCATTAAAAGTTTCGGTCTTTTCATTATTTGGTGCCAACCCATAACTAAAAATCTCTTCTTGTCTCTTTTTCTTATCTTTTTTCGACTCTAGAACAACCTCTGGCTCTGCTTCAGCTTCTTCATGTTTTCTCTTATGTTTGCTCTTCTGCTTCTTTTGAGCTATCTTTTCACTGTTATCCATGGTTTTTGAGGGCCGGGGTTTCACTAATGAATGGAGTTGTTTTATGCTTATGCTCTGAATTGCCGACTCAGAGGTAAAACCCCCAGAAAGCCCCAAAGTTTACAAAGCCAAACAATGGAGATTTTTCTAGGGTTTTTGAGGATCTGGAGAATGCCCCTGGATTTGTGGGTAAATTACGAATTCAAGGGATTTAGATTTTAGTCCCTGATAATTGCGGTTTATTTTAGTTTTGTCCTTGTTATTTAAATTGGACAACATAACAATTTATCCCTATTGTTTACTTCATTTTTTGAAATTATTTTTTTCCACAAAAATAAGGAGGGGCAATCACAAAGATAACATAAAGAATTAAGAATAAACTGAAAAATATCACTCTCAAGTATCAACTATAGATGGGTTATAATATACCTCAAATTTTCAATTTTAGCATTTTACCTTTTTAAAGTATTTTTCTTTTAGTAAAATGCATTATTTTCGTGAAAAAGAAAAATTTATACCAATTTATCCTAATTATTCATTTTATATTTTTAAAATGTCCTATCAGATGTTAAATATAAATTATTCACATTCACTTTCTTTTCACTACTGTATTATTTTAAGAAAATTCGACAAAACAGTCACTAACATTATACAAAAAAAAAAATTATTTTTTCATTCACATTAAAAATAATGCATTTTAGTCACTAGTATTTAAAAAATGCACAAAATTAGCCACCAATCAAACTCTCTTAATTTTGTTTTTAGATAAAGCGTACTTTCGTATCATGTACCACTTAATAAAGTGATAAAAGTAGAAAATCGATTTATTATTCAACCAAAACCCTTCATGATTTATTCATATTCCGCTGCTAATGGAGAAAGAATCCACTCACAAAAAGTGGTCAATGATGAATAAACCTATTGTAATGAAGGGTTTTGTTTGAAGAATTATTCAAATTTTTCACTTTTACTCTTTCACTAAATGGTCTGTGATGTTTACGTGGGTTTTCTCTATTAAAAAAGTTAACAGAGTTTGGTTAAATGGCTAATTGATGCATTTTTTAAATTACAATGATTAAAATGCATTATTTTTAATGTGGATATCAAAATATATTTGTTAGTGTAGTGCTAGTGACTATTTTGACAAATTTTCTTATTTTAAATTCTAAATCAAAACAAAAAGATTATAAAGGAGCGAAGAAGAAAACAACCCAAATGACTGACTGTTAAATCTATTGAATATTTAAAAAAGAATCGTTAGTGATTCCAAACTTTATAGGTACAATAGAGAATGATATTTATGTCTTTTTTTATTTTAATTTTCACATGAAATTATTAAATTGATCTAACATGCAAAAAAAAAAGTTTAAAGAAGTAAAATACCAAAATAAGTGTAAAGTGTATGTTATAACCCAACTATAGTTTAACACAAAAACTCTTATGCAACAAGATTAATGGTGGACGCCCACACGCACATGTATTATAATTCGCCTATAAAGTATAATATTTTGCATATTAAGTATCAATGTTAGCATACAAAATATCATAGCAAATATTATTTTGTGTGGCGTATAAAGTATCAATTTGTCGCGTATAATGTATCAATTTTTTCGCATATAATGTATCAAATTTTCGCATAGCATGTATAAAGTATCATTTTTTTCGTGTATCGTGTATCAATATTTCATGTACAAAGTATCATTTTTTCGCGTATCATGTATAGAGTTTCAGTTTTTTGTGTATCATGTGTCAATTTTTCGAATATAAAATATCATTTTTTTCGCGTATCATAGATAAAGTAATAATTTTTTGCGTATCATCGATAAAGTATTAATTTTTCACGTATAATGTATAAAACATCAATTTTTCGCATTATTGGTGTATCAAGTATTAAGTTTTACGTATCAATATTAATTACAAAGTATATCATTGTGATAGGCGTATAAAGTATTAATTTGATCGCACGTATCAATATTTGAAATGAAAAGTTATACGCAAAAAAAAAAAAAACACACACACACATAAGTATTCGTTGCATATATGAACATGTTTCATTAAAGAATATCTCATAGTTTAAAGTGGTATTTTGCAATTTACCCAAAAATTAATCCCAGCTTAAAATAAGAGGGGACGATTGTTTGCATGCTCGGTTAATGTTTACTCACATGCTGCCATTTTTAAAATGAATATAATTAAGAGGGCTTTGCCATTAATTCTTTCCTTGAGTATCCAAATGCATTGCTAAAAGGAAATACGTACAGCAGCTCATGCATGATGCGAATTTGGTTACTCGATCATCATCGTTGGTGCTCTCTCAAGTCCTAAAACAAATGTTCTATCATAAAAACTGCTCGTGATCAAGTTGATTTATATATACATATAACAAGTGGTTGATATAAAAAAAATGGACAATAATTCATTACAATTTCTTGTTATATATTTCTATGGCGCGTTAAAATCGCGATTACCACGTTGTATATATCATCCGAAGAAACCAACTGATATTATATATATGGTATGCATGCTGATGTCTTACTAGTTTTGGCATCCATCTTTTGTACAGCTGGATGTTTATTCTTGTTAGTCATATGTGTTGGGCATGTCCTACTGTCTGCAAAATTAAGTTGCTCAATGATCTAAACTTTTTTTGGTAAATTAAGTTGCCCAGTTAAGAAAAATTCAGACAATAAAAATTGTTTGACAATTGTAAGTTTGTCAGCCCAGATGTGATTACAGTTTATAGAAGATGATGATTTAGCTATGAATATCAGTAGTTGTGTAAATAAAGATGTAAGAATATATGAAACACACATTATAATTTGATTAGTTCCTCAATGTTAGAATTATTAATGTATTACACAAAAATTCTCCTAAAACTAATTCATATATAAGATTTGGTTCATATATAAAAGACACAATTAATTAATTTTATTCTGATTTTATGGTCAGTTGAAATCAAGATTAATTTGTCATTGCATATGCGAATCCGCTCCATAGGAAATCATCGATTAATCTTGAGTCATTTGTAATTTGGGGCTTAATAATTAATTGATAAAGTTTTCTAAAAATTGATAGTGTTGGAGTGGGTAGAGAACCCTTGCCATCACGAGTCATAAAAAGTAACCTTTTTAAGTTTTAAGTTTTCTCTATGATTCCAATTATGATAGTGATCTATCTCTGAAATTTTAGTAGTGGTCTATTTAATTAATCAGAAATTTTAATTCCTCTGTAAACCAAATTAATTATGATAGTGATCTATCGCAGAGATCTTTAATAATGGTTTGGGATATATAACATCTAGGCAAAACTTGGTGGACTTATTGGTAGATGTTATATATAATGGTTTGGGGTAAGTTTTGGATGGAATAGGATATTGTAAATCAGACCAAATATATGCTTGTACAGTTCCAGTGTTCCACTATTGATCTCATTGTTTAAACCTAAATTAGGCATTTTTCTTACAAATGAAAACAACACTTACCCAAATTGGAAAACCACCAGTACCTTCCCTTTATTTTTTTTTCCAAAAATTTGTTTGGTTATATATGGAAAAGTTAGGTTTAATTAATAGCTATTGAAAACAAAAATGTTAATCAATTATGATTCTTCCTCAATGCTCAGCCTAATTGCATAACAAGATTGAAAATTCACAAAAACTTCTATGATACTTATCCAAATATAAGACGTGCATTTATAGAGGGCTATTTATCGGGTTCAATTCTCAACCTAACTGTCTAAGAAGATTGAAAAATCACAAAAACTTCTATGAGACTGATCCAAATATAAGACATGCGTTCATACATGGGCGCTCACCGGTTTGATTTTTTGGTTTTTTGAGTTGTTTGATTCGATTTGTTCGATTTGAACATCTCTTAACTCAAATTTGAAAATCGAACTGAATTTGAATACAATTTGAAATCGGTTTTTGATTCGTATTCGAATTCAATTCGAAGAAACCCAAAATGATATTTGAATTTAAAAATCAAACTTTAGTTTGAAGTAACCGAATTTGCACAAACAAACTGAACTTGATTTTAGTTTTAACCTAATCCAAATTATCAAATTACATCATAATTTTAGAATTCAAAAAAATAATTTAGTTTAATATTATATATTTTATATTAATATATATTTTTTATATATAAATTCGATTTTCGGTTCGAATCTCAATTCGAAAATTAAACCATGAACTAAAATTCGAATTCAGTTTATCAAAATCAAATTCGAATTTGGTCGAATATTGTACACCCCACGTTCATAGATGAAATGGACACTTAATCACCGTTAAATTCTAATTCTAATTTTTTGTTGCTTCACAAGATACTAAGTACGAAAAATGGTACTCACTAGAACTTTAACTCCTCAATACACACATATACATATATATATATATATGCGCGCGCTTAGTTCCACTGAAATAAGCTGCACTCAACACTCATACAAAGGGAACAATTTGAGGGAAGCTCAAAAAAATAAATAAAATAAAATGGAAATACACATTGTCCTTTTCTTCATCTCATTCTTCTTATGCTTCATCATCAAACAATTTCTCCATGGATCTTCTTCATCCTCAAAAATCCCACCAGGACCCAAAGGGCTTCCTATAATCGGTTCACTCCATGAACTTGGGAATCTTCCAAACCAATCATTAGCTGCCTTATCCAAAATTCTGTTAGAGTTTTAGGTCAAGCAATTCAATATGAAATTGCTTGAAGCATTATACCTGGAATACCTAGCATGCTGACTCCAGCTAGCATATTTATAGGAATACACTAGGGTTAAAACCAGTTAATGGACTCTTGCCCAGTCAGGTCCATTACTAAGGCTCATTATTTATTGGGCTTATATTAGAACATATAATTGGATTATATTAAATATACAACAAATTCATGGTCCAATCATGTCTCTAAAACTTGGTTCAATCACAGCCATAACAGTTTCCTCAGCTGAAGCAGCCAAAGAAATTTTCCAAAAACAAGAACAAATTTTCTCTGATAGGCCTGTCCCTGAAGTGATCACTGCCCAGCCTAATCCTCAAGCAACTATAGCATGGGTTCCCGGAGACAGCACTTGGCGCAACCGCAGACGTATATGCACCACTCAAATGTTTACCACTCATAGGCTGGATTTACTCCAACATTTGAGGCACAGAAAAGTTGAAGAATTGGTGTTCTACTTGAAGAAACATTCTGCCACGGGTAAGCCCATTGATATAGGTCGTGCTGCTTTTGCTACAACAGTTAATATGTTGTCGAACACGATTTTTTCCATTGATATGGTGGATTCAGAGTTTGAAACTGCTCAAAAATTTAAGGATTTGGTTTGGAGGATCATGGAGGATGCCCGGAAGCCGAATTTGTCGGATTATTTTCCGATGATCAGATGGTTAGATGTGCAAAGAGTGAAGAGACACTTAAGGCCAGCTTATAGGAGATTGCATGAAATATTTGAGGAAGTTATTGTCAAAAGATTGGAGGATAGGGATCAGTTGGGGAAGTTGATGAGGAAAGATGATTTCTTGGATGTTCTTCTTGATCAATGTGAGGAAGAGGGATCTGGATTTAATCGTGAAACCATCAAACCATTAATTCTGGTAAGTTTTCATCTATCAAGATTCATAATTCAATACACTTGAATGCTATGGCATCAGTACTAGACTTGGTCGACGAAAAGGAAAAAAAAAAACTAAAAGAGGTTTTGTTTAATCAAAAGCTAGCAAAAACATTATTATTTTTCTTTTTTCAATTGGATTTCGTGTGACTGAATCTGTTAAATTCAAAAAATTAAATCTGTTAAGCGTATTGAAGTTTGGAACATTGGAGACATTCGTAGCACTCCAAATCTTTTGCTCCATTCCCTGTTGTAGTTTATAAATACACAATACAATACGTATATTTAACTAAAACTCTATAAGGTGATTAGTAAAACCTGAAAGATAAATATTAAATACGGGCGTGAATTTATATGAGTAAAACGATTGCAACAAGGAATGTAACATAAGATTCTCTAGGCATTCGTCGTCACAAAATTTCATTGAACACTAACTTTATAACTACTTAGTATAACATTAGACATCAAAATTAGAGTCTTTCCAATATGACAATAAATCATTAATGATTTATCACAAAAACTCATGAGAAATCGATTTATATGTAACATTGTGGTTCATATATGAAATAGATATATAATTAATAATTATTGAAATTGTAATTTTATTTTCTTATCACTTTTATCACGTTGAAATCGCGATTAATTTGCCGTTAAACTTAGTTCACATGAAACCAACATTTGATTATCTTTTCAAATTTATAGCAAAAAGCTGACTATCTTGTAACATATCTCTTGATTCCATTTTCACATCATCACATGATTAAACTAATTCCAGCGAAACCCATAATTAATTCTTAATTAGTCAGCTCTAGGTTGTAAAATAAATAATGGTAAATTCAGTTTAAAATTTGAAATATTTGCCATTTCTTAATCTAGTTGACGATATTCTTTAACAATAAACTATATTTATACCCATTCAAAACCCCTTGAGAGGTTTTGACCTAAAAATTATTGGAAAAAAAAGGGAGGATGGATGGGGGAGAGAATAAACTGAACAAGATTTTGCATTAATCTCTGACCTAACAATCCAATAATTGATGTTACTTCTTCCTTCTCAAATGAAGATCGAGTTAGCTTCACATAAATGGTTTTATATTAGAAGAAGAAATTTGCTGCATGTTTATTATGTTATTGCTTCCTTAGCTGTTTCTTGTAGGTTCATTTTACATCAATGATGGAAGTTTTGCAACCACTTTGGAGAATTAAATTCTCACGACATAATTTTAATGTTGGCTAGTATAACTTAAATTCAACTTCCTGTTTATATAAGTAGCCAGTTTTAGTCTGTCTATCTATCTATATATAAGTAGCTCATTTCTAAAATCGAAAAAAGAAAGAAGACTAGCACAGTCTTACAACCGGCATAAAATTTTGTCATATTTTATAGTATGAATCACATTAAAAGTATAGCCACGAAGTGACCCATATAGTCTGCCTCATTTTCTTTTGTAGAATCCGTTCAATAATACGTCTAATTAATAATTAATGTACATGCAGGAGTTGTTCATTGCTGGAAGTGATACATCAGCAATAACAACTGAATGGGCAATGGCAGAACTTCTTTGCAAACCTGAAGCCATGCAAAAGGCAAGAAATGAAATTATTCAAAAGATTGGATTTGAAAGAACGGTAAAAGAGTCAGATATTGATCAACTTCCATACCTTCAAGCTGTGATCAAAGAAGCCATGAGACTCCATCCACCTGCTCCTCTATTATTACCATACAAAGCAAATAAGGACACTCAAATATTTGGCTTCAACATACCAAAAAACAGCCAAGTTTTAGTGAATGCATGGGCTATTGGAAGAGATTCAGAGCATTGGGAAAATCCCTTATCATTTTTGCCGGAGAGATTCTTAGGATCTCATGTTTTGGATTATAAAGGTAGGGATTTTGAGTACATCCCTTTTGGTGCTGGTAGAAGAATTTGCCCTGCAATACCATTGGCATTTAGGATGACTAATTTAATGTTGGCTTCAATTATTCAAGCATTTCATTGGAAGTTGTCTGATGGAATTACTCCTGAAGAGTTGGACATGGAAGAACAATTTGGTGTCACATTGAGGAAGGCTGTTCCACTTTATGCTATTCCTATCCCTGAACAATATCTTGCAACTTATTATATATGCATGATAATAGTGTATGAGATTAAGAATGGTTTTTCTTATTACGTTTTGCACGTTGTTTTGGACTTTCGGTTACCAATGTTTTACTGGTACGATACCATGTAAGCAATAAACTTATACTTTGTTTTGGGATCAATTTAATCATTTAAGTTTGAGTTTTGACCCGTGAAGATTTATTGAGGTTTCAACATATATATCAAGAATCATTGATTTTGGTCATTGGTGCTTCTAAGATTGGACGGATAGCAAATTTATAGGAGAAATCAAAAACTTGATTTGGTTTAACTATTAGGGATGAATAATTCTTTTTTATATGTTTGCAACTAGGAGTTGAAATCACTCCAATTTTATCACTGCCTTGAGAAATGAAAATACTCCAATTTATCTGCCTTTAGGAAGTAGCTTTGAATTCAGTTTTATTAGTTCATGTTTTTTTAATCCTCTTTCCTTTTTTTTTTTCGAACAAGTATCATTTCGTCTACCATCTCCAAAAAAAAATTATTTTGATCCGTCAACCATAAATTTGTCACATAAAATACTTTTTACATTATTTTTCATTCATTTATGGCCATTTATTATTATGTGACATTTTTAGGATTACCATATATATATTATCACTTGACAAAATGACACTTAAAAATGAAAACAACACTTACCCAAATTAGAAAACCTTTGAGACCATTTCCTTCTGTTTTTTCAATAAATTTGTTTGGTTATGTAAGAAGTTACGTTTAATTAATAGCTATTGAAAACAAAAAAGTTAATTAATTATGATTCTTCTTCAATGCTTAGACTAAGAAGACTGAAAAATCACAAAAACACTAATGTTTTGAAATAACAAACAGGAATACAAACCGGATGAACTACTAAGTCATTGGGTCAGCCTAGTCGTGAAAAAATGAATGACGTCATCATGATGTCATAAACAAATATATTAATAATTAAAAAAGTTCTTATACCTAATTATAAATATTTATTAAATTATAATTAAAACACATAAAATTAATAAAATACCATTAATTCACCTAAATATTAGACATTATTTAATATAAAACATAATAATTCTAAAATGAAAAGAAAAAAAAAGTAGAAATTGTCTCAAAACTTGTGGAGTTTATTTTATTTGGGCACTTATCGAAAAACAACTCAAAATGATAATAAACCACATATATACTATTTATTATTTATTCAATTTATGTGGGTCAAGAAAAAATTTATAGAATAAAATTTTATTCCTACAAATAGCAAATTAGTCTAATTTATAGTATGATTTTATATTAGATCCAAAATTCATCAAATTTGTAAATTCAATAGGCCCATATATTTATAAACTTGAAAGTGACACAAAATTTAAAGTACAAAGAAAAGAAAAGAAAATTAAAATGTAACTATAGCCAAATGAAGGAAAAAAAAATAGGCTCAAGTGAAAGAAAAGTAAATAAGCCCAATTGGAAAAAAAAGTGGTCAAATCGGTCAAACTCAAATTTTAACCGGCTTGATTGGTCAAACTAGAATTTTTACAAATTTTTTCACAATTCGATTTTTTTTTATATAAAAATTGGACTGAATCATAGATCAGTTTATGGTCCAACCAATTGGATTGGCCGATTCCATCCTATCCAATTTTCATAACATGGAAAAATATTTATGAAACCGATTCATAAATAAGACTTAATTCATATATAAAATAAGAATTAATAGAGTTAAAATCATGAATTTAATTTCTTGACCATTTTTATAGTGTGATAAAACCGAGATTAATATGAACCTAAGCCAACCGTTGAAAAATTGTCCTCAATAGAACTTGACCTCCTCAATATATGTGCACTTAGTTCCACTGAAAGATGCTGCACTCAAAGACTCAACACTCATACAAAGGGAACAATTTGAGGGAAGCTCCAAAAACAATGGAATTACACATTCTCCTTTTTTTCATCTCACTCTTCTTATTCTTCGTCTTCAAACAAATTTGTAGGATCGATTTTATTTAATTAACCAAAACACAATAAAGATGCAAAAGGAAAATAAGCCGTAAGGCTTTTAATCAAAGATAAAAACAAGGAATTAATTGATCACACAAGAAAGCAATATAGTATTGCACAAAAAACGAGAAAAGCAATTTTTGGAGGCAATCAAATTTATTTCTTGGACGAAAAACCGAAAGGTTTTTTTAGCTCCAGTAGGCGTCGGCCTTCTCTCTTATTCCTATTATTTTTGTTCTACTAAAAATAACTTAACCAACCCATATATTTATAGGTTAAGAAACTAACTAAAACTAACAAGGATTTGACCAATAATCCTTTTACAATTCTGTTTCCTAAAACAAAACAACAACTAATTAAAATACCAATCTAAATAGGATTTAGTTTAATCCTACATTTGCCTCCCTTAAACTAAATCTGCATGATTAATCATGCCCAAAAGCTTTTTCAATTTCACGAATGTCTCCATCTTCAATGCCTTCGTGAAAATGTCCGCCACCTGATCTTCAGACTTGCAATAGTTAATTGCAATCTCCTTGTCTCGAACCAATTCACGTATAAAGTGAAACTTGATATCGATATGTTTGCTCCGTCCATGAAACACTGGATTCTTTGTCAATTCAATAGCTGATTTGCTATCACAAAATACTGTAGTCGGACCATTTTGTTTATGTTGAAGAAACCCAAGTATCCTCCTTAACCATAATGCTTGCGTAGCACTGTTTGCTGCTGCAATATATTCTGCCTCCGCTGTAGATAATGCAACTACTTGTTGTTTCTTTGAACTCTAAGAAAACACACCAGATCCAGTAAAAAATGCATACCCAGAAGTACTTTTCCGTTGAACTGTGTCACCAGCCCAATCACTGTCTGTGAACCCAAAAAGTTCAACTGGATCACCAGACGAATAAAGAATTCCATCTCCTTGAGTACCTTTAATGTACCTCAAAATTCTCTTTGCTGCTTGTAAATGTGACTGTCGTGGATTTTCCATAAACCTGCTAATCAAACCAACATTAAAAGTAATGTCTGGTCTTGTAGAAGTCAAATATCTCAAACTTCCAACTATACTCTTAAAGTATGTCAGATTTACAGGTCCACCTGTTCCTTCTTTTGTTAATTCAAATTTCCTCGCCAGGAGTCAATATTGGGTTTAGCTTCATTCATTTTGAATTTTTTTAAGATATCTCCTGCATATTTTTTCTGAGAGATAAATATGCCTTGATCAGACTGTAAAACCTCAATTCCAACGAAATATGACATCAGACCCAAATCAGTCATCTCAAACTGTTTAATCATGGCCTCCCTGAATTCAGCAATCATCTCCTGATTGTTGCCTGTAAAAATCAAATCATCTACATACAAGCATATCAAAAGAACATCACCTTGACTAGATGATTTCACATATAAAGTATGCTCATATGGACACCTTTGAAAACCATGATCCACAAAGAAAGTATCAATACGTGTATACCACGTCCTTGGAGATTGTTTTAAGCCATATAAAGCTCTTTTCAACCTGTAAACCTTATCTTCTTGACCTTTTCTTATAAAACCTGCAGGTTGCTCAACATATACTTCTTCTTCAAGAACACCATTTAAAAATGCAGACTTAACATCCATTTGATAAATCCTCCAATTATTTTGTGCAGATAAAGAAATTATCAAACGAACAGTATCAAGTCTAGCAACAGGAGCAAATACCTCAAAATAGTCAATACCAGGTTTTTGTTTGTAACCTTTAGCAACAAGTCTCGCCTTGTATCTATCCACTTCTCCATCAGGTTTATATTTTGTCTTATAAACCCACTTCACTCCAATTGCTTTCTTCTCACTTGGAAGATTTGTAAGCTCCCAAGTATCATTCTTCTCAATGGCATGAATTTCTTCACCCATTGCTTTTATCCAACAATCATCATGAGCAGCATCTTTAAAATCAACTGGGTCACAATCTGCAAATAATGCAAAATTCACAACATCTTCATCAGATAAATTATATTTTGTATTATCACCCACAACATAATCCTGCAATCGAGCTGGTAATTGTCGTTGCCGTTGTGGTCGACTAAACTGTGCAGGAGTTCTTTGCACACTTGAAGATGAAGGATCTTGAGATGGTTGTTCAACTTGTTCTTCATGTTGTCCATTTTCTTCTTCTTCTTCAATCAATAAAGGTAATGGTGGCTGACCAACTGATGTTGTTGGTTCTTTAGAAGACCAATCCCATGTTCCTTGTTCATCAAAAGTAACATCTCTGCTCACAATTATCTTTCTTGTATCTGGATTAAACAACCTATAGCCTTTTGTCTGTAGACTATAGCCAACAAAAATGCACTTCTCTGCCTTATCATCCAATTTCTTTCTCAAGGCATCTGGAACATGAGAATATGCAAGACAACCAAATACTCTTAAGTGACTGATATTTGGTTTCTTACCAGTCCAAATCTCATATGGAGTAATTCCACGATTACACCTTGTACCACACCTGTTCAAAATATAAACAGCACTAGAAACTGCTTCAGCCCAAAATTCCTTGGGCATAGTTTTTGCCAACATCATGGATCTTACCAAATCCATCACTGTTCGGTTTTTCCTTTCTGCCACCCCATTTTGTTGAGGAGTGTACCTGGCTGTCATCTGATGTTTAATACCATGATTCATCAAGAAACCATCACATACAGTGTATTCTGTACCTCTATCAGTTCTCAAGGTTTTAATGTAGTGCCCACTTTGTTTTTCTACATATATCTTGAATTTCTTGAAAACATCACAAGCTTCAGATTTATTCTTCAAAAAATAGACCCATGCTTTCCTGCTAAAATCATCAATAAAGGTGATAAAATACTTACTACCACCATAAGATGGTACCTCAACGGAGCACAAGTCTGAGTGAACCAGCTCCAACAGATGATTAGCTCTCCAAGCCTTGCCTTTTTGAAAAGAATGTCTGTGTTTCTTTCCCTTAATACAAGACTCACACTGTCTAGGAGAAAAATCAATAGAAGGCAGTCCCAAAACCATATTTTTCTTAGAAAGAAAATCCAAACCACCAAAATTAAAATGGCCAAATCTCATGTGCCACAACCACGCATCATTTGAAACAGTGGAACTAAAACAAGTTGAATCACTATAATTAAGGGATATAGGGAACAGTCTACTCTGATTCATGTTCACTTTTGCAATTAATCCCAATCGTGCATCACTGATCATACAAGTTCCATGTTTAAAATTCAAATCATACCCCTTTTCAAATAACTGTCCAAGACTTAACAGATTATGATAAAGACTGGGCACAAAAAACACATCACCAATAAAACTTCTTGACCCATTTTTCAAAGTAATGGGTATATTTCCTTTTCCAAGAACAGGCACAACTGTATTATTCCCAAATCTAACTGAGCTTTTAAATGATTCATCTAAATTAGAAAACAACTCCTTTTTTCCACACATGTGATTACTACAACCAGAATCCAAATACCAATTATCATTCTTTGTTTGTTCACATTCAGCAGTAGAAAATAAGACAGCCTCTTGTTTATTCTCATTCCCATTAGTTTCAGCAATTTGGACATGCACATCAGATTTTGCACCCCAACAATCTTTTTTATAATGACCAAATTTTCCACAATTATAGCATTGTATTTTACTCTTTTGGGAATTATTAGACTGTTGAAAATTAAAACCATTATTTTCTCTTTGCTGAAAGAATTGGTTACCTCTACCGCGACCTCGGTAATTATTTCTACCGCGTCCTCTTCCTCTGGAATTCTGGCCATGAGCATTTGTCGCAGCAACATTGGAGTTATTCTTTAATTTATCTGTCTGGGCCTGCAATGCCTTCTCCGGAGTCTCCTTTTCCACAGAATCATCCAACTTTCCATTAATTCGTTGTTCATGTAGAATTAATGTACCTTGAAATTCTTCAATTGTCAATGTGGACAAATCCTTGGTCTCTTGCGTGACAACGACAACATTATCAAATTTTATGGGCAGTGTGTTGAGAACTTTTTCAACAAATACTTCATCTTTTAATATATGCCCATTTAACTCCATTTCATCTTTAATCGCTGAAAGACGAGTAAAATACGACTCTATGGATTCGGTCTTCTCCATTGTGCAAAGTTCAAACTTTCGTTTCAACATCATCAAATTGTTTTGTTGAACCTTGTCAACACCTCTGTAGGTTTTCTCCAAGATATCCCACGCCTTCTTTGCACTTTTGGCTGTTGAAATTTTCCCAAATACTGACATATCAATTGCTTGATGAATTTGGGACAATGCCAAACTTTCCTTCTTCATTGCACTTGCATCAGCATCTTCGGATAATTCCGCTTCAATGTATTTGATCAAATCAAAGGATTTCAAATGGGTTTCCATCTGAATTCTCCAATAATTATAATTTTGTTTTCCCGTTAGTTTGGGAACAACACAAATTATATTTCCCGACATGGTTAATCAATAATAACCAAGCTCTGATACCAATTTGTAGGATCGATTTTATTTAATTAACCAAAACACAATAAAGATGCAAAAGGAAAATAAGCCGTAAGGCTTTTAATCAAAGATAAAAACAAGGAATTAATTGATCACACAAGAAAGCAATATAGTATTGCACAAAAAACGAGAAAAGCAATTTTTGGAGGCAATCAAATTTATTTCTTGGACGAAAAACCGAAAGGTTTTTTTAGCTCCAGTAGGCGTCGGCCTTCTCTCTTATTCCTATTGTTTTTGTTCTACTAAAAATAACTTAACCAACCCATATATTTATAGGTTAAGAAACTAACTAAAACTAACAAGGATTTGACCAATAATCCTTTTACAATTCTGTTTCCTAAAACAAAACAACAACTAATTAAAATACCAATCTAAATAGGATTTAGTTTAATCCTACAAATTTCTCCATGGAACTTCTTCATCCTCAAAAATCCCACCAGGACCCAAAGGGCTTCCCATAATTGGTTCACTCCACGAACTTGGGAATCGTCCAAACCAATCATTAGCTGCCTTATCCAAAATTCATGATCCGATCATGTCTCTAAAACTTGGTTCAATCACAGCCATAATAGCTTCCTCAGCTGAAGCAGCCAGAGAAATTTTCCAAAAACAAGAACAAATTTTCGCCGATCGGACTGTCCCTGAAGTCATCACTGCACAGCCTAATCCTCAAGCTACTCTAGCATGGGTTCCCGGAGATAACACTTGGCGCAACCGCAGACGTATATGCACCACTCAAATGTTTCCACTCAGAGGCTGGATTTACTCCAACATTTGAGGCACAGAAAAGTTGAAGAATTGGTGTTCTACTTCAAGAAACATTCTGCCACGGGTGCTCCAATTGATATAGGTCGTGCTGCTTTTGCTACAACGCTTAATATGATGTCGAACACAATTTTTTCCATTGATATGGTGGATTCAGAGTTTGAAACTGCTCAAGAATTTAAGGATTTGGTTTGGAGGATCATGGAGGATTTCGGAGAGCCGAATTTGTCGGATAATTTTCCGATGATCAAATGGTTAGATGTGCAAGGAGTGAAGCGACACATAAGGCCTGCTTATAGAAGATTGCATGAAATATTTGAGGAAGTTATTGCCAAAAGATTGGAGGATAGGGAGTTGGGGAAGATGATGAGGAAAGATGATTTCTTGGATGTTTTTCTTGATCAATGTGAGGAAGAGGGATCTGGATTTAATCGTGAAACCATCAAACCATTAATTCTGGTACGTAATTTTCAATAATCAAGATTGATAATTCAATACACTTAGCATGCTATTGCATCACTAGTCATTGATTTATCACAAAAACTCATGTTAAATCGATTTTTATATATATAAGGCGTTATTCATATATAAAATGGATAATTAATCGCATTTAAAATGGTGCGTTCAAATTGAGATTAAGTTGTCATTGCATATTTTAACCAACTTCACCGGAATCTAGATATTGATTTATTCTTTCAGATTTATAGCAAAAAAAGTTGACGATTCTGTAACATATCTCTTGATTCCATTTTCTAAAAAAAAAAAAAAAAAAAAACCCTGAGGCAGGTAAGGTTCACACCATCATGGTCATAATCACATGATTAAACTAATTCCTGCCAAACCTATAATTAATTCTTATGTCAACTCTAGGTTGTAAAATAACTAATGGAAATTTCAATTTAAAAATTAATATTTGCCACTTCTTAATCTAGTTGAAGATATTCTTTGGCTGTAGCCTATATTTATACCCATTCAAAATCCCTTTAAGAGGTTTTGACCTAAAAAAATTTTGAAAAAAAAAGGAAAGCGATGGGGAAAGAATAGACTGAGCAAGATTTTGCATTAATATTATCTGACCTCACAACCCAATAATTGATGTTACTTAAATCTTCCTTCTCTTTTGGCGATGTCTGTGGTGTCAAAGTTCAAATGAAGATCGATTTAGCATCACATAAATGTTTTTATATTAGAAGAAGAACTTGTTACTGATGTCACTCCACAAAGAATTATTGGGCATACACTATCTTTGAGATAGGGACTTAAATGTTCAAAAAATAGTTCGTGAAGAGATATTTGCTGCATGTTTATTATTGCTTCCTTAGCTGTTTCTTGTAGGTTCGTTTACATGAATGATGCAATTAAATTCTCATGACATTTTAATATTGATTAGTATAACTTAAATTTAACTCAACGTACATTATATACAGTTTGCCTGCCTATATTAGTAGCCGGTTCTAGCTAGTTTGTCTACCTATATAAATAGTCATTTTTAAAATTGAAAAAACAAGGAAAGTTGGGATAGTCTAACATAAAATTCTGTCATATTTTATGATATGGATCACATATTCACATTAGAAATATAATGGCGAAATAGAATCGATCTATATAATAAACCTAATTTTGTCATATTTTATGATATGGATCACGTATTGACAAATTCTCCACTCAATCTCTGCCCCTTTTCATTCACAATTAAGGTGTATATATATTACAAAAAGTTGAAGAGAATCCTTGCTCTTAAAGTTCGGTTGATCCTCCTAATAAAAACTCCTAATCACAAAGATATATTTACCTAAAATACAAAGGCTAAATTAAGGAAACATATTCCGGAAAAATATTCCTCAAAAGATATGCACAACAACCTCCTATTTTAGACACAATAATATCGTAATACCCCCTCCCCTCAAGTTGGAGGGTGAAGATCTCGAACGCCCAACTTGCAGAGAAGAAACTCAAATTTCGCTTTCCCCCAAGCTTTTGTAAAAATGTCTGCCAATTGAACACTAATGGAAACGTATGACGGACAAATCAGCCCTTCAGTCACCGCATCTCGAACAAAATGGCAGTCAGCCTCTATATGCTTCGTTCTTTCGTGAAAAACTGGATTTTGAGCAATGTACAACGCCGACTGACTGTCACAATACAACTTCATACCTTTCGGATGTCGCACACCCAAGTCACCTAAAAGTTGTTTAAGCTACTTTCATTCACACACTGTTGCCGCCATTGATCTATACTCAGCCTCCGCAGACGATCTAGACACTGTTTGTTGCTTCTTGGTCTTCCACGACACAGGAGAACAACCAAGTAACACGAACCATCCTGTCAAGGAACGCCGTGTAAGTGGACAACTAGCCCAATCTGAATCACACCACCCTTCTAGACTTAGGTCACTATTAGTGCGAAGCAAAATCCCTTGCCCCGGACTCTTCTTCAAATATCGCACAACCCTGAGAGCCACCTCCCAATGATCATCACGAGGTTGTTGCATAAATTGGGACAAAATATGGACCGAATATACAAGATCAGGTCTCGTCACAGACAAGTAAATCAATCGCCCTACAAGTTGCCTATACGACGCCGGATCCGCAAGTAATGCGCTCTAAGCAAGAGCTAAATTATGATTTTGTTCCATAGGAATTGCTGCAGGCTTTGCTCCCAATAAACCCGTTTCAGAAATTATATAAAATGTGTATTTTCGTTGGCAAAGAAAAATTCCTTTTGGATTACGGGCTACCTCTAGGCCTAAGAAGTATTTCAAAACTCCCAAATCCTTCATATGAAAGCACCTGCCAAGATAATCTTTAAAAATTGTTAATGCAACCTTATCATTCCTACAATAATCAAGTTATCAACATAAACTTGTTGAGTTGTGGAGCCTACGACGTTTGAAGACCTTACGCTGAGTATTCCGCGGATCGATAATTTTTTTTATGTGTAAGGGTCTTTTGGTGTCGGGGGTATTTTGGTATTTTTATCCTCTTTTCGTAGCCCTATTTTTGAGTATATAAAGATACATTTAGGGTTTTGAAAAACTGAGATGAGTGTGTGAGGCAAAAATACCATTGTAACACAATTTCATTATAGTGAAATCTTGCAGTGGCAAAGTGGATGTAGCTCTCAAATTGAGAGTGAACCACTATAAATCTGTGTGTTCTTTTATTTTCGCATTATTTAATCGTTTTCAAAACAGGTTGGATTAGAGTGTTTAATTCTAAAAGGCAACATGGATCATATTTCGCCATCATATTCAACATAACATCAGACACAATCAAGGAAATTAGTTTTTTGTATGTGAGAAACTGGCAGATTGAAGTATTGTCTAAGAAGCATCTCTTTCCTTCTCTCCACTCCAATAACCCTCTATACCTCACGGCCCTGTCTTATTTTCCCACTGCACCGTATTCTCTACAATTCCTTTCTATTTTTAGAGAAATAACAAAGTTACTATACACTTATTGTTTAAAGGAATCATAGTAAGACTAAAACACAGGGAGAGAAGCACCATTAAGAGGTGCACACACTTCATTGATTCAGTAAAAACAATAAAAAGTCCCCCAAGTGGGATGGAAGAAAACACCAGTGGCACAAGTTTGAAGAGAAAAAACAAACATATAGTGCACAAAAGAAACACTCAGGTCTAGCTGTCACGCCCCAATCCGACGTGGCACAGCCACACGAGTGGAGATCGATTCCAAATGTGCGAAGCCTCACTACGAATGCAATTTAATAGTTTTTAAGTCGTCGATTGAACTTATCATTTCATAACATTCAATATGTACAATCTCTAAACCACATTTTCTAATGAACAATATGTACCATCTCAAATCCACATCTCCAACATTTAACATTCAAACCTATATCTTTAATACATGTCACATCTCTCTCCAATCAAAACATTATATACACAACTATACATTTCATCAATAAAAACCATCTTTAACTATATACATCATCGTCAAAATCAAATGTTCCAATACTCCAATATCATTCATTAAAACAAAACATCTATCTTTGATATATGACACATATTCATCCACAAAGCATTATATATACGGCTTATAATCCAATGACGTCATTCAAACTCAAAACGGTACATTTCCTTATAAATCATTCACAATCTATATACATCAACATCCAAAATATCTACGACAATATCCTATTATCTATATATAACCATAATGTACACAAAATAGCTCCAACCACTTCTAGTCATCCACGTAACCTGTACAGGAAACCTTAAAATCTGCAAAAACATAACAATAATGGTGGTATGAGCAAACACTATGCTCAGTAAGTGATATTGACATTCCTTTATCGGTTTGAGCATGTTATATACATAGTATACTTTCATAAAAGTATTTCAACACATGAAAACTCACATTTTGAAACATTTCCAATTCACACACACATATATACAAATAGCAAGTGGCACAATCATTTATCAAATGACATTTACAAATACGTTGTGTATTCAACACTTAGCTCAAGAATGATTCAAGTTACTTTCGGTACACTGGATCCAGTTCCTGACTTTTATAACCCGTCAGGTAGGCCAAATGACAAATGAGTTTCTAGCTACTATAACCCGCTAGATGGGCCAAATGACAAATGAATTGGAACATGTTCCTACCAATCATCCCAAGAAACATTCAAGAGCTCATATACTTCAAATTCATTTAAACATTTCATCAAATACTTTGTTTTCACAAAAGCCACTTCATACATTTCACATAGTCATCAAAATCATAAACTAGTCCATGCTCAATCCATTTTCATATATCACAACATACAATTTCTCAAAATAAGTTTTCATCAAAAGCATATTAAAACATAAAGAAATATCAAACCACTTACCTTTATCAAATTTCCAATATAGCACTTGATTCTTAAGATTTCCACCTCCTATTCAATCCACTTTCCTATAAAACATACATATATGACAAAGGAATCATCAAATAGGACCTAATACTTTTAAACACCATTCTTAACTTAAGAACACTTCATTTTCCTTAAAATTCTAAAACCCATTTATATATATATTATTCTCATAATTTCCTTTAATCAAAATATCATCTCACATTGACTTAAATCCATCTATTCATGTTCTATTCCTAATCAAATGCATGCTCAAATACTTATATAAGGGTTCTTAAACTTATGGGATTAAAACCCATATCCTATCAAAACTAAACTTCCAACCCTTACTAATCTAAAACTCCAAGTAAAGATATTAACATGGAATGATAAACTAGATAGGTTCCTTACCTTATTTAGAATGAAGATGGAGTGAGAATTGCCTCTTTTTCCTCCCTTAATCCTCCCTCTCTTCTTGCCCTAGTGAAAATGGAAAAATGGGGAAGTATGAACAAGAGGAAGAAGAAGAAAATGTGAGGAAGAAGAATGGAGACCAAGTCTTGCAAACAAAGGGGTTTTAAGACCAATTTTTCATGATTTACAAAATAGTCCTTATACTTTTACTTATTTACTAATTGGTCCCTAAATTTTGGTTGGGGTGTTATACTAGCCCTCAGGAATAATGATGTGTAAACAAACTATTCTTGTTTACCTGTGGTACCCATTTTGGAGATACAAAACTAGTAGCTTCAACAACAGACAATCCTGAAGAAACAAGCATTTTTATTAGATTAATCTTCACTGCAGCAGGTACAATTGCCTTCTCATTTTGCAGTCCATCCCTTGGACCAACTTCCACTATCTTCACAAAACTTGGAAGTTTTCCTAAGAACTGCAATAAACAGTGTCACTATATTGCATGGCTCAAACATTATAAAAAAAAAAAAAATGAACACATTACTGCAATATCAAGGAATATAAAGGATTCAGTAAAGTATGGCACAATAACAGTAAATTGCGGCACATAATAAACAGGTTCTAGCAGATGTCAATTATAACCTTGCTTTTCGCGTCTGTGATGGGAGTAACATTGCCGTGAGAGCTAAACTGGCGTGAGATCATGCACATTCTGTCATGTAGTTGATTGGAAAAATGATCTGGCGCTATAACTACTTATTGCCCATTCCGTAGAGATGTTCTTCTTGTAAACTCCTTGCTGCAGAAACCAATTTCAATTTCACTCCCATTCTTTATCAGAAAAAAAATAAAACAAAAAAATGAAAATGCAACAGGATATTCTGCTTGTTACCACTAGAATAAGTTATTAATAACAAGGGCAAAATAGATCACAAAACCTAAAAACAACTAGTCTAGAGAAGATTGTGAATTTAATCTGAGGTTCCTTTCAACAAATTCTAGCTCAAAGACTATCATAACGCACAGCTTCTTCCAAAACAATCTAGAATATGGATAAACTTCCTTATGGGGCAGTAAGCTGGCATTGTCTAAATGCCAATTATTGAAAAATGTACACCTTCCAACCTGAGAATCATAAAAGTTTGAACCAGCAACTCTACATCTGACAAAGCACTATTTTACAAAATTTTGAAAATTACTGCTTTATTCTGATACAATACATACTTCCAACCCGCCATCGCATAATATTCGAGGGCTCAAACCCATTAAAATCCAGTAATGTATACTAATAGAGTGGCCTAAAAGTAGTAAAATACACAAATGAAACTTAAAGCAATAGATTCATGACCTCTTCTATAAAGCAAATTGATACTAGTTCAACAACCCTGAATTTCCAAAATGATAACCAAATCTAAACAAACATAACTCAAGTCATCCATACTACATACCATCTGAAGTACATTACTTAATAGTCTTTCAAGATTCACTAAAGCTTCAAGAACAATCATAATATCCAAATTGCAGTAAAATTATCAAGCAAAAGGGAAAAGAACCCATCAAAACATTAAAGTAAAATAGCCAATCAAAACATGACAAGTTCTTGATGTATATCCATAATGAGCTGTTCAATAATACAAGAAAACATGAACTTACTTCCTATGCTTTACCGGGAAAGAAGTTTTGCTTCCTCTATGGTGGTTTTGTCAAAATCTGTTTTGTTTTTATTTATTTATTTATTATTATTATTGGAAAGAAAAGATGGATTATATATTTGAAACACTGCATTTTCAAAATTATAATTTTAAAATGGTTATTTGAGAGAAACTTGCAAAAGTAATTTCCTTATTGTGGAAAAGTTCAAAACCAAATCTCCGTGTAAATAAAACCTACCTCAATTTTGAGAAAAATCTCGAGAAAATTTCCTTATGGCAAATGATTTTGCCTTTTTGTTTTTTTTTTTTAAATATATTATTAATTTCAATAAATAAGAAAATAATTGAAATACCATTAAAATGGTTTGAATATGCCAGCAGGAGACAAATGGTTTGTACTTGTGAGAAAAATTATTTCAAATTAGAAAGAAAATGGGGAGATATTAAAAGAATTAGAGAGACTCCATAAAAAAAACAGATATGATGTATTTAACTATAAGCGAAAACATGATATAAATATATATATATTTTTTATAACACACACCCATCCTACAAGAATCGAACTCTAGACATGTAGGTCGGGAAGTTAACTCCCTAACCACTGGGCTAGCCCCAATGCCTAAACATGATATAAATATAATACCATGACAAAGTTTGCTATTGTTGCATGATTAATTCCAACAGCTTTGCCTTTTTTCTTCTTTTTAATTTTTTTTGTTGGAATTATTGAATACAAGTATAAAACCAATAGTTGTACCTTTTAAATTTTTCTTTTTAAAGAAAAATTGAAACTAAAAAATTTGGGTTCTTTCATTTTCAGAACTGTGAATTCCTTTTGCCATCTTAATACTAATACAACTTCAAATACATAATTTATAAGAGGTACTCCAATGAGAAGTTGAGAACCAAATACATATTTCCTTTGATATCAACACAAGCTTTAACAATTTGTCACCAACCCTTCAATCAATGATCTGGAAGAGGCTAAATAACAAGTGGAGAGAACAGATGAGATTAGGGGTGTAATCGAGTCGAGTCGAGCTCGAGTACACCCCTAATCGAGTAGCTCGATTTTGAAAAAATGGGTACTCGAGCTCGAGCTCGATCGAGCTTCAATAATCGAGCTCGACAAAGGGTAATCGAGCTCGAGTATTTTTTTTTATTTTTTTAATTTTTTTTATAAAAATTATAGGATGTTTTTGTAATTTTTTTAAATTTAATGAGGTCAAATTATAATTTATTATAAATTAAGGACTAAAACATAATTATAAATTATAATTTATTAAACTACAGGGACTAAAACATAAATATAAATATTAAAAATAAAAAAAATATACATATACTCGAGTAGCTCGCGAGCTACTCGAGTATATGTATTCCGAGCTCGACTCGAGTTCGAGTCGAGTAGTTGACCGAGCTACTAGCGAGTAGCTCGCGAGTAGCTCGCTCGTTTACCACCCCTAGATGAGATGATAAAGGGCTTTATAGAGCATTATAACCGTTACCCCCACAAGTCCACAACACATATTAAATCAATGAGATTGGATGTAGACTAAAATACTAACAAAGAAGAGTACAGTTTAAGGAGAGAGAAGCAAATATATGCATAAAATCCCGTGATTGCCAACCATGTTTCATCATTTAGCTCAACAACCATGAAAAATGTTAAAAACTTTTTGTTATAAACTTGATAATGAACAATGGCACAAACACAACCGATAAAGTTCATCCATGGATAATTAAAAAGAAAGGCGTCGGGAAACTATTTAAGGTACACAAAACATGATTTCATCCTGTTCCTTTCTTCTGCTGTTAAGAAAACAGATTATATATTTTATAACTTTGGCTTTCATTACATCGTCCCCAGTCATTAATATGGAGATGAAAGAAAGTTCAAGAGATAGCATCAAAAAACAATTTACCAACGACCATTTATGATAATTTTATGCAAATTGACAGCATGTTACAAGGAGCAAATAGGAAATTCTTCAACAAGGGTGCACTCATTCAATAAAGCTGCCCTTATTATTGCGTTGATATTCAGCACATGCAATCAGTCCAGATGGTTGCATGTGGACCTCTTTGACGACATTTGAATGATGGCCACTCCTTAATTTTTTTTTTTTTTTAAAAAAAAAGCAACATTCCTATAGACATAGGAAGACACCCTAAATAATAATGGACAGTTCTGGAAATGCATGACTTGAGCTATACGTGTTCATAAAAGCTGAAACTCTGCAATTTACAGATCAAAATGCCATCCAGAGGTGCTAAAACAAGTGCATGAGAGTCAATACTGCTACTTTTAACCATTGGATTTCAATGTAAAGAGAAGTCAAGAATGAAACCTTTGTCATTGTGTTAACTGCAGTCTTTGAACAAGCATACGCAAGACCTCCAGGCAACTGTCCACGATTAAGTCCAGCAATGGAGGAGATAATGATAACACATCCCCCTTGCTTAGCTTCGCGCATGCGTAAGCAGACATACTTCGATACCAACCAAGTTCTAGTCATATTTGTTTTGACGATACTATCCCATTCCCCCTGTGACAAATCCAATGGAGTATGGACACAAGCTATCCCATTCCAAATCCAATGGAGTATCCTGTGACAAATCCAATAATCAAGTTATCAACATAAACTTGTTGAGTTGTGGACGTTTGAACACCTTACGCTGAGTATTCCGCATATCGATAAATTTTTTATGTGTAAGGGTCTTTTGGTGTCGGGGGTATTTTGGTATTTTTATCCTCTTTTCGTAGCCCTATTTTTGAGTATATAAAGAAACATTTAGGGTTTCGAAAAACTGAGATGAGTGTGTGAGGCAGAAATACCATTGTAACACAATTTCATTATAGTGAAATCTGGTAGTGGCTAAGTGGACGTAGCTCTCAAATTGAGAGTGAACCACTATAAATCTATGTGTGTTCTTTTATTTTCGCATCATTTAATCGTTTTCAAACAGGTTGGATTAGAGTATTTAATCCTAACAAAACTAACACGTTAATCTGAGTTCGTCCTCTACACAACACAAATAGGGAATAATCTGAATAGGATTGCACAAATCCATAATTCTTCAACGTTGTTGACAGTTGGCGAACCAACAACGGGGAGCTTGTTTCAGACCATACAACAATTTTTTCAACCTGCAAACCATGTTAGGATTTGTAATTTTGAAACCTGGCTGAACCTTCATATAAACCTCCTCACTCAAGTCACCGTGAAGAAAAGCATTATGCACATCCATTTGATGTACCTCCCAAATTTTAACAGCAGCAACTGCAAGAAAAATACGAACCGTCACCAATTTTGACACAGGAGCAAATGTCTCGTTATAGTCAATTCCTTCCACCTGATGATTACCAAAGATCACATGTCTTGCTTTGAGTTGCTCTATGCTACCATCGGACCTATACTTAATTTTATATATCCACTGGCTCCCTAGAGCTTTCTTTCCGGGTGGAAGAGTTTCCATTACCCAAGTCTCGTTGTCTTCAAGAGCTCGTATTTCCTTATCCATCGCATCTCGCCATCCTGAGTCTTTCATCGTTTCTTTAAAATACTTTGGCTCATGTCCCGCTGTCACTGCTGCAAGAAAATTCCTATGTCTCACAGAAAAACATTCACAATTCACAGAATATGTTATAGGATAGGGTGTACCTGAGGAAGATGAAGTAGCGGATGACTTCGTAGATGGACTTAATTTCCGTACAGTATGAGTAACAAAATCGCAATACCGTGTTGAAGGAGTTTTGGCCCGTTTTTCTCGCCCTAGCTCACCGTCAACTTGCACACCTTGCTCCTCCACCGTATGCTTCAGCCCCTCATCACGCACATCCTCATGTGCGAGCTGCTGCACAGGCTGCGCCGCATCTCCAGACCCCCCCTCGAGGGTGGACGCTGCCTCCAACCCCCCCTCAACACACACAATGCACTCATCGGCACCCTCATCCTCACTCCATGCCCCATCCTCATTGTTCGTCAGCATAGGAGTCACCATATTACGTGGTTGATTTATAGCAAAAGGAAATTCTTTCTTAAAGAACTTCACATCCCTCGATACAAAGTACTCATGTGTTTCTAAATCATACAATTTCCAACCTTTCTTCCCAAACGGGTAGCCAACAAAAACACACTTGCGGCTCCTACTTGCAAATTTATCACCTTTGTGTCGTTGATTATGAGCATAACAAAGGCAACCACATACACGAATAGCATCATAAGAAGGTACTTTCCCAAACAGCATGTTATATGGCGATTTAGTCTTAAGAACAGTAGAAGGTGTTCTATTAATCAAGTGACATGCTGCCAACACACACTCTCCCCAAAATTTGATTAGTAAGTTCCCTTGAAATCTTAATGCTCTAGCCACATTTAAAATGTGTTGGTGTTTTCTCTCAGCCCTCCCATTTTGTTGTGGAGTCCCAACACAATAAGTCTAAAAAATAATCCCACTATTTCGAAAATAATCAAGCAAACAATTAAATTCGGTCCCATTATCACTTCTCACACGTTTTATCACTTGTTCAAATTGACGTTCAACCATAGCAACAAAATTAAGAAACATAGACTCAACTTCCATTTTATTGCATAGTAAATATACCCAAATACCTCTCGAAAAATCATTCACTATTGTCAAAAAATAGGTAGCTCCACGCGAAGAACGAGTCCTGTAAGGCCCCCACAAATCCAAATGAACAAGTTAAAAAATTCTACCTACTTTATTCGTACTAATAGGAAAACTTGATCTAGGTTACTTTGCACGCGAACATACATCACAAGCTTTATTACTGTTCCGACAATAATGACTCACAGCAGGAATCATCTTCAATATTTTCTCCGACGGATGCCCCATTCGTTGATGCCACAACTCGAACGACGAATCACCATCCACTGTCAAGGCCTTCACTTGAGGAACACCACGGAAAAAGTAAAGTCCATCCAATCTTTGACCCGCTCTAATCACCTTCCTCGTCAGTTGGTCCTGTATAACACACATATATTTAGTGAATAGTACAACGCAATTTGATTCATCAATTAATTGAGTCACAGAAATTAAATTGCATATTAATTGTTGGACATAAAGCACATTATCAATCTTCAATCCTCCTGGCAACACAACACTCCCCTCTTGGTGTGCTTCTGCCGTGTTTCCATCCGGCAATCCCACTGGGCAGTATTTCACCTTTCTCACATTTCTCAATATAGATAAGGTACACGTCACATGATTCGACGCTCCTGCATCGATAATCCAATCCTCAAGTTTCTCCTCTGTTGTTGGCTTCGGAACCGTCCCTTCCACAAAGCCAAATTTCCTCTTCGCCTTTAACGAGATTCGAATTGCCCTCGCCCATTCATCGTAGTTCTCACCACGTAATTGAATCGGGGTAATGATGTTTACCGGACCATCACTCGATCCAAGATGATACGTCATATCCACCCTTTTGTCACCATCTACTTTTTTTTCTCCCTCTCCGCCAGCCATGATCTCTCGTGGAGGCTAAATTACTATAAAAATATGTGTGTGCCCTAGAATCTACATACGCTCTGATACCATGACAAATTCTCCACTCAATCTCTGCCCATTTTCGTTCACAATAAAGGTGTATATATATTACAGAAAGTTGAAGAGAATCCTTGCTCTTAAAGTTCGGTTGATCCTCCTAATAAAAACTCCTAATCACAAAGATATATTTATCTAAAATACAAAGGCTAAATTAAGGAAACATATTCCGGAAAAATATTCCTCAAAAGATATGCACAACAACCTCCTATTTTAGACACAATAATATCGTAACATGTATTCACGTTAGAAGTATAGCCGCGAAATGAGATCTATATAGCAAACCTCATTTAAAGAAATAAAGATGTAGTTATTGTTAGTATAACTTAAATTTGTCTTTCATAGAATTCGTTCAATAACAGGTCTAACAATTAATATACATCCCGGACTTGTTCATTGCTGGAAGTGATACATCAGCAATAACAACTGAATGGGCAATGGCAGAACTTCTTTGCAAACCTGAAGCCACGCAAAAGGCAAGAAACGAAATTATTCAAAAGATTGGATTTGAAAGAACGGTAAAAGAATCAGATATTGATCAACTTCCATATCTTCAAGCTGTGATCAAAGAAACCATGAGACTCCATCCAGCTGCTCCTATATTGTTACCATACAAAGCAAACAAGGACACTCAAATATTTGGCTTCAACATACCAAAAAACAGCCAAGTTTTAGTAAATGCATGGGCTATTGGAAGAGATGAAGAAAATTGGGAAAATCCCTTATCATTTTTGCCTGAGAGATTCTTAGGGAATGTAGTTTTGGATTTTAAAGGTAGGGATTTTGAGTACATCCCTTTTGGTGCTGGTAGAAGAATTTGCCCTGGAATGCCATTGGCATTTAGGATGGTTAATTTAATGTTGGCTTCAATTATTCAAGCATTTCATTGGAGGTTGCCTGATGGGATTACTCATGAAGAGTTGGACAGGGAAGAACAATTTGGTGTCACCTTGAGGAAGGCTGTTCCACTTTGTGCTATCCCTATCCCTCAAGAAAATCTTGCAACTTATGCTTAATTAATTATAGCGTATAAGAATGGTTTAGTATGTTTTTCATGTTGTTTTGGATTTTCAGTTACGTACCAATGTTTTACTAGTACAGTATCATGTAATTAAAGCAATGACGCTATACTTTGTTCTGGGATTAATTTATTCAAGTTTGAGTTCTTATAAAAAGAAAATTATCAAAATCGTCACTAATATCCACCGCCAGAAATAATGCATTTTAATGATTGATATATAAAAAATGCACCAAATTCATCCCTCAATCAAACTTAATTTGTCAACTTTTTTAATAAAAAAAATGCATTCTCAAACCATAATTTTGTTAAGGCAAAATCCTGTTATACTTTTTACTCAATCTTCCCTAATTCCTCCTTAAACATCATCATTACTGTCCTTGTCCAACTCCGGAAACCCAATACATTGACCGGAAACACCAATAAAGTTTTTTTTTTTTTTTTTTTTTTCAGTTTATTGTAGTGGAGAGAGAAGTGAGCTAGTTTGACTCATAAATCATAATTTACCTTTCACTAGTACAAAAATAGCCTTTTACACCGGGTAAATCTGGACAATTACACCGGTTATTTTAAAAATGAACCGGTATAGTTATAGGCGAGGTAAGAAGTGCATTTTTTTTACACCGGTTATTGCATAACCGGTGTAACATGTTTGAATTTACAAAAAAAAATTTAACCAGTCAGGAAGTGTGGTCTACAATCATGACTCTACTGAATCAAATAAACAGAACTAGAATGGAATACCAAGATGGCCAAGAGATCAAGAAGAAATAGGATGAATCATAGATTAAGTAAATTGAAATAAGAAATTAAAAAGCGATAACAAGAAATCATATCACAATCTAATCAATCACAATTTCATCCAAATTGAGTCTATGTGATTCTCCTCCATTCACGAGCATCTTTAGACCATCTTTAAGATCTGGTACTCCTTCCCTGTCTGTTCTTCTTTTGAAACTTCATGTTTGAAATCAAAGGCTCGACAACTTAAACTCTTCAGTTCAATCTCAACTGTGTTGTGGTTGTCTTCCATGTTGAAAATGTTTTTCCGTCTGTCTATCACCATATTTGCAAATGCCTCCATCATTTTCCTAAAGAAATAAGGCACACTAACAATCAACTAATTTTAACATGAACGACAACAACAGTTTACAACGTTATCAAACATAATCATATGAACAAAATACTGAAAAAAAAGAAAAGAACAACCAGTTTTGCAATTGACAAAAACACAAATCAAGATTATATATTCCATGCTGATAATCCCAGAAGATATAGTCTGATATTTGCTAAGAAAAATCAAATGAACTCACCAAAAATTAAAATTCTTTTTTACCTTCGTACATCTCTTGCAAATCCAAAATTTTGTTATGCCTTTAATTCCAAGAAGCAGAGAAGCACGAGAGGCTTCCAAACCATAGAACAGCACAAACTGGAAAAATTGAAACTCCGTGCACCCTTTGCTTCGGCAGTCCTTCCGAGAGGCTGTTTCAGCATCTTGGTCCAAAGGAATTGATGTCTCCTTCACTTCCACTCCACACATAGGTCTTTCCACATACAAGGGAGAACCGACCCTTTTTATTTCAGAGAGGCCGTCCACCAATGGCAACTCTTCGCAAAGAAATCACGGCGGCGGCTTTCAATGGTGAAGTTCACCTAGGATTGTTGGATCAACAACACATATTTTTTAAATTTAAGCTTGAGTGCGATTTCCACAGGATGTGGATGAAGAAAGCTTGGACCTTTCATGGCTTTGAAGCCAAAATTTTCCGATGGACTCCAGATTTCTCTCCAGATCGAGAACCCTCCATCACTCCTGTATGGATAAAGCTTCCTTTGCTTCCTATCCATCTATACAATAAAGAGTAGTAGCTAGTGTATTTACACCGGTTAACCAAAACACCGGTGTAATAGATATCTATTTACACCGGTTATCAAAACACCGGTGTAATAGTTATCTATTTACACCGGTTATCTTATAACCGGTGTAAGTTGTTCTACTTTTTGTTTAATATTACCATAATGCCACCGCGTTTTTATAAATTACACCGGATTTTGTTTAACCGCTCTAAAAGGGGAGGTTTAAAAAGGCTATTTTGTAGCAGTGTTTAGTACCAATACCATTTTTCCAACATATATAGAGAATGTGGGGATCCCGATTTTCATACTTATCATGATTTTCAATAGTGGCCGAAACCATAACCGGGTCAAGATCCTTAAATCATAAAATTCACTTTGTCTTAATTCATGGGGAAACTAGAACAAAAGGAAATTTGGTTAGGTGCCGGAGAAAACTCAGTCAATTTTTTTTTTAATACCTTTTCGCATTGCTGTTTTATCTGTGTTGTAGCCTGTTGGTTCATTTTAAATCGAAGGATGTAGATTTGTATAGATTAATCATTCTTTCAAGGATTGCCTTAACACATACAAGTGCAAAGAATAATTCCTAAAACACGAAAACTCTCGTAAAATCGATTTACATATAAGACATCGTTAAAAATTCTTGTGAAATCGATTTATATATAATTACCATTAAAATCGTAATTAACTCGATATTACATATATGAACTCGTTTCAAAAAACACTAATTGTTACTAAGAATTTGTTAAAAGTACTTTTGAAAAACTCAATGAGAAAGTGAATTGAGAAAAGGGATTGCATTGATGGCAGCTGCTTAGATGTTTGCCTAGCTAGATATTCAACTTGACAAGATCGTATACCCCAAGTTGCAGAATGTCCAAATTAATGTGTAAGTGATATTTTCGTCTACAATTAATTCCCTCTTTCAATTTCACTCAAACATATTAACGTGTTTATCTGTTTCAGTTGGAACTTCTTGTGATTCATTTCAAATTGATAATAAAGAGCTAAATTTATAGTAGATCACTTGAACTTTTCTCAAATCATAAGGAGTTTTTTTTTTTTTTTGGTAATTAATTATCCAAAAATTTCTTGGAGTATAGTATTTATATATCTTGAATTTAAAATAAAATGAAGGTTTTCATGATAAATTATTGTTGCAACTTGTGTTTTTTTCTTTGTCGGTTTTTCTTTCAATTAAGGAGAAAGGATTTTACAAAGTAAATCTGTTTTCTTTTCTTTCTTTTTTTCAACTTCAAAGAACCTGGCCGGCTATGCATTTCTGGTATATATGATAACTTTCCAGGTTAAGATATGCTAAAATATTATAATTCTTCTTAATTTGGACTGTTTCAATCTTTTTGAACTAGGTAAAACAAGTTTTAAGTGTTTTCCTGTTTTTTTAACTAATTATTAGCTCCAAACATCTATAATTGAGTTTGGGATGGGAAGAATTGACAAAAGTTTAAAAACAAAATGTTGGATAGCTTTTATTGATTCAAGGTAAACTCCAAAATAGATTCATAAAACGAGTCATGTTTTCATCAATTCATTCCAAAGCTAATGTTCACCTTTTTTAAATTGATAAAAGGACTATAGTGCAAAAAAAACATGTTTTTATTTAATTACCCAATATTAGTAGGAGTGTACATGGTATAGTTTGAGCGATTATACACAATAATTTGTTTTACCTATTTTTTTCCTCATTATCTTACTAAAGTTATAAAAGAAGTGATGAAATAACTATGGGAAGTATACACAATATTATCATCTAAGGTTTATATACTTATGGGTTGGTCTTATATGAAGCAATTTAATATATGTGTCAACTTAAAAAGTATCATTACAACATTAAAAATGTATTATTATGGGTTGGTCTTATATGAAGTGAGTTAATAATATATGTGTCTGAATTAAAAAGTATCACTATAACATTAAAATGTATTATTGTTCGCTATAAAAGTATCATCATAATTTATATATGAAAGGATTTTATAAAATTTTTTGTGTATACTTATATATTTACATAGAGTAATGATATTAAATATATAATTTTTTAATATATCATAATACAATTAGTCTTAAATTTGATTCATATATATAACGAGATTTAATAATTACTTCAATACACAATAGCTATTAAAAGTAAGAAGTACAATGAAAATTTCTACGTTTCAACAACGTTTGGATTGAACGTATATTGCTAAAAACTTAGATTACAATCTCGAAAGTATTAACACACGTCTCAAACAATTGACTTGAAAACTTGGTAATCCTTAACTTTGTCTTCAGCTCAGAATCATTAAGAATTGCTTTTCATAAATAAAACCCTTTTGTTTGCCGAGTCCACACTGATCATTGTAGTATTTATTTTGCCGAATCCAGTGAGAAATTCAATCCAAAAACCGCTTTGCATGTATTGCAGAGAGAGAGACAATTTGCTCGGCAACTCGAAAATTGCCTTAATTTATAAAGAGCTTTCCTGCTGCATTCACTTCAATTCATTGCCACACACGATACCATGACTGCATTCTTGAAACTTGCTCAAGCCTTGAGTGAACAAGAAACCATCTTTAACACAACTTATACATGCGAAATCCCAAAAGTTTCGTACTTTTCATGGTATTCACCAGAAACAGGAATATACCAAAGCAAACACCCTCCATTGACCCTTCCTTCAGACCCTTTTCTTGATATCGTTTCCT
Source organism: Ophiorrhiza pumila (assembly GCA_016586305.1). Lineage (NCBI taxonomy): Eukaryota > Viridiplantae > Streptophyta > Magnoliopsida > Gentianales > Rubiaceae > Ophiorrhiza > Ophiorrhiza pumila. The sequence continues at coordinate 32,247,428 of BLIW01000008.1, read as the reverse complement.
TCATTTTTTCGCATAAACATGATTGCTTAACAGCCCTTATTGATTCTTCATCAGGGTTCTCGTTATCTTATTCAAAGATTCACTCTTTAGTGAAATCCATGGCCAGTGGTTTACACCAAATGGGAGTTTCTCAAGGTGATGTAGTCTTGATTTCTCTCCCTAACTCCATTCATTTTCCTATTATTTTTCTTGGGATTTTGTTCATTGGTGCAATAGCAACTCCCATTAATCCACTCAGTAGTCATTCAGAGATAAAAAAGCAAGTTCTTGATAGTACTAAACCATCTTTTGCCTTTTGTTTGCCTGAGAGAGTTGATGAATTGAGTACTGCATTAGGCTTTCCTGTAATTGGGGTGCCAAGTACTGAACATTTGATGAGACATCATTCAAACTATTCTGAAAGTTCTGCTTTTAGCAAGATAATTTCAAGTGATCCCAATTTAGCTCCAAGGCCTAAAATTAATCAGCAAGATACTGCAGTGATAATGTACTCTTCAGGCACTACTGGTACTGTTAAAGGAACTGTTCTAACACACAGTAATTTAATAGCGGTGGCTGTACTCTTCGTGAGATTCGAAGCTTCTACTTATAGAGATTTGCCAACTGAGAATGTATACTTGGCTTCACTGCCAATGTTCCATATATATGGACTTTCACTTTTTGTTATTGGATTGTTATCACTGGGGACTACAATTGTTGTTATGAGAAAATTTGATGAAGATGAAATGGTTAAAGTCATTGATAAATATGGTGTTACTAATTTCCCAACAGTTCCTCCTATATTAATGAAATTGACAAAAAGAGCAAAAGAGGATGTTTCTGGTTGTAGTTTCAAGAGTTTAAAACAGGTCTCATGTGGAGCAGCTCCTGTGAGTGCACACTCCATAGAGGACTTTGTTCATACACTCCCTCATGTGGATTTTATTCAGGTAATTGTGTTGCATTACTTATCAATAATCATATCTTTTTTTTATCATTTTTTAAAATTCTTTTTTAGTCTTCATTTCTTCTTTTCATTTGAGATAATGTTTCTCTATTTTCTACATGTGAACACTCGTATTGCTGCATCTACAGGTATTTTATACACATTTTCAAACCATTTTAAACGTGTTTCTCTCGTTTTTTTCATCTATTGGAGCTACTACAACTTGTTTTCGAATGCATTTATTATTTATTTTATCTAATATATCTAACATTTCTACATATCCGTCTTAACATTCTCATTTCTTTTACTCTCATTTTTTGTTCATGCTCATAATTAATATAATATGTTTTATAAAATGTTCTTAATTTACGATTACAAAATATAGATAACACACTTCTCAATTTGTTTCAACCTTCTTAAATCCTATATATAACATACGTATCAATTCCTCCATTTTCTTCGATGATAAGTTCAAAATATTTAAAATTAAGTAGTGTTAGATTCATTCAATTCATACTCACCAATTTTCACAATTATTCTAAAAGAAAAAGGAAATGGACTACTTCAATCAGACAACCATCTAGATTTTTTCACAACCTTCCACTTTTGTGTTTGCTTCATTAAATTGATAAAAAATGAGACAACAATCTCATAAGATGTAGTGAAACGTTCATCATTTCTGCTAATATTCTTGCTTTTGTCCCATATAATACACAGAAACATCCGTTGTCATGATGCGAATATTTACACGTCTTATAGGGTTATGGATTGACTGAAACCACTGCAGTAGGAACCCGTGGGTATAACACAAAAAGATTTCACAAATATTATTCTGTAGGACTTCTGTCTCCAAATGTACAAGCAAAAGTTGTAAATTGGACTACCGGTTCTTTCTTACCTCCTGGGCACACAGGCGAGCTCTGGCTACGTTCCCCTGGTATCATGAAAGGTATACATATTTGGTTTATCAGTTTATGAAATTCCTAGTTGTCATTGGTTAGTTCTGTTGTTTTTTATTTGTCGGATCATTTCCTATTTTATCCTATGTTTCATTTTATAAATGCATGTTTAACTAAAATTCTTTCTAGTGATTAATGAATTCTAAAGAATAAGTATTAAATACATGTGGTGGCGTGTGTTTATTCTAAAGAATAAGTATTAAATACATGTGGTGGCGTGTGTCCAAACAGAATGAAACAAAAATTGAAACACGTAATGAAATGGAAGATACATTGGTCATGATATATAACAGACTGACACAATGCTCCTAATCTAATAAATTGAAGAAATACTTTGATTTTGAAGAAGTCTATATAATATTTTTTTAACCATTTTGAAGAAGTCTATACATACTAACAAAGGTAGAGATCATTAATTTGGCATATATTATAGGATACTTGAATAATGATGAGGCAACTAAATCAAGCATTGATCAAGATGGTTGGATGCATACGGGAGACATTGTTTTCTTTGATAAGGATGGTTACTTGTATCTGGTGGATCGATTGAAAGAGGTCATTAAATACAAAGGATTTCAGGTATCGTTTGATACAATAAGAAATACATGCACTTGAAGACATTTCTTGATTCTTTTTGTACAATTTCAAGGGGAACTAAATTTTGCTATCTAGTTGCTTCATTTTTTTTTTCTTTTTTCTGTCCCATACGTTTGAGAAGATCTTCGCAAATAATTTAACTAGTTGAACATGTTTTTTGTGTTTTTTTTTTTTGCCCCCATTTTCTTGTCTTGAAACAAAGAGGAAGGTTGATATGAAATTTTGTTATATCTTATAATATGGATTAGCTTGTCTGTATATAAATAATCAATTTTAAACTCAAAAAAATAATAACAGTTGCGACAGTTTCGCAGCTAACATAAAAATTTTGCTAAATTCTATGATATGAATCACATTAGAAATCATATAATTGAATACATTGACAAAATATGATTCATATAATCGACCATATATAGTGTAATTAAGACTTAGTTGTTGTTGTTATAATATAAATCACATTAAAAATTATTTTGATCAAATATAATGACGAAATGTGATCCATATATAACAGACACATTTAATAGAATAAAGGCTTATTACAATGGCACTAGAAATCATTTTGATAAAATACAATAATAAAATAAGAATCATATAACTAATTGAATTTAATAGAATAAAGCGTTACTTGTTATTCTTCGTTTGTCCTGATACCGAAGCCTACCGTGCCATAATTTTCTTGGCAGGTTGCCCCAGCTGAACTGGAATCCATAATAATGTCCCATCAACAAATTGTTGATGCAGCTGTAACAGGGTGAGATTTGAGCACTAATATATCCTTGAATCATGCACTCAAAAAAGCAAGCAACTGAAACAACAGATAAAAGTGAAAATATCAGCTATTTAACATTCTCATAAAGAATTTTGATTACTTTAACCAAACATTCAAAATGTCCAGTCAAAAGTTTTTGGGCATTACTATTCAAATTACAGATTAACTATTCTCATGTTTTTTGGTTCAATCATGTAGAGCAAGGGATGAAGAAGCAGGAGAAATTCCAGTGGCATTTGTTGTCAGAAAAAATGGCACAGCAATTTCTGAGGCAGCACTGATAGACTTTGTATCTAAGCAGGTAATTAAGATCATTAATTTGGGTTCAAGAATACAATTTCTTCATATTTTTTGCCACAAAATCTTCAGGTTGAGAAGAAAAAAGATGTGGGATTTGCTCAATGCAACATTTCTGAGCTTTTCTTGGCATAAATTTTTGCAGGTTGCACCATACAAGAAAGTTAGAAAGGTGTATTTTGTAGGTTCAGTACCGAGATCTGCTGCTGGAAAAATTCTGAGGAGGGAACTAAGGAACATATTAGTGTCTGATGTGGCATTATTAAATATTCCATGTCAGCATAGAAGGAGTCAGATGTGATCCAAACTAATTACCGAGAATCAAGGAGTGTAAAAAGGAAGTAGCTGAACGGTAATATTCTCTATAATTCATATATACAAATTTCTGGATACGATTATGGATTCAATTTACTGACTTTAGCATCGGAGTAGAATCCCCGGGGACCACCTCAGGACTTTGCTCTAACGCTATTCTTTTTTACAGAAAAAGTTCGTGATTATTGTTTCGAGCTCGGTGTTTCTAGCTCGGTGTTTCTCAATTTGACCGACGTGAGAATTTGAGCTTCATCAGTTGGCGCCGTCTGTGGGAACCGTACAAAAGGTTCTCACCGTAAGATTGCATTTCGAATGGCAAACACAATATCAAAGGGAGCTGCTCAAACCAGTAGGCGTGAAGAAGGGAGACAGTCGTCGCCCACGAATCAGCAAGCTCCTGAGAAGACCCCGCAAGGAGATAACCGGATTACCCCTGAGATGATGAAAATATTTGCGGAACATTATGATGAAATGGAGGCTATGGTAAAAGAAGTTCGGAAGAAAAATCAGGATCAGCAGAAAGACCCGGGGAAAAAACCCCTGGTGATCCAAAGTGAATCTGCCGGAGAAAATGACGGGAGGTCTGAGACTCAGCCTTTTCTTCGGACTAGAGGGGCTGAAAATGTTAATCGAGATGTGGATAATAATCCAGGGAAGAGGAGGCCTCGTAGGGACAGCCCTCTATCCCAGGAGATTACTGATTTTCCATTACCGCCCCGGTTCAAGTTACCACAACTGCAAGCTTATACTGGAGATTCAGATCCTAATGATCATATCCACAGATTTGAATCTACGATGGATTTTTTAAAGGCACCGGAAGAAACAAAGTGCCAGGCTTTTCCTACTACTCTGGAAGGAAAAGCCCGTCTCTGGTACGAGGGTTTAAGACCCAGGAGCGTGGATTCTTTCTCTCAACTTTGTGATCTCTTCTTTAACCGTTTCTTACAACGAAAGAAATTTGACAAATCCACAGCAGAATTATTAAATCTTCGTCAGGGAGATAATGAATCCCTGAGGGGTTATATGGGGAGATTTAATGATGAAAGTTTACAAGTGAAAAATTGTTCAGAGGATGTTTTAGTAGGAGCGTTCCTCAATGGTTTACGACCCGGGCGTTTTTACACCAAAATGGCTACTGAACCACCAGGTGATATGAAAGAATTGATGGACCGAGTTGAGAAATATGCTAAGGGAGAAGAGGCTGACCAGAAGAAAAAAGACAATGATAAGCGGGGCGTGAGGACTCGGGATGAAGGAAAGAAGGGTTCAGTACCTGATAGGCGATTAAAGGTGTTCGATCGCCTCAATCCCCCACGTCGTATTATCGAGCCAACAATAAGGGACAGAATAACGACCCCCCTCAACCGAACTCGGTCAGAAATTTTAGCCATTGTTGGCAGACAGGGTATTTTGAAGTCCCCTGCAAAAATGAATGCCCCAAACCATAAAAGAAACAGAGATCTCTTTTGTAATTTCCATCAGCAGCACGGACACGATACAGAGGATTGCACCGACCTGAAGAAAGAAATTGAGGATTGTGTTCGTGAAGGGTACCTGCAGGAGTTTGTTAAAACAACGTATAAGGTATCCAGGAGAGGCCGATCTGCTGAAAGACGCTCACCTTACCGACCTCAAATGGGAAGGAATACTGCTGGAAATATGGATAAGCGTCCGCCTAGTAATTATCCTCCAGCTCGGGATGTTAACGGTGAGGTTCATGCTATTCTCGGAGGATTAGAAGGGGGAGAAAGTAATTCTGTACGTAAAAACAGGTGCAGAAGAATCCCCGACACTACTAGAAAATAGGCATTTTAAGACAAAAATTTTAAGACAGTGTAAAAATTCGTCTCAAATAGTAAGCATTTGTGACAATAGTAATAACTGTCTCAATAAATATATTGAGACATTTAATTTAAGACAGTATTTGAGATGTTGTCTCAAATACGACTAAATATTTGTGACAATAGTAATAGCTGTCTCAATAAATATATTGAGACATTTAATTTAAGACAGTATTTGAGATGTTGTCTCAAAGACAACTAAATAAGACACTTAATTAAGACGGTAAAAAAATAAAACTAGATAAGACACTTTATTAATATTTTGAATGAAATATTGGTCTCAAAATAGTGTCCAAAGAAATGGAAAACTAAATATCAAACGTAGGGCAAAATTTTACTAACCCATGCATTAGTTTTTTTAAAAATTGTTTTCTATTCTTTTTGCTATATATGTATGGAAAATTTTGCCTTTGCGTTCCATTTCTTTACCATACGACCATCTTCTCTTTCTATACCAAAACTCACACCCCTCAATAAACTTGACCTGCCAACATCTATAGTTTCCTTACCTCCTATATTTTTGGTGTACTTAAAATTTATTGCAAGTTTCAACTCATTAATTTTTTCTAATTTTATGATTTCATTGAGATGTTGTACAATAAAGCACAAATTGGTATTGGAAACCGTAGAGGGATTTGGCTCAACCTTGTGAATTTTGGTAATTTTTAGTACATTCAAGCACAATATATTACACTCGTAATATTTAATTAATTATATATATATATATATATATATATAGAGTAATCACCTTAGCTTTATATATGAATTCTCATTGTAGATTGATAAGAACCACAATGGCTCATCATTGGATCTACATTGTCAATCAAAACTCAAAAATAAGTCATGTTTCTTGAAAAGGCGTACATTTTACTACGGCTTAAAATCACGCTTAGAATTTAGATGGTGAAGAAGGCGTGTTCATTTGAACGATGAAATCACATCGAAGTAAAACAAAGCGCACTAAAAGGCGTGATTTTCATGGAAGGTTAAGTGTGCGCCTCTTAAAAACTTAATTTCAAACAAATGAATTTCCCGCCCCTTTATACTTTAAACTTCCTCCTCTACCCCCCTCACCTTTTTCTCTTCCATAGTTCCACTATTCGACTGCGACTACAGCAAGGTAAGGACATGGCCGTCATTTCGAAAAACATCTCCACCACCAAAGCCACCGCCACCAGCTCCTCGTCCGCCTCCGCCGCCGATCCCCTCTTACCATTTCTTTGGTAAAATATCAATACACAAGACTCTTTTTTCTTTTCTGTATATTATTCGATTTAATTTCCTTAATTTTAAATTTAAGGTCAATTGAGAAAGCTCTGAACCCTAGCACTTCAATCCAATCAAGCACCGTCATAGATCTCGATGAGCTCGTATCGGATTGTATCAAAACCTTTAAGAACGATCCTCGTTACCAAAACGATGTCAGATTTCTCAAGATTTGGTTCCTCCACGTAAGAAAGTTTTTTGTTTCTCTTTTGAAGTTTCATTTTTTTGTTTTGTGAAATGGTTTAATTTGCAGTAAAAATTATAGATGGACGGGAGGTCTGATTATGAAAGCGTGTTTACAGAAATGGAGCAGAATAAGATTTGTGTGACCAATTCCTTGCTTTATGAGTCTTATGCTCTGTTTTTGGAGGCCAAAGGGATGCTAATCGATGCATTTTTGGTCTATCATTTGGGAATTTCAAGGTTTTTTTCTCCTTAAATGTCTTACTATTTATGTGAATGCTTAATTGATTCCAAATTTGTTGTGAATTTTAGATTTTTACTGATAATAATAGGAATGCTGAGCTAATTGGGAGATTGAAGAAAGTACAAGTTTTATTTCTTGAGAGGGTTTCGGATAGAGTGACAATTGGTTCACTTCCAAAGGTACTTTTTTTTTTGAATGTGAAAAGAAAAGTATTTTTCTGTCTAAGAAGTTAACTTTTGATGAATAAGCATTGAAATGTTTTATATGTTATTTAATGTTTAATGGGAATTATCATGTTGAGGTCTGGCATAGAAAAGGCAATCTTCCTTGCTTCATTGTCCATTTGATGTTAGTTGCCTTCAACTTATTTAGTTTTACTTGAATCCTAGTCATTTAGTTGCAATTTCCCTTCCCTTGAATAGTTTTGAGTACTTCTGCTTATATCAGTTACTCGTCTTGTTAGTTTTAACGATGCGTTTCACTGTATAGTATTGTATCTGTAATGTGAAACCTATATTTTCAAAGGATCAGAATCTTTTTATGTTTAAATTGGTAGGGGTGTTGATTTTGGGAGGCCAGGATGGGTTTTAGGGGTGGACCAGCATGTTGAGTTTGGAAGATTATCCATTCACTGTTTGACTGATTAAGAATTTAAGAAGTAAGAATTGTTTTGTGTTCAAGTCAATAAAACTAGTTTTGGGGAGAATAAATATGGAATGGAAGGTTGTATCTTTTGGACAGTGGATGTGAAATATTATGGATTTTACAGTTGCTTATTTTGTATTTCATGATCTATATTTTCATGCCCTCTCCTTTTATAAGTCAAAGAGAATAATATGATGGATTTTTGTGCATTTTCTTCTGTAAGTTGATGTTAGCGAGAATGGTGAGAGTTATATCAACCCATGGTTAATCTCAACCATTAAAACTCTATTGCAGGAGATGAAGCCTTAGATACTGAAATATGAAGTGAGAATAATTACTCTTTTTATTGGATAAGTTTCAGGGGAAAGAACATCTATTCCCTAATTGTTACAGGACTCTTTACCCTTCTGTTTGGCAGGGATATCATGCAAGTAATAAACCATATAAGGGAACAGTTGCATTATCTACTTTGCAGAAATTTGCTCGGAATAAGACTGTTGAGATTGGTAAAGTCTGCAATTTTCTTATTGTTGTCAACTGATTTTGTGATGCTTATATTGATGTCTTGCTCACTATTCTTTTGACATTTAGCTTCATGTAATATGCATGAAAAATAGCTTCATGTAGTATTAATGGCAAATTATATTACTTACTGAATGTGATCCTGCTATTAATACTGATGAGAAAGTAGTCTTCTGTAGTACGTCTACATGCATGAAGATTCAGGATTGTCTTAACATGGAAATGAACTTTTCCCTTTGATCTCTAGCTAAAAATGAAAAGCAAAATTAACCATAGAAAAATCACTGCTACACTGCTTCCTGTAACTAAAATGTTTTCACATATGCTGAGTTCCTTACAACTTTGATATTCAGCATCTAATACTTTTGGTTACTATGAAGTGGTGAGCAACATCTACATTTTCTTTTAATGTGATTTTTTTTATGCTTTAACCATTTACCTAATAACTGAAAACAGAATTTCTGCATGCACCTGAACCTTTTTCTCTGTTGTGAATTTTTTGATACTTAAGGTGGTTACAAGTACCAGATTAAAGGCTGCGCAGGTCAAGGTGGATTTGCTCAAGTATTTAAAGCATATGTGGATAGTAATCCTGATGAAATTGTAGCGCTTAAGGTAATCGAGGCATTTTTCCATGATGAAATTTCTGCTTGAATCCGATCTTTCTGGTTAATGCTACAAGTTTGCGAAATTTTCTACCAGATTCAGAAACCAGCTTTCCCTTGGGAATTCTATATGTATCATCTGCTTGATATGCGCATTCCAGAAACAGAAGTATGCCATTCTTGGAACAATAATCTTTTTCAGCATTCATTACTTAAGAATCTGTGGTCCCACTCACAGTTTTCTTCTTTGTAAACCAGAGGATGAACTTTGGCTTTGCCCATAGAACACATCTCTATTCTGACTACAGCATACTTGTGTCTGACTTTCTCGCTCATGGGACTCTTCAGGTATCTGTCGAATTATTTGCACATGCTTTAGCTTAAAGTGTGACGAGTCTGATCATCACTTTAAACTTTTTGTATATGTGCAGGATGCCATAAACTCTAACGTAGTAACTGGTGGCTGCATGGAAGAAGTATTATGTATCTATTACACAATAGAGATGCTGTGCACCCTGGAAACTCTACACAATGCTGCCATTATTCATGGTGATTATAAACCTGATAATCTACTGATTCGAAATGCTAGGTAATTAAAGTTATCTTATTATGTTTTGTCATGTCATCTTCCATGTACAAATGTACATCCTGGATGCAATGTTCATTATCTCTATTTGAGTTTTCTTTACCAGCTTCTCATCTAATTTTAGTGGAATGACTATTGCGCATCTGCTGTTCTTTTTCATACTATGTTTTGTTATATTCTTTGTGGAAGAAACTGCGTCAAAGCTTTAACTTGATAATGGTTTAATGATTTAGGACATTATGCTAAAGGTTGATATTACACTATAGAGTACGGTTTAATGATTTAGAACATTATACTATATGTTGTATTAACCATTAGCAAGTAATTTAAGCATCACTAAAGATCTATTTGCTGCTGTCCTAGTGAAAGAATGGTTACAGCTTCTCTTCTTAAGAGTGAAAATTCAATGGCAAGAATCTGCGTCATAAGAGTGAAAATAAAAAGGACATTGACATTTATCATTGAGATACACACGAAAAGTTGTCGTCAATAAGTGCAGAACAAGTTTACCATGCAGAAGAATAATATGACTTCTGTGAGACTGCAAAAAACACTCATGGTACAAGTGCCATGGCTCTGAAAGCACTTTTACCTGAGTATTGTTCTGGATTCGACCCCATCAACCATCACTAGAAACTATTCTACAGGTTTTCTTTTTTGAAATGTTGTTCTGTGTTTTCTCATTATTAAGAAGGTTGCAGGATGTCAACTGTTAAAGAATGTCGCCGAGGTTTGTATTCTATAAACTGAAATTTGTATGATATGACAATAAGTACTTGCATGTTTGTGTTTTAAAACTTGCATTTTGATAATTTTTACTTGCTAAGATGTGCAATGGTAGTGCCTGCATCTTTACTTTTGATATTTGGATGTTATTTTCACTCTTTTAAGTATTCAACTGGCTGTATTTGTACCTGACCTTTTTGTCATTTTTAAGTCAAAGTTCTTGATTTTTATTAGCAAACTTTCACCTAAAAGTTGATTTCTGTTACCTTTTGGCAGAAATGATCTAACAGAAGATAAAGATAGCTTTTGTGAACATACTGGTCCTTGGAAGGGATCAGGTAAATTTTGGATGCCTCAAAATTTAATTATCTGAAAAGCTATGCTAAATCGTCGGACTTTCCTTGAGCAGGGACTTTGCCTTGTTGACTGGGGAAGGGGTATAGACATGCATCTATTTCCTGACCAAACAAAATTTATGGGGGATTGTCGTACTTCTGGATTTCGGTGCATAGAAATGCAAGAGAATAAGCCATGGACCTATCAGGCAAGTGTTTGCTTTAAAATTTCGTATACGTCATTTAAACTTTACTACCATCTTGATCAAAAAGAAAATAACGTGTTTGTGAGTAAATATATTAATATATATGTATCGATAATTTTTATATATCTTGTATAGTTGTTCCTAATGCTTATTGGTGGTTCTTCTTTATAAATGATTGATTATAGAATAAAAAGTTGTGATCATGGAGTTGTTTTGTTGGGGTTATCATGTATGTTTAGTCCTATATATGATCATGTAGTTGTTTTGTTGGGGTTATCTTGAATTGAAAAAGTGTTGAATGATTTTTTGCATAATATACGTTTAGTCCTATAATCATTTAATTTTAAATATCTTTGTGTGCTATCCGTAAAAATTATATTTACGTTTAATATGAGTTTTTAATGTTCTTTTTTCAGGACTCTGAAGATGTAGACAAATAGAAGTCATCTCTAAACTTGCGGCAATTATTGTTCTTAGATATTCTATTGTGTAGTTATCATAGAAACAATAGTATATTTTGCTCATTAAATAATAATGAATATTTAGCTATTTCTATGATTAAATGAATAGTGTGAAACTGTACTGCTTGTAAGGTACAAATTATTATATTTTATGTTATTGATTTTACTTTTAATTTATAAAGACCAGATGTTTCTTAGTTTTTAAAATGACAATTGCATAAATTTGATGTAAACTTAAATAGTTAAATATTTTTTGAGATAGTACATTATTGTCTCAAATAGGATATTCAATAAGCCATGATATTTGAGACAAAATATTGCTGTCTTTATATCTATTTGAGACGGTAAGTTGCCATCTTAATTTAGTGTCTCCAAATATTAACAAAATAGGACACAATATTTGAGACAAAATATTACTGTCTTTATATCTATTTGAGACGGTACGTTGCCATCTCAATTTAGTGTCTCCAAATATTAACAAAATAGGACACAATATTTGAGACAAAAACAAAGTTGTCTCAAATAGTATTAAGACAGTTGAAACACTGTCTCAACCCCGTCTTAAAAAGTATTTGAGACAGCATTACCGTCTCAATTTTTTTTGAGACGGCTGTATTGGAGACACCTATCTTACCGTCTCAACACCGTCTCAAAAACATTTTGAGACAGCAAATCTAATATTTAAGACACTTTTTCTTGTGTCTCAAAAGCATCTTTTTCTAGTAGTGCGAGCAGGAACCTATAGGGAAGAGGTTTAAACCTTCAGAGACTATTACCTTTTCTGAAGAAGATGCTGTACCAACAAAATTCCCGCACTCAGATGCTTTAATAATAAAAGCAAATATTGCCAACAAGTTGGTTCACCGGGTTTATGTAGATGATGGGAGCTCGGTGGATATTTTATATATTAATGCATTTGAACAATTGGAGGTAGATCCTAAATACCTCCGACGGAGCCCAACTCCATTAGTAGGATTTTCTGGGGAAGCTGTTCAGCCTATGCGGATTGTGACATTGCCGGTTACTATAGGCGAATACCCGAGGAGCATTTGGTCACCTTACCATGGTGAAGTTGAAGGCCATTTGGTCACCTTACCACTTGGTGATGAAATTCCCCACCACTGGAGGAGTAGCAACAATAAGGGGAGATCAAGAAGCAGCCAGGATGTGTTATATGGTGGCTATGAGAGGGAAGAATCATCCAGCTCGGGACATCCGGGTGAATTGCGTACAGGGGAAGACTGGGATAAAGGGCCCAATGAAGGTATGGGAACAGCATCCCGTGAAAAGTGTCGATTTTGATTTCAATGATGAGGAAATAATAAGGATTCAAATTGATTGTGCGCGACCTGAGAGGACAATTCAGATTGGTAAGAACATCTCTGAATGTGTTCAACGTAGTTTATTGAAACTTCTCAAGAAATACAGGGATATCTTTGCTTGGGACCCCAAGGAGATGGGAGGAGTCTCTCCTAAATTGATAACCCATTCGTTGAATATTCATGAAGATACAAAACCAGTGCAGCAGAAAAAGAGAACTTTTGCCCCTGAACGAAAACAAGTTATTCAACAAGAGGTTAGTAAGTTATTGGTGGTCGGAATTCTAGGAGAGGTTAAATACCCGACCTGGATAGCAAATCCGGTGATAGTCAGGAAAGTTGATGGTGGTTGGCGGATGTGTATTGACTTTACAGATTTGAACCGAGCTTGCCTGAAGGACTGTTATCCTTTGCCGTCTATTGATCAGATTATCAATGCTATTGTTGGCTTTGGTATGTTAAGCTTCTTGGATGCTTACAAAGGATATCACCAGATTCTCATGAACCCCGAAGATACAGAAAAGACAGCATCTGTGACCGATCAGGGGATTTTTTACTATAAGAAAATGCCGTTTGGACTGAAAAACGCCGGGGCCACATACCAGTGCCTGGTGAATCAGATTTTCCAAAAACAAATAGGTCGGAATCTGGAGGTGTACATAGACGATATGGTGATCAAAAGTAAAGTAGAGGAGAGCATGTTGGACGACTTAAAGGAGACGTTTACAATACTTCGGCAGGTCGGTTTGAAGCTCAATCCAGAGAAGTGTGTTTTCGGAGTTAGCTCTGGAAAATTTCACGGGTTTATGGTGTCAAAAAGGGGAATCGAGGCTAATCCCAAGAAGTTAGAAGCCATAATAGCAATGGAAGCTCCCAGGAATGTAAAGGAAGTACAGAAATTAACCGGATGCATGGCAGCTTTGGATAGGTTCTTGTCCCGAGCTGCGGATAGAGGCTTACCGTTCTTTAAGCTCTTGAAATCTGCCAAGGATTTTAAGTGGGATGAAGAATGTGAGCAGTGTTTTGAGGCATTGAAGGAACACCTGAAACAATTACCTACGTTATCTGTCCCAACTTCAGGGGAACAACTATTTTTGTACTTAGCTGTGTCAGAGTTCACCATCAGCGCGGTTCTTGTACGAGAAGATGAAGGGATACAGAAACCTGTTTATTTTGTGAGTAAAGCTCTGCATGGAGCCGAGCAGAGATATCCAGAAGTAGAGAAGTTGGTAATGTCCTTAGTTTTTGCAGCACGGAGATTGAGGCCGTATTTTCAAGGACATCCGATCTGTGTTTTGACATATCAACCCATCAGACAGATCCTATACCGACCAAAAGCTTCAGGTCGGTTGACTAAGTGGGCCGTTGAGCTCGGGGAATACGATATCAGCTTCAAACCGCGGACTGCAATAAAAGGCCAGGCTCTAGCAGATTTCATTGCTGAGATGCCGCGGAAAGAAGAAGAAGCAGAGACACTTGCAGTAGAAGCTGTTCAGCCTAAAGCAGACAAAGAATGGCAATTGTTTGTTGATGGAGCTTCAGCTGGAGAAGGAGCAGGAGCTGGTTTAGTGCTGGTTAGTCCCGAAGGTAATGAGTTAGCATATGCTCTGAAGTTTGAGTTTATTGCTTCTAACAATGAATCAGAGTATGAAGCACTAATTACTGGGCTCAAGTTAGCACTTTCAGTAGGAGCTCGGCACATAAGAGCTCACAGTGATTCCCAGCTAGTGGTGGAACAATTATCTGGGAAGTATGTTACCAAGGATACAATGATGAAGAAGTATTTGGGTATAGTATAGAATTTAATAAAGAAGTTTGAAAGTTTCCACATGGAGAAGATATCCGATCTCAAAATCGCCGAGCTGACGCACTGAGTAAGCTGGCTTCATCCACTTCATCGCATTTGAATAAGTAGATATGGGTAGAGACACTCCCTGAACGAAGTATTGTTGTAAACAAGGTGATGAGTGTTGAAAGTGCTGAGAATTGGATGACCCCGATCTATAGTTTCCTGAGGTCGGGAAATCTGCCCAACGATAAAGTAGCAGCTCAACGAATTCGCATGCGAGCAGCTCGGTATGTTATAGAAGGTGATGTCTTATACAAGAAAGGGTATTTGAAACCATTATTGAGGTGTGTAGACTCCGAGCAGGCTCTTTATGTACTTTATGAGATCCATGAAGGAATATGTGGGTCACATGTAGGATCTAGGATGCTGGCAAAGAAGGCACTCTTGCTCGGTTATTTTTGGCCAACTATGTTCGAGGACGCTGCTCAATTAGTAAGAACATGTGAGAACTGCCAAAGATATGCAATAAGAGCGCATAATCCACAGGTTCCATTACAGTCTTCCGCATCCGTGTGGCCATTTTATCAATGGGGTGTGGATCTCCTCGGGCCTTTTCCGGAAGCACGAGGTCGGTATAAACATCTCATTGTAGCTATTTATTATTTTACCAAGTGGGTCAAGGCAGAGCCTTTAGTGCATATCTCGGGAAAAAATGTTATTAATTTTTTCTGGAAAAATATCCTTTGTTGATATGGAATTCCCGGGGTAGTTGTATCTGATAATGGCAGGCAATTTGCAGAAGAGCCGTTTAAGTCTTGGTGTTATTCACTTGGAATTCAATAGAAGTTCACTTCCGTGGCAAATCCGCAGACTAATGGTCAGGCAGAGGTATCTAACAGAATACTGTTGCAGGGCTTAAAAACGCGCCTAGGACGTTCTAGTGGAGATTGGGCTGAGCAATCGCCAATGGTGTTGTGGTCGTATCGAACTACACCAAGAACTGCTACTGGAGAAACACCTTATAGTCTCACTTATGGTACTGAAGCTGTGCTTCCTCCAGAAATTGGATTGTCGAGTCCCCGAGTTCTGTTTTTCCAAGAAGGAGAGAATCAAGAGGAACTTCACACGAATCTGGATCTTTTAGAAGAAAGGAGGATGTGCGCCCAGCTAAGAGACGCTAAGTACAAGGAAGGTGCAACTCGGTTTTATAACAGAAGGCTGAAAGCCCAGAAGTATAACATCGGTGATCTAGTATTGAGAAAGATGGAAGCCAGTAGAGTTGGAAAAATTGGAAAGCTTGATCCCACGTGGGAAGGGCCTTATAAGATTGAAGACGTATCTCCAACAGGTTATTGTAGACTCTCTCATTTAAATGGAAGAGTTATTCCAAGAACATGGAATTTCCAAAATTTGAGAAAGTACTATTAGTTTGAGAAATTTCAAAGTGCAATGAGCTCGGTTATTTTTGTTCGTCATTCATTTCAAATAATGTAATGAGTTGGGTTCTGTTGAATAAAATATATTCTGGTGATGAATTCCGGAGGAAATTAATCCCTGTGAAAAGTCCATATACATACTTTGTAAATTCTAGGAAAATAATTCCTAAGAAAAGCAAGTCTCATAAAATCCCGAGGTCGAAAGCTTGGGAAAAAGAGTAATTTACTTTGTAAATTCTGGAAAAATAATTTCTAAGAAAAGCAAGTCTCATAAAATCCCGAGGTCGAAAGCTTGGGAAAAAGAGTAATTTACTTTGTAAATTCTGGGAAAATAATTTCTAAGAAAAGCAAGTCTTATAAAATCCCGAGGTCGAAAGCTTGGAAAAAAGAGTAATTTACTTTGCAAATTTCAGGAAAAGAATTTCCAGAAAGAGCAATGCATGCAAAATTCCAAGATGAATGATCTAAGGAAAAAGTAAAATAATTGTATAAAAGCCCGAGAATGCAATTCGGGGTAAACAAGATAATCATCTTCAGGGATAAAATCTCCCAGGATGAATTGTCCAAAGGAATTGGGGATAAAGACCCGAAAATATTCAACAACATCATTACTGCAAACAGAAAGACAAAACAAAGCTATTAAGGAAATATATAAACTTCAAGGCTAATTGCCGCCTTCGTCCTTGTCCAGCTCGGTAGGATCCACCTCGGGAGTCTCGGAAATAGGAGTTGAAGGAATGAACTGGTTCATGGAGAATTCGAGCTCCCCACCAGTTATCTCTTTGAAAACAGCATTAACTTTTTCTCCTGCTGCAGCGTCAAAACCCAACTCTTCCAAGCTCTTGTCCTGGATGTGAGCTTGCTGAAGAACCTTGATTGCTTCATTATACCCAAGCCGAGCTACTGGAATGTTCATTTTGGCAGACATATCAGCAAATTCCTGTGATTTCAAGAAATTCTCTACTGCTCGGTTTATTCCTTCCTCTTTGTGGAATTTATATTTACGTTCCATACTATGGAAATGCCTTTCCCAAACCAGAATAGAAGAACTAAATTTTTCATTTCTAGAATGGAGGTCAACAGATTTCTTTTGTTCAGATTCCAAGCTGGATGTGAGTTTCTGAACCACAGACTGGAGCTCTTTGGATTTCCCTTGCTCATTTTCTAACTTCAAGTTAAGTTCTTGAATTTGAGATTGGAAGCTTTCAGTTTTTTTATCTTCGATTTCCAAGTGCGATTTAACTGTAGACAATTCTTGTCTAGCCTGAGATTCCATATTTTCTAGCTGCCGTCCTTTTTCTTCCAGAGCCAAGATTCTGTCCTCGAGTTCAGTTACCTTTTTCCTCTTTTCTTCTAGCTCAGCACGAAGGGTAGATGAACCCTCCGCAGAGCGAATGACCTCGATGGCTCTAGTAGATATGACCGCACTCTATGAAAAAAGATAAAAGTGGAGTAAGTATAAGTTAGATAAAAAGGGATGAAGTAAAGAGAAGGGCACTTAGAGATATACCTGAGCAGCATATAGAGCCATGACATTGATCAGGTTCTCCTCGTCCAATTGCCTCAATGAATTCAAATCCCGAGGTAGAACTCCTTCACCCAGCCACTGATGAGCTAATGCTGGGGTTAGTACTCGGGAATTTCGATTGAAGCCCCAGCTCGGACAAAATTGGTTCCCAGGGAGCGTAACTGGAACGTAAGAGATGGGCAATCTGCTGGGATTGATCTGAGATAAGAATCCAAACTCGGAATCCTGAGAAAAGTTAAAAGGTACAGCAGAAAAGGTAGGAGTTGGAATAGATGCTGTTGTTTCAAGTGGTATGTCTTGGCCCGCATCCTGTTGTATTGAGGTCTGTGCAAAGTTTTTCTTTTGCTTGGAAGAACATCTTGTACAGTCGAGGTCGGTGTGTTCCTCTTAGAGCCTCTGGTCTTTTTCTCCTTATCCTTAGGTAGCGGAGGCAGACCCGAGCTGATAACCTTAGCAGGAGCAGAAGGTTGAGTGGAAACGTTTGAAGGTAAAGTAGCATCTTCAGTAGAATTTGTTGGTGGAGTGGAAGCACCCGGGTTGGAGGTGCCAGGGGATGAAACAGTAGTAGTAGTTTTAGATATTCCCGACCTGATAAGCTGTGCAATGTCCATCACTGAAATGAGAGTAGATATCAGAAAAGGAAAATGTCAAGGTAAACTCTTAAAAATTCTGGAAGGAAAAAGCGAGATACTTACATTCAACTCCGAATTTATCCTTGGAACCTTTATACTTAGAGTCAAATATGGCAGGACTCAACCCGCCTTGAATCAAGATTCTATCAGATAGTCGGGATACATCTAAAACAACTCCTAAAGATTCTAGCATTTGTTCTCCATTTGTGCTAGAGGATTTTTTGGGCTGTCTGTCAATTATGTTATTGACAATTTTCCAGTGGTGGTTTTGGGTAAGAAATTCTGAATGAATGTAAAAGAATCGTTTTTTCCAGTGGTGAATAGAGCTGGGAAAATTTTGTAAAAGGGGAATTGAGTTAGGGCGACGGTTAAAATAAAACCATCCAAGCTCGTTAGGGACCGTTTTTAAAGAGAAAAAACGTCGGAACAGAGAAAGGTTGTAAGTCACTTTATAGTGTATACAGAGTAACTCGAAACACACAATTGTTTTAATGGAATTTGGAGTGAGTTGACTCAAATTCACCTCGTAATGGTCTAAAGTATCTGAAAGTAAACTAGAGATGGGAATTCGGAGACCCACTTGGAGTTGATGTTCATATAAGGTGATAAAACCCTGAGGGGGGTGCGTAGCTCGGTCGTCTCTGGATGGGGCTCTAACAGGTAAACTCTCTGGAATGAAATATTTAGTCAGTATTTGATCAATATTTTTCCTACTCAAAGTGGAGGAAATAGAGTTTGCAAGGACCCCCTCGGTTATATCTTCAACATCTTCACTAGTTGGCATAGAAATTTTTTCACTGTTCTGTTCTAGTACAGCTGGTTCAGAGGTTTCTGCTTCGCCAACTTTGCCCATAATAGCATTCGAAGGATTAGTTTTAAAGGATTGCCTAAGCGACCTTCTAAGAGGGATTGTTAACTTAGAAGAAATTGGGTACTCACCGGTAACTGGAGGTGGAACACTGTGAATAGAGGGTGAGAGATTTTTCTCACCTATGGATTCTAAACTGACATCTATCGAGGCAGTCTGAGAAGTGGAAGGTTTGACGAAAGGTGCAGAGTTAATTGGTTCAGATGAATCAGAAGGATTTTCAAAAGAAATACCTGGTAGTAGAGGTAGATTTGCAGGAAATTCTGGAAACGGCGAAGAAAAAATCCAAGTACTCAGTTCAATTTGTGCAGAAGTTGTTTTTCTTGAGTGCTTGAAGTTGATTTGTGTTCGAGAAAGAAGAACGTGAAAATAGGGATGAGGTCGAGTTCGAAATTAAAAAAAAAAGGATTTTTGAATAATCGACGGTGATTTCAAGTAACGTATACGTTATCAGGATAATGATTGCTTTTGAGTGAAACCGCGTGCAAATTAATGATTAGAGATTAAAGATTTAGTTCTTCAGAATCAAGGCATTGATTCATGAATTGTGATTTAAAATCACCTTTGTTGATATCGAAGCATCAGTGTTTGTTTAAAAGTCCAAAAGAACCAGCTCGGGAATATTTATATGCAATCGTCAAGTCGGGGTAAAAATATTTATACCGACTTGAGGAGGTATTGATGTGGCATTATTAAATATTCCATGTCAGCATAGAAGGAGTCAGATGTGATCCAAACTAATAACCGAGAATCAAGGAGTGTAAAAGGGAAGTAGCTGAACGGTAATATTCTCTATAATTCATATATACAAATTTCTGGATATGATTATGGATTCAATTTACTGACTTTAGCATCGGAGTAGAATCCCCGGGGACCACCTCAGGACTTTGCTCTAACGCTATTCTTTTTTACAGAAAAAGTTCGTGATTATTGTTTGGAGCTCGGTGTTTCTAGCTCGGTGTTTCTCAATTTGACCGACGTGAGAATTTGAGCTTCATCAGTGTCCAAAGTTTAGTTATATATATACTTAGTGATTAAAAAAAAACACACACACATAGTGTACAAAAATTTACCAAAGTTTTTACATAATTTGATAATTTTACTTATGTGGAGTTTTATCTTCACTCATTCAATTCATTCATTATTTTTAACTAGCTAGTAATTTAAATTTATTGAGTGATGAAAAGAATTTCATGTAAATACATTAAATTCCTTGAATTATTACTCTATCTTGTGTTGATTCTACATAGTTTTGATTGTAACATTTAACTCTTTCGACTTTTTAATTTGAGATAAATTAGTATATTTTACTAATTTCTATTAAACAATTAAATAAATAAGTGAATCTTACTTCTATTTAGAAATTAGTAAAATATACTAATTTACTAATTTGCCTTTTTTGCACTTATATCAAATGGCGACGTGCTATCTAAAAAATGGTATATTAAAAAAAAGGAAAATTTTGAAATTTTGAAAAATGACCATTTTTTGTGGGTTATCGCACATTTTTTTTTTGCCAAAATTTTTTAAAAATGACCACTAGTTAATTCAAGGAAAAATGTCACGAATAATAATGATTAATTGAGAAAAATAAATAAAACTAATTAATAAAAAATTACTATGGAAAAATACACAAAATAGAAAAGCTCGGCAAACAAGTAAATTCACATTAACTAATTATCTATCGATTATAGACTCAATGATTAATTAATATAATGAATCAACCAGTTATAGGCTACCGAGAATCAGCTCCGACATAGCCCAATTCTTCCTTAATTATTCGATAATTGACAAGTATCGACTTAATCAATTAATTCCCTATTTATAGCACAACCCGGCCGGAATCAGCTGAACACCCGATTTAATGTTACAATGATTCCGTATCATGATCAACATGCAACAATTTATTAGCCGATTATTCCTAACTAACGAGACAGTAGCTTTGCCACTAATTAATCCTATCTACTAGATCCAGTGAAATAATAGGAGATTAATTGGCACTATTTAGATTAATTAAACATGACCAGTATCTAACAAATCCAAACAATTAACGCTATGCAAAGAGAACTTTCGAAACTCATAAAATATTAATTATATTAAAACAATTAGGTCTCACGAGTAAATAACAGTTAAAGCTTCATTACTTATATGCTGGATAATAAACTACTCAAGAAACATAATTAAAAAAATTCAAAGATTTAAAAATAATAAAACTGAATAAATAAATTCAAACCAAGTCGACCGTCGTTTGGGCAAATGACGGTGCACCTGTTCTTGCTGTAAAAACTGGAAATCTGCAACTGCAGAACTACGAAGAGAAAAACTGCGCGAACCTACCTACTATTAGTCTACGAATTTCCTTCTAATAAATTGCTATCCTTATATAGGAAAAACAAACTTTATTCTCAAGTAATAAAAGCAACTAAAAACCTTCTAAAAGTCTAATAAAGAAATAACTCTTTTGTTTCCCAATGAATATGCCACATGCCAATAATTAAGGCATGCAAGCCTTCTTCTTTTAGTTTCCTAATTGATCTTCTTCTCTACTTCCTTATTTGATTCCTTCAAGGAGTCTTCTATTAATTCACCCTGTGGATTATTTCTAAATTAGATTAAGGAAATCTTTTCTTCCAAGAATTACTCTTCCACGTTCCAAAACAGCCCAAAACCTTCCAAATTGATCTTCTTCCTTTTCTATTGCTCCACATCATCATTTAATCCAAATCTGTAAGATATTCTTAATTAAGTGTAGATTTCATCCAATTTAATCCACAAAAGAATACAAGATAAATCATATAATTTGTGTCTAACAAAGATAATAAGTGAACATTAACACTATCAAATTGCAATTTATATTATTAGCATTAATAACAATAACAAGTAAATAACTAATTAAGTAAGTAAATAAAATAAGTATATTATAATTATAAGTAAATAATACTATGAATCTATAAATATATGTACTTAGTATATTAACTAATGGGTAAATTACTCCAATAGTCCCTCAACTTTGGGGTTACTTACATTTTAATCCCCATTCTTCAAAAGGTTTCATTATGGTTGCTTAACTTGGATTTTGTAATGTGAACAGTTCTCAATTAAATTTCCATCCATTTGTATAACGGTGCACATGTCATTTTGAGGGGCAAACAATAGAAAAAAAAGTCGCGCCATAGGTTACACACGTGAGTAGTGTGAAGAAAAATAAAAGTAGATAATATGATCTTTTATCCTAATCACAATATTTACTAATTTATTTTACAACCCTAAAATCACGTGTAGACTGTGGAAAATATGTGTACAGTTAGGGAGACTTAATTTTTTTTCTATTATTTGCCCCTCAAAATGACATGTGGACAACTTATGATTAATAAAATCGTTACATAAGTGAATAAAAAATGGATGGAGAACTTATCACAAAGTTGAGGGACCATTAAGTACATTATAGCTTATAAGCAAATAATACTATAAATATAATTAATTAGTACATTCATTAAATACTTATTTACTTCGTTATTTAAATACTTGTTATTGTTACGGATTTTATAATTTAAAATGTTAAATTATATATTTTTTAATTTATGATAATTAGTAAAATTTTGAATTTATAATAGCTTAAGTAAAAAAAAATTAATTATATTAGTTTATGTTTTATCTTTCAAGTAAAAAAACAAATAAATGGTTGTCCGATTTATCCATAGTAGTCCAACTGAAATCAATAAAATCAAAACTGGTAAACCAATCGAACAATAAGGGTCAGTCAACCAGTTTGTACTAAAATTTGGAAAACCAGTGCACAATCCTAGTTTTTTTGTGTATTAAACTAAATTTAATTAATTAGTAGTGTCCTGGAATTTGTTTATTAGAGTATAAGTTAGTTTCTTAATAGGTTTTATTTCTTAATTAGTTTTTGATATGGATTAGAATTTTTTTTAGTTTATAAATAGATGGTAGTAGAAATTTTTGTGATTGTGTAGCTCTCTTTCCAAACATATTTTTGTTTTAAATAATAAATAAATATTAATTGCTTCCTCGTATTTTTGTTTTATCAGCCTCAAAGGTCCCCTGATCGAGCAGCTCTGTGTAATTCCTGTTCTCTTTCCGTTACTGCTGCTTTTCCATTATTTGTTTCCGTTGAGCAAAATTTACAGATTCTATTATGAAAACTGGATATGGATTGACCCAATTAATAGAAACTTTTTCTATCATTGTTTGCTCAAGCTCATGTTCATGTTGATGTTCTTGTTAGTAGTGGAAGCATATTGGGTACGCGTTCGAGAATGTCGATCCCAGAGGATTGTGTACGTGAAATTCTTGCGAGATTACCGCCAAGTTCTCTCATGCGGTTTAGGTGCGTTTCAAAATCATGGCTTGTTGTAATTGATAGTCCTGAATTCATTCAAATGCAACTCAGTCAATCACTGTTGGACTCAAAGATATGCCCCCAATTTCTATTGAGGGTTTTAAAAGATTACAAGATAGATATTTGGACTATGAAAATATCTGGAAATTTGGACACTAATGTCGGAGAGCTCAATCCCCTTGCTCTTGTCCCATGTAAAGCTGCCACACTGAAGAGCAATCACGGTGGTTATATTCAGGGCTCTTGCAATGGCCTGGTATGTATAAAGGGTATGAAAAATATACTCATCCTGTGGCTGTGGAATCCTTGGATTAGCAAGTTTTTTATATTACCTAAACTTCAATACCCCGTCCCAGACTACAGCTATGAAATTTTCTACGGTTTTGGGTACAATGATATCACAGATGACTATAAGGTTTTGAGTTTATGTCAGGATTACAAGAAATCCCAAGTGAATGTTTAGAGTATGAAACAGAATTCTTGGAGAAGGCTTCCAGATTTTCCTTATCAAATTCACAGAAGATATCAAAATTCTCCTGGAATTTTTGCTAGTGGAGCTTTGCATTTCATTGTGCAGGGAAGGGATTATGGTATTTCTATAGCAGCTATTGATCTTAAAACTGAGAAATATAGCCTTCTCCCTATCCCTGAGGATTTAAAAAAATTGAATGATGATTATTGGTGTGCATCTGCTGGATTTGATGTTTTGGATGGCTGCCTCTATATCCTTCCAATATTTCTTTGTGATTGTTCTTCTCCGGACGGCGTTAAGATTTTCTTATGGAAAATGAGTGATTATGGGGTTAAGGATTCTTGGACCAAGTTAACCATTGCAATAGCTAAGAATGATGCCCCTCGTGCTAGTTTGTTTCTGAATTTGACTATATACCCTATTGGATTTTCAGAGAAGAATATGCTATTGGCTTTGAAGATATATTGATCCGCCGAAACTTATAGTTTATGATGTTGAAAATCAAACATTGGTGCAGACAGTTGAGGTTCCACCAGCTTTAGCATTCATGATGAGAGGATATCAATGCGATCCAAGTAAAGCATATCAATGCACTCCAAGTAAAGCATATCAATGCATTCCAAGCATTGTTCCCCTACCCACAGACATGATGATAGTGGACTGAAAGAGATCAAGAGCTGCAAGAAGTGTGATGAAGATGGTGGACAGAACGAGTAAGTTAATATATAATAAAAAGTTAATACTAAAAGATACAAATTTTTACCTTTTAATATGTTAAAAAAGAATGAATGTGGTGAAAGTAGTTTTAATTTGTTTTCATAAAAGGTAATTTTTATGATTTGAAAAGCTTATATTTCATAGTTGCGTATACATTAGAAAGTTAAATTGAAATATGATCCAGTGACAAACATAATCATGACTGATCTCTTTTGTCAAAGGAACCATGATTATAATTTTCTCTCAAAAGTAATTAACTTGTGTTTCTCTTTATGCAAGAATTCAGTAAAGGAAATTAACCAGTTCTTGTCTGCTTTGATTCAAACTCTCGCAAGAAATTCATACACAATCTTTGGATCTGAACTTTTAGTTGGAGTCAAGAGATGCTTGTGAGCATCGTGCAGAATACTTGTGGACAAGCTTGCACTAGCACATTTTATGCAAATATCAAAATTACAGGTTTTGCATCTGTAGTGGAGACTGTTCCCAGGCCATCAACAAGCATCGCATCTAAAGTGACCAACAGCATTTCTTCGTCTCGTAAGGATAACGGGGTGCTCAGGATGCATTGGGATTTGCAATTCATGAGGAATTTTACTGCAAGTTGAATGGAGGAAGTAACCGCAATCCACACATCTATAGTGAAAGTCAGCAATAGAAATAGGATCCATGCATCCGTCACACTGCAATAACATTTCTTCTGTCGTCTCTGTCTCAGTTGCGATTGGCAGGTTATTGGAAAGAAAAAGTGGATGCTGCTTGTGACTAAAATGTAATATCATATCTTCCATCTTCTTCTCATTTTGTCTTCTCTTCATTTCTTTTTCTTTGAAAGATTTTGGGATGGTTTGTGCCCGGAGTAACAGTTTCTCATCTTTTCCCTTTTCCTCATCTTCACGTAGAAGAACAATACAACGTTTGGACCTCATTCTGAATTGGCTGGTACTAGTAGTTGTACTGCTAGTGCTGGCTTTCATTACTTGCCTTGACAAGAAAATTGGTGATAATTTTTGAGCTGCATGAGCCAGTGGTAGTTTGACCAAATTTTGTTTGGGAAATAGTTCTGTATCTTCCAATTCTGATCCTGCATCCCTATTACAGAATTACAAGCAATTTAATCATGAAATTAAGACTAGTTATCCTTAGGGGAACAAAGATATATTCAAGCAAAACTATTAAATATTGTTCATAATACAAAGAGATAAGTCTTTTTAACGTTGAATGTGTTTAAGCAATAAAAAATTTGAAAAATGGAAGTCCTTACGCTATCGGATCATTTGTAACTTTCTCGCACTTGACATGGACAAAGAATCTTCAGGGCCACAATAATAAGCCCAAAGATTTTTGTGGATGCAAAATGGGCAGGTTGTACACTTGTATGATGCATCTTTCTCTACCAATTGGCAAGCATCACAGTAGACAACAGCTTTGTTAATGCACACGTGGAGTTGGCATTTATTTTAATTGGCATTGATTTTTTGGCAAGATAATGAAAGATCTTATTGGAGCCATAAATCAAATTAAATCAATCTTTGTTAATGCACACGTAGAGTTGGCATTTATTTTAATTGGCATTGATTTTTTGGCAAGATAAGGAAAGATCTTATTGGAGTCATAAATCAAATTAAATCAATCTGGAAGATTGATTTGAAGATTAATGCTATGTTGATAATTATGGAGCTTATCTTGGTATTCTTGGAAGATTATCTTTGAAGAGTTATCTTTGGAAAAGATAAGCATTGAAGGCACATGAGTTTCCATCTTTCCATTTGAATTATTTGGAAATAATCTTGGAGGTAAACATGGAAAGATTTGGAGATAAACATGGGAAGGTTTTGGAATGCCTATATGATCTTTCCAAACCACACGTATTCGTGTGTAGAGCTTTGATTATTCTTTCGGTCTTTTACAAGACTGTGAACACATTTCTTTGTTGGAGGTCTTTGATCAAAGTGTGTTGGCTGAAGCATCTTAATGCAATACAATTGAAGGTGCAAATCCTTTTATTCTTGATTATAATTCAGCCTCGGGAGGAGGTTGCTAAGGAGCTCGGGAGGAGTTCAAACGTGGGCAAGGGGATCTTGCATAACCACGAATTCCGGGAGGAATCAACACAAGTCGAGAGGAGCTCGCACAATCCGGTTCATTGTGGAGTTAGGAAGAGGCGGTATCAAAGATAAGATGGTGTCTTACTTTGTGTCAGACCGAGTGTCTTGTAACTTGTGAACTTAGTGGATTGTTCTTTCTGGGCGTGGCCCCGCAGACGTAGGCAATTGCCGAACTGCGTTACCAACCTCCTGTCTCTTTATTTTCCGCATTTTTAATATTGTTCATTATCGCTTTTGTTATCAGTGTCACACCTAGAATCAGTGGATGCTCCTAATGACTGAAACGTCTAAGCTCTTCCTGCTCCCTCTTGTCAACAATTGATGTGAAGTTACATACTCTCTGCTTATTTTTAATTCCTTTGTAATTCATGTGAAATTCAAGCCAATTGAGCAGGCAATAAACTCATATTATGCTACTTTTTAATTCCTCGACAAAATCAACTGAGTAGGCAGTTAGTAGATATACTTTGAATTTAATAATTGCCTTCAATTAATGTGTTTTCGAGGTTTGGTTTATGTCCTCCTTGAGCCTTTTAATATTGATGATGTCCAAAATCACCAATGTGCTGTGATGAGGTCCTCCTGAGGTCACGTGCTTTGTGTAACGTCGCCTGAAACATAGAAGACCTGCAAAACACTCGTCAGAAAATACCTCCGGGCGGTACCGGGGAGTATGCTCCGATACTTAAGTCAGTTTGGGTGCCTGAGCAATAAGCTTAATGTGTAAAAGTAAAGGTTAAAGAAAGTTGTAGAGAAGTCCCCCTTACCTGGTGGTAATAAGGTTACTTTTATAGAATCGTACCTGATAGAGTTCCAGTAGGATTGAAACTCCTCAATTCATCAGAAGTCTTATCCCGAAGAACTCGGGTTCATCTAGGATTTCTTCAGGAAGAGCCCCAATAGGATAGAAACTCTCAGTTCATTAATAACTTCGCCCCAAAGAACTCGGGTTGGGTTAGAATTTGTCCAAGTAAAGTCCTTGTCAAATTCTACCATAATTCTACCAAGAGCGGAGAGTTAGGCCTTGAGGGAGAAAATAAAGATTACAGAAAGGAAAGTAGGTAGCAGTAGGACTGCCACTGAATTAGATCAGTTAGGAGTTAGCATACAGAAAATAAATTACTGAAATTAAAGAACATAAAAGTAAATAACATAAATTAAAAGTTAGATAGTTAGATAGTTAGATGAAAACAAACAAGATATGAACACAAGACATGAAATTAAAATTCATAATTAAATTACATAAAAGAAATTACAACAAGTTCATGAGATTAAGGTCCTTACACAAGTTTGGTCCTTAATCAAACTCCAAAACAAGTTCTTAAGCAAAGGATCCAAGCAAAGGTATCCAAACTTAGGAAGTCTTCAAAGAAAAGATGAAAAGAAGAGAAGAAGAAAGAAAGAAAGGAATCAAGAGAGAAAAGTGAGAGCAAAAGCTACGGGAGAGAGTTTCTAAACTTTGAATATTGGTCCAACCAAAGTCTCCTTCTTCTGCTGAAAGTTGGTGTACTTATAGCAGTTTTCGTTTTTTTTTTAATTTGACTATACTATTACAGTCAAAATTTTACATAGTCAAAGTCTTCAGTTTATGGTATTTGAGAAAATATACCATAATAGTAATCTTCATTTTGATCTACGTCAAATAACAAGTCCTCTTCGTCTGTTCCCAAGATTGGGCCTTGTTGTGTTGGGCCAGTGCTGGAGGTACTGGGCTCATATTTTGTAGAACTACTAGCTTGTTTGAATTGGGCTAGTAAATTCTCCAATTGCTTGACATAGTCATCCTTGTTGGAAATTACTGCCAATTTAGAAGCCGTAAGTGACTTCTGCTGAAGAAATTGGCATATCTTCGGATCTGCTATTGGAAGGAATTTTGGATTCCTTTGAAACCATGCATCTATTTGTTGGGGATGCACGCATCCAACATCAAACTCTTTCCACCACTTAGTATAACCTTGTCGGATTAAAAGTGGAGGAAACCTGTCATCCTGCTTAGAAAATTCAAACTTCCAAGCATAAATCCATGATAAAGAAAAGATTGAATAGAAATGCAATAATACTGGAACATGCATTTCTGTGGTTGTGAATTTTTCTGAAAATTTTTGTAATCCCAACTGAACATTTGCTGGAAGAATTTGTGGATTTGGTCCAAAAATATTCCACCATTGAATGAACCAAATTGAAAAATTGTATTTGTTTCCTCTTTTTAAAATAAAAGAACCAGGAATGTTTGTTGGCTTGGTTTTGTGTGGAGAAAGTATTAAACCAAGCTTGTACATAATCCCAATATGTAAATCCCGGGGGAGAAAATAGTTGGGACAAGTTCTTTGGTATATTCAAATTGGTTCCCCAATCTGAAGGTTTAAGAATTTTGAGGATTTGGGCGGTTGAATGAGTAACCAATAACTTGTCTTTCTGGTCAATGTATTGCTTGAGAGCAATAGATTTGGTATCCACAAGAATAAATTCATAAAAATTTTGAGTCTTGTCTGGCGTTTGTTGAATAAAATTTGAGGATTTTGCCAGAATTTTCTCTGCTACATCTTTTGGATTGTTAACAAAGAAATCAGGTTTTGTTTGGCAAACCAAAACATAATTTTGATTTTTAAAATATTCTTGTTTTGAAATTGGTTTTTGCAAAACATTTGAAATTTGTCCTGTATTTGTGGAGCTAGATGCCACCACGTTTGAATACTTCATAGGGCTTGCAACCACTACTGAAGTTTGTGAATTTTTTGAAACAGTAGGGCTGGAAACCACTACTGAAGTTTGTGGGGATTTCACAAGTTGAAATCCTGCTGATGCAGCCCATTTCTGAATGGACTCCAATTCAGCTTTTTCATCTTCCTCTACCATTTCGGCCCAGACTTTTGGGTTAATTATTGAAATGGGTAATTTTGATGTTTCCGTCTTTATAGTTTCTAGTTGGATTGGGCTCAATGCATAATCTTTGGGCTGTTTGCCTCCAGAAGTTTGTGTAGAGGTTTGTTTGTTTGAAGTGGAGGCTTCAATTTGTTTAGACTGGAGGGCTTGCACAATGCGTTTTGGCATTGGGGGTGGTTCTTCTTCATTTTTCTTTCTTGGCGGCATCTTATCAACCCTGCAAGAATTCACGAGTCAAAAAGTCAGGCAATGAATTTGCATCTCCTTTAATATAATCAATATCAAAATCAAAAACAGATAAAATATCTTGCCATCTTGCAAAAATTTGTTTGGAGGCAAGATTTTTAACATCTTTTGCAGATTTACAATCTATTCTAACAAGAAATTTCTGGTTAAGCAGATCAGACTGAAATTTTGAAATGCACAAAACAATAGCTAAAATTTCCTTTTTAATTGTGGAATAGTTCTATTGAGCACTATTCCAATGTTTGGAAGTGAAGGCGACAATTCTTTCTTTGCCGTCTTGCACTTGTTTAAGTATTCCACCATAACCCAAATCCGATGCATTTGTTTCAATGATCTTTGGAAGTTTTGGGTTTGGCAAATTTAGACAAGGCAATGCCTTGACTTGGGTTTTTACCCGTCTTACCGCCTCGGTATGTATATCTGTCCAAGGTGGTGGTGATTTCTTCAATATGTCATGCAAAGGTTTAATAATGTTAGCTAATTCAGGAATAAAATCAGCTATATAGTTTAAACATCCTAGAAACCTTTGTAGCTGCTGCTTTTCTAGAATCTGCAGGAAATCTATCTGCAAACTGGATAGACCATTCTATTGGAATTATGGTTCCTAAGTGGATATAGTGTCCTAGAAACCTAATTCTAGTTTGGAACAAACTAATCTTTTTCTTAGAAACAACTAGACCATTTTCCTTAACAACCTGCAAAAATATGTTAAGATGTTTGAAATGTTGGTCTATATTATTTGAAAAAATCAAAACATCATCAATATAAACAATAGTAAAATTTGAATAAGGATTAAAGATATCATTCATAATCCTTTGAAATTCTGATGGAGCATTTTTCAAGCCAAAAGGCATTACGTTCCATTCATAATGTCCGAAAGGTACTGTAAAGCTGTTTTGTACCTGTCTGACGGGTTAATCTGAATTTGCCAAAATCCAGATTTCATGTCAAATTTTGAAAATACCTTGGCTATGTTGAGTCTTTGCAAAAGATCCCTTTTGTTAGGAATCGGATACCTAATCCATTGAAGAGCTTTGTTTAAAGCTTTATAGTTTATTACCAGTCTAGGCACTCCTCTTTCGATTTCTGAACTTTTGTTCACATAGAATGCCGGGCAACTCCAGGGAGATTGGCTTGGCCTGATAATTTGTTTTCTCAGAAGATCATTGATTTCTATTTTGCAATGTTCCAGGAGCTCCTGATTCATCTGGATTGGCCTGGCTTTAGTTGGAATATCTATTTCCTTGAATTTCTTTTCATAGGGAAGATAGACAGTATGTTGCTTTCTTTTCCAGAAAGCAGTTGGCACTTCAGCACAAACCTGTTGCTCAATTTTCTGTTGCAACCCTTTGATTCTGTTTTGAACCATTGGTTGAACTAATTGTGCTTCAATCATTTTGTACTCAATTTCTTCTTTCAAAAAATTAATCTGATTGATTTTGTTGAACAATGGATTCAATTCCTTGCATACCGGTGACCTGGTGAATGAAAGAAGAACATTTTTCCCAAAAAATTTTGGAAAAATTCCCTCAAATGTTGTCCAATATGGTACTAATTGTACGATAAAATTTGTACCCAAAATAACTGGATGAGTAAGATTTTTTGCCAGCAAGAATGATACCTTCACCGTTGTCGAATAGAATTTTACTTCAGCGTCAGTAAGTTTATAAGAGATGTTGAGTTTTGACCCGTTTGCAGAACGAATTCCTTCTTTGGTTTTCTCAAAGAATTTTGAAGGAATAATCCGTTCATCAATACAGCTCAGATTAGCTCCTGTATCTCATAATGCCGCTGTTTCTAGCACAAAGCTATTTTGTACAACTAGTTTGATATGAACATCATGCCTCCTGAAAGTGATAACTGTCAAAATATTTGGCATTTGGTCATTTGAAGAATCTAAAGGTTCAAGAAATTGTTCAATTTCTCCTTCCTTAGCTTTACCCTTGTTCGTTTGGACTAGCTGTTTATTAAGATTCTGTAAGACCAATTAATCATGCTCCTGTCCAGCTTTAATCTCTCTTATCTCTATCTTAAGTTTGGCAATTTCAGTTTCCAGATCCTAAACGGTTATTTGTTTGGAAGATTTTTTAGGAAATCTGTTTAAGATATTTGTAAGGTTGTAGGTGTTAAGTACCTTAGGATGATTGGCCGGATGGTCACTTCTAAACTTGGAAGTATTTGGTTGATCACTGGACACTTTCTTAAATTGGTTGAGATAATATTTTTTTCTGTTCTGGATCTTCCAGGTTATCTATCATCTCCAGAAGTAAGTCCTGTTCTTTGGTTAGAACATTGATACTTTGTTCCTCAGAATTTTGACTAGATGAAGAACTAGCAATATCATCATCCTCCATTTGGTTGATATGATTATCCTCACTATACCCAGATTCTTTATCTTTTGATTCAGCAAGGAGGTTTGATATTTTATTTAAAATATTATCATCTATTTCCAAGGCTTGGATTCTGCGCCTGAGACAACAATACTTGGCAATATGTCCTGGTTTGTGACATTTATGGCAAATGATGTTTGGTGAGGCTAATCTTGGAGGTTGATAAGCCGGTTTTGGTTGCTGATATGTTTGTGGATTGGATGGTTGTGGTAATGATTTTGGTTGTCTGTATGGAATTCTTCTTCTAGAGAATTGTTTGGTAAACCTAGGTTTAGGATTTTGTTTACGATGTTTGAGTTTATGGGTTTGGCTACAACTGGGAAGACCAAACTACTCACAGAAAGAACCAAGATCCCTGCTTCTTTGAGCCCTGTCTTTTGCTAGTTGTCGAAGCATTTTGTCCTGCCTGCAGATTCGCAAGGCAACTTGTTGGATCTAGGTTGTCAGTTGTCCATATGTAATTTGCTCATATAGAACTACTCCATTGTATATGCTTCTGAGTTCATCTTGAACCATGTCTCTGAGTGACTTTGGAAGCCCATCTAAAAATTTCTCCTTCCAATATGTCTAGTTTCCATCAGGTCTGGCATATATTCTGGCAAAGAATGTGTCTTTGTACCATTGAAAATCCGATAATTTTTTACACTTCAAGTTGTTCAATAATTCTGATGACCGATCCCTGAAAATACCTGGATCACCAATAAAAGTTTTGGCAATAGTAAATATCAAAGTTGATACTGCATCAGAAATAGAATCACCATCTTCTAAGATTGGTTCTCCTTGGTCATCAATTTTTACTGAGTGCATAATACTTTGCCTATCTGCTTCAGTGAGATGTTCATCCCACCATCCTTTTAGTTGTTCTGTGAAACCAGTAACTAAAATATGAGCGGCCAATTGGTTATCACAAGAATGTGATGTTCTGTAGGCTGTTGCCACCATCGTCATTTGTTGAAGAAGAGTCATCATGCTATACTCCGTTTGTCCATCTATGTTCCACTCATAAATGTTGTTGGCATTGTAACTATTTTGGAGAATGTTGGGTTTTTCTTTCAATACCATGTCTGGATAAGTTGCCCTGGGATAGTACAACTTCTTAGGCCTTTTCCAGTTTGATAACTGTTTATCACCAAATGATCTTTGATGTCTTAGTTTAGCAATCTCAGCCGTTGGAAGTTCTGTTTGTGACTGTTCGTCCTCTGACATTTCTCCTTTATTCAGGACACACATAGCTTGGTTGACAGAGGCGGAGGCTGGGGCTGGTTCACTTGACTTTTGTTTGGATTTTGGAGTAATAAAGGTTTCTTCAATCTTTGCTATCCTTTTCTCCAACTCTGTCAAAGGTTTTTGTACCAATTTCTTGGACAATTTGGATGGTATCTCATTTGGTTTGAAGAGAGGTTTATCTGGGAAAGTGTTTGAAATATGGGTAGATGTAGTTTGGGTAGGCCTAGTAAGGAGATGTTCTCCAAGAGTTTGTAAATACTTGTTTGTATAGTTGTTTTGTTCATAAATGCTCTAGATATCCCTTGCATTTACCGGGCCGGCATCCTCCTTTACCTCTTTATGTTTGAAAGGACTTGCCTTAATTTCAACTGACTTGTATGAAGTCGTAAATGATGATGATGGTGGAAGTTCTGATCTTACTGTTTCACCATCAATAACCTGCTATGTCTTTGTAACACAAATCTCTTTTTCTTTCGAAAAAGGATAATCTACACAATTGTTAATTGCATAATTTTCAAACCATTCAAAGAATCCTATATGCAATTCATATATGTTCAAGAAATCATAATACTTTTCTTGTATTATTTTTTTGTTCTCATCTTTATAGTTTTCAAAAAACTATTTTCTTTTTACTTGATTTTCTTTACTGAAAAAATCTTTTCTAAGTATTTCTTTATTTAACTTAAAATCTATTTTAAGCATCCTAAGTTCAGGAAGTTTTTCTTCTATGGTATCTGTCATAGTAGAATATGTTGGTGACCTAGGAAGACTATTACTTTCACTTTGGTCGGGTGAATCTGTTTGAGTTTCTACAGTGTATCTAGCTTATGGTATCCTGGATGAGTTATCTAAGCCATGGATACGAGTATCACAGAAGACGTAGAAGATCTTGGTGGTTGTCTAGAAGACTGAGCTTCAAAGGATCTTCTAGGATTCTGGCTACTAATATTGCTTGTAATCCTAAAACTTTCGGATCTGTCAAAAGTAATTTGGACTCTTCCACTAGGAAATTGTCTAATACTTGATACCGCTGTGTTTTGAACCGGTACTGGTGGATTTGATTCTGGCAAAAACCAATTTTCAGGCAGGGTTACTTGACTCCATTTTATGCTTCTAGGGATTGATAGTCTAGATTTAGCTAGATCTGTTTGAAACATAACCGTTTCTCTTTTTCTTGAAGCACTTACTGCTCCTGTATTAAAGGCTGAATTCTAAATAAAATTGTAACAGGAAGTGTTCCTGTTTTTTCTTTAAAGTTTGCAACTTTAACATTTAAGGTTAAAGCATCAAATATATTTCTATCTTGTAAAAAAACAGTAAAATTTGGAAAGCAATCAAAATAAACTGGTCCTTCACATAGACTAGTTTCAATCATGCCTAGCAAAGAATCTTCAAAATTCAAGAATCTACAATCTCTTAAACAAAGAAGTAATGATGTATCTAGCCCTTCTCTGTTTAGAGGTTTTGCAGCAACCTGAACAAGTCCAAAATGCAAATAATTATATTTTTGCTTATGTTTCTCAATCATCTTTTTAGATAACAATTTGATGTTTTCATAGTCATTATTCAGATTGATGGCTTGTTCAACCGTTTTAACAGTATAATCTGATACCAAGTTCCATTTATCTCTATAAACTTTACTTGATGGTTTTTTAGGAATTTTCCAATTATCAATTGATTGCTCAATATTTTCAAGATTGATTTCTTCCTTAAGAAGACCATTTTTTGAAGAGTTCGAAGATGAACTCGAAGAACCTCTTGACCAAGATCTAAAACTAGACATAATAAAACAAATACAAATATAAGCAAGTAAAGAAAAACAGAAAGACAAGATATGTGAAAATTCAGATAATAAAAGCATTTAATCAAATCAGGTGTAAAATCCCTCCGATTGGTACATCACCGTCGGGATCCATGAGATCTAACCTGGTGTTTCATGATTTCTGGACAGAGATTATGTAGATCTGGTAAGTTGCGGTGTAAATTCTATACTTTAACTTGTTACCATACCAGATCAGATCTGGTACCCTTAACACAGTCCTTTTCGCCTTTCAATCTCAATACGGCTTCGGATTTGTGTTGGTAAACAACAGGCACCAAGTTCAAGTTCAAATTCACCCTGCAAGTTAGCAGATCTGCAAAATCTAAATACTGAAAATTAGTACGTGGCATTGTTTACACCAAGTCTACGGAGATCATCTTTCAGACCTCCTTTTTTTTCTGACAGACCTGGTTTACAGCCGATATACTAATTTTAACATGAAACAACATGTTACATCCCACTTCCCCCTCTAGCTCTGATACCAAGAACGGAGAGTTAGGCCCAAGTAAAGTCCTAGTCAAATTCTACCATTATCAATAGCCTCTAAGATCGGTTAAGATTCTTTTTGTCTTATGCAATCTGACCAATTTAGTTTATCACAGTTGTCCGAACTCTATATGTATTTGCCTCCGAATAAGCCCCATGCATGTCAAAACCATATCGGTCATAAATACAAGAAGGATGAACTCCATAAGTCTTCGCGAATGTGCGATGTGTATGCGTGTGTCATAGGACTATTCCGAACTCAAACCAGTTGTGTCAAAATACAAAATTACCTTAGACATACTTTAAAAGACTTGGAGACTTGGTTACATACGTGCTCCGACTTTTATTAATGTCTTACCCGACCTAAGGAAGTCGCCCAAAATGTGCACACAATAGCTACGTATTTCATCATAATATATTTAGCCTCAGTTCGGTATTGATTGGCGCAATCCTTTGGAAGTGCAAATTATGTGCCGAACTCTAGAACTTGCTCGAATGTTGGTTAGTTGATGCTAGCTGTTCGTTTTGCGAATCTCTAGACGCTTGTGTCATTTTACTAAGCCCCAAGTATGTTGGCTTTGAGCTCGAGATCGGCTTAGAGCTCGGAATCGACGTTGAGAGCTCGGGAGGTCGAAATCGACTTTGAGAGCTCAGGATCAATTTTGAGAGCTCGGGATAAGCTTAAAGTTTAGAATCGACTTTGAGAGCTCGGGAGGTCAGAATCGACTTTGAGAGCTCATGGTCGATTTTGAGAGCTGGGGATAAGCTTAGAGCTCGGAATCGACTTTGAGAGCTCGGGATCGATTTTAAGAGCTCGGGATCGATTTTGAGAGCTCAGGATAGGCTTAGAGCTCTGAATCGACTTTGAGAGCTCAGAACCTCAAGGGCATTGATTGACCTTGTTCACCTTGCGGATTTTGTGGATCTACACCAATATTTCCTTCCTTACCAGTAGTTGTTCCGCGTGGAGATCTACTTGTAGTAGTTTGTGTATTAGGGATGTCTTTAGTGTTTCGTTGTGAATGAGTGAGCGTCATCGAAAAGGCTTGTAATCGACGTTTCCCACAGACGGCGCCAATTTGATGATGTCTGAATCACCAATGTGCTGTGATGAGGTCCTCTTGAGGTCACGTGCTTCGTGTAACGTCGCCTGAAACCTAGAAGACCTGCAAAACACTCGTCAGAAAATACCCCCGGGCAGTACCGGGGAGTATGCTCTAATTGTTAAGTCAGTTTGAGTGCCTGAGCAATAAGCTTAATGTGTAAAAGTAAGGGTTAAAGAAAGTTGTAGAGAAGTCCCCCCTTACCTGGTGGTAATAAGGTTACTTTTATAGAATCGTACCTGATAGAGTTCCGGTAGGATTGGAACTCCTCAATTCATCAGAAGTCTTATCCGAAGAACTCAGGTTCATCTAGGATTTCTTCAGGAAGAGCCCCAATAGGATAGAAACTCTCAGTTCATTAATAACTTCGCCCCGAAGAACTCGGGTTGAGTTAGAATTTATCCAAGTAACAAATTCTACCCTTATCAAATATTTAATTAAAAAATAATAATTACCTCCTCAATTGGGTCACAAAATATAATTTATTTCATGATCGATATATATCATTTATTTATAACTGAATTTAATTTAGTCAAAGTCCACTCACAAGTGGCCATGAAATTGCTACGAAATTTCTTTTAGTCTCTAAGTTGGGATACTTCTAGCAATTGGACATTGACTAAATTTCTTTCTTTTGTTATTTAATTTCCCGACAGCTTGGCTTAAGTCTTTTGGAACCTGTTTATTTATTAGAGAGATTCTTGTTTAATTTGGAAGAATTACAAAAGTGTAAAAGAAATTATAATATAGTATAAACACAATATTACAGTAAGACTGATGACGATATGGCCAAATTTTATGACCAACACCTTATTAATTGCCCTTATTTTTACAAGTTAAAGTCAGTAAAAGAAACCAATAGCGTTTACGAGAACATTATTCTACAATTAATTCATTCATTTAAAATTCAAAGTTATATATGTATCCTTCTCAAATAATTAAGTAATTAATTCAAGTATATATTAAGTATTTTCAGTAACTAAAGATTAAAGATTAATAAGTTAACATTTTATACCAAATAATTATATATTCAAGTATATGCAAATAATTAGATTTCTTGCTTTTTCTGGCAAGAAGAGCAAAAAAAGAAAAAAACAGAAGATTAAGACTACAGGATCAAACACGTAAATCTACTAAAAGATTAAAGGATCGAGTGTTGATTAAGTACTGCAAAATTAAGATTAAGATTAATTAAGCTGATTAAAAGATCAAACACATAATTCTACGGTAACTCCTTTTCCTTAGCACAATGTGGACAAAGATAAAAACTGCAAACTTCACATTCAAACGCTTCTTCCCAATCCAAAATCTTACTGCAACATTCACAAAACGATTTGTAATCTGCCTCCACAACATGTTTAAGACGGTGATGATGATTGTCCACACACAGTGTGCGCCCGAATTTCAAATTCCTGAACAAACCAACTTCCCGAATGCACCAAACATGGCAAGAATAATCGCATTCCTTGCAATGATACATCCAGTGATTGGGATTCATTTGCAGCTCACAAATCACGCAATAAAATTCATCTGGATGCTGATAATAAGGTGGATATATTAAGATGAGCTGGTGATGGACATCGCAGCTGAGCTTGGCTGATGGCGGCAGTAAAGCGCACTCATAGTCCAAATAAAAATGACAATCCTCACAACCAAACCCATCACCTTCGGCATTGTAGCCGCAAGCATTGCATCTAGTGTCATTTGAATCTTCAGCTAGAGTGGTGAGGAGGTGCTTATGATGAGCAGTGTGGGCAACAGTTTTTGTCAAAGCACCACTGGCGCACTTGACGCAGACAGATAACTCACAAGGTTTGCAGTGATACAAGAGGCCGTTCGAAAGCCTCAAACAAAAATCGCATCTGAAAATACCAACATATCTCATTTCTCTCATAAGAAGGAGGGGGTGCTGGGGATGGTTCAGAATTTGTATCCAGGCCGGAAGTCTAACACAAGCTGCATGAACGAAATAACTGCAATCCTCACAACCATAATAAGGAGCAGAGTTAGAGATTGGGTCGATGCAGTAGTCACAATAAATTACTACTACTTCTTCTTTTCCAATTATCTTCTCATCTTCGGCGGTTTCTACCTTCATTAATGAAAGAGTAAGTGGATGCTTGTGAAACCAATTCTCATCAATCTGATCAATCTTGTTTTCATGATTTACATTGAGAAGAGAACGGACGATCAGTTGTTGAGCTGCATCAGCTGACGGTAGTTTTATCAAATTTTCTTCTTCATTCTTGCAAACTCTGAAAGGAAATTTAATTGGAGAAAAGCCCAGAAAATAAATTAGAAAAAAAAAATCTCTGAAAAGATTTTGCAAATTGAGTAATGAATTCATTAAAAAAAAAAACATATTTCAAACTATCTTTCCTAAAATAAAATTATATGTGTAGTGATTTCAATATGGCATTACATATTTTCATGAAATTCCAATAACCTTCCTTGTTAATTCAGAGGAGTCCCAATCGATATGTAAAGTACCAGAAAGAAGAAACAAAAAATCCTTACGAATCATTTCCTCCCTCACATGGCTGATTGGTAATGACGATACACTTAATATGGACAAAGTATCTGCACGGCCCACAATAATATACCCAATCACTGGGACGTACGATATTATAACAAGCAGGGCATACTTGTAGAAAACTACGATAGTCATAGTCATTGGGAAGAGAATAAGCTAGCAAGAGTGGGTGATTGTGATCCCTATGGTTTATGGTTTGTGGGAGTAACGCACATCTCTTGTGAATCCAATATGAACAACTACTGCATATGTATGATGAATCTTCTTCAACTCTATGGCACGCATTACAGTGGAAAGTAGCCAGCCTTTGTTGAAGAATCAAGGGATGTTCGTGACTTTTGTGCTTGAGTATTTTCTCATCTTCTAGAATGGCACATGACACTTCAAGATCGAATTCGCATAAGGAACAATTGTAGGTAAAGATGGCACAAGACACATCAAGATCGAATTCGCATAAGGAACAATTGTAGGTAAAGTAAGCCCAGTCTTTGCCGCATCCGTCACAAGTACATTCGAGTGGAGGAGAATAAGGTGGATTGTTATGGAGGAGTAATGGATGTTGGGAATGAAAAGGATGCGTAATCTGCCGAGGCAGTTCTGCACATCTTTTGTGAAGAAAGAAATCGCAGGGTAAACAAGTGTACGCTGCTTCAAACTCCATGATATGCTTTTGACACCCATAACAGATTACTCTACTCATCTTTTCCACTTGGGTTGGGGGGATCAGAGACAGAGGGTGCTCCTCATGGCTGAAATGCTTCAGCTCCTTATTCAATTCTTCCATGGATCTGATCTTTGATTAATTAGAAATAATATTGGATCTTGTATTTGTTGGAAGTAATTTCTTCGAAGATGGATGATATAGGGATATACATAGCCTCTCGCAATTATTGATATGTACAGAAACAACTTTAAATACCATCAAATTAGTAAGTCAATTAAGGGTAATAAGAAGCATATTTTAAACTTAAAACAAGTACAAATTAAATTATATTAATAAGAATATATATATATAATAATACAAATTACTAAATTTTAACTAATTCATTCACTCATTTACTCATAATAATTGTTTATTTATTAACTAAACATTTTTTTATGAAAAACATTTGTAACATATGTATTATTATTTTATTCATAAAAGTTTACGACTAATGATTTTATTTACACTAAATTAGTATGTAAATTTTGGAATTTGCTTCTTTGTTCCTTATAATTCCATTTCTTCATTTTCTTTTTTTTATTAGCGATATATTCTAACTTACTTTTAAAAATACATATTTTGATTTGAATTTTGCAATACTTACGGGTGAAATTTAGTTATTTCTTTAAGAGTAGTATCAACTTTAAATCTAATCACCTTTTTTACTCAAGATTTATTAACATTTTTAAATGCCTTGATAGTAAATTCAGCTAACTCCCATTCTACGAAATTTTCTACTAACCTACAATTTCCAAAATCATAAAATTCATTACTTAAACACCGCTGCATTACATCTTTAATGAAAATAATTGGAATAGGTTGTCTAGCACAATAATTGTCAAAGTTAGTTACATCATGTACATTGATGTCAAACGACACAATGGATGAAAAAACTAAAGATTCATCCTCAATCAAATTATTTGCAAAATTAGGAATAATTCTAAAATGTTCAAGTTCCTGCAATATTTTGTTTGAAACAAGTGATTTTTTATTTCTTGCAATACCTCCAAACAATATAAATTGTTGGTGTGTCATTTTTGAACCAAATTTAATACTTACTCTAAAAAGATAAACCAAGTATGATAGGAGTAAGGTCGATCCCACGAAGAACGACAATTCTTCTTAAATAATCAATTTGCAATTATCACCATAATTAAAATTAACAAGAAATTAATACATAGAAAGATGGACAAATTCACAAATTAATAACAATAAATTAATATCACAAAAATACTGAATTAAATTACTTAAGATAAAATTCTGGCAAATAAGTATTCCACACTAATTTTTATGAGTTGTTCATTGACGCAAAAATAATAATTTTAATTCAATCAGTCAGTTATAGGACACCGAGTATCGGCTCTGTAGTGTCCCAATCCTTCCTTACTTATTCGATAGTGAACAAGTATCAACTTAATTCACTATTTCCCTATTTCTAACATAACCAAGCCGGAATCAGCCGATCACCCAATTTAATGTTAGAAAAGCATTAATTTTTATAAGGACCTAACTTTAACAAACTAAGTTATGATCAGCATACAATAATTTGTTAACCAATTGCCTCCGTCTACCTAGACAGCAGTTTTGTCACTAATTATTCTTACTAATTCAATCCAGTGATTTAACTAGAGAATAATTGACTCTACCTAATTTTATTAAAGTTGATCAGGCTTTAATTCAATTAAGTAATAAACGCTATTCACAGAAAACTCTTGAAATTGAATATAAAATCATTGATTAACACAATTTGCTCTCACAACTTAATCATAATTAGTGCTTCTTACTTACTTACCAGATAAGAAATTACTCACTATTCATAATTAAAACAAGACAGAATAATAATTGAAAAAGAAATTAAATTAATACTGAAATATAAAACCAAACCAGTCCGTCGTTTGGGCAAACGACGGTACTGCCGTTCTTGTTATACAAATGAAAACTGCAGAAAAAACTTCCGCTCCCAAAAGCCAAATCTGTCTCCCACTATGTTCAGAAGATGAAAAGATAAAAGTCCCCCCTCACAGCTACTGTTTCCTTTCTTTTATGAGAGAAACGCAACTTCCTAATCCTAACTAATGAAAATAGCATATTCATTGTTCCCGACAAATCTGTCAACAATATACAGTTATAACAACCCAGTTCAAATTCAAATTCCTCTCAGTCAATAATTTCTTCAACTGCCAAGCTTTATCCTTTTCAGTAAATTCCACACAATCCTCCTTCTGTCATTATTCTTCCATGCTATATTTACTCCTTCAAATCTGCCCAAGAAATCTCTTAAATTCATTTTTCACTTGACATTTTCCTTGAAGCTAGAAATCTCCAATCTGCAACAAATAACATAATTAAGTAAAGATTTCACCCCACCAACCATATTAAAATATGCTTAAAACATGAAGTATTTTATGCTCATCAAAATTGCTAGATAAATTTAACACCATGACAATGAAAAGTTTCATAATCCTCATTAATGTAGATCAGGATGATTACCTCTCTTCCCCATCCCATTGGCACACCATTACACAAAAAAAATTTCTTGTTTGAAGTTGGTAGTAGCATCTTCCATAGTGGATGGAGAAGCTAACATGTTAATTTTTTTTTGGGCGAAAAGAAATT
This sequence comes from Ophiorrhiza pumila, assembly GCA_016586305.1. Taxonomy (NCBI): domain Eukaryota; kingdom Viridiplantae; phylum Streptophyta; class Magnoliopsida; order Gentianales; family Rubiaceae; genus Ophiorrhiza; species Ophiorrhiza pumila. Next base: position 32,204,705 of record BLIW01000008.1, on the reverse strand, counting down.
TTAGTCTCCAATATTATAGGCAATGGCAAAATTAGTCTCCAATGTTATTTTTTGACTAGGAAAGTCCCAAATGTTTCAAAATTTGTCCAATTAAATACATTTGACAGAATTTTTTGATATTTAACAGATCCTACCACTCCGTTAATAATCCCTCTTTAAAGATAATTATAAAAATAAAATACAAATAGGATGTCCATGGTCAAAATTTCTAGTTTTCCATTCATCATCTCTCCATATTTTCAAGATGCTTCCTCAATCATCCCTTCTATAAAATTAACAACAGAACCAAAAGCAACAGAATCAGAAGCAAAAAAATGACTTCCACCACCATTTTCAGTCATCCACGCATATATGCATGTAAGTCAGAACAAGGGACACTTTAGCACAAACATCTACAAGGAGGATCAGAACAATGAAGAGAAATCCGAATACATAGTATACCCGACCCATCTAGAGGCTGGACATGATGAAAAAGAGCTCAATGAAAAGTGTACCAAATGGGAGAGTTCCAGCCCCAAGAACTAAAAGCCAAGATGGATATTTTTGAGGTGGGATTTCTCGTGGGATCTGGTTTGTTCTAACTGGGTATTCAATATGAGGTGCTTTTGAAATCACCTCAGCAGCATCCCTAGTTCCCATCACTTGAGCCATGCTGGTCTCTTGATACTCATTAATAAGCATATTAAACTTCAAATGGTTAAACACATAATACATATCCTGAATTTTAATCCCAACAGGGTAGCCAGTCCACCGTAAGAGATAACCTTCTTTCCTAGTATAACGAATTGCAGGCAAATTCTCAAGAATCAAATTAACCTGATATGTCTCATCAATCCTCTTCTTTAAGAGCTTAAACTTCTCACCTGATAAAGGCTTTGTTTGACACATAAAAACTTCTGTCTCATTGGTGGACATTTTAAACCTGTAAGGAGAATTCTCAATCCTATCATCCATCAGAAGCTCACCGAGATTCTTGGCACTGTCATTCAAACCCTCTTTTGACTTATAGAAAGGTAAACTATAATAGCCAAAGGGCATCTCAGTCTCAATTAAAGTCAGTGAATTCACTTTGACATTCAAGGAATCACCAATCCCGTATCTGATGGGATAACTACGCTGAAAATAAAACCCATGCCCCAGTTCAGATATCAAGCAAATAAACAAAACCTAGATCTTAAATTTGCGAAAAGATTCCATCTTGATATGTTTTCCACTATAGATCTGGATGACCAAGATCAAGCAGAGTGACTAATAAGCCAAAATCAATCCAGTTGAAGATGACTCGAGTGCCACTCAATGTTTAGTAATGAAACTCATAAGCAAAAACTTAGATTCTTCTATCAGTACTGCTAGCTCAGATCCAAGTGCATACAGCTATGCAACGTGCATGCAAAGGGAAAAAATCGAACGAGACAAATGTTTTGGATGGGAAATTATGGAACAGAAGTGCAGATTTTTACTGACCTTTTAAGGAGAAAAATGATTTTTATCATTAAAGAGGGATTACTAACGGAGCACGTGAGATTCACGTGGTAGTTACTGTTAAATATCAAAAAATTCTGTCAAATGTATTTAATAGGACAAATTTTGAAACATTGTGGACTTCCCTGGTCAAAAAACAACATTGGGGACTAATACTTTCACTGCCTATAATAGTGGGGACTAAAATTGCCTTTCGCCCTTTTTTTTCCAAAACATTTATAACTTTATTTTTTTTAACACCATTCACTAAATAGCACATAACCAATTGAGATAGGAGTAAAATACGACACGCATTGGCATAAAATTTTACACTTGCCATTTTGGCCAAAGAAAATATGTGCTATAACCCACAAAAATTGTCATTTTTAGAAATTTCTAACTTTCCATTTTTTTACACTATTCATTAGATAGCACATCACCATTTGATATGAGTGACAAAAGGCACCAAAATGGCATCCGACGGCAAGTTTTGAGATTTTCTGTTTTGGGAAAACATATTGTGCTATAACAAATGAAAAATATTTCTAACTTTCATTTTTTAACACTGTTCACCAGATAGCACATCCTCAATTGAGATGAAAGAAAAATACGACACGAAAATGGACGTAGACAAAAATATTTTGAGACTTGTCATTTTGGCCAAAACAATGTGTGCTAAAATCAAACTATTTAATTAAAAAAACATGTGTGCTAAAATCACAAAAAATGGTCATTTTTCAAAATTTCTAACTTGCCTATTTTTCTATACCATTCATTAGATAGCACATTGCTGTTTGAAATGAGTGCAAAAAACAGTACGAAAACGACCATCGATGACAAGTTTTTGAGATTTGCCATTTTGAAAAAAATTCTTTTGTACAACACGTGAAAAATATTTCTACCTTTTTTAACACCGTTCACTAGAGAATACCGTGCCAATTGAGATGCTAGTAAAATACAACACGAAAATGGACATCGACAGAAAGTTTTGAGATTTGCCATTTTGGCAAAAAAACATGTGCTATAACCCACAAAAAATGGTCATTTTTCAAATTTCTAACTTTTTCTTTTTTCTATACCATTCATTAGATAGAACATCTTCATTTGATATGAGTCCAAAAAAGACACGAAAGCGACCACTGACGACAAGTTTTTGAAATTTGTCATTTTGGGAAAAAATATTGTGCTATAAAAAATGAAAAATATTTCTAACTTTTTTGTAACACCGTTCACTAGATAGCACATCACCATTTGATATTGGAGCAATATACGACACAAAAAAGAACATTGACTATAAATTTTTGAGACTTGTCATTTTGGCCAAAAAAACGTGTGCTATAATCTACAAAAAAAATGATCACTTTTCTAAATATCAAACTTTTCCTTTTTTTATGCTATTCATTAGATAGCGCATCTTCATTTGATATGAGTGAAAAAAGGCACAAAAACGGCCAATGACGGCAAGTTTGTGAAATTTGCCATTTTTGGGAAATTTGTTTTTGCTATAACACATGAAAAAATATTTATAACTTTCTTTTTTTTAACACCGTTCACTAGATAGCACATCTCCAATTGAGATGTGAGCAAAATACGAAACAAAAATGTACATTGACAGAAATGTTTTTAGACTTGCCATTTTGACCAAAAAAACTTGTGCTATAACCCACAAAAATGGCCATTTTTTAAAATTTCTAACTTTCCCTTTTTTTCTACACCATTCATTAGATAGCATATCATCATTTGAAATTAGTACAAAAAAGGGACGAAAGCGGTCATCGACGGCAAGTTTTTGAGATTTTCCTTTTTGAAAAAAAAATATTGTGCTATAACAAATGAAAAATATTTCTAACTTTTTTTTCACACCATTCATAAGATAGCACACCATCAATTGTGATGGAAGCAAAATACGACACGAAAATAGACAAAGACAAAAAAAATTGAGACTGGCCATTTTGGGGAAAAAACGTGTGCTACCCACAAAAAATGGTCATTTTTCAAATTTTCTAACTTTCGCTATTTTTTTACACCATTAATTGGATAACACATTTCAGTTTGAAATGAGTGCAAAAAAGGGTACGAAAATGGCCACTGACGGCAAATTTTTAAAATTTGCCATTTTGGGCAAAACTATTTTACTATAACAAATGAAAAATATTTTCTAACTTTTTTAGCTCCGTTCACTAGATATAGCACATCGCCAATTAAGATTGGAACAAAATATGACATGAAATGGACATAGACAGAAAATTTTTGCGACTTTCTATTTTGGCAAAAAAAACATGTGCTATAACCCGTAAAAATGGTCATTTTTAAAATTTTATAACTTTCCCTTTTTTATACACCATTAATTAGATAACACATCGCCATTTGATATAAGTGCAAAAAATGGCAATAAAACAGCCACCAACATCAATTTTTTTAAAAATTTATAACTTTCCGTTTTTTTGTACACTATTAATTAATTAAATAACACATCACCATTTGATATGAGTGCAAAAAATGGCAATAAAACGACAACCAATATCAAATTTTTTAGATTTTCTATTTTGGTCAAATATCTTGTACTATAACACATGAAAAATATTTCTAACTTTTTTAATACCGTTATAGAGATTGGAGTAAAATACGATACGAAACAGACATCGACTATAAATTTTGAGACTTATCATTTTGGCGAAAAAAATGTATGCTATAACTACAAAAAATGGTCATTTTTCAAAATTTGTAACTTGCCCTTTTTTACACTATTCATTAAATAGCACATCACCATTTGAAATGAGTGCAAAAAACGGCCTGTAAACGTCCACTGACAGCAAGTTTTTGAGATTTGCCATTTTTGGCAAAAATCTTTTGCTATAACACATGAAAAATATTTATTTTTTTAACATTGTTCACTAGATAGCATATCGTCAAAAATTGGCATCGATAGAAAATTTTTGAGACTTGCCATTTTGGCAAAAAAAACGTGTACTATAACCCACAAAAAATGGTCATTTTAGAAATTTCTAACTTTCCTTCCTTTTTGCACACCATTAATTAGATAACACATCACAACTTGATATGAGCCTTTATGTAATCCCTTAAAATGGTATTCCAATTGAATCTATTAATGCATTCAATTGTATAGGATGAACTAAAGAAGTAAATTGATTTGTCTCATATTAATTTTTTTTTAAGAAAATTAAGTGTTATAATTAAAATTATAAGAGGTTAATACAAGATAAAACAATAGTTAAAAAACTTTACTTTATATCATCCTAAAAAAAAAATCAAATTTTTTTCACAATAACCATCTAAGTGCATGGATAAAAAGAGTGTCCATACAATTTTTATCTATTTATTTTAAAATTCTAAACAAACGAGACCTCTTTTCGTTAAATAATCTAAAATTTATATTTGCAAAATTCTTCAAAATAAAAATAAAATAAAATTTTTTTACTAATAGAGCCTAATTAAAGGGGATTTATTTATTAAACATAAGAATAAGATAACAATATAAGAGCAGGGTTCAAAGGATCAAAGGCGTTAGCCTGTGCCGCATCAAATATTCACGCTTTCAGAATTTGTTACCACCAGAAGGCGCGAACAGAAATACCGCCTTCATTTGGCACCAGAATTCGCCCTTCTCCAAATTTGGCGATCTTTTTGAAAGAAACGTGAGACTAAACTCCGACTCTTTGGCAGACAATACGAAGCTTAGGAAGGCGGAAACTCTCCGGCGACACTCCGGCGAAGTTTTATCAATGTTGCAGAGGCGCTTCCTCTGCACCAAAATTCACAAACCTTCAGTTCAAACCAAAAACCATCAACAAAACTCCAACTTCAAGAACAAGAAATGGGCAATAAAGCAAGTAAAAAAATCAAATTTCTCAGAAGCGTTAGAGGAGATAAAAACCCACATCGCTAATTCCGATTTTATTGCTGTTTCTTTACAAAAGACCGGTGCTTTTTCATCACCATGGCAAAAAGTTCTTCCCTTTGATACTGCTGACATAGCGTATTACAAAGCCAAGTATGCCGCCGAGAGGTTTCATGTGTTTCAGTTCGCCGTTTGCCCTTTTTCTGTCAAATCTTCTAAACTCATTGCTTATCCGTAAGACCCTTTTACTTCTCGTTCTTTACTAGCATTTTATGTTTGATATAATTTTTTCTTTAGTTCCCCCAGTTTAGGGCATTTTGTGTACTTATTGAAAGGGTTTATGGAATATCAACATTGTTGTTGTAAATTGGCTATTGGAGAGATTGGATTGCCTCAAATGTCATGTAGTAGTGGAAAGTGAACTAAAGGGTTGCGCAAATTGATGCAAATGTAGGGTTTCGTAGAGGTTATACTGGTTTTGGGGCTGAACTCTTGGAAAGGTCGAGTAATGTTGAAAGGAACGTGTCTCTAGCTTCTGTTTTGAACCCATTAATTGCTTGGTTTAGTTGGGCATTGGAAAGTTTTGAAGTTGTCTTAGCAGCTCTTGGACGCGATGATGGTTAGGGGTGGAAGAAAATTTTTGGGTTGGCTTTGAATTTTTTCAGAGTGTTAGGATTGATACTTGATTAGGTTTCAGCAATTTTTTCCCGTCTTCAATGGGTTAAGTCCTTGGTTGAGGAAGAGAATCCAGAACATGGGGACAAGCTTCTAATGGGCAAAATCATGATTCATGTAGTAGCTAAGCAGAATATTCCAGTCATATATTTTCTACGCCTACTGAATGAAGATCAGAAAAAGAATGGATTAACAAAGTGCAACATGATTTACTGGCTGAAATATTTATTCATATCTTAATCATTTGTTGATTGAAACTTTATAGTGTTATTGGGAATGATGAGTTGCAGTTTGATTTTTTACTCTGGTGCTATGTACATTTCCTTTGCTAATATTTGCTTATGAAGTTTTTATTGTTGTCGGCCATATTTGTAGAGGATTATTCTTGTAAATAATACAAGCTTGTAGGTACACAAGGAAACAGTTAAACCTTTGCAAAGATATGTTGGATTTTGTGTGCATCTGTATGTGCATGTCTGGCTGATTCTTGGGTTGGTTATAAGATACAGTTATTGCTTATGGCAATTGAGAATGATGCATGTGGCAATATAACTTAGGAAAAAAAGTGATTCACGAGTGAATAGCGGTTTCTAATCTACCTCTTTTTGTGTAGGTACAATTTTCATTTGTTCCCCAGGGATGAGTTGAAAATAGGGATGCCTTGTTACAGTTTTTCGTGTCAATCATCATACTTGACAGCTATGGCTCGAGAAGGTTTTGATTTTAATGCTTGCATAAATGATGGTAAGTAATTTTAACTAGATTGAGATAATGCATTGAGATACTATCATCCATACTTGAAGAAAAGGTTATTTTATATCTTGTTTACTTGATAAACTAAACTGAGGATGGGAGTGAGAGGAAAGCTTAGTCAGGAAAAAGACTTTTTTTCCTTCCTTGTAGAGGTTTTATTGTGTATTTGTATTGATATATGGGTACTCACTAGATATCATGTGTGCCATTTTTGTTAACTGTCATTTTTTCCCACCAATATTGAAGCTGTCTTCAGTTATGCCTTTTTTTCCACCAATGTTGAAGTTGTGTTCAGTTATGCCTTTTTTCTGTGTTTTGTTGCTTGGGAGTATGCTGAAGTGTTATTAAATAGCCGATCTTTCTTGCTTATAAAGTGGCGTTTGATTGCATATTTTCTTGTTGACAACTTTTTGCTAATAATCCAGATTTCTATGGTTGGTTAGGTTACTTGAGGTTATATGTCGGTTTGACAACTAAACTGATCAGATGCTGCGCATAGTAATGAAACTGCCATAACATCATAGAGCTAGTCTCCCATAACATCATAGAGCTAGTCATGAGAGATCTTCAACCACATATGATACAAATTTCCCCACATAATGGGGATAAAGGCTTAGTTGTTGTTGTTTGGATTGATACAAATTTCCCCACATAATAGGGTTGCTGCTTGGATTGATGAGTTTGTTTTGCGAGGAATTTGTATTAGATAACTTTTTATCCCTATGAAATTTTAAAATTCAAATTTGAAAGTTTGTTTTGGTAGAAGATTGTGTTAGGCAGTAGTTATTTATTATTAGAAAAAGCAAATTCAAATGTAACATTTTATTAATAAACAAAAATTAAAAAACATAAAAAAAAAAAACACACCTAGCAAAAATAATTAAAAATAGACAAAACAAACCAGCCAAATTTCATTTGTGAAAAAACACCTAAAAAGGGGTAAACAAACAGTTGTTTTCACTTGGATTTTGCCCCTAGAATCACCACCCTTGGTAATTCTTAGCTCTGGACATCCTGTTAGATTTCAAATGTTTCTCCACCCTTATTGCCTTGTGTAACAACTCATCCATATCGGCATAATGCTGCAATTCAACTATATCTGCAATATCTCTATTCAACCCTCCAATGAATCTCTCCATTGTAGCCTCTCGGTTCTCCTCTACATTAGCCCTTATCCTGGTTATTTCCATCTCCTTGATATAATCTTCCACACTCATAGATCCTTGGGTTAAAACTTGCAATTTTCTACGCATATTCATATAATAGTCTCTAGGGATGAATCTTTTTCTCATCACTGCTTTTACTTCCTCCCATGACCGGATTCGTTTTTCCCCATCCCTACGTCTATTACGCACCAATTGATGCCACCAAATACTAGCATAATCTTTAAATCCAACTGCAGCCAGCTTTACTTTCTTCTCCTCAGAAAAGTGATTGCAATCAAACATGCATTCAACCGTTCTCTCCCACTGCAAGTAAAGTTCAGGATCATTCTTACCTTGGAATGGGGGGATTTTCATAATGATGCTTCCCACATCCAAATTATTAATTTGTGACTCTAAGCTATCCAACCTCGAGTTTAGAACCCGAAACTGATTTTGGATATCTTGCATAAGGAGCTCAAGATCAAGTACAGTTTGTTCTCGTACACTACTCATGTTTGGAAGAAAGCCTGCAAAAACACGTTAGAAAAACAAGAAAATAGTTTTATTTCCTCACAATCTCTCTCCCTCTTCTTGTGTGTTCCTACCACTTTAGACTAGTTCCTTAACAAGAACCCTATTCAATTATCGTTAAGGTAAGCAAAAATTAGATATTTCTATATTTTGCTTGACGGATTTAACAAGAATGGAAACTAGGTGACTACTTGAGCTGGAAAAGAAATAAAAGAAGGAATTTCAGCCAGGCTTATTTCTTTATTATTGCACGCTGAAATATATGTATAGTCACGCTTCTAACCACTCTTTGAAGTGGAATAGGAAACAACTTGTCAAAAAAAGAATTAGAAAACAAGTAGGACAACTTAGATCACAATGTTGAATTAGGAAAACTAATGGTAGTTGAACACAATTAGGAAACTACTTGAAGTTTGAATACAATTAGGAAACTAAATGGCGGAAGCGAAATAGCACATAAGAAAGAGATCGGAAACTCTATCCAATAATATTGTGTCTTATACTGTCCAATATTAGTTTCACTAAAAGAGACTAAATATCACTAAAATTAAATTTATAATTATTATGTCCTAACCCAAGTATGAGTGAATCCGGTTCACTCATTTCTTGGTTAGGGTCTAATTGTAAAGTGATTTTAGTGATATTTATACTTTTAGTCCCCAGTTTTAGTTAAACTAGGTTGTTTTGAACCTAATAGGACAGGATAATTTTGGATAGAGGATCTGATCTCCGACATTTTGAACATTGGACATGATAAAGACAGAATAATGTTGGATAGAGTATCTCATCTCCACAAAGAAGCTAAAGATAGCCTCATCACGAAACACACAACAAAGGAACAATTGCAACAACAACTGAGCCATTATCCCACTAAGTTGGGTCGGTCATATGGATAACATCTGGCCGCCGCTCCCGATATAGGCTCATTTTCCGTCCTACCTTTTACACCATTTTTTTATCCATATTATAAGGTTTGATGAAATTTTTAAGCTGGCTGCCAGCCTACCTGTCGAACCTTTCTCTTTTTTCTAGGGTTAGATATGGCTACTTATAGGCAGAGTTACACAAAAGTAAACAGAATTAAAAATCACGAAGGAACATTATGAACAAAAACAGAATTGAAACAGTGAACACGGCTAGAACAACAATGGCACTGCTAGAAAGAAATGAGGCATGATTAGAACAACAAAGGCATGTCTAGAACAACCAAGAATATAATCCCGAGGAAAACACTATAAGAAAGTTGAAACCTGATTTCAAGAACCTCAACCTGATACCACCATTGGAGGAACTAAGCTCGTAAAGTGCAAAATTGTTCCATTCCATACCACGCACATTCTACATTATCTTCATTTCCCTATATACTGCAATCCCCTTCTTCTCCCATATCCCCTTCGCATTGTTTGAGGAGCATCTTGGTCTAATTTGTTCTTAACTTCCTATGTTCTACCCAATTATTTTCGCTGGGACAGGCATATCATACCTATCCAGAGCTCAAGAATCAGCTGCAAAAGATCGGACTGGAAATCCATTGCCTAGCAGCTATACAGTACCGTCTCAACCTCTTGCAGCAAATTCAGTTGCTGATTCTATGTTTGTAGAAAGGATAAAATCCCGAGTTAGGAACTGGATAAGTGCATGTCTAGATTCAGAAAAGAAGACTGATGGTGAGCAGTATGTTGGTCACCATTTTTTTTTTTTTTCCCTTTAGTTTTTCTGGGACTTACATTTTGCCTTCATTTCCTGATCTTTCAGATGCCTTGGTTAGTTGTTTGAGGAAAATAGTCTCTGGAAGTACAATGTTTGGCTCGAGACCAAGCTTGACCATAGACATCTGCAGTGAACGCCAAGTTCAGCTAGTAATGGAGGTGATTATCTTGAGCAGAATTTGTGGCATTAGGCGTCTAGTTTATCTTGAACTCTGCAATGATAGATGTTTTGATATATTTTTGCTGATACTATTTCGGTATTGGTTCTGGGGTATGCAGGTATTAAAGGACTTTACTAATGTGGTGCCATTATTAGTCCCTGCAAAGGGAGGAGGTACTCAAGCTATTCGAGTCGTTTTGACAACTTCAAAAGAGGACAAAGACATTTTTGAGGTATCGAGATGCAATGGTGCTCTCATTTCTAGAAACTTTAAGCATTTGAGGATAGCCTAATGAAAATATACTCAAAAAACTTTCTTTCTAGTCCGCATCTCCCAGAGAGTGTGTTATTATCCACCAGCTCTAATGAGTTTTCCTTTTCCAAATTCACAGAAGGAACTACAACTCATGGAAGGAGAACATAATAAGCGGGTTCGTGGCTTCAGAGAGGTGATCGATTTGATTTCCACTTCTCAGAAACCTGTTGTTGCCCACAACTCAATTAATGGTCTATATCTCTAGATAATAATGTTCCTCTCATTTTAGATTCCACACACAACAAAACTTAAAGTTGTTTATTTAACACGTGAATGTGCTTATTAAGTGCAGAATTTACATTTGTTCATTCGAAGTTCATAGCTCCACTGCCTTCAACAATTGATGAATTCAAGAATTCCTTGTGTTCGATCTTCTCTGAAATATTGGATGTTAACCATCTTATGAGGGAAATTGGTTCTCGGAAAAAACTAAACAATCTACCTTCGGTAATTTTGTACTTGAAAAGAAGGTTCACCATGCCACTAAATGTGGAGATTCCGACACATAGTAAGTATCTATTTTTGTCCAAATCTAATTGATTCTGATTAATGACAGTTTCCAATGCCTTACTTGTGCTTGGCCCTTGAATTTGGGCCAAGTTGCATTGTATTGAATTGGTTAAATAAAGCTACTGATGACAAATTCTTTTAGCTGGAACTCTACCTTGCTCTCCTATTGACAGCATGAATCTGGGAAGGATTTCATGGTTCATGGTTTCAAATAAATCCTGACTTGTGCTATTTTGCTTTGTTAGTTGGAGCTGAAGAAGTCAATGTTCATGGGTATGATGTTCTAAGGATAAGCGAAATATTTGCCAAGCTCTGTTTAACACTGAAAATCGTTCCAGAATCTCCTCAAGCAGATGATATTTGTTCAGCCTCCACACTTGTATCCAAAGCAAACATTTTCGATCCTTGCTCGATCGATTCATCAGAACCTTTTGATGAAGATGTCTGTATTTTGACTGGCAACACTAGAAGAATTAGCATTGGCAATTTGGTTTTCTTGTGGGGATTTGGAGGTGGCATGTCAGTTCGCAAGCTGAGGAGCCTTCTCATTGGTTCCCATGAAGTGTTCTCAGGAGAATTCGATGTTCGAATGGCAGATAGGAATTGTGCAATTGTTGCCTTTTGGACTCCTGGTTCTGCTGAAAGGTTTTTGGAGGTAATGGACTCTGGAGGGATAAACTGTGAATCTCTAAAGCACATGATCTCAGAAGGTCTAAGTGCTGCAGGCTATGGAACATATAAAAGAGTCTTTCAAGAGGGTTTGTGGGAAGCTGATTTAGCCGACGCATTAGACAAAGCCTTGGAAGGAACTGTAGATCTTTCAGAAGCCCACTCGGAAGAGGAGCTGCCTCATATCTATTGGAACAATGATGAATTGATCAACCTCGACGACCTTTAAGATGGTACATTTCACAAGACTCGTGGCCTTTCGAATCCAGACCAGGTTGAACCACGAAGTAACAAAACTTTTCTCTGTCATTTTGGTGCAAGATTCGTCATTAATCAGGGTTAGATGGAGAAAAGGTTGAAGGAAGGAATGCATCAGTTTGGTTTTGGCTAGTTCTTGACGTGACCATCTTCAAGGTATGAATCAGAACTAAAAATGGAGCAGCTCCTTGTTGTCATCTGGCTGTTTAAACATGGTTTGAGACTTGGGAGCTGGAGCTTTCATCATGTATGTAGTAAAGGGGAGTCCAAATTTTTTGGGTTTAGATTTAGTACAAGTTGATGGAGGGTTAACTCTGAGCGCTGCCATTTGTAGCATCTAGTCCCCTTTCCCCTGGGAATGGGATACTTGCAAAATCATCAGTCCACAAGGACAGTGAGTGTGAATGGAATAATATCATTTTTTTTATTTTTTAGCAAGCTCAACAACTGTAATAAACAGTTTTTTGTAATGTATATTGTTTTGGGGGTTGTGTTTTTTGCCTTGGTCGCCTTGGAGTTTTGAGCTAAATGTCTACATTAGTGGGGTGTGGGTGACTCATCTCATTGTTTATGATTGCAAGTTATACAACTTTGAAGAAGGATACAGTCAGTCACTCCCTGGACAGCCTCAGCCTGGTAGGTTTATCTTTTATACTCACTATTTGGATAGAGAAATGACATGGGGAGTAAAATTCTGGAGTGAAATCCCATACAGTGATAAAAGTACAAACTTATCCCTTACCCATTAGGGTTCACTCATCATTTGGTTAGAGTATTAGTTTGTCTTTTTATCACTGCCACGTCATTCACTATGTGGTATTTCACCCCAGAATTTCACTCCCCTATCATTGCACCTTAATTAATAATTGTTTACACTTAATAGACCTCAAATGCAAACTAAAAAGTGACGCAATCAAGTGATTGAGTACAAAATTATGGACTTTAGAGATATAATAATAATATAGAGAATAAAGTCATTCATTCAACCACTCACAACAAAAAATCATGATTTTAACTAGTTATTAATGATAAAATCAAGATTTTAACAGACGATTAATATTCTTTTCACAGTTTTTGTCTTGCAACTTATTCATATTTCATTTTATTGTTGTCTTTTCTAAGTTTTTTGAAAAATTTTAACCAAACATCTTAGATGTACAAGTGAAAAATATAAATATAAGGTAAATGTTAATGATCTTCTTTAATCAATATATTTAAGAAAAAAAATTATTGTTGTTTTCTCAATTGAATTTTGTCACGTAAATACTTTTTTAACTTATTTTTCACGCATCTTCACTTTACTACATGTATTCCATCATAGTTGATGAATTTAAATAAAACATTTCCAAAACTAAGAATTCAGATAATACTTACCTTCAAATTAAATCATTTACTTCATAATATATTTAAAGTTATAATAAAGTTAAATTTTTTTAAAGAAATATTTATTTTAAACTTGATTGTAAGATTTAATTATCTTTAAAAATGAGACTTTCTTCTGTTTTTTTTTCCCCATTTTTGTTCCTATCTCAAAAGATAAAAGAGTAAAAAGCTCTATTATCTCTTAATTTAATACTTGATTATATGCTAATTATTAAATATTAGAGCATTTCGATAAACATAAAATATATATATATATATATATATAATAATAATTAGGCATTGACACTCCAACGACATCCCGTTGACGCACTTCCACCTGAACAGCTTAGCGACACGACACTCTATTGGTGGTCGTTTTCACAGTTCGTTGCAATGTTCAGTAACGCAATCATGCCTAACCTTCCAAACTTCCACGTGTCGTTTAAACAAACAAGGAATACGAACATGTTACGCAACCGCATCACACATTAGCATAGCCTTCACACCGCCCTGAAGATAAAAACTCCCGCATTTCTACGGAATTAAAGCTGGATACTCCCGCCGCGTTGTACGCAAGCAAAGGCCAACAACAGACTCACAGTGAGGGAAGAAGACGCCATTGTTTTGCTTCACTACTTTCTCTCTCTACAGCTGCATTTTGCTTTTTTTTTTTTTTTAAATATTAAAGATCGATTTTACTTCCGTAATTTTAGTTAATCCGATTGGGTAAATTGAATTGAAGAATTACTAGTGAAGATGAATCGGAATAACGATCCGAATCCATTTGACGAAGAAGAGCCAGAAGTCAATCCATTTTCGGTAACCGCCGTTTTCTAGATCTGCCTATTTTTAGCGTTTTTTTTTATTATTATTATTGGTTTGTTAATTCTGGTGGTGTTTGTTGCTAGTATTTCAAATCTGGCCGTGAATTTCTCCGTTTATTTTGTTCTAGATTCGGAAATCTATCAGTAATGCTGGATTTTTGGTCGGGTAGTTTTGGAATAAAATGGAAAATCGAATTATTGTTCTGAGATTTGCGTGCTTAGTAGTGAAAGTTTATTTATTTTTTTCTGTGCTATTAATTTAACGAAATTAAAATGTTATGGTCATTATATTTGGGGTCGAATGGTTTGGAAAGCAATTGTCTTGATTGCGACTGGGGTTTTATAATTTAAGACTTAAGTTGTATAGTAATTTTGACAATATTTTAATTTTTGAGTTTTGTTATGGATGAGAAAGGGATTGGTGACTAAAACATGACTATATTGGCTCAAAAAGAAAAGATTGATTTTAGAACTTAGAAAACAAATCAATTTTTATGTGTTGGTTGGTTGGTTGGGTAGGAATGGAAATGATCTCCAAATCATGTTGATGGAATGGAATTAAGATTAATTTATTGGAAAAATAAAACTGTTTGAAATAAATCAGGAAATGCAATTGGTCCATTTCAGATTTTTTTATAAAAATTTATTGGTTTTTTTTATCTTGTTCAAATTTGATGGATATTGAAAAATTGGGCTATTTAAAAATTTGAAATGCTTGATCATGCTGTAGGTATTTAGGAAGGTTCACTGCAAAAACTCGATTGGGTTTTTAACCAGTTGTCCTTTTTTTTGTTAGTCAGCACCTCTTTTAGCATCATATTTATCCTGTAGAACGACTATGCTCATTACAAGTTGCTAAAACTACCGTATTCGCTGTTTAACTTAGAATATTTATGGATGGTCGATACTTCTGCACGGGTTCATCTAAGTGCATATACTGGCCTTATGCTAGGTAGCATTGCAGGATATTTTGTTAAAGTCACTCTGATATCCTTTGACTACATTGCAGTGTGAATACCGGTATTGGATTCTGCAACCTGATTAAGACTAGGTGTTGGATAGAGATGCAGGTCATGAATTGAATGCCAATTTCATGTTTACATTTAACTTGCTTGTACACTAAATGCAGTTTTCTTAGCGGGCAGAAAGTTGCCAGAATATTCCTGTTTTTTTTTTTTATTTCTTTTGATTTTCCCTATGTTGTGAATGCTGTTAACATGATGTCAAGTGACTTTTGGATGTTTTCTGCATAATTTACCACTTTATGTTGTATTTTGATGCCGTTTTTTGGTTAACTGCAGAAAGGTAGTGCTGCTCCTGGATCGAAGTCACGGATTCCTCAATTTGTTTCCAATACTCTTGGTTTTGGTCAAAAACATGATGCCACTGTTGACATACCCTTGGACACAATGAATGTAATGTAGTGACTGTTCTATGTGTGTTTTCTTTCTTGCCTGTATCGAAAAGTTCAGAATCCATAGTGTGTTTTGGCAGGATCCAAAGAAAAAACATAAGGAGCTTGCAGATTGGGATGCAGATCTGAAAAGGAGGGAAAGGGTGTGTTCCTAGGTTATTTCATGATGTATACTCTTGAAGAAGTAGTTTGCCAATTTGCTTCATTTCTACTTCTGTTTTAAATATTGTTTGTCTGGGCAATGCTTGTAAGCTTGGATTTTAGTTTTTTTGTACAGCATTTTGATGAGCTTTTCCTTGCAGGATCTGAAACGTAGAGAAGATGCTGTTGCGAGCGGTAATCTGTGGACTCAGAAAAATTTGACTTAATCTTTTCTCTTGTTCATTGACTGATGTTTTGAAATTGTCTCAATGCTTCAAATTCAGCTGGTATCCCTACTGATGACAGAAATTGGCCTCCCTTTTTTCCTATCATTCATCATGACATTGCCAATGAAATACCCGCTCATGCTCAGAAGATGCAGTATTTAGCTTTTGCTAGTTGGTTAGGTATGTTCTCGTTGTTCTTTTGATAGTAATTACAGTCCTTTTCCAGATCGTGCTTGCATGGTGTGTATGATTGCTTTTATTCATGCCAGCCCGATGAATGAACTACAAAGGCATACAAAAGTGTGGTGAGGATTTCCTGTTCAGTTTAAAAAGGATCTAGTACACATTTGTTAGCGAGACAGATCGAAGAACACTGTTCTGCAGCATTTTTAGTGAATATAGTAAATCACAATCCTAAAGTGTGTCCATATGGATTGGATCTTTCGCTTGTAGAGGAGTTTTTTAATCAGTTATCAACTATTATTTATCAGAAAATGAGTTTAGATCAAACATGATGGCAAAGTGTGATCCATATAGCCGACCCTACTTAGTGGCATAAAGTCTTAGTTGTTGCAAACATTAAATTAGCTTCTTTCCTGAGGAAAACTAAGTAAAAGACTGCAGCAGATTTTTGTCCATTGAAATTGGAAAGCATGGTGATACTGGTCAACCAGAGAGATAAAATGATGTTCTTTATCTTTCCACGGGTATCTTTTTCTTGCTAAATGCAATTCCTTTTTTGAATTCCTTCAAATTAAGGAGACAGTTTTCTTTTTTTCTCCTTGCCTTGTGTCATCCTTTGTTGTCTGACTTTGAAATCTCCATACAGGTATTGTTCTTTGCCTCGTGTTTAATGTTGTTGCAGTGACTGTTTGTTGGATAAAGGGTGGTGGTACGTTGCTTCTTTTCCTACCTCCATCTTTTGTTTGTCATTCTATCATTGTTACTGGTTCGTAATATGGTGACCACCTGCAGGTGTCAAAATTTTTTTCCTTGCTATTATCTATGCGCTGCTTGGATGCCCATTATCATTTGTGCTTTGGTACAGGCCTCTGTACCGGGCAATGAGGTACTTAGCTTAATTTACTTTAACTGTTTCAGTTTTCTCATTTATATTTAAGATGTTTGTCCTTAAAATGATAAGACTTCTATTTCCTTCCAACTTTCAGGACAGACAGTGCCCTAAAGTTTGGGTGGTTTTTCATGTTCTACTTGGTATGCATTCTGTTCATAAACAAATTGTTTTGTGTTCTTAGGTTTGTAATGTGCATTTTGTCCTCTTTGTATGTGACATGATTTGTGTTATGCAGCTCCATATTGGCTTTTGCATATTGGCAGCCATTGCTCCTCCAATTGTCTTTCATGGGAAATCATTCACGTGAGTTTGTGTTTTCTTTCCCCATGAACTTGAAAATTTTCAATTTTCTTTTGGTTTGATCTTTCTTTTGATTGAACTGTTGGTCAGTGTCATATTGCTTTCAACTGTTATTTTTTTCTGTTTCTTCACTCGCATATTCCCGTATTTCAGGGGTATCCTTTCAGCAATTGATGTCTTTTCTGACCATGCATTGGTTGGGGTAAGCTGTATTTTTGTGAGCTTATAAACATTATTATTTTATGATCTGTGCAGTTTAATTTATCATTTCTCATGTATCTGGTGAAAACTCATGTATTTTGAAATCTATGGTTTTCTAACATTAATGCATCGGCCAGGATACATGTTCTGGTTGATTTTAGTGGCTGAGGAATTTCTGTTGGGTCCCAGATCTCCTTTGGTTTATTAAATGTCAATGTTGAAAAGTCTGGTCTTGATGGACAATGATAAGTTACGATCCTGTGTAAATTTAGAGCTTGAATTTCACTGTGTATAAATGAAAACTTCAATTTTATGTGATAAATGGAGGCTAGCGCTT
This sequence comes from Ophiorrhiza pumila, assembly GCA_016586305.1. Classification (NCBI taxonomy): domain Eukaryota; kingdom Viridiplantae; phylum Streptophyta; class Magnoliopsida; order Gentianales; family Rubiaceae; genus Ophiorrhiza; species Ophiorrhiza pumila. The sequence goes on along the minus strand of BLIW01000008.1, from coordinate 32,186,778 downwards.
CATATGCTTCCTGAACAAGGGAATATGTGTGAAATATGACGGTTTGAATTTGTAATTAAAACTTTTATGGGGTTCTTTTTCAAGCTGTTTTGGGTGATGAACGAAGTCTCTCTGTCCTCCCATGTTTCTACAAGTACTTTGCTTCGAATGAGGTTTGCCTGTACTGATAGCAAATCTAAATGAGCAGGAAAACAGAAGCACTATAATATGAACCAGGATTTTGATGAAAAATTGATGAGCGCACTAATGCAGTAGGTGGTTGGTTGTCTTTAGTATGGTTCAAACTCTTAACTTGATTTTCTGCCAATGGGAATTTTGGTGGTCTGCCACCCCACCCCCCCTCCCCCCCCCCCTTTTTTCTTCTACATGTATCACTCACTGATGCTTTTGTTGACTGGTTATTTTCTGTTTTCAAAATTTAACTAGTACTTGTATTGTTGCAGATTTTCTACCTTGTGGGTTTTGGCTTGTTTTGCTTGGAAATATTGCTAAGCTTGTGGGTGCTTCAGGTTAGGATATATGAGCTTTTGACCACATCTATGGTTTTCGAACCAAATTATTCACACCTTTGCCACCTTTACAATTTTGCACTTCTCTCCTAGTGTTCTATATCATATGTTTTAGAAATGCGATCTCCTAACTTAAATTTTGTCACTCTTCTTTTATTTCTGCAGAAAATTTATATGCATTTCCGTGGCCGCAAGTGATCAATGAAGTTGTGTTAATTTCTTATGTTGGAGGTGCTTGGTTAGATGCTTCATTCTGTTTGAAGGTGGTGGTTAATTGAGTGGTGAGATGCAATGATTCGTTTGCGTGATGATGATTTTTTTTCTGCATTTAGGTTATACATATAAAGTTTTTTTCCCCGTAGCTGGAGAAGATATTGTTGTACTACTCGTACTCTTAGATATGTTCGTTCTTATTGTATATCGCCAATCTAAAGTTTCAAATGCTATTTTAAGGAGAGCTTAGTTTGTTTCTGCATTCACGGATTATCTTAGGCTATGCTGCATTTCACAGATAGCAGTTCCTTTCCGATATTTCATCCGACAGAATTTTCGCAATTCTCTGAAATTGTTTTTCGGTCCTTCTTTCTTAAAGAATTATCATGGAAGGATATTGTGTTCAAGGTTTTTTAGTTTGTACATCATTACTCTTTCTCTTCTCGAAGTTTGGTCTGAAAATCCATATAAGTGATGAAGCCTGAAGATGAGCCTTGCTGCAGAATGACTTAGTGCGTCTTTCTCTATCGACCCAACTCCACGAATCACCAAAAGAAGATAAATTCGCGAAGCCCAGGAAAGACCCCGCTCGGAATAATTGGACCTGGAACAGCAACAAACCGTTAGTGAAAGCCCCCAGGTGGTCCTGGGGAGTTCCATTCCGACGCTCAAGTTAGAAAAGAGCCTTGCTGATAAATTAATGTAACTTTTTAGTACTTCGAGACCAACCCCTTATTAAATGCATTCGAGAGTTATTTATAGTAGGAATAGTACTTGGATGATGTCAACTTTAAGCCTTTCTTGCTGGCTAAGACTTCATGTATCAATCTCAACCGTTGGTTTGAAATATCCAATTTTACACCTCATCAATAGTTCCCTAGATCAGTTGAATGTACGCTTTCACCTGATCTAAACAAGTCATACTCCTCTTTCTTTCACCCAGCTCGTCCTCTTTTGGGGATGGGCTGGGCTCTATGATTATAGGGTTGGGTTTATTCCTCTGGGGCTCGAAGGTGAAGACCAAACGTTGCCACATGGCGTGTACTAATTCGTCGCCTTTTGATATATCCCATCTCGAAATTGCTACCCCTTGCATTGCCTATATATATATCTGTGGAGATTCAAGGTTTCTCTACCTACACCTGCTTTGGCCAAAGATTTCGACCTTCTCCAGTTAGGTTCTTCCATAGTCTTTCAGCTCAGCACGGCTCGTTGTCTTCCTTACTCCCCACCAAGTAAGTATGTCTTCTCCAGTTCGTTCTTCTTCATTTGAGTTATATCAGGTTTATAGAAATAGTGATGAGTCTGATTCTGATACAAACGACCGTTCTGAGGCTAAGAAAAGATTAGTCCCTTATAAGAAAATAATTGAATCAATAGTTCAGTCAAAGATTTTGAATAAGTCTATCATTGATATGACCCCTTTAAATCAGATGGAGCCTTCTGTTGAGCCCTCTGTATAAAGTTCTCAAGAAATCCCATCTTCCACAAACCCTTTAGCGATAACATCTAAGGAGGTTACTTCAGTAGGAGCCTTAATAAACAACCCTTCCGAACTTAAGGATTTGGAGATGGGCCTTTCTGAGGATAATCTTTTAGTGGGTGTTAATTCTAAAAACGATCGTTCTGGGAGTGACGCCTCTGGGGAGGAGGGATCCCAAAATAAAGAAATGATTTTGAATAAAGGGGAGGCTAATTCCTCCATTTCTGAGTCTTTAAAGTCATCTCTCACATCTAGGAAATTAAAATTAATAGCCCGTCAATTTTTCATCCCCTCCCGATATAAAATGATAGTTCCTTCTTCTGAACAAGTCGCTTCTCATCCTCCCTTGGGTTTTACCACCGTTTATATGTGTCAACTTCAGTGTGGCCTCCGATTTCCCTTGACTTCTTTTTTGAAAGACATATTAGATTTTTATAAGTTGAATCTAGCCCAATTGACTCCTAATGCCATCAAATCCTTGGTGGCATTTGAAACCTTCTGCCAATATTCCAAAGTGGGGTGTAAAGTCCCCAATTTTAGATACTTCTATAGCCTTAAAACTTCAGGTAGGGACGTTGGGTGGTTTTACTTCACTCGCAGATCTAGTACCGAGACCTTCCTGCCCCCCCCCCCCCCCATCAGGTTCTCTTAAGAGATGGAAGAGCAAGTTCTTCTTTGTTAAGTTAGAGCCCATGAGCTTGGTCTGGAGGAGCCCTGGTAGCGTTGTCGACAAGGTCCCTACTTACGGGGTGGATAGAGAGTCTATTTCAATCCTTCGCAAAAACCGCAAAGATTTTCCGAAACTTAAGCCCTGGAATGTGTCCCTTATGACAGAGGGATGTTTAGTGGCACTAGGTGTGAGTAAGGCCAACCTGGGCCTTTCTCCAGAAGAGCTCAATGAACATGGTACCACCCTTCCCATCTCTGTCTCTGTTTACATTTTCATCTACTGGTATTTATGCACACTTGTGTTTCCATCTCTAACTCTGTTCCCCCCCCCCTTTTTTTTTTTTTTTTTTTCAGTAATGGACTTTCTATCAGTGATGAAGAACCGCAAGGCAGCCGAGAAGGGGGAGTCCTCCCAAGGCCCAGAAGGAACTAAAACTTTAGTCCTAGGAGGGCGTACTTCTCCGACCCTAGCTACTTCTGGGAGAGCTGCAACCCTGGAGGAGGAGGTCCCTCCTTCTCAAACCTTTGGCACGTTATCTACTCGTGTAGAGACTCCGCATCTTAATCTTCAGGATCAGAGGGGAACGGAGGAGCCCTTGGGTGAGAATTCCAACAAGAGGAAGCATCCAGGGAGAAACGTCTTTATTGAATCGAAAAAGGCAAAAATGAATCGAGCTGCGAACATTTCTACTGGCTTCTCCCTGTTGTCAGATCGTCCCGTCTCAACCTTTGAGCCCTCAAAGTCCTTCCTAACTATACCCATGGCTCAGTTTAATCCCCTGTGGGATTATCAAGTGAACGATCGCTTCAACTTAGAGACCTGTCAGGAGTTTACCTCAAGCATAGTTCCTCCTATGGAAAAGAAGGCTATGGCTACCCTCGAGGATCCTGATTTGGACTCTCGCATGCGTTTAGGGCTTGCTCAGGTCAGTTTTCTCTTATTTTCACCTTTCTCTTTTGGTTACAAGGTCTTTATTAATACTATCACACATGTATTATTATTGTTTGTTTGTCTTTTTTTTTTTTTTTATGACCTTCTTCTGCAGGGCTTGTTTTTCTCTCTGCTGTTCCAACAACCTTTGAGATCGCGTGGTAGTCATAGCCTTTTGTCCACAGCGTTTCCCACAGACGGCGCCACTGATGAAGCCTGAAGATGAGCCTTGCTGCAGAATGACTTAGTGCGTCTTTCTCTATCGACCCAACTCCACGAATCACCAAAAGAAGATAAATTCGCGAAGCCCAGGAAAGACCCCGCTCGGAATAACTGGACCTGGAACAGCAACAAACCATTAGTGAAAGCCCCCCAGGTGGTCCTGGGGAGTTCCACTCCGACGCTCAAGTTAGAAAAGAGCCTTGCTGATAAATTAATGTAACTTTTGAGTACTTCGAGACCAACCCCTTATTAAATGCATTCGAGAGTTATTTATAGGAGGAATAGTACCTGGATGATGTCACCTTTAAGCCTTTCTTGCTGGCTAAGACTTCATGTATCAATCTCAACCGTTGGTTTGAAATATCCAATTTTACACCTCATCAATAAGAGAAAAGGAGTATCTGCAACCCTTAAAATTTGCAAATTTGTATTTTATTTTTCTATTAAAAATTAAAAGAAATTATTATTATTATTTTTTGATAAATTAGAAGATTGTCCCCCACAAAATTAAGTGAGAGATTAAACTAGTAGTTGTTCATCGTTTAAATTAGAATATTAAAGTCACGATGGATACTAGTACTTGTTCATCGTTCTACATTTACAATTTTAATGCAAAATTACAATTTGCTATTAATTAATCATTTCACAATAGGAGTTTTTGTGCTCTCTCATATATTATGCATAGGAGTGGGGCATTGTGAAACTAGATTTTGCCAAAGTCACTGTTTAATATTCTAAACTACAAAAACTATACTTGATTAAACTAATTAAAAGGGAGACTGCGTGATGTGAGTCTGAGTTTGAAACCAAATTCATTGCACAAAAACTTCTTCTTAAACCAAATTCAAAGTGATTGCATTTTTTATGGTTAATCTCTCTCTTTTTTTTTTTGGTTTTGGTTTTGTACATCAAATATTCTTTGGTTTTTGTTATTTTGCTCTCTCTATTTCTTTCTCCAAAAAGAACAAAAAAAGAAAAGAAAATATGGTTTGCCAATGCAATCCATACTAGTGTCCAAACCTCACTCCTCCAATTAATTGGATGACTTTCTCCAAATTCCAATCCACAATTCTCTTCCCTTCCCCTCCCTCACCTTCAAAATGCCATCACTTTGGTGCCACGTGGCATTGAAATATCCAAACTGCAAGAAACCACCACCATGCTTCTCCATCTCTATATTTATCACAAACATCATCTCCTCATCCATCCCCCTTCAACACTTTCACTCTCTCAACTCTGAACCAAAACAGAAATATCATTATTTTCCACTATGCAATCTCAAAAAAAAAAAAAAAAAAAAACAAGAAAATGATGTTTTTTCAATTAGAAATGAAAACAAATTTAACCACAATGTCATCAGCCTTGAGAAAAGTGCTGAAAAATCCCTCTTAATGTCCTTTATATTTTCACCTTAAAATTACCTCCAAAATTGTCTAAACTCTCTAAACCAAGAAGATGTAAATCACACAAATCCATATAACAATTTATAGCCACATCACTCTTCTGCCCTCATCAAAATCATATTCTTTCCTGTCCAAACAAAACTTCCATCCATTTCCCTCCTCTAACCATAATCTCTTCCTCATTCTGCATCTCAACCTCTCTTTTATCCTTTCTTGACAAAAAGGAAGTAAAACTAAAATCCAAACCAACTCAAAAACTTTACTTCATATACAAACCATACATAACACCAACCAACCTCTTCTAGCTCTCTCTCTTTCAAGATTCTTTGAACAAACAAGAAAAGAAAAAGAGAGAGTGGAATAAGGAAGTAAAAAAGAAAGGGAAAAAAAATGGCTGTTTCAACAGTCTATACAATTCAACCACTCAACTCATCATGTTCAATCTCCACACAAACAAAATCCCACTTGGGGTTCAACCAAAAACATCAGATACTATTCTATACCAAGAGGGTTACTACAACCATTAGCAGCAACAACAGAAGAAACAGCAACAATGAGATAACATGTTCAGCTGAAAAACCAGTGGTTATTGGCCTGGCAGCTGACTCAGGATGTGGGAAGAGTACTTTCATGAGAAGATTAACAAGTGTTTTTGGAGGTGCAGCTGAACCACCAAGGGGTGGCAATCCTGACTCAAACACACTCATCAGTGATACCACTACTGTGATTTGTTTAGATGATTATCATTCTCTTGATAGATATGGAAGAAAAGAAAAGGGTGTGACTGCTTTGGATCCTAGAGCCAATAACTTTGATCTTATGTATGAACAAGTTAAGGCTATTAAAGATGGTATTCCCATTCAGAAGCCTATTTATAATCATGTCACTGGGATTCTTGACCCTCCTGAGCTCATCAAACCTCCCAAGATCTTTGTTATTGAAGGATTACATCCAATGTAAGTCTAAAACTTCAAGTTTTTTAACTGTATTTTCTAGCAATTTAAGTACACTGAATCACACATGCACTTCAGAATTTGTGCTGTTTTTCCATTGTTCATGCATTTTTTAAGGAATTAGAGCAGCAGCCCAAGTCAATAATTCTTTTCTTGATTTGCCATGAAATCAATTTCCAGAACCTTAATTAGAGTAAGATAAATTGGAATTTTCAGTGGCGGGGATGGCAATGATCAGTTTGGCGTGTGATGATTTAATGCTGTTTACGCTATCTTTAGGATGTTAATTTCTTTGTATGGTTGACGAATAAGATTGGCTTGTTATCAACTTTGCTTCTTGGGCCCATCCTCTGCTGGCCCCCAATCATATTATTTGGGTTTTATACAATTTTTGTTTTCTTTTCCTCTTTATCTGTTTTTTTCCTTTTATTTTTCTTCTTTTTTTTTTTTGTGTAGTTTCTAAGTTGTAACACTTCTTCCTTGATGTTTAAAAACTATATTTAGACACCAAAAAAAACAGAAGATTTTTCAGGAATTTACATACAACAAACACAGCCTTTTATCTGAATAAATAGAGTTGGTTATGTGCATCATATTTCGTTATCGTATTCGATGTGAATTTATTTATTCATTTACATTTAAATATAATATTATACGATTTCTAATGTCATTTATTTATTCATTTACATTTAAATATAATATTATACGATTTCTAATGTCATTCATACGATAAGGTTTGACAAAACTTTTACAGCTACTGTTAGTCTACCCAAATTTTTCTCATTTTCTCGAGTTTATGATTGATTTCTTATTGACGGACAAGTTTACATATCGTAGTTCGGTAGTTGTTTAAGAATTTACATACCTTGGGCATTGTCCATATGTTATATTGATTGTAGAGCCCTTCTTGTTGGAAAATGTTTTCCATGAAAATCTTGACAATTTTGTTTACTTACATGCGTTACTTAATTGTGTTTGCTGTTCAGACAAGAAAAAACAAACATTGGATTGACTTGATTATTTAATGGGATTTTAGTGATTATTAAAATTGTAAATCCTAATCAATTGGAAGATAATCCAAAACAGTTGTATCAGTCATTAACATTCATCAAAACATAGGTTTGATCAGCGTGTGAGAGACCTGTTGGACTTCAGTATCTACCTGGATATTAGTAACGAGGTTAAATTTGCATGGAAAATTCAGGTAAATATATATTTGTTTTTCCTGATGTTTCAATGGTCATACATATTTTCGATTTTTCTCTTCTAATCTAATCATATTACATGAAAAATGCAGAGGGATATGGCTGAGAGAGGACACAGCCTTGAAAGTATTAAGGCCAGTATTGAAGCCCGGAAACCAGATTTTGATGCTTACATTGGTAATTCCTCACTTCATTTCTTTGACAAACTAATAAATCTACGACATGTCGACATTAATAACCTATTAAATGAGGTCGGTTATATTGATCAACGTGATTTGTTGTGATTCATGTCACAATGCGTAACAAAATTTTACACCGATTACCGGTCTGTCACAACATTATTTTTCTTTCTATTTTTGGGATTTAGAATAGACTATTTATTTCGAATTTACGACCATCTACTTATATATGCAAATAAATTGCAGTAGAGACTGTTTACCCCAAGATTGGTTACTTAGTCATCATGGCTTGAAGCGGGTTCAAAAGATCAACTCTGTGGGGTTTTTATTGTCTATTAACACAGGTCCATTAAGATAACGGTAGGTTGAATAAAAATGAGTGGATTATTAGGAAGACGAAAATACAAGGCCATGTCACTACTGAATTGCATTTATAAGCGCTTAATTGCATTTTGTTTCTTTTATTTTCGTTGAGCAGATCCACAGAAGCAGTATGCTGATGCTGTCATTGAAGTTTTACCAACACAGCTCATTCCTGATGATAATGAGGGGAAGGTTTTGAGAGTAAGATTGATAATGAAAGAAGGGGTGAAGTATTTCAACCCAACTTACTTGTTTGATGAAGGCTCTACAATTTCATGGATTCCATGTGGGAGGAAATTGACATGTTCTTACCCAGGCATCAAGTTCTCCTATGGTCCTGATTCTTACTATGGCCATGAGGTACAACTAAATACAAGTTCATACAAGTTCACTGTGCAAAGAGTCAAAACTCCAATAATATTTTGATATTTCAAAGTGGAATTAGTCCTGTTAATTGAATGTTGCAGCTTATTATACTCTGTTGGAAGAAGATGCATACAATTTCCTTGAATTTTGCTTACCAATTTGTTACTAATGTTTCTTACAGGTATCTGTTCTGGAGATGGATGGCCAATTTGACAGACTAGATGAGCTCATCTATGTAGAAAGTCATCTGAGCAACCTCTCCTCAAAGTTCTATGGTGAAGTTACTCAACAAATGTTGAAGCATTCTGATTTCCCTGGCAGCAACAATGGAACAGGGCTATTCCAAACGATAGTCGGGTTGAAGATCAGAGATCTGTATGAGCAAATTGTTGCTAGAAAGGCTGAAGCACTGCAAACAGCCGAGGCCTAAGAACTGCCTAAATGTGTTGAAAACAAACTATAGTCATCCCTTGTATCACTCCTTTTTCAATAAATTTTCTTTCGATTTTCCTCTCCTCCATGTTTAAGTTGAGTGTTAGGCTATTAGAAATGAAATGAGAAACACTCCAAACCTGTACCATTTGAACTACGTGGAGATTTGTAACATAATGAAGCAAAAGAGAAAATGTAAAAGCAAAAGATGGTTGAAGAAAAATAACAATGTGACATTTTTTCACAAAGTTACATATCAATATTTCCATTTTTTGTTATCACCAACACGAAAGAGATAAGGGAATTGCGGCAGATATATACAATTCAGCAGGTATAAGTTTTCTAACCAGTGGGTGAAAAAGAAGGTTTATTGGCTGTGGAAACTTGATGAAATATGTTGAGGCCTAGAATGAAGTGCTATGAGTGAGAAAGTTACTCGGGGCTATTAGAGAAGCAACTTCGTTCCTTGCCGTTCAATCTCTAAGTTGGGTTTCCGCTGAGAACGGAATAATGTTCGTGTCCAAAGGTAAACAAAGCACTGGCACATCTGACCTCTTTCATAAAGTGTTAATTCATTATGTGATGCTTCTCAGACTTTCTGTGTAAATGACATAATCTAATTTTAACCTTCTAACTCTATTATGTGCACAATGGAAGTAATATGTTGTGAGCATCCTGCAGTTCATAGTGCGCAGGAAAACTAGCAAGCAATAAGCCCAAAACTATTCGAGCAAACAAGGAAGTATACTAGAACTAGATCATAAGTGAAGAAAACATAGATCAGATCTGAAAGCAGTATTTGAACAAATTAACATTGAACATTACCAAACCATATTAGTCTATTCATATTATGCACCTAAAATACTTCAAAGCAGAAACAACATTTGGTAAAAAATGTTTCCACTATACAGGAAAGGGATGCATGGTTGATAGTTGAGCAGATGCATTTTTATTTTATGATAATGAACTTGTTCGTACCATGTTTAGCCCAATGGTTCTTCAAATCCACTGGTTGAGAAAGATCACGACCCACATTTGCAAATCTGCAAAGAAGTTTTTTGTATGCCCCACTACTCATTTTTCTACCTCCAACACGAGCACCAGGTCTTGAAGGACTCATTGGCAGTGGGTACTGAGAGAGAGATATATTACAGCATGAAGACTGCCAGCTTCCAGCTCCCGATTTGTAGCATGCTCTTGCAACACCTGTACAGGAGCAAAATGGCGGAGGCACCCTAGAAAAATCTACACTAGCTTCATCATAAACTAAATTTGGATTCTTCTGTTCAACATTTGGTCTCAACTTAACTGCATCCTTAGTCTTCTTAGTCGTCGGTATTTTTTTCGACTGTTTTGGATATGACATCTTACAAGAAGGTCTTGCATCTTTTGCAGAAGGCCAGTTGTTCTTGCCCTTTGTTGGTTTGGTTTTCGACTTGTTCTTCGTGGGTCCATTTGTAGGAGCAACAGAACGAATAGGAACAGCAGCAATGGCAGGACTTGATTTCATGTCATCAGCTTCAGAAGGATGAGAACCCAAATTTGTACCAAAGAAAGTACCAGGATATCCACCTGGAAATTGTGAAAAAGGAGCTTCTGTGTGGTTAATTTCAGATACTACATAGGGTGTCTCTTAGAAAAGGTTTACATGTCCTTTGATTTTAACTTTTAATCGCCACAGCTTGTAAATAAAAATGTTTAGAGTCCTGAGTTGTTATTATCCCCTCCACTATTGATACACAAGGTTAGGCCATCGAAATGAAAGTTCTCTGCATGTGAAATGGCCATTCAATAAGCAGCACAAGTATTATTGATACACAAGACTGGCCATTGAAATGGAAGTTCTCTACATGTGATATGGAAATTCCAAAATTTCCATTCAATAAGCATCACAAGTATTATTGATACACAAGACTAGGCCATTGAGATGGAAGTTCTCTATATGTGAAATGGAAAATTCCAAAATTTCCATTCAATAAGCGGCACAAATATTATCGATAAACAAGACTAGGCCATTGAAATGGAAGTTCTCTACATGTGAAATGGAAATTTCCATTCAATAAGCAGCCCAAATATCCTGCATATTTTGCCATACTCTATTATAGGACATAAGAGGGTAATACATTCATCAGCAGCTAAATCTCATTTATCAGATGATTCTTAATTATTGCACATTACAATAACAACTTAAAATCCAAATCACAACAGTTGTAGGAAGACCCTAAAGCTAAAAATCTTGCTTTCACAAATAAAGTATTTCATTAGCCCCAAATGGTATCCCAATGATAGCATTTTAATCAAGAAGACAAGAAAATTTCAATCTAATGTAAACCCCTTATAAAAGTACAGATTTAACTATGAACTACAAATACTAGTAACATGCACAAGCAAAACAATCATATTTACAAAACCTTATTGCTAAATTAGCTGTTAACAATCTGTAGCATTTCATTTTATGCTCATAAATTTTCCATATATTTGTTTACCTCTACAGTTTTTCTTGTCAATGTTCTGCAAGAATATCAATTACTTTCCTTCCTTTTTCATTATTTATTGTGTAATTGAAGTTGTAAAAATTGAGTCTTGTACATATAGCAGTTAATACCTAAACCTAATGTCTAGTAAAACTGTCAAGATAATATATGACATTGAAAGAAGCAAAACTTCAAAAAAAACAAACAAACATAAATAAAATTGCTCAAGTTTTATTCCATTTAAAAAAAAAAAAAAATTGGGTTAGTATGGCTGAGCAGAACCACAAAAACATACTCAACTGCATGCATTGGAGTATGATCAAATAAATTGAGAACACATTAAAACCCCTGAATTTTCCATATAAATCCTAGTATATACTAATCATAGCCCTTCAACATTTGACAGTAAAAAATTCCAGGAAACAAAAAAAAAGGTAATACGCAATACTAAGTCCATGCAATTTCTTGTATGCAAAAGATAAAGTCAAACAATTCTGTTTAGGTGAAAACAAGAATATACACCATAGTCCATACCTTTCTCTGTGTTTCTTCTTCGTCCACTATGCCAAACTGTCGACTATTTCACAGTTTCAGTACTACTTTCCACAAGAAGAAGATTGATTGTATTGTTCAGTTTGAATTGTGAAGTGGCATTTGGTTCAAATTCTTTGTTAGAATCTCACAGGGATTCTTTTTCAAGTGCCCCAAATCCTAACGCTGCTGTGCACAAAGTGGGGAGACAATATGGCATGCAGTGGACAATGGGTTTCATACCACTTGTCAGTTTTTTTATGGTTAGGATTTTAATTTAATTTTTAAAAATTAGATAACTAATACATTTGAAAACGCTTTTGGATTTTTTTATCACTTAGTGTATCATTATGTGTAATGATCTCAACAAATATGACACGGTGTCTTTTTAGATAAAACTAAAATTTATTAAGTAATTAGTGAATTGTAAGGATAAATAATTATAAACTTGTCAAAATCTTATAGTGTTTAAGAAGTGATCGTGAAATCTGACACATAGAAGATTTTGGATTTTCTGCATTAGTCTGTGTATGTAGATGTGACACATATAAATAAGTAATTATATATCTGTCAAAATTTTATAGAGTGTCACAGGAATTGATATACAAAAGTAGGCAATGGATCTTATCACTTTATCTATCACTTACTCCCTCTGTTCTCCAAAAATTGTCGTTCTAGGTAATGGCACACTAATTAAGAACATAGTTGAAATCTATTATTCACCCTTATTTATAATCACAATCTCTCTCATTCAATTTATGACAACTATTTATTGTTTTGTTTATTTATAATTACAATATCTCTTATCCAATTTATGACATCTATTTGTTGTGAAACAAAACAAAATTAAAATTGAGTCTCTATATGTGCTCGAGAAGTAAAGGTGTGCTTCCATGGTGAAATTTCATTTTCAATTTAAATTTCACTTTGTAATGGCGCAATTTTTTTAATTTTTCAAACTTTTAACTTTTCAAGTTTTTTTCTTTATAAAAACCAATCAATCCAAAAGTAACAAAACATATTTGAAATAAATATTGCAAGATGAACCCAAATCCACAACATGCTCGAACACCGAAATTGATTTGAATGTAGATATCAACTTTCAAGAAACCACTTCCATAGTTCCTGGGTTATTATCTTCATCCCCATTTAATTTTGATTTGAATTTCACTCCTTCTGTTATTGACCTTAACAATCCTCCTCCGTTGTTGAAGAGTCTTTTGAAGAATTTTAACCGATTAAATCAAATCATATATTTTTATCACTGCAGCTATGTATGACGGAGATCATGAAAGCAAAGGGGTCTAACCACTACAAAATTCCCCATCTTAAAAAACAAATATTGCAAAGACAAGGGATTCTTCTTTTAAGAATGTGATCCTAATTTAGTCGAGGCAGTTGTTAAGCAAATTAATTAGTAGCAAATTTATCAATGAATTTTTTAGTTTTCTTTTGTTTTGATTATTTTAAATTTTGATCGATATATGCTAAAATATTTGTTTTAAAATGTTATGATTTATTTTTATGTTGCATTATCCCAATTTTTTTTTTATAAATGTTATGGTTTATTCTTATTTTGCATTATCTTAATAAGGACATGTTTGATATGGTTTAAAAGCTCATTAATTTCCAAGTGTTTTTGTTGATTAATTTGTCTTTTTTTGAATGGAATTTCTTCCAACAATTTATACCAGCACTAATTAATTTAAATACAACCGGTTGTGTCGATCAACAAGAATTTTTATTTCTGGTATGTTTGTTAATTTATGGACAAAAAAGTTGCAGATAAGCCTTTCAAGAAAAGTGTCACAACAACGAATCAATCACATCATTCTCAAGTTGATCGAGTTAACTACAAACTGAAAATGTTAATAGCAAAAACAATGTTAACAACTCATAAAAGAGGTGACTAGAACCTTTAAAAGCTGTCCACTCCACACAAAACATCAAAATTTATTAGTAGTATTCAACGATTTTGCCTTTCCAAATTCTCTTCCTCCTTCCCAACTTTTTTGTTACTCTACTGGCATTAACATTTAAAACAAACAAAGGAAATCAATTTGAAAAATTAAGAACTGGACCAATTACAAAAAACTTAATTAAAAAGAAATAAAAAATAATCATTTAAGAAAAATAAAAGAAAATCAATTTAAAAAAATAATAACGTTAACCAATTAAAATAAAGTTAATTAAAATAAAACATGGTGTCAATAAAACCAACACATATTTATAAATACCGTCCATACATCAAATCATTCAAAAATATATAAAAGATAAACATAATAGGATCAATACATAGAAATCCAAATCCTTATCAACTCACGAATAAATATTTCCATTCTCTCTTCCTCACTAAATTCTCCTTCATCATCGGGTATAATATTCAAATCAAATCCCAGATCCGCGGGTAAATTTAAATCCACCATGAGTGAAGCATTCTCCATTTGATTCTCTGTGTTCTACCCATTTTTTAAGTTTTGCGCATCCATGTCATTGAAGTTTTGCTCATCCATGGTGTGTTGCCCATCTTTGAAGTTGTGCTCATCCATGGTGTGTTGCCCATCTTTGAAGTTTTGCTCATCCATGGTGTTGTTGCTTGATGCAAATGATGTAAGTGTATGGATATTTGAAGTATCTTAATGTAGTATTTATTGTTTGTGGAGTAACAAATTTTTTTGAGAACATGAATGAGTGTAATTAATTACATAGATAAATGGAATGAAGGGTAAAAATGGAACCTTTAAAATTTTTTGTATTGAAATTTGTAAAATGACAATTATTTAAGAACAAAAAATATTGCTCAAAAAGACATTCTTTGGAGAACAGAGAGAGTAAGATTTTGACACGTGTATTTAACACTTACTCCCTATGTTCTTCAACAACGGAGGAGGATTGTTAAGGTCAATAACAGAAGGAGAGAAATTCAAATCAAAATTAAATGGGGATGAAGATAATAACTCAGGAACTATGGAAGTGGTTTCTTGAAAGTTGATATCTACATTCAAATCAATTTCGGTGTTCGAGCATGTTGTGGATTTGGGTTCATCTTGCAATATTTATTTCAAATATGTTTTGTTACTTTTGGATTGATTGGTTTTTATAAAGAAAAAAACTTGAAAAGTTAAAAGTTTGAAAAGTTAGCCATTACAAAGTGAAATTTAAATTGAAAATGAAATTTCACCATGGAAGTACACCTTTACTTCTCGAGCACATATAGAGACTCACTTTTAATTTTGTACAACAAATAGCTGTCATAAATTGGATGAGAGAGATTGTGATTATAAATAAACAAAACAATAAATAGCTGTCATAAATTGAATGAGAGAGATTGTGATTATAAATAAGGGTGAATAAGAGATTTCAACTATGTTCTTAATTAGTGTGCCATTACCTAGAACGACAATCTTTGGAGAACAGAGGGAGTATCACTTAAGTTCACTAACCACTTGATAGTGTGTTAGTATTATCTAAAAGTACATATATCACATTTATAAAGAGAGATACAATAAATGGTACAAAGATCCAAAGCCATTCATTGGCCAAATGGAGTAGCGGCTTTGGATTTTCTATGTCGTTTGGTTTATCACATTCTCTATAAATGTAACACGTATCGTTTTAAATAAAACTAAAACCCTATTAAGTGGTTGATGAACCTAAAGGATAAGTTATTATACATGTGTCAAAATCTTACATACCGATACACAAAAGTAATACAAAAGATTCATTGCATGGAGTAACACATTATAGTGGTATCCCACTCTCATGAAAAAGCTTGCATCATTTTATATGTAAGCGATCAAAAAGTTTTTCCTTATCAAACGTGAATGGAAATTTTCATCAAACCTCCATTTTTCACGAGTTATAACACATGTATTTTGGTAGAAAATGGCAAAGTAAAATACGCGTTGATTTTGACTTTTTCCCTGCTAATTTTTCACCCTTTTCAATTGTGAAATCCATCATTGTGAACGGTGTAAAAAAAAGTTAAATTAAAATTTTTTTTACCAAATTTTTATTTTTCATGGGTTATAACACACGCATTTTAGTCAAAAATGGCAAAATCCTAAAATGCATTGATTTTGATTTTTTTGTACCGTTTTTTGCACCCACCTTGATTGTGAACATACATTCTAGTGAATATTGTGAAATAAAAAAATGTGTTGATTTTAGATTTTTCCCTGCTATTTTTTCACCTACCTTAATTGTGAACATGCATCCTTGTAATGGTGTCAAAAACGTAATATTCATATTTTTTTACCAAATTTCTATTTTTCATGGGTTATAACACACGTATTTTAGACAAAAATGGTAAAATTCTAAAACGCGTTAATTTTGACTTTTCTTGTACCTTCTGTTGCACCCACATCTATTGTGAATATGCATTCTAGTGAATATCATCAAAAAAAGTGAAAATCAAAATTTTCACCAAACCTCAATTTTTCATTGGTTATAACACATTTATTTTGGTAAAAATTTACAAAGTAAAAAAATGTAGTAATTTTTGCTTTACCCCCTACTATTTTTTAGGCACACCTCAATTATGAACATTCATTAGAATGATTGGTGTAAAAAAAGTAAAATTTAGATTTTCACCAAATTTTCATTTTTCATTGGTTATAACACGTATTTTAGCAAAAAATGGTAAAATTCAAAAATGCTTTGATTTTGATTTTTTCGTGATATTTTTTATACCCATCTCTATTGTGAATATGCATTCTAGTGAATATGCATTCTAGTGAATATTACCTGAAAAATGTGAAATTATTTTCATCGAACCTCCATTTTTCAAGAGTTATAATATACGTATTTTGGTCATAAATGGCACAGTAAAAAACTTGTTTATTTTGGCTTTTTTTCCTACTATTTTTCCACTATCTTTAATTGTGAAATGCATCCTTTTGAATGGTGTCAAAAAAGTGAAATTTAGATTTTTTTACCAAATTTTTATTTTTCTTGAGTTATAACACACGTGTTTTAGCCAAAAATGAAAAAATCTTAAAACGCATTAGTTTTGAGTATTTTTTTTATCGATTTTTGCATACCCCGATTGTGAACATACATTCTAATGAATATTTTCAAAAAAAATAAAAATAATTTTTTTTACCAAACTGCCATTTTTTTTGGATTATAACACACGTATTTTGATAAAAAAATGTCAAAATTAAAAAAATGTCTTGATTTTGAATTTTTTCCTGCTATTTTCTCAACCACCTCAATTGTAAACATGCATCCTTGTGAACGATGTAAAAAAAGTGAAATTAATTTTTTACCAAATTTTTATTTTTCATGGACTATAATGCACGTATTTTAGAAAAAAATGGCAAAATTCTAAAACGCGTTGATTTTGACTTTTTTTTGTACCGTATTTTGCACCTACCTCAATTGTTAATATACATTCTAGTGAATATTGTCAAAAAAAGAGAAAATTAAAATTTTCGCTAAATCTCCATTTTTCATGGGTTAAACACACACGTATTTTAGTCAAAATTGTCAAAATAAAAAAAACGTTGATTTTGGCTTTACCCCTATTGTTTTTTAGACACACCTCAATTGTGAACAAGCATTATAATGAATGGTATCAAAAAAAGTAAAATTTTTATTTTTCACCAAATTTCTATTTTTTATGTGTTATAACACACGTATTTTAGCAAGAAATAGTAAAATCTAAAAACACGTTGATTTTGACTTTTTTGTGATATTTTTTACACCTAACTTTATTGTGAACATGCATTCAAATAAATATTGTAAAAAAAGTGAAAATTAAAATTTTCACCAAACCTCTATTTGTCGTGGGTTATAGCACATGTATTTTGGTTAAAAAAATGGCAAAGTAAAAAAAACGTGTTGATTTCTGTCTTTCACCTACTATTTTTTACACACATGTCAATTATGAATATGCATTCTAACGAATAGTGTACAAAAATGAAATTTAGATTTTCAGCAAATTTTCATTTTTCAATGGTTATAACCCGCATATTTTTGTCAAAAATGGCGAAATTCAAAAACGGGTTGATTTTGATTTTTTTGTGATGTTTCTTTTTACGACCTCGATTTGAATGTTGCCAAAAACAACTGAAATTTAAGAATCTGTTTGGATATGTGTTATGTTTTAAGAATTGGGAAAACAAAGTCTCCAATTGCATTTTACAAAAGGAATATTTTGGTTTTGGAAATTGAGTGTTTGAATTAGTAAGTTTGTTTCTATTGATTTTTTTAGAAGAATTATTTTATTAAATCAAGTTAAAATAAGAATTTTTTTATTAAATTGTTTGGGTTGATTGATGGCAGTCAAGGAGGGACTACTGGCGGTCAACCACCTGCGATCAACGATGGTTAATCGACACTGTTAACCTTTAACGGCCACCAGTCAATTCAAATAAATAAAAAAAATTTAAAAATTAAAAGATGTTGAAAAGACTAAAATCCCTGATGTTGTGGTTAGAGATTCAATTTTTTTTTTTTGAGATTGAATATAAACAAACATGTTGTTTTGGAATGAATTAAGAAATTGGTTAAAAAGCCTTATTCAAACAAATTCTAAAATTTTTACCAAATCTCTATTTTTCACATGTTATAACACACGTATTTTAGTCAAAATTAGAAAAATAAAAAAATGTGTTGATTTAGCTTTTTTTCCTATTGTTTTTTCAGCCACGTCAATTATGAACATGCATCATTGTGAATGGTGTAAAAAAAAGTAAAACTTAGATTTTTTTTTTATAAAATTTTCATTTTTCATAGACTATAACACACTTATTTTAGCAAAAAAAAAATGGTAAAATCCCAAAATGCGATGATTTTGACTTTTTTGTACCTTTTTTTGCACTCACCTCGATTATGAACTTGCATTCTACTAAATACTGTCAAAAATAGTGAAAATTAAAATTTTCATCAAATCTCTATTTTTCATTAGTTATAACACACATATTTTGTAAAAATTAGCAAAGTAAAATAATATGTTGATTTTGGCTTTACCCTTACTGTTTTTTATACACACTTCAATTGTGAACATATATTCTAATGAACGGTGTCAAAAAAGTAAAATTTAGATTTTTCACTAAAATTCCATTTTTCATGGGTTATATATAACATATGTATTTTAGTAAAAAATGGCAAAATTCAAAAACATATTGATTTTGACTTTTGTTTAATGTTTTTTCACCAACCTCGATTGTGAACATGCATTCAAAGATTTTTTTGGATTGTTCATATATTTAATATTTAAATTTATTTATGATATCATAATGACGTTATCCAATTTTTTTTAATCAAATTTCACCTTTGTTAAGCACTTGGCCCCTTAGCTTAGCGTTCTTGCTTGGTCCGATTTTCAAAACATTGTAAAAAAAAAAGGCCCAAAATTACATATTCAAAGAGATCCAATTTAAAAAAAAAAGAGATCCAATTTTGTAATTTTCCCTTTTCTTTTCTATTTCCTCTAACAAGGTTCATTGTTTTTGTTCAATGGGCTATATAAAGGCCTCACCGACCTTTAGAGGGGTTTTGTAGTCCAATATTATTCAGCCTAACTCTTAAATCTCACTGTTCCTCTTTTCATAAAATCGAACACCCACCGACCGATCGACCTATCGACAGACGCTCGCCACCGTGCCCTAGCCCTACACAACCGACGCCGGCGAGCTCAGAGAGATGGCAACGATCAGCTTAAGAAAGAGCAACACAAGGCTGCCGCCAGAAGTGAACAGGGTTCTCTACGTTCGGAATCTTCCCTTCAACATAACAAGCGAGGAGATGTACGATATATTCGGCAAGTACGGCGCAATTAGGCAAATTCGTATTGGAACCAACAAGGATACTCGGGGAACCGCCTTTGTTGTTTACGAAGATATCTACGATGCTAAAACCGCTGTGGACCATTTGTCTGGGTTCAACGTTGCCAATCGTTATCTAATTGTGCTGTATTATCAACAGGCTAAGATGAGCAAGAAGTTTGATCAGAAGAAGAAAGAAGAAGAGATTGTTCGGTTGCAGGAAAAGTATGGAGTCGGCACTGCTGCTGCGTCTAAGGATAAGTAATTTGAGGGGGTCAGAATCAAATTTGGGAAAAAATTTGAGGGTTTATTGTACTTTGGATGAGCTGAAATTTAGGTACTATTTTATTGTTGTTTTTCTGTTTTTTTCTTAGCAGTTGAAGTTGTAAACAATCATATTTTGTTATCTATGCATTAAAAGGAAATTCTAGTTTATTATTGTATGGGATTCTATGAGCAAATTTTTTGTTTTTTGGTTTGTTTAATTTCTTCTTCTTTGAAAATAAGTTTTGATTAGTCCATATATTTTAAAGGGACTTGCGGTTTATGAATGATCATCCTTTGAAAAGTTCTTAAGTCATTGAAGAAGAATGGCAAAATTTTCAAGTTCTTGAGTCATTGAAGGAGAACGGCAAAATTTTCAAGGGAAGAATAGAATGGCGAGCAATGATCATCCTTTGCACTATGAGCGAGCAATAGAATGGCAAAAATTTTAAGCTTTAAAACTTGGATTGAAGGAGAAACAGAGAACATGTAAAAAATGCCATCAATTTCAACTAATCAAACAAGGAATTTGATTGGATTGAAGCTCAATATATACAAACTTAGAATGTTTCTTGAGGCCCTTGATGGTCTGTTCTTTTGGTTGGCATGTTTAAAGAAATTGGTCAATAAAAAGTCTATACATTAGTAGATCACTAGTGCCCTCTTTGCCAATTTGATGAATGATCATATGGTTGATTCATTTGAAATGGAAACTGGAGCTCTGACCGGTTCGAGCCCGGCTCTTCAAGTTTCGTTGTTTGCTTGCTGTTTCAGCCAACTAATGCTAGCAAGCTTTGTCTGACTGCTGGAATGGAGCAAATCAGAGAACCAAATATACCAGTTAGTGCATATGCAATTGCACAAAATGGAAGAGCCTCAGGTTCCTTCGCTGATAATGCTGCTGTTCCCAGTCCATGCGCACTGTTCATACAATGAAAAAGATCCATTTAAAGAATGATTGAGGTATAGGATACTTTTGAAGCATTATGCAAGATAGACTGAAGTCTCAAATCTTGGAAAAATTTTCATACCTTGATGCAGTCGCAATGCCACGGGCAATAGGATCGTTGAAGCCAAATTTATCAAGCACAGTCTGAACAAAGTTTGCTCCAATAAGGCCAGTGAGTACTACAACAGCAGCTGTGAGAGATGAATTTGTACCTAGAACCAATATTAATAATATTCATCATATTTCAACATTTAGAAATCCTGAGCTTCCGAATTCTTCATTGTTAGTTTGAGAATAAGAAATGTTGTCAAAATGATATTCTGACCTTCAAAGAAAGATACTATGCTGAGAGCTAGTGCTACAGTAATGCATCTGGGAAGAATTGATACGGTTAAACTGGGTTCTAATTCAAGAAGTCGTCCAATGAGAGCCGTGGAGTACAAAGAAAACACAGTTGAAATAATTACAGAGGTGAAAATCTCAGCTGCATGCCTCTTAACAAGCTGAATTGGTAAAAAGAAAAATACTCCAGTAAGTTTTCACATCTAAAATAAAGGTTAAAGCAAAGGCACAAGTCAAGAAACTTCCACAATGGACAAAAGAAAGTTGAAATTGAAAAACAAAAAAAAGGAAAAAAAAAAAAAGGCAAAGGCAGGTTAAACATTAGTAGGGGAGACAACAACAACAACAACTAGCCTTTATCCCACTAAGTTGAGTTGGCTATATGAATCACATTTCGTCACAATACTCGATCTAAGCTCAACGTCCTAGCTTTTACACGATTCCTAACTAATTCAATAATCTATGGTTGTATCATTGCAACTGTATACAAAGAGCTACTTAAACCTACCGCAACTGCAGTTAGTTGTCCTGGCATGCAACTATGCAAAGGAATTATGATTTTGTGATCTCTACTTCTCCAAAATTTGTAACTTGCATCTTTAAGGCCATTGTATACCTTATTCTCTCTTATAAATGTGTGAATAACTTAACTTCCCTGCTTCGATCTTGTGATTCTATCTGTTCTGATTTGTCTTTATTGAATATGGTTGTTATGTTCCCTTTATAAGGATAATGATTTCTCATTGTGGAAGATTTGAAGCAGTCCAGAAGGAAAACGAAACCAAAGCCAATATCCTCTGCATAAATTTCATGCTTTGACACAAATCGATCATAGTGGGGAGACACAAATCAAACTGAAATAGAGAAAATGCAGACAATAATGCAACCTCTAAGTATGCGGAAAGATAAAAAAAACCCGAGCTCTTTTGCATGTGCATTCTCTATCTACCTTAAGCTTTCCAACTTTTAAATTAAATTATAGCTGGCTGATTTTGCAGAAGATCGAATACCTTCCTCTGTTTGAACATTGAGAAGGCAAAGGAAATGATAACTGATCCTAGAAACCCCATTAGAATGTCACCGGCTCCAGGGTTAGACGAGGCCTTTGTAAGATAGTATCCTGTAAAAGATAAACAACAGAAATTGTTGACATGCCTTACTAATATGCTAAAAATAATTCAAATTTAGATACTCTTGAGTGTTTTAAATCTGTACAATTCAAAGACTGTACAAAGGGAATTGCAGATCATGTACAGTTGTATATAATTCGGGAACATGGAGCGATAGAGGATCACGTAGAGCATAGTCTTCATTGGTGCTATTCAGTTTGCACATCCAAATGTGCCAGATTAGCTACATTTTATGTTTGCACATCCAAATCCCAGTTGCAGGCTTTACTGCAATAGCTGCAAATTTCATTGGTGCTATTCTGTTTGCCCATCAGCGTTTTGTCTTCGGTGAACCTACCTCTTAGTAAAACTAAACTTCTTCTATCTTATTAAGACAATCAAATTATAGGTGTCCTGGTACATAAGATGGTCGACCTAAAGCACAAAGGCTATAACAAAATACTTGAATCAATCTTTCAGCACTACAACTGCACCATTAACCCTTGATTCACTCTTTCAGCACTAGTGGGCTTGTTATGCAAGTATAAGGTAAACAGTATGTTCTCTAATGAGATTTAATGTGAAAACACATGACCACTCATATTAGTTAAGACAGTACCTAGGACTGGATTAAGTCCACTTTGAGAAATGTATCCATAAGCAAATGCTGCAACAACAGCAGAAAGTGAACAGCAAATAATGGGGTGGAAAACTTTCTTCACATTAGATGGAAGCCTGCGGTACACAGTTGAACAAATAACAAAATACTCAGATAAAATTATACTGCGACTATGGAGCCTCTTGTGGACAGAAAAGTGTGATATGATAAACCAAGGGAAACAAAAATTACCCAGAACCAGCAATATAGCCTAACACAGTTGATGAGAGTAGGAAAGGTAAGCAGGTTCTAGCAGTTGTTCCCAGTGCTGTTGGGTATAAGAAAGCTAACCCAAATGAGATAACAAAAATCCCACTCCAAGCCCAAATCTCCAATTGAGAAAAAGGAGAAGGCTTTGACATTGGTTCAGCAGGTATCATTTCTGTATTCACCATTTTTCTAACAGCTATTGCAGTAAAGCCTGCAACTGAGAGTGAAGCCAACCATCCAGCAACTGCCAAAAAAAAAAAAAACACTTGAGTCAAATGATAGCATTTAAGAACTAAAAACAAAGGCCATCACAAGAGAAGGGACTAACAACTTGACATTCAAAACTCCTAATTCTTGGAAATCCTACAAACTAAGAGTAAACTGCAGCACTAACAAATTTTAGAATGTTCATAGGAAATAACATAACAACCAGCAAGCTAATTTATCTCATGTAGTTTCTTCACTTGACTTATTGAATTTCTAATTGAGTGATGATAAATGTACTAAAAACAATAGAATGAGGAATATTTTACCTATGATGATACAGATCTTAATCCCTGAAGCAGCAGGAATGTCTTTAACAGCAAGAGGCAAAACCACCAAAGAAGGAACATAGAACAATGGAAGCCATCTTTGAATAAACAGAAGGGCAGGCTCAAAAAAGTTCATCAAGCCTGTTGCTGCAGCAGGAATAGTGGAATCAAGAGCCACCAAAATGGTAAATATACAAAACATTCCAAAAAGGGCACTTGGAAATTTAATAGCAGCAGCCACAAATGCCTTTTTCAAGAACTTATCCATTGCCAATATAATCCCAAGTGCCACCAACAAATGCAACATTCCAATCACCTGAAGCAACATTGAAAAGAAAGAGACAATTAAACCAAAATCAAAGGGCTTAAAGCCAAAATACATACTCAAATCTATACCTTGTTTTGCAGGCTTGTCGCGGTGATACCACTATCTGAACTCAGGGATTTCACAGTGATCCTTCTATTGGAGTACAAGAACTTGGAATGAGGTCCAAGAACTCTAAAGGGTCGCGAAGTTTTGTCACAATTGTTTTCCATGCTATGCCTGATTGGAACTCCATTGGAATCTAGTGGTGAGAGCTTTGAATGAATCTTTTTGTGAGGAAATTTGGTGGGCTTGAGACTTTTTGCTGAGAGAAGATTGGAATGATGTTGATTGGGATGGAAAAGGGATAAACTTTTCGGGATTGCTGAGGCTGTAGCCATGGCAAAAGTGAAGAAAAAGAAGAAGAAGAAGAAGAGAGTGTAGTTGGGGAAATGCTGACATTTCTTTGAACTGAGAAGGTATGAAATTAATTTGTGTGGACATGAAAAGGTTTGGGGAAAAAGAAGATCGGATGTACAACTCAGAGTACAAACAATAGAAAAGGCAATTTATTTGACTTACAGTTTTGTTCGTTATAGTCATGACTTGCCGCTTTTTAAGTTGATCTGGTGACATTGTTAATAAATTTTACAAAAACTCGGATGAAATTTATATATTTATATAAAAGACCTGTCACATATATAATATATGATTCATATATGACATTGACAAATAACGGTTCTACTGTTCTTATTAAAATAGTTATTTTAATTTTATATCACTTTTATTGTGCGTTTAAATTCTTATTTCATATGACCTAATTGGAATAATTTTCATCATAAAAAAAAATCTAATGGATATCTCTTAGTTTTAATCCCGATTTCAATCTATAACTATCATCCTGTATTTAACACTTATCCTAACTTTACTAACGGTATGATAGGGTTTTAATTAAATAGACGTAAAATGAAGTGTATTTATAAATTGAAACAGTGGTGTGTATTTATAAATTAAAATAAAGATTAAAATAGGGAATTGAACAAAAAAATCCATACTGCAAGAAAAACAATTGCATGATGAATAATAATTTTTTCATTAATCCAATTTGGTTAACTTATAATCGTACTAGAAAATGGATAAGACATGAAAATAAATTGCCTTAAATTAACAATCAACACAAAATCACTTTAAAAGATAAGAAATCCACTTGATGAGATAAAGGTTTAGTATATATGTTGTTATTGATGTTGTTAGTCCAAATTGATTCCATTTTGTTTTATGAACAAGATCATGGTGAAGTTGCTTTCACTTAGCATACTAGTTTTCCTAGATTTAGATGGATGGAATGATTCTTGATCTATCAAAATCTTTTTGCCAACTAAGTTTATGAGTCAATGAAAGACAATCATTGGTTCTTCATTAAAAACAAATAACTGACTTTTGAATCATTCAGTCAACTGTTTTGCCACACAGATTTGTCATTCTTATATTACTTAAATCTTGCTCCTAAGTTTGCCACTATTTTTAAATGTATGTTGCTTTCTTAGAAGTAATGTCAGAGGATCCGTAAAAACCAAGCAAATTGGAATGGATCTCAGCAAAAGGAGTAAAAGAATGAAAGAAGTACGACCGAAAGTGCAAGTGAAAATACTTAACCAAGAAATAGACAAGGGGAGAAGACTATGCATTTTACATCTTATTGAAAGACATTATCCTATGGGAACATACAGTTTCACTGTAACAGCCCGATTTTGGACTATCATATCACCATTTTGGATTCACAAAAACCGGTTCATATATAAGATGTTTACGTTGAAATCGTTAATTCTAAATTTTAAATTTTATGGTGCGCCATAAAATCAGGATTAATTTATCCTTGCATATATGGACGTGCTTAACCGAAAGCCAGCTGTTTTGGATTTCATTTTGATTGGCAAAGCACTCACACTTGAATGAATGAAGTGCAGAATATTGACATAATCAAGGGTGAATAATTACAAATCCCTCTGAGATTGTTCTATTACATAGACCTTTCTGCTTTCAATTACATTGAATGTCCAATCATGTTAGATTCTTGGACTTAAACATTTCAATTACAATGACATCCACTCTCATCAAGTGACAAGAAGGGGAGAAATCAATCAATTCAATCACTGAAAATAAATCAATGATGCTACTAGCATAATTTTTTCAACAAAACCTGAACTTTTTATTTTTCCAAGGTGTATCTGTAAAAAATCTGCCTAAATTTTCACTCTGAAGAAGATATATACCAGGAACTTCTTAACTTCTTAGCTTTGCTTATGCAAACATTGAGAATATTACTAAACTTTGGAAATCAATAAAGTCCTTAGTTCCCTCCTAAGAATCTTTCCAGCTGGAGATCTTGGTATTGAACCTATAAAATACACTTTCCTCACCTTCTTGTAAGGTGCAACCTGCCAAAAGTGAAGTAAAAGGGAAGATCAGAAAAGTAGCATCAACAATAACCATCTATGGTTAGACCCCCAATTTTCTTTTCTTAAGATTTCTTAATGAATGTAAAGAAACAATAATATTTCATGGACCTAAATCTTTTTACCTGCTTAGATACAAAGTCTATAACATCTGCCTCAGAAAGTGCACTTCCACTCTTCCTGACTACAAATGCCACTGGAATCTCTCCAGCTTCTTCATCAGTTCTTCTACAAGATATACCGAAGCAAAAGTATATTTCATTTAGATTCAAAGAAAGTACATGGGCAATCAAGGATATTGTCTAGATATGCAAGCTTGACAATATACGTTCTTCAAGTGCCAACTGCCAAGGTACTAACTACACTGATTGGTTATTTCCTAAAAAATGAACAGTTTAATACATTTAATTCGACCATTTACGAAACTTATCATCGGGCACAACATCTCGCGTGAGAAAATTAATACAAGATTTCTGGTTCACTAACTCTCATTTTCTGAGTCTTAAGGCAAGAACATCGAATCATGCTTATTTGAGAACAGAAGTTACTGGATCATATGATATTACTTGAGAAATCTAAATGTTGCCAGAACACGGATTTAATACCGGAAGACTGAATGAAATCTTACGAAATGTTGCTGGAATTTAAAAGCAGAATCCTACTGTAAATGCACAATTTGGTAGCATTAGGGGTAATTGAAGGAGATAGGTGGTCAAACTCACGCTGTTACTGCAGCATCAACAATTTGTGGATGGGACACCAGTATGGACTCCAGATCGGCTGGAGCAATCTGCAAAACAAGTGAAGCCAATACAGGCTTAAGCACACAGATCCAAGAAAAAGAGAAAGGGCCAAGGTGAAACATTTGCCACTATTTAAGTAACTGTTTACATACTCCAATCGGATGGCACATACAAATTAAACCAAGTAGAGAGCAAGATACAGTTCCCACTGACACTTGCAAAAAGAATAACAAGAATCTCTTTGCGGGCAACTTAGAATGCTAGTCAACTTGGAAAAAGCATGAAATAAACAGCATTATACCTGGAAACCTTTGTATTTGATAACCTCTTTCAATCGATCAACCACATACAAGTATCCATCTTTATCAAAGAAAACAATGTCTCCAGTATGCAGCCATCCCTCTTCATCAATTGCAAACTTTGTTGCAACATCATTATTTAAGTATCCTACAAGTCAAGAGCAAATCTCTAATAATTTCAGTCTGTAGTAAAGCAGCAAGAGAAATTGAAGGTTTAAACATAGAATAAAAACTGCTTTTCAAGATATTTCTTTTAATTAAATCTGGAGCAGTGGTAATCCTTTATCATGCCGTAACAATAAAAGGCAAACACAAACTGTAGGGAACAAAAACAACAGAAATAACTGATCACGCAAGGTACAAAGAACATGGAGGGAAATGAGCTGTAAGTATGCGATTAAATTGGAAGACTTAAGCAACTATCAGATTAGCAAGCGTTGACAATCATTCAGGTCAATATCAAATGAAGTTGAACATTAACATCAAAGTCAAGCTCATGACAAAACACATGAATTCATGACAAGGATCCATTGAAAAGAACAGCAATGGACATATAGAACTTACTTTGCCAAACCTATCAGAAAATGCCTAACCACAAGAGCAATTTGCAGAGTATTTCAGATACCAAAGAATGAGACGAGACAAAATAGTGCAGCCACACCTATAACCTACTGTATTAAGTTAAGAGTATTAAAGAAATTTCAGAAAATAATTACCTTTCACTGTACCAGGGGATCGTAGCCAGAGCTCGCCTGTATTACCAGGAGGTAATAAGGAACCAGTAGTCCAATTTACCACTTTAGCTTCAACATTAGGAACTAGAAGTCCTATGGAACTATACTTCTGAAATTTGTCTGTATTATATCCACGGGTTCCCACAGCAGTCGACTCAGTCATACCATAACCCTGAGAAAGGAACATATTATGTGAAATAAATTTCTACAATGGTAAAATAAGCACAAAGTACTTACCAGCAATAAGGAATATGCTGGATTTATTGGATCTTAATATCTACCCAGTCCCATAATATTTTCTTCTTTTGCTTTTGCATTTCAATCATTTTGCAGCAAATAAAGAGAACCCATAGCGAAGAATTAGATTCATTTGTTTATGTTTTTCTGAACCTCCTGACTAGCCTACTAATGAAGATTTTGAAACCTCCAGATGAGGCTACTTCTAAGTCGATCCCCAATAATTTGTGGTTAAACCATTTTTACGCTTTACTTCAAGTCAAAGATAGCATGAACTAACAAACCTTACAAGAATAAGCAAGAGCAAAAGAAAGTTCACCCCTTTATTTAAGAGATAAATCCTATTGTTCATTTTCTTGTTCTGGATCGTGCAACTCAAGTACCTGAATGAAATCTACATGAGGAAGTGTCTGAACAAAGTCCTCTATGGATTTTGCTGTCACAGGAGCTGCTCCACATGAAACCTGTTTTAAACTCTTCAAACTACGGCCAGAAACATCCTCCTTTGCCTTTTTGGTCAATTTCATCAATAAAGGAGGAACTGTTGGGAAATGAGTAACGCCATAATTATCAATGATTCTAAACATTTCATCAGCATCAAATTTCCTCATAACAACAATTGTAGTCCCCAATGACAACAATCCAATCACAAAAAGTGTAAGTCCATAGATGTGGAACATTGGCACTGAAGCCAAGTACACATTCTCACTAGGCAGATCACCATAAGTTGAAGCTTCAAATCGCACAAACAGAACGATTGCGGCTATCAAATTAGCATGACTTAGCACAGTTCCTTTACAGGCACCCGTAGTGCCTGATGAAAACAATATAGCTGCAGTATCTTGCTGATTAATTTTGGGTCTAGGAGCCAAATTGGGATCACTTGAAATCAGCTTATGAAAAGCCGAATACTCAAAATGCTTTGATTCAGGCATCAAATGTTCAGTACTAGGCACCCCAATCACAGGAAAGCCTAATGTACTCAATTCATCAACTCTCTCAGGCAAACAAAAGCCAATAGTTGGTTTACAATCAGGAAATTGTTTTTTCATCTCTGAAAGACTACTGAGTGGATTAATGGGAGTTGCAATTGCACCAACGGACAAAATCCCAAGAAAAATAATAGGAAAATAAATAGAATTCGGGAGAGAAATCAAGACAACATCATTTTGAGAAACTCCCATTTGGTGTAAACCACTAGCCACGGATTTCACTAAAGGAAGGATCTTTGAGTAAGATAACGAAAACCCAGATGAAGAATCAATAAGGGCAGTTAGGCCATTGTGTTTATGGGAAAAAATGAAGGAAACAACATCCAAAAAAGGGTCTGAAGGAAGGCTAACGGAAGGATGTTTGCTATAGTATATCCCTGTTTCTGGTGAATACCATGAAGGGTACGAGGCTTTCGGGACGTTAGATTTGTAGCTTGTGTGCAACATGATTTCCTGATCACTTGAAACTTGGCTAGCTTTCAAGAATGTAGCCATAGAATTTGCGTGTAGAGATACAACAGGGGACAAAAACGGCGTGCGCAACAGAAGGTCGAGAAAGTCTTAAATATAAAGCATAAACCCTGTCTCAATGCTGAGAATCATGAGATTTTATGCAGAAGAAAGAAGTATTTATAAGGCGGTTTCTGGCACTGAATTGAAAACGAACTATGTACGACCAAGTTTCCACTTTTCCAAAAACTAGAACTCGTAGACTTGCACTTCTGGGCTTTGTTTTTTTTTTTTTTTAAACTAGCCTTAAAAAAAAGTAAAAAGAGTTTTTGACCAGGACTTCAATGGTGGTGGGCTTCTTCTTTCAAGAAAAGAACTTCTAGGGGGGGGGGGGGGGGGGGGGGGGGGGGGATGGGAGGTGTTTGAAATGGGATTTTGGGAATTAATTAAAGTGCAGTGAATCCATACACAGATACACTAACATATAAGAATGAATTTTTTTATTAATATTTCTGCCAAATGTATTGCATTGCAAGATGTGCTTATTATATTTACAAACGCTATTTTAGGTTAAATTTTTAATAAATTTTCTGATGTTGGAATTCCAATAGATCCTTGTAAATTGTAATAACACTCTTTATATTTTCACTTATGTGCCATCAATTATACGTAAAGGATACTTGTCACATTTTTAAATAGTGTTTCATACACAAGAGAGAATCCAAATTCCAAAGCGCAATGTAATTCGTATAACTTTTTATCATTAATGATGCATTATGTTTAAATCAGGATTGAAAAATATGATCCATATAGCCAACTCTAATCATTGGGATAAAATTACTATTGTCTGAATTGACAAATTAATTGAAGTCAAAATCTACCGCCAGTTGGAGATTGATTCTCAGTCATTGTTTCAATCCCTATTTCAATTTATAAATGTAAATCCGCATATAAAGTAAAATAAAGATAAGCGTTAAATACACATGGGATGTATTTATAAATTAAAGAGTAATGATTGGGGGAGTGAAAACCCAAAGTGAATGACGTGGCATGTATAAAAAGACAAAATAATCCATTACCCATTAGGGTTCACTCATCATTTGATTAGGGTATTAGTTTGTCTTTTTATAACTGCCACGTCAGTTATTTTGAGGTTTTTAATCTAATTTTTCACTCCCCCTATCATTGCTCTTAAAATAAGAACAAAAGATCTATTCGGATTGGCTCCCTATTAGATTTCTTTGTTAATTACATTATCTTATTCCAGTAAAAAAGTTAAAGGACATTTATTCTCTTTTAATGTAATTTGCAAAACTCATTAGATGTGTTTTTTGCCTACCTAAATTTTTGTTTTAATCAAAACTCAAAACAAAAAAAGATAAGATTTAAAAGGAAAAAACAAGACAAAAGAACTCGCAAAGATAAAGATTTAAGGGGTCTTATAGATCAAATTGCAGCTATATAATTGGCACAAATTTAAGGTTGCTGCTTAAATTCTTCCATTATTATTATTTTTTTGAGAAGTAATATATTTTAATTCTTAAACTCCATTAAGCAAAGAAATCTAACATGACGTTGTTTTTCTTCTGGAACTGTAGAATATACCTAACTGTCGTGTAGCATATACACAATTCTAATGAAAAGAGTTGATAGGGAGTTGTATATCGAATAGAGTTGATTCAATTGGCAAGGTTAAAATATTGTAGAATCACTAATTAAGTACTCGGCATAATTTAGTGTAATTTCCTTCCTTTCCTTTCCTTTCCTTTCCTTTCCTTTCCTTCATTTTTATTTTAATTTTTACAAAAAAAAAAATGAAAATTATCTAACAAAAATGATTGTTTGAATTTGGTACCAAGTATCATTTTCCATCACATAATTAGATATTTTAATTTTAATTTGAATATGGTACATATACATAACTAAAATAATTATTAAAGACAAAGACATAAAATTATATAGGCAGAGTTTATGAATCTTTAACTTCTTTTTTTTTCCCCCATATCTTTGATGGGGATGTGTGAATTGTTGAGGGAACTTGCAATGATCATGAGCATTCTTTTAAGCCAATTATTCCAAACTAATTAGTTTTAAATCAATGAAAGATTGTTACCCTAAACATCATATATGCTTGGTTAAATTCGAACCTCATTGATCTCATTCCCAACACTTCCAATAATGGCCTCTAATACTCCTCTCTTCTCTAATAGTATCATTTTAGCCAATTTTTTTTTTTGTTTTCAAATAAGTGTCACTTTGCACATTTCAATATAAAAAATGTGAAACCTTCCAATTTTATCATTTATTCAATTTTTCTAACATGATACGACATTAATTGTTTGTTAATTTTCAATAAAGAATTATGAGGAAATAAGATAATTTATTTATTTTTTAATTAGTGTGCTTTTGGTCAAAACTACACTTATTAAAAAGAGGGAGTATTATCAACTTGAGATGAAAAAAAAAAAAGCAAAAAAATAATAATTACTTATTGGCGGCCTTTGAGACTTTGCTTGATGACCGGAACAAATTGAAGTCATAGAAGTGGGCGGAATGGTAGCAAAAGATTTTTCTTCTCTTGTATTTATTACCAAATAAAACGCTTCATATCTTTTGAGTTCTATAATTTGCATTGTAAAAATGGTCATAAAAAACTATAAGGAAACTCTAAGCAAATTAATTTTGCTTACATACAAAAAAAAAAAACATGAACACATAATAAAATGCAAAGTTTTGAGGGAGATAATTTTATTTAACAAATGGACAGAAACTCCTATGAAACCAATTCATACATAATATGTGATTTATATATAGGAAACGGACAACTAATTTCCTTTGAAATTGTGATTCTAATTTTTTACTACTTTTATCGTACATTGAACTTACGATTCATTTATTGTTGCATATATGAATCCACTTCATATATAGGAGACCAGCTATAACAAATAATAGAATCCTAAAAACAATTAAGATGTGTGGGATGAGAGGAATAAAATCACGAATAAAACTTTTATTTATTAACATTCTTGACACAACCATGGAGTCTTTGTCCCATTTTGTTACCGATTAATGCGATTCATATCATAGTTTAATTTTGTAAAATTTTTATGTCAACTTCCAACCTCTCCCAACAAATTCTAATTCTTAAAATACAATAAAGCCAACAAATAAATCTTATTAGAAATATAACTACTATCAATTTTAAGCCTAATAAATAACATAATTTTTAACAAATCAAATTTAATTTACTACAAATTGACAATCTCTCTTCTCCCCCTATCGAAACTATAAGTTTCTATACAATCGAGTTAAAGTTTAGTAAGAACAACGACTCCATTGTATAATTATTTTGATCCTCATTATTCACGTAAGTGAAAAAAAAAACAAATTCTTCATCATTCTTTTTTTTCTATTTGAGGATTTTATTTAATTTTGGTGCTCAATAATATATATTTCTTGAATGCTTTCAGCGATTTTATATATGGTTAATTTCTAACTGGATTGAAGATTTTTTAAAATTGTAAACTTAAATAATTAAATCAGTTAAGCAAACAGAAATCTGCAAATTTTGTCCAACCAATTCAAACATAAATATCTCATTAAATCTGAGTAAGACCACAAAAATACACCTTACTCATTTGTGTGAGGACAATGAATTAATGAAAGTGTCCATTAACTCTATACATTTTGTCTCAGACTCTCAGGGTTGATGAATGATGATGATGGGATGGCCATGGATCAT
Source organism: Ophiorrhiza pumila (assembly GCA_016586305.1). Taxonomy (NCBI): domain Eukaryota; kingdom Viridiplantae; phylum Streptophyta; class Magnoliopsida; order Gentianales; family Rubiaceae; genus Ophiorrhiza; species Ophiorrhiza pumila. Next base: position 32,153,051 of record BLIW01000008.1, on the reverse strand, counting down.
GGATCATGGATGGCCTCCAAGCAGAATGATCTTGTCGTGTACGGCTGCTGCATGCATTATGCATGTCAGTCAACCAAAAATGCCTCCAGAGAGCTTCGCTCGCTGCATTCAAATGCTGATCAGGCTGCTGCCAACTTTGCCGGTTGTTCTTGTATCAAATTCTCTGTGGGATTTGCGGCTGCCAAATGCCACGCACCCTTCACTTTAATCAACACAATAATAATAATAATAAAAGGAAAAGGAAAAAAAATAAAAAATTCAGAACCCTTCATCAGTCCGAATGGAACAACATCCTGCTCAATCATTCCATCTCAGGTTGGATGATTTTTATTTTCCCCCCGAAACAGTTTCGAGAATATTTGTCAATGCTTCAATTTGTTGTAAATAGCAGCAGCAACAACAACCACTAATGTTATTTCCTATGATAAGATTTATCGAAATTTCGCGACCATGCAATTTTTAATAATATATATATATTATTAAATAGGGTAAAATTTTACGTCGATTTTAACTTATTGTATTTTTCTTTTTTTTTCAAATTAAAACCGGCAATTTATAGGTAGGCCGCATGTAACTAGGTTTCAATTTGTTGCAAATAGGTGAAACAAAAAAAAAAAAGAAAAAGAAAAAAGAGTTTACATTAAGACAATATGGGATGGGTGCATACAAAGAATCTCAATCATTTAAAAATGTGTGACTGCATGCTCTATAACTACATGAATCATGACCATCAAATATGTCTAGAACAGTTTTACAAAATGCATGATTCTCCCTTGAGTCTTAAGTTTTGTTGGATTATGTCAATAAGACAACTTTTAAAACAAATAAAAAATAAAGAAAAATAAGAGGGCTTATGATGCTAGGATTACATTTTATATTTCTCATAATTAATTGATTTAATATTTCAAAAAAAAAAAAAACAAAAGAATCAAATGGCAGGAAATTAAGCTCAATATATAAGACCATACACTATATATATGCATTTCTTTTTGCATCTTAAAGTTTGTGGCGTAAATTAAGTGCCAAACATATCCTTTCCCCAATAAAACTTATAAATTGCCGTTGCTTTTACATCATTGTGTTTTAGCTTTGCTTCCAACAAATTCAAGTAGGTTGAGGAATTGTTTATTTTGGTGTTATTTCATTTTATAATCAAATTTGTCTATCTAACTAGCCGCATTTCTTCTACCTTTAAATCGATCGGGTTCACTTGAACCGATCCTGTACAAGGAGGTGACGTGTTAAAACATAGATAGAATTACTTGTAATAATATATATATATATAGGAGGCACGAAAAAAATTTGTCTATGTTATTCTAAAATTATACTCTAAAAAAATGTTTATACATCTATTTCAAATCGCAAAAAGGCTCACTTTCTAAATTATCAACTTTAAAAAAACAATAACAACAACTAAAGCCTTTATTCTACGTACATGTATGGATCATACTTCGCACTTTAAAGAGACAAGGTTTGGGTTTTTTTTTTTCACATCCCAAAATATTATTGTTGTATTAATGCTCAAGCAACATGATCAATGGAAGGGTCCATATATAAGAAAATTTCAACCCTCAAACATGGAAAAAAAAAATGCAGTATTTTAAGTTGATTAAATTCAAACATGGACTACTTCATTTTACAAGCTATACCTTTGCTAACATTCTAAAGATTCCCCATTGCTAAATAACAATCCTAATGGCTGCATGTTAATTTATACCAAAATTTATGCACTAATCATGTCATGATCATTGAAACTTTCAAATGAAAAAGTTAAAGCACCACGCACTAGTCACAAAATATAAAACTCGTAGAGGATATATAGTCGTTTTATTAATATATGTAAATAGTTAAATACTAAGGGCATAATTGCGTATCAAGAAGATACTCTCCAAATAAAACATTGCTTCAAATTTCTAATCAAGGGAACAAATTTACTCATGTTGCAATAAATTAAACCACACCCTATATCGAAAAGTTTAATTATATATATATCAGTTAATAATATTTTTGATTGTGAATTTCTGATAATTTTATTTAAATATTTTAAACTAATAAAGTATAACCTCAGGTTTATTTTTCATACTTACAATTATAAGTACTAAACGTAGACACAAATTAACATTTTATTTTCAACTATATTATTTTCTTTGTAAGGAACAAACAATTTTATTTATTATGTACAAGTCAAAGTTTGAGAAAATGTAAATTCTATAGCTGTAATTTGGATTAAAACAAGTTTTAATTCTTTTAAATATATATATTGGTGATTAGTAATTTTCAAAAAAATAAAAACAAAAAATCAAATGAATTAAATACCAAAAAAAATCATCATTTATTAAATTATTTTATTATCAATATGGAGAGATATATTATGCTTGAGACAAATTGATGGACAACGTTTGACAATTTATTTGATATGAAAATTGACTAATTTAACATAATTAATACAACGTCAACACGATTGATGATTCAATCGGAATTTATAATTTTCAGTTTCTCATTTGATCGGAAAATGATAGGTGTTTATTTTTCTTCTTTTGGGTAGAAAAAGTAAGAATTGTTTGGCAAACTCAAAATAAGAATTGTTTGGCAAACTCAAACACCCCGAAACCCCCCCCCCCCCCCCCCCCCCCCCCCCCCCCCCCCCCCAATCATCTTCTTCTCATTGACAATCTTCTAACACTTACAATTTTTAAACCACTTTTTGCATGATTAATTATCATGGAATTAATGGACTAAAATCTACGAGTTTAGCCATTTTTCTGTGGCTCTCAAGAAATGAACTAACACTTACAATTTTAGCCATTGTTGTTTGTTGTATATATGCTGTCATAAAATGGACTAAAACCTATCATATTTCTAATTTATTATGCACTAATTAATATATGTTAAATAAGGATCTAATTGGAACAATAAAGTAATTAAGAGGGAAAACAACTACGACTTTGGATCTTCTGTATTATTTAATGTATCAGTTTGTGTAACACTCTTTATAAATGTGACGGAGTCTTTAAGTATTTCTATATGCTACAAAGCTGGCCTTTTTTTTAAAACTAACATCCAAAGGATTCTAGGCAATTCATCTAATTGAAAACAGACTATAAAACTCTAATAATAATAATAATAATAATATTAAAAGGACTAAAAAACAAAGGGTCACTCTTGATTCTAAGAAAATAATATTGGCTCCATTTCTTTCAATTATTTGTCCATTCTGTATATGAATGAAGGTACAAAAACAATAAATGTATACCAAAAAAATTAATATATCTCTTCTTGAATTTAAAAATTAATTATGCTAGTAATTCAATTGATGTAATCATTTATTTTATTTTTTTTATGAGTTTCAAACATAGAAAAGACGTATTCCATGAGGGCTAATATATATTTTCATATGATTTACTTTTTCCATTATGCTGTTTTTTAGCACATTGAACTAATCAAAACTTCCAAGCAGACAATTACATAGTACTTCTCAAAGAGTTATATATTCAAAGTCAGGTTAATTAAGGAAAAAACTCAAGTTTGTTAGAAATTATATATTCAAAGTCAAAATCCTACGTTAATGAAATTATTACTCTAATTAAAGTACAATAATACAAATATTCGTAGCCTTTAACCTTGTAACTTCATGCACTTTTTGCCCACATGAATCTTGATGCAGCATATATATAAGTTAATGTAATAGTCATTGCATCTTATGAAAAATATTTCTTAATTAAATTTTTGAGAAAAAATATAATTTTACCACTCTTCTTTTTTTTTTAAATAAAATATAAATTTTAATATTAATAATATTATATAATTTTGTTCCGCAAACTCTATTTCATACATCCATAATTTTCTATTAGTGGAACATAATCTTGTTGCAAATGACGACTTAACAAAATAATTAATAAAAACTATTTAGAATAATCAAATGCATATTAGAATCTGTCTGTTCCTAGGAATAATATAATTACATATCTCTTTCTCCATCTTTGTCAGTTTATCTCATGAACAATTACTTCATTATGAATTAATATAATTGTTCAGAAACCGAGTCAGATTAAAAAACGGTCCTCGACCGCAGTTCTCTCTCAATAAAGGTATTGTGAGATATAGTATAGAATTTGTGAGTACGTTAGCAATATATATGTGAGTGATGATAAAGATAACGATAACTTTTACTCGAATTGAAAACTCCAATTATGTATAATTCTCCGATAGAGTTGATTATTTGAAGTTCTAATATGAAACTTATCTAATTAATAGATAATTATATACATATAATGATAAATAAACCTACTAAATTTCTTAATCCTAATAATCTTTTTTTCTAACTGATTATAATTATTATGTAACATTAATTGAGAGCAACACATCTCCATCATCATAAACTTTGGTGAGTGAACCCTACAATTATTAAAAGTATAAACATCACTCAAACAAAATTTAAATTATTAAATTCTAACCCAAATATAAGTGATCCCTACTATATGATTTTAATGCTAATTTTAGTGAAATATAGTAGGGTTTACTCACATTTGGTTAGGGTTTAATAATTATATAATTGATTTTGATGATATTTACTCTTTTAGTAATGGTTTCTGATTTAGTGATACGGTGGTTTGTGATTTGTATGATATTTTAATTTTGTTCCACAGTAAACAATTAAAATTTTGAATTAATTATATTGTATAAGTGAGGTGTATGATTATTAGAGTGGAAAAATAAAAATAAAAACTTACATGACATTCAATGATTGTATGCATGATAAAAGGTTTTATTAAGATTATCCTCACAAGTTTTAAACTCTTTATTTATACCAACTAAAACAAATTCTCTTTCCTATTTTATTTATCCACAAAAAAATTTGATACTCTATATGTGGAGTTCTAATTGGTATAAAATGTGAAAGAGAATTTGTCTTAATTATCAAGATTACCCTGATAAACTCTTTATCAGGAATCTAATCATTGAGTATCATGTCAGTTTTTTTCCCACACTAACCATCATACACCTACCTATACAATATAATTAACTCAAACCTTTAATTATTTACTGTGAAGTAAAATTGAAATATCATTACAATTATTAAGCCTTAACTTAAATGTGATTGAATCCTACTTTGTAGGTTTAACGACGTGATTTCAATAAAATTATATTAAAATCATGTTCTAGAATTCAATCACATTTGGGTTAAGGCTTAATAATTGTAGATAAAATTATGATTAAAATCATGTCGGTTCAATCACATATGAGTTAGACTTAATGATTGTAGATTTTATTTTAGTGATATTTATACTTTTAATAATTTTAAATTAATAATTGTAGGGTTCACCCACCAAAGTTTATGATTGGAGAGTCTCAATTAATGTTGGAACAAATATGATATTACAAAATATTATTTTTAATATAATTTTTATGTTACTATAATTAAATTATTAAGGATTTTAGGATGTTCATTTATCCTTTTATATATATTTTTTAAAGCTAATGATAGATAATACAATAACTTTTAGGCAAATTGGGAACTCGAACTATGTCTCATCCTAATTGGCATCAAATAGGAAAGCTAATTTGTCTTAGTTAGTATAAAAAGTTTAAAATTTATCTCTTTATTAGACATCCAATCAATAATTGAGTATCATGTCAGTTTTTTTTTTTCACCATAATAATCATGCACCCCACCTATTAACTCACACCTTTAATTGTTTACTGTGAAAAAAAAATATCATCAAAATCACAAATTAGTGACTAAAAGCATTAATATCACCTAAATCAAATTTACAATTATTAAGTCATAACTTAGATATGAGTGAACTCTATTATGTGATTTTAACAACGTGATTTCATTAAAATTAGGATTAAAATCATATTGTAGGGTTTAAAATCATGCCGTAGGTTAGGGCTTAATAATTGTAGATAAAATTAGTATTAAAATCATGTCATAGGATTCAATCACATATGAGTTAGGGTTTAAAATTGTAGATTTATTTTAGTGGTACTTATACTTTGAATAATTGTAAGTTAATAATTGTAGGGTTCACTCACCAAAGTTTATGATGTTTGAGTCTCAATTAATGTTGAAACAAATATGATGTTACAAAAATATAGTTTTTAATATGGTTTTTAAGTTACTGTAATTAAATTGTAATTAGTTAAAAATAATAATTATCAGTATTAACAAATTTTTGAAGTTTATTTATCCTTTTATATATATTTTTTTAATCACTTATTTATCAATCAAATATATTCTATTATATTAGGGTTCAAAATAATCAACTATCTCTTATTTGATGCTAATTAGAATTACACATGGTTCGAGTTCCCATTTTACGCAAAAGTTATCGTAGATTTGACTCAGATTTAGGTTAGTACTTAATAATTGTAGATTTGATTTTAGTGATATTAATGTTTTTAGTCTCTCTTTTCTGATTTTGGTGATATTTTAGTTTGTGATTTTGATGATATTTTAATTTTTTTTTCACCCTATACAATTAAATGTCTGAGTTAATTATACTCTATAAGTGGGTGCAGGATTATTAAGGTGAAAAAAAAACTGATATAGTATTCAATGATTGGATGTCTCATAAAAAGATCAATTTTAAACTCTTTATTCATACCAACTAAGAGAAATCACTAGTACAAAATGGGGATTTTAAACCTTCCTTTTTAGAACGGTTAAACAGAATCCGGTGTAATTTATAAAAACGCGGTGGCATTATCGTAATATTAAACAAGAATTTAGACTTCTTACACCAGTTATAAGAAAACCGGTGTAAATAGTTTATCTATTACACCGGTTTTCTTATAACCGATGTAAATAGTAAATATATTACACCGGTTATAAGATAACCGGTGTAATAGATAAACTATTTACACCGGTTATAAGAAAATCAGTGTATTAGGATTACACAGATTTCGAGTTCCCAATTCGCGTAAAAATGATCATACTCTCTATCATTACTATATATATCTATGAGTAATGATTGGGGGAGTGAAAAATTAGAGTAAAAACGTAAAGTAACTGATGTGGCAAGTATAAAAAGACAAAATTATCCATTATGTATAAAAATATAAAATTATGTATTAACTTATAAAAAACTGACACGTGTAGAATCACTTATCCCTTAGGGTTCACTTATCATTTGGTTAGGGTATTAGTTTTTTTAAAAAAATTTGAAAATTAATAAAAATAACATGTGTCAATTTTTTATAAAGTGCTACATAAAATTATACAACAAACCCAATTTTGTCTTTTTATACCTGCCACATCAGTCACTCTACGTTTTCACTCTAATTTTTCACTCCCATTATCACTACTCTATATGTATATATATATAGAGAAATGATAGGAGGAGTGAAATTTTGGAGTGAAATTCTGGAGTGACTGACGTGGCAGTGATAAAAAGACAAACTTATCCCTTACCCATTAGGGTTCACTCATCATTTGGTTAGGGTATTAGTTTGTCTTTTTATCACTGCCACGTCAGTCACTCCAGAATTTCACTCCCCTATCATTGCTCATATATATATATATCCAATCATTAAGAGTCATGTAAACTTTTTTTTTCAATTTTTTATCCTAATAATCATACACTCTAGCTATATAATATAATTAACTTAAATTTTTAATTGTTTATCGTGAAACAAAATTAAAGATATAATCCAATGCTGATAATTAAGTCAAATCTTTAATTGTTTATTGTGAAACAAAATTAAAGATAATAATCCAATTCTGCAAACTGCATTGTTTACTAAAATCAGGATTAAAATCACATCATTAAGTTCACTCACATCTAGGTTATCTAGGTTATGACTTATTAATTGTAGATTTTATTATGGTAATATTTATACTTTTACTTTCTGATTTTAGTGAATAAAATTATCTTGTATTATTCTATATCAATTAAGGATTTTGAATTAATTATATTGTAAAAGTAGGGTGTATGATAATTAAGGTGAAAAAATAATTTTAAAAAAATCTTATATGTCACTCAATGATTGAATACATAATAAAGAATTTATCAAGATAATTTTGATAAACTTTACACTCATATATATATATATATATATATATATATATATACACACACACGTGTGTGTGGTAAAAACTCCTATGATACTTATACGAGTTCATATATATATGAGATGTATGAAACGTGCAATTAATAACTTTTGAGATCGTGATTCTAATTTTCTATTACTTACTATATATTGAATTTGTAATTAACTCTCGTCTCATATATGAACTCGCTTCATATGATACCAACTGTATACGTGATCTATTTAGCCAACTTATGATATAAAAGTTTAGATATTGTATATAGTATAAGATTTGTAACAAGTATAGAAATCTGTACAAATATTTGTAGTGGCGCAAGAATTTATCTAGAATAATATAGGCAATTTCGAAGAAAAAACAATGACTATCTAGAAAGAATCTAGCTCGAATTTGAAAAGAATCTAATTTTATACCAAGTTTGAAACATTGAATTCCAGATTTACACAAAAATAAATAAATAAAGAAACAAAGAGTGTGAAATTAACGTTACGCAATTTGCGTAATTGTTGACGAATGACAATAATATATTTTTGTTGGGTACATCAATAGTGTTTGATAAGAGTAATTAAACTGTAAATAATTTGACAAAATGCATAATTAATTTGGTGGTAATTAAAGATTGAAAGTCAACTGCATCAAATTAATTTTTATTACGTTTTTTTTTTCTCTTTTTGAAGTATTTATATATAATTGTTCCTGGCTAAAACTAGTATAAACTTACATTTGAAATTGATTTTATAATTCTATTTTGTAACTAATTTCACGGTACAACTCATCTTAGATATTTAATTAAATAATGATATGGAGGGAAAATTTTCAATAAAAATATAGGGTGACTATGAGATTTTTCACTCTACAAATCATTACTTTTAATTATCGGTGTAATCTCAGTGTCGGTATAATTTGGACTTGGCAAAAAAACCACAAAATAACGTGTATAAAAATAGATATCATTTGGACTTGAAGAAAAAACCACAAAATAACATGTATAAAAACAATGATTAATTACACGTTACCACCTTATGCTCTGTGGGTAGTTACACTTTGTCACCCCATACTTCCAAAATATATAATTTACCACCCTATTGACTAATCAACAAGTTAGAAAAGTAACACTATCCAAATATATGTATGAATTGATATCCCTCATAATAAACATTTTCCACGAACTTAGGGGACCAAAATATGATTACATCTAAATTTTATTTTTTCTTTTTCAAATTATACTATTTTCTAAAATATTTATTAGTTCGTTAAATTAAGTTACAATATTTGATATTAGTTAATAAAAAATCAAAATTTTAAAAAATATATATTATCACTAAAGATCTCTTTTCTACTCTTTTTTTGTCAATGAGAAATTTAACATTTTCATTCATTTTTTAGCATATTTTTAAATAGTGATATAGTTATTTTATTATAAAATATGATTATATGTCTATAATGTTGCCACCTTCGATCTATTTTTTTAGGCACTTTAAAATAAAATTAAATAATAAAAACTGAAAAAAATAATTGTATATATTAATGTTAACCCAAATTATTTGATAAAAATGTATGATTAATATTTCCTACATGTTTAAAATTTTTCTGACAATGAAGTTCTATATTTGAATTTGATAAGTGACTTTTGAATCCCGCCCAAAAAAAAACAAATATAAACGAAAAATAAGCTTAACAATCAACATAAGTCTTTATTTGGATTGAGACTTTTTTTTTTTTTTTGCAAATGAATCTTTTTTGTTATAACAAATGAATATTTAAGTGTTTGGATTGATTAATTTATTTTAGTGAAATTTATGTGGAAGAATATTTTACTATTACAATTTTAAATTTAATTTTATTATGCAAAATAATATTTTATTGTTAATGTTTCAAAATTTTAAATTTTAGATTAATATTATTACAAATGGGTCCTACACTCTTTAATAAAAATTCAATAAAATTATGTCCATTTTGTTTTTACAAAAATTTTGGAAAAGAAATGTTAAATAAGATTTTGGGGGGAAAATGCCTAAAGACGGGGTGTTTTTGTAATAGTTCTTAGAATAAATGTGGCTAAGAGTTGTCCACGTCAGACGCGGTTGTCCTCCACTTGTAAGAGTTGTCCACGTTAGATGCAGTCGCCCTCCACGTGTGGTTTTTAAATGACGTCGTTCCTTTCTCCACATCTTGTGTCTCTCAAAATCCTTCCTACGCTATGAAATTCAATAATTTTGCTTCTCTAAATTATTAATTAAAAATAGCATTAATTGCTTCTCTAAATAGAAGAGTTTTAATATATTGTCATTATTTGCTTAACAAAAACTTTATATTCTTAACGCCTATACATATTTATTATTAATATTAACATAATTAATATAATCAATTTCATAAAACTAATTTTCTTTCCAACATGTTCCTACATTTTTTCAAATTTCATATTCCTAACTTTTATAGACATTTATTACTAATATTAAAGAAATCAACCTAATCAATTCCTTAATTGGCTTTGTGTATTTTTAGTGAAATACCTTAAATGTTTCTTTTTAAATAAACAACAATCATTGATTTCTTTGAATAATTTATTTTCTTGCTATTATTATTACTTTAGTGTATTATAAGGTGCTTAATTTTTTGTATTTAATTGTGTCTTTTCATTTTATGACTTAAATGAGATAACGAATCCAATTTAAACTTTTACGTATAATATTGAAAATTGCTTAATTGGACAAAAGTCTTTTCATTTCTTAACTTGTATTTACATTCTAATCTAAACAAACTCCAAAAAAAGCATTACTAATCTTAACAACTCATAAGTCATGCACAAAACTGAAGTGGAAGCTAGATATTTTACGAATGATTTTAAAAATATAATTTGTTATTTACTTAATTTAAAATAATTATAAAACTATTATATTACCCAACCGTGCAGGGCATAGGTTTTATTCTGCTAGTCCAAATATAAGTAATATTAATGTGTGGTCATTTTGCATAGTTAAGTTGACTAACACCGTTACTTTAAGGGTGGTAAAATGTATATTTTAGAAGCATATGGTGGCAAAATGTAATTACCCACAAAGTATAGGATGACAAAGTGTAGCTACCCACAAAGTATAGGGTATCAAAGTGTAATTAACCCAAAAAATTAATTCCAATATTGCTTTTTTTTGTTTGAGCCTTCTTCCAATTTAGTCCCATCATGTTCCAAAATTCTTTTTTCATGCTTTGTCACTAATTAATACAAAATTAGCCAATTTGTGACACTTGAGAGAATAACTCGCAATTAAAGCGCCTTAGTCACAATTTTTGTATCGCACTTTCTAACTATAATAACAGGATTAGCATATTAATCAAGCAAATTACAATGATTAGAGTGGTCAATTGGTAATATCGTGTTTTAAATAAACTAATTTTTAATAATTCAGTGACTAAAATTGAGAAATTTTAGAAGATGAGGACTAAAATGATATAGTTCAAACTAAAAAGAGAATATAGTAGTAATATTGTAAGTAGTTTTATACAATTTTTTCTTACGAGGAAACGTCCAAAAGGAAATTATATATTGTTAGGGGTACATGTGCAGGTTAAAAATTTTCACTCTAGCGTAACAAATTTTTACTTTAGCATAACAAATTTTCACTTTAGCATATAAAATTCACTTTGGGGGATCAATTTTCAATCCAAACGTATTAATCAAATATAAAAATTATCGTATCAAGTATACAAAAATTAGCGTATCAAGTTCAACAAAATTTTGCGTATCACGTCGCATATATAAATCCGTTTCACGGGAGTTTTGAGATATTGTTATTACACAAAATTCGTGTGAATCTGGTTTATATATAAGATGTAGTTCATATATAAAACGAATAATTAATTGCAGTTAAAATCGTAATTCTAATCTCTTGCCGCTCTTTTATCGCGCATTAAAACTACCATTAACTCACTATTGTATATATTACGTCGTTGTTATTTTTATTATTATTATTATCATCATCATGAAATATAAAGATTTGGGACAAAGGCACACGCATGCACAAAAGGAACATACAAAGATGTGCAACGTAACCAATACTGATAAATATGTCTACCCACAAGGGGAAACAAAACAAAACAGAACCATTGGGGAACAAAGAATCAAGTGTGTAATTTATAGTATATTATAACCTGCAAAACCCACTTCTTTAAGTGTTCCTTTCCTGATGATGATGATGACCACGATGATGATAATGGTGTTAATGTTCAAACAATTTTTTGTAAAATTTACTCAGCTTAACCGTTTTCTTTAAAAAAATTTTGCATTACATTTTCCACATTCAAGTTTAAGTATATGACCTAATGATAATCGCTTCCAACGAAGTAAAACGTACTTTTTTTCCTGATTTGACAGAGATTGTATAGTCGTTTTCTTAAATCGAACACGGTGCCTAATTTAAAAGAGATTGTATAGATGTTTTTCTAGATTAAACACGATAGCAAAATGTAATACATGTATAATCGATTCATTTAGTGTATAGTGTAAAACGTACTTTTTTTCCTGATTTGACAGAGATTGTATAGTCGTTTTCTTAAATCGAACACGATGGCTAATTTAAAAGAGATTGTATAGACGTTTTTCTAGATTAAACACGATAGCAAAATGTAATACATGTATAATCGATTCATTTAGTGTTTTAAAGGTTTAGGTGATAGTGTTGTTGAAAAGAGACTTTAAACTTTAGAAAGGGAGAATCACTGTCAATTTGCACTTTGACTATTTATGGAAGAACTTGAAACTGAAAAGTTTCTTGGAAGTTTCACTTGGATTGCCCACAACTTAAAGCAATTGGAACAAGAAATATTGTCTTAGAATTGTTAGTCAAACCTTTTCTGGGGATGGGGGGCACATGACTTTTGAATTCAATATTGAAATTCATTTTCATATCCCAATCTCTTGACTTAAGATTAGTCAATTCTATTTTGTAATGCCGGTAGAGAATCAACTTGTATAGATCGATCACACAGTTATTACTTTTTTAAGCTGATAGTTACACAAGTAAAAGAGTATATAAAAAGTAAAAGAGTATATAAAAACTTTGGCAAATAGGATTAGAGCTTGATTTTCAAGGGAGACATTTGAACAAGTCACCAATTTATTTGACTTTGCTGGTTTTTTAACTTGTAGAACTATACATTTAACAATGGCAGCGATTCCTTAAATCATCAACCACTAAACATTTATCTAATCGCGTCGGAACAGTTATATAAATCATATTTCACCATCGTGTTCAAATGGTGATTTATGTGTATAGATAGAATACGATATAGCCTATCCCACGTAACGGGATGAAGGCTTAATTATTATTGTTGTTGTAGTTGTTGTTCAGGCGGGCGAAATGGCGATTCATGAATCCCTTGAATTAAAATGATATGGACAAGAAAAGCCTCCATAAGAACATACAAAATGTTTGAACATTTCAGGTGAAAAAGTTAAGAGAGAAACAAATACTAGACTTATTGAGGCTGCCTTTGTCCATTGGACTTTGCATAAATTCCCAAGCATCCCATGTTTGATTGCAATTATTAAGGAGATCTTCAAAGGTCTCATTTGTTAGTTTGGTGGCTGCAGACTTATTCCCATTACTATACTTTGCAAACTTTGAAGGGTCAAATTCTGCACACCTTTGTGATCCAAAAACAGAAAAAAAAAATTGAAAAAAAAAAGGATGAATCCATGGTGGCTTGGAAGTTCCATTATTGGTATCCAGAATTCTAAATCCTACTAGAATGGTTGATTATTGTTGCAGCTTAGACCAAATTCTGCTTCAACCTGGCGCCATTTTTTATCTTAAGAATCATAAACTATCCATCAGAATCATCCAGGCCACCGGTCTTTGTATCGAAAAATCTATAAAGTGAAAAAATAACACCAGGCTGATCTTTCCTGACTTTTCTAGATGACTGGTGGTGCACAAGGACTAAAATCTCTTAAGAACTCACATAAAAGCCAGAACTGCATCATAAAATTAAATCTTAACCATAAAACTAAAGTATTTACGATGTTCAATTTTTAGGACTAATTGTTTCTTTCACGAAAATGGTTAAGCAACATTAGTAAACATAAAGGCAGCGAACGATAAAAAGAGGGACGATGGAAAAGGCACAAATTCTCAATGAAATTCAATAATTCATACCATTCACACTAAGATGTTAGCTCGAGGTAACAACATAGGGTTAGCTAATCTTAACTTTTGCGATTAACTGTGCTCAGGAGGTTAGGCTGTGCAAACAATTTCTAATCAAAACAAACTAAGTCTTAGTAGTGATATCCATCATGGGTTGACTCAATGTCATACCGGTAAACATTACTAGATTGCTCGGCTTCATAGTTATAAACGTTACCAGGGGTTCCATATTCATAGTGCTGAACATTATGGGATGGCTCATCTTCTTGATGATGGACGTCCGAGGAAGAACTGCTTGCTGCAGGACTCGGGATGTGGGCAGCTTGATTTTTATCAACTCTAACCTCAACCAATTCAACTTCTTCAAAAGAGTTGAATATCGGATGCAAGTAAGCATCGGCCAAGAAAGATTTTAAACTGACATCAGAATGAGAGGCACGATCTTCTGTATCCTTATCCTTTGCTTCCTGGTGATAAGAAAAGCAATAAGAAAGTCCTTTATTAGAAATGAAGCATCCAAGTTCTTTGATAAAAAAGACAGCTTATCAAAGCTACTACAAACCAAATCTCCGATTGAACAAACTCAATTAAAGGCAAATGAAGTCCTTAATTTAGAATTCATTTTTGTGTCAAGGGAGAAAACCCAGGAATAATGTCCCTGGAGAAGAATTTTGTTGATATCTATGGCTAAGAAAGCCTAGCTAAACTTTTTAACGCCCTTTGTGATATTAGAATATCTGTGCATAAGGATAGATTAATTACATATATCCTAAAGCATAGGCAATACATTTTGCATGAGTATGAAATGAACTTGTTCTAGCTTCTTCCAGAAACTAACAGACAGGGAACTTACCTCAAGGGGATACTTCCTGAATGCAGGTTCAAACCGATTCTTACAGTACTGATGGAAGGCCAAGGTCAATACAGGTAACGCGATTAGCAGAGGAGTAGAATTTGCAGCCTTTTTGGTGCTCAGCAAACCCAGTAAAAGAAGTTGAGATATCAATAAGCTGCCAATGATACGGCCATGAACATGTGGCCAAAAGGCAGCAGCACTCTCATACTGTTGATTGTACACATTGATTATCTGTGCATAAAACAGGGTAAAAATCAGAATCTAGCTTTGTTGGTAATACATTTAATGTCATTAAGTTTGAGAATTTGGTTCTAGAGATGTTCTGAACTTGGAAGACGACTATACTCCATAGCAGCATCATTTTTTTCAGTTGAAGTTACAATTACTCTTAATACAGAAACACCACAAATTCAGATATGATCTGGAACTTTTTACATTTCAACAACATTCTTATCAAGGAAATTGGTTTCTGAATTATTTATCAAATAAAGGATGAAAGTATAATCAGCGGGATGAAATTCCATCATTCCAGCCATCTCATACAAAGTCCCTACGAGATCAATCTTTTGGTTGATCCATTTGAAGTATGAGACACTTCAAATTTTAGCAACTATTCTTTTCTGCCATGCCACTAATGATAGTTATATTGTCTGAAGTGTGTCTATAAATGCTTGTCTATGCTCCATTCGAGGAAACAAAAGAGACAGAAAAAGTAAATTCCACAAAAAACTGATACATATAAAAAGCAGAACAGTAGCAAAAGTATCAGTTACTAACCTGATGACGATAGACGAAGTATGCGAAACCGAAGAAGACCAATATAAAAGGAAGAAGTATTGGAGTAACCACAGCATAAACCAGTCCGAGCAGGAAGTAAAGTTGAAGACTTGGGAGTGTCTCTGGAAAATCTACACTACCAGGGTCCATTGCCTTCTCTCTGTCTCTTTCAGTTTTGACAATAAACAGATTCTTAAGGTGAAAAATGACTAAAGGCTTCAAACGTAGAATCTCACCGGCAATGCCCGCCCAACCATCAACCATTATATAGGTCATGAAAAAGGTAGCTTTCATTGGTATTGACACGCCAATGGTTCTTGGAATCCTGCCAGAGGTCCAAGCATCTCACAAATTAGTTCTGAAGCGCCACGGGAAAATTTTAAAAGCACATGAACCAAAAACAAAGAAATACTAAGTTAGCACAAAATTGGCCAAAACAAGTCATTAACATTTTATAAATGTCTTATCTCCTAACCAAAATTCTTAGTTGTGAAAAAAAAATGGAATAAGTCCAATTACCTTCATAGTTTCAGTTTTACTTAAAGATAGAACCCCCTTTCTTTCAGCAGCAAAAACAGAATTAATACAACAAGCTGAACATGTAAATATATTATTACACTTTGCCAATTCTCAAAATACAATTTATTGCCAAAATCTCACACACTCATTAGATGCTCTTAGTTCACTATACAATCAGCTATAGAATATCATTCAACATTCTTTGCATAAAAATAATTTGAAAAGCTATATTAGCTGAATACCAATAATGAACAATCTCGCGAAGTCATATTACAGGACTATTGATATGTTTTCAACAATCTTTTTAAAGTCAATGCCTTATTATGTCTTACATATAATGTCAACACAAGGCTAATTATACTCAAAAGGCAAATGATCAAATTTCTTTCTAACAACTATTGATCAAAGTGATAAACATCACAAGGATAGAACTAAAGAATGTGCTTTTACAATATGAGAACTAATCTCTCTCTATTAGCATGTGACAAAATTCTACAATACTAAAACCATATACTGAACTCAGTGGCAGATGGTACTAATAGATGATACCAATACAACCACGAAACCAAATAAGATTTGCTGAAACTGGAGAGTCCAGTATAATTAGGTTGGACTGAAGTGAATTAACAAAAACAAAAATGGAACACAATAAAATAAGATACACTTAATGGAACACAAAAACATTTTACTCTGGAAGAGTAAGTACACAATAAAAGAACCTTAGATACAGATACCGATAGAGCATTACTGTGTAGGTGATTGGTGAAGGAACGCATGAAGTTGCTGGAAAGCTGTTCCTGTAATTATGCTTCCCAAAAACACATTGACCAACATAAAGTAGTAATATTTTGCTGCTGATTTCCTTTCTAATGTTGAAATTGCTATATATCCCTCAACTTTTGACATTATCATCAAGATAGTTGGAAGAATGAACAAAAATATTTTAAGCGCTAGACCAGGAATGAAACCCTGTAGGAAAGACTTGATGAATTTCCTGCACAACAATGCCACAAATGTATTTGTTCAAATGAAGATGTAAATACCAAAAAGAACAATGTTTACTTAAGCATTATCTCAGTGCATGGCATGGTAAGTGTTATCTAAGAAAAAAAGAAGTATTTGGTAACAAACAAGAAGTTGATACTACATGGTTAAAGAGAGAAAGTCAGCCAATTTGCCAGAAGGTTAAAAGCTTAAAATAAATACTCTTATTGGCTAGGATCTCATAATAAAGATTAAAAGAATAAATATCCATTTGGAGGAAATAGAAGCGGAATCCTTCTAAAGGAAATATAAAAGTTGTTGAAACGTTTGGGAACAAATAGAAGCATATGAACAACAACAACTAAGCCTTTATCCCACTATGTGGGGTCAGTTTTATGGATCATACTCCGCCATCGTATTCTATCTACACAGATGTTTTCATTTATATTTAAATATATCATATATTTTTTTATCGAAATAGAAGTATCTATACAGGAGCATAAATTGCACATGCATGAAGGAGTTTAACATGACGCACCAATTGCACATGCATGAAGGAGTTGAACATGATACACCCAATTTATGGAAAATTCATTCAATATCACCGTGATTAATTACAAAATGAAGAAAAAAAAATGAGGCATATACATAATGTTGTAAATATAGAAGCATCCTATGATAAGGCCAAATGACGTGCCAAATGGAATAGAAAGATGAGCAAAAGAATAACATAAGTTATAACCTGAACTTCACCCCAGCTAATAGTTGAAGGGAAAATGTAAGATAAAGAAATAAAGCAAATTTTTTTATTAAATGTCATGCCAGGGAAGCATTATAAAGCAAACATGAATACTCAAGACATCTAAACTAATCGACTATGCAATGCATCAGACAAAAATTACCATTTGCCAATGGTATCAACTTCACCAGAGGTAGATCATACTGGTTTTGGAAATTCAAAATAGAGTTAACTACACTTACAATTCAATCACAGGCCTGAGGAATGGAGCAACCTTTTCCAAGCCCTCCAAGTTTGCCAAGGATTGCACAAAAGCAATGGGTATCATATAAAAGAAGATCAAAGCAAAGACTGCTAATGATATTACAAATCTCCGAATAGTAAGGGAGAAAAAAGGAATTGCAAGATTCTTCCAGTATACATCGCGGGGTTCAGGGGCCCATCTTGTTAGCCACAGTGTTGGGTTCTTGCTTTGTTGTGTCTGTGCACAAACAGCTGCGCCCCATCTTGTGTCAAATGACACAAAGGCAGCAGAAAGGACAGACTTCGGATCTTTGAGAATTCTCTGGCGCTCCATTGTCATCTAAAAAGCAATAGAAGAATAACTTATGTGCCAGATAAAATGTCCTAAACAGGTCAATGAGCAAACAATTTTACTTCGAGATGGCTATGATTGTAGGTAGGAAAGAAAACAGTATTGTATAGGACTGATGATACATTTAACATTTTGGTTGAAGTAAAAACTACAGCTTACCTTTTTATCAAGCTCCTTAAGTTGCTGTTTGTAAAAGTCAATAGAGTCTACTCTTTCACCCCAAAGTCCAATGAAGCCTTTCTGCTCAAAAGGAACATACAAAAGTGTTAATGAAATATACTGCATAGTATTTTAGACATTTTATCATGGGTCTCAATCGTCTAATTCCAATGTACAAAAACATCTACCTTTCTAGTTGGCCTCTTGTCTGGATGTCTTTCAAACTTCAGCTGATTGTAGTCCAACCAGTTTTGAAGCCTATTTCTTTTATTGACAAGTTTCCGAAACTCGTTAGCATTATAGGCAGTCTGCGGAAAGATAATACTAACACATTAGAATAGGACAACAAAAGAACTCCAACAAAACAAATTCTTTCAGAATCGAAGGAAATAATCTCGCAAATAAGATTTGAAACTTCTAAGAAGAGTATATATTTGGAGCAAGAATTTCATGAAATTACTCTTCAAAGAAAAGGCATCTCTTAGAAAGCAGGAAAAGCACCATATTACCTGGTGACACAGATAATGTTCTTCATGGTTTTTTCTAAAGAAGCTCTCCACACTGTCTGATGTGGACCGACCAGAAACATGTGGTATATTCCTGACAAGAACCTGAAATAAATTCCATTAAAATGGTTGATAACATTAGCAAGCCAGAGGAAAGGTAAGCTTCAAAGAATCACCAATATAATCAACAGAAAAATAAGAGAAGATTAGGCATGAAAACCAGCGCTAATCCTTGTGTTACTTTACTTGCAAAAAAACAGTCACTGGTAGCTGAAGAGACGATAGTTGCAGATCTTAAAACATGCAACTTTTAATGAGAATAAATTATGTAAAATGAGACAGCATTTTTGGGTTGATAGAATAGGTCCATATACTGCTGCAAGATTTAGTCACCTAATGCATTAAATGTCCACATGATTGTTCCTCACCGAGCACATGGATGAAGCTTTAATGGTTTGAGATGCCTTCATTTCTATGCTACTAACAACAGGCCTTCAGATAGGCCGCAAAGAGTTGCTAGTTCAGTGCATAATTCAGGGCATTGCCATTTGTACAAAAGAAACATCATGTGGTCTCCAAAACTGTGAGATGGGCCTATAATGGAACTATGATTAGGTCATCCCATTTTTAACAAGTCAATGTAATGATCCAATTTTTGCTTTTCATTGAGAGGGCATAAAATGGTTCAAGGAAAACCTAGGTTATATGCTACATACCACCATTGCAGTCCTTGTGTCATTTCAAAATTGTACAGTCACTCGTAAAACAACTTCATACGTCTTAAGAGACTTAGAAGGGATTTGGCCAAAACTAAATAGGAAATCCTATGAGAGAGCAAAAGAGCACTAAGTCAATCAATCTTTACGCAATCTTTGCAAAAATTTCTTGGATCAGGAAGATATTGAAGTTCAACTCACTGTGAATTGCTCAGCTCGCCTGCCTTGGGAAGCTAAAAAACTCAACCTCATTGACGCTACCCTAGCATACTCCTTGTAAAGCAAGTAACAAGTCCAAAATGTCAACAGGTACTCCAGCCCTATGTGAAAAAAGAACCTGAAAGTAGAACACACAACTTCTTTAAATGAGATGTATATCAAGAATAAGAAACACAAAATAAAGCTTTAAAGAAAAAAGATGCTGCAAACTTGGCAACATGATTCTTATTCACCACTAAAGAGTCTTTCAAGTCCACGAAGGATTTCTTTACTACTGTGGGACCCACAGAAAATTTGCTAATTTGTAATATATAAAACCTGATTACAAATTAGACTAAGGTAGCCAAGGTAGATAATGAATAATGTATATAACAACACTTATTCAACGGTCCAAACTAAAGTTGAGAGGTAGATAAGCGGGTATGCTCTCAGAACTTTTTTGTTCATAGAAATCTGTTCACCAAAGAAGGTGAAAACCAAGAAAGTACATTTGAATCTCCATTTGTTCCCTTTCAGCATAGGTACAGAACCTTTGTCACATGTATCAATGCATGGAAAGAAGGTTTCTTATCATTATTACAAAGTTCTAACAATTAGCAATAATCATTTTATCTCTAGAGACAGATGCAAAGTTAACGCTTCAAAATCTATCTTTTGTTTTTCTCTTCTCATAGTGAAGAAACTCAAAGACTTGCACAATCTCCATCTACCACTGATTCCAAGAATAACACTGTTAATTCCCTAGAAGGAGAGGTTAAGCCTAGTTTCCAAACCCAAGAAGCATACATGCTAATAATAGTACCTAAAATGCAACTTCACGATGTGGAGAAGGAAAAAGAGCACCAATTCTTTAAAAAGAAAAGTTGAGAGTGCTTGTAGAGTGGTAGATTTTCTAGTTAAATATACATTCTATAGTTTACTTAATGGTCCTATAGCAATATCTTTTACCAACAATTTTTCCAGAAAACCTTTGAAAATCATACTTCTATGCTTATCCTAGTTGAGTCATGTAAAGTTCAAAGAGGATGTTAATATAGGATCTGCAATTTATGGAATGCATAGTTTTCAAATCCTATGCTAGCAAGTTTTGGATGTCTGACAAAAGGATGTGGTAAAAGCAAGTTTTGGATGCCAACAGGATGTGGTAAAAGCAAATAGCAGTCCCCCAAACGTATCTTACAGTTAATGGACAACATGATACAACTGAGGCCATACAATTATGGAGAGCTTTAGTCCAAAATAAGAGTGCAGATAACAGCTTTGAAAGGGAAAGATCATAGTAAATTTTATATAATATTTGTGTCCAAACCGAACAGTATCCTAGTAAGTCACCGATAAGGAGGCATGCCTGTATATCTAGGTATGAACAAAAAAAAAGTTACAGGAAGTTTCTATAAGTAACATGCATAGCTAAGTGACAACTTATGGTGTTACAAGGGATTAACTAAAAAAACAAGTTGAATGGAAAAATCAAGATCAAGTTCCTAACCAAAAATTAGCAAAAGCCTTTATTAAATTGTACTAAATCCAAATAAAACTTCAAAGCGTATGATTATCTGCTTAAGCTCCATCCTCAAGAGAATTCAGATTTATTTTGATGCATGTAAAGTTAAATACAGAAAAAGAAAATATTGCTAACGAATAACATTGTAAAATCAATTACGAACAAGCCAGAAAATCGGTAATTGTTGCCCAACCTTTCCTTAATTTTGCATTATGTCAACATCAGTATGTTCAGGGAAGATGACTGAATTTTTTATTTTGGATCTGATGTACATGTTAAACCTCACTAAGACTACGATATCGTTTAGACCCAATGCATTCAAAAGCAAAACAAAAATATGCTAATATGAATTCAATAAAAAGAAACACTTACTTAACAGATTTGGAACGAACATTTGATATTGAAAGCTTGTCAATGTTACTAGCAACCAAATCTCTGTCGACGGAAAACAATGTCCCATGTGACATATTCACAGGAATGAGAACTACAAGTGCCACAGCAGCCACGGGTACAAAAATCTTTAAACTGTTAAAATAAAAATAGTTAGTAGCTTAAACCTGACTTTTAGCAGCTAACCAAATACAATAAACAACTTCTGAGAAAATGAGGGCGTCAAATCTGAGGATCATCCTTTTCATGTAGCTCTTATTTGTACCATAAAAACAGACACTGCAGAGATTAAACACAAGATAATCCACGCATGTTTGCAAGCACAGGGAGTATCTGAATAAAATTTAGCTGAGGACAAAATGTGAGTAGTTATTGCCCATTAGACCTACTCAATATTCCAAATCTGTTTACTGAAAAACCAGAAAATGAAGAGAACATGCTCTATAAAATAAATAAATAAATAAAAACAAACAACTAAGCCCGGGTTGGCTATTTGGATCATATTTTGCCGTTGTATTCTATCTACATGCATGTTTTCATTTATATTTAAGTATATTACATCTTTTTCATAGTTTCTTTCCAATTCTACCAACAAAAAATGCTACAAAAGTCACAAAATTGAAAAGAAATACAACGGACAATCAGTCATTAACAATCAAAAACACAAAATCTAGAAAAAGAAAATAATTTGCAAGTCCTGGATACTTAAATTCTTCAGAAAACTAGCTCAATCAGGATGGAAAAATCAAAATAGTCTGCAACACAAACACCTCAGTGTCAACTTCCCTTGTATATCTTCTTTGTAAAAAAAAAATCTTTCTATCTTTTCTATGTCACAAATGACCAAAACTCCAAAACAAAAGGAAAAAGCTGCCAACTCCAGTTATTGGCTTAACACATATCAAAACCTTTAAATTTGTAGTCCTCATAGCCACATAATACATACAATTAAACTGCATAAACAATATATACTCAATTCAGAATTTGCTTAGCAAGAGAATAGCATCCTTTACCATCCAATAACAAGTAAAATTTGAGCAAAAAACAAAAAAGGTGATTACTGCAGCATTCATGTCAAAGTTCCAAACTTTACAAACAAACAAGAGGCACTCAGAAGGCCAGAACCATCCAATTATCCAAAACAAACAAAAGTAGTTCAAATAAAGATAAAATTTTGAAAATACCCCAGCGTATAAATCCTCAAGAAAACAGCAGAATCAAGCCCAGCATGGCTGATAATCTCAGCCTCGTTCATCTTCAAAGCCTGAGGCATCCAATTGAGGAAAGTTAAATAAGTCTTGAAATTGAGATTCACAAACTTCCCCACAAAATTCCCAGAATGCCTCGGACTATTCCTCTTCCCAGTAATGTACCACTTTGGAAAGTAAACCCTGTCATTAATGGGCTGAAGTCTCAGCAAAGCAAAAGCCAACAAAAATGCAAAAGCCCCCAGAATATTAATTGCTGCAGACACCCCAATATCCCCCAGAGTTGCCATTGCACATCACAAACAATGAACCAAACCAACCCACAAAGAAAAAAAAAAACAGAGGAAAACAGAGAAGAAGAAGAAGAAGAAGAAGAAGAAGAAAAGGTGGGTTCTCAAAGAAACTTTCCAATTAAATGTGCAATGAAGGAAAGAATATATTTTTGGAAGTGGGACTTTAATGCATTTGGAAAAAGTTGGCTAATGGGTTTGCATTGTACACTTTTTTGTCACCTTTTACATTATACTATGTGTTTTGTGTGATTTTATTATACAGAGAAAAACGGATTGCTTTTCTGTTCAGTTTCGGTATTTTTTTTTTTCTGGGTTGCTTTCACTTCCAGTTCTGGTAACTTAAACAGGATGAGGATTTGTTGAAGAAGAATGAGAATTGTGGGCTGGATTTTGCAGTTTGCTTGAGATTGTTGGATTCTTTTGGCTGTGTTCTTGAAGTTCTCTGTAGTTTTGTCTTTTTTCTTTTTTTTTTTTGGTCTGGAGGGATTTTTGGTAATTAATTTCTTATTCCCTTTTGACTTTCCTCTTTAATTATTACTGTTTATTTATATAATTATTCATTGATTTGCGGAAAAAAAAGTGTTGAATGATTCCAATTGGTTGCCATGAAAACTGTTGGTTACTCAACTCTTTAAAAATGATGATTTTTTTTTGTTTTGAGAGTTCTTGAAATTTCTCACTGACCTAGTTAATTTTCAAAAGGAAAAGAAAAAAAATGAGAAGTGGAGTTTTAGATTTTAATTATCATTGTTGCTAAGAATTGTCTTTTTTTTTTTTTTGAAAAATGGGATTTTAATTTTAATTGTGGTTTTATTTCAGAGGAATTATCAAAAGCCACATTGTAATGGAGATTAGTCTAATTAGATAATCACAAATTTTTCAAATTATAGCAAGTTGGGCTGGATGTTCAAATTAGATTTCTAATATATATCGTTCATATCATTTGAATTACAAAATTTTATGCTGATCGTTAAAACCTAACTTGATTCAAACCCTACTCCTTTTCTAGAGTTTGGAAGTTATTACTTATAAACAAAGCAATCGGCTCATAAGCAAGCAGAGTTTGTTCCAATTCGATAAATTGATAAATTGTCTCATATGGAGTAGATTAATAAATAAAATCGAAGTTAATTACAATTTTAAAGCATAATTAAAGTTATAAAAAATTAAAATAACATCATTAATCTTGGTTTCATACATGAAATATTTTTCATATATAAATCCGTTTCATAGTTTTTGTCATTGATAAATTTTGAATCGTATATAGAAAATTGCAAATTGTAAGATAAGTTTCATAATTTCGGGAACTTTATTTAGGTGGAGTCATATCATCATTCAATTTCATGAATTGTCAAATTCTTCAAAAAGACAAAGGCTTTATTTATTTTGATCTTTTGATAAATTTCCTGTAAGAAAAATTACCAAGGCTAAATACTTTGTGAATCTTGTGTTCTATTTCTTATTTCAATCTCTATTTCAATTTATAAATACACTTATATTTTACTAAAACTCTATCAAGTAATTAGTGAATTTTAAAAGATAAGTATTTAAATACGCGCCTATATTTATAGATTGAGACATAGATTAAAACATAAAATGTAACATAAATCCATTAGGGGCTAAATAACACTATCCGAGTGGCTTTCATGTCAAAATTAATTAATTAAAAATGTCGGATTTATAGTTTTTATTCTTTAAGTGCTACTACTTAATTTTTAGAGATCATGTTGATATGGCAATTGAAAAATCAAAAAAGCTTTAGATTACAAAATGATTCTTGCTTTATCCATAAACTTACATATTTAATAGTATATTTTCATGGGATAATTTGTATTAAGGACGCGTCTCATGCTCTTATTATTAAATGGGTATAACTTTAATGTATTTATTATTAAGGACGTCAAAATAATTTTATTATATTATATACTTAATAAAAGTTTTTAGTACCCTTCTTATCAACTATAAGAAAGATTACATTAAATACCTAACTTTCTATCTTTTACAATCTAATCTTTTATTAGTTATTTTTAATAATTTCTTGTGGATAAAATTTGATAGTAACTCAGATCATTATTATCTTAAATAATACTTATCATCAAACTCTTTTAATTTTTTAGATGCTTTGTAATGTATTATGCTATGTTTGGATTGAGGGAAAGGGAGAGAAAAGAAAGTAAATGAGATGGACGGATTAGAATTTGTGTGTTTGGAATTTGTGTGTTTGGATATTTTTTAGGAGGGAAAGGAAGGAAATGGATGGATTGGGAGGGATTAGATATACTTAGTTTAGTCCATATCTCTTTCCGTCCAAAGGTGGGTGGAAACGAAGGAAAGGATAATTTATTTATAATTAATAATTTATCATTCAAAAATTATCATTCTAACGTAAGCTTTGATTTAAAAATTACAACGTACACTATTATTCAAAACTTATAAGATAAACAAATGTTATGATAGTTGGAGAAAAACTTTCAATTCTAATACAATTGATATTATTATATACATTTATTATAATTTTATTTAATATCTAAAACTTTATTAATTTCTAATTTGTTGCAAGATTATCAAATTATTATTTCATAATGAACTAGAGTTTCAATCTATTACTAATTCTAGTTACCTATAAAACTAATAATACAGTTATACTCTTTTAAAATTTGATTTAATTTATAAAATTTTACTAATCTCGATATTTTTTAATTTTAATAAACTTTGAACTATCAAATTTATGCTACAAGAATATCCAAACTCTAGAATAATTTACCCATAATAGAAAAATTATTTTATTTATGTTTCAATCATCATCATATATAAAGATATAGATATACAGTATCATATTATAAATAATCATCAAAGCTATCCATAAATAATAACTTTAGATTTTTCACACAAAAATAACAAGTTTATCTAAAATAAATATATTTTATTTGATTGTTATGTCTATATATTTTTTATTTTACGATATTCTTTCTTTTTTCCTAAATTATATATATATAGTATATCATTTCTTTTCTTTCCGAATTTATCCAAACAGGTTGGAAGGAAACAATTTTCCTCTACTCTACTTTCTTTTCCTTTCCACTCTTTCCTTTCCTTTCCTCTCCCTCCCTTTCCCTCAATCCAAACATAGCCTTAAATAACAAAATATAATCATTGTCAAAATCTGTTAAAACGTAAATTTTTCTTATCATGAATATATTTATTATTAAATTATCTTAAATCATAAATATTTTTTCATGAATATATTTAAAATTAAAAAAATGATTAAATAACACAACATCAAAAAATACAACAACTTTAAAATTAAAAATTAATAATAAATAATTGTACGTGCTTACGTGTATATCAAATAATTAAGTTCATTGAAAATATACCAAAAAACTTAAAATTCATTAAAATTAATTATGATTTGTGATATTAGTTTGAAAAATTCTTGGATATTTTTTAAAACTAAATTTTACAGTATAACATAGTTTAATAATGATTAAAATTTACATGAAAGTTTATGAATAACAATTAAGTAAAATTAATATTAAAATTATTGATAACACTTGTAAAAATAAAATAGTTTATGATTAGATTAATGTGTTTTAGTAATAAAAGGATAAAAGAAGTAACTTAATATGAAAATTTATTAATAACAATTAGAAAACAGTAAATGATAAAAAGTTTTAAGATATAGTTAATAATTAAATCGATATATTTTAGTAATAAAAAGATAAAGAAGATAAGTGTTTTAATCGTGATGAATTGTTTAATTGATGAAAAGGATAATAAAGTCATTAGTTAATTATTTAAACTAACATAGATATTTTAACACCCTTAATAATAAATATATTAAAATTGTACCTCATTTAATAATAATGACATAAGGCGCACTTTTAATACAAATTCTCCCTATTTTCACCATCAAAAGAAAAGGCGTCAATTAGGATTGAAAACTATTAAACTAGTCAAAGCATCTCCAAAAAAGAAAAGGACAATGACGAACTCAAATGTGTAGTTCATTTTTGTTGGACACACTGCTTAATTTAATTAATATAATATAAATGTAATGGTTCCCATTAAAATTATTTCATAGAGAGCAATAATTTGAAAATTAATTACCTCCCCAATATATTTCATGAAGTTATAACAATTACAAATCATTGATTTTGACAATTTTAATTTCTTTTCACACTTTTGCAACTAACATAAGAAAAGATGGCACTACTAAGATTGTTTGTATGTATGATCCATCGAGAGATAAGAATCCAAAGTTTGTAATCAAATATTGGACTGTGCCGACATCTACATTTGCTGCTAAAGAGTGCATTCCATTAATATTCTAAGAGGAATAGAAGAAGTTTTTGGGTTCGTTTCTGTTGCCTTTTGGAACCCATCAATGATTTTGATTCCCTATTTTGTATGATCTATGCCTTTTCTCTTTCATTTATAAGTTTCAAAAAGAAAATTGCAGAAATCATTTTTCACATTTGTTGAAAAAAAAATTCATCACTCACATTTAAAATGATACAATTTCATTTTTTTTTTTAAAGTATACACATGTAATGTATATATTTTTCATAAAAAAATGGAATTAGGTAATAGGACGAATGTTGTGGGTATTTTTAGTGTAAATAAGGAAGTTACACAATTTTAATTGTGAGTGATAAAAAAAGTTTTTTGACAAAATGTGAAAGACCTCTTTTTGCAATTTTTTCCATTTCCAAATGTTCAATTTTGTATAGATGGAGATTAACTCCATCTTAGATTCATGCTTAATCAAGGCAGAATTAAAGAATTCAAGACTAAACAATAAAGGGGAAATTTTTTAAGTGAAAATACGGCCATTCTAGACAGAAAATCACAAGGGTTGTTGCTGGTCGGTTGTCAATGGTTTTGTTTAGACTACAATGTCTGCTTTGGGAGTAGCGCAAAGAATGTTAGAAATAAAACTATTTTCTGGGATAGAATCATAGAATTGTTTACTATCAATTTTATATTTTGTTAGCTTTGTCTTATTATAGTTTGACAAGTTGGATAAATGGATAGTTCTACTACTTCCTCAAGCATAACAAAATAGTGAGCAACGAAGGGAAATACTGGATTTTTTGTTATGAAATATTAAATGTGGATGTTTATTATTTATACAATGAGTTCATATATATCCCTTCTGAATTCATCCCATTGTAAATGTCTAGATTCAATGAATCTTAAACTTCTATATTAATGGATAACTATCAGTTATCATCTCGAAATACTAAATCAATAAACAATTCAGCTACCTAGTTCAGCTACCTGATTCAACTACTTGGTTTCATCTATAAATAGAAGCTATTGTAATTCATTTTAATGAACAACCGTGTAGGAACTCTGCAAACTTTTGTACTTTTTTTGTACTGTAAATTGTTATCAATAAAAGTAAGTTAAATAGAGCCATAATTCCACCTACTTCTATTGTGTACTTCTCTTTATTGTAATTTCCTTCTCTTTATTGTAATTTCCTTTGCGCTGTTATTTAGTTGTATTGCATAGAAGTAGTAGTTTCACAAAACTTTTAAATTTTCAGGATTCCAATGATATATTTGTCATGAAAAATTCCCAAAACCATGTTCATCAACTATTTGTGGCACAACAATCTTATTCTTTGGGAGTGATTAGATTATTAGTGTTGCCTTGTTTGATCCTTGTGTATTTCAATATATATTCTATTTCTTTTCTTTTTTTATTAAAGTGTTTAAAAACATTTTTTTTAAACACATACACTTACATGCATCTCCAAATATCTCTAAATTTGGAAGTCGAGACGTTAACTCTTTGACCAGCAAACTATCCCTAGTGCCTATGTTTAAAGGCATCTAATTGCAAAACATTTCTTGAGAGGGAGGAATGTGCAGTTCTTCTTTTGAATTTACTTTGTATTGAACCATGGAGGAGGGAGCTAACGCCGACACTATCTTAAGAGGGAGGGCTGTTAATTATCTGCACCTCTTATTTTGGTTTGATTCTGTCTCGAAACTAAGGCTCCGTTTGGATGAGTTATGGTTTATATTATATCATTAATTCTTTTTTTTTTATTTGTTATGATAAAATAATATTTTACAAGTGTTTGGAATGAATGATTTTATTATGTTGGGATTTATATTGAATATTTTTTTATTAATAAAAGTTTAAAATTTAAATTTGAATTAGCATTTTATAATTTATTTTGATGGCAATTGTGTTAGTAAGAATTGTTTATTATTAAAATTTAAAATTCAAAATTCAAATTCAAATTCATTATTTTATTTATAAAAATTACTGTAGCAAAAATAATTACTGTAACATTGTTTTGTGTTATAAAATTTTGAAGAAAAAGTTGAACAAAACAAACACCTTATTTTGCAATTGTGAAATAAATCAAAAAATTAAGCTTGTACAAACAGACCCTAAAAGAGCCCGAACTTATTATTTTGGGATGGGTTCTACAATATACGGTTCCTTAGAGTGCCATGGTGCTTTTATCAATTTTCAAGGTACCATGAAAATGGCGGATCAAAGGTGCGGAAACTGCAGTTGCCTCCTAGATGAAAATTTATAGTTTTTTTTTAAAAAAAAAATTTAAAAAAATTATTAAATTTTTTAGAAAATTAAAATTTCACCTTTTTCATAAATTAAAAATTAAGTAAATTTTACTATTAATATTTATACAATCTCTTCTTTCAAAATTCGCTTCTTAAATACGTGAATGATTGTAGTTTAGTAGGAAAAGATAAATAGGAACATAGTCTTGCAATTGAAAATATTAACGTAAAACAAGTTTTGAAATTTCTTTCTGCATGGTTTATTATGAAGTTGCTGTCACAAACGTTCCTGTATAACGACCGACAACAGCCCACAACGACATTTAGCAAAAATTATAATGATGATGATGACAAAACACGTGACAACTTCTTCAATCTTCCCTGCATTTTCGGCGAGAAAACATAAATGCTATAGTCCTCAATATAAATGAAACGTTCAGGCTTCATGGATTCAATCATTTCGGATGAATATCTCTACATTAAATTAAATCATTTTGGAAAAATATCTCTACATTAAAAATTGGAAAAACTATCAAAATAGTCACTCACATTGTACAAAAAAATTTATTTTGTCATTCACATTAAAAATAATGCATTTTAGTAACTGACATTTAAAAAATGCATCAAATTAGTCACTCAACGAAACTCTATTAGCCTTTTTAACAGAGAAAATACACGTTTACATCACGGACCACTTAATAAAATGGTAAAAATAGAAAATCATTTTATTCTTTACACAAAACACTTTATTACAATCAATTTATTGATCATCTTTTTACCCGTACACTCTTCCTCCATTAACAGTTGACTATGAATAAATTATGAAAGGTTTTGTTTGAAAAATAAATCGATTTTCCATTTTTATCCATTTATTAAGTGATACATGATGTGAACTTGCGTTTTTTATATTCACAAAGTGTGTTTATCCTGTTAAAAAAGTTAATAAATTTTGATTAGTGACTAATGCGGTGCATTTTTTAAATGTGAGTGACTAAAATGTATCATTTTTAATGTGGGTAACAAAATAAATATTTTTGTACAATGTGAGTGATTATTTTGGCAATTCTCCCTTAAAATTTAATATTCTTTTAGTTATTCCCTTCCAAACAATAAAATCTAATAATGTTACTTTACAGAATAATAAAAATAAAATTAGGGTTGGTGACTCTAATGATCCCACAACGTAGAGGTAATCATCGATTTAATTAGCATATATATATATATATATGATTTTGAAGAAGTTTCATTTTGATTTATCGATTTAAATTTTGTCACTTAAATGATTTTTAAAAATCGTCTTGTATTCATCTTGCCAATGATGTAGTTCGATAAATTATATTGACTTAAATGTTGAATGGTGTTATATAACAATTAACATTATTTATCAAATTAAATTTAAAATGATTTGAAAATCATTTATACAACAAGATTCAAATTATTTAAGAAAACAAAATAAAACTTTTCTAAAATCGAAAATGAAAATGATACTAAACTCCAAAATAATTGAGAGACAACTGAAATTATTTATCAAAAAAAATTACCTAATGCATCTTCTTGTTATATTCTCTGTTTCAATCTATATTTTAATTTCTATTTTAATTTAAATACATGTAACCTGTATTTAACACTTATTCCTCAGGTTTACTAATAATTTAATAGGGTTTTAATAAAATCTACATTCCCTGTATTTATAAATAGAAATATGGATTAAAACATATTTTAGAGTTCACTAATCAATTAATAGGCTTTTAGTATAATATATGTGACATATATTTATAAATTGAAACAAGAATTAAAACATTCTTAAGAGCTCACTAATCACTTAATAGAGTTTTAATTATATACGTGACATGTATTTATAGATTGAAATAGAGAATTACACAGAAGATTCAAAGGGAAAAAGTTAACTATGAAATGTTGGAAAAACATTGGATGAAATTTGAAAGGGTTGTTCATCATCATCATCATAACTTGAATTAGTTTGGCAAAAAATTCAAAATCTTAGTGGTCCATTATATATTCACGCCTCCATGCTCGATCACTGTCAACTGAGAGAGTATCCAATCCATCTGTCTTCCACCATAATTCTCAAGTTCACGTTCAACCCTTTATCCCAATTTCCAACCTCATTTCCTTAAACTTACGTACATAACAAACTTTAAACTTTAAAAATGTTAAATTAATTAATGTGAGAGAATACAGACAAACTTGCCAAAATTAATTCTTATACATACAGCAACACTGTTGTTATTTTATGCAGTCCAGTCGTGATCTCACAACTGGATTCTCTCCCGTGACACAAGTGCATAACGTGATTCAATCATTTGACTTTTGGTTTTTTATTGGAGAGAAAGGGCATGCAGGATACTGGAGAAGGGATAGAACGATGTTTGTCTAATTCTTAGGTTTTTTTTGTGTTTTTTTTTGTTCTTGGCATGCATCTCTAATAATCTTTTATTTGTTTTATTTGTTTTCTTTGTGTCTTTGTGGGCTTGTCAAGAAATTAAAGCATAGTTGAAGTAAATTCTGTAGTCATATTATGACCAACTCTTTCTCATTTACACAATATTGATTTCTCGTAGTTTGAATTTTCTGTTATATTCACTGTTTCATTTTATAGTATCATTGTATAGATTCATACCATGTATATTTAATTAAAACACTATCAAGTGATTAGTAAATACGAATGAATAAATATTAAATACACGTAATTTGTATCTATAAAATAAAATAGAGGATGAAACAGTCAATATAACAAATGTCCATCAGGGATTTCACCTTCAACTTATGAAAGAACTTTTAAAAGAAATGCTTTGTCATTAATTTATATATATTTCATTTATCTTGAATTTGTTGACTGGATTAATCATCTTGTAAGAATTAGGTTTATTTGGCCATCCATGTCAATATTCTCATCAAATTATTCATAAATTATTTTGGACAACTTTACGAGACAATATAATATATATGTATGAAGTAATTGAAAATATATAAATGAAAACCTAAAATTAGTACAATTAATCATGTAGTCACATAACTGAATTCATGTGAATGAAAATGGCAAATCTGGGACTAATTTTTTTTTATTATTTAGGTGTAATTTAGGACAAAGTAATGAATTTATATTGATAATAGTATTTTAGTTGTAAAAAAAGTGTAAACGAAAAGTACCCATTGTATGTGCATATTGTGAACTTGAATATATATGAGCATACATGGGATTGAGGGTTCAATTTTGGTACTGAATTATGCAACAATTTTTTTTTTTAAGAAAAAGAAAGAAATAAAATTTTTGTTCAATTGGGATTTTTTTTTTTTTTTTTTTGGTGTTGAATTGTGTGTTTTTGTTGCCAAATAAATATAAATTTGCCATTTTCCAATCCCAATTCCCACCCCATGCACTAATGCCTTTGTCTGCTTAATTATTGGGCTTTTGCATTTAGAGTTTGTTTTTCATGCTGTTCTTTTATACAATCTCATTAGTTTATTGTCAGTCCATATTGCCCCAGTTTTACCTTGGGAGTTGGGATTATTAGGAAATAGAAGCCCTGGGAGGACCGATCATGGAATATTTCAAAATATGTATACCTAAACATTTTTGTAACACCTTTAATGCTTTAAGAGTACTTAATAGTGTTCAAGAGTATTGTTCTCTTTTCCCATATCGATACTCTTAATATGTAGATTTCTTTAAAATCGTTAAGAGTTCAAGTGTTCGATCAATTAGTAACATTTTCTTTCTCTGTGTCGATACTCCAAATAGTGTAGAATTCATCGAAATCATTGCGATTTTTTATTGACGTTCTCTTTCTTTATATCGATCTCCTTCCAAATTCCAATAGTGTAGAATTTGTCAAATCATATTTGTAACTAAGAGTGTTCAATTCTCTAACGATATTAGTGTAGAATTCATTAAAACCAGTTAATTAGGAGTGTTTGATTCTCTAATAATTAATAATAGGATTAAAAGTACTTAGCCCCTACAACTTATACATGAGGTGCAATTTACCTCTTCAATGATATAAATAAGCACTTTGCCCTTTCTTATAACTTTTGTTGATAACTTTACTAATTTAATTATATATTTGAAATATGGTAAAAGTATATGGACAAGAAGGCCCATGATTATTAAAGGATGAGAATTAATTAATGCATAATTATCTCTAATTTTTTGGATGTTATTCTTCTAATATTTTATTTATAAAAAATTAAATAGTGTAATAAGTTCTTTTGGTATTTTTGAAAACTTTAATCTTTCATTTATAAAAAAAAATTGATAAATCCTTTTACTATATTTGAAATTGTAGTTATTTGAATTTTATTTATACAATCACGAATTTGATAAATATATGCTTTCTATATTTTGTATAAAGGATGCTAATCAAGTGCAGATTTAAAAAAAAAAAAACTATTTTCACTATACAAATCATTTAGCAAAAGGATAATTTTCTTGTTTATATATTATTCTAGAATTTTTAGATTTGAAATTAACACTTTATTTTCAATAATAATAATTGAAAACTTTACAATTAATTATTGTAAAATATAAACAAGAGAAAAAGCTTCGTATTCATTAATTTAGAATTTATCATCATTGTCATCTATCTCAAATTGATAAATATTACAAAAAAAATAATGCATAACTATGTCTAGAATATTTTAAAGGAGTTTTTTTTTTTTGGCTGGCTAACCTCTTTTTTGAGGTGGGTCGCCACTCCCTATATATTGATTAATTTGGTGGATGATGGACTTACCCTAAAATCATCCTTACAAAATGCGAACTCTTGAGAGCGGATCCATGTACATGCCAAAGGCCTAATGGAGCCACACTCAAGAGACTTAACAAAAGAAAACATGGAGTACTTACTCCATTTACAAAGTATGAAAAGTAAGCACAGTTAATACAACAAAAAACTCCTCCAATTACCAGGAGTGACAAAAGGTCCCTTTTATTGGGACATATATGTACTATGGAAGCATGAGTCAATAAGGACTTATATAGAAGTTTGCTGTGGGCGAGCCTTTGGCATTGATAATCATTCTGCAGGGGTGTTCTCCCCGCCTTCAAACGGAGATCTTCAAGGCAGGGGCTATCACAGTCCCAGTCAATTAGTACATCTCCAGTGGGCCAAACAAACTGAATTGACAGCATGCTTGACTCTCTGTGCTGGTCTACTCGATCTTCCAGTTGTCTAACTTCATTCCGGAGGTCTTGAATTTTGAGAGGTAAAACCGCTAGCCTTACTAGCTTAGCAAGGACCCAGCAGACATAATGTGGCAAACCAGTTCTAACCTCAGCAAACTGGGGCCTCCAAACCTCAAAGTGGCAAACCAGCCCTAACTTCAGCAGGCTGGGGCAATGGGGATTACCTGATATGGGCGAGCCACTGCACATAGGTTCTAGGGACATTCTGATACACCGAGAAGCCTTTACCCTTTTTGAGCACCACCGTTGGTGTTTGTTCCCTGTTTGACTTGAGGAGGGATAAGAAGATAGAGGAGTTTTGGGAGTCCTGTTGCGAAGCTAGCTTTCTGGCTGGGAGATTAGCTTCTTTCGATGTAGTGGAGATATAAGCCATCTGCTTGAGTTTTTCTATGGTGTGTTTTATTTGCCAATCCCTCCACGAGATATGGCCTTGGTGCATCTCTTGGGACTCTGATTCAAGTATGATATCTTGGAAGTTCCATTCCCTACACTTAGTTACATAGCTCAGTGCAGCCATGGCTTCAACCTGCAGTCTTGACATAGTTAGTGGAAAAAGGAAAATAGGGAGAGGAAGAAGGAGGGTACCTCTGTAATTTCTAGCTATTCCTGCAGCTCTCTAAGATTCCCCCACTTTGGCCACAGCCAGATTGATCTTAATGAAAGGATGGTTCGGGGGGTTCCATTTAATGCAGTGGGGGACAAACTTTCTGCTGATGTGCATGCAAGTGTCCCAGAAGGAAGTCCATTCGAGTCCCCGAATATGAACTCCTAGGAACTTCAGGTGGCATATCTCCTTTATGGATTTGAAAATTTTTAGTACTATAGCCTCCATATCTGGTTTGGCATTGTCGAAGGTAATCTGATTTCGCAATTTCCAAAGCCACCAGCAGATGATGGTTGGGCATATTCTAAGGAGGAAAGCTCTACCTTCTGGTATGTTGGGATGGCTTTTCCACCATGTTTGTAAGGTGCTTGAAAGGGTTAGGGAGCTGCAGAGAATTCTGATTTCTGCCTCCAGTATCTTCCACACCCTTTGAGCAAAATTACAGGATATAAAAATGTGGTCTAAAGAACCTTCATTGGCACAGCACCATGGACAACAGAATGGTCCCAAAATGCCTATCTTGTGCAGATTATGCCCGATGGGGATTTTATTTCTGATGAGCCTCATTATTAGGAAAGAGGCTTTAATTGGAATATTCGAGTCCTAGATGAAGCTTGTATGGGGGAGAAGGGGTCTGGTCCTGCCCTTGATTCGTTCATATGCAGAGGATAAGCTAAAATTGCCATCCGTGGTAAGGGTCCAGAACATCCTGTCTGATCCTGCTAGTGCAGCAGGGACCTCCTGAAAAATCCTTCTTGGAATTTGGGGAAAAAGAGTTTGAATTCTGTCCCAATCCCAACCATGTCTCCCCAGAACATCTGCAACTTTGAAATTTCCATCACAGTCATATAGTTCAGATAACGTACCTCTCGAACTCCATTTATCAAAAATGAGGCTAAGGTCCCCATTACCAATTTGGAATTGGATGTGCTCTTCAACCTCTGAGACTACCTCACATAATCTTTTCCAGGTGTTTGAGTCACCTCTTTTCGGTCTAATCTGAGAAGGGTGCCGGGAGCCACAGTATTTTGCCCACATGAATTTTGACCATAGAGAAACCTTTTGTCTGAACCTCCACCATAGTTTAAAGGTCTGAGCAGTGATTACATGGTTGAGGTCCCTAAACCCTAAGCACCCATCTTCCTGAGTGTGACACAGTTCCGACCACCTGATCCAGTGGTATTTTGAGCCCTTGTCCATTGAGGACCACAAAAAATTGGCTAGTATGGATTGTATCTGGTTGACTATTCTCTTAGGAGGATTTAAACTCATTATGGTGTAGAAGGGGAGGGAAGAGAGGACACTCTGAATTAAGGTGGTCCTACCACCTATTGTCAAATACTTAGAACTCCAGTCCCCTATCTTGTGACTAATCTTATCCACTAGGGGCCATAATATACTGCAGGGATTCTCTTAAAATGCAAAGGCAACCCTAAGTAGTTAGATGGGAGAGAACTTCTATTAAATCTCGTAATTCTACCAATTAGATGTTTCCTATCATCAGACATCCTTTCATGGACCAGATAAGTACTCTTGGCTGCATTGATCTTTTGGCCTGAAACCCCCTCGTAATGCTGGAGAGTGTCCATGATAGTTCGGGGGGCTTGGGGCTTTGCAGATGAAAAGATGATCAAGTCATCTGCATATGAGAGATAAGAGATCCTAGGGCAGTCTCTAGAGACATGGAAATCCATGCCTCTCTTCATGTTCCTGTTGAGTATCCTAGACAAATATTCAGAGCTGATGACAAAAAACAAAGGTGAGATTGGGTCCCCCTGCCGAAGACCCCGTGTGGCTTTAAACCAGCCTTTGTTAGCCCCATTGATAAGGATAAAGAACCAGACATTTGACACAAGTTTCCACATCATGTCAATCCGGACCTCTCCAAAACCTAGGGCTCTTAGGACCTGCAGCAAGAATGGCCAATGAACACGATCGTAAGCTTTCTCCATATCGATCTTAAGAGCTACCTTACCTTCCTTGCTTTTCCTATTAATTATGGAGATCATTTCACTAGTCAGGAGGTAGTTGTCCGAGATCAATCGTCCAGCCACAAAATCACTCTGGTTTTCTGATATAATCTTAGGTAGGACAGGGGCTAATCTTATGGCAAGCATTTTAGACACAATCTTATTAAGAAAATTACATAGACTTATGGGTCTGAAATGCTTAAAAGAGGAGGGGACTTTACGTATGAGCACTATAGCTGTGGAGGTCATGGCTTGAGGCATGTCCTCTCCATTAATGAAGGACTGCATGGCCTTGAGTGATAATAAAGGAGTTGCTAAAAGAATATTTTAAAGGAGTTGCTAAAATTACATAGAATATTTTAAAGGAGTTGCTTCTCATAAGATTTAGAACTAAAAAATATTTAATAGAATTCTAAGTCATGTTAGAATTTCAAATTTTTATAAGTTAAAAATGTAAAACAATTTAAAATTGAGTGATAATAAAAAAAATTAACTAATACTAAAAGGGGCATTAATTTATAACATCATACCAAAGAATTATATTGTATTAATTTTATAGTTGATTGAATTTAAATTAAAGAGGGTAAACTGCTTATTTATATGATTAATGGGGTAAACTGCACCTCATATACAAGTTGATGAGAGTAAATTGCATTTAAATAATAATATTCTCTTTCTTTATGTCGGTGCCCTTCTAATAGTATAGAATTTGTCAAAATCATTTTTGAAACTAGGAGTTTCGGTTCTCTAACAATATTCATTTCTTTATGTCGATACTCCTTCTAATTGCGTAGGATTTGTCAAAATCATTTTTGTAACTAAGAGGTTGCAAAACCTTATGTCTTCTGCCTTATACTCCTCTTACATATGTTGAAGTAATAATAAGTGTACTGTTGAAACTGTTAATTATACAAAATGCAAAGTTACCAACAAAAATTCCTAAAATTTCAAGAATTCTATAATCTATATGTTTAAAATAATAGTCTCTACTAGTAATCCGTGTAGACATTCGCCCCTCCAATATAGAAATTCATCCTAGATACACCACTATTTACAAATGTTATCAATTTTGACTTTTCCATGACTATATTTTCAAACAATATTTGAAGTCAGATTTTTGCGCATATCTAAATCTTTTTCTTTTGATTTTTAAGTTCAAAATTAAACTTACTCATAAATAAAACTTACACATATACATATCCAATAATAAATAATAATTCATATAATAAGGAGATGAGATCCTCTGTATAATATTATCCCATTTTATTCCAATGCTCAAAACGATATCGTTTCACTAAAATCAGAATTAAAATCAGGACGAAGGGTTCACTGACTTCACTCATATCTGTGTTAGGATTTAATAATTATAGATTTGATTTTGATAATATTTATGTTTTTAGTCATAGTTTTAATGAAACAATATCATTTTGAGTATTAAACAGAATAAGACATAATAATTTTAGACAAATGATCCGATCTCTATATATAAGGTACGTATAACACAACTTATCGTATATCGTTTTGTTTCATGTTCAAAATATAAAACGTTACTTCTTTTGTGAGGATTGTTACATGGAATTCTACTTAACAAGAACAATATACAAGACCTAAAAGATCAAAAACCAAAGTACACAAAGTAGTTGGTCAGAAAGATATTGATCAAGTAAATAGTTGAATATATATGCATATTTGTGGTGTTGCATGTCTGTCATCAATTTATTCGTTTCCTTTTCACTAAAACATTTGCAAAACAATTTGAAATTCTTCTTTGGGCAGATACAAACAGGGTTGATCAGAATGATGCAACTATTAGTGGACATTTATAAACGAGTATATATACATTTTGCTTGAAATCCTTTTACGTTCAAGGCAAAACAGTGTACAATTAATTGCTTGATTCACAAGTCAACAGAATGCCTACGCCTGCCACTCACTTCATTTAAAATGAATTGCTCACTGCTTTTTGACTGCTGAATATTTGATTGATGAAAAATCTTAATGGGCTTCAAGAAAGACAAGCATTTTAACTGAAATTAGCAGTGCTATGGTCAAAACATCCACATTTGTTTTTTAGATTTTTAGTGATCCATCGATCGGTGGCAGATCCAAGAAACAGAATTAGAAGCCAAAATTATATAGCATTATTAGTAAATGTTATATTTTTATTAAAAAAAAATTGTAATGGAAATTCTTTATTTTTTTAATAAGGAAATAGTATAAATTAAACTTTCAAATCTTTAGATATATGCCATTGTTTGGGATAAATTTTGGCTTATAAAACTTCAAAGACGTCCTTCTTTGGATAAACAATAGATGATACAAGAATTTTAAAATTTTTAGTTTCAAAAAGGAAAAAAAAAGAAGATTGACTACAACCCTAACACCTTAAAGCACTATGACACAAATTTGAAATAATTTTCAATCATCAAATTTGTTCAAAGAAGTTGAAAGAATCAAGAGATAATGTTTATGCATTTACCAAGTATTCAAACTATCTTATTTATCAAAGTAAACCATAATAAATTTCTATAAATTTTACATGGTTTTGAACAACCAAGAATAGCTGCATTAGACAGTATATATATATATATATATAAATTATTGTAGCTTTTCTTTTTAAAAATTTAAAATCTGAATAAATCTATTAATTATTTTTTAAATTTTATTTTTAAGCCATTTTAATTGATTTACCATTTAAAAGTACTAGATTCTTTAAAACCATTTTGTTTTCCTTTTTGCTAGGAGAGAGATTCTGAAGCTTACAAAAAGTTTTAAAAGTGGTCAACTACTGTTTACTTTTGTACTTGAGGTCGTGTCAATTGTGAAAACGGATGTTGAAAATTTGAGAAACGTTTCAAGCACCTTTTGAAAAAAATTGACTCAAATAGAATTTGAGACCACACTATAGAAGTCTACATTAATGAAGTCAAGAAAAAGGTTCGTATTAATTAACAGGGGACATATAATTGGAAAATACATGCATTTAAGAGAATTTGAAAGATTTATTGCATAATATCAAAGTCCAGCTTTGAATAATCTTGTAATAATAAAAATAAAAATATACAAAGTTACACACACACACACTCACACACACACATATATATATATATAGAGCAATGATAGGGGGAGTGAAATTCTGGAGTGAAATTGTGGAGTTACTGACGTGGCATGTGTAAAAAGACAAACTAATACCCTAACTAAATGATGAGTGAACCCTACTGGATAAGGTATTAATTTGTCTTTTTATACATGCTACGTCAGTCACTCCACAATTTCACTCCCCCTATCATTTCTCATATATATATATGAGTAAAACATTTATTAGGATTATCCTGATAAACTCCTTGTTAGGCACCAATTATTTTGTGCCCAGCATTTTTTAAAGTCTCATCATAATAAAAATGTACTCTACCTACACCATAAAATTAATTATTAAACTCTTTAGTTTTATTCTCAGATCGTAGGGTTTACTCATATTTAGATTAGACTCTTTGAATTTTAAAATTTTTAGTTTCAGAAAGGAAAAAAATAAAGAAGATTGACTACAACCCTAACACCTTAAAGCACTATGACACAAATTTGAAATAATTTTCAATCATCAAATTTGTTCAAAGAAGTTGAAAGAATCAAGAGATAATGTTTATGCATTTACCAAGTAT
The DNA here is from genome assembly GCA_016586305.1 of Ophiorrhiza pumila. Lineage (NCBI taxonomy): Eukaryota > Viridiplantae > Streptophyta > Magnoliopsida > Gentianales > Rubiaceae > Ophiorrhiza > Ophiorrhiza pumila. Next base: position 32,111,406 of record BLIW01000008.1, on the reverse strand, counting down.
TCAAACTATCTTATTTATCAAAGTAAACCATCATAAATTTCTATAAATTTTACATGGTTTTGAACAACCAAGAATAGCTGCATTAGACAGTATATATATATATATACTAGGTGACTATCACCGTGCCCTGCACGGTGGATTTAATTTGCTTTACTTTTTCTAAAGAAAGGCTTATAAATTATATTAGGTAAAATAATTATAATATTTATAGTTTTAAGTTCAAAATTTAAAAATTAATAAAGAGTTTATTTACATAATTAATAATATTAATTTTATGAATTCACATAATCAAATCATAATTTTTTTGTAGGCAACAAATACAATTTATGATAGAAGAATGAAAAATGACAAAATAGAAAATGATAAATAATTCTCATTTTAAGATAAAGGAGGATTGCGTAAGATAATCACAATATGAGATCATTTTTGTGATAATGTTGACAGAAAAGCTTTATACAAAATGTGCAATCCCATCTTTATAAAAAAAAAACCAACAAATGAATGGCCCAAGAAAATAGGCAAACCAATCTTTATAAAAAAACCAACAATGTGCAGAATTAATTCTTGAAGGCAAGATAAATCAGAAATTTCAGTTACAAAGCCACATATAAGTTTCACTTCTCAGCAGGACTCATGATTAGCATGGAGCTGAAACACAGATGATCACAGAGTCGAACTCCCCTTTTAAATAGCTAGAAAAGCAATAGCTGCTCCGTCACCTTTCTTTTTTTAATTGGAACTCCATATTGAATTCACGATTCCACCACCATCTGCCATTCCAGATTTGCATACTAATGTGAATGTAAGTTACACAATTGAGGCTGCTAAGATATTAATGACTCACGCTCTAAGTCAGATAAACTTAGTATGTATTTTAAGTGCTAGATAAACTCTCTATAACCTTACTACTTGTCTTGTCATACACAAACTTACTTAGTTAAAAAAAAAAACCATTTTGAGATGCTTTTACATTTGTAAAAGTCATTGAATGTGTGCTAAATAAGTATTATGATATGCTAATGACTCAACTTTGTTGTACAACACCATTACTAATTAACTTTAGCTAACTCTTAACAGCCTAGTACATTCATCATCTCAACTGCTCAAGGTTTCATACTCCACCAAAGCAAGAAAAAATTTAAATAATAATAAGACTCTGAACCAATAATTTCCGCTGGAAGAACATAGCACAGAAAATCGGACTTACCAAGGACTGCGCCTGGAATCTCCTCAAGTAGGTGCTCTCTCACTTTACCATCATCTGAAATGCGCAAAACTTCGATTGGTGGAAAGCCAACCCATGATCTGCTAAAGGTGCAAAATTAGTTTGAAGATAAAAACCATATAAATACCACACAAAACCTGGAAGTTAGAAGAAACGAAAGAATAAGAAAAGGCAACAATTTACCACATTTAATAAAAATCATGATTGCTTAAATTAAAGAAGGTCGGTTAGAAAAACCTTCAATCTTCTTGCCAAAAATTATGACGATGGCTAAAATTGAAAGAAATGTCGGTTCGGAAATCTTCAAACTTCTGCCAAATACGAATGATGATGGGAAAAAAATGGGAGAAGAAGAACAGCAGAGATTAAAATGGAGAGAGATAAAACATAATAATTAAATATGCAAATCACGTCAATTAAGGTGAAGATAGGAAAAAACACGTCATATGACATTAAATATGCAAAATAACGTATTTCACTAAAAATATACAAAAGTCAATTAAGGAATTGATTAGGTTGATTTCTTATGCGTTAGGAAATATGAAGTTTGAAAAAAGGTAGGAACTTGCATGAAGGAAAGAAATTAGTTTTTTTTGGAATTGATGTATATTACTTATGTTAATATTAATAATAAATATGTATAGGCATTAGGAATATAAAGTTTTTGTTAAGCAAATACTGAAAATTAAGACTATTCCATTTAGAGAAGCAATTAATTCTATTTTCAGGACGACCGCGTCTGACGTGGTAGAACTCTCATCCCACTTATTCTAAGAAGTATTATAAATATATATATATATATATTTAAAATTATTGTAGCTTTTCTTTTTAAAAATTTACAATCTGAATAAATCTATTAATTATTTTTTAAATTTTATTTTTAAGCCATTTTAATTGATTTACCATTTAAAAGTACTAGATTCTTTAAAACCATTTTGTTTTCCTTTTTGCTAGGAGAGAGATTCTGAAGCTTACAAAACGTTTTAAAAGTGGTCAACTACTGTTTACTTTTGTACTTGAGGTCGTGTCAATTGTGAAAACGGATGTTGAAAATTTGAGAAACGTTTCAAGAACCTTTTGAAAAAAATTGACTCAAATAGAATTTGAGACCACACTATAGAAGTCTACATTAATGAAGTCAAGAAAAAGTTTCGTATTAATTAACAGGGGAATATAATTGGAAAAGAGCAATGTAGAAATGATAGGGGGAGTGAAATTCAGGAGTGAAAAATTGAAGTGAATGACGTGGCAGTGATAAAAAGACAAACTTATCCCTTACCCATTAGGGTTTACTCATCATTTGGTTAGGGTATTAGTTTGTCTTTTTATCACTGTCACGTCAGTCACTCCAAGAGCAATGATAGGGGGAGTGAAATTCTGGAGTGAAATCCCATAGTGAATGATGTGGCAGTGATAAAAAGACAAACTAATACCCTAACCAAATGATGAGTGAACCCTAATGCATTTAAGAGAATTTGAAAGATTTATTGCATAATATCAAAGTCCAGCTTTGAATAATCTTGTAATAATAAAAATAAAAATATACAAAGTTACACACACACTCACACACACATATATATATGAGTAAAACATTTATTAGGATTATCCTGATAAACTCCTTGTCAGGCACCAATTATTTTGTGTCATGTCAGCATTTTTTAAAGTCTTATCATAATAAAAATGTAATCTACCTACACCATAAAATTAATTATTAAACTCTTTGATTTTATTCTCAGATCGTAGAGTTCACACACATTTGGGTTAGACTCTTTGAATTTTAAAATTTTTAGTTTCAGAAAGGAAAAAAAAATGAAGATTGACTACAACCCTAACACCTTAAAGCACTATGACACAAATTTGAAATAATTTTCAATCATCAAATTTTTTCAAAGAAGTTGAAAGAATCAAGAGATAATGTTTATGCATTTACCAAGTATTCAAACTATCTTATTTATCAAAGTAAACGATAATAAATTTCTATAAATTTTACATGGTTTTGAACAACTAAGAATAGCTGCATTAGACAGTATGTATATATATATATATATATTATATATATCTTTAAAATTATTGTAGCTTTTCTTTTTAAAAATTTACAATCGGAATAAATCTATTAATTTTTTTTAAAATTTTATTTTTAAGCCATTTTAATTGATTTACCATTTAAAAGTACTAGATTCTTTAAAGCCATTTTGTTTTCCTTTTTGCTAGGAGAAAGATTCTTAAGCTTACAAAAGGTTTTAAGAATCCAGATCCTCTGTCCAATATTTATCAAATCCTATTCTGTCTAACGTTTAAAACTACGTAGTTTTATTAAAAGTAGGGACTAAATGCAAAAATATCATTAAAATTACTTTACAATTATTAGACCCTAACCAAGAGATTAGTGAACCCTATAACGTAGTTTTAATTATGACAGAATAAGACAGACAAAATCTAAGACAGACAAAATCTTAGACAGAAGATCCCGTGTCAGGTTTTAAAAGTGGTCAACTACTATTTACTTTTGTACGTGAGGTCGTGTCAATTGTGAAAACGGATATTGAAAATTTGAGAAACGTTTCAAGAACCTTTTGAAAAAAAATTGACTCAAATAGAATTTGAGACCACACTATAACTAAATGCAAAAATATCATTAAAATTACTTTACAATTATTAGACCCTAACCAAGAGATTAGTGAACCCTATAACGTAGTTTTAATTATGACAGAATAAGACAGACAAAATCTAAGCCAGACAAAATCTTAGACAGAAGATCCCGTGTCAGGTTTTAAAAGTGGTCAACTACTATTTACTTTTGTACGTAAGGTCGTGTCAATTGTGAAAACGGATATTGAAAATTTGAGAAACGTTTCAAGAACCTTTTGAAAAAAATTTGACTCAAATAGAATTTGAGACCACACTATAGATGTCTACATTAATGAAGTCAAGAAAAAGGTTCGTATAGGCTGCCAGTTAGGGCACATCCCGCGATTTACCTGTCACGTGCAGACCCAGGGCAGGGCTAGCGTGGCCCGGTTTGGGTGTCCGAAATTTACACCTTTTGGAAAAAAAGGTTCGTATTAATTAACAGGGGACATATAATTGGAAAATACATGCATTTAAGAGAATTTGAAAGATTTATTGCATAATATCAAAGTCCGACTTTGAATAATTTTGTAATAATGAAAATAAAAATATACAAAGTTACACACAACCATATATATATATATGAGTAAAACATTTATTAGGATTATCCTGATAAACTCTTTGTCAGTCACCAAAGTTTATCAGGCACCAATTATTTTGTGTTATGTCAGCATTTTTTAAAGTCTCATCCTAATAAAAAGTACCCTACCTATACCATATAATTAATTATTAAACTCTTTAATTTTATTCGCAGATAGTAGGGTTCACTCACATTTGGGTTAGGGTTTAATAATTGTAAATTTTAATTTTTGTGATATTTTATTCCTAATTTTTGTGAAACAATATTGTAGGGTTCACTCATATTTGGATCAGGGTTTAATAATTGTAGATTTAATTTTATTGATATTTTATTTTTTTAATCCCTAATTTTAATGAAACAATGTAGTAGGGTTCACTCACATTTGGAGTTAGGGATTAATAATTATAGATTTAATTTTAGTTATATTTATTTTTTATTATTTTTTTAGTGAATTATAGATTTAATTTTAATGATATTTTATATTTTATTTTTTTAGTGATTTGAATTATATAGAATAAATGCATGATAATTTTAAACAAATGATATGAATGAGTTATGGAATGATTTATGTGTATTTAATGTTTTTAATAAAATGATATGGATAAGTTATGGAAGGATTTATGTGCATTTAATATTTTTTCTAAATTTAAGAATTTTAGTTAATTATATGGGATAAGTGAGGTGTATTATTATCATGGTGAAACACTAAAAAAAGGTTACATGACAGTTAATGATTGGTGCCTGATAAACTCCTTGCCAGGCATCAATTTTTTTTATGTCATATCAGCATTTTTTAAAGTCTCACCCTAATAAAAATGTACCATACCTACACCATGTAATATTGGGTTAGGGTTTAATAATTATAAATTTTAATTTTTGTGATATTTTATTTTTGTAATTCCAAATTTTTGTGAAACGTATGGTTCACTCATATTTTGGATTAGAGTTCAATAATTGTAGATTTAATTTTAGTGATATTTTATTTTTTTTAATCCCTAATTTTAATGAAACAATGTCGTAGGGTTCACTCACAATTAGGGGTTAGGGCTTAATAATTGTAGATTTAATTTTAGTAATATTTAATTTATATATATTTTTTTAGTGAATTGTAGATTTAATTTTAATGATATTTAATTTTTTAATTTTTTAAGTGATTTGAATTAGATAAAATAAATACATGATAATTTTAAACAAATGATATGGATGAGTTATGGAAGGATTTATGTGCATTTAATATTTTTCCTAAATTGAAGGATTTTAATTAATTATATAGTATAAGTGAGGTGTATTATTATTATTATTATTATTATTATTATTATTATTATTATTATTATTATTATTATTATGGTGAAACACTAAAAAATGCTTACATAGCATTCAAGGATTGTGCCTAATAAAGGCTTTATCATAATGATCTGATAAATGTTACTGTTACACCCTAAAAAGGTTGCGTTATAGAATGGCAAACTCCAATCTCGAAATAAGAAGAAAGAAAAACCCAATCACAACTTTATTGGAGTACAACAATTTGCATTCAGTGATTGCTTCAAATTAGTATCATTAGTATGAACATGAAATCGATCAAGATCATGTTTAAGACAATGCAAGCCTTCCGCAAAGTACTGATATATTTTTTTTAAAACTCTTTTTAGTAAAATGGATCATACTGTGGTGTCAAGAATCTTATAGTATATATATTCTTTGGTCTTCCATCATAACTAATTAAATGTTTGTCTTTCACTTTTGAACATTAATTTTCAGCATTGCGTAAACTTTTTCTCTTTTGAACTTTTTTCAGCATTTCAAACTTAGTGATGGATGACTAGAATAGTACTGAAACTTGTAACTTTTTTTTTTCTATTTCTTATTGTGGGAATACCAACTTCTAATCCTCAAGTTAGTGCGAAGACAAAGTTGTCATAATTTAAATTTTTTTGGGGTAATATTATAAGTAAAAAGAACCCATAATATATGCTCATACCATATTAATATTAAACTACTGTTGCATCAGAAATAATGCCTAATGATCCATTTAAAGATGCTGAAGGGGTCATCACAATTATCTATGATGATGATCAATATCTTTAATTGTTGAAAACTTGGGAAAGCTACTTTGAAGAAAATTTAACAACCATGCCATTGGATTTCCACATTGCTTTAACTAATTAACCAAGAGTGATATTGACACTGTAATTTTAGCTTTATGCACTCTATATATCACTTCAAATCTCTATGATATGTTACAAAAATTGTACTTGTATATTTTGATACAATTAATATAAGAGTAATGATACTCAAAGTGAAATTCTACCGTGAAATTCTATAGTGAAATCCTATAGTGATTAGTGACTGATGTGTCATGTGTAAAAAGACAAAATCATCCCTTATGTATAAAAAGATAAAATCATGTAACACCTAATAAAAAATTGACACGTGTACAATTACTTATCCCTTAGGGTTCACTCATCATTTGGTTAGGGTATTAGTTTAATTTTTAAAAATGAGATAACTAGCTAAAATGACACGTGTCAATTTTTTACCAAGTGCTACATGAAAGTAGTACAGAATACCCAAATTTGTATTTTTATACCTGCCACGTCAGCCACTATCGCATTTCACTCTAAAATTTCACTCTGTCTATCACTGCTCTTAATATAATACATAAGCATTTATCTTACATTCTGTGTTTAGTTATATGAATCATATTTCGTCATCGTATTCTATCCATACATACTGTAGTTTATTTTGCAAGATTGCAGCAAAATAATATCTTATATTCATTTGGACAAGAAGCCTTTTTTTTTTCCCTCTCTTTAATGGGCAAAATGAAGATATTTTGCCATAACCTATCCTATCAATTACAACAATATTATCTTATGTTGGAAAAGAAGATTATGTTTTAACTCCAAAATTAGTCTTTTGCATTCCATCACTTTCCCCATAATTTTGGAGCGCTTAAAGCACTTTTGGGGTACCAATATCATATTTGACTATTATAACTATGATGTTTGATTCTATCCATGTATCTTCCTTCTTTAATCTTCCTGATGATGTCTAGTTTCACCAATATACTTTGAGGCCTTCCTGAGATCTCCTACTCCAGATACCGTTGTCTGAGACCTAAAAGACCTGTAAAACACACGTCAGAAAATACCCCCGGGCTGTACCGGGGAGTATACTCCGATGCTTAAGTCAGTATAAGTGCCTGAGCAATAAGCGTAAAGTGTAAAGTAATAATCAAGAAAGTACCCCTTACCTGGTGGTCCTCAAGTCACTATTATAGAGTCGCACCTGATGGGGTCCTGATAGAGTCCAAATAGGATTAGAACTCTCAGCCTGATAGGAATCTTATCCCGAAGAACTCGGGTAGACATGGGAATTGCACAAGTAGAATCCTGGTACAATTTAACCATTATCAATAGCCCCTCAGGTCGGTTGAGATTCCCTTGGATCTTATCCGATCTGATCAATGTTGCTTTCATTTTCTGCACACAATATATGTAAATATATGTAATCTGATCTCCAAATCGGCCCCATGCATGCCAAAAATATTCCGGATACAAACACAAAAGCAATGAACCCCGCAAGTCTTCATGACTGCAGTATACAGGTTTCTTGCCATAGGAGAGTGCCGACCTCAGACGCATTAAGACTCTACGCTGAGTATTCCGCGGATCGACCTATATGTGCAAGTCTTTTGGCATTGCCTCCGATCTCCGTAACTCACTACATATATACACACATCAATTACCGACCTCCGAGCTAGTAAACTTTTCGAGCTCGGACCCATTGCATTAACAACACATAACATTATTAATAGACTGTAAGCCAAGTCCGATCTCCGTAGCTCTTCCATGCTCACACATCAACTTCACAGATTTTCGTCTAGATGTTAGCCCCAGTTCGGTGGGGTATTATGTAAGTAATAGGAGCATAAAGGTCGCACCGAACTCCGAACTGTGTACAAGTACCACTGAACCGTCGCCAGCTATACTCGTACGGATCTCGAGATAGTACAACGGCTGAGATTATCGAGTCCATCGGCCCATAGAATTTCTATAAATAGCCCCACCTCTTATCATTCAAATCACCTTTTGCATTCGGACGTTTCTGCACAATCTGACCCCTTAGCTCGGATTCGACCAGAAGCTTTAGTACCGACCTCAGTCTATCTTCCCAAATCAAGTAAGTATGTCTACCTCTAATCACTCAAATTCATCCTCAGCTGTAAATTCCGCATCTATATTAGGTGAACTAGGTAGTCCGAATTCACCGAACTCTGTTTCTAGTGCTTTAAGGGGGCCTAGGGTGATAGAAAACCGAACTGCGGATCTCAATACCGCATCCTCTAGTCAAACTGCCAATAAAACTACCGACCAAAGGAACACTTCGAAATTGGTTAAAGATCCCACATCTAAATTAGATACTTTAGATTCGATTTTGTCGTATGAGGAAATAGAACACTTGGCTCGTCGAATTTTCACGGCCACTGACATAGAAGTCCGAACTCCACTTCCTGGCGAGGTGGCAAGTCGACCTCCGGAGGGATACATTAGTGTTTTTGCCGAACATTTCGTATGTGGGTTGAGATTTCCCCTTACTGACTTCTTAAAAGCCATTCTTAATGAATATGCCATTTCCCTTACCCAATTCACCCCCAATGCAATCCGAACGCTGAGAGGGTTTGAAATGATCTGCCAACACTTAGGCCTTTCATGTACTACCTTATTGTTTAGATATATTTACAGCCTGAAATCATCTGGTCCGGACCTAGGATGGTTTTATTTTGCTCGTCGTAGGGGTAGGGTAGACATGTTTGAGGGAAGTCCGAGCTCAATCCATGACTGGAAGGATAAATTCCTTTTTATCAGGGCTCGGGCTGTTGGAGAAGAACCCTTTTGGCGTTCTGACAAGTCAGTGTCAGATCGGTCTTCTAAAAGTACTGCCTTCATTAGGGATTCCCTGACAAAATTAGAATCCTTTGTAAATAAACACGGCAAATTACGTCTCACTAACATCCCAGAAAGAGTGTTAGTGTCTTTAAAATTAAGCCCCGCCGAGCTGGGACCAGATCATCAAGACGAGGTGGACGAGCTCGGTAACAATGGTATATCCTTATTTTAAAAATATTTATGCTATCGATTTCATTTGTTGCTCAAATCTAATAAATTTCTTTTATCTTCTCCCAGTCATGCAACTCAAGGACATGCTTGGTGGTGTAAAGACGACAAAGAAGAACCGACCCCCAAAGTCCAAACCAGCTGAAACTGTTTTGGGCTTGGAGTCTCCCCGAGCTCCACCACTTCGTGCGTCTGAGGATGCTATCAGCACTGAGGTCGTCCAACAAGCTCAGTCGAGCCCGAGGACTAATTTTGGGAGACTGAGCAAACCAACTAACTCCCAAACCACAACCGAAGTCCCCAAGGATCAACTCACGGTTACAGCCAATGAATCTCGCCAAAAGAAGAAACGAACTCAAGAGGTATTGGATGAAGCCAATAAAAAGATGAAAACCATATCTGAGCTCCCTGGCCCCTCGCTGTTCGGGGAATTGGTTGTGCCACGAATGACCTTTGGGGAAAATGTCATCGAAGTTCCTGAGTATCAGTTGCTCCCGAACTGGGGATTAACTGGTAACGACCGACTTTCCATTGACACCTCACTAGAGTTCGTGAAGGAAGCTGTCCCTCCTCGGGATAAAGAAGCCCTTCGCAGCTTTGAAAAGAACGAGCTACGGCGACGAACTGCTTTGGGAGTGTCCCAGGTGATTTAACCTTTTTGGTCCCGAGCTAAGATTATTCTCATATACATATGCTTTGCTCCACTTAACACTTGTGATTTTTTTTGTAGTCTTTAGCTCTGGTCGGGGAATTGATTGCCCGATCCGAAAATGATGAAGCTGTGATCCGCAAGCTTCATTCCGACCTGAAGTCGATAGAGAAAGAACGAGATGACTTAGAGTCTTTTAATCAAGAAATTGGGTACAGGGAGCAGAACTTGAAAACCGAACTCGGGAAGAGTCGACAAGCTCTAAAGGAAGCTGAAAGAAACATTGCCAATCTGCGGGCGAATGAAGTCAAGCTACAGAATCAGCTGCAAGCGGAGCAAGCTAAGAAGATGTACTTTAAAGGTGAAGGCGCTGCCGAGCTCGTCCACCGGATGCACTGCTCATCGGAGTTCAGTGCTTTCCTTGGCAAGATAATGACTCCTGCCAAGGATTACGGCTATCACCTCGTGCTGTCGCATTTGGATTCCAAGTATCCCGACCTCGGGATAAAAGCTGAGCCCGGTTATGACGAGGGGTGTGAAGCTGATATGGACGAGGTGCTTGACGAGCTGAAACAAGGAAAGATTATCATTCCTGTGGAGACATTTGTGCCTTCTTCTCCAGAGATCGACTGGATTTCTGATAAAGAAAAAGATGCCAACCAAGCAGCTGAGCCTTCCCAAACTGAGAATGTTCTCCGAGCTGATGACTCTACCCGAACTGAAGATGTTTCCCGAGCTGAAGACTCCGTTCGTTAATCTTTGTGATAGCTTAGGGACTAATCATTTTGAATTGTGTAATGTAGTTTGAATATTTTCATACTTGAGTATGATTCAAGAACACCTTTTATTTTGTTTATTTTGTGTTTAAATACAAGTATTTTGTAGTTCGGAATTTTGATTAGCCTCGCCTCGTTTGAATTTATGCATTTGTTCTTCAATATTTCGTCATCAATAAATTGAAGTCGACCTCCGTAGCTCGGTTTAAGCTTGTAAAAAAAATCACCTATAACATTCAACGCAGTTCGAATGGAATTATTAACTAACTATTCCGAGCTCCGTTCTCTTGATTCTATTGCCATGTTTTTAGAACTTGTGTTCTTTAAACTGGTTTGTTCAAAATTGGCCCAAATTCGGAACTTTATATATCAACAACATTTTGTTAAGTGATTTTAAACATTCCTGAGCTTTGGTTCCTTGGGCTGATTTTTTCTGAACTCAGAACCTTTGGTGGATTTTTCCGAGGTTAGATTCCTTTGGTGGATTTTCTGAATTCAGGTTCCTTTGTGGATTCCCGAGCTCAGGTTCCTTGATTGGTTTTCTGAGCTCAGGTTCCTTAGGATTTCCAAACTCAGATTCCTTGGTGAATTTTTCCGAGTTCAGGTTCTTTAGCGGATTTCTGAACTCAGATTCCTTGGTGGATTTTCCGAGGTCGCGACCCTCAGTTAATTGATCCTGTAAATAAGTTATTACTTATTTTTCTGCTTTATCTTTCCCGAGAACATCTGGGATTATGATTCAGAGATGAATGTGTTCATCTCCGTTTTATAATTCTCAAAAACATTTTGAGATTAAAATGGCATGCTTTTGTTTTCTTTCTGGAATTCTAAGTATTTGGTGGTTCTGCAATAATGAGAAGAAACCAAACTTGATGAGATAACAAAGATCCTCAATAAATAATCGTTATAACATTTTGAAACAAAAAATTAAAATTCGAGCTGTGCATATTTCTAACTAATCGATTCCAACCGAACTGCACAGCTTTTATTGCTACCGTAAATGATCAGGTATAAAATTTTCTTAAATGAGAGATGTTCCATATTCGCGGAATCGTCTTTCCATTCAAGGTGGCCAACTTGTAGTTTCCAGCTCTTCCAACCTCGATCACTTGGTATGGTCCCTCCCAATTAGGGACTAGCTTCCCGGTTCCTTCGGCCTTACTTATTTCATTCTTCCTCATTACTAGATCTCCAGGTCGGAAATAAGTACCCCTGACTCGTTTGTTGTAATACCGCGTCATATCAGATTTGTACTTTGCCTCTTGGATAAACGCCGCTTCTCTTTTCTCTTCCACGAGATCCAAGTCGAGGAGTAAGGCTTCACTGTTCCTGTCTTGCTCATGATTAAGTATTCTGGTACTCGGGATGCCAATTTCAGCTGGAATAACTGCTTCGGATCCATACACCAAACTGAATGGAGTTTCTTGCGTGGCCGTTCTTGGCGTAGTTCGATAAGCCCATAATACATTCGGAAGCTGTACAACCCATTCTCCTTTAGCATTCTCTAACCGAGTTTTAATCCCTTGGATGATGATTCTATTCATTACCTCAGTTTGTCCATTAGCCTGTGGGTGAGCTACGGAGGTAAAATGCTGGTGGATCTTGAGTTCCTCGCACCAGCTCTTAAATGGATCGCTTGCGAATTGTGTACCATTATCAGATACTATGATCTTTGGTATCCCATATCGGCAGACAACATTCTTCCAGAAGAACTTAAGTATATTCTTTCCGGTTATTGTCGCCAATGGTTCAGCTTCGATCCACTTAGTGAAATAATCCACTGCCACGACCAAATACTTGACTCGTCCAGGAGCCTCTGGAAAGGGACCTGCGATGTCTATTCCCCATTGCATGAACGGCCAAGGGCTTTGCATAGTTACCAATTCGGCCTGTGGTACATGATGAATCCTTGCTTGTTGTTGACACTTAATGCATTTTTGTACCAAATTATGCGCATCTCGGTGAATAGTCGGCCAATAATATCCTGCTCGGATAGCTTTTTTAGCTATTGTCCGAGCGCCTTCATGACTGCCGCACGACCCTTCATGGATTTCACTTAACACATACTCCGCTTGATTCGGACCTACGCACCTAAGCCATGGTGTTAAATACCCTTTCTTGTACAAGACACCATCCTTTACTTCATACCTAACAGCTTGGATTCTCAACTTCCGAGCTGCAACTTTATTGGTTGGGGTTTCTCCCGAACTGAGATACCTCAGGATTGGGGTCATCCAATTTTCTTCTTCTTCGACTAACTGGACTGTCAATTCATCGATGCTCCGAGCTCCCAACACTTCTACCAATACACGCTTAGTTAGATGGGCATAGGCTGATGAGGCCAGCTTACTGAGGGCGTCAGCTCGTTTATTCTGAGCTCTTGGAATTCTTTCAATCGTGAAGAAATCAAATTCTTTGGACATTTCCGCCGCTTTCTCACAATACTTTTTCATCACTAAGTCACGAGCTTCATATCCCCCATTTACCTGGTTTACAATGAGTTGCGAGTCACTGTAAACCTGTAATTCCCGAGCTCCCATATCCTTGGCCAATTTCATACCTGTGATAAGAGCTTCATATTCCGCCTCATTGTTAGTGGCGCTGAAGTCGAAACGAAGAGCATAGGTGAATTCTTGACCTTGGGGACTTTTCAAAATAAGACCTGCCCCAGATCCTTCTTCGCTAGAAGCCCCATCTACAAACAATATCCACACATTCGGAGTTTTGTTATTTACAATATCCATGTCTTTATGTGGTTGATCTGGGGTCTGAACGTCCCAACCTTGTGGTGTCTCGGCTATGAAGTCGGCGAGTACTTAACCCTTGACAGCGGACCTGGGTACAAACGTGATATCATGTTCGCCGAGCTCGATAGCCCACTTCATTAAGCGACCTGAATGATCAGGTTTATGCAGTACTTGCTTTAATGGTTTATCCGTGAGAACTCGGACAGGGTGAGCTTGGAAGTAAGGGCGCAACCTCCGAGCTGCGACAATTAATGCTAATACCAACTTTTCCAGGCCGGGATATCTCTGTTCTGCTCCTTGCAATGCCTTACTAACATAATACACCGGTTTTTGGACGTTGCCATCTTTCTTAATTAAAACCGCACTTACCGCGTTACCTGATGCTGCTAAATACAAAGAAAGAGTCTCGCCATGAACAGGAATAGCTAAGGATGGCAAGGTACATAAGTACCTCTTGAGGTCTTCAAAGGGCCTCTGACACTCCTTTGTCCATGAAAAATCCTTCGCTTTTTTCAAAGTGGCAAAAAATGGCAAGCAACGTTCAGCTGATTTAGAAAGAAAACGATTCAACTCGGCCACACGGCCAGTGAGGGTTTGAACTTCATGAACATTCCGATGTGAGGTCATATTCAAAATAACCTCCACCTTTTCAGGGTTAGCATTAAGGCCACGCTTCGAAACCATATATCCCAAGAATTTTCCCGAACTTACTCCAAAAGTACACTTCCTGGGATTTAACATTAACCCCGTTGCTCTTAAGGTTTCGAAGGTCTCCCTAACGTCGACTGTCATATTTGCCACTTTTCTACTTTTGATGAGGAGATCATCAACATATACTTCCATATTACGTCCGATCTGAGAATCGAAAACTTTATTCATCATTCGTTGATAAGTCGCCCCGGCATTTTTTAACCCGAAAGGCATTTTCTCATAACAATAAATGCCTTTTTCAGTTATGAATGCGGTTTTTTCAGCATCTTCCTCATCCATGAAAATTTGATGGTATCCTTTATATGCATCAAGAAAACAAAGGATTTCATATCCTGCAGTTGCGTCCACCTTTTGGTCGATAATAGGTAAGGGATAGAAATCTTTTGGACATGCCTGGTTTAGATTCGTATAATCAATACACATCCGCAATCCCGCATCCGGTTTCTTCACCATAACGGGATTAGAGAGCCAGGTCGGATAGAAGACCTCTCGAATAATTTTAGCATTCAGGAGTTTATCCACTTCTTCACCAATAGCTTTATTCCTGTCTGGAGCAAATGGTCGCTTTTTCTGCCGAACTGGGGGTTTCTCAGGATCTACATTCAACTTATGAACTGCAATATCGGGCGAAATGCCTTTCATGTCTTCAGGTCCCCAAGCAAACACATCCTTGTATTTTTGAAGTAAACTGACGAGAGATTGTTTTACTTTTGGAGGTAGAGCTGCACCTATTTTCACAGTTCGATCCGGGAGTGTTGGATCAAGTACGACATCTTCCAAGCTATCAATTATCACTTCATGACCTCCGGAGTTCATCAACTCTTCTCCAGCTTGGACTTCATGCGATATCGGTTGCAGCTCGCTGGATATACAATTTACCTTCGAGGCATTATTGTTTTTGTTCGCATCCCTCAAAGCAATCATATGACATTCCCGTGCCATGTTTTGATCACCTCGGATGGTAGCTATTCCCCCAGCTGTGGGAAATTTCATCACTAAATGGTAAGGGGACCAAATGGCTTTAAGTTGAACCATTGTAGGCCTCCTAAGAATAATATTATATGGCGACGTCACATCAAGAACTGCAAAATGCGTATATATTAACCTATCCTTTGGGGCTTCCCCCAAGGTAACAGGTAAAGTAATCATTCCAATAGGCTGAATTGCCTCTCCAGAGAATCCGATTAATGGACCGGGACATTTCTGCAATTGTTCTCGAGGGATTCCCATCTTCTCAAATGCATTGCGATAAATCACATTTGAAGAACTCCCATCGTCCACATATACTCGATGGATTTCCTTATTTGCTATAATTGCTTTGATTAACAAAGCATCACAATGAGGGAACTTACTTGGTACCGCGTCCTCTTCCGAAAAAGTAATGACCTCCGAATGCCTGAAACGTTTATGGACTGGCTCCTGTTCAGGAATTCGCCGCGAGGAAGATTTTCTTGCCGATCGAGATTCTCCAATCGGACCTCCCACAATTGTATGAATTACTCCTGTGACATTCTTGTCCTCCTCATTGGGTTTAGCATACCCATCTTCTTTGGGCTTCTTATCATTATCAGGTCGTCCTCTATCCTGAGATCGGCCTCTACGGCGACCTTTTTGATAAGCTTGCTGCACAAATTCACGTAGTTGCCCACTTGCGACGAGTTCATCAATTTCCTTTTTGAGATCTCGGCAATCTTCTGTATCATGTCCCGTTTGGTCATGGAACTTACAGAAAAGATTTTTATTCCTTTTGCCTTCGGGAGTATTCATTTTCGGATAGGACTTGATCAACCCTTTCTTCTCCATGATAGCTAACATCTCAGTTTGATTACGAGGAACTGTGGCATTCTTTTGTCCAGCCGAACCTTGAGTTTGAGGCTTGCTGAAGGATAATCTGTCGAAAACTGGAGCACGCTTGCCTCCAGTTCCAGTTCGGCTATGAGGAGTATCCTTCTTGTTCTCCGGACCTCGGTGCATATCTCTTTTTGTCCGATCTGCATCTTCTCCCTTAGCAAACTTGTCAGCTCGGTCCATAAGCTCATGCATGTCTTTAGGTGGATCAGTAACAAGTTTTCGATAAAGTCTCCCAGCTCGTAAGCCGTTGATAAAGGCGCCAACCACAACATCCTCAGATCGGGTCTTAACTTGTACACTCTCATCATAAAACCGATCTATGTACTCCCGAACTGATTCATTGTCCCGTTGTCGAATATTTAATAACTCTGCGGAAGACTTGTCAAATTTCTTCCTTTGTAGAAATCTCTGGTAGAAGAGCTGAGAAAGTTGTTCATAGGAAGAAATGGAATTCGGCTTGAGTCCTTCAAACCAACCACGTGCCTTGCCCACCAAGGTTGTTTCAAAGGCCTGGCACATCGTCGCCTCCGGAGCTTGCTCAAACTTCATAAGCGATGTGAAGCGTGCCAAATGATCTCGGGGATCGGTATCTCCAGAATACATGTCCATTGACGGAATTTTGAATTTATGAGGTTTAGGGAAACGACTAATAGCTGGCACAAATGGTGTCACAGTTCGGTAAGCTCCCCCAGCTCCTATTCCAAGAATATTATGGACTTCATCCCGAATGCGATTATTAATATGATCGTCCTGACCATCATCATGACCCGGGTTTTGATATCCCCTATCCCGAGGTGGGGAGGGATTCAAGTGCCGATATCCGTAATCAACCTTTTTCTGAATCCGAGTGGGAGATCGGTTCAGAGGTCGGCGACGCTCCAGATCATTATCTCCTTGAGATTCCGGACTATAAGATGAAGACACGTGCATTCGGTCGTACATATCCGAAGCTCGCTCCGACTCCTTACCAGGTCGGCGACCAGGTCCTTCAACAATAGCCTTGATATGCTCGAAATTCTCGGTGAGGAATCTGATCGTCTCCGGAGAGTGAATATCAATTGGAGGATTGTTTTCTCCAGTGTTATGCACTGGAGGATTTGGTTCACGTCGCGGAATATTACTACCACCACCCAATAGCAATGGAGGATCTTGTTGAGCTTGCGTATTCGTTGGATCCGCACCAATATTGCCTCCATTACCAGTAGTTGCTCCCCGCGGAGGTCTACTGGTAGTAGCTTGATTATTAGGAACATCAGTAGTGTTCCGCTGCGAACGAGTGAGCGTCATCGATATATCTTAGTTATCGTTTCCCATAGACGGCGCCAATTTGATGATGTCTAGTTTCACCAATATACTTTGAGGCCTTCCTGAGATCTCCTACTCCAGATACCGTTGTCTGAGACCTAAAAGACCTGTAAAACACACGTCAGAAAATACCCCCGGGCTGTACCGGGGAGTATACTCCGATGCTTAAGTCAGTATAAGTGCCTGAGCAATAAGCGTAAAGTGTAAAGTAATAATCAAGAAAGTACCCCTTACCTGGTGGTCCTCAAGTCACTATTATAGAGTCGCACCTGATGGGGTCCTGATAGAGTCCAAATAGGATTAGAACTCTCAGCCTGATAGGAATCTTATCCCGAAGAACTCGGGTAGACATGGGAATTGCACAAGTAGAATCCTGGTACAATTTAACCATTATCACTTCCCATCAAGAATCTTAACTTTCTTAAACTTTATTACTTTTCATAACTTAACCATTAACATGTATTCAATTCTCTATCCATGAATTTCTACGTTGGCAGAACTTAATTTAGAACACACATAATGTGCAAGTGCAACCTTATTCCACTTGCCTTTGTCTTTTTTGGGAGAGGAGAGAAGAACCCTTTCAAACATTTTCTTGCATAAAATTTTCCACTTAAAGAGTATGGTTTGCCTTTCAAACATTTTTCTCAGTGATGTTTGAAGAAAAAAAAAAAAAAAAAAAAAACTTGCAATGCTGTGACATGCATTGAACTTAGAAAATGACTTTCAATTCGCACGTTCAAGCTATTTTTTTAAAACTGCCAATCACTTTCTACTTGTGTTGCCATTAATTTCAACGACAATGACTATTTTATTCCATTATCTCATTTCTTCTTCATCGTCATGTTTTCATACAACGACCAGTCTCGACCCTTTTTAAGTTGCGCGAGCTTTAACCATGAATTACATGTTCAATCTTGATGTGCAAGTGATTGCATCGCCCTTATTAAATTCAAATGGGTATAACTTTTTGTAAAATTAATATTGTGATTAAACGTTTCAAAAAGAACGATGAGATTTGCAAGATTAATTGGCAATGCTCTAAAACCATAAGTGTTTTCCGCTCAAATTCCTTTGTTTTGGGTTACGCCACAAGACTGAACCCGTTTTCTGCTCAAATTAATTTCTTTATTTTGGCCACTGTTAGGCCATTTTCGAATTCTAATTAATTTTATTTTTTTTTTTCTTATTTAATTTTAAGTTTGCTTAAACTATTTTAATGTTTGTAAAAAAAAAATTTCCATCATAAGATATTATTTTGATACAATAAAGCTTTTCAAATTGCTCAAAACTTGTATTTTTGAAGATAGTTTGTCTTTCATTAATTTACATCTACATCTCACCAAAAATATCTCCACCCCTTATTAAATCTCCATCCAGATTTCTAAGGAACTATAAAAAAAAAAAGAAAAAAAGAAAACAAAGATAATCAAGACCTTAACAATAGAGGAAACCAGAAAATGATTCCATATCACTTTGACAAATTTTACCTCCAAATGAGAAAGGGTTTTAATTGCACAATATGAAATCATCCAGAAAATGAAATGACTCGCGTCCAAACCACACCGAAGTAAAGTAAAATATTTCTGTTTTCATTATTTCCAAGATTTTTCATGTATTAAGTTTCTTGACTTACTTCGAGGCATCATTAATTAAGCAAAAAACCAATTTTATTGCATAATGGAAAATTAATCAAAATTGTAATTCTTTCATTGAAATTGCAAAAAATATACTGAGTAGATAAACTAATTAAGGGCTGTGAGCAATCAGTGGATAGACAATCTATTGATTACTTTTTAGTATTTCGTGGTTTAAGCTACTTTGTAAACTATGCATTTTCCTTTTATTTTTCAGAACATTTTTTTTTATTCAATTTCTGAGTTGTGGGAAAAAATGGCGTGAAAGTGCACCTTAGTAGTCAAAACCGTCAGTGGAAACGTTTTTATAGTTAGTTTATTATTAGTGATATATAATTCCAAATTACATATATCTAGGTGAAATTATATGTTTGAAATATAATAATGATAAATAATTTCCAAATTTCTGAGTTTATTATTGGCCACAAGAAATTGCATTCAATTTATTGCATCAATAAATTTTATTCCTTCTCCACTTCTAGTGCCTTCAATGTGGATTAATGATTTTATTAAGAATATTTTTGTTAAGAATAATCATAAGAGTAATGAATTCTAAACCAAATTTCGAGTATATTAATGTGGAATTTTTCTTGCCATCTTATAAATACATGTCACCATATGATTCTACTAGGTTGTAGTTATGATGAGCTTTGCAAACTTAGTAAAATTTGAGGTTTGCAATCTAATTCATTACTAAAGTATAGATTTTACAAAATAATTATATCTCGATAAAATCTCAAGAACATGAATTACATTGTTATGAAGATAGAATACAAGGAGTTTAATTTCTCACCTAAGTGTAGATCTTGATAAAATTTTGTTTCGTTTGGTAAAATTCAAAACTGAAAGAATTTGGAATCTGAAATGACTATATTTGTCTGATCATTCAGTTGATTTTTACATTCGAAAATATAGTATACGTTAAATTATGTAAAGTAAGAGAATTTATACAGAATGTACATATATGATGTGTCAAAATGTACATATATGATGTGTCAAAATGCATGTAATATATACATATATATATATAGTATGTAAATATGTGTAGTGAGTAAAAATTTATGTAGTATGTATAAATATGTGTAATATGTGAAAAAATATGTAATATGTGTAAAAAGGTTATTAATAAGGTCTCCTTTATAGGTTAAAAATCATTTTAAACATTAGGTTATTAACCTATGATAAGGGCTCTTTAAAAATATGCGTAGTATGTGTAAAAATATCTAGTGTATAAAAAAGTGTGCCGTATATATAATTATATAGAATATGTGAAAATGCGTGTAGTATGTGTAATTACGCGTGAGAAGAAACACTTTAGTTCTTGTTAATTATGCCATATAAAAAATATTTTTTTAAACCATATATAATCCAATTAAGTTCTTTTGGCAGTGGATTAGAGATTTATCACTAAATGATGGAAAATAATTAAAATTAAAATTAAAATTTCTGTTTAATAAAGAAATTTTACTTCAGTGAAATTAAATTCATATAAACAATCCCACATTCTTTATCATTGCCATTTTTTTTTAATTTCCTTATTGATAAGGAAAGGTTAAAATACTCTTTTCTTAGTGGTAATGTCTCAAAACCTCGTAATCCCTTTTGTCTTATTAGTTTAGTGCAAGACACTTTTAGTCTACGAACTTTCCCCATCAATTCATATATTGGAACAGAAATTATAGTTAATCGTCCTTTTAAGGAGTACTATATACATAGGTTGAGTAAATATTTGTGAACACTCACAAATAAAGAAATCAATAGTACTGAAAAATTATCAAAAAATTTTTCATATATACAATAAGTTGAGTAAATATTTGTGAACACTCACAAATAAAGAAATCAATAGTACTGAAAAATTATCAAAAAATATTTCAATTGCCCACCATCTGGTAAATTTTTTTATAGATTATTAAAACTTATCAATCACATATTTTATATCATTAAACTTTTTTTTTGTTTCAATTTACTTTTTCATCTAATAAAAATAGTCAACTCTGCATAATTATAAGTAAAGTGATTGTTTATAAATAGTCGATTTTAAACTCGAAAAAATGAGAAAAGTTGCCATAGATTGATAATCAACATACAAATTTTGTCAAACCATATAATATGGATTATACTAGAAATCGTGTAAATGTTAGGACACATATAAATGAGCAAATGAGTTTATATTGAGCATGGTGACGAAATGTGATCCATATATCCAACGCTTAGTTGTTGTTGTATCCAATAAGACTAGTTATTGATTGTTAATCCCTCAAATTTTTTTAACCTATAATTAATAAACATTTTAATCTATTATATACATGTGTTATCTAATATTCCTCTAAGATGATGTCCTCAATTTCTTTCAAAAAAAAAAATAAAGAAGAAAAAAAATAGGAAAGTATGTCTATATAATGGATTCAAATCTTTAGGTTGCATGCACAAGTACACAACTATCATCATCATCACCACCATCATAGACCATTCTACACAAATTCTGCAAAATGTTTTCCATTGAAATTTCCAAGTAATTTACTGATTCCAATTTCCAAGTATCTTTCTGACATTTTGTGATTTCCATCTTTGAAAAACACTTCACAGTTCAAGTAAATATATCCCAGCAATGGCAGAAACTGCAATAACATTTCTACTGAACCAACTCACTCTATTTCTCCCTAAAGAAGTAGACATGATGCCAAACATTCGAGAAGAAATCGAGTACATAACTGATGAACTAGAACGCATCAGGGCTTTCTTGAAAGACACTGATCCAAATGAAGAATATTGTGATTCAAGATCACAAGTTTGGGTAAAGCAAGTTTATGATGTTGCTTATGATACTGAGGATGTTCTTGATGAATTCATGCTTTTCTTTGGATGTCATCATCAGAATGGATTCTATAATTTTTTCCATAGAATCTTCTGTTCCATAAAGACTTTCAGAACTCGTCATCACATTGCCTCGAGGATTCGAAGAATCAAATCCAGAGTCTGCAGTATCTCAGAAGGACACAACAGATATGCTGATCATCATCAAAGAAGCAGAAGTTCAATGGATGGTTTAAGCTCCAAATCAATGAGCAATGCGTGGCGCGATCGTCGAGGGGATGCACTTCTACTTGAAGAAGCTGAACTGGTTGGCATTGAAAAGTCAAAAATGCAATTGTTTGATTGGCTTCTAGATCCCAACTCCAAGCGAAAATTTGTTTCGGTGGTTGGCATGGGAGGATTAGGCAAAACCACACTTGTAAAGAAGGTTTATGATGATGTAGAATTCAAGAGCCAGTTCCAAAGCCATGCTTGGTTAACAGTGTCTCAGTCCTACAACATCCAGGAGCTTCTTAGAGACTTGATTCATCAACTTTACAGTGAATTCAGGCAACAAATCCCTCGAATGGACAACATGGAAATAAGTTGAGAGCAGTGATTAAAGAATTCCTCCAAGAATGCCGTTACTTGCTTGTTCTAGATGAAGTTTGGAGCATTGATGCATGGGAGGCAATCAAATATGCATTGCCTAACAACAATGGAAGTCGTATACTTCTTACTACGCGCATACTTGATGTTGCTTCTGCAGCTTCTGCTGTGGATTCTGATTGTAACATCTTTGCTATGAAGGCTTTGTCACCGGAGGAATCTTGGAGCTTGTTTTGTAGAAAAACATTTCAAGATCATTGCTGCCCTCCTTATCTAGAGAAGCTCTCAGAAAGTATCCTGAGAAAATGTCAAGGCCTGCCACTTGCAATTGTGGCGATTAGTGGCGTTTTGGCATCAAAAGACAAGACAAGAACTAATGAATGGGAGATGGTTCATTGAAGCCTTCGAACTGAACTAGAAATTAACAATAAACTTCACGGTACGATGAAAGTTTTACTGCTTAGTTTTGATGATTTGCCTCACCATCTTAAGTTTTGTTTCTTGTACCTAAGCATTTTCCCTGAGGATCATTTGATTGAAAGGATGAGGCTGATTCGTTTATGGATTGCCGAAGGATTTGTGGAAGCAAAAGAAGGATTGACACTGGAAGAAGTTGGTGAAAGTTACCTCAGTGAACTCATCAACAGAAGCTTGATTCAAGTGGAATGAACAACCATTGATGGGAGGGTCAAAACATGCCGCATTCATGATCTTTTGCTTGATGTAATTCTTTCCAAGTCCAGAGAACATAACTTTTCTGCAATAACCACTGGAAAGTTCATCACAGTGCCTGAAAAAGTTCGACGTCTATCAATCCACAACTTCCTTGGAGATATACAAGCAATCAAACATTTCTATCTACTTCGATCCCTGCTAATGTTTGGTGTGAGGGATCCTCTACCAACTTCTTCCATTCCTACAATGCTCAATGCTGGTTCAAGGCTTCTGAAAGTTCTTGACTTAAGAGGGACATCTTTGGAGACAATCCCGGATGAAGTTTTCAAACTATTGAACCTTAGATATCTGAGCTTGAGGAATACCAAGGAAAAATTCCTTCCAAATTCCATAGGGAACCTTCAACATCTAGAAACATTGGATCTTAAAGGCACCTACATTACTGAATTGCCGGCAGAGATTCGAAAACTCAGAAAGCTTCGCCATATCCTGATTTATCGTCACATAGTAGAATTGTATGCACCATTTCACTCAATACATGGTTTCAGAACCACTGCAAGACTTGGAGATTTGTCATCCTTGCAGAAACTTTCTTGCATTGAATTAAACATTAATAAGGCCACTCTAACAAGAGAGCTGGTGAAGCTGACTGAGTTGAGGACATTAAGCATCCTAAAGTTGAGAAGGGAAGATGGAGCAGACTTGTGCTTGGCTATCCAAAACATGAGTCATCTTTGTTCATTGTCCATCACCTCAACTGAAGAGGATCAGATAATCGATCTCGAACATTTGTCATCTGCACCACCATTACTTCAGCGGCTCTACTTAACAGGACCCTTGGAAAGGTTACCTCACTGGATATCTTCTCTTCATAGCCTGATCAGAATATCTTTGAGATGGAGCTGCCTGAAAAATGACCCTCTTGAATCTCTTCAGAATTTACCCAATTTGTTATATCTCACACTTCTTCAAGTATATGATGGGGAGGCAATGTGCTTCAGTTCTGGTGGTTTTCAGAAGCTTAAGGTTCTACTTTTGGTTAGATTGAAACAGCTGAAGTCTGTCACAATAGAAAAAGGTGCAATTCCTCATCTTGAAGAGCTATACATCCGAAACTGTAAAAATCTGGAGGTGGTTCCAGAAGGCATTGAACATCTAGAAAGCCTCAAAGTAATTGAATTTGGTGATATGCCAGAGAGATTGATTTCACGGCTGAGACGTGACACACAAGGTGAGGATTGCTGGAAACTAGCACGCATTCCCAAAGTCTGGGTCGGATATAAAGAGGACAATTGCTGGACTGGATATCATCTAGAGTGAAAGCAGATTGATCAGGAGGCCATAATGTCCTAAACTACCATGATGGCCTGAATCAAAACAGCCATTTTTATTTACTTCTAAGAATTTTTAGTGTCTTCAACACAAAGTAATTCTCCTAGCTAGTAACCTTTTAGTTCTGTTTTTACTTGTGAATACTGATATTAGTTTGTGATATCGCGTTGCAAATTCGAAAGTTCATTCTGCTGTCACATGTCAACATTAACTGGAATTTCAAATTTGATGTCTACAACTTCCCAAAATGATATGAACATTCCTCAGGAATTCATAATAACCATCACAAGGGGCAAACAAAATCTCATTTCCAAGTTTCTGAAGCATTTCAATTGTAGCTTCCCATTTAGATTATGGTACATTTCAATACCTCGTTGATCGGACTATGCAAAACTCTAGACACTCCCAAGATTATACTCACATTTTCAGTAGTACACTTTTACTGATCACCTGTATTTTGTACTGTTAAACAGTATGCATCTGACCCTTACAAAAGCTTAAAGTGACTGAAAAAAGAGCAAGTCAATACTAACAAATGAGGTGGGGTTGCAAGTTCTGTCTAATTTAACAAGGAAGATGGCTACTTTACTTGATTAAATCCTCTTTGCAATCATCAAAGATGATAATATAACTGCTAATTATAAAAATTTTTGTATCTTAATGTTTTAATGAACAAAAAATTTGAGGCATAACAGACAGTAAAATATTACAAGACACCCTGATCTAATGATAATAGCATAAACAAACCGCTATTTAAAATCCCCCTTCCTGATCATTCTCTGCAGTACGAGCTAACACTAAATATTCTCCAGATAACTTCAGATACTAAAGTGCTGGCTACAACTTTTTATCCGACATTTTCTATACAATTCACCGAAAAATAGTTTTTAAATAAAGCCATGGGACAATATAATAGCAAACAAAAAGGGATGACAGTTTTATCGTGCTTCCATGCCCGAGATGGATATGTCATTCACAGAAATAGGTAAATTACTCCCTGGATTTTCTTGTGCTTTGGTTTCAGATAAAATTGAGTCAATGGCCTGTCTGCCAGTGAAAAATGCTGGTTGCTTTGGAGCTGGCAATGCCATGGTTTCATTGTTGAGCATAGAAATAACTTCAGACATTGTTGGCCTATCTATTGCACTTTCTTGCACACACAAAAGGCCTACATGAATGGATCTTAATAACTGTTTTATGTCACATGAATCACCAAGCGCTGGATCCTTTAATTCTAATGCCACCCCTTGTTTCCACAGCTCCCATGCCTGAAATAATTCCATTTTCGACTTCATTGGATTTGGTTCAGAAGAAGAGCCGAGGACAAAGATCTACGTAAAAGGATTCGTCAGAAAAACTTACATATCCTACGAGGTTTAATGGACGATCATCGAATTGGTAGAAGCTAGAATTTCTTCTACCACTGACAATTTCAAGCATTAGTACCCCAAAACTGAAGACGTCAGACTTGATCGAAAATGTTCCTTCCATGGCATACTCGGGAGACATGTAACCACTGCATAACAGCATTGACCTTGTTTTATTAGATTCTTGATAAGGAAACAATACTAGCATAAATCAGAATTATTTATAGGCACTTGGAAAATATGAGGATGTATGTGAACTTACTATGTTCCTACAACCCTGTTAGTCATTGCTTCTGTCTCATTCTGTTTGAAAATTCTTGCCATACCAAAATCAGCAATCTTTGGGTTCATATTTTCATCCAACAACACATTACTGGCCTTTAGGTCTCTATGTATTACTCTCATTCTGGAGTAGTTATGAAGGTACATCAATCCTTGAGCAACGCCTTCAATGATATTATATCGCTTTTGCCAGTCTAGTTGCTCCTTTTTGTCTTGAGCTGTCAAAGAGATGTCAAATAAGGATGCAAGTGAATATTTATTTTTTCATTTTTCAGAATAAGAATCACCATGAATCAGAACAATGAGACGAGTCAATTGCTACAAACCAAAAAGGAAGAAGTCCAGGCTCTTGTTGGTCATGTACTCATAGATTAGCATTTTCTCTTCTTCGTGAATGCAGCATCCTAAAACTCGGACAAGATTTGTGTGCTGGAGCTTGGAAATGAGTATGAGTTCATTTTTGAACTCCTCTAATCCTTTGTCCAGATGTTCTTGAAAGCCATTTAATTGCTATTTCCCGACCATCAAGTAATTTGCCCTGTTGTGTACAGTAAAGGCTATTAAAATGAATGAGCACTTATTTCATTTTAGGGATGCATAAGTAGAACTCACCTTGTAGACTGGTCCAAAAACACCCTCGCCAAGTTTGTTTTCTCTTGAGAAGTTTTTTGTGGCAGCCATTATAAAGCCAAAACTAAAAAATTTCAAGTCATGACCTTCCCCTCCAGTTGTTTCTATTTCATTGACATTTTTAAAGCTGTCTGACTCTCTCAACTGATTAATGTATTCATCTCGCAGTCGCTTCTTCTCTTCTACAATGCAAGATTAGTATAAGGTGTTAGAGACATATTTAACATATTTGAACTAAGGAGATATGGAGAATGATGAGCACCTTCTGCTTTAAGCTTTCTAATCCTGACATAGCATAAGAAGCCAAGTAGCAGTAGTATCGCAACAACTAATACAGCAACAAGTATCCCGATCCATGCTCTTCCTGTACAAACGTATATGTGTAACATATTCCAGATAAGACTTCCAAAACAGGTATCCAATTTTCTGGTGGCTAATTAGTATTGACTGCTACACTTTGTGATCAGAGAAATGAAACTGAAAATTACACTTAGATTCTGCCAGCATTTTTTACATTCATGAACACAGTGGCAATTCCCTTTAACAACGTAAGACAACTTACAACCAAGACCCAAAGTTAGTTTATAAAAAAACATTTGTTAATTATGTTAAGGCATAGCACAAACCACCTTGGCTGTCAGCATCAATTAAGAATTCTACTAACTAATACGTAAGTGTACACCAATTATTTTCCTTCAAGATTGAGATAGAACATAATATTAATGCCATCATCAATGCTAATCCTAAGTGTATATTCTTGTCTATGCTGTCTCGGTCATAGCTGAGATCAGTAATGGCTTTAGTGTCTATTTTCTGGGGTGGAAGCTGTCCCTAGTGTTGGGCAATCTCATCTTCCTGCTGAACATGAATCAATATGATAGTGTTGTGGGAAGAAAAATGCTGAAGTCAAAGAGGCTTAGTCTAGTGGCAAAATCATGCTGCAGGCCTCGAATACAGAATGCTCCTTGGACTAATCTAACAACTCATCAACATTTTAAGGAAGATGAAGCCATAATCTATTGATAAAAGTTGGGTACAGGCCTCAGTAGTAGAAAGTCTATTCAAGTCCATTTTCTGAAGATTTCTTGATTAAAGACTACACAAATCTAGGAGAAATTATCTACCACAATTGCAGCAGGGAACACAATTGTCAGATTCAATATGAACCTATGCGTTTGAACTGTGAATGGGACATCCTACACATAGTTCCTGGATCCCATAAAGTAAAAGATCTCCAGTTAGCTACCTGCGCCTGTCTGGAGCTACTCTAGTTATTGCTACAAGTATGGAGCTCTAGTACTCGTTCAGCTCTGGTCTGATGATAACGAAAGCTATAAAGCTTCATGTTTAAGTAGATCAAGGAAAAGAAGAAAGAAAAACAGACATATAAAGTATGAATGTTGGATCATAATTCATAAGAAGACTTACCTTTGGATGATTTTGCTTCAATCAACACATATTGTTTCACTGCAGCACCGGACTCATCTACTACAAACAGCTTATCTCCTGTCCAAGTTATACAGCCAGTGCCATTACTAGAAGTTGTAAAGCCATTGCAATTGCAATCATTCCAACACCTTTCCATACAATCACTAAGACTAATGCTTGAATTGTCATCATAGTTACTAGAACCTCGAAGAAATCCTCCACTCTTTATCTGAAAGTTGTCCCTTTTGCTCCGGCAATTAGGAAATGCAGAAGTCGCACATCCATTATCTCTTTCATACCCATAACAAAAGTCCCCATAATGAGTAACATAAAGTCCACTATTTGCCCAATCTATAATTTGCCCTTTGGAGAGAACTCGAACATTGATATAGTTTCAAAAGCAGTTTCGAAAGTAGTTTCAAAAGTAAAGTACATGCCATCACTACCAGATATGAGATTCATTTTGTGAAAGACTCCATTGAAAGAGCCATTCGAATTAGGGAAGAATTGGAAGCCTTGATTGTTCCAAGGACCACTAGTCCAATAAATCTCTCCACGCCTACGAATGACAAACTGCCCTGAACCCTGAATACTCTCCAAGCTCCACGTAAAAGCACCCGAAGATGGGATATCTGAACTTAGCCAAGAAGTTAGCGTCCAGTTTTTCCTTTTTGTAAGATTGAACCCAAGTTTCATACCAGGAAGAAGTACGTTCGTGGGATGATCAAAGCTTTCCCATAAAGTCCGGTT
This sequence comes from Ophiorrhiza pumila, assembly GCA_016586305.1. NCBI lineage: Eukaryota > Viridiplantae > Streptophyta > Magnoliopsida > Gentianales > Rubiaceae > Ophiorrhiza > Ophiorrhiza pumila. Next base: position 32,082,311 of record BLIW01000008.1, on the reverse strand, counting down.
CCCTGCTCCTGAATCCATGAGAACAAAATTACCTGAATCTTGTAAAACAGCTATCGTATTATTGCTTGTTACAACTTGATCAGCAACATCCATAACGGGATTTCCTCCATTGAGAATTCTGAGAGTTCCTGTGCTGTCCATTGTTAGTTGTACCTCACTGTTGTTCTTAACTATTGGAGTGTTTGGATTGGCAATCCATACTCTTCTGCTTTGTTCATCAGCTGTGAACCATATTCCAAGATAACTAAAATTTGTGCTTGAGACTGTAAAGAATCCTAAGGTAACATTGCCACCTTGAGAAACAAGTTGGGAAGTGGAGTTGAATTGATCACCAGGCCTGATTGTACTTGTTGCATCTACTGGAAGATAGTTTAAAACTTTGGCACAAAAGATTACAGAAATAATCAAGAAAATGGCATTGAGATCAGTAGTTTTCATCATCTTGGGACTTGGAATTAAGCTCTTTTGATCCTGGAAAATATCAGCAGCAGGCATATAATATTATAATACGGAGGTAATGAGATATTTGCTAAATTATTAAACATTCTTAGAGTGGCCAAGGGCAATCTTTGTGTTAAGATGAGATTTATTTGTAAATGATTTTGACATTTTCAGAGCATTCAATGACAAAATGTAGTGGAAAAATAGTGCACGGTATTGACTTTGTCAATATTCAAATTGCATCCATGCATTTTCACATCTTTATTGACCTCGACAAAATGCAGACAAGTCCCATGCAAAATATTTACTTGGATTGCCTTTCACTTATGCACAAATGAACAGATTTAAACTTTTATCCTACTTAGATGGGATACACTTAGGCCACCGTCTTGATGAAAACACTCTGTTTTGGAACGAGACGAGGAGACTGACATAGATAAGTCATTCACAGATATAGGCAAATTATTTTATTTGGAGCTGGAAAAGTCATGGTTTGCATATGTCCTACCAAGTTTATGATAACATAGAGAAAAAGATGCTAGGGTTTCTTATTGACGTGCATAAAATAAATCAGAATACAATAAAGAGTATATATAGCTAGGGCTAGGGATTACACTGAAAACTAAATAGACTAAAGGACCATTAAATAAATACAGCTAATATCCCCCCTCAAACTCACGATGCTACAGCGATATGCATTGAGAGTTTGTCAGATAGGAAACGAAATCGCGAAGCCGAGTGTGCTTTTGTAAACATATCAGCAATCTGCAAAGAAGAAGGAACGAATGGCAATGTGATGGTGCCGATCTGTAGGTGGTGGCGAGTGACATGACAATCAATCTCGATATGTTTGGTTCGTTCATGAAAGACTGAATTTCGTGCAATCTGAATAGCACTCTGATTATCACAATGTAGCGGAGTAGGGTGACAAAGAGAAATACACATATCAGCAAGCAACCGACGTAACCAAACAATTTCACAGGTAGTCGAGGCCATGGCACGATACTCAGCTTCTGTAGAAGACCGAGAGATGACATCTTGTTTCTTGCTCTTCCATGAAATAAGTGAGTCACCGAGGAAAATACAAAATCCAGTGGTTGACTTGCGGTCCGTAGGATCACCAGCCCAATCCGCATCAGAGTAAGCACGCAACTCTAACGAAGATGTAGAAGGAAACAAGAGACTATGAAACTGAGTGCCCCGAAGGTACCTGAGAATACGAAGAACAGCAGCCCAATGAACTGTAGTTGGGGCAGTGACAAACTGACTAACCACATGAACAGCATGCGCAATGTCTGGGCGAGTCACAGTAAGATAAACCAGGCTGCCTACAATAGTACGATAGAGACCGGAATCCGCCAAAGGAGTGCCATCTGACGGAGAGTATCTAGCATTAGTCTCAAGGGGAGTATCAACAGTCTTGTTGTCAGTAAGTCGAGCACGCTCAAACAAATCAGCTATATATTTTGATTGAGATAAGAGATAGCCTTTTGGAGAATAGGCAACCTCAATTCCCAAAAAATAACGTAGCATACCCAAGTCTTTCATATCGAAGCAACGTGCCAACTCAGACTTCAAAGATTCAATACCATCATAATCATCACCCGTAATAATCATGTCATCAACATATAAGGATAATAGAATACGACCTGCTGTTGTACGCTTGACAAATAAAGCCAAATTATAGTGACTAGGAAGGAAGCCAAGCGAAGTGATCACCAGAGAAAACTTCTCAAACCAAGCACGTGGTGCTTATTTGAGACCATAAAGAGCTTTGCGAAGCTTGCAAACTTCACCAGGCTGATGAGCGACACCAGGAGGAGGCGTCATATAAACTTCTTCATGAAGATCACCATTCAAGAAGGCATTCTTGACATCCATCTGAGATATTCTCCATCTGCAAACGGAAGCAACTGCGATCAGAGTGCGAACAGTCGTCATTTTTGCAACAGGGGCAAACGTTTCTTCATAATCTATGCCATAATCCTGAGAATAGCCTTTAGCAACAAGCCGGGCCTTGTATCGCTCAATGGATCCATCTGATTTGATTTTAATCTTGTAAACCCAACGAGAACCAATGGTATGTTTTCCGGATGGCAGGGAAACCAAATCCCATGTATGAGTCTGATGGAGAGCAGTAAGTTCCTCAGCCATAGCAGCCTGCCAAAGAGGATCACGAACTGCCTCTTTATAGGACAAAGGCCCAGAAAGTCGATGAATAGAGGCAACAAAAGAAGCAAATGAAATAGAATAAGAGGAGTACTCAAAATCGGGGAGTTTAGTCTACTTACGAGTGCGAGTTGACTGACGCAGAGGAGGATTATCCTCAATCTCATCCGATAATTGGGTGGTCGTAGGAACAGGGACATGGGAGGTGGATACCTCTTAAACCAAAGTATCAGATAGAGCTTCATCAGGGTCGGTATCGAAAGGATCAATGCGAACCAGATCTGACTGTGTCATATGATGTGAACTAGCAGGAACAGAGAAGAATGGAATATGCTCTAAAAACACAACATGACGCGAGACATACAATTTTTGACTAACTGGATCAAAACAACGATATCCCTTTTGACCAGCACCATATCCCAAAAAAACACATAAGGCGGACCGAGAAGACAATTTATTACGCTCAGCGTGTGGTTGAAGAACAAAGCAAGTACAACCGAAGACACGCAACGAGGAATAATCAAGTGAATGACCATACAACTTTTCAAACGGGGACAAACTTGAATTATGAGAAATTGGAATTCTGTTGATCACATGAGCAGCGGTAAGTACTGCTTCCCCCCAAAACACACTAGGAACTTCGGCTGACAACAAAAACGAACGAGCTGTTTCAACAAAATGGCGATGTTTTCTCTCAGCAACACCATTTTGTTGAGGAGTGTCTGTACACGAAGTTTGATGGATAGTCCCATCAGAAGCAAGTAACTGAGAAAAAACATTAGAAGTGTATTCACCCCCCAAATCACACCGAAAATATTTAATGACAGATGAGCGTTGGGTTTTCGCAAGAGCTCGAAAGTTACTGAATATGGTAAGGAAATCAGACCTGCGTTTCATAAGATAAACCCAAGTATAACGAGTGAAATCATCAATAAAAGATACATAATATCTAGATCCTCCTTTGGTTGATACAGGAGAGGGTCCCCACACATCAGAATGCACAAGATCAAATGGCGCAATGGAAAAAGAAATACTTTTATTAAAAGGCAAGGCTGAAAATTTAGCCAGTTTACAACCACTACAATCAGAAATATCATGACTGTCTAAATGACCTAAAACTCCTGTAGACACCAAAAACTTTAAACGAGACCCAGAAACATGATCTAAACAAGAATACCAAAGATAAAAATCAGAAGACGAACGACTCAAACGAAAAGATGACAAATCCACACTAGAGGCAGCAATATCTAATATTTTTAGCTCATCCAAAACATAGAGTCCCCCTTCCCTATGGCCTATCCCAATCATCTTCTGAGATCGCAGGTCCTGAACAAAACAATTGGTAGAGGTAAAAAAAACTAAGAGGTCAGAATCACACAATTGACCAACAGATGCAAGATTTAAAGTTAGACTAGGAATATGGTATACGTTTGAAAGAGATAAACGAGATGTGTGAACAGAGCCAATTCCTGCCAATGGCATTGGAGTACCATCAGCGGTTATGACAGACAAAGATGGAGCAGAATTAACAGACACAAAAGAATCAATATCAGGAGACATATGATGAGAAGCGCCTGAGTTTAAGATCCATAAAGGAGACGATTTACCAAAATTATCAGACAAACCTTTAGGAGAGGAGGCAAACATGGCATGAGGCTGTGAAGCAAGGAACTGCTTAAACTGCTCCATCATTTGTGGATCCAAGGATGGGGCAGCAACTGCATTATTAGATTGAGGTGGAGATACGTCCATGGAGCAGTCTGTGGTGGGCGTTGTTGTTGAGGTGGTCGCTGTTGGTGTTGTTTACCTTTACTCAACAATTTTGGATACTGAGCCTTTCAATGACCCTTCTGTTTGCAGAAAGCACATTCATCCTGAGATACCTTAGGAGCTGGTCTGTTTTGGGTGCCAGGCGGAGACTGTTGTGGAGCAGCAAAGACGGCCGGAGGTGGAGGTAGGACAGACCCCGTATTGGCTTTAGACTTAAGCCGAATCTCCTCTGCTAAAAGTTCATGAAACACAGAATCAACAGACGGAAGAGGAGAACGATGTAGAATTGTGCCACGCAATCCCTCAAAATCATTTCGAAGAGCCATAAAAAACTGTACCAAGCATTGTTCTTCCCTACGAGCCAGATATGGTTCAAATTTTCGCAGCTCTGCAGACTCTGTGAGAGCCAACTGATCCCAGAGATTAGACATGGCAGAATAAAACTCCTGAACGCTCATATCATTCTGCTGAAGTGCGCGAATATCTGCCTCCAACTGATACTGTTTGGCAAAATTAGATTGTGTGTACAATCTAGTCAGATGATCCCAAACCTCTTTAGTCGTCTCATACTTGGCTAACTGAACACCAATAAAGTGGGTAACAGAATTGTTAATCCACGTAATAATTTTCGAATTATCAGACTCCCAAATATCGATCAAGGCTGCATAATCGGTCGCCTTATCGTCTATAGGTTTAATCAGCACACCTGTAACATAGTTCCACATAGATTTTCCACGCAAGAAATTCTTCATAACGTAGCTCCAATACGTATAGTTTGGACCATCAAATTGAACACTAATCGACTGAAGTGAATCATCCTTACGACTAGGCATGATGACAGAGGCACAAAAAAATAAAACTCCCAAAATCGAAATCAAAAGATTCGAAATGCCCAAAATCAACAGAATCCAGACAAACAAACGTAAGCAAAAACACCACTAAACCGAAATCAACAGATTCAAAATACCCAAACAGTACCCGAACAGTATCCCGCTACAGTACCCGAACAGTATCCCGCTACAGTACCCGAACAGTATCCCGCTACAGTACCCCCGCTACAGTACGGCTACAGTGCCGCTGGAACAGTAACGCCACTGCTACAGTACACCGCCGCTACAGTAACCCTAACTTCAATCAAGTAAAGAGAAGCCATGAATGGTGGCTCTGATACCATGATAACATAGAGAAAAAGATGCTAGGGTTTCTTATTGACGTGCATAAAATAAATCAGAATACAATAAATAGTATATATAGCTAGGGCTAAGGATTACACTGAAAACTAAATAGACTAAAGGACCATTAAATAAATACAGCTAATAGTTTACATGAAGATCATCAAGATTGTAAAGAGTTAGAATTTCTTCTGGCATTGTCAATTTCAAGAATTAGTTACTATTCCAAAACTGAAGAAGCACAGCAAAGACAGACAATGGTTTTTTTCAATTTTTTCGGCATCTTGATAATGAAAAATTACTGCAATATTTGATTAGCATTAGCTTTTCTGGAAATCTAAGTATGAAAAGGTAAACATATAAAACAAGTAGTGGGTCTTCTGTGAAGCAGGTTTATATATGAAACGAGAGTTAATTGCGATTTCAACGTACAATAAAATGGTTAAAAATTAAAATTATGATTTCAACGGCCATTAATACTTCGTTTTATATATGAATCACCACTCATATAAGAACCAGAACCAGTTTTACATGAGTTTTTGTGTAAAACAATACGGTTTGACTGCCTCTGCAACATTTTGTTTGAAAATTCTAGCCACCCATACCAATGTCAGCGTTCTTTGGGTTCATATTTTTTGTCCTACAATGTATTACTGTACTTCACGTCTCTGCTTAATGCTCTCATTCCGAGTTCATGAAGGTAAAACAATCCTTGAGCATGCATGCCTTCAGTGATCAGCAAAAACTTCATAAATTTCACCATCATAAAACTAGAAACTTTTAGTTTGACTCATTTCAAAATTTCTTTTTTCCATATTCGCATTTAGTGATATGAGATAGTCTACCTAGGCCTGCATTTCTCCAATATACAGGTCCATTTTACAAGCCTTAATAGGACAATAGGACAATAGAACATTACAAGGCTTCCTGATCTACTGATAATAGCATAAACTAAAATCCCCCTTCCTTTCTGATCATTCTCTACAGTAAGAGCTTCCACTAAATGTTCGCCTAATAGTTTCAGATGCTGAAGTGCTGGCTAAAACTTTTTGTTCACCATTTGGACCCTCAAATATATGTTTGTGGACTTTTTTGCATGTTTTGAGAGAGATTTGAAGATTTGAAAGATTTGTTGACATTTGGTGAAAGATTTGAATGCTTACAATTTCAAACATCGCGACAGCATGCAAATGAATATTGCGGCTGACGTGCGGCAATTCACCTTCACCATTTGCCTATAAATATGAGAGGTAATCCTGAAGTTCAAAAACATCCCAAAATGAAAAGCTTAAAAGCTTTTTTAATTCCTCTCTTTTCTTTCAGTTTTTTTGTTTAAAGCCTTGAGAATATCTAATATTCTACTTTTGTAAATTATCTCTACATAATAGTGAATTTTGGTACCGCCTCCGGTCGTGGACGTTGCTTACACTAACCGAACTACGTAAATCTTTGTGTCCATTATCTCATTTATTTTTCTCGTTACTGTACTCCATTATTATTTTCGGCTATTAGAAACAATGTGAGATTCGTTTTTCGATAACAATTTTCTATACAATGCACAACAAAATAATTTTGAATACAGCCATGTGACAGTATAATGACAAACAAAAATGGGATTACTGATTTATCGTGCTTCCATGACCGAGATGGATAAGTCATTCACAGAAATAGGAAAATTACTCCCTGAATTTCCTCCTGATCTGGTTTCTGATGAAGTTGAGTGAAGAACCTGTCTGCCAGTGAAAAATGCTGGTTGATTTGGAGCTGGCAAAGCCATTGTTTCATTGTTGAGCATAGAAATAACTTCTGGCATTGTTGGCCTTTCTATTGCACTTTCTTGCACACACAAAAGGCCTACATGAATGGATCTTAATAACTGCTTTATGTCACATAAATCACCGAGTGCTGGATCCTTTAATTCTAAGGCCACCCCTTCTTTCCACAGCTCCCATACCTGAAATATATAATTCCATTTTACACTTCAAGATTTTGTTGCTTCATTGGATTTGGTTCAGAAGTTGAGTTGAGTTGAGGACAAATATCTATGTAAAAAGTATTGATCAGAAAAACTTACATATCCTACGAGGTTTAATGGACGGTCATCGAATTGGTAGAAGCTAGAATTTCTTCTACCACTGACAATTTCAAGCATTAGTACTCCAAAACTGAAGACATCAGACTTGATTGAAAATGTTCCTTCCATGGCATACTCTGGGGACATGTAACCACTGCATAAAAGCGTTGACCTTGTTTATTAGATTCTTGATAAGTAAACTATACTAGCATTAATAGGAATTCTTTATAGGCATTTGGAAAATATCAAGATATATGTCAACTTACTATGTTCCTACAACCCTGTTAGTCATTGCTTCTGTTTCATTCTGTTTGAATATCCTTGCCATACCAAAATCAGCAATCTTTGGGTTCATATTTTCATCCAACAAAACATTACTGGCCTTTAGGTCTCTATGTATTACTCTCATTCTGGAGTATTTATGAAGGTACAGCAATCCTTGAGCAACACCTTCAATGATATTATATCGCTTTTGCCAGTCTAGTTGCTCTTTTTTATCTTCAGCTGTCAAAGAGATGCAAAAGGGCCTCAGTGATTTATTTTGTTTTTCATTTTTCTGAATAAGAATTTCCATGAATCAAAACAAAGGAAAGATTCAAATGCTACTAACCAAAAAGGAAGAAGTCCAGGCTCTTGTTGGGCATGTACTCATAGATTAGCATTTTCTCTTCTTCATGAATGCAACATCCTAAAACTCGGACAAGATTTGTGTGCTGGAGCTTGGAAATGAGTATAAGTTCATTTTTGAACTCCTCTAATCCTTGTCCAGATGTTCTTGAAAGCCGCTTAATTGCTATTTCCCGACCATCAGGTAATTTTCCCTGTTGTGTACAGTAAGGCCTATGAACAAGAATGAGAACTTATAATCTTTTTAGGGACACAGAAGTAGAACTCACCTTGTATACTGGTCCAAAACCACCCTCTCCAAGTTTGTTTTCTTTTGAGAAGGCATTTGTGGAAGCCATTATAAAGCCAAAACTAAAAAATTTCAAGTCATGGCCTTCCCTTCGAGTTGTTTCTATTTCATTGACATTTTTAAAACTGTCTGATTCTGTCAACTGATTTATGTATTCATCTCGCAGTCGCTTCTTCTCTTCTACAATGCAAGATTAGTATAAGGTTTTAGAAACATATTTAACATTGTGAACTTAGGAGATATGGAGAATGATGAGTACCTTCTACTTTACGCTTTCTGATCCTGACATAGCATACGAAGCCTAGCAGCAATAATACAACAACAACTAATACAGCAACAAGTATCCAGATCCATGCTCTTCCTGTACAAACAATCAAGCAGTTGTAAGTATATGTGTAACATATTCCAGCTAAGACGTCCAAAATTCAGCTTTCTTGAAGTACTAAATTCTATACTGTTAATTGTCTAGTTAGAACCATCTCAAATATTAAAGGATTGTCTAGTTCATCTCCTCTTTTGTTGGAAACAATGGTTGGGGATACAAGAATTTGTGTTTAATGAGATAGTCTAACAGGCCTGCATTTTTTCGAACTACATTAAATGTTCAGCAATGGAGAGGTGCTGATATTGACATTTTCTTTGCTCTCCAAAAAACTGCAATTCAGGCAAATAACTTGCTGTTACCTAAGAAAACATCAAATATTTCTCTGGCAGAACATTTGTCCAATTTTCTTGTAGCTAATAGTATTGAACAACCTAGTACACAATTTTATACCATTACACTTTCTTCAGGATTGAGATAGAACATGTTTAAGTTCCACCAATTCAACCAAATGAGGTAACTATTAATGCCATCATCAAGGCTAATCCGAAATGCATATTCTCTGTCAAACTGAGATCAGTAATGGCTCCAGTGTCTATTTTCTGGGGTGGAAGCTGTTCCTAGTGTTGGGCAATCTTATCTTCCTACTCAACATGAATAAAAATGATAGTGCTGAGGGAAGAAAAATGCTAAAGCAAAGAGGCTTAATCTAGTGGCAAAATCTACTAAGCTGCAGATCTCGACTACAGAATGCTCCTTGGACTAATCTAACAACTCATAAACATTTTAAAGGAAGATTAAGCCATAATCTATTGATAAAAATAAGGAAAAAAAACCTCATTAATAGAAAGGTCTCAACCTCATATGCAGTGAATTAAACAATGTACTTGAGTCCATTTATGTTCCCTGATGCAATGTGTTTGAACATAATTGTGAGATTTGATATGAACCTATGTGTTTGAACTGTGAATGGGACATCCTACATATAGTTCCTGGATCCCATAAAGTAAAAGACCTCAATTTAGCTACCTGCGCCTGCCTGGAGCTACTCTAGTTATCGCTACAAGTATGGAGATCTAGTACTACTCGTTCAGCTCTGGTCTGATGATAACAAAAGCTATAAAGCTTCATGTTTAAGTATATCAAGGAAAAGAAGAAAGAAAAACACACATATAAAGTATGAATGTTGGATCATAATTCATAAGAAGACTTACCTTTGGATGATTTTGCTTCAATCAACACATATTGTTTCACTGCAGCACCGGACTCATCTACTACAAACAGCTTATCTCCTGTCCAAGTTACACAGCCAGTGCCATTACTAGAAGTTGTAAAGCCATTGCAATTGCAATCATTCCAACACCTTTCCATACAATCACTGAGACTAATGCTTGAATTGTCATCATAGTTAATAGAAGCTCGACGAAATCCTCCACTCTTTATCTGAAAGTTGTCCCTTTTGCTCCGGCAATTTGGAAATGCAGAAGTCGCACAACCATTATCTCTTTCATACCCATAACAAAAGTCCCCATAAGAAGTAACATGAAGTCCACTATTTGCCCAATCAATAATTGCCCCCTGTGGAGAGAACTCGAACATTGATAAACTTTTACCAATAGTCTCAAAAGTGAAGTACATGCCATCACTGCCAGATGTGAGATTCATTTTGTGAACGAATGGATTGAAAGAGGCATTCAAATTAGGTAAGAATTGGAAGCCTTGATTGTTCCAAGGACCACTAGTCCAATAAATCTCTCCACGCCTACGAATGACAAACTGCCCTGAATCCTGAATTCTCTCCAAACTCCATGAAAAAGCACCCGATGACGGGATATCCGAACTTAGCCAAGAAGTAAGCGTCCAGTTTTTCCTTGTTGTAAGATTGAACCCAAGTTTCATACCAGGAAGAAGTACGTTTGTGGGATGATCAAAACTTTCCCATAAAGTCCGGTTCCCTGCTCCTGAATCCATGAGAACAAAATTGCCCGAATCTTGCAAAACAGCTATCGTATCATTATTGCTTGTTACAACTTGATCAGCAACATTCATAATGGGATTTCCTCCACTGAGAATTCTGAGAGTTCCCGTGCTGTCCATTGCTAGTTGTACCTCACTGTTGTTGTTCATAACTACTGGAGAGTTTGGATTGGCAATCCATACTCTCCTGCTTTGTTCATCAGCTGTGTACCAAATCCCCAGGTAGCTCAAATTTGTGCTTGGGATTGTGAAGAATCCTAATTTAAAATTGCCACCTTCAGAAACAAGTTGTGAACGAAAGTTCAATTCATCACCAGGCCTGATTGTGCTTATTGCATCTACAGAAAGATAGTTAAGAATTCGGGTACAAAAGATTACAGAAATAAGCAAGAAAATGGCATTGAGATGAGTAGTTTTCATCATCTTGGAATTAAGCTCTTTTGATCCTGGAAATCATCAGCAGGCATATATATGCATGTAAAATAGAGCCACTTCTTTTATACATTGATTAAGATAAGATATTTGGTAAATGATTGGACATTTTCAGAGTGACCAGTGGTGAAAAGTTGTAGAAAACCAATGCACGGCTTTGACTGTTTCTATATAATTAAGGCAGCCAAATTTCAAACCTTTGACTGTTCTTGCATTAATGGTGGCAACTAAACAAGGTTTATTTAAAGTGCAAAAAGTTGGAAGAATTGAAAAAACTTTTTAAGGTTGAAGAAAGCAGCAATGGTAAGGAATGGTGAACAAAAAGAATAAAGAATATGGTTTGAAATAGCCCAAGGTTGACTCATGCCTAGCTTCATTATTCTTAGACTTTTCATTGTATTCATCATGAGTTCATGATTGCTCAAGTTTTCTTTTTCAACTCTCTCTTCTTTTTTATATTTTTTTTTCCTCAAAAATAAAATTAGTACATGTCATGTAAGTTAATGGCTAGTTTTTGTTTGGTTTGACCAATTGAAAGAATTATTTCTCCAAGAAAAAAAAATGTCATCTAATTCAGAATCCTTCAAAACTCTTTCCATAGTTTCCAATGCCTGAAATAACTTGATTTTATTTTAATTTCATTTGCTTCAATGCATGTATTTGGTTAAGAGTTTTGCAACCACGACTTTGTTTAGACTTATATAAAATGTTACAAGAATTGAAACACGAAATGTTACGAAAAAAAGTCCAATGCGATGCATTTGGTTCAGAGTTATGCAAAAAGACTTATTTGTTTATATTGATCATAAATATCGTAGAAGTTAGAAATTCTTGACAATTTCAAGATTTGGTTAGTATTTCTATAGCTGAAGACATCAAATTTAGACCAAGAAAAGTCCCTTTCATGGCATACATGTAATCAAATTTGATACAAAATTGGAGGTAATTGCTAACACACCTGAATTTTTGTCTGTTTCAATGAACCATAGTCTTGACATGGTTGCTTAGCATGAATTTAATCATACCTTCCAAAACCTCCAATAATTCCTTAATTATTTAATCTTAATCTAACCTACATAAAATTAACACAATCAAAGCTAGATGTAATTGCTGGCACACACTTTCTTAAGAACAAATTTTGAGGTAATTCAAGTGATAGAATTATGGTCAAATGTATTACTTTAGTTCTATACTAATTTAAGCACCTCATGATGTATACAAAATTACAAAAGAAAACAAATTCCTTTGTTTGGATTCTCCGTTCAACCAATTGGAAGAATCATATCCTTCTAAATAAAATAAAGTCCTGACAGTCGTTTCTTGAATCATACATTGCATGGTTCACAAAGTGTCATATTGCTTGATTATTATTATTATTTTTTTACTTATAGTTTGCATGCCCATAAGTTTTATCCGTCCCAAATCGGGAGAAGAAGTAGTATTATGTCATGCTGGTAGTAGTAGAAAAACTTTGCCAATTAAATAACATAATATTAATCATATTAAAAATTGGGGTAAAACTTTGTCACTCAAATAACATTAATCATATAAGAAATCATATGAAAATATGACACGATGCCGAACTATGATCCATACCCGACTCCACATAGTGGGATAAAGACTTAGCAGTTGTTGTTGTCGTTATAGTTTGTGAAAATAGCTTATCTGCCTTTAAGTTATAGGTCTCAAAGTTGCGAAAATGAAGAAAGTTGTGTTAATTTGGCGGTCAACGTAAACAATTGTCACTCAAATAATATGTATCATATTAGAAATATTATAAAATTTAGGAAACTCTCCAATTTATAAAAATCGTCATAGAATTCGACATAAACATGTTTATAGAGAAAATAAGATGGCGAAATATATATAATTTATGTAGCTGATTTCACATAATGGGATAATCCCTTTTAAGGTATTGTTGTTGTACATTAGTTTGTGGAACAAACATTGATGGCCTGATTGAATATCGACCCTGATTTGTTGATGCTGCAATTCATAGGATTTTACTCATTTTAGTATTGACAGCATATATAGAACCATCTTTGTACATACATTTATATAATTCGAATATTAACTCTTAACTGTCATACAGTGTACAGAAAACGAGTAAAGTATTGGTAGATAAAATCAATACGAGCAGAATATAATGCCAAAGTGTCAATATGGATAAACCGAAGCCATCCAAGCCCTTGAAAGTTTCACTGCCAGCTACCAATGCTGCACACAGCAAATCCCAAACATTAATTCTATCCTTTTTGGATATTTATAGTCCAAAAATCTCATCAAACGTGCACCCAATGCAACTTTTACTTTGAGTTGAAAACGTTCTTGAGTTATAGATCGAGTGCAGAATTTTATGGCAGAATTAACTCAAACTGATCATGATCAAGCAATCCCAGCTGCAAGGAGGCCAACACCAGTGGAAGATGTAGAAGAAATGAGTACACCGGATATTCATAATGTTGCTATGAAACTTCAAAGGGCTAAGAAGGCTTATGAAATGTATGCAGAAAATCAAGAGAAACCCTCAAGGGGAGAAGTTTTTGGATGGTATTTTTATGGGCTTTGCTCATATTTCATTCACACAGTTCTTGTTCCTATTATGTTCCCCATCATCATTGGCCAAACCTTGCCTAAACCACCAGAACCTCAGCAAGGTTGGCTTAGAAGCTACAAGGGTTTTGAGTGCAAGGAGAAGCAAATGCAACTGTAAGTCATTATAATCTGATTCATTTGATCATCATGTTGGTGAGAAGCATTTTAAAGTTGTGAAAATTCAGCTATGTTTCATGTTATAATTACTCAATAACATGTACAATTCACATACATGCATGGCTTGGTAATCTACTCATAGACATAATAACCTAGTGGTCAGGAGTTAGCATTCCGACCTCTAAATCTAGAGTTCAAGACCGAAAGAATACATGTGAGGGTGTGTGTTAAAAAAAACAAAAAAAAAAATGTACAATTTACATGCATGGCTTGGTAATCTACTCATAGACATAACAACTTTCGTTTTCTTCATTTTTTTTCTTTGGTTCTTAACATTGAAGATTGAACAGCAAACTGAATCCACAAAAAGCAATCTAAAAGGCAAAACTAGAAAAATGACAAAGGACAAAATGTAGATTGATCAGAATGTTGGCAAGAATCTATTAAGTTAATGCACAAATCAGTTCCTTTAGCAGCCATATATGTATTTCTTTATTGTGGCATGCCACATTGTATGGTTCACCCAATCAATTGATGTGTCCTGTTTGTACAGATAATCAGCTTTGAGACTATCAATTATCAATCCAAAGTACTCTATTACTAAATGGAAAAGATTAGCTTATATACAAGAAATTCCTTCCATATTTTGTGTGTCTACTTTAACTTGTTTTCTATACTTCCTACGTAGATTCTATCACCAAAAATGCTAGTGTACTCATCAGGAAAAGGATAGGAAAACAAGCCAAATTTATCGTGTTTCAATTCTTAATCCAATTCCAGGTATCAAAGCTTAATACATCGCTCGATCAAAATCGGCAATGTTGAATTATCTTCATTAGAGTGGACTTCAGTTGCTTGGGTGTTGGGACTAATTCTTACAGCACCAATACTTTCAATTTTCTCAATCCACCTTGATCAACGCCAAAACCAACAATTGATAGCCGGTGCAATAACAGCATTTGGTGCTCTCTTCTGCCTTCCTGCTGGATTTTTCAACACAAGATGGATTTTTCCACCATACATAGCTGCCATTATTATAGCCAGCACCATCGGCACTGCCTTTCATTCTCGCCACTTAGGCCTAATGGTACGAGGATTCGTTGGTTCCTCCATTAGAAAAAGCAGTTTTCCTCGTCGAAGAACCGTGGCTGGTTTACTTTCAGTTTATTCCACAGCTGCTGGATGCATTGGCGCTGCCACTATCTCTGCCTTCATGTATTTCATGCTCAGAAAGTCGGATATCTTCACTGCTTTGTGGGTTGTGTCAATCTTTAGCGGCCTGATTTGGCTCTCTGGCACAGTCCAAATCTTCATTACTACAAGAACTAATGCAACCACAGATTCATCAACAAATTCCAACCCCATATCCCACATCATTTCCATATTCAAGTACCCTCATGCAGCTGGAAGCATAGCTGGGGTGTTCCTTTCATCCTTCACAACAATGTGCCTTTTCACAGGAGGAATGCTTTATTCAGTAGGAGACCTTTGCCTCCAAGAAAAACAGATATTATATCTATGGCTAATATATTTCATTTTCCCTCTACTTTCACTTCCATTATCGCATCATTTTCAGCGAATCATAAGGGCTGATGCAGTGAAAATGCAGCTTTTAGGCTTCTTGTTAGCAACAGCAACGTCAGGATTTGGATTCTATTTTCGCAAAGAAAATTGGAAAGCCCCATATGTGCTATTATTTTCTGCTGTTCACAGTACTTCCACAGGTTTATTATATGCGTTTGGAAGAGTGCTCTTGTTAGATTGCTCTCCATCAGGCAAAGAAGGGGCATTTTCTTCATGGTTTTCATGGATGAGAGGTTTAGGCATATGTGTTGGTTTTGCATTTGCATCAGCCATTCCTGGAAATGTGCAAAGATCTTTCGGGATTTCATTTATCGCTGCAATTCTTGGAATTTTGATCTTGATCTTTGGAAATATTGATAATTTCAGAGGAGCAAAAGCAGCTGGACATATTATTGATCAACATAGCCAACTGGGCTCACCAGTATTGCATGGCATTGTTACCAGGGATGTTGAAGTGAAGGAACAAATGATTGAAGATGCATCCTTTCAAGAAAAAATTGAAGTTTGAATTTCTTTTCTCTCTTTTTTTTCTTTTTTTTTTTTTTTTGGGGGGGGGGGTGGGATTTTGGATTCTGTTTTTGTTTTTTTTAGAATTTGATTGAATAATTTTTTTGTTAACCATCCAATTGCAAACATATATAGAAGCAAAATAATTACAACTTTTGCTTTTCATTTTTCTTGTTTTTAATTTTCTAGATTATAGATTACAACTAAACTTGTATTAAAATTATCGTAAATTGCAAAATATCACTATCGACTATAATTGTGTTCTAATATAACCTTCAAACTTTCAATTTCGATATTTTATATCTTTAGACTATTTTATTTTAACCACATTTTCGTACAAAAGAGATTTCACCTCATTTGGTAAAACAAGAAATAACGTCACTTCAAACTTTGAACTCCTTTTAGCCAAAATATCCGGGCAAGATATATAAGATCGAACATTGAATATTAGTTGTATGTTCATCAAAATTATTTATGGAAATTAATTTGAAAGTGCTTGAAAAATGAAAAAGGAAGTATGAGGTTAAGATTATTGAATAAGAAACATAACCCTTCAAAGTTTATTTTATTTAACTAATATTTGGCTTAGTTTTACCAACCAAAAGTGCCAAATGTTGCTAATTGGGAGAAAATTAATATTTTTGGCAATAAATATGTACTTAATAAACAGTTTTCTAGCAGGAATATGTGACCGAAAATCTAGTCTTTTTGGTTGACTAAATATAATTTTTAAAACCCAAACTTTTGGCTAATAACAAGGAAAATATTACATTACCAATGACATTCCAGAAAAATTATATGCATTTTTTTACCAAATTTATGTCATGAAAAAGATCTCATATAACTTCAAATTAATTTACAACTGATTCTATGACAGCTAATGCTGTCTTTTTTGGAGGTTTTGTGTCCATTAATTTCTTCAACTAATAATGTCAATGTGTACAAATAAATACCATGCATGCATGGCTTTTAACATTTCATGCACCATTGAAGAAATTATTTTCTTCTTTGTTGTTTCATAAATCTCTCCAAAACAAGGTTCTTTCCTTGGCCTTGTAATTGAACTTTGAAATCCATCAAAGTTGTCATGAATTTCTCTTCTTAGATTTTCTTTTCCCCTTTCATTGAAAGAGCTCAAAAGAGAGGGTTTTGTTCAACTCAAAGAAGAAGAAAGATAAAAAACAAAATCTGACATGAATATGGCTTCCAAGAAAAAATTTCTGCCAATTCCAATGTCCTCCTCCAATGCCTCAAAAACAAGGTATGTTGATCATTTTTATGTAGATACTTTGAATTCAAAATACAGATTAATTTATATGAAGTTGTGAACCTTCAATATGATCAACAATGTGTTTAACAATTTAGCATGGAGATGAATACAATGCTTTTCCATTTCCTTCTATTTCATCTACACCCTTGAACACTAAAAGAAAGGATTTTTTGTTTTGGACAAGAAATTATTTTTCCCCTATCAGCTAAGAATGAATAAACAAATTAATGTTTTGGATTGGAAAACATTGTGTACTTCTTCATTGGCTGTAGCAGACTAATAATTTTTTTGGCATTGAGCCTAATTATTACCTAAATGAAGCATCAAGAACAATGTGAGTTGCTTAAATAAGAAAATGGCCTTTTTTTTTTTGTTGCTAGTTTAACACACATCGTTTCCTTCCAACTGAATATGATACCCAAACCATTAAGTTTAAATGAACTTAATTTGTTGAGTTTGTTTCTTTAAACTTCTTGTAATTTTCTCTCAATGGTAATATACAAAGATTATTTCATACATTTCTAAATATTACAACAACAACTAAGCCTTTATTTCACTTAGTAAAATCGGCTATAAAGATCACATTTCGCCATTGTGACTCTTATCTAAACTCATTTGCTCATTTCATTGAGACTCTTATTTACATATCCAAATCATTTTAAACGTATGTGTTTCTTTTATTTTTGACACGCACCACATTGCAATACACAAGTATTTAAGTGTTTAGTAATCACTATGATTATAGATAATTAATGAACATTATTCACAAATCAAAAGTCAATATTGTGTGATATTCATCAAATTTCTGCCTAATGACACTTAAATGATCACCTCATATGATTAATAAACCATGCAATGTTCATTCAATGCAGGAAATATACCCTTGTGTTCAACTTTTCTTCTCATACTTAATTTGTTTTACTCACACATTTGTGAAACTCTTAACCAATGCAACATTCATCATCATGATCAGATGGAAGGGATCATTTTCCAGCAGCAAATCCACCATTGTTGCAGCCCTCATGCAAGTAGCTCTCCTTCATCACATCATTGCATTTCTCTTGATCATTCCAAGCACGAACGGTTCGGCACTATCACCATCCACGACAGTTACCATATCCAACAGTCACTCAAAAATTCTAACAGTGAGATGCTTTTCATTCTATGACAAAGATGGTCCAGGTCGAAGACATTTACAACCCAAAGAAGTCTTCAACTTCATTGTCAAACCCAATAAATTCTTCCCATCAACAACCATGTTCAACTGCTCAACCAATATGGGAGTGTTTGTTGCTTACAGATTTGACTATAGTTGCAGTCGCGAACCTAGTACTACCTGCGAATGGAGATTCGATGAAACGCAAACGTACCATAAAACTGATAATGGCACTTGGGAAGTCATTGATTTTCACCCCAACTATGAATCTCTTGGAAGAGGGGGTGTTGTCAAAGGATATTTCACTAATAAATAAGATTGGAGTTTATTCTAAAAAAACCTCAAACTATGGTCCGATTGCAAAATACCTCCTGAACTTTTAATTTTAGCACTTTACCATCCTCTACATATAATTATAACTTTTTCCTAGCAAATTTTTATTTTTAAAGTATTTTTCAAAATACATCACATTTCTCGAGTATATCGGGAACTCTAACAAACTTAACAAGAACAAAAATTATCTCCTCAGTTGTATTTATACCAATTAGGTTAAAAATGTAGCACATTATAAAAGATTATGTTGAGCGTGGTAAAATATTAAAATTAAAAATTCATGGGATATCTTGCAATCGAACCATAGTTTGATGTTGTTTTTTGCAATTAACTCTTAAGATTGTGACCCCTAAAATTATTTTAATTAT
Organism: Ophiorrhiza pumila; assembly: GCA_016586305.1. Classification (NCBI taxonomy): domain Eukaryota; kingdom Viridiplantae; phylum Streptophyta; class Magnoliopsida; order Gentianales; family Rubiaceae; genus Ophiorrhiza; species Ophiorrhiza pumila. The sequence goes on along the minus strand of BLIW01000008.1, from coordinate 32,063,108 downwards.
TCTTGGAGGGCTATATTATATATGGATAGAAACAGTGCTGCACTTCAAAAATAGAAATGAGAAGTTTTTATGGAATTGTGTGTTTGTTTCATTGTTCCATTAATATATATAGTAACAATCACATAAATATTCAGAAAGTTTAATTGCAGCCCTTATAGGATTATTGATGTAATCTAGGTGTAGGAATAATTTCACTCAATTTTGTGGGATTTTAGCCACACGTTGAGTGAGTTTGGTGATTTATACATAGAACTTGAAGTTTACAGATTGCGAGTGAAGTAATTAATTAAGAATGACCAAATGGATCAAAATTAAGCTCATTTTTGTATGCTCCTTTAAATTTAATAAAAAGGATTCACACTTGCATTACTACATGAGTTTCAGACCGTTTACCATTATTTGTACTATCCTATCTAGGCCACACAGATTTGGTTTCAGAAACATTGTTACACAAAATAAAGATACAATGTACGTACTATTTAAGTATTTTACAGAAAACTATCCTATTAATTTGCACTTGTACATCTCAATATCTCATGATCCTGTTGAGGTTTTGTTCAAAGGATATTATTTAGTATTTCATTTCCAAAGGGATTTTGCAATTTCAGAAAATTTGTATGATGACTGTAGTTAGTCATTCAAGGAGACAAATCAAAAGAAGGGCAGCCAGTAAGCCCCAGCAGAAATGTTTTACATTAGAGTTCTGAAAAATGAAATTATGGAACAAGAGTGTACCAAGCAGACAAGAAAGAGGCCTTCTTTCAAGCAAAAACAGAAGCATAGAGGGACCTGAATGGTTCAGCCACGAAAGTTGAGTTTCTTCATCACTTTTGCATATGCCAAAGGGACTGTACCAGGCCGTCTGAGCCTACGCCTTGCTTTCTTAGACTGCATAAATAAAGGATCATCATGTTATAAACAAATGCAGAAATCCAATAAACCATCAGCAGGAAGGTAACAATAATATGTAGACTGTAGTTGGTGTTTAGATTCAATAAGCGGAGAAAGAGGCGACAAAATAATCAGCATGGCACCCCTTTTGTACATCAAGTACTGCTGACACTTTTTCCACAGTAAATACTACGGCTATATGCAAATTTGCTCAAAAGAAACAATCACGCAGGGAGTTGTAAAAGTAATTAGGACCAATATGCCGAGTATGTAAAGAAAATTCATTTATTCCACTTGGGGTAAAATACAATTCTAAAAGAAGGGAAAATACTTCAACTCCAATATCCTATTGCATTGGCAATAAAAACCACAATTAGCTTTCTCAAATCATTCATGACTGGAACTTAGAAACAAAGAAACGAAACCACAATAGAAGCAAAAATGAACATCTAATAAGGGCCCTGCACATGAAACTATCACCATGTCTCTTGTCAGTTGATGGCAAAGAAACAAAGCCCATTTTTTTTCATTTCCCAAAAAATTGGTAGATAACTTTCAAAGTGCAACTACTCCTTTGTTGCAATCTTCCACACTTCACAGTAAGAAGCTCATTCAGAGAGCAATTCTTCCCTTCCTCAATTAGGTCAACAGATAATGTTCTAGTAATGCTTTAAGTAAATTTGGTTATGCCTTGACTTTTTTCCAGACAAAATTTTGAAAACTCTGCGTTTCTTCCCTCTTTATGGCCGTGGTTGCACAGTGAATTCGTTTTTAAAGTTTTTTTTTTTTAAAACCAAGGGAGAGAGGGAGAGAAGACGAGGTTTGATGGGCTTGCTGCTGCAGTATTCAACGAACGAAAAACAAGAAACAGAAAAAAGGGAAAAAGAGAAGGCAGGAAAACTTTAAAAGGTTATGCCAACTTTGTAATTAAACTAGCTAAGGGCAAATGTGAGCAGAAGGCGATCCCGCTCAATGCTAAATGTGTAGTAAAACAGAAGTCAGGACTTCTTCAAATAGCGAAAGAAACATGAATCATAAAACTCCAAGGGAGATACTAGAAGACTTCTCCTATGCCGTGTAGCTTTCCCATACATACACAAGGTAAAATCCACAACCTTAAGAATAATATTTGCATCAAGGCTTTCCAAAACCCCCCAACACAATTCTCTAGATATTTGCTTTCTTTTTCCCTAGATCGCACCCACTAATGATGCATTACACAGTATCATGTCTAACGGGTCTAGGATCAACTCCCATGGGACAGTCCTAGTAATGGAATATCAGAAGGCAATGACTTCCTCTTTCACAATGCATAAAAGTAACACTTTCACCCTTCCTTTTTTCACCAAAAAGCATCACCATACTCTTTAAAATTTGATTAAAAAAGATATTCACATAAACCAGTTTAATTTTTATCACATCATATATTTTACTATATGACGGTGCATTCAAAAACATATATTTTACCATATGAAGGTGCATTCACAGGTATAATATACAAAACAAACCAATTAACTAAGTCTACAAAAAAGCAGAACATCTCACTAGTTAGTAAAACTATCTCAACTGGGAAAAAATAGCTTTCATTTCTAGTTTCTCTTCAACAGTTATTTCTCTAGGAAATTATTAATAAAAGTCACCAAGTCTAGACCTTGAGCTGCAATAAAAGTTGATGGCATGAAGGCTTATGATACATGGGGATCTCTTTTTCTGTTTATGGAATTTTTGCAGTTCCCTGAGAAATTCATCTCCTGGATTAGAAATGCAATCACTTCAGAAAGATTCTCAATTTATCTGAATCTTTGATTGGTTATTTTAAGAATGAAAGGGGTTTGAGACAGGGAGAGCCATTATCTCCACATCTTTTTCTTATTGTAATATAATTGCTCCACGTGGCTGCTTAATTGGAACAATCATCAAGCTGGTTGTAAGTTCAAGTTATTGCAAAAATAGTAGGTCATCTTTAACAAGCAAATAATGCTAAAAGGTATCGCACGTCAAGCTTCAAAGATTTTCAATTCTAATACTAATACTTTAAATGTGAAGTCACGGACCTTTAAATGTGCATTGTGCCGCTTCCCTTCCTTCCAACGCCTAATCTGCCCATCATTCATTACTCTAAATCTCCCTTTAAATGACCTTATCAGCAGAGAGCAATAGATTATTAGCTTTACTCACATGTTCAAGTGAGTACATACAACTATGTGAAAAATACATGTGTTTGCACGTGAGCACCGATATACATACGAATAACATTTAATTTTGATTTTCTTCACTTTGGAAACAATTGGAGTCATTGGCTTCCTACTCTTTAACTTTCGTTTCCTCTGTTTCGCAGTGATGTACCGCACTTGCAAAAGCTAAAAAGAACAAAAGAACTGAAAATATGAGAATTTGCTCATAGAAGAACAAACTAAAGAACCATAAAGAAAAATCCAAAAACATACTCCCAAACATCAACTATGCGAAAAGTCATAACTTCCAAGTTCCAACCATTTATCCCGCATTTTTCTGGTTGGTCCTTTTCATAAAAAAATAATCAAGCAGAAAAATCTGACCTAACTTATCATAATCGATTAGTTAACATGTTGTTTATCCGTATTCTGAAAACACAGGAAAAAATTATTGGCTTTTCAAATTATCTATCGACCCGTAAAAAGATTCAGCAAAAGACAGCAAACAAAACCCACAATCTGTTTTAAACAAGATAACAATACTTTGCCTACACATAAAATTGACAAACTAGCAAAGCACCCAAGAAAAAGTGTAAAAATTGGTTAACCTTCAACATATTGCAACAAAATAAAAATGATGACTACATTAAAAAAATATATAACAAACATATATTCACCCTTCCTAGTGTAAATTCTATCCCATTTCGTAACTAAAGAATAAAAATGCTTAATAACAACATGGGCTATTTCATTCAAGATTATGGCTCCAATAAGAAACATCAATTACATGTATTAACAATAACCACAATGAATTAACTTTCAGCTAACTTTACCAAAAAAAAAAATCCACCTTTACTACAAATTTCCAAAACGAAAGATTAAAAGAAAAAAAATATATGATAATTGAAACAAATTAGGAAAAGGGTCATCATTTTTCAACTTACAGACAGAGGAGAGGGGTTTGAGCTTGAGGGGTGAGGAATTTGAAGGGCATTTTGCAGGGTTTTAAAATTTGGGGAAATTACAGAGTCAGTGGTGGATTTGTTGAGTAAATTAGGAACAATGTAGAGGGTACGTCGGGAAATTGAGGAGGTGAAAAAGGGATTTTGTGAATTTGCAGACGAATGCAGTGCGGAAGAGAGTAACCGGAGCTTTGAGCACCATCTCTGCATCGTCTCACTGTGTGTGAATGTGTGTGTGTGTGTTTTCTTGGGGTTTTTCCAGTGGGGTTTTGTAATTCATCGGTTTTCTTTTTTTTTTCCTTTTTTTCTGTAAACTCCTGGCTTATACGGTTATACCACATTTTAGGCATCATTGAAATTTGAACCGATACCAAAATTAATTTTATGATTCTATAATCGAACTAAAAAATAATTTAGGCGGCTAGGTATTTTTAAATTTTATTATAAATTATTTTTTTTAAGATTTGTTGTGAGAAAATAATATTTTGGGAGTGTTTAGAATGAATGATTTTATTTTGTTAGAATTTGTATTGAAGATTTTTTTATTAATAAAAGTTTGAAATTAATATTTTATTAATTTATTTTGATGGGAATTGTATTAGAAAGAATTGTTTATTATTAAAATTTAAAATTTAAATTCAAATTTAATATTTTATTTATAAAAAATATTGTAGCAAAAATAATTATTGTAACATTATTTTTGTTTTTAAAATTTTGCTAAAAAAATTGAACAAAACAAATAACTCATTTTGCATTTATGAAATAAATTATTAAAATTTTTTATCTAATTTTATTTGATTTTTTCAATAGAAAGTATGCACTAGTATCTCGTTCAACCATGACATTTTTTTCATTTTTTATCTTAGTTTATTTGATTTTTTCGATTAAAGCATGCACTTGCATCTTGTTCAATAATTAAGCATATATATTTTTCGTTTAAAAGTAGATAAAAATAGACGAAAGAATCAATTTAGAGATAGCGTAAGTAATGCAATTGTATCAATTTACTTAGATGTGGGTAATGAAAAAAAAAAATCAATAAAATGTTATCATTTGTTTTTGCAATTTTTCCAATTTAGATTGGGTTCATTTGTGATGGATTCCAAAAATTTCATTCATTATCTTTGTTGACAATGCGTGCATTGATTATTATACTTTCTTTTCTCACACACTAGGGGTGGTAAACGAGCGAGCTACTCGCGAGTAGCTCGGTCAACTACTCGACTTGAACTCGGTTTGACCGAGTTCGAGTCGAGCTCGGAATACATATACTCGAGTAGCTCGCGAGCTACTCGAGTATATGTATATTTTTTTAATTTTTAATATTTATATTTATGTTTTAGTCCCTGTAGTTTAATAAATTATAATTTAATCTATTTATAATTATGTTTTAGTCTTTAATTTATAATAAATTATAATTTGACCTCATTAAATTTAAAAAAATTACAAATACATCCTATAATTTTTATAAAAAAAAAATAAAAAAAAATAAAAAAATAAAAAAAAATAAAAATCGAGCTCGATCGAGCTACTCGCGAGCTCGATTACCCTTTGTCGAGCTCGAGTCGAGCTCGATTATTGAAGTTCGATCGAGCTCGAGTACCCCTTTTTTTCAAAATAGAGCTACTCGATTAGGGGTGTACTCGAGCTCGACTCGACTCGATTACACCCCTATCATACCCTATTCAACTTCTATCAAAAACCAAAGAATGTCTCATTCACTGGTAGAGTTAAACTATTCTTGCAAGTTATTGATGAGTTAAACTTGTAGCAAAATTGTAGAAGAGGAAGATTTGATGATTTTGAACTATCTCAAAATAATAACATAAAATCATAAATAGTCAATAATATGTTTTATGCACGTGGTACAATATATGCTTTTTCTAAAATTTATATGTGTATATTACCCTTGATTTATTTAAGATTTATTTATTTATTTCGTTAGTTATGTGAAATATATTATGAAAGTAATATTCCTTTTAACCTTTCATAGTTGGCAAATTTTAGATTCTTTTATGTTATAAAAATATCCAAAATAAAAATAATTTATTAAATGAGTCAAAATCTTTAGGTGTACTAATTCAGTTTTTGATATTATCCATATAACTATTTTAAATTGTAAAATTCTTTTTTATTTATAACTTATATTTTTCTTTTTAAATGATTATAATAATGAATAAAATTTATTTAATTACAAACCATTTATATTTCAATAAAAATTTTATACACAAACTAAAAAAAATAAAAGAATTCGAAACCAGAACCGTAAACTTTTGGTTCTCTAAGGAACTGGATAGTTTTAGAATCAAAATTGGAATATGTATTCAAGATATTCAAAAAAAATATTTTTTTGATTTTTTTTTTCTTTCTTTTGAGGGATGTGTAATTATAAGAGACCGTCTAGCCATACGAATTCAGGTGCAAATGATAATTTCATTTGTCAAAATGATTTATAGCTAAATTATAAGTTTGAGCACTTATAATAAATTCTTTAGTTTAATTTAATTCACTTCCTTTATGCCGTTATTAGGTAGTAATTTCCTCGGTTTTTTCTTCTTTTAGTAAATCTTGAGAATTTAATTCACTCACTTTATGTCGTTATTACATAGTAATTTCCTCCATTTTTACTTCTTAAATCTTGGGAGACTGTTTTTTAGAATATATTTGATTTTGAACGTTAAACTAGCAAGAGATTTCATCATTTATCTAGACATTTCATCATTTATCTAGACGCATTAGAAATATCCTACTAGTAAATAATTTTCATTTCCAGTAAATAATTAGAACCATAGTCTTTCTTTTATGCCTCAAATGTGAAATACTTCTATGGGCAACAAATGTAAATTTTTATTGTGATATAATGAAAGTAATCTACTATTTTATTATCGTATTAAACTCCCAAATTGTATATATGTAAAGAATGTTTTTTTTTTCGAATCTGCAATTCCCTAACTAGTAAAGATTCATATACTATTTGATCTATACTCTTTTATGGAGTTTGTAAAAGATTTAAACTATTTTGTGCATACATATGGCGCATAGAAAATAGAAAATAATCCGTTCAAGAAATTAGAAAAAAACTATAAAAGAAAATATGATATATTTAGATATAAATAAAAACATTCATATATATAGAACACAATCCTCATAATATCACCCACTTTATAGGGTTGGATAAAGATTTAATTGTTGTTGTTATATAGTTTTTATTTAAATTTGTAAACAGTTTTATATATGTAAATAACATTAAGGAGAACATCTTGTCAATTTTTTGTTTAAATCGAGTTATTATTTTGTAAGCCTTCAACTCTAAAGATAAACTTCTTACTAGTTTTCAATTTTGGCTCCCTAAAAATTGGGGAACAATCATGATTTTCACTAATAGCTAAATATTATTAAGGAATAAGGATGATTTTTTTTTTTAATTTTTTTATGGCTGGATCAAGTTTCAACAAGGAAAAGCAATATATTTTTAGAGAAATGATGGGTGAGTGAAATTCTGGAGTGAAAAATTGGAGTGACTGACGTGGCAGTGATAAAAAGACAAACTTATCCCTTACCCATTAGGGTTCACTCATCATTTGGTTAGGGTATTAATTTGTATTTTTATCACTGCCACGTCAGTCACTCCAGAATTTCACTCCCCATATCATTGATCATATTTTTAGGGATGTACTTTTCATTATTATTACGGTATTACCCATATAAGGCTTACACCTAATATTCCTTTTTATTTCCCTTTTAGTAATTTTTTTTTAACATGAAAAGGGTTAAAACAAGCCATAGCGATGTTAAAATAAGGGAAAGTACAAAAAAAAAAAAAAGAGATTAATTAATTAATTGATTTTACTTTTATTTACTTTTGTGAAAAAGTAAACCAGAAAAAAAAATCAATTATTAAAAAAAGGAAAATGTTTGTTCTAAATTAAAACAATCGACCGATGTAATAATACTCGAGTTACTAACCTAACCCAAATTAAGCCATTTCACCACCAATGATAATCAGACACGTATGTTCGAGAAAGCACCTGATACGTTTAATTAGTGTTTCCCTTTAGTCACAGATAAGTTACTTTATCTTTTCTCCAGTCATTAAGAATTTAAGACATCACTTTACGATGTCCAGTGGTAATATATGACTGAGAGAAAATGCTAAACACATTACACATGACTGACATGCCTCCTGCGATCCTATAAATAGGAAAAAATTTCACACGCACTCACACACTAAATGTTAATATAAATACTGAAAGAGAGAGAAAATTGATAGAAAAAAAAAAAAAAAAAATCTAGAAAGCAAAGGGAAGGAAAGCGCACAGCTGAAGTAGTGGGTGGTGCTTTGTAGAGGACTACTGGAGGGTTCTTTGTTTGTTTGTTTGTTTTTTTTTTTTTTTTTTTTTTAAATCTGAGAAAAACCCTACCTTTTTCCAGCATCATTTCAAGTAAGCAGCCTCTTTCATTTCTTTAAAAATGCGTTTTTTTTTTTTTTGGGTTTTTACTTCAATTTTGAATCGACCCAGATCTGAGAAATAGGTTGTTTTGCTTTTATTCATGTGGGTTTTGTGAATTTTTAAGAGAATTGTGTGAATCTTAATGGAGGAAAGTAAGGATGGGGGGAATTTTTAACGTGATATTAGAATTATGGGTTTTGTAAGTGTTGTTTTTGTTGTTAATTGGAAATGGGGTTTTTGTGGAATTTACTGGGACTTTTTTTTAAGGAAGTCGATGTTCGAGAAATAATAATCTCTGGATACGGTATTCCGTGTAGAAGTGAATTTTGTGATGCATTAATGTTAGAGTTTTCAAAATGAACGAAGAAGAGGTGTTTTTGTTTGGGTAATTGATGTTGAGGGAAAGATGATGGCTTTCTTTACATGCATTTAATGTGTGGTATTTAAGTTCAAAATTTCAGGTACTTTGTGGGGAAATTCATTGCTAGTGTATTCTGCATTTTCATGTTAACGGTCCTTGAATTTTGAATATTTGTGGGTTTTGCTTATTTTTTATCGTCTCATAATTTGATTAATCTATGAATGATTTATTTGTTGGGACTTGGGAATATTTCTTAGTTCTTTAATTGAAGTGAATTGAACTGGGTATTTCTTTTTTCAGTCTGATTTTATAGGAGAAATCAAGCATTGGTCCTTGTATTGTCGAGAGCAAGGAAGTTTAGCCTCATAAAGAAATTGGTTGACTTGCGGAGAACTTCGTGCTATTTCAAACTTCATTCTTTGTTAATAACAGAAATTTGCACTGGAGTGGTTAGGGTTACCGGGTAGTGTTACTATGTCATCCTTGAGTCGAGAACTGGTTTTCTTAATACTACAGTTCTTGGATGAAGAGAAGTTCAAGGAGACAGTCCACAAGTAAGTACTATTTATATATCTGTTTAAGAATAAATTAATCGTGTTGATTTTAGTGTCTACCTTTGTTGAAATTGATCTGAACTGGGATGGAATGTATCTTCTTAGTTCATCTGTCTGTTATTATACCTAAGAGTGATGACAGTGATGATGAATAGCAGCCCCGACTTATAGATCACACACATACTCATACATTTTGAGTGAAAGAAATAATGGTTATGAAACTGGTAAGTGTCTCTTTCCTTATGGAGAAGGGTAAGAGAATATTTGCCTTTTGTTAAAATAGGTTTTTGATTATACAATCTATGAATAATATATGTATCCTTTATGAACAGATAGATGACTATGCAGTTCATGCATTTGAAAAATTATGGCATGCTTGCTTCAGGTCTATTCTAGAGTAATGCTGTTACATCGTATTATTCAGGTTGGAGCAAGAATCTGGTTTCTTCTTCAATATGAAGTACTTTGAAGATCAAGTTCAAGCGGGTGAATGGGATGAAGTTGAACGTTACCTTAGTGGATTCACAAAGGTTGAGGACAACCGCTATTCAATGAAGATTTTCTTTGAAATAAGAAAGCAAAAATATCTTGAAGCTCTTGATAAGTAAGGTTTTATATCACGAATAACTGGGAATAGTTGTGTCTGGGTAAGTTGAAGCATTTATGATCAATCTGCGTCTTAATATGCAGGAATGACCGAGCAAAAGCAGTTGAAATTCTTGTGAAAGATCTTAAGGTGTTTGCATCTTTCAATGAAGACCTCTTTAAGGAAATTACCCAATTATTAACTCTTGAGAATTTTAGGTAACGAGATTGAGCATTTGAATCATAGCCTTTTTATCAGTTCCTTTCAAGCCTTCAATTTTCTTGTGGTATTGTTCTAGGCAGAATGAGCAGCTTTCAAAATATGGGGACACAAAGTCGGCACGAACTATTATGCTGGCTGAACTAAGAAAGCTTATAGAGGCAAATCCATTGTTCCGTGATAAGCTCACATTTCCTTCATTCAAGGCTTCGAGATTGCGCACGTTGATTAATCAGAGGTTATGCCAATTCCTGTTTCTTAGGATCTGTCTTTTATCAGATGTAGACCTCTAAAAACATCTTTATGTGTCGGCTTCTTGTATTTTAAGTGTCATCTGTCTACTTTTTCTGTTTTGGTTATTGCTTTTAGCTTTTGAAAGCTATCGAGTTATTGCTTTCTGCATGCTTCCTGCTTATCTTAGTGAGGTAACCTTTCTCAAACCGTTCTTTTCCTGCAGTCTTAACTGGCAACATCAACTTTGTAAGAATCCCCGCCCAAACCCTGACATCAAAACCCTTTTCACTGATCATACATGCTCTTCTAGCAATGGCACTCGTGCTCCTCCACCCACTAATAGTCTACTTACTGGACCTGTGCCTAAACCTGGGACTTTTCCACCTCTTGGAGCCCATGGTGTAAGTTCATTTTCTATTCTCTGTATTTACTGTTGAATTGTTTATTATTTGGCTTCTCACTTCTCAATCTGTTTTGTTGCAGCCGTTCCAACCTGTTGTTTCTCCTTCTCCAAGTGCTATTGCTGGGTGGATGTCAAATGCTAACCATCCTATACCTCATGCTGCTGTTGCAGCAGGTCCTCCTGGTATTGTTCAGGCACCTGGGGCAGGTCAGTTTCTAAATCTACAGCTGCTATCATTTAGAAGTTGATTTAGGTAGCTTGACTATAAGTGTCGCATGTAATGTTTTCAGCTTCATTTCTGAAACACCCAAGGACTCCACCTGGTGCTTCTGCAATGGACTATCAAACTGCTGATTCAGAGCATTTGATGAAACGTCTTCGTGTCGGCCAACCAGATGAGGTTTTGATAGATAAACTTTATGCATTTCTTTCATTAATATGATTCTATTGATTTACATTCCTGTTGTTTTATTTCCATAATAAGTCCTTTTCAAATTTTCATCCGACATGCTAATACCAACAAATTTCTAGGTGTCCTTTTCTGGTTCAACTCATTCTCCCAGTGCTTACTCACCAGATGATCTTCCCAAAACTGTTGCACGTAACCTCAGCCAAGGATCTAATGTTATGAGCTTGGACTTCCATCCTCAGCAACAGACTTTTCTTCTAGGTTGGTTCTTCATAAATCTGTTTTTACTTGGATTAAACTTATCAATGACAAAGTTCTTTCTGTGTTTTTGAATGAACCAAATTCAAATATCCATAAAGACAGATTAAAGTAGCTCTGTCGATCTCCTAAGCTCTAAGTGTAGTATTGGATACTTTACCTTGTAGTTGGAACAAATGTCGGTGACATTAGCATTTGGGAAGTTGGTTCCCGAGAAAGGTTGGCTCATAAAAATTTCAAGGTCTGGGATATATCAAATTGTTCAATGCAGTTACAGGTGTGTATTACGATGCTTTACTGGCTGTGGCTCTTTAAATAAGGTTTTCTGTTTTAGGTAATGAATGCCATTGGTTACTCCATATATTCATTTTAAATCTACAAAAAGCTTCAGACAGCTTTGGTGAAAGATGCTACCATCTCCGTGAACCGATGCATATGGGGCCCAGATGGATCTATACTTGGTACTTCTCATGATCTACCACTGTACTGGACCATGTAATTCAAGAAAAATTTGATTTAGCTGATGTTTTGCATTTAATAATCAGTAATATGATTTTCTAGGTGTGGCCTTTTCCAAGCACATTGTTCAGATGTATACCTACAATCCAGCAGGTGAACTGAGACAGCACTTGGAAGTAAGTTTGTTTTGGATACTATGTGTGTGAATTTTCGTGAAGGAACATACAAATGTTTGTACCAATGATTCTTTGCTTTTCTAGATTGATGCTCATACTGGCGGTGTTAATGACATTGCTTTTGCTCATCCTAATAAGCAACTGTGTGTGGTGACATGTGGAGATGACAAGACTATCAAGGTACTAATTGTCCAGAAATTGATTTGTTGACTGTTTCTTTATATGTGTATCCATTCTTATGAATCTATAAGAAAAGATATGTTATATTTAAATATAAATGAGAAAATGAGTTTTGACAGTGCATGGTGCGAAGTGTGATCGATATGGCCGTTCAGTGGGATAAAGGCCTAGTTGTTGTTTAATCTTTTTGTGACAGGTATGGGACGTGGTGGCTGGTCGCAGGCTGTATACGTTCGAGGGCCATGAAGCTCCTGTATATTCTGTTTGTCCTCATTATAAAGAGAATATCCAGGTAAATCCTTTGGCCTTTGGGTAGTAGTCTGTTTGTTTTCTTTACAAGTTCTGGTTGCTAAAATCTGTATTGATCTCATGAACAATTTAAAGCATGGCTGTGGAAAAGAAGGTTTAGAACTTGATTATTGGAATTCTTTCATGTCAAACCATTAATGGTGTTCAACTTTGGTCTGCAGTTTATATTCTCCACTGCTATAGATGGGAAGATAAAAGCATGGCTTTATGATTGCTTGGGATCAAGGGTTGATTATGATGCTCCTGGACTTTGGTGCACAACAATGGCATATAGTGCTGATGGAACTAGGTTATTTCACAATCCCTATCCTGGTTTTTTGCTTGAATTCAATGTGATGATCTTCTTATATACAGTATATACCAAATTTCCTTCACTCTTGATATTTATTGAGTACCTTCTGTTTGTGTTTGTGCCACCGAAGCTGTAGTCGCTGCTGTAACCCGCAGTGTTGCATCTCTTGCACTACATACTTGCAGCATGAGACTCTTTTTAACTGATCATAAAATCTAATGAATTTGGATTTCTCAAGGTCTTTACTGCCAGCGAAGCGATTTATGTTCTATACTTAGGAATCACTTTTGGAGAAGCTAAACCGTTCGTGGCGTTTAATTTGTTAATCTGTAATCCAAATGCATTGTTCCCCAAATTATCTACTTTGAATGGGATTCAAAATGATTTAACGAGAAATTTATTAGTTTATTATGCTGTACAACATGTTAAATTTGGGGAAGTTCATGATGGCAGGACTTCCTATGGGTGATTTTAAAATTTTTTACTGAAAATTTTAACTTCTTTTCCTCTGTAAAGGGTGTTATTTTGACTTTAGGGATTCTTGCATGATCTCTCTCTATCTCTCAACAGTTAAATTCTCCTGCATTACAATTGTTTAACTTTTCGCAAAAGTTATCTCATATAGTCTGAATGGCAATCTTTTTGTGGTCGACATCTGGATTATTTTATCCCATTTTGCGGATCAGCAAGACGCGGACATAAAAAAAGGAAAGGGAAACGAAAATAATTTAAATCATTGATTCTAAAGGGTTTATATCGTGGCCTACTGTAATAGATTATGAGGAAATACAATTGAATTGGTGTTTCAGCTGAAAGAAAAGTATAAAATATTATAAAGAAGAATGGATTGTTAAAGTATTAAGCAACGAGGACACATTTATATTGAAAGAAAACTGAAAGCTTGTATGCATGGTTTGTGCGTGAGATCTGCAATTGGATTGAACTTATGGAAAGACCGATCCTTGAAATCATACTTAGTGACTGTATTTACTGCAATTTCTTTATGGACAGCGGTTAGTGTTTGTGAGATACCAGGATTGGTAGATTTGGTTTTGATGAAAAATTCCATATTTTTTTTTGTTTATTTTTCATGAAGTTTACTTCAGGATTGGTAGATACCACTACTTGACTTTTGTAACTATATGGGAAAGCAACTTGGATTAGTTAGATCAAGCTAAATTAAATGTCAATGGGCAACAAAGGTGCCAGCCGAAGGTATGCCCAAGTGGCAGAACACGCGTCATATTTGAAAGGGAGGAAAAAAGTCTAAATTACATGCTTTGTGCAAGAGTAGTTGGAAATGTATTCTACGTTTGCCATTCCTATGTGAAACGAAGAAAACACCAGTAATAGTCACAGTTGCACATTAAATATAGCCCATTTGAATATCTTTGCTAAGGAGCTAATAGTCACAGTAGCACGTTAAATATAGCACATTTGAATATCTTAGATAAAGAGCTACATGGATGAGTTCTAGAATTATGCACACACTTTTTGATAGCTTAGCCGCTAGTTAATTAGGCTGGGGCTACTTTGTAATGGAATTTATGGGACAGTTGTAATGGATCAGAGTTAATGGATTTGACTTGGTATTGGTATATCTTAGGAAACAGGTTATGCATACGAAACCAGACCAGCACAATTTGTGCCACTAATTAGGAACATGAAATCATGTGCATTGATGATTTCATAAATGATATGTTGTAGTGCAACGATACTTTGGTCGTGGCTATGAGTGTTGCTTAATTGTTCTGTCAATTGCACAGGAGTGGAACTTTGAATTTAGATTCCAATCTTGTCTACTTAAAATATTCCATCAAAATTGAAAATCTTTTCAGGTGAAAATTAGCACTTTCTGCTTCCTCCCAGTTATGTTCATTTTCAGCAGAAGCTCTAATTGGTTTTCCTCTGTCTCTCTTCCCACTCCTAGTGTTTTATAATCTCTTATTGCTGACAGACTGTTCTCTTGTGGGACGAGCAAAGACGGTGAATCGCACCTCGTTGAGTGGAATGAGAGTGAGGGAGCTGTTAAGAGGACATACTCTGGTTTTAGGAAGCGGTCTTTGGGCGTAGTGCAGTTTGATACTACGAGAAATCATTTCTTAGCTGCTGGTGATGAGTTTCAAATAAAGTTTTGGGACATGGACAGCAACAACATTCTAACTTTCACCGATGCTGATGGTGGATTGCCTGTAAGCGTTTTGCATTTAGAATGGCTTTAATATTCTCATCGAACATACTAGTTCCTGGGGAATTCGAAATTGTTCAATAATTTGTATTGTCTGTGTAGGCAAGTCCTAGACTACGATTTAACAAGGAAGGATCATTGCTTGCTGTTACAACAAATGACAATGGAATCAAAATATTGGCAAATGTAGATGGACAACGTCTGCTGAGGATGGTAGAGAGCAGCAGATCATTTGAGGGATCTCGTGGTCTTTCAGAAGCAGTCAATGTTAAAGTACTTATCAGTTTAGTGTTCTTTATGATTAGAAAATGGTCATGGTTTTATATGTTTCTTCGCATATTTTTTGCAGCCTGCAATTGCTGGTTCATTGGGACCTATACTTAATGTTTCTGCACCTGTTGCTCCAGTCCTTGAGCGTACTGATAGAATCCAACAGTCTTTGTCCATCGGAAATCTGGTAATTTTTTCCCGTTCATCTCTCTTTCAAGTTTGTTATTTTAATTTATGACTTTTATGGCTCTTCATCCATATTCTAACCTTGCCACTGCTTTGTTTTGGCTCCACATTATTTGGCCCATTTACAGGCTACCATGGAGGGCAGCAGGGTAGCTGATGTAAAACCGAGGATATCAGATAATGCCGACAGAATTAAAGGCTGGAAGTTCCCTGATATAGCTGAATCTGCTCAACTGAAGACATTAAGGTTGCCCGATACTCTTGCAGCAAGCAAGGTGCATAATAGATACTTTAGACTTCTTTGTACAGGAATTAAATTTTCATTTTTTTAGAAAGACATTCATTGAGTCAAAAATAACTTCTAGTTGGGTAATTTCTACTTGACTAGCAATATTGGAAATTATTTACTGCCTATTTGAATGATTGCTCTTGGATGTTAACCATTGTTACTGTTACAGCTTGTTTGGATTGATTGATTTGGATAGAAGCGAAGAGAAATACAAACTTTAATCTAGTTTGGGAATTCTAAGTAAGGAAAAGAGAAAATAATGGAGAGATAGGAGGATAGTTTTGTTAATGAGCTTTTCTCTCCATATATAGAGAGAAATGGGAAGTGAAACTTGTTCATGATCTTTCCTTTTAAATGTGGCTTTTTGCGCACTAGACACATGTCAAAATTTTCACATTAGTAAATGAAGATGCAATACGATTTATAACTAATCTTTTCTCTTCTTTCTCTCTATAATCTTTCAAACGACTCGTGAGAAAACTGTAAGCTCCTCTTATGTTGGTGTTTGCTTTGTGTTTTAAGCAGGTTTTTCTTTCTATATTTATCTATTCATTACTTGAATTGAGAAAGAAACATTGTGAACTGCAGGTTTTGCGCTTGCTTTACACAAATTCTGGTCTAGCACTTTTGGCGCTAGCCTCCAATGCTGTTCATAAGCTTTGGAAATGGCAGCGCAGTGAACGCAATCCTTCTGGAAAGGTTGGAATTTGAGTATTTAGCTTCCCTTTTTCTTTTCCCCTTCAGTTTATCCTTGTAGCTCTCTCCAATTATTTTGAATTGTTTGATTTGTGACTATTTTTTTGCTGTACCAGTCTACTGCATCTGTAACTCCACAGATGTGGCAGCCAACTAATGGGGCTCTCATGTCTAATGATCTGAGTGAAATCAAACCAGCAGAAGAGTCAGCTGCATGCATTGCTTTATCTAAGAACGATTCTTATGTCATGTCTGCTTCAGGTGGCAAGGTCTCTCTGTTCAACATGATGACATTTAAGGTTGGTTATTATCATTTTCTCCTTGTGTGATTCTCTTCCTGGGTTATAGTTCTACCTGTTTATGCTATATCTTTAAGTTTGCCCTCTTTCTATTTAGCGCTGCATTATGTGGTCTTTGCACGAACCTTTAGTGATTTATTGTTTAAGATAAGATGACTCAAATGCATACCTTTGAATTCTGGTCAGGTCATGACAACTTTCATGCCTCCACCTCCGGCAGCTACCTATTTGGCATTCCATCCTCAGGATAACAATGTTATTGCTATTGGAATGGAGGATTCTACTATACAGATATACAATGTTAGGGTTGATGAGGTAGATCTTCTTATATTTGTTGTGAGCCTATGAAAGTTATTCTATCATAATTGTCAATTTTACACAGCTTATTTCAAGTGCCCATATCTTTTAACACTTCATGGCATTTAGCAAAAGATGAGGATGCAGCTCTAGTATTCTCTGGCCATTGAAGTTTTGCTGCATTGTTTACATATTGTGCGTTGGTGTTACTGTTGAATTTATTCTTTGCCGTCTCAGACTATGGATTCTATTTCTACTTGTACTCATCGCAGTTGATCCTACATTATTTTGACAAACCCGTTTCAGAGCCTTTAAAGCTATGTAGCCTATTTAATATTTGATTTAGTCTGTCTAGGTTTTTACATTTCTCCTCTTGAATTTGGTTTCAGTGAGAATTAGGTGTTCTACTTATGTGATTTCTTAAGCTTGTGAACTTTAAGAAGTGGGGGATGAGAAAGACAATCAAGGAAAATGCAAGTAATCTTTTCGGTTATAGTCTGGCTTTGTGCTATGGCTAAGGGCCTAAGATATTATGTGCTTCTGACAAATTGTTATACATTCTGAAACACTGACCACTTGTTCTTCTGGTCCTTGTTGCATTTCTATGGTAACTTTTCTATTCGTTTTCTCATATCTACACGTGTTAAGCATCATTTTCCTTAATCTGGTAATCTGGATATCATGACCTTATTTGCAATTCAGTTGGGGTGGTTGCCAAATTTCTATGATTTTTCCTCAATGTTTTGTGGTCAACTTTCCCACATAGGTGGGATAAAGGCTTAGTTGTTGTTGTTTTGTGGTTAACTTTGCTGGTGGTGACAAGGGCTAAAAAAGAAGGTTGCTTTGTCATTATGGTTATAGTTTTTGCCCACCCTGGGAAAGAAGGATGGAGATCTGTTCATTAGGGTCTGTATGTGCGTGTGTCATCATGTCATCAACTGCTTTATTTTGACTGTTATCTTGTGTGATAGGTTAAGACCAAGCTTAAGGGGCACCACAAACCAATTACAGGGCTTGCTTTTTCTCAGAATTTAAATGTATTGGTATCATCAGGAGCTGATGCGCAGGCAAGTGCCGGAAACACTTGTAGTTCTATATATTTTTTGCATTTCTTTTTTATCAGGAAGCAACAAGAGGAAACTGTTTTATTGAAATCAATACCCACTTTATTTAGTAGGTCGAATCACGTGTTTAGTATGCCAAAAAACGCTGCTATTGTGTCATTAATGGGCTGTAAGAATGCTAATTGACTAATTGTCACGAATGATTCACAATCGTACTTGCAGCTTTGTGTCTGGAATATTGATGGTTGGGAGAAGAAGAAAACAAAATCAATACAAGCACCACCTGGTCATGCATCACCTCTCACCGGAGAAACTAAAGTTCAATTTCATAATGATCAATCTCATCTACTAGTCATTCATGAAAGCCAAATTGCAATATATGACACTCAGCTTGAATGTTTGCGGTCGGTGAGTGTCTACCAGCCCCTTCTATGATATTTAATATAGTCTTGACCATCAAATCTTGTTATTTTGGGGAAAAAAAATATTAATCTTGTCTTTATTGAATGATCATCAACAATCACACCTGTCTACTTTCAGCAAAATATGAACTTATTTAGTTGATTCTCCTGTTGCAGTGGTATCCACGAGACTCGCTTTCTGCCTCGATTTCAAGTGCAATATACTCGTGTGATGGTCTGATGGTCTTCACCGGATTCTGTGACGGTGCAATTGGAATTTTTGATGCAGATTCGTTGAGGCTTCGATGTAGGATAGCACCAACCGCCTATATGTCTCCATCAATTGTCAGGTACTTGACTTAGAAGATACTTATTTGGGTTTCTGAGGAAGAAGTTGATAATCCATAGTCTTCAGTGTTTTAATTGGCTGTCATGGCCTGGGCCAGATCCAAAGGTTTGGATGTGTCATGGTCAAAGTTTAGAATGGCCTTGCAATCGCATCGAAGTCTAGTTTCCTCCTAGATTTTACTGCTGATTTACATATCAACAGTGTTAGGATGGGAGTAAAATGATGATATACTGAAGAGTGCAGTTGGTGACTTTAGGGGGTTGTGTTAATATGCTGAGTTTTTAATGTGGGATTTCGAGGCTTGTTCCATGTCTTGATATATAATTTTAGCTACAAAAGGAGAAGTTAATTGCAAAAGTTTATTGCGGCCGGCATTTTGTAAATTTGTACTGTTAACACAAAATGTTTGTGACATTATATGCTTTTATTTTCAAACCTAGTTTTGAAATTGCACGAGTTCATCTTAATATTAGAGGTGTTCTCTCATCTTTCATCTGACATGAGCTTCAATTCTGGCAGCAGCAGTGGCAGTGCTTTTCCAGTGGTGATTGCAGCACATCCATCTGATCCCAACCAATTTGCTCTTGGTATGAGCGACGGTGCTGTTCATGTGATTGAGCCATCGGATGCAGAGCCAAAATGGGGTAGTTTGGGCTCTCAAGATAACGGAACTCTACCCTCTAACCCCTCAAGTTCGGCATTGAATAATAATAGTCAGCCATCCGAAACCCCATCTCGGTGACATTTTGCATAGGTTGCTGGTTCAGCGGGACGAGGATGGTTACTTGTTTGCTTTTTTTGACAGATAGTTACTGTAAAGTCATGTTCCTTCTCCATCCCTCATCGTCTTGGCTTATATTATAAAGGCGAGGGATAGCTTATTGATTAATTCCTTGTTTGCTTTCAGACCTGTTAAAGTTTTCTGGTGCCTAACTGCTGATTCGTTTATAGATGATGTTAATATTGAGGCTGCTTTCTTGCAAAGTGAAATCTGTGTGTGCTCACTCCAATCCCCCCCATAAACTGCAAAACCCATTGAAACCCTCCAAGCATTGACTGCTGTTGAAATTCTTTTCCCAGAATTCAACTTTGGTGCATAATTTAGTAGGGTGTGCATTAGTGTTGGGATTCAGTTGTTTGGGGAAATATCCTTTCTGTTCATTCGTTCAAAATGATTTGCACTTTCAAGTCAAAATGATTATGGTAAAAACTGAAAATGTTAGAACAGTCAAATTTCATTTGTACATTTGCCTCTTGGTGAAGTACAGGCATTAAAATATCCAACTCGTTTATGTCTAGTATCAATTCCAAGTTCTAAATTTCTTTTTTTTCACACATCACTACTTACAATCATCCATATCAAATCAAGAATTTGCTGAGTACACAACATCAGTAGGGTGATAAATGCATAACTATCATTAAAATTACTTTATAATTATTAGACCGTAACTAAGACATTAGTGAGACGTAGATTTAAATAAATAAAATGACTTTTAATCAATAGATGACTAATATTGCTTATAAATAGTTGATGGAGTAAATGATTAAAAAATAGAAAGAATCTTATTTATATATTTGACAAAAGAAAAAATATATATATATATATAAATGCCATCATCATATCCTTCATCACATTTTGATTTTTATATCATCCTCTAAAGTATTATTTTTTTCATATATTAGTAATTAGTGCTAGTATTGTAGTGTATTTCAGCGAAGTTTATTTGAAAAATCTGTATATTTGTATTTCAACAGCAACCAAAAAAAATTCAATCTTGAACAAAACACACACAATTTTGAGCAACCCAATTCTTTGATCCTCTACTCCTTCACCAATCCTAATACCATTAAACAGGTACCATAACGGTCGCTTTGTGTGTTTTTGTATTCTTTAGCATCAGCTTATAATCACACCATGTGTTTGATGAAATGTCTCTTAGAGCTTTTCATTATTTCCCAAATGGGTTTTCTGAGCATGCTGCTGTTCAAAGATTAAAATTTTCTTATTATAAATTCCAAAATTTGAACTTTTGACAAATGTATGCATGTTACTTCCAAATTGCGTTTTTTCAACGTTTTTCTTGCCTTTGAAAGCCTCTGGCAAATTTTTAGTTTACTTTGGAAACTTTCTTGTTTGCTTAGCTCATTGTTTCTGAAGTCAGACCTTTCTCGTTCAGTTGCAATATGAATGTGCAAAGAATATGATCAAATCAAATCTGAATGCATGTTTTGTTTCAGTATGTCTTACCACTTTATTCTATAATTGATGCATATCATCAGTAATCTCAATGCTTTGCTAGACCATTGTTAAGGAACACATAAAGAAAACCAAGCTGGAGCAATGCACAGGTTAATAGAGCATGGAGCCATGGTCATATATGCTATCTGTTATCTTGGAATCTTGATTTTGACAGCATAAATTCATGTTCTCAATTCGGAAAATTATTGCAATAAAGAATCATCCTCACTTCTTCATGCTGATTAACTCCTCACATGAAATTTCATCCCTTTTCGTTAAGACACATTTTCTTGCCCAAACTACTTTTCAAGCCCCTCAGTTTCTTTTCTTCAAAACCCCAGTGGAACTTAAATTCAAGCCCAAAGCTCAACATCACCCACCCAACTCTACTCCTCATTGAGTCATGCAACTCAATGCCACAGCTGAGGCAAATCCAAGCTCGCATGACCCGCACTGGCCTCATATTCCACCTCTTTCCAGTTAGCAGACTCCTGTCTTTTTGTGCCTTAGATCCCAATGGTGACATCCATTATGCTAATTTGTTATTTTCTCAAATCTTGTGTCCCAATGTATATATTTGGAACACTATGATAAGGGGTTATGTCAATTCCCAATTTCCAGAAATGGCTTTGTGCATTTTTTACAGAATGATTCAGGAAGATATCGAAATGGATAACAAAAGTTACGTCTTTTTGTTGAAAGGTTGTGTACTTTTGAGTGGGATTGAAATGGGATCATCAGTGCATTGTAGGATTTGCAAAGTGGGTTTTGTGGATGATTTGGTTGTGAGAAATGCATTGGTACATTTTTACAGTGAGAAAGGGCAATTAAGCAGTGCAAAAGGCATGTTCCTTGAGAGTAGTGTGAGAGATGTGATCTCTTGGACTTCTTTAATAGATGGTTTTGTCAGGAAAAGTATGGCTGATGAGGCATTGGATTTGTTTGGACAAATGTGTTCAAGTAGTATTGAGCCTAATGAGGTTACAATGATAGCTGTGTGTTCTGCATGTTCGCTTAAGGGGGATTTGACGATGGCAAGATCAGTTCATGAGCTTGTGCTCAGAAAACGTGTGAAATGTACTCTAAATTTGATGAATGCTGTGTTAGATATGTATGTGAAATGTGGTGGTTTGGATAAAGCTGAGGAGATTTTTTACAAAATGGATGTAAAGGATGTTTTTTCATGGACGAGTATGATCAATGGCTATGCCAAAAGTGGAAAGATAGATTTGGCAAAGAAGTGCTTTGACGAGATGCCCCAGAGAAATGTGGTTTCTTGGACTGCAATGATTGCTTGTTATTCCCAAAACAATAGGCCAAGAGAGGCTCTGAAGATTTTCCATGAAATGGAAATGAAAGGATTAATTCCAATTGAGAGTACTTTAGTCTGTGTGCTCTCTGCTTGTTCTCAATTGAGTTGTTTGGATACAGGAAAAAGGATTCATGATTATTATGTTAAGCAAAAACGTATAGCTCTTAGTTTAATTCTAGCTAATGCATTAATAGACATGTATGCTAAATGCGGTAGCATTGATGCTGCAGCAGAGGTCTTCCTTCAAATGCCTGGGAAAGATTTGGTGTCTTGGAATTCAATTATTGCAGGATATGCTTCTCATGGGTGTGCAGAGGAGGCCATAATCCTTTTTGAACAGATGACAAGTATCGGATTTAAGCCTGATAATATCACATTTGTAGGCGTCCTTTCAGCTTGTGCTCATGGTGGATTAGTCAATCAAGGCTGGGATTATTTTAAAAACATGAAAGTACATGGGTTGATACCCACAGTGGAACATTATGCGTGCTTGATTGATTTGCTTAGTAGAGTTGGGCGCCTCATAGAAGCCTATGAGTTGATAAGAAAAATGCCAATGGAACCAGATCCAGCTGTTTGGGGTGCTTTGCTAAATGGTTGTAAAATGCATAAAAATCTTGAGCTGGGTAAGCTCGCAGCCGATGAACTTATAGTTTTGGATCCTAAAGATAGTGGCATTTACACACTTCTTGCTAGTTTATGTGCTAATGAAAGGAAGTGGAGTGATGTAAGAACTGTTCGAAGCCTGATGAGAGAAAAAGGTGCTAGAAAAAATCCTGGATGTAGCTTGATAGAAGTGGAGGGCAAGTGTCATGAGTTTTTGGTTGCAGACGAAGTGCACCCTCAATCGAAAGCCATATATAAAGTGTTAGATGAGATCTTCTTGCTGTCAAAACTGGAAATTGGCAGTTCAGGTCAAGAGTACCGTCATGATCTCTGTTCCATGTGAAGTGCCGCAATGTCTCTACAAGTTATAACACACTTGTTTGTCTGCTATCATATTTTGTTGGGAACAAGTGCACAAAATTCTTGGTACTGGATCCCTATCAAAGAGGACTTCACTATTATATATGCAATGAGCTGAGTTTATAATGGAATTGCAAATTGAAAAGAAGAAACTGTTAGACAGCAAGACGTCTTTGTAACGTTGCTGAAAATGTATTGATTCTTAAAATGTTTGCCTATCTGCATTTGTTGGCTTGTACCTTAAGAGGCTGTGATAGATGTTGGCAAATTTCATTTTGACACCAAAACATAAAGATTAGTAATATAGTAGCAAGGAAAAAAAAGAGAGAAGCCAAATACTCTAGAGATATGTTCTTTGCCCTCCTCATATTACACATCTCCATGGAAGATTGGAGGCTTCAGTGTGGTCTGTTTATGTGCAAATAATGTAAAAGCAACTTGAACTAACAGAATGTGGTTCATGAACATAACTTCTTGTTATGGAGTATTTCTTATCCAGCATCAGGTTTGTGAGGAATTAGTGATGTATTGAATCATGTACTGCTTCTTTTCCTTTCTTCTTGAGGAGTTCGGTTTGTATCATCTTTGATGTTCTCCATGTTCCCACATGACCAGTTTGAGCTTTGGCTTGGAATGACTTTGCAGAATACAAGTCGAGGTCAATAGCTAAGTAATTTACTGCTCTAATCGAAGTTAGTTTTGCTCACTAATTTGTACAAGAAAAGGCAATTCTAAGGAAAATCACTGCTAATGCTAAACCTTATTGTGCAGAGGTAGCTAAAGGAATTTAGCAAAGAGATTTGCAGTCTTCAGTATACAGGCTGCTGATCTTATTTATGCCACTGACTCCCAACCCCAGTTAGACTGACTAGTAAAAAGGTAATTCAGAAAGCAAGCTGACGTTGTGCTTGCTGCATCTTCCTGGTGAAATTGGATTCTGTGGTGTAGCTGGCACTTGAATATCTCGAAATACAGCTGCTTCTAATACCTTACTAGTTTAGAGCTTTAATCAAGGTAAACATTGCACTCGAAATTCTGAAGCAGCCTGCATGAAGAATATTTGCACCTCTGCAATCTTTGTAATGGAGTTGCAGCAGATTTGCTACTGAGTGGAGGATGGTAGCCTGCGACTCTTGGGGATCACTGGCAGTTGCCTGCAAACTTGTTTTGTTTGTTATCTCAATTTTCTTTTGGCTTTGGTTACCTTGTATTTGTAATGCTATAGCTCAATGCTATCCTAGAGGCTTGAGGGAAAGAGAATATGGTAAGAAAATAGTTACCTGTTTCAAACTTGTCCCCTTGTGTAAAGAACAAACAGGATACTAAAATTGTTGGACAGTTTGTGGTGAAAAGTTTATGGCAACCTCATGTCTGTTAAGTATTTGATAATCCGATTCGGTTCCTTTTTATAAGAAGTATTTTTCAGTCACCTTGTTTAGCAGCCTTAGTACTGAACCAATATCCACCTAATAGCCTTTTTCAATTGATAATGTAGTCAATACAAAAGAAGTTCGAGAGGCAAGTTCAAGTATACTTGCTACAATCAAATCAACAAGACGTTCTGGTAGTAGTTACAAGAAGTTGCTATGAGGAAAATGCCTGTGACAAAATTTGGATCCCTATTCATGGACACCGAATGAAAGGAAAGGCTACAGTTTAAGCTCCTTTCTACCTTAGAAAGTTGACAAAAGTACTGAGTGTTGTAAATAAAGAGAAAGTTACATCTACAACGAGTGTTGTAAACTATGAAAATTACATCTAAAACGAGAGAGAGTTTTCCAGAAGCAAGCAAAATCACACCAAAAGAAGTATTGCCCTGCCATGTAGTCGTGAAAGGCCTTAAGTTACTCTTCAATATCGATGATTACCAAATGCAAAAATCTTTTTCTTGAGTATAAGTCTATGCACCAACTGCAGAGAACAACTTAGTGAATATGAGATCCACAGGGACACAAGTTGTTTGTTGCAGTAGACTGTTATTCTTCGTTAGCGGCTTCAAAAGGAAATCCTCTGCTTGGGTAGCACCATTTTTCTTTGCTTCAGGATCTGAGTAACCAAAAGTTTCGCTGGCTGGTTTACCTTTCTCATCTGCATCAGAAGATTTGGGATTGCTGACGTAGCATACCGGAGTCCTTTTAGCAGTTCTCCAAACTAGTTGATGGATCTTACTGCCACCATTATCAACCATGTGATGGCTAGTGTCCTTAACAATTGAAACCTCAGGAATGTTGTCCAGTACTTCTACTTCAATTGGGTGCCCTATGATGGCTGCATTGTTTAGTTTACTCATTAGAGAAACAAGAGGAACTCGCCCTTTTTGGTAGTTAGCTTGAACTGTTAAATCCACATCCACTAACATTCCTTCCATCCCATTCAGGTGGTTTGTGTAGACTGGAGCAAAGCGGAGGCTTTCAGAGTAGTTCTCTCCAGAAGGTGAACTAGATAGCCTATTGACCTTCAAAGCTAGCTGTTCATAAGATTTGGTGTCAAATCCATGTCTGTATCCTTCTTGACAGTCAGCATCCAGAATTAATATATCTTGTGTGTTGCATGCTTGCTTTTTGGATAATATGGAATTTTCTCCATTAGATACAGAATCAGAAATCCCACTTGAACTTCGCATATAAGATTTTTCTTTCAAGTTCCAGTTCTGTGCCTCTACACCACCAGCAAGCTTGTTGTCAAGAGAATACTTAGATGAGTTGCATATGCTTTGCTTCTTCTGGGCATTTTTGCTTTTTGATTGCATTCCATTTGTGTAACTACCTGAATGCCTCAATGAAACGTATGCATTAGGTGAAAATGAGAATGTTAATTTACAGAAAAACAATCTCTAACTGCTCAGCTATCTCTGGAATTAACTCAAAAGAATTGCTTTGCATATTAGCATTGTTAAGTTTGTTACTTAAATAAAATCATCTACAGATGCTAAAGCGATCAGCACATAAGGATGTCAATGAAAGAGAAACCGAGACATGAATGTATCGCAATGTCTGGAGAATTAGAACCACCGTGCTAAAGTGTGCATGCAAGCAATGACTTTTCTGACTATATCACTGTGTTTTTCATTATTCATACTTTATACACCTAATTTTTGGATAAAAAGCATACATTAGATATTTGTCTTTGTGTCTGAATCTATGACTTCTGTGACAAAGTAACAAGAGAAAGTAAAGGATTTGTTTGCAACCTGTATGAAGACTATCTCCATCTCCATCAGAATCCTCAAAACTGCTCTCAGAAGAATCAGATACTGTTGATTCAGAAGAAGCTGTTTCTTCAGGTAAACTGGAGCTGTAAGAATTTTCTTCTTTTGCACAGAAGTATTTGTCGCTTTCAACTGGAAAGTAGACACATCTACTTCTCTTTGCTCGGTAAAGAGCTCCTCGCTTCACATTACCTGTCTCAAATGGAGAACTTAGATGAGATAGAAGAATTTTATGTTCATTAAGGGATAAGCATAAGTAGAAGATTGTCAAAAGCATTAAGTAGAAGATTGTCAAACATAAAGAGAAAGTACAAACTTTGTAAACATTTTCCACATGTCATACTTCAATACATTACACAAAATCAAAATCCAACCTTCTGTAATCTCAAAAATGCAATTGAAGAAAAATCCCATTTTAAAGAAGAAATCATGATCCAGTGAAGCTCCCATTTGAGGCTCTACTCTAAGCCATAATCTCTCTGCATTTCTTTCTTTCATCTTTCTTACTTATATGACTAGTAGATTACTTTAATCCCTTTTTTGTTAGCAGGAAAATTTTTATACATGAGAAAATTTTAGCATCTGTCAGTGCCATTCCCGGATGAGGATATTTCATATCTCAAACTCTAAATGAGGAGCTTTATAGAGAAAGCAGTTGACACACCTGATCTTTTAGGACCTTTTTCCCACTCTTGCTTTTCAACTGACAGTGCATGAGAAATAGCATCTTCTTGATTTGCATATTTTGCATTTTTGCTGGAACAACGAGTATGGGATGATTCAGCATTTTTAATAAAACTATCAGGCTCAACATAGCGGAATGCCTCAACATGGTTTGATTTCTCCAAATTGAAACACTCCCTGTAAATTTGAGATAAACACAAATGAGTAAAATCTGCAATTCCCTGTTTAAGTTCTCAATAACTTGGGATGATTATTGCATTGCTACTTTCAAGAATAGGAAAACGAAATTGTAATTGATCAACTATTGAGCTGAACATAGAAAAAAAAAAAAAAGAGATTATGAGTTTCTAATGCAATGAAAGAGCAATGCGCCAACACCAATGTTGGACAGCAATATATCAGTTTAACTGAGAAAGGTGAATGGTAATCAAACTTGTCCAAAGCTACACATGTCAAGCTATATACATTATTTTAACTTCGAAGTACTAGTCCATACAAGAAATATGTTTTGTTGGTGTTCCTTACTGAATATATACTTTGCTTCCAAAACTTCCACCATTTAAAGCAAAGTTAGCAAATACTTTCCTGATCATTTCTCTTAAATCTTTTTTCCTCTTATTCTCCTATTAGAATCCTGTTTTGTTTCTTCCTTACTTAATAAAGGGAAAAAGTTCTACATACATTTAAGCAATCTCATCATTCAACAATAGTAAAAGCTCTAAATATTTCCTAATTAACACAACCATGTATGCTTAGCCAACTCACAAAGATGGTAAGCGTTCTCTCTTCCATGTTTTTTCAGAAACAAACAGCAACTGTACTACGCAGATAAATCAACAGTATAAACAAAAAAAAAAAGGAAAAAAGAGTACATTAAAGAAACAACTATTTTTGTTTTCTGAACGACCCTTGTTCTAAAAATTCACAAGAAGGAAACCGCAAAAGTATTCACAAAATAAGAAGAAACCACACAAAAATAATTCAATAAAATAGTAGTAAAAGAGGAAGAAATCCATCCAGTCCATGATAATAATCAGTGAGCTTACACAGAGCCATTTTCTCTCCCAAGAAGTTTGACTGCTGTTTCTGAAGCAAAAGAAGAAATTATTGTCCCATTCTTCTTCTGAACCAAAACTAAGCTTCCCAGTTTCCCATTTTCCATAGCTAAACCCATTCTTGATTTCTTTCAAAAAGAGAGCTCAAAACAACGAAAAATGAAAAGAAGAGTAGAATTGAGATGGGTTTTCCTTAAACTTTAAAGGGTCTTAAGCTTTCTTGAGGGTTTAGGTAGGATTTTTCGTAGCTGACAACAATAACTGGAGCCACTACAGACATTGGTACAGAGGATAGAAGTTTGCGTCCAATGGCGGTTTGATACCTGTATTTTGAATGTACGAACCGTTTGTCTTTTCGCTCTTTATTTTTTTACTTTTACAGTTTTAAAGCTTTCACAGTAATTTTTTATTTTTACTTTTCTATTTTCACCCTTTAATTTAAAGAGGTTGATTATTATTATTTTTTTCATTTCTTATCCTCCTACATTATTTTTTTTTTAACTTTTTCAATCCATCCAAAATGACCAATACTTTTTGAGATTGGATTTTGGTTCATACAAGAACATTAACAATTTCTTAAAAAATTCCCCCCCCTTTAGTTATTTATGCAACAAAAGAATTTTTAATGCTAAAAATTTTAATGCAATAAAAGAAATGCTAAAAAAATTTAGTTTGTGCCACAAAAGAAACGAATATTTTTTTTTTTTGTTTCAAAAGAAGAAGGAAAAGAAATAGTGATAATACTTGCTCTTTAAAAATGAAAAATGAAAAGTTTCAATTCATCTTTTTTTTTTTTGGAAAATGAAAAATCTTATATATATATATATATAAGAAAGTTAGACTAAACTAAACTTGTAGTAAATAAACTATTTATTAATATTTCAAACAAAGAAAATCATAAACTCTTTAATTTCTCATACTATTCATGTTCTGCAGATTATTTTATTGCTTAATACAACAACTAAATTGAAAGAAAATTCAAATATCTCACTAAGGTAATATACTTGACATTATTGTGTATTTTTTTTAAAAAAAATTATTATGCAATAAAGGCTTAATTGTTGATATTATATACACAAAATACAATATTATATAAATTTTTTACTTAATACTTGTCTTAAACATTATTAAGTAAATGATAATTAAGTATAAAAAATTACAACATTTTGAGCTTGTGCTCAGCCCATAAAATTCACAATGCTTGAACTGACTTGTGTTCAGCCCAAAATTAATTAATTTGGGCTTTGCACTAGTTTAGAGACGGCTTCAGCCTTCAGTTTAATATATAAAAAATTGTGTGATCCAAATCTCTAACTTATCAAAACAAAGCCCAATTAAAAGCCCTACTACTTGTGGGCACATCTGCAAGAAGAGGTATACAGACACACTTATAATTGCCCAACCACAATGATTTTTGTCTAACATTTCAAAATTCAAACTAATTTAGATGGAACCGTGGGCGCGGGGAAATGTGATCCATAGAAGAAGCTATTCAGTTTCATCTGCCTTAGATCAAATACGATAACAAAATATGATTTATATAATTGATTCCACGTTGAATATTTAGTTGTTGTATTAGCAAATTGAAACTAAATATGATTTTTAATTTCAAAAAGGTTATTATGTGTTTTGTATTGAATAATGACATATGATATATATATATATATATATATGTATATATATATGACCTTTTTAATATTAGTATTTAGTAATCAACCACTAATTGAATGGGATTGTTGGTTTTTTTTTTTTTTTTTTTCTTGACTCTTTGGTCAAGCACAATTGGAAAAAAAAAAATTAAGGTCACAAGACCATTAACAAGGCAACCTCTAGAAATGGAGTTACTTTAATTGAAAATCATGCATGCTATCCTAAATTATGTAACACAATTGTCCTAGAATTGGATTTTCATTTTTTTTTTATGTCATTAATAAGAATGTGAAAAACACCCTATATGTTTGACCCTATCTCCAACAATCCAGCAATGGAAATTAACTTTCTACTATAATCAACTTGATGGCTAATTTAGTACATTTTTTTTTTTAATTTCATTGACTAAACTATTTTCTTAGATAACAAGGTTTTTTTTTTTTGTAATTTCGATTTTTTTTTTTTGACAATTTCCCATATTTGATATTGTACCACAATAATGAGTACCAAAATGTCATGTCAAACTCTATGTCTGACTCAATAGACAATAGTATGCAACGGCTATCTGTCCATATCCAAAAGAAACAACAAAAACAACATTGTAACGGTTATATTGATTAATTTTTCATTTCTGCTCCAAATCTATCTAAAGATTTCATCATTTCATTCAATAAAAAATCATTGGTGGGTCAGAACAACAATAAAGTCATGTGGGACTCAAAAACAGAAAAAGTTTAAGAAAATAAGAAGTTTCTTTAGAATTCCAAGCTCACTCTCATTTTATTCATTGTTTTTTACATCTTCAAAAATTATTCCCCAAGTCCTCAACTCATTTCTTCAATATTATTCACTACTACTAGTCAAAACTTTTATACTTAAATTCAGTCCATGGCAGTGAGTCAGTAAATAGTAATAAATTCAGTTCATTCTCACTTCAAAAATGACTACGAATTTTGGTATGCAAAACTGTTTTTAGTTTTTACTGCTTTGCAGAAAGATCTTCAAAATCCAAAACAAGACCCAACAAATCAAATGAAGACAAAATAATCCCATTATCCCACTAGTCCACTACCTCAAACCTTATATTTGTGGTAATTCCCTTCTCACATTTCCCTATAATAATGTTGTGTTTACCTTATTAGATCTTTTTGTTTTTTTTTTCAATGGATGCAGTTGTAGAATCAGTCAAATTCCTCATTTTCTTAATTTATGTGTTTTTATTATTAGGGTAAATTAGTTAAATTTCTCATTTTTTAATTTATGTGTTTTTCTGGAGACACTTAACAGAGAATAGAGGGAGTAACAGTTTACACTTTTGAAGCGTTTCTGAATAAAACACAAATTCCTTATGATGCTCCATCCATTAGATATCTTAAGTTACTAAATTTAACTAATTTCGCTTAATTATTTGGAATCTATTTGCATATACGTGACCGATCTTAAGCTCGACAGTTGCGATAATGTGACAGTCGGCGAAAATTTTTGCCAAATTTTATAATATAAATCATATTAAAAATCAAATAAAGGTTGGTTGTCGGTAAAACTTTGACAAATTTTATAATATAAATCACAGTAAAAAGATTAGCAAAGTCTGAGTGATTCACACGAAAATGAAGTATGATCCATTTAGCTTACCCCACATAGTGGGATAAAAATTTATATTGTATAGCTCTAGTAATATTATTGAAGAATTCATGGTCCAATATTATACCATATTACTAAACTTGATTAAGATTGTCAAATGAGTTGAGGAAGGAAGAATTTATATGCCAAGATATTTCACATGTTTAATGTCATCAAATGATACCAAAAACTAAAGGAACTAACAAATCTGCAGCCCTCTCAAACTGAATATGTTCTTTCTTAAATAAGGTACATATATAACCAATAGCAAAATGAGATGTGAAGCTAATTAGCAAGTAAAATTGAGAGATGAACTCTCCTCCTCACACTTTCCCCATTTATTGAAGACAATATGCATAAAAAAAATAACAATCAATTGTATACTTTTGACATTAGTGCAAATATTTAGAGCCAATAGAATTAGCCCATTAAATATTTTGATAATCAATCATGAACCAGTTACTATATTTTCATTTTGGATTCTCACACACACACACACACACACAAAAGTGCACAGCACAGCACTACCTACTCACCTAAATGGTTTTCTTGTTTTCTATTTGCCCTTTTGGCTTTATTCAATTAATTTTGATCTCTCTCTATGTGCACTAACATCAATGCCAGATAACACACACAGTCACACACACTCATTTTACCCCTCCAAAAGTTCACAAATTTACCTGTTTATCAGTCCCCTGTGAACTCAAAGACTGCTCCTAAACCAGCCTAGTCCTCCTCACTGTTCTTCTTCCCCCCACCCTTTACGAGAATCCCAGAAAAGTCCACAATAAACAATCAATAATGGACAGACAAGAAGAGGAACCGCCCAAGAAAATTACTTCTTCATCATCAATAATAGCCACTTCCTCTGCAAGAAGATCTCCAAGACTGCATTTTTCAGATTCTTGTTCGACTGCATCCACAGCTCAAACCAAGCCAACTGTGAAGAAGAGAAGCCAGAACAGAGAATCGGGGGATTCAGGGGAAATTTCACTGGCTCTCGCAGTGCATGCAATTGACTTTGAAAATGCAGCAGAGGAGGCAACCCCTTTAAATATCTACGACCCAAACTTACGTAGATCGCCAAGGCATACTAATAACATATACAGAAGTGCATTTCCACTATGCGATTTGCCTTCAAAAACTCCTGAAGCCCGCTTAAGGAGGTGGACTGGGTTCTCAAGCGATGGAAATGACGTGAATTTGAGGAAAATGGGAGATGGGTTTTCGGTGGAATCCAAGAAAAGGCGGCGTTCTGAGGAGGATAATCAAGCTGCATTGCATGGATCGGGAAACGGGTCAGGTTCAAAAGAGGGTACGGTTGGTTTCAAGAAGGGGAGCAATGGGAGTTCAAAGAACGGAGTTCTTGCTCTTCCTCAGTCAGTTTCATCCAGGAAAAGTGTGTTTAGGAAACACAGATTGAGTGAAAATTGCTCGAGGAAGTCTCCAAGATTGAATCCCGATTTGGTGAGTGAATTGCTTGCGTTGCCTGAACCTGGGTTCGGAAGGAGTGATTCTGGGAAGTATGTTACGAGTGTGGTGAAGCGTTTGAGGAATAGAACTCTAGTAATGCCAATGCATTTAGAAAAGGAGAAAGAAAAAGCAGTGAAAAGTGAACTTGTGGATAAAGATGGCACAAGGGTAAGAGAAAAGAATAATGTAGGTGAAAGGTCCTTAAGGTCTAGAAAAATTGAGCTCAATTTGTCTGAAACTTCGCCAAAAAGTGATTTGGCAGAAAGCAATTCTCGGGGAAATGATTTCAGGAATAAGATTCAAAAGGGCTTAAGGAGTAGGAGTGTAGGAGAATCTGAACTGCCTAATGCTGCAGCAAAGAGTGATTTCGAGGGCAGTGGTTTTGATTACAGTGGCCTAAATGGGAGTGACAATTGCATATCCCTTGAAAAAAACGAAATAGAGTTGCCTGATGATTTGGGAACAAGCGATTCGGAGAAATGTGATTCCCATGATGATGATATGAATGGCAACGATACTTGCTTAACCCCTGATAAAATTGAGTTGGAATTGCCAGTAGAAACTGCTGTGGAAAAATGTGAGTCAAATGTCTTCAGTGAGAGGTGCTTGAGGTCTAGGAAAATTGCCTTTCAGATAACTGGTGATGAAAATGTTGAAAAAAAGTTAAGTTTGATTAAAGGGGACATTACAAAAAACAAAGAGCAAACAGCGAAAAGCAATAATTCCAATAAAAAAGAAAGGAAGCAGAAATGTGTTGCTTTCTTTATAGGGGAGTCAATTCCAGAAGAAGAAGCTCAAGAGAGATGGCATTGGCGTTATGAACTGAAGGTGTGGTCTTTATTACTGTTAAACGCTATTGCATTGCATTTCTGTTGAGCACTGGTCTAGGCAGGATTTCGTTATTGTATTTTTGGGCCATTTTTTTTGAATTTTTATAAAAATTCAATCTATCCCTTGAGTTTGATATGTTCAGGCCTTGGGAACTTGACACAAAATCTAATTGGCTACTGAATGTTTGTGTGTGTTTATTGTTGTATGATAAGCAACCAATTACATTATTATTTGTGTAAACTGCACAAGCAGCAGATATCAATAGCCAAAACTGTATGTTAGAGCTATTTCTGCACGCTTCTGCAGTTAGAGCGATTTCTGCTTGTTTAGATTTATGCGATTTGTCATGCCCCAACTGTCCATACCTTGTCAACATGGTTCTAAGAAGTATAAATGTAGAGAGGGGGTCAGTTAGCAGAGGGATTGTGACTGGTTTAAGTGTAAATACTGTCTGCTTTCATGCTTTGGCAGCATTCAATTTTTTTTTTTTTGTTTCTTATTTCTTTTCTGCATTTATTAGATTTCAATTCTGAACTGTCCAGGTTTTGTATAAATGCCAGAAGTTGATCGACATTATTATCTTGACAATTAGAAGATTGGTCCTTATAATAATATGAAATTTTCCTTTTTGAGATCTTTTGACAGAGAGCAGTATAATGGTTGTGGTTTCAGCATGGGGCATGGAAACCAAAAGTTTGAGATAAAAATCAAAACTTTGTTTGCGTAATATATTAGAGGATGTGTAATCTACAATTAATTGCTCATATAGAGCACACTGGGAGTTGAATTAGTGAAATGTTCAGCAGCAACTTCCAGTTTCATAGACAATGAGATGGAAGTTACTTCCCATTCAGTCATATTTTCTGGAACTCACTTCTGATGATTTACCATCATATAGGATTCAATCATGTAAAATGTTCACAATAATTGACACTAACTGATTTCTTGCATGTTGCAATTGGAGCTTGTAGAGTCGGCAACCAAAGAATAAGGGCTGGATATTAAAGTAAGTGATAACACAGAATTTGTCTCCTTCATGGTGACAAAATCTACCCTGTTCTTCTTTGGCTTCATTTTGAGCACATTTTTTCTGCTATTTAGTGTTTTGTGCCTGCATTGCAGTGCTGGTGAAGAGGATGAAACAATATTGAATGTGGAATCCCATTATGCTCAGGCTAAAGTTGATGGTCGTGTTTTCAACATTGGAGATTGTGCATATATAAAGGTAATAATGTTGTCTATAATAATTAGTTTTCTGATTATTTCCATACTCATTACTTGTTCAATAGCATTGCTTGCACACCAGATATGTGGACTGTTTGATTTGTAAAAGCAAGTAATAGTATATGACTAGTAAGTTCACTGTGGCTTGAGCACTTTGCTGTAGTGTCATTATGTTATAATTCAAAAGGATGCGCCTTGACATGTAAATTCTTGATCATTTTATCAAGGGACCTTTTAACGTGATATGTGCTGGACATGAAGACGCCAAAATCCACCTGCCACATTTCAGGCAATTGGGAAAGAAAGTTCACAGCACAGATAAGAAAAAAATTAAAGAACTACTGTAAGGACAACTATATCAGAATAGTGAAGAACCAAATCGAATCTATAAACTTCCTCACATATATTGATTGTTTTCTCCTCATATGATAGAG
Source organism: Ophiorrhiza pumila (assembly GCA_016586305.1). Lineage (NCBI taxonomy): Eukaryota > Viridiplantae > Streptophyta > Magnoliopsida > Gentianales > Rubiaceae > Ophiorrhiza > Ophiorrhiza pumila. The sequence continues at coordinate 32,027,452 of BLIW01000008.1, read as the reverse complement.
AATCTCTTCATGATCCAGTATTAACAAATAGCATGAGAGAATGACGTGAATCTCCCATGTGGTGGTTTAGCATTGACCAATTAAACCTCATTTTCTTGTCCATTTGTTTAGTGTACTCACAGGTATAAGCACTTCTTTTTCCTTTGAGCAATCCTGCTGTCATAGCTGGTGCAACATGAATTTATTTAACTTTATTGATCACAATTGCATGAAAGAAGATATTTTGGATTGAGCAGATTCGTATTTCTTATTCATAATTATATAAAGAAAAGCAGTTAGATAAGAAGATTTCAGAGAAGAAAACCAGAAAGGAGGAAGAATATCTTCAACAAATCCCTTAAAATGACAAATTCATCCAAGTGTAATTCACTAAGAAAGAAATGAAATTACAATGGTATTGTCAACATAGAAGACTGTACTAGACCTTAGAGAGAGTTTATAGCAATACAATGTCCAATAGACCATACAGAAATACCAATCAGTATTTTCTATTATGCTCAATAGTTTCAATAACCTAACGTGTTCAACTGTTCAATAGTGTCAATAATCTAATGTGTTCAACTATTTTTAATATTGCAATGTTGATAGACAATGGCTACATTTACAAGGTTCATATCATATTTTCATCTGCTTGTTTGGAGGATATCATATCATATCATATTTTCATCTACATTTACAAGGTTCATATCATAGTGTCAATAACCTGATGCATTTTATTGAAATTTATGTGCCAAAAATGAATTTTATCACTCACATGGCTATGACTTCAAAACAAGGTAAGACTTACACATTGAGAAATTTCTTCAGGGTGAAGGAAGGAAGAACCATATTGGTAGGATCCTGGAATTCTTCAAAACAGTAGAAGGAGAAGATTACTTTAGAGTCCAATGGTTTTTCAGAGCTGAAGATACGGCAAGTACATGAATATGTTTTTCTCCGCCTTTTACTGAAATCTTTGTTGCAGAAGTTTGTTCACTTATTTCTACCTTTTAATTTCTAATGTTGGATCAGGTTATCAAAGAGGAAGCTGGTTTTCATAACAAGCAGCGAATATTCTACTCAACAATAATGAATGATAATTTACTTGATTGCATTGTTTCGAAAGTCAATGTCGTAGAAGTACCACCTGCGGTATGCTCTACTCTTATAAGTTTCTAACTCATGGCATATTTTCAGAGTTATGTTGTATATTTTTGAGAGCATGCATCATATTTTACCAGATCTCCTTGTGTGTTTTTTATATTCTCCCCATCTTGAATGAAGGATAGATTACTTGATTACATTATTTCAAAAGTCAAAATTGTAGAAGTGCCTCCTGCAGTATGCTCTACTCTTATAAGTTTTTAACTCAGTGGCACATCTTCAGAGTTGTGTTGTATATTTTTTAAAGTATGCTTCAAATGACATGGACCATATTAGAACTCGTATAAATAGATAGAATACAATGGCGAAATATGATCCATGTAGGCGATCCCACATAGTAGGATAAAGGCTTAGTTGTTGTTGTTGTATGCTTCATATTTTTCCATGCTTGAGCCTTTAGATTTCCTGGTATGTTGTTTGCTGTATTTGACAATCCACATATTTTATTCAGTTTTTTTTTTTTTTTTTTAATTTTCTTCGTATCTCAGGTAGGTATTGAACCATATACTATTCCACCAGCTGACCTTTACTATGACATGGAGTACAGTGTGGAATATTCAACATTCCGAAACTTGCAGTGTTGTAAGTAGTGCTGACGGGATGATATTTTTGTGTACCTCCATTCTTGATAACATTTCAGGACGAAAGATTCAAGATCATGTGCTTTCTAGTTTTCACCTCTACCGGCAAAAGTATTAATATATAGTGTTGGATGGAATCACCCTTCAGCCTTCCCCTTTCTACTCTTCTAAGCAATTACAAGTATATTCTGGGTTATATTCTAGACAGTATAAACGTAAATATGTATGGTGAGATAATTGCATATACTTGGACTTCAAATTGTGGCTTAAAAAACTACATTTAGAATCATGTCCTTTGATATTGTAACACAACAAGAAAATGAACTTGTCATCCTGTGATGTACCAGTTGTTGCAGGAAGTTCTAATTGTTTGTCATTCCTGTGACGTTGGAAATCAGCTGGTTGAGTCTAACGATGTCAAATAATGGTCAGAACTTTAGAATTTTCAGTCATATGTTTCTATAAAGAAATAAAAGAGTGACCATGGGTACTCTAATGTTCAATAGTTTTAAGGTACAGGAACAACATGTGCGTTCAACTTCTATCTCTAATGTCTGAAAGTGAGGAAGCAATTAACCAGCTTCTTCTACACTGAAATGCCTAGAATTCTATGTCTGCTACTTTTTGCTGCTTTGTCATGGAATGAACCATGTTAGACATTGTAAGTAGCCTATTGTGGATTTTGAGTTTCTTCGGGAACTGCAAGAACAATTATTCAGTATGATAAGTGCTGCAGTTAGAATGGGCAGGCAAGTATAAATGTAGGATTATGGTGTCTGATATGAAGAGAATAGTGATTTTAATGTTAACTGTAAGCTGTATTACTTGTGAGCTGTTTGATCAGACTGTTCAGCCGGACAAAAAGAAATCAGGAAATATTTGCTGCCTGAAAATTCTTTCAAGTGCTTGATTAGATGGAAATGCTGAAAGATTTTTAATGCAAACTGAGTCTGCCTTTGGTTTCTGACATGAAAAGGCAAAGCAAGTGATGCCAGTTGAATATCTACTGAGGACAATTCATAAACCTACTCTGACAGTATGTGGCATTTCTAAGTGGGTCTGACAAGTTAGTGAACATATTTTGATGTTATAGGAAATTTTAAACTGTAAACAAGAAAAGAAACAGAAAAAGGAAAGCTCGAGCCTTTGCACCCAAAGAAAAAGGTGTTGCAGGTTGATTTTTTCATGTTGAACCCGATCTTCTTGATATTCTTATTTCCTAAAAGGGATAAATTAATTCATTCTCATTTGAGCAAAAACTTTTGTAAGCTATCTCCAAAACTGTTACATTTTGATCCAGAATTGACTGAGATGCTCTGGTCTTTGTGTGATGTTATTTGGAGTGGTCAAGTCTTTATATATAATACACTTTGCAATAGCATGAAGGCGTAATAGTTGAACTGAATATTAGCAAAATTAACCATGGAACTTTAAATGCTATTGAATGTGGCCAATAATTAGAGATGATGATTTACTTTTGTTTGCTCTTGTTCTGGCCTGGATACAGAACTGTTTTTCGTATGCTGTCAAAGCAGATGCATAACAACAACTAAGCCTTTATTCCACAATGTGCAGCTGTTAAAGCAGACACATTCAAAAAATATTATTCTGGGGCTTTAGTGATCAGACTTTTATAAGTGTTTGCTTCGCCTTATGATAAGAAGGCTCATGATGTGAGATAAATGGAACTCGACTCTTGTCCAATCTTATACTTCTCCATTTTCTCAAATTGTATTTGAATTGTATTTTCTACCAAGCTGCTCTCTTCTCTTATGAAGTTTCAGACATTCTTTTCTAGTTGAGTGTCTATGAAATAGGACAGAATTCTTTTTTCTTTTTATCGCTTTCTCCATTATTCAAAACCATGAAATCTGCGAGGGAAGTTCAAATGCCAATTAGTGACTGAAGCTCTTGCTTATATTAATGTAACGAAGAAATTACTTTAATATTCTGTGTTCTCTCACACTGATGCAGCTAATTCCATCAAGGTTGATGATTCACGTTCATTTCAACCTGTTGATGCTTTCCATGCACCAATTACTGCAACTCCTTTGGAGGTTTTTGCTGATTCTGGCCTTCTCAAAGCAGACTTGACCTTGCTGGATCTATTTGCTGGTTGTGGCGGAATGTCAACTGGACTCTGTCTTGGTGCCAAACTCTCTAGTATAAATCTTGTGACGGTAAATGTTGTGTTCTTAAATTTACTAGATCTATAACACTCAATGCCATTGATGTTTCATGATCCATCAGTTTTCATGTTCATCCCTTCATTTTAGAGATGGGCGGTTGATTTTGAGAAGTCTGCTTGTGACAGCTTGGAGTTAAACCATCCTGAAACACAAGTCAGTAACTGCTATTCACTGCTCAATAACCTCAACTTGACTATCTCAGAATCTTGAGAGAAGTATGAAAAAACTAGTTATTGCCTGTATATATAGGTTAGAAATGAATCTGCTGAAGATTTTCTGGAGCTATTAAAAGAATGGGAGAAACTATGCCAATGTTATGTATTCAATGATTTAAAGAAGACTGTTGAAGGTGGCCCAGATAACATGGAAGGAGGAGGCATAAGTAATGAAAAATCTGCTTTTGAGAAAAAGGTTACTGCTGGAGAATTTGAAGTTTCATGCTTAATAGCCATTTGTTATGGTGATCCAAACGAAACAGGAAAGCACGGGGTTCACTTTAAGGTACTGCATCTCAAAAGAATTTTTTGTGGTACTAGAAGTAACATTTTTGTTTACATCGAATGCTGTAATGCATTGTCCTGTCCCTTTGACGCATACTTTCCCCTTTAGATGGTCTTAGTATTTTCTGAAGGGCTAATCAAATGCGTCCCTTGTATAACTCTTTGTTTCCTGATCAGTTACTTGAAATGCCGCTTTCATTGTTCATATTATGAATGTAAGCTAGATGAAAAATCTTACCCCGTAGCTTAGCCAAATGGCTTACCCCGTAGCATAACCAAATGGCTTACCCATAAGATTGAGCAAGTAATTCCAAACCAACTACCACTCCATGGATACATGTTTTGCAATCTCTAAAGGCTCCTAAATCAAAAGATTTTTAACATCTTAGTACGATGAACTTCCTCTTACAGGAGCATGGCTAATATTATTAAGCTCTTTTACTGTTAAATGTCTTAAATTGGGAAATAGATAGCTTATAGATAGTATTGTATTCTACATGAGAATTATTAAGGCTTAGATTTTGTTGGCTTGTGTACTTGCTAGCTTCAAAATGATGTTAAAGTGGCTGATCAGTGATGCTTGAGAAAACTTGAATGGTTCACCTAAGTTTTCTGGTGGATGTGATGAAGCCTTCACTTCTGTATACATCAACTATTTAGTTAATCCTCTTTCATTAAGTGATTTTTTAATTGCTTTCCATTCACCTTGAATTCAATTTACTAGAGAGAAAACATTTTCTTATTAACACTTTTTTTCTATATTTGGTTGATTTCATAGGTTCGCTGGAAAGGATATGGTCCAGATGATGATACATGGGAGCCAATTGAAGGGTTGAGGTAGATAATTGCAATTTACTTTTCCATTACTTCAACATCTAAAGGGTTATACATTTTGCCTTGTAATGAATTTCCACATTTCTTTTTGTGTCCATCATCCATTTTCTTAAATTGAGTCTGTTACATGTGAGTAGTAACCAATAATAGGTTACACAATAATCATATCATTACCATAATTTTTATGTTGAAATGTTTAAACGTGAAGAAAGGCATAATGCCGCTTATGTTTCCCATTTTTCTGTATAGTTATTCTTATTGGCAATCTTTTCCCAGATGGTCATATTTGGTCTAACTAAGTCAATTTAGATGGTGAGAGTATATTAAAACTGAAGCTCTGTACCAATGCTTACTTGTCTATACATTTCAGTAATTGTCAAGGACGCATAGAGGAATTTGTTCGGGATGGATTAAGATCTAAAATCTTACCTCTACCAGTAAGTTAATGTAGCAAATTGTCTGATACTCCAACTGTTGGTGCTTCAATACCACTGATATCAGTATATTATTATTTCTATATTTTTCAGGGTGATGTTGATGCCATCTGTGGGGGACCTCCATGCCAAGGCATCAGTGGCTATAATCGCTATCGAAATGTTGAAGCACCTATGACTGATGAAAAGAATCAGCAGATTGTGGTCTTTATGAACATTGTAGAATTCTTAAAGCCTAAGTATGTACTCATGGAAAATGTGGTTGACATCTTGAGGCTAGATGGAGGTTCTCTAGGAAGATATGCTTTAAGCCGTTTAGTGCATTTGAAATACCAAACTAGGCTTGGGACTATTGCAGCTGGTTGTTACGGTCTTCCACAATTCCGCTTACGCGTTTTTCTATGGGGTGCACTTCCCAGTGAGGTGAACATATTTTACTTGCATGGTAGCAAATATAGAACAAAAATCTGGTTGATATCTGCTGATAGGTACATCCCTATTGTTTATAGATGATTGAATAGGCTTTTATGCTGCGTTTTCAATGTTTTCTGGTGATTCTTTAAGTTAAATAAATGGCAAAAATAAAAGCAAAAAATGTAACAAATTCTGATTGTTTGATTCTTTGGATTAATGCTCAATAGTGTATATACTATTCAAATTGGTAACATAACATTCTCATATTAGTTATTTTTCTGTGCAGAAATTGCCACCATTTCCACTTCCAACACATGATGTAGTTGTCAGATATTGGCCTCCACCAGAATTCGAGGTGCAAATATTACTATAACATTTTATGTGTACATTTAAACCCATGTATAGCACATATATGTGCACACATTTACAAGTATGTATCCCTATGCAGATAGATATTAGTTTAAAATCTATTATCCTGGATTACAAATTTAAACCCTCATCATTGCAGAGGAACACTGTGGCGTATGATGAAGGCCAACCTCGCAAACTTGAAGACGCTCTTTTTCTCCGTGATGCAATCTCTGACCTTCCACCTGTAAGCTTCTAAGCTTTTATTTAGGACAATTTATTTTGTTCCAATTCTTCATGTGTTATTCTCATCCAATCTCAATATATAGGTTACAAATGATGAAAATCGAGAGGTGATGGAATTTGTCTTGCCTCCTGAGACAAAGTTCCAAGAATACATAAGATTGACTAGAGAAGGTAATGCTTTTATCCTCCAAACCACAGGTGTTACAGTTTAACTACCTGCTATTCTTCTTCCTTATAAACTTCCTAGTTTTTCCACATTTAATTTCTAGAAACTGTGTATTTTATTTGAAATTCGCATTCCTTTTGTGTCGGTCTACTGGGTTGCTAAATTCTGATTCACTTCCTAATGATATACATGGACCATTAGACGAAAATCAGCCACTCTGATTGACAGTGCTTTCTGACACTAATTCTTTCTTTCAGAGTTAATCTCTAATTTATGCTACCTGAAACTTTCATTGTTCACTACTACTAGGGCTGGTAGTCGAGTGAGCTGTTTGACTGGCTCGGCTCAATCTCGGTTGAGCCTACTTCGAGCAACTCGAGTTCAAACTCGAGCAGAGTTGGATTTCAAAATGTTTAGGCTCAAGTAGCTTGTGGGCTACTTGAGTAGTTTAAATATGCATTTCTTTTTATTTTCTTATACTCATATTTATGTTTTAGTCCTTAATGTTTTAATAAATTGTAAATCAGACTACTTATATTTACGTTTTTTAGTCTTGATTTTATAATAAATTATCATTTAAACTTGCCAAATTTTAAAAACTTACAAAAATAATCCTATAAATTAAAAAAAAACTATTTTTTTTAGAGAGCCAAGCTCGAGCTCGAGCTCAGAAAAGGATGCTCAATCGAGCTTGAGTTTGAGTAGCACCTCTATTGAGTTCGAGTTGCTCAATTAGGGGTGTACTCAACCTCGACTCAGCATGATTACACCTCTATTCACTACCATATGGAGCACGTGATGTAAAAAACACTGTTACTGCTATAACTTGTACCTTCCAAGTTAATAAAATATGATGTCTCTTGGCGTGCAGCATCATGCCCTCTCAGAGCAGCTATTGTAGCTATCACAATACTTTCTCTTTTTGATTAGTACTTATTAGTTTCAACTGTCTGAGATTCAGATTTTACTTGGTTGCTATTCTTGGAATTCACTCTGTTTTCCTTTCACCATTTTGCTCTTTGCTGCCATTCTTGTTTTATTTATGCATGGAAGTTGATAAGAATGATGCTAAGTATCTGAGGTAAGCCCGTTGCTTGGAACCTAGGCTATTTAGTTACTACAAGTTGAACATTTACCATAGTCATAACTGTATGACACAACTTCTTTCACAAAGTTCGAAATGTTCTCAAACTAAGCTGATTGACTTAAAGATGACATGCCTGGAACATGAATATTTTCTTTAGGCAAGTACGTTTTGCTCAGTTGCTAAGGCTGGTTTGAATTAAGTTCTTCAACTCTGACGCATTGAGGTTCATTTACCTGACACAAACACTTATCATGAATTTTGAATTCTTATGGTCCTTAGCTTGTTCTTTTATTACTTATATCTCTGTTTAGTTTTCTGGTTGCTGGGATGTCAAGAGCCCAATTGCCGATAGCTTGTTCTTATACTCTCATATCTACAAGACCAAGTATTTTTAAGTTTCTGGTTTCTGGGATGTCATGAGCCTGATCTGGTTCTGGTTTGTGCACTCCATATGAATGGAGAGATGCATATGCTAGGCCGTGAATTGACCAATGTGATTGTATTTTTTCCATCTGCCTCCAGAGATGATGGGTTCCACAGCTGTTCAAATTACAAAAGCAAAAAAGGAACAGGTGTTATATGACCATAGGCCCTATCGGTTGAATGAGAATAACTACCTACGAGTTTGTCAAGTCCCTCATAGAAAGGTAGGATTAATACGTTTTTCTTTACTGACATTTTTTAGGCTTCTTTTAGTTTCTTATTTTTTATTCTTGCAGGGAGCGAATTTCAGGGACCTCCCTGGGTTGATTGTGGGGAACGACAATGTCGCACGTCGTGATACAACAAAAGAGCATCCTGTTCTACCTTCCGGAGAGCCAATGGTGAGTACATTTCTCAGACTTAGAAAGTTTCCACTTCAGATTAAAACAAAATCCCTCTGCCCCTCTCTGCACCCTCTCAGTGAGCATGCTCACTTCAGTTCAAAACAAAATCCCTCTGCCTCTCTCTGCATCCTCTCAGTGAGCATGCATGGTTATAGCATGCTGAAGTCCCGCTGTGCACTTTCTCATGCCTGGCTCCTGAAAGTATATTTTCTCTCTTGCATTAGAAGGAAAACAGTGTGCATTGCCAGGAAATGCACCTCTAAAGCATGGCCTACATATTTTACAAATGAGGAAATCGCCTGTAACGGACTAGATTGCAGAAACCTATAGGAATTGTATACTCACCTAGCCAAATGAATATCCAACTTATACTGATGGATTCCTTAGAAACAAACCATGTAGCATGGTAAATGCAGTATTTGATCCTAGGTGACCTAGTACATTTTGATTTTGATAGCTACTTTCTCCAGTTAAGTTGCAGAGTTACAAGATTGATAAAAATGTCTTAATATCACTAACTTAAACAACTAAATTGCTGTCCTTGCCCTGCTGTTGAAAACTATCATTACTAACGACAATCTAGAATATGAACTGCATAAGAGCTAGCTGCATTCAGAAGAGAACCCTAAGTCATCAAATTGTGCTTACATTTTTCCTTCATAGGAAAAGGCATACCCTCAGATAGCATAAAATGACCCCAGGGCCAGGCCATTTATGTCTGGTGTACCTAACTTTTCTATTGACTGCTTTGCAATAATGGTTTGACATCTCCAATCACTTCAAGTGAAGACGAGAAAATTACAATGCTAAACATCTCTTTTCTCTTCTTGTTACCTTTGGGTAGTATTAAATCCACTAATAATCAAGATATATTAATGTAATATCTTCTCTGTGTTTAAGCAACACATTCATCCTTCGATGGAACTCTGGAGTCTGGAGTTCGATTGACACTCTAGAGTCGTCCTGGATATTCCTTCTAGGCCTAGACTTTGAACTTGTGATTTTGATCTTCCTTAGTGCAATAACATGAAGCACCAAGAAGAACTACACATTCCTTCAAGATAAAATGTTAAACCAGTAATATGAAATCATGGTGGAGATTATTAACCATAAATCTTTTCTATGGTTATAGGTTCCGGATTGTGTCTTGAAGATGGAAAATGGGAAGTCTAAAAGGTTAGCAATGTTCTCCATCAGCAGTCAACTTCTAATACTACTTACTCTCTTTCTTGCTTTTTGATGTATTTCTGAATCTTTATTTGTGGTTAGGCCATATGCAAGGTTATGGTGGGATGAAACAGTGGCCACTGTATTGACCTTCCCCAACCCCAAGGCCCAGGTAATTTTGAAACAGTTGCTTGCCTGATCATCTTTCATTTTGAAAAACAAGAGAAAGATGGACATAGAAGGCTCTCAAAAGACATCTTATCTATCTGAAGTCCAAAACAATTCTGCAGGCTATATTACACCCTGAGCAAGATCGGTTACTAACAATACGTGAGTGTGCAAGATTACAAGGGTTCCCAGACTTTTACAGGTTCTGTGGAACTGTTAAAGAAAGGTAATGGAATTCAAAATTTCTTGACTAGAGATTTTTATTACTTAATCCAACTGCCCAGAGACTTCCTCTTTCGTAGTGTATGCAAAGCTTTACATGTCAATGTTGGTAATAATGCACTGTGCATAAGTTCAGATATGCCTGCTTAATACTACGAAAACAATGAATAAAGATTAGTTAAATTTTTTTTTTTTTTTTATCCACAATTTAGGAACATTTGGAGGTGTACAATATTTTAGTAACTACTCATATTTCAGTAGCAAATAATGCCTGTAACTGCATGTTTCTCGAATTGTTAATAGCCTAGCTTGCTTTACTGATGGTTAGTTATTGTATGTATAAGCTTCAGTGCATTGTACTGCAAAATCCATGTCGACTGAGTTTAGCATCTGTGCTATTTCAGGTACTGCCAAATTGGAAATGCTGTAGCTATTCCTGTTGGACGAGCACTGGGATACACGCTTGGAATGGCCTTTCAAAAGCTTACCAATGATGAACCACTCATGACCCTACCTCCTAGTTTCTCCTCCCTTCAACCTTCGAACGAGGAAATTACCGTCTTGGGAAGTTGATCTTAACATTCACATTATCCCGGTTCTTTTGTGGGATGTTTCTCGGCATTTTCCTGACCATTGAGCTTATTCGAACCTCCAGCAGACAAATGCAATTCTTTAGGCATTGGTTAATTGTTCGCTCTCTCCCTAGATCAGAACTTTCTGTTGTAACTTTAGGATGCAGAAATAGGCTTCTTTAGCTTTATTTATAATTGACATTGCATAAGGATGTTGCTTTTTCAAATGCAACATTGAGGCAACATCTAAACTCTGATTGATTCTAAACTTTGTACTCATAAGTGGCAAAATTTGCTGTCTCATAATAAACTTTGTTTTGGGGTTGCTGATTTCACAATCACAGCCTCAATTTTCCTTTAGTCCCAAGAACCTTGCTTTGCTTCTGCTTTAGAATGACTGCAAGAATTTCGTATAACATAGAATTTTTTTTGACAATATTCACTCAAACGCAAGTTCACAATCGATTCGGGTCTAAAAAATATTAAAAAAAGTCAAAATTAATGCGTTTTTGAATTTTGTCATTTTTAGCTAAAATACGTGTGTCAAATTTCTCTTTTTTTGACGTTGTTTATTAGAATGCAAATTCATAATTGAAGTGTGTTTCAAAAATAGTAGGGAAAAAGGCAAAATCAACACGTTTTTTTACTTTGTCATTTTTAATCAAAATACGCGTGTTATATGTATGAAAAATGGAGTTTTGGTGAAAATTTTAAATATTATTTTTTTTTGACAATATTCACTAGAATGCATATTTACAACGATGTGGGTGAAAAAACGGCACAAAAAGTCAAAATCAATGCTCTTTTGCATTTTGCCATTTTTGTTAAAATACGCGTTTTATAGCACATGAAAAAAGAAAATTTGGTAAAAAAAATCTAAATTTTACGTTTTTTATACCGTTCACAAGGATGCATGTTCACAATTGAGATGTGTGAAAAAATAGTAGGGAAAAAGCAAAAATCAACATGTATTTTGTCAGTGACATTTTTTTTACCAAAATACGTATGTTATAACCCTAAAAAAGAGAGATTCAGTAAAAAATTTAAATCTCACTTTTTTTGGCAATATTCACTAGAATGCGTGTTTACAACCGAGGCGGGTTTAAAAAACATCACAAAAAAGTCAAAATCAATGCATTTTTCGATTTTGCCATTTTTGGCTAAAATACGTGTTATAACTCATGAAAAATTGAAATTTTGTGAAAATTTTAAATTTTACTTTTTTGACATCGTTCATGTGAATGCATATTCACAATTGAGGTGTGTGTAAAAAATAGTAGGGAAAAATCCAAAATCAACACATTTTTTTTATTTGCTATTTTTTGACCAAAATACGTGTGTTATAACCCATGAAAAATGGAAGTTTGGTGAAAATTTTAATTTTCACTTTTTTTGACAATATTCACTAGAATACATGTTCACAATCGGACTGGGTGCAAAACATGGTACAAAAAAATTCAAAATCATCGCATTTTTAGATTTTGTCATTTTTGGCTAAAATACGTGGAAAATGGAAAATGGAAATTTGGCGGAAATTTTAAATTTCACTTTTTTGACATTGTTCATTAAAATGCATGTTCACAATTGAGTTGTGTGTAAAAAATGGTAGGAAAAAAAATCCAAAATCAACACGTTTTTGATTTTACTATTTTTTACCTAATACATGTGTACCCATGAAAATGGAAATTTGGTGAAAATTTTAATTTCATTTTTTTGACAATATTTACTAGAATGCATGTTCACAATGAGGGTGAGTGCAAAAAACGGTACAAAAAAAGTCAAAATCAATGCGTTTTTGGAATTTACCATTTTTGGCTAAAATACATGTGTTATAGCCCATGAAAAATGAAAATTTGGTGAAAATTTTAAATTTCACTTTTTTGACACCGTTTATTTGAATGCATGTTCACAATTGAGGTGTGTGTAAAAAAATAGTAGGGGAAAATCCAAAATCAACACATTTTTTATATTGACATTTTTTTTACCAAAAGTGTGTTATCCCATGAAAAATGGAAGTTTGGTGAAAATTTTAATTTTCACTTTTTTTTTTGAAAATATTCACTAGAATGCATGTTCACAATCGGAGTGGGTGCAAAAAAAAAGTACAAAAAAGTCAAAATCAACACGTTTTTGAATTTTGTCATTTTTGGCTAAAATACGTGTGTTATAACTCATGAAAAATGGAAATTTGGTGAAAATTTTAATTTTTACTTTTTTGACATCGTTCATTAGAATGAATGTTCACAAATCGAGGTATGCGTAAAAAACAATAGGAAAAAAAATCCAAAATCAAACACATATTTTGATTTTGTTATTTTTTACTAAAATACACGTGTAACCCATGAAAAATGGAAGTTTGTTGAAAATTTAATTCACTTTTTTTGACAATATTCAGTAGAATGCATGTTCACAATCGGGGTTGGTGCAAAAAACGATACAAAAAAGTCAAAATCAATGCGTTTTTGGAATTTGAAAATTTTTGCTAAAATACGTGTGTTATAACCCATGAAAAATGAAAATTTGGTAAAAATTTTAAATTTCACTTTTTTTGACACCGTTCATTAGAATGAATGTTCACAATTGAGATCTGTGGAAAAAATAGTAATGAAAAATGCAAAATCAACACATTTTTCGATTTTACCATTTTTGACAGTGTGTTATAACCCATGAAAAATGAAAGTTTGGTTTTTTTTGACAATATTCACTAGAATGCATGTTCACATTCGAGGTGAGTGCAAAAAATGCTACAAAAAAAAGTCAAAATCAATGCGTTTTTAGATTTTGTCATTCTTGGCTAGAATGCGTGTGTTATAACCCATGAAAAATATAAATTGAATGAAAAATTTAAATTTTACTTTTTTGACACTATTCATTAGAATGCATGTTTACAATTGAGGTGCGTGTAAAAAACAGTACGGAAAAATTAAAAAATAACACATTTTTGGTTTTACCATTTTTGACCAAAATACGTGTGTTATAACCCTTGAAAAATGGAAGTTTGGTAAAAATTGTAATTTTCACTTTTTTAACAATATTCACTAGAATGAATGTTCACAATCGGGGTGGGTGTAAAAAACGGTACAAAAAAGTCAAATCAACGGATTTTTGATTTTGCCATTTTTGCTAGAATGCATGTATTACAACCCATAAAAAATAGAAATTTGATAAAAAAAAAATCTAAAATTTACTTTTTTTTAACCCATTCACAAGTGTGAATGTTCACAATGGGAGAAAACCAAAATTAACATGTTTTTTTAACTTTGTCAATTTTAAACAAAATAGTGTGTTATAACTGTGAAAAATGAAGGTTTAGTGAAGAGAATCACGTTGAATTCTCTCATCAAAACAGACCAAATTAGTGGCATAACGTTTCATCAATTTTTTCCTCCATTATAAAACAAACTCATCAATTCAAACAAACCCAAAATATCACTTTCCTGTAATGAAATTCATGAAATAAAAAAAAAATTCCTTTCCAAAATGTTAGAAAAAGAGAAAAAGTTGTTCCAAACAGAACCTTAAACTACTACTACTACTACATTGGTTTCTATTTTTGGAGACTATAAGTATAATGAAAGCTCAAAAAAATTATAATTTTGGAAAAACCTATAAAACCCATAAAGCTCTGTTATTAGGGTTTAAGGTTTTTCAAAATTCTTCCCATAAACCTCTGTTCCACTTCTGGGGTTTAAGGTTTTCCCAAATTCTTTCTTTTTGCAATATCTGATTTTGCTCTAACAATGGCGACACTCAGATACTTATTCTCCAAAACGACAACCCGAACACTCTCTCAATCTCTTTTATCTTGTCGTTTTACTCAGTCCTCTATTCCTCGCCATTCACTACTGAGGAATCTTTACTCTTTTATTACCCGGGAATTCAATTCCCATTTCAGAAACTTCTCCAGTGCATCTGATTATGTCACCCATGACTCTGATTCCTCTATTGCTGCAGCTTTAAGCCTCGATAACAGAATTCCGGCAACCGTCATTACTGGGTTCCTTGGCTCCGGCAAGGTGACATTAAAAGATTGGATTTTTATTTGATTTTTTGAGAAAACCCAGAAGGTTTATTTAGTGCATGAACTAATTAAGGGAAGAAATATTTATTTTGGGTGTTGTATTAGTGAAGTTAAAAAAAAATTATATCAAAATAATTGGTTTTGTAGCAAAAAAGATTTTTATTGTACTGCTGTGATATTGTTCTGCATTGTATGCTTTGATTCTCACAGTAAGGTTTCACTTATTTTAAACAAAAAAGGGTCTTTTATTTTAGTCTGTATTGTTTATGTTTTGAAATGGGTTTAACTTATTATTTAGTTAAAATGATGTTGTACATTGGGTTATGAAGGTGTAAATGGTGATCCTCGGGTTTATGGAGCTAGAAAAGTTGAAACAAACAAATCTTTTGCAGACTTTTGTTGGTTCTGTTTGAAGGCTTCAATTGTTTGTCCAGCAAATGAATGAATTAATAGTATCTGTTGAGTTTGAAGCTGTTAAAAAGATTATGGTTGTGTCAGTTATTCGAATGAATGTATGGGGTTTATGGTATTATAAATAGTTGATAATTTAAGTTATTAGTTGTTTGGAGTTTATCTTTTTGTTTGCCTTTTCCAAGTCATTTTTTGTCTGACCTTTCTATTTGCAACCGAAAATGTTTCTATCTTTTGGGTATTCTGATTAATTAATAATTTTTGTAAAATATAAACCGGCTGTTTGTCATATAAGTAGGTATATTAGTGCCCATATTGGAGTGCTTTCAGCTTTTCAGTGTGAGGAAATGTATGCCTAATTTGTTTCTGACTTGTATGTGTGAGACCTGATTTGGCTTTATTGTTTAGTCTTTTAGCTGTGTCTCGCTGAATCTTTATCAATACTTAATTGATGGTGTTGCAGACCACTCTGTTAAATCATATATTGACATCTAATCATGGAAAGCGAATTGCTGTGATAGAAAATGAGGTATCTATCTTTTCTTCCCTAAATTTTCCCCTTTCTCTTTTACGGATTTTATCTTCTTTTTTAATGTTAGGTCTATGGATTGTTGCTATTAACGTTCTCATCTATGTTTCAAGCATACTTTTTTCTCTTGTTATTTCTAACAATCTGCCGGCTATTAAATGTAATGGCCTGGATCAACTTCTTGTGATATTGTGGCATAAGTGTAGCCTTCAATTAATATATTACTGGTGGAAAAGATGTTTCTCCTTGGACCCAAATTATTTCATATTCAAATCTTGTTAAAGAACAAAACTCTAGATTCGATATGTAACTAATACAACATTGGATGTAGCTTATGATGGAGAAGACAAAACTACCTGACTGGTTTTGGGAGTATATTTTTCCTTTTATTTCAATTATTGTCCTGTATTGTATACATTTTAGGGGTTATCATGATGTGAATAAAAATGTATTTTTGTGCATTTGAAGTGTTAGTTGAATCATTGTCCTTTGTTTTTCAAATAATTTACTTCTATAGAGCTGCTTATTCCAACATGAGAGGCAGTTGTCAACATCTTTCAGCTTATGTATATATATGTACACATCTGCAGTATCTCGTGTTGTCAAAGTGACGCTAATGCTGTATGTTTTGTTTGAATGTTATATTTTAAAAAGTTCACTAGCAAAAAGTTGGTCATGTTTCTTACATGTGCAAGGTTTCCTTTGCAGTTTGGTGAGGTGGACATTGATGGTTCATTAGTTGCTAGTCATTCCTCTTCCAATGAGGACATTATCATGGTTAATAATGGTTGTCTTTGTTGTACTGTGAGAGGAGATCTTGTTAAAATGCTTTTGGAGTTGGTTAAGAACAAACGAGACAAATTTGATCATATTGTTATAGAAACAACAGGTAAGCTAATGTACTTATTGTAAAGAAACTTCTGTGGGTTAATGCATTTCTGATATGAAGAAATTCACTTGTCTTCTCTCTAGATAAATGTACGCACGAGAACAACTATATGCCTAATCAATGTAATGCACTATTTAAATATTAGGCATTTTTTCAATGGTTTTTCTATTTTCTGTGGCTACGTGAAACACAAGCTGGTAACTGTAACGAGTGTTTCTCCAATGTTCATTGGCTGCTGAGCATTGCACTCTGAATATGGACATGAGAATACAGATATTCTTTTGTTCATTTACTCATGGTGGTCATCTTTGACTTCAATGTTAAGATGATAGTTTAGGGTTGCATTTTTATATGTATCCTTGCAGCTAATTCTGAGGGTAATTTGTATTCATGGACATAGCAGAGTGTACATGATCTGAGTTGCAGTACTTTTTTGTCATAATTTGATATTTGATTGCACTGTTAAGAATCTGACCTGATTGAGAGCTTTATGCATTTTGATCCCTCTGGATATCAGAGTTTGCAAAATTCTGAAACTTGAATTTTTTATTCTTCTAAGTTTGTATATTACTAAATGTCTTTCAGGCCTTGCAAAACCTGGTCCTGTCATTGAAACATTTTTAACAGATGATCTCCTTTCAAGTAAGGTGAAACTTGATGGAGTTGTTACTTTAGTTGACTCGAAGCATGTGATGCAACATTTAGACGAGGTAAAACCTAGATTTGTGGTTAATGAAGCTGTGGAACAAGTTGCTTATGCTGATCGCATTATTGTGAACAAGGTATCTAATCAGAGCTTTGATTTACCTTTGCACAAAAGAAAGAAAAATTCAGATTGTGTCCCTAGCTCGCAATGTGTTTATAAAAAGACCTTGTGTAGTATTGTTATGTTTTTCTCAATGTTTTTTCTCCTAATAATTTTGACAGATAGATTTGGTATCGGAGGCTGACCTGGAGAAATTGATGAAAAGAATTAAGGTAGATGCTTGTAGACAATCTTCTCTTCCCGAAGTTTATTTTGCGGAATATTTGTGAATTGGCAGACTGGTAGTTTACAAGAGCTATTGTATACACAAATTTCTTTTTGATGGCTTTGGACTGGGGTTTATTTCTTCTCATATGTGTTTATTGTGTAATCTTGGCATAGATTTATGTGGATGAGAGTTTGGAATAGTTCCCCAATATGACATTGATGACATTATTGGATGAGAGTTTGGAATAGTTCCCCAATATGACATTGATGACATTGTCATAATGTCATATCGGGAATAATGTCTTTTGCTGCTTGTCATTCAATTTCTTCAAAATGGAATTTTCTATAGAACTTGTGTTTATTGTATCTTTTCTGTTTCGTAAGTGAAAGCAGCTTTTAACTTCTTGATGCTTTTCTTTTTGATTGGTTTTACATCTTTTGATTTAAACTGCTTTTCCTCTGAATTCTCCTTTGTTTTTGCAATTGTAAATTACTGAATTGTTTGCTTGTTTTTTCAGCATATTAATGGGATGGCTCAAATAAAGCTAGCTAGGTTTGGGGTGGTGGACATGGACTTTGTTCTAGGAGTGGGAGGTTATGATCTTGACAGGTGATTTTATCTTGAAAGATATCTCTATCAGAAGTTAATTGAGCTGGTTAATATACATTCCAGTAGAGGGCAGATTTTCTTTCGTCCTAAAAACCTTTGGTTTTTTTTGGGTAGGATCAACTCAGAAGTTCAATCAGATGGTTCTCATGGTGTCCATGAACATGAAACTGGACATGGTATAAATTATTATGAGTTTTTTGTTTTGTTGTTTTTCATTTTCAGTCTTACTTTAATTATCTTCACAATTGGATCATGGTAATATCAAACCTGAAATAGAAAAGCAAAGGAAAATTTAGTTTGTTTTCACTCATCTTGAATGACACTTTGGCAATGCACTATGTATAGGTTTCGTCAGATTTTGGTTTATTGCAAATTTTCCATAAAACTTCATTTCATTTGTGCTTTTCAGACCCTATTGTCTATATTAGCTGCTGTATTGGAATTTTTGAAAATTTTGTGCTTTTTGTATTGCTGCCTTTGCGGGGTATATGGCCTTCTAAGCTGTACTCATGTGCTCTATAAACTACTGATGTGTTATCACCTGAAATTGAATTCTAAACAGAATACTCTTATAATGAAATTTTATTAATAAATGAGGAAAATGTTTAACTGATTGGATGTTTCACAATGGAAATTTCTTGTAGTTTCAATTCTATTTATAAGCCTTTATTCTTTTCTGCTTGATGTCACTAGTTGCATAATACTGATAATGCAATTGCTTTTTCAAGTTTTCAGTGGTAGTTGCATATTTAGATAGTCTTGTGTACTATTAAGCTGTTCTTGCATTCCCTGCATCTCATCAGTGTTTTTTTTTCCCCACTGCTTAGGAATGGAAATTTTTTATGGTTATGGTTGATTTTAATTCTCGAATCTTTTAGCTTATGTAAAATCATAATCTTTTGGTTTCAACAGGCCATCAAGGACATCATCATGACCATGTACATGATTCTGCTGTCTCCAGTGTTAGTATTGTTTTTGAAGGAACCTTAGACTTGGATGAGGTAATTGCTTTTGTTATGTAACCTTGCTGTTGGATGCACACCAATAAAATTTTTTGCATTTAAAAATCTGAATCTGTACAGATTTTTTCTTTGCACACCTGGCTCATACTGGTTTTTATACTAGATTGTTGGCAAAGATATTACATCAGCAGTCCTTTAGAATTTTAAAATGCTGAACATAACAGACCCAATGGTTAATATTATCCATTGTCATGTTCTTGAACACTTGCAGCTTATTGCATCTGACTGCTGTTTCTTGTAACTTGTATTGTTCTGGTTGTTTTTTCTAGGTGGATGATTGGCTTGAAAGACTTATTGAAGAAAAAGGAGATGATTTGTATAGGATGAAAGGAGTTCTATCAGTGACTGGTTCTGAAGAGCGTTACGTTTTACAGGTTCAAATGTTAATGATAGTATTTGATTGTTTTCCACTTTCTCTTTCAACTGGAAGCCTTTCAATCCATTTACTTTTCGTAACTATTTCAGGGAGTACATTCTACATTGGATGGCTGCCCAGGAAAGACGTGGGAGCCAAACGAGAAAAGGATCAGCAAGCTTGTCTTTATAGGAAGAAACTTGGATGAAACTGCCCTAAGGAAAGGGTTCAAGGGGTGTTTAGTGTGAGCATCTAAGTAGATTGTAGACACACTTACATCTCAAGACAGTTCATAGAAGAAGGTATCTATCCGCAAAACATGGATTCCGGTAAGCATAGAGGCATGTACTGATGCAACTTCAGAGTTAACAAAATGGTCAGTGAATATGTGTAGTATATATAAAAATTATACCGGTCTGCAGTTTTACTTGTATTCGCATGTTCTGTACTTTTAGTTGCTAGGAGAACGATGTGCATAGCCGTAGGTATTTTTTCCCCGTGTCAATGCGGTTATTTAATTGTTCTTGTCTAATAAAGTGAACATTATTTTCAATTTGTATTGTGAAAGTAATGGAAAGTGTCATTTAGATATCTTATAATGCTCATGAAATGGCAATTTCTCCTTTGTGCCTATATATGATGGCTTTGTGCATCAAGATTTATTGCTGAGGTTGTGCCATCCTTTCAAATAAGTTTGGTTCCATTCATGTAATAATGCATGCTTAATATGCTTATTTTTCTATGAAGTTCTAACTACCAAAACATGCTCTTTAGACTCTATACATATTTGCCAAATGGGATTCATTTTTAAACCTCAAAATGTCCGGCAATGCATAGTTGATCTTGTGCTGGAGCTGAGTATTTTGCAACATATCCAACAAAATTACAAGAGAGACGGATATAATCCAGTGGTTAAGAGTGGAGATATGTGTCCCTCAACTTAGAAAGAGGGTTTGAACCTTACGTACTCCATTCTTTCTTCCTACTTTGTCCTTTCCATTCTTTTTATAAAATACAACAACATTAACAACAACTAAGCCTTTATTCCACTAAGAGGGGTCAATTATATGGATAACACTCCGTCATTGTGCTCGGTCGAAACTTATTTTTTCATTTATATTTAAATATACCATATCATTTCTTATAGTTTCTTTCTAATTCTTCTTTTTTAAAATTTTTCTCTTTCCCTTTTTAATTTTAATTAATGATTCTTTATTTTCTACCCACTTCATCGAGGCATCTAAACGTGTCTTATGTACATATCCAAACCATTTTAAACATGTTTTTCTCATTTTTTTTAACAAATAAGAAAATTAATCAAAAAAAGCCCACCAAGAATTATTAAGTAGTCTAGGATATGTTTGGATAGAACTTTTTACCTAATTTCTCGTATCATTCCAAATTAAAATGTTTATTTATATTCAATTCTCAAAACAAAAATTTTCAAATTTTTTAACCACAAAATGAAGGCATTTTAATTTTTAACATCTTTTAATTTTTTTTTACTTTTTTATTTGCTTTATTTGATCGTTGGCAGTCAAAGATTGACTGCTGCCGGTTAACAGCCGTTGACCACCTTCTGCGGGTGGGGGTGGCCGGCCACAAAAAATGGAGGTTTGGTGATAGATATGAGTTTCACTTTTTTGACACAATTCACTAAAATGCACGTTTACAATTGTGATGGGTGGAAAAATAGCACGAATAATATGGCCAAATCGGCACGTTTTTAAACATTGTCATTTTCGGTCAAAATACGTGTGCTATAGCCCACAAAAGATGAAGGTTTGGTGATAAATATGAGTTTCACTTTCTTTTAACACTGTTCACTAGAATGCATGTTCACAATTGAGACATGTGCAAAAAATAGCACGAAAATGGCTAAAATCGGCACGTTTTTTGACATTGTCATTTTCGGCCAAAATACGTGTGCTATAGCCCACAAAAAATAGAGGTTTGGTGATAAATATGAGTTTTGTTATGCATAATTGTGAATGTCCACCCCATGTTCTACCACATTACTTCACATTATTCCATGTAACTCATGTAACACCATTTTTTCTCATAATTACTAACTACATATGTAACCTATGTGATTCTTGTAACTTACATTTAGGACATTGTAACCTACAAGATAGAGGTGTGAAGTTCAAGCCTATAAATAGAGGCTTATATGAATGAAATATGATGGTTGAATACTTACTACAATTTGCTCTACTTTGCTCTCTTTTTCTCTCAATCTTTCTAATATACTTGTTTCATATTTGATAGTTGTAGTCTATTAATCTTATAGAAATAGTAACAATATTATATCTCTATTTTCTAGTAGTGGTATAATAATTTTTTACATAATATAATACTACAAGTTTGTAGTATTTTTATAATACGTTATCAGCACGAATTCTCTAGCCACTTTGATCAATTTTCTTTTGAAAAATAGACGTTTAAATGATCAATGACAAAGAATTATGTCTCGCAGATAGTGCAACAATACATTCCATACTAAAAGATAAGAAATATTGTTCTTATATAATCATGAAAGAAACTCATGTTAATACTATATCTGGTACTACAAAATTGATTGAAGGCTCCGAAAGAGCAATAATAATTTTGCCAGGAGGAACAAAATTTTGCATTGAAGATACATTATTTTCTTCTAAGTCTCAAAGAAATTTGTTAAGTTTTAAATATATTCATCGAAATGGATATAATATTCAGACTAAAAGTGAAGGTAATA
The DNA here is from genome assembly GCA_016586305.1 of Ophiorrhiza pumila. Lineage (NCBI taxonomy): Eukaryota > Viridiplantae > Streptophyta > Magnoliopsida > Gentianales > Rubiaceae > Ophiorrhiza > Ophiorrhiza pumila. Next base: position 32,005,010 of record BLIW01000008.1, on the reverse strand, counting down.
ATGAATACTTGTATATTACAAGTATGGATTTTGGAAAGAAAATTGTATTAGAAAAATTACCTCCTTATTCCTCTGGATTATATTATACATATATTTCTACAGTTGAAATATATGCAACAGTAAACCAAAAGTTTACTGATCATAATGATTTTATTGTTTGGCATGACCGGTTAGGCTATCCCGGTTCTATAATGATGCGAAGAATTTTAGAGAATTCATATGGTCATTCTTTGAAGAGCCAGAAGATTCTTCAATCTAATGAATTCTCATGTGTTGCTTGTTCTTAAGGCAAATTACTTATAAAACCATCACCAATGAAAATTCGTACCGAATCTCCTGCATTTTTAGAACGCATACATGATGATATTTGTGGGCCTATTCTACCATTTAGATGTTTTATAGTTTTAATTGATGCATCAACTAGATGGTCACATGTATGTTTATTATCAACTCGCAACCTGGCGTTTGTGAAATTAATTGCGGAATTAATTTGGTTACGAGCACATTTTCCAAATTATCCTATCAAGACAATTCGTCTTGATAATGCTGTGAATTTACATCCCAATCTTTTAATAATTATTGTATGTCTATTGGGATAAGTGTTGAACATCTTGTCACTTATGTTCATACACAAAACAGTTTGGCAGAATCGTTTATTAAGCGTCTTCAATTAATTGCGAGACCATTGCTTTTGAGAACTAAACTCCCAACAACTGCTTGTGAACATGCTATTTTGCATGCTGCAACACTAATTCGCATAAGGCCAACAAATTATCATGAATTCTCTTCCCAACAATTGGTTTTTGGTCAAAAACCAAATATTACACATCTTAGAATTTTTGGATATGCGATTTATGTTCCAATTGCTCCACACGCACAGAGACGGGACCTCAAAGGAGATTGGGAGTATATGTTGGGTATGAATCTCCATCTATAGTGAAATATCTTGAATCAACAACTAGAGATTTATTTACGGCTTATTTTGCTGATTGTCATTTTGACGAATCAATTTTCCCAACATTAGGGGGAGAAAATAAACAGCTGGTTAAGAAAATTAGTTGGAATGAATTATCATTATCTCATTTTGATCCTCGTACATATCAATGTGAACTGAAAGTTCAAAAGATAATTCATTTGCAATGTTTAGCAAATCAATAGCCAGATGCTTTTACTGACAAAAAACGTGTGACTAAATCACATATACTAGCTGTTAATGCTCCAATTAGAATTGATGCATTAAATGGGTTATGTGTTCACATTCTACCACTAATAATCCATTAAAGGCACTCATGAAATGTGGTAGACCAATCGGTTCTAACGACAAAACTTCTCGAAAGAAAAAAAAGGAGCAAATAATAATAATGGCAAAATCGAGGTAATTGAGGTTCTAGAAGAATCTTCAAAAATGAAAATTTGTGACATAGCAGATAATAAACTTCTAGAGGAAGTTTAGGTACCTGAAAATTATGATAATCATGAGATCTCAATAAATTATGTCATGACTGGTGAAAGGTGAAATCGATATAAAACAAACGTCGACGATAAATTTGCCTATGCTGCAGCAGTTAGTGTAATAAATGAAAACGAGGATCATGAACCAAAGTCTGTAAATAAATGCAGACATAGAAATGATTGACCAAAATGAAAAGATGCAATTCAAGCATAGTTAGACTCGTTGGCTAAACATAAAGTTTTTGGACCAATAATACGCACACTTGAAGTTGTGCAGACAATGGGTTATAAATGGGTCTTTGTGCGAAAATGAAATGAGAAAAATGAAATTGTGCGATATAAGGCACGACTTGTCGCACAAGATTTTTCCCAAAGACCAGGTATTGATTATGAGGAGACATATTCTCCCATGATGGATGCAACAACTTTTCATTATTTGCTTAATCTGGCAGCAAATGAACGACTTGACATGCGTTTAATAGATGTTGTGACAACCTATTTGTATGACTCTCTTGATATGATATTTATATAAAAATCACCGAAGGATTCAAATTGCCTAAGGAATATGATTCTAGTTCTTGAGAACTTTATTCAATTAAATTGTGCAAATCCTTATATGAATTAAAAACAAGGTAGACACAAAAACAAGGTAGACACATGTAGTATAATTGCCTTAGTGAATATTTGATAAAACAAGGCTATATGAATGATCCCATTTGTCCATGTGTTTTTATTAAAAGATCTACATCCGAATTTGCAATCATTGTAATTTATGTTGATGATTTAAATATCATTGGAACTCCTGAAGAGCTCGAAAAAGTTAACTCTTTGAAACAAAAATTTGAAATGAAAGATCTTGGAAAGACAAAATTTTGTCTTGGATTGCAAATTGAGCACTTGGAAAATGGCATCTTTTTGCCTCAATCAGGTTATACAACTAAATTGCTTAAAAGATTCTATATGGATAAAATACATCCCTTGAGTACGCCTATAGTTGTAAGATCACTTGATATGCATAAAGATCCTTTCTGACTGTGTGAAAATGATGAAGAATTACTTGGTCAAGAAGTACCATATCTTAGTGCTATTGGAGCATTAATGTATCTTGCTAGTCATACAGGTCCTAATATCTCATTTGCTGTGAATATAGTAGCAAGATATAGTTCTTCACCTACACGAAGGTATTGGAATGGTATAAAACATATATTTCGTTACCTTCAAGGTACGATAGATATGAGTCTTTATTATTCTAAGGCAATCAAGTTTGATCTAATAGGTTATGTAGATGCTAGATATTTATCTGATCCTCATCATGGTCGTTCACAAATGGGTTATGTGTTCACATGTGGTGGTACAACTATTTCTTGGCGTTCTATGAAACAAACTATAGCTGCTACTTCTTCAAATCATGCTGAAATATTGATAATTCATGAATCAAGTCGGGAGTGTTTTTGGTAGAGATCGGTGATCCATCATATTCAAGAAACATGTGGTTTGCATTTATACAAGAAAGTTCCCACTGTTTTGTTCGAAGATAATGCTGCATGCATTGCTCAATTGATGGATGGATGCATCAAAGGTGATAGAACAAAACACATCTCACCAAAATTAATGCGAATCAGGAGTTTTTGACGTGGACGATGCCTCCTAAACTCTGATCTTTGGAATAATTTGGGGATTGAATAAAATGCCCGACTTCGTGACTTCCACAGTCGGACGTCGCGACGTCCAAAATTGGCATATTTTATTTTAGGGTTTTATTCTCCACGTCCCGACGTCCAGATACCTGTCCAGGAACGTTAATGTTTATTTATTTTATTTTTTTGTTAGTTATTTACGAATTTAGTTTTTCCATCTAGGGTTTTGGTGAAGGCCTATATAAAGGCTTCTTATTCCATTGTAATAAGGGATAGAACGTTTTTAAAGTAATTTTAATAAGATTTCAATGATTATAACCCACAAAAAATAGAGGTTTTGTAATTAAAATAAGTTTCACTTTTTTTTAAACCATTCACTAGAAATCATGTTCACAATTATGGTGGGTGCAAATTGCACGAAAATAGCCAAAATCGGCACGTTTTTGGATATTGTCATTTTCGGCCAAAATACGTGTGCTATAGCCCCACGAAAAGTGGAGGTTTGGTGATAAATATGAGTTTCACTTTCTTTGACCCAATTCACTTGAACGCACGTTCAAAATTGATATGGGTGTAAAAACAATATAGAAACTCCAAAATTAGCACATTTTTGGATATTGTCCTTTTCGGATAAAATACGTGTGTTATAACTCAAAAAAATAGAGGTTTTGTGATAAATATAAGTTTCACATTTTTGGACATCATTCACAATTGAGGTGCATGCAAAAAATAACACGAAAAAGGCCAAAATTGGTATTTTTTTTACATTGTCATTTTCAACCAAAGTACATGTGCTATAGCCCACAAAAAATGGAGGTTTAGTGTTAAATATGAGTTTCACTTTTTTTGACATAATTCACAAGAATGCACATTCAAAATTGTGATGGGTATAAAAAAAGAAAGAAAAAGCCAAAATTGGCAGGTTTTGGAGATTGTTATTTTCGGCCAATATACGTGTGCTATAACCCACAAAAAATGAAGGTATGGTGATAAATATGAGATTAACTTTCTTTGACACAATTCACTCAAATGCACGGTCAAAATTGCTATTGGTGTAAAAAATAATACAGAAACGGCCTAAATTGGCACGTTTTTTTATATTGGCGTTTTGGGAAAAAATACGTGTTATTACCCACAAAAATTGGCGATTTTTTTTATGAATATAAGTTTCACTTTTTTGACACTTGTCACTAGAATACACGTTCACAAATGAGGCGCGTGCAAAAATTAGAATGAAAAAGGCCAAAATCTGTACAATTTTTGACATTGTTATTTTCGACCAAAATTCATGTGCTATAGCCCACAAAAAATGAAGGTTTGGTGATACATATGAGTTTCACTTTCTTTGACACAATTCACTCAAATTCACCTTTAAAATTAAGATGGGTGTAAGAAAATAATACAGAAACAGCCAAAATCAGCACCTTTTTGGATATTGTCGTTTTCAGAAAAAATAAGTATTTTATAACCCACAAAAATATTGTCGATTTCAGACAAAATAAGTATGTTATAACCCACAAAAAATAGAGGTTTCATGATAAATATAAGTTTCACTTTTTTTTTGCCACCATTGACTAGAATGCATGTTCATAATTGAGGCGCGTGCAAAAAATAGCACAAAAAATGGCCAAAATGGCATGTTTTTTGACATTGTCATTTTCGGCCAAAATACGTGTGCTATAGCCCACAGAAAATGGAGATTTGGTGATAAATATGAGTTCCACTTTTTTTGACATAATTTATTAGAATGCATGTTTAAAATTGGGATGGGTGTTAAAAAAATTTAAGAAACAGCTAAAATTGGCACTTTTTTTGGACAAAATACGTGTGTTATAGCCCACAAAAATAGAGGTTTGGTGATAAATATGATTCACTTTCTTTGACACAATTTACTCGAATGCATGTTCAAAATTGAGATGGATATAAAAATCAATAATGAAACTGCCAAAATTGGCATGTTTTTTCATATTGTCGTTTTGTAAAAAAATACGTGTTATGACGCATAAAAAATGGAGGTTTTGTGATAAAAATAAGTTTCACTTTTTTTGATACCATTCACCAGAATGCACATTCACAGTTATGGTGGGTGCAAAAAATAGCTAAAATCGGCACATTTTTGGACATTGTTACTTTCGGGCAAAATACGTGTGGTATAGCCCATAAAGTAGAGGTTTGGTAATAAATATGAGTTTTCCCTTCTTTGACGCAATTCACTCGAATATACGTTCAAAATTGAGATGGGTGTAAAATATAATTTTTACTTTTTTGATACCGTTTACTAGAATGCATGTTCACAATTGAGGCACGTGCAAAAAATAGCACAAACATTAAAAATGTGTGCTATAGCCTACAAAAAATGAAGATTTGAGTTTCACTTTTTTGACATAATTTACAAGAATGCATGTTCAAAATGTGGTGGGTGTTAAAAACAATACATTTTTTTTAAAGGAAATCGATTTTATATGCATAATAGACAAAATACGATGCCGGACTTACCCAACAGCATCGTTACATAAGCGAAAACAGTAAATGTGGAGTACTACTCCATTACATGATTTATAATTAAATGTAAAACGGGAAAGAAGAAAGATTTACTCTAGGACATCTAGAGTATTGCTTTCTATTTTCCACAACATAAAGCCCAATTTTGAGACTATGTGTTAGCAAAATGTAGTTAGCAAACCATATACTCACGTAATAGTCTAAGCCACATGGTTTTGTCGGATATACTTCAAAATTGTCCATGTCTTCACCAAACCATGTGGATGAGTTCTTCAAACCACAAAATGATCTTCTATTAACCTAATGAATGACTTTGCCAAACAAAAACTTCATTCCACCATATATTGACTTCTGACCCAACATTTCAATCCATGGCAGTTCCAACAGGCCAGCAGTAAACCAATTACACGTCTACTAACAGCCAGCAGAATATGCACATCTCATAAATCATACCAATAGATATTATGTATGCTTCACCATTCAACTGTCTTAGTCATGGATAAACTTCCCCATGCAACTAAAAGCCTCGTTAATCCAGATGAATAAGCATCAACAAACAACCCAATGCAATTTGACTCAAAACTGAAGCTATTTTCTTTGAAATTTTTGACATTCAAACCAAGATCAAAAACCAAAAGCAATCACTAAACTAGTCATCCTGTTCCAGCTAGAATAATCCAGATAATCAAAATGAATGGCAGCACTACGCAGATCAACCAAATACCCAGCCATTCAAACATCGATATAAAATACATCATGATATATGGCCAAACTGATCGAACTCCAGTAATCAGGGGCCAAACATAATACTTATAGTTTACCCAGGGTTCCACCTTTTACCTTCAGAACAACAGATGAAGGGATTCCTATCCCTGAGTTTCCTTCCAGATTGCTCATAGGCTTTGGGACTGATTAGTGCCTCTATGTATTTCGATTGTTTCGATGGTTTCTGGCCTTTCTCCATTTTTTCGAGGAAATTGCATAGTTTATCTTCGGAGTCCTTCTCGTAACTATTCTCAGTCCATTGGTCATCCCCGTCGTCCTCAGATTCTGATTTGGTTGGAATGTTTTGAAGTCTTGTTAGGTCGGATAGCAAACCGCTTTTAATCATTGATGTCTCTCCTTCCTCCCAGTTCACCACCACTTTGATAGGCTCAAGATTCGGATGTAGAGCGAGCTGTAAAGGGTGGTCCGAATCCCTGATCTGCAACCCTCTCTCCCCCTCTTGTGTGACAGATTGGCGAGGTGAATACATTAATAACCCTCTCTCCCCCTCCGAATCCTCTTGTTAAAAACAATACATTAATAACTAAAATCGGCACGTTTTTGGTGATTATGATTTTCGACCAAAATACGTGTGCTATAGTCCACAAAAAATGGAGGTTTGGTGATAAATATGAGTTTCACTTTCTTTGACATAATTCACTTAAATGCACGTTAAAAATTGAGATGGGTGTAAAAAAATAATACAAAAACGGCCAAAATCGGCAAATTTTTGGATATTGTTGTTTTTGGACAAAATACGTGTGTTATAACTTACAAAAAATGACGGTTCTATGATAAATATAAGTTTCACTTTTTAACACCATTCACTAGATATCCCATTCAAAATTGAGGTGCGTGCAAAAATTAGAACAAAAATGGCTTAAATCGGTACATTTTTTAACATTGTCATTTTCTGCCAAAATACGTGTGCTACAGCCCATAAAAAATGGAGGTTTGGTGATAAACATGAGTGTCACTTTTTTTTTAACATAATTCACTGAAATGCATATTCAAAATTGGGGTGGGTAATAAAAACAACTCAGAAAAAGCCAAAATCGGCACATTTTTTGTGATTATCATTTTTGGCCAAAATACGTGTTCTAAAAACAATACGAAAACGGCCAAAATCGGCACTTTTTTGGATATTGTTCTTTTCGGCCAAAAAAACGTGTGTTATAACCCACAAAACATGGAGGTTTTGTGATAAAAATACGATTAACTTTTTTTTACACCGTTCACTAGAATGCACGTTCACTGTTATGGTGCGTGCAAAAAAAGTACGAAAATGGCTAAAATTGGCACATTTTTTGACATTGACATTTTTGGATAAAATAAATGTACAATAGCTCACAAAAAATGGAGATTTTATGATAAATATGAGTTTCACTTTTTTTGGTATAATTGACTTGAATGCACATTTAAAGTTGTGATGGTGTTAAAATAATACAAAATCAGCCAAAATCGGCTTGTGTTTGAACATTGTCATTTTCAACCAAAATACGTGTGCAATAGCCAACAAAAAATGAAGGGTTGGTGATAAAAATATGTGTTTCACTTATTTGACACAATTCAATCGAATGCACATTAAAAATTGAGATGGGTATAAAAATAATACAAAAACAGCCAAAAGCGTCACGTTTTTGGATATTGTTCTTTTCGGCCAAAATTCGTGAATTGTAACCCACAAAACATGGAGGTTTTCAGATAAATAAAAGTTTTAGTTTTTTAATACCGCTCACTAGAATATATGTTCACATTTATGGTGGGTGCAAAAAATAACACGAAAATAGCTAAAATCGACATGTTTTTGGACATTGTCATTCTCGGTCAAAATACGTGTGCTATAGCCCACAAAAAATGAGGTTTGGTGATAAATATAAGATTCAATTTCTTTGACACAATTTAATCGAATGCGTGTTTAAAATTGAGATGGATGTAAAAAACAATAATGAAACGGCAAAAATCGGCACGTTTTTGCATATTGTCGTTTTGGGAAAAAATATGTGTGTTATGACTCACAAAAAATTGAGGTTTTGTGATAAAAATAAGTTTAACTTTTTTGAAATCGTTCACTAGAATGAACCTTCACTGTTATGGTGGGTCAAAAAATAGCACAAAAATAGCTGAAATCGGCACGTTTTTGGTGATTGTCATTTTCGGCCAAAATACGTGTGCTATATAGCACACAAAAAATGGAGATTGGTGATAAGTATGAGTTTCACTTTCTTTGACACGATTCACTCAAATGCACATTTAAAATTGAGATGGGTGTAAAAAATAATAAAGAAACGGCCGAAATCAGCACATTTTTGGATATTGTTATTTTTGGACAAAATACGTGTGTTATAACACACAAAAAATGGAGGTTCTATGATAAATATAAGTTTCACTTTTTTACACCTTTCAATAGATATCACTTTAACAATTGAGGAGAGTGCAAAAATTGGAACGAAAATGACCAAAATCTGTACGTTTTTTGACATTGTCAATTTCGGCCAAAATACGTGTGCTACATACCAAAAAAAATGAAGGTTGGTGATAAACATGAGTTTCACCTTTTTTGACATAATTCACTAAAATTCATGTTCAAAATTGGGGTGGGTGTTAAAAAATACTCAGAAACAGCTAAAATCGGCACATTTTTTGTGATTGTCATTTTTGTCAAAATACATGTGTTAAAAACAATACAGAAACGGCCAAAATCGGTACTTTTTTAGATATTGTTTTTTTCGGCCAAAAAACGTATGTTATAACCCACAAAAATGGAGGTTTTGTGATAAAAATAAGTTTAAGTTTTTTTGATACCGTTCACTAGAATGCACGTTCACTGTTATGGAGGGTGCAAAAAAAGCACGAAAATGGCTGAAATTAGCACATTTTTTGACATTCACGTTTTTTGATAAAATAAATGTACAATAGCCCACAAAAAAAATGAGATTTTATGATAAATATGAGTTTCACTTTTTTGGGTATAATTGACTTGAATGCACGTTTAAAGTTGTGATGGTGTTAAAATAATACAGAATCAGCCAAAATCGGCTTGTGTTTGAATATTGTAATTTTCGGCCAAAATACATGTGCAATAGCCAACAAAAAATGGAGGGTTGGTGATAAAAATATGTGTTTCAATTCTTTGACACAATTCAATCAAATGCACATTAAAAATTGAGATGGGTATAAAAATAATACAAAAACGGCCGAAAGCGTCACGTTTTTTTGATATTGTTCTTTTCGGCCAAAATTCGTGAGTTGTAACCCACAAAAAATGGATGTTTTTGGATAAATAAAATTTTTAATTTTTTAATATCGTTCACTAGAATATACGTTCACATTTATGGTGGGTGTAAAAAATAACACGAAAATAGCTAAAATCGACATGTTTTTGGACATTGTCATTCTCGATAAAAATACGTGTGCTATAGCTCACAAAAAATGGAGGTTTGGTGATAAATATAAGATTCACTTTCTTTGACACAATTTACTCGAATGCGTGTTTAAAATTGAGATGGATGTAAAAAATAATAATGAAACGGCCAAAATCGGCACATTTTTGTATATTGTGGTTTTGGGAAAAGATATGTGTGTTATAACCCATAAAAAATGGAGGTTTTGTGATAAAAATAAGTTTAACTTTTTTGAAATCGTTCACTAGAATGAACGTTCACACTTTTGGTGGTTAAAAAAATTGCACAAAAATAGCTGGAATCGGCACGTTTTTGGTGATTGTCATTTTCGGCCAAAATACGTGTGCTATAGCCCATAAAAAATGGAGATTTGGTGATAAGTATGAGTTTCACTTTCTTTGACACAATTCACTCAAATGCACGTTTAAAATTGAGATGGGTGTAAAACACAATAAATAAACGACCGAAATCGGCACATTTTTGTATATTGTTGTTTTTGTACAAAATACGTGTATAACCCACAAAAAGTGGAGGTTCTATGATAAATATATGTTTCACTTTTTTACACCGTTCACTAGATATCACATTAACAATTGAGGAGCGTGCAAAAATTGGAACAAAAATGACCAAAATCGGTACGTTTTTTGACATTGTCATTTTCGGCCAAAATACGTGTGCTACAGCCCACAAAAAATGGAGGTTTGGTGATAAACATGAGTTTCACTTTTCTTGAGATAATTAACTAGAATGAACATTCAAAATTGGGGTGGGTGTTAAAAACAAATCAAAAACAGCCAAAATCGGCACATTTTTTGTTATTGTCATTTTTGGCAAAAATACGTGTGCTAAAAACATTACAGAAACAGCAAAAATCGGCACTTTTTTGGATATTGTTTTTTTTGGCCAAAAAATGTGTGTTATAACCCACAAAAAATGGAGGTTTTGTGATAAAAATAAATTTAACTTTTTTGACACCGTTCACTAGAACACATGTTCACTGTTATGGTGGGTGCAAAAAAAGCACAAAAATGGCTAAAATTGGCACATTTTTTGACATTGACATTTTTGGATAAAATAAATGTACAATAGCCCACAAAAATGGAGATTTTATGATAAATATGAGTTTCACTTTTTTTGGTATAATTGACTTGAATGCACGTTTAAAGTTGTGATGGTGTTAAAATAATACAAAATCAGCCAAAATCGGCTTGTGTTTGAACATTGTCATTTTCGACAAAAATACGTGTGCAATAGCCAACAAAAATTGAAGGGTGGGTGTTAAAAAATACTCAGAAACAGCCAAAATCGGCACATTTTTTGTGATTGTCATTTTTGGCCAAAATACGTGTGTTAAAAACAATACAGAAACGGCCAAAATCGGCACTTTTTTAGATATTGTTCTTTTCGGCCAAAAAACGTGTGTTATAACCCACAAAAATGGAGGTTTTGTGATAAAAATAAGTTTAACTTTTTTTGATACCGTTCACTAGAATGCACGTTCACTGTTATGGTGGGTGCAAAAAAAGCACGAAAATGGCTAAAATTGGCACATTTTTTGACATTGACGTTTTTGGATAAAATAAATGTACAATAGCCCACAAAAAATTGAGATTTTATGATAAATATGAGTTTTACTTTTTTTGGTATAATTGACTTGAATGCACGTTTAAAGTTGTGATGGAGTTAAAATAATATAGAATCAGCCAAAATCGGCTTTTGTTTGAACATTGTCATTTTTGGCCAAAATACGTGTGCAATAGTCCACAAAAAAATGAAGGGTTGGTGATAAAAATACGTGTTTCACTTTCTTTACACAATTCACTCGAATGCACATTAAAAATTGAGATGGTATAAAACAAATACAAAAACAGCCAAAAGTTTCACGTTTTTGGATATTGTTCTTTTCGGCCAAAATTCGTGAGTCGTAACCCACAAAAATGGAGGTTTTTGGATAAATAAAAGTTTTACTTTTTTAATATCGTTCACTAGAATATACGTTCACATTTATGGTGGGTGCAAAAATAACACGAAAATAGCTAAAATCGACATGTTTTTGGACATTGTCATTCTTAGTCAAAATGCGTGTGCTATAGCCCACAAAAATAAAGGTTTGGTGGTAAATATAAGATTCACTTTCTTTGACACAATTTACTTGAATGTGTATTTAAAATTGAGATGGATGTAAAAAACAATAATGAAACGGCAAAAGTTGGCACATTTTTGCATATTGTCGTTTTGGGAAAAAATATGTGTGTTATGACTCACAAAAAAATAGAGGTTTTGTGATAAAAATAAGTTTAACTTTTTTGAAATCATTCACTAGAATGAACCTTCACTGTTATGGTGGGTCAAAAAATAGCACAAAAATAGCTGAAATCGGCACGTTTTTTGTGATTGTCATTTTCGGCCAAAATACGTGTGCTATAGCACACAAAAAATGGAGATTGGTAATAAGTATGAGTTTCACTTTCTTTGACACAATTCACTCAAATGCACATTTAAAATTGAGATGGGTGTAAAAAATAATAAAGAAACGGCCGAAATCAGTACATTTTTGGATATTGTTGTTTTTGGACAAAATACGTGTGTTATAACCCACAAAAAATGGAGGTTCTATGATAAATATAAGTTTCACTTTTTTACACCGTTCAATAGATATCACATTAACAATTGAGGAGCGTGCAAAAACTGGAACGAAAATGACCAAAATCGGTACGTTTTTTTACATTGTCAATTTCGGCCAAAATACGTGTGCTACATCCCAAAAAAAATGAAGGTTGATGATAAACATGAGTTTCATTTTTTTGACATAATTCACTAAAATTCATGTTTAAAATTGGGGTGGGTGTTAAAAAATACTCAGAAACAGCCAAAATCGGCACATTTTTTGTGATTGTCATTTTTGGCCAAAATACGTGTGTTAAAAACAATACAGAAACGGCCAAAATCGGCACTTTTTTAGATATTGTTCTTTTCGGTCAAAAAACGTGTGTTATAACCCACAAAAATGGAGGTTTTGTGATAAAAATAAGTTTAACTTTTTTTGATACCGTTCACTAGAATGCACGTTCACTGTTATGGTGGGTGCAAAAAAAGCACGAAAATGGCTGAAATTGGCACATTTTTTGACATTGACGTTTTTGGATAAAATAAATGTACAATAGCCCACAAAAAATTGAGATTTTATGATAAATATGAGTTTTACTTTTTTTGGTATAATTGACTTGAATGCACGTTTAAAGTTGTGATGGAGTTAAAATAATATAGAATCAGCCAAAATCGGCTTTTGTTTGAACATTGTCATTTTTGGCCAAAATACGTGTGCAATAGTCCACAAAAAAATGAAGGGTTGGTGATAAAAATACGTGTTTCACTTTCTTTTACACAATTCACTCGAATGCACATTAAAAATTGAGATGGTATAAAACAAATACAAAAACAGCCAAAAGTTTCACGTTTTTGGATATTGTTCTTTTCGGCCAAAATTCGTGAGTCGTAACCCACAAAAAATGGAGGTTTTTGGATAAATAAAAGTTTTACTTTTTTAATATCGTTCACTAGAATATACGTTCACATTTATGGTGGGTGCAAAAATAACACGAAAATAGCTAAAATCGACATGTTTTTGGACATTGTCATTCTTAGTCAAAATGCGTGTGCTATAGCCCACAAAAATAAAGGTTTGGTGGTAAATATAAGATTCACTTTCTTTGACACAATTTACTTCAATGCGTATTTAAAATTGAGATGGATGTAAAAAACAATAATGAAACGGCCAAAATCAGCACGTTTTTGCATATTGTCGTTTTGGGAAAAAATATGTGTGTTAACTCACAAAAAATGGAGGTTTTGTGATAAAAAATAAGTTTAACTTTTTTGAAATCGTTCACTAGAATGAACCTTTACTGTTATGGTGGGTCAAAAAATAGCACAAAAATCGGCACATTTTTTGTGATTGTCATTTTCGGCCAAAATACGTGTGCTATAGCCCACAAAAAAATGGAGATTTGGTGATAAGTATGAGTTTCACTTTCTTTGACACAATTCACTCAAATGCACGTTTAAAATTGAGATGGGTGTAAAAAACAATAAAGAAACGGTCAAAATCGACACATTTTTAGATATTGTTATTTTTGGACAAAATACGTGTGTTATAACCCACAAAAAATGGAGGTTCTATGATAAATATAAGTTTCACTTTTTTACACCTTTCACTAGATATCACATTAACAATTGAGGAGCGTGCAAAAATTGGAACGAAAATGACCAAAATCGGTACGTTTTTAGACATTGTCATTTTCGGCCAAAATACATGTGCTATAGCCCACAAGAAATGGAGTTTTGGTGATAAACATGAGTTTCACTTTTTTTGAAATAATTCACTAGAATGCACATTTAAAATTGGGGTGGGTCTTAAAAACAACTCATAAACAGCCAAAATCGGCACATTTTTTGTGATTGTTATTTTTGGCCAAAATACGTGTGCTAAAAACAATACAGAAACGGCCAAAATTGGTACTTTTTTGGATATTGTTCTTTTCGGCCAAAAAACGTGTGTTATAACCCACAAAAAATGGAAGTTTTGTGATAAAAATAAGTTTAACTTTTTTTACACCGTTCATTAGAATGCATGTTCACTGTTATGGTGGGTGCCAAAAAAGCAAGAAAATGGCTAAAATTGGCACATTTTTTGACATTGACATTTTTGGATAAAATAAATGTACAATAGCCCACAAAAAATGGAGATTTTATGATTAATATGAGTTTCACTTTTTTTGGTATAATTAACTTGAATGCACATTTGACATTGTCATTTTTGGCCAAAATACATGAGCAATAGTCCACAAAAAAATGAAGGGTTGGTGATAAAAATACGTGTTTCACTTTCTTTGACATAATTCACTCGAATGCACATTAAAAATTGAGATGGTATAAAACAAATACAAAAACAGCCAAAAGTTTCACGTTTTTGGATATTGTTCTTTTCAGCCAAAATTCGTGAGTCGTAACCCACAAAAATGGAGGTTTTTGGATAAATAAAAGTTTTAATTTTTTAATACTGTTCACTAGAATATACGTTCACATTTATGGTGGGTGCAAAAAATAACACGAAAATCTCTAAAATTGACATGTTTTTGGACATTGTCATTCTCGGTCAAAATACGTGTGCTATAGCCCACAAAAAATGGAGGTTTGGTGATAAATATAAGATTCACTTTCTTTGACACAATTTACTCGAATGCGTGTTTAAAATTGAGATGGATGTAAAAAAACAATAATGAAACGGCCAAAATCGGCACGTTTTTGCATATTGTCGTTTTGGAAAAAATATGTGTGTTATAACTCCCAAAAAATAGAGGTTTTATGATAAAAATAAGTTTTAACTTTTTTGAAATCGTTCACTAGAATGAATGTTCACAGTTATGGTTGGTCAAAAAATAGCACAAAAATAGCTGAAATCGGCACGTTTTTGGTGATTGTCATTTTCGACCAAAATACGTGTGCTATAGCCCACAAAAAATGGAGATTTGGTGATAAGTATGATTTTCACTTTTTGACACAGTTCACTCAAATGCACGTTAAAATTGAGATGGGTGTAAAAAACAATAAAAAAACGGCCGAAATCGGCACAATTTTGGATATTGTTGTTTTTGGACAAAATACGTGTGTTATAACCCACAAAAATTGGAGGTTCTATGATAAATATAAATTTTACTTTTTTACACCATTCACTAGATATGACATTAACAATTGAGGAGAGTGCATAAATTGGAACGAAAATGACCAAAATCGGTACGTTTTTGGAAATTGTCATTTTCGGCCAAAATACATGTGCTACAGCTCACAAAAAATGGAGGTTTGGTGATAAACATGAGTTTTTTTGACATAATTCAATAGAATGCACATTGAAAATTGAGATGAGTGCAAAAAAAATACAGAAACGGCCAAAATCGACATGTTTTTTGAAATTGTTTTTTTCGGCTAAAATACGTGTGTTATAACCCACAAAAAATTGATATTTTGTCATAAAACAAATTTTAATTTTTTTGACACCGTTCACTAGAATGTATGTTCACAGTCGTGGTGGTTGCAAAAAATAGCACGAAAATGGCAAAAATTAGCACATATTTTGATATTGTCATTTTTAGCTAAAATACATGTGCAATAGCCCACAAGAAATGGAGATTTTGTGATAAATATGAGTTTCACTTTTTTTTTTGACATAATTGACTTGAATGCACATTCAAATTTGTGATGGGCGTTAAAAATAATACAGAAGCAGTGATAGGAATCCAGACGCACTTGTTGGTGAACAACAGTCCGTTGATCCTTTATGTGGAATTGGAGGACCAATAACTTGAACTAGAACGAAAAAGTTCAAGCTTGCTCTTAATGGTTTGATCAAGGAAGTTGTGGACGAGGCATACAATCTGCTGAAACAAGGCTTAAGTAACGAGAAGCATGTTTTGAAGCCTTGGAACCTCGTGGTTTTGACAATACATGATAATATATCAATGGAGAGCAAATATTTTCAAGTGTTGGTCGCCAATGCTCCCACGTCGTGATGGACACCTCCACGTCGTGACGTCGGGAAATTGAAGACGTTGATTTTGGATGATTCTCGTCGTCGCGACGTCTGTAGTCCAGGTTGCGACGTCTACCGACATCGCGACGTCCAGAGGACTCCACGTCGTGACGTGGCTAACTGTTTTGGAGGTTTGAGAAAATTGGAATTTAAAATCCAATTTAATTTGCAACGACATGTTTTTCTGCAAGTCACTATGTGCGACATACCACGTCGTGACGTTCACGCACGTCGCAATGTCCAGACCCTTTACATCATGACGTTGGGGATTTTTAGCAGATTTTAAGTTTTCAATTTTTAGTTCATTTTTGTTTAATCTTTTCAATAAGAGACATGATTCGATGTTCTTGCATGAACATTGATATGTTAATCATGGCAATTTCACATGGCCAAAGATCTTGCATGATTGAGGCATGTGTTAGTTATTTTAAGAAGTTAAGTCCTATTAGGAAACTACCTTTTCAGTATTTAGGGTTTGTTTTTTGTTGGCATCTTTGCTTCCTATATAAAGAAGCTCATAAGCCGCAAATTTGGTTGTTGAATTTCGAAATTGAAAGTTCATTATTTTACGTAGCAAAATTTGAATCCCAAACCTTTTGAAGCCATTAGCTAAGTTTGAGCTTTTGTCGACTAACACCCAAAGTGAGATTAAGACCATTTGTCTTGCTTTTGTTATAAGTTTGAGAACAGCCAATTCTGATTTGATTTAGGTGCCGCCTAAATCAAGTTGGTCCTGTAATAGCATTGGGGCTTTGGACAAGTTTCCATTGAATCACGCTCCACATCTTTCTTTGTTTTCTTTGTTTATTTTCTTTGTTATTCTAATCGTTTATATTGGTTTTTCTTTCCTTTGTGTTTGTTCTTTTGTGATCTTGTGGGTGGAATTTTCCAACTAGACCTGTCCTGTAGATAAATAAGGTTTTCAATCCACTTAAAGGTGGATCATTTCAACGAGAACCTTATCAAGCAGCCAAAATCAGCAAGTGTTTGGACATTCTCATTTTCGGTCAAAATACGTGTGTTATAGCTCACAGAAAATGGAGGTTTGGTTATAAAAATATGTGTTCACTTTCTTTGACACTATTCACTCGAATGCACATTAAAAATTGAGATGGTAAAAAAAACAATAAAACAACAGCCAAAATCATCACGTTTTTGGATATTGTTCTTTGAGGCTAAAATTTATGTGTTATCACCTACAAAAAATAGAGGTTTTGTGATAAATATAAGTTTCATTTTTTTAACACCGTTCACTTGAATATACAAAGTTATGGTGGGTGTAAAAAATAGCATGAAAATAGTCAAAATTGGCATGTTTTTGAAAATTGTCATTTTCGGCCAAAATACGTGTGCTATAGCCCACAAAAATGAAAGTTTGGTGATAAATATGAGTTTCACTTTCTTTGACACAATTCATTCGAATTCACATACCAAATTGAGATGGGTGTAAAAAAAATACAGAAATGGCCAAAATTGGCACTTTTTTTACATTGTCATTTTCGGCCAAAATACGTGTGTTATAACCCATAAAAAATGGAGCTTTTATGATAAATACAAGTTTCACTTTTTTTAACACTGTTCACTAGAATGCACATTCACAATTGAGGTGCGTGCAAAAAATAGCAAAACTCGGCACGTTTTTGGACACCTTTATCTAAAATGCACGTTCAAAATTGAGACTGGTGCAAAAAAATAGTAACAAATGGCCAAAATTGGCACTTTTTTTTACATTGTCATTTTTGGCCAAACTACGTGTGCTATAGCTCACAAAAAATGAAAGTTTAGTGATAAATGCGAGTTTCACTTTTTTGACATAATTCAATAGAATGCACATTCAAAAATGTGATGAGTGTTAAAAAAATACAAAAACAACAAAAATTGGCACTTTTTTTAATATTGTCATTTTCGGCCAAAATACGTGTGCTATTGCCCACAAAAAATGGAGAATTGGTGATAAATATGAGTTTCACTTTCTTTGACACAATTCCCTCGAATGCACGCTAAAAATTGAAATAGGTGTAAAAAAAATGAAGAAACGGTCAAAATCGGCACGTTTTAGGATATTGTCATTTTCGGCCAAAATACATGTGTTATATCCTACAAAAAATGGAGGTTTTGTGATAAATATAAGTTTTATTTTTTTTGACATCGTTCATTAGAATGCATGTACACAAATAGGCGAGTGCAAAAAATAGCACGAAAATAGCCAAAATCGGCACGTGTTTGGATATTGTCATTTTCAGCCAAAATACGTGTGCTATAGCTGACAAAAAATGGAGGTTTGGTGATAAATATGAGTTTCACTTTTTTTTACAACGTTCACTAGAATGTATGTTCACAATTAAGGCGGGTACAAAAAATAGCTTGAAAAATAGCCAAAAACAGCACTTTTTTTACATTGCCATTTTCGACCAAAATATGTGTCTAATAGCCCACAAAAAATGGAAATTTAGTGATAAATATGAGTTTCATTGTTTTGACACAATTCACTAAAATGCACGTTCACAGTAGAGGTGGGTGGAAAAATAGCACGAAAATTGCCAAAATTGGCACATTTTTTAACATTGTCATTTTTCGCTAAAATACGTGCTATAGCCCAGGAAAAGTGAAGGCTTGTTGATAAATATGAGTTTAACTTTTTTGATACCGTTCACTAGAATGCACATTCACAGTTGAGATGGGTGCAAAAAAATAGCGCGAAAATGGCCAAAATTGAACGTTTCTTGACATTGTCATTTTCGGCCAAAATACGTGTGCTGTAACCCACAAAAAAAATGAAGGTTTGGTGATAAATATGAGTTTTATTTTTTTGACACCGTTCGCTAGAATATACGTTCACAATTGAGGCAGGTGCAAAAATTGCACAAAATTGGTAAAACTCGTCACATTTTTTGACATCGTCAATTTCAGCCAAAATACGTGTACTATCCCACAAAAAAATAGAAGTTTCGTGATAAATATTAGTTTCACTTTTTTGACATAATTCACTAAAATGCATATTCACAATTGAGATAGGTGGAAAAAATAGCACGAAAATGCCCAAAATTGACACGTTTTTAAACATTATCATTTTCAGCCAAAATAAGTGTATTATAGCCCAAGAAAAATGAAGGTTTGATGATAAATATGATTTTCACTTTTTCTAACACCGTTCACTAGAAAGCACGTTTATAGTTGAGGTGGATGCAAAAAATAGTACGAAAATGGCCAAAATCAACACGATTTTGGACATTGTCATTTTCGGCCAAAATACGTGTGCTATTGTCCACAAAAAACGGTATTTTGGTGATAAATATGAGTTTTACTTTTTTGACAATATGAGTTTTACTTTTTTGACATAATTCTTTAAAATGTGCATTCAAAATTGTGATGGGTGTTAAAAACAATATAGAAATAGCCACAATCGGTACATTTTTGGACATTGTTATTTTCTCCCAAATAAGTGTGTTATAGCTCACAAAAATTGGAGGTTTGGTGCACAACATGAGTTTCACTTTTTTTACACAATCCACTCGAATGCACGCTCACAATTGATATGGGTGGAAAAAACAATACAAAAACGGCCAAAATCGGCACGTTTTTTGATATTGTCGTTTTTGGCCAAAATACGTGTTATAACCCACAAAAAATGGAGGTTTTGTGATAAATATATGTTTCACTTTTTTTATACCGTTTACTAGAATTCACATTCACAATTGAGGTGGGTGCAAAATATAGCTTGAAAATAGCCAAAATTGGCACAATTTTTTGACATTGTCCTTTTCGACCAAAATACGTGTGCTATAGCCCACAAAAAATGGAGATTTGGTGATAAATATGAGTTTCAATTTTTTTCGACACCGTTCACTAGAATGCAAGTTTACATTGAGTTGGGTGCAAAAAATTGCACAAAAATGGTCAAAATCAGTACGTTTTTAACATTGTCATTTTCGGCCAAAATACGTGTGCAATAGCCCAAAAAATGGAGGTTTAGTGATAAATACGAGTTTCATTTTTTTGACACAATTCACTAAAATATACGTTCACAATGATATGGGGGAAAGAATAGCACAAAAATGGCCAAAACCGGCACGTTTTTGCACATTGTCATTTTCAGGCAAAATACATGTGTTATAGACCACAAAAAATAAAGGCTTAGTGATAAATATGAGTTTCACTTTTTTTGACACCGTTCAGTAGAATGCACATTTACAATTGGGGCCGGTGCAAAAAATAGCATGAAAATAGTGAAAATCGGCACGTTTTTTGACATTGTCATATTTGCCCAAAATACATGTGTTATAACCCACAAAAAATGAAGGTATGGTGATAAACGCAACCTGAGATCTCGTTTTTCGCAATTTTCAAAACAAAACACATATCAAAACAGACCCTTAAATTTCACTTTTTTCTTACAATATTCACTCGAATGCATGTTCACGATCGAGGTGGGTGTAAACAACATCACAAAAAGTCAAAAATCAATGTGTTTTTGGATTTTGCCACTTTTGGCTAAAGTACAAGTGACATAACCCATGAAAATTTGGTGAAAAATCTAAATTTCACTTTTTTCACACCATGCATTAGAATGCATGTTCACAATTGAGGTGTATGTAAAAAATAATATATAGGAAAAAATTAAAATTAACACATTTTTTGACTTTGCAATTTTTTACCAAAATACATCTGCTATAACCCATGAAAAATAGAGGTTTGGTGAAATTTTTATTTTCATTTTTTTGAGAATATTCACTTGAATGCATGTTCACGATGGGGGTAGGTGAAAAAATGGTATAAAAAATCAAAATCAATGCATTTTTTTATTTTGCCATTTCTTGCTAAAATACGTGTCTTATAACCAATGAAAAATAAAAATTTGTTGAAAAAAACTAAATTTCACTTTTTTGATACCTTTTATTAGAATGCATGTTCACAATTAAGGTGTGTGTAAAAAACAATAGGAACAAAGTCAAAATTAGAAAGTTTTTTTTACTTTGTTATTTTTTACCAAAATACATGTGTTATAACCTATGAAAAATGGAGGTTCGGTAAAAAATTTAATTTTTACTTTTTTGATAATATTCACTTGAATTTATGTTCACAATCGGGTATGGTGTAAAAAACAGTACTAAAAAACGTCAAAATCAATGAGTTGTAGATTTTTCCATTTTTGGCTAAAATGCGTGTGTTATAACCCATGAAAAATGAAAATTTTGTAAAAAAAATTAAATTTCACTTTTATTTTATGCCGTTCATAAGTATATACATATTCATAATTGAGGTGGGTGAAAAAAAAATAGGAAAAAAGCCAAAATCAGCACTTTTTTTACTTTGCTATTTTTTACCAAAATATGTGTTTTATAATCCATGAAAAGTGGAAGTTTGGAGAAAATTTTAGGGTATGTTTAGATAGGGCTTTTTAGCCCATTTCTCATCTTATTCCAAATTAACATGTGTGTTTATATTCAATTTTCAAAAAAAAAAATTCCAACTTCTCTAACCACAAAATGAAGGCATTTTAGTCTTTCCACATCTTTTAATTTTATTTAGTTTTTTATTTGTGTGAGTTGATCGGTAGCAGCCAAAGGTTGACTGCTGCTGGTTAACCAAAATAATTTAATAAAAAAATTTCTTATTTAAACTTTATTTAATAAAATAATTCTTGTACACAAAAACTAATAAAAATAAAATTTATCAATCCAAACACTCAATTCTCAAAACAAAAATATTCCTTTTATAAAACACAATTATGAACCTCGTTTTTTCGCAATACAAAGTCTAACAAGGCATTATATAGGATGATCATAGATTAAGAGTTGACACTAGTACAAAACTAGGATTTTACACCGGTTAAATCTTATTATTTACACCGGTTATTTTAAAAATGAACCGGTGTATATACAGGCGGTGTAAAAGGTAGAAATTTATTACACCGGTTTTATAAACCGGTGTAAAAAGTCTTTAAAAAAACAAAAAAACAACCCTCTTTTAAAATTTCTTCATCCAAACGATTTCACCCAAAAGAATTCAACTTTTAAAATAAAAATTCAAACTTGTTCACTGATCCCTTCATTATCTCCCAATCAAACATCACTTATAGTAAAAAATATACAAACTTTATAATTTATAATTCATAAACAGATACAATAACAAATTAAGAAGAAGAACAGAGAATCAGCTAACCTGAAAGATAACCGAGCTTTGAAAAATCCAATCCAGAAAACAAATTACAGATCTGCACAAAGCTAAAACAAGTGAATTCACAAAAAAGTAGTATTTACAGACACAGTCAAGCCCTAGAAAAAAATTTAAATCTTCAAGCAGTAGACATATCTTTGATGATTTTTTAAAAGTTTTCAAGGGATGCGTAATTAATTATATGTATATATATACAGGGGCGGATCCAGAACCAAATTTTATAGGGGGACTAGCTTGAATTTTTTTTTTGTTTAAATAAAATTATTTAACAACTAAATTTCTAAGTTTAAAATTATAAAAACGATAAAAATATATAAAAATACACATATTAACATTTGAATTACCACTTTTCATGAAGATAAGGTTTTTGTATTTTACGTGTTTGCATCCGTTAAAAATGTTACAACATTTGCTCATTTTCAATTATTGAAAAAAATATCTTTCTCGAATTAGTTCATATACAAAATCTCTAATCTAACTTAAAAATCTCTAAATATTTAATCCATGAAATTCCTAATAAAATTATCGAAATTAATTTAGTAATTTAAAATTTATTAAATTTACAATTAACAACATCTAAATTATAAAAAAAAAGAAGTAAAACTAATCTTTGTCAAAAGAGTAAAAATAAAGATGATGAAATAGACAGTATGAAGGAAGAAAAAAAAGGGAGAATTAAAATTACTTTTAATAATGATGAATGAAACTATAGATAGGAAAAAAAAGATGCAAATATTAGTAATTTTTAATTTGGAAATTGGAATTGAGAACTAAAATTGAGAACTGGAAAAGATAAAGAACAATTGCATCGCACGTTTTTTCTTTTTAACACTAAAACGAACAGATGCATCACACGTTTTTCTTTTTAACACTAAAACGACGTCGTTTTGTTAAGTGACACTTAACAAAACGACGTCGTTTTGTAAGTGTTACCCTCAAAAAAATCAACACACAAATTTCAAATTTATATGAGTTTTCTTCTTCAACCTGTTCTTCTTCAAGCTCTTTTTCCTCTTTTTCTTCCACCACTTATTCTTCAACTTTCTGGCGGCAGCAGTAATCCTCCTTCTTCATGGCCGCCGGCGAGCTTGGCGGGGGTTGAAGTCCCCTCCAGACCCCCTAGATCCGCCACTGTATATATATATATATATACATACCATCAAAAGTTTTCATGCTTTACTTCATCTTTTTATTGATCTTCTGTAGGTGAGGTAGCAAAGCTCTTTGCTGATGCGGGAGTAATTTGCGTCGCAAGTTTGATATCTCCCTACAGAAAGGATCGAGATGCCTGTCGTGCTTTGCTGCCAGAAGGGGCTTTTGTTGAGGTTAGTGTGTATTGTATACTTGAGGGAGTTTGAGATGTGGCATGTAAGTTTTCTATTCACGATCTTTTGGCAGCACAAAGGACTTTCTACACCGGTTAAAGAATAACCGGTGTAAAAAAAATCTTTCTACACCGGTTATTTTTTAACCGGTGTAAAAAAAAATTAAAAAAAAAACTTTCTACACCGGTTAAAAGAATAACCGGTGTAGAAAGACTAAATTCTTGTATAATTATGTGTTGCTCAGTAGATAAATTGCCACGACTCGTTTGAAATTGTTTATCTCATCAAGAAGATAAGTTTGTCTATTTTTGTTTGTTTTCTATTCACGATCTTTTACTCTTGTCTACAATCCACTTTGTAGATAATTCACATTAACTCGTTTGTAGATAAGTTTTCATTTTCTTGTGAATATGTAGATAAGTTTTCTATTCACAAGAAAATGCAAACTTATAAATTAACTCGTTTGTTAATTCCCTTCATTATACAATCCACTTTGTAGATAAGTTTTCTATTCACGATCTTTTGAACTTTCTACACCGGTTAAAGAATAACCGGTGTAAAAAAATCTTTCTACACCGGTTATTCTTTAACCGGTGTAAAAAAGAAATTCTACACCGGTTAAAAGAATAACCGGTGTAAAAAGATCTTTCTACACTGGTTATTCTTTAACCGGTGTAAAAAAAAAGTAAGAAAAAAACTTTCTACACCGGTTAAAAGAATAACCGGTGTAAAAAGTCTAAATTCTTGTTTAATATTACGATAATGCCACCGCATTTTTATAAATTACACCGGATTATGTTTAACCACTTTAAAAATGGCAGTTTAAAAGGGCTATTTTGTAGTAGTGTGAGAACCCTATAAAATAATTTAAAGCTGACAAATATCCACAACTGGATATTAATGTAGTACAATAAAAGTGATGAAATCTAAACACTTGCAGACACAGCACAAAGAAGGAAGAATAAAAAGGTTCCAATCTAAGAAGAGGATAAACAAAATCCCAAAAAAAAAAAAAAAAGTAAAGAGAGTGGAGATTTTGCAAAAGGCAAAGAACAAACTTTTCATTGAACGTGTTACGTGTGTGTGTGTGTGTGTGTCTACGTGAAAAGAAGAATATTCTGCTGTTCCAATCAAACCACCCACCCTACACGGACACTTCGAAACGTGTCAAAATAATATATTCTCTCTTTTCATTTAAAAAAAAAAAGAAACAAAAAGAAATTGGTTAAAAAAAATGGAGTCAATGGAATTGAAAATTTGAAATGGCCCATTATTATTTCTTTATTTAAATTTCTATCTCATTGTAAAGATAAAGAAAAATGAGGGTTGATTCCATGATTCCCTCTTTGCATGTTCTCTTTCAAAATTGTTAATTTTTTAAATTTGTAGTCTAAGCATGGCTTAATTGATGAAGTTTTGAGAATAATATTTGGTACAAAGCATGTACATATAAACAAAAATTGAGGGATTAGGGATGAATCTTTTGTTGTGAAGTCCCAATACTAGGCTAGTAGCTCCAACACATTGTTCACCTACTGGTTCTAAAAAAGACTATATTGAGCCAATTGTTTGTTATTCTTTTCCTTTGAGTTGTGATGATTTTATTTAGAGCAATGGCAGAAATACGAATTTGTTTTTTCAAGATTTAGAACTATGTACCATTTACATCCAGGAATTGGAGTATTATATACTTCATTAGTTCAATAGTTTATAGACACTTGCAATATAAATCTATTTATCATAAAGAGCTTTGGTATTTTTTACCGTGTTTCACTTTAATTGTTATTGAACAAGGAAAAATAGACTTGGGATCCTTTATAACACTTTTAGTGTAACACTCTCTATAAATATGTGAAGTGTCATTTTATTTAGTTATTTAATTTTTAAAAATTAAATTAAAGCATTATCAAGTGAATTGTGAATCAAATTATAAGTGGTTGTACACGTATCAAAATCTTAATAGTATTACAAGAAGTGTTACACAAAAATTATTAGTTTGCTTTGATGAGTCAAACAGGAACAGCATTTCTCTTCTACATGTTCATGGAATTTTGAAAAAAAGTACAAACATTTCATAAATAGAAAGATACAAACGAACTGCATCCCCTTTGTATACCATAGACGAACTAGGCAAGTTTGAACCCAATTGTTATATAGTGATGAAAATGAGCATAGTTACATGGAGTATTATTGGTACCACTTCCGATCTGCTATTTCATTCCCTATTTTATTCTTTATTTCATTATATTGATCCATGTTATGTGTATTTGATTATAACCCTTTCAACTTTAATCCTATCAATTAATTAGTGAACACTAAGGGATAGTATCAAATACATTGACGTGTATCCATAGAATGAAACAGATGATTAAACATAAATATAACAGATAGTATAAATCTCAAATAAATTTTGAAAACAAGTCAAATATGCTTAAATTTAAAATTGTATAAACCCCAAATAAGTAATGCACTATTAACCTATAGGTGTTGTATGTTGGTTAAATCTTTGAAGTGAAACATTTTTCTAAAAAAATAAAATAAAATCAGCACCAATAGCTTTGAAAACAAAAAGCTAACAAATTAAAGAAGGTTTCATGATCAAGTATTGACAATAATATTATCAAAATGAAATACAATTTTAACAGAAAATAAAAGTTTTTTTTATTGGACTTCCATTGATAAATAAGTCAATTTATTTTTTAAAAATCAACTTCACTGATTTAAAGCACGGTTGGTGTCCTATGAAACAGATTCATATATACATCGACGAGTTAATAGCAATTTGGATGCAAAATAAAAGTGTCAAAAAATTAGAATTATAATTTCAACTGTGGTTAATTGTTTGTTTTATAATATATGAATCAGTTTCAATAGAATTTTTGTCTTTAAAACAAGATCAATAACTCGTGGATTTATAAGAACTCGAATAAAAATTATTATAACTTTTCTATTTTAATTCTTTTCAAATAATAATAAATAATATGAATGCGAAAACAGCAAAATGGCGAAAGCCGGTCACCATTTAGACGACGTGGCACGTGAGAACACGAATATTCCTTTCACCTCATTTGTCGGGGAATATTCCACGTGTCACGGCCTTTTCTATTTCCTGCATTCCATTCCGTAATGGAACCCGTGCACCCTCTCTATAAACCGTTAGATGTAACAAAAGCTTCGAAGGGTTCATATTTTCGTCTAATCCGACGGTTGATATTTCATGAGGATATAGTCCTTATTACACCAAATCACGAGACGTGTCTTTTTCGGCTATCATGTTTCTTCAGATTCGTCGCCGATATTTCCTCCCATGTTCTTTTCTTTATAAATTCACCTTAAAATAAAGCAGAAACCACACTTTACGCCCTCCAATTTCTTTCTTATCTCAGATTACCCCCCCTAAACTATTAGTTACATCATATAATCCTCTACCATTATTCATTTGAAATTAGAAAACTTCGAGAAAATTTTTTATGAAGAATACAGTCCAAATTAGCTATTTATACAAGAGACAATCTTTTTTTATCTTTTTAAATGGTTTATACAAATTAATGGCAACCATGATAAGAAATGGTAAAGTTTTTAATACAAAATTATCATAAAAACGACAAATGAAACCACTATTGAATGTTAATTACATAGTATTCTGTCCTTAATGAATTAGAGATATTAGTTGTTACTACTTTTGAATAAGAAAAATAAGACAACATATTAGTTCTAATCGTGATTTGAGTTGGAATATTTTTGTGTTAGATGGATTTTTTTGTGTATTTGGTGAATCAATGATAGTTATGGAAGGTTTCTTATTGACAACAATGACAACAACTAAACTTTTATTCCATTAAATGAAATCGATTATATAGATTAGACTTCCTACCGTATTCCATCGAAATCATTTTCGAATATTGTTTAGTTTTCTAACTTTTACACAATTTCTCCATAGATTTCTCCCCCCCAAAAAAGAAGTTATTTGATTCAATGAAGTAGTTTATAGAGGGATTAGTTGACTCAATAAATACTTATTGGGGATGATCTAGGAAAAAATCAAAGTTTGAGGATTCAAATCTTAATTATCCAAAACAAAATAGTTTATAATATAAATGCATACAAAAATGGTATGTGTAGCTTTACACACACAACAGACAATGGACATAAAAAATCCAATGGTTTTGTTTATACTAAATTTAAATTCCCTTTTATGAACAGAAAGCAGAGTTGAAATCATTGACACAGCTGCTGTTGTTGTTGAGTCTTAAGGAAAGCCCTGTAAAGCTTTTATCTCATCAATGATCATCAGCTGAAGCTTTCATCTGATTAGCGGATCAGTTTTCATTAAAAGTTTCCTAAATAAGAGCCCATAAGAATTCCAAGTTTACAACTTTTTATAGATAATGTTACAGTGACTTCTTGAACAATACAAGCTTTGCTTTCTTTGCATTTTTGTGCTTTTGGGTTCTGAAGTTCATTCTCCAGTTACTTTGTTCTCTTTGTCTTTTGTCAAGAATAAAGTGAAGAAGACTTTGAAAAGAATGGTAAAGATCAAAAGGGTTGCTTATAGAAAAGGAATTAAGGCAAGGTAGAAGAAGATCAGTTTTAAGTCTTTTAGAGGTTTTGAATGGTGGTGCAGGGTGTTGATAATTGAAAAAGTGGTGGTGATGGAGAGAATGTATGGTGGAGTAGGTGGTGCTGGTGGTGGTGGAGGAGGAGGAGCGGGAGGGAGTTTTCATTCTTATGAGAGAAGTGGGAATGGTGGTGGTGGTGGTGGTGGTGGTGGGGTGGTTATGACAAGAGATCCAAAACCAAGGCTGAGATGGACTGCTGATCTTCATGAACGTTTTGTTGATGCTGTTACAAAGCTTGGTGGCCCTGATAGTGAGTTGTTCTCATTGCTCTTACCTTTACTTTTGCAGCCTTAATTTGTTCGCATGATTATATCTTTTCTTTTCTTTCTTCCTCGCGCATGAATGATTGGACTAGTTGACTCATGGATTGGCATTCTCTTTTGGTGGCATATTGTTATACTTGAGTTGAGGGCTTTGTTTTGCACATTTGGAAGATGAATTGTGCATATTGTTGTCACTTGTCAGGTTCTGTATTTCTTATATGACTTTCTTGAAATCTGTTGCTCTAATTTTGATACCCAATCACTAACTAGAAATACGAGTTATATTATCTGATTAGGCCATCTTTTTGTGATAAAAATTTGGAAACTTCGATCGAAGTTTGGTTTTATCACTGATCTTGGGGGGCGTTGATTTAACATAATTGCAGACAAAAGAGGAATTGCACAGTTAGCTAAGCTGGCTGACTTAAATGGAGATCTTTTAGTTATATTTACCATTCTCTTCTTTACTCTTTGGACATATAGTTGTTGACTTAAGTGTATGGCTTGACAAAGCAAAGAATTGGCTTAGTAGCTTCAAAATGTTGAAGGATCAACATCTAATGCTTAGATTCTTTTGTAGATTGTGAATTAGTTGTTCTTTGTTCAGTCTATGACAATGTAAGACTCTTTTCCACTTAAAAAGCATAATTATGTGATCTTCCTAGTTTAAGGAAATGCATAATTGCATAGAGCTATTAAAGGTAGTTCTTTTGCCAAGAAGCTAAATGCAAACTTGGGGTCTAAAGTCAGATGCAACCAACATCCTCATTATTGTGGCAAAGCTTATTCATTTCCTGATAAACAAAATAAAAATTTTTGACTCCAAGTTTAGAAATCTGGGGAAAATCCATCGAATTTTTGTTGTATTGGCTTTTCTTGGCTGTTCTGCCTCCATTTTGTTGAATAATTTGCTTGCTCCTTGTGAGTTATCTCTGACCTTTGATGCAAAAAGTTGTTCATTTTTCTGTCCCAAAGTTCCCAAAACTCAGTCTTCCACATGATGTATTTGTTATGCAGAGGCGACTCCCAAGTCAGTCTTGAGGGTAATGGGCTTAAAAGGGTTGACATTGTACCATCTAAAGAGTCATTTACAGGTATCAATCCATTTTTCCACTCTATAAACTGCTTCCCACAAAAAGAATTAAAGATAACACTTGTTGAATTTTCAATATGTAGAAATACAGACTTGGACAGCTGGGCAAGAAGCAGAATGCAGCTGAGCAAAGCAAAGAAAACAGTAGTAAGTTCAAGAGGATTCAAACTCCTTTGATTTTTGAGGATATGCTGATATGCCGTATCTGTGGAATACAAGAACAAAATTGTTTGAAATACAAATGGATACACATTGACATAGTTGCTCCATCTTCATTACATGCCATCATCTGAAACCTTTTTTGCGTGTGTATCTGTTCTGGGGTACACAATCTTGGTGGTGATTTTCTCTAAGTTTCATGTTCTTTCAGGCGATTCCTATGGTCAATACAACATGCATGCCTCAGGCTCCAGTTCTGTTTCCTCAAGAATGAATTCTGATCAAAGGTATAGCTCAATAGCTGCTACAAAACTTGCATCATCCACTCTTTAATATATGTGGTTTTGAACATTTATGCAAACGATCACAACCTTGCATCATCATCATCATCCAGTTGTTATGCTATATTTCTCTCTAACGAATTATGATAAACCAAAAACAGAGAAATCCCAATTTCAGACACACTATTGAGTCAGATTGAAGTGCAGAAAAGATTACAAGAACAACTTGAGGTTTGTGTATTAAACTGCTGCTTTGTAACTCTGCTCTTAAGTTTACATTATCTTGGTTGGTGGGGTTTACCAAATTTTGTTGTTTGAACTGATGGTGTCATGACAGGTACAAAAGAAACTACAGATGAGAATAGAGGCACAAGGAAAATACTTACAATCAATATTAGAGAAAGCACAAAAGAGCCTATCACTTGATGTGAATAATCCAAGTAACTTAGAAGCAACAAAAGCTCAACTTTCTGAATTCAATCTTGCACTATCAAACTTCATTGAGAATGTGAATGGGGAGGAAAGAAATGGTAATATTATGGATAAATGCATAGTAAATCATGAGATGAATAGGAAAATGTCAGAGTCTAACTTCATGGGGATTATTGATCATCATGAAGATAGAAATGATGTTAAACTTAGTCTTGAAGGAGCATCCATAAATTTTGACTTAAATACCAGAAGTAGCTATGACTTTATTGGCCTCAATTGAGAATGTTTTCCAGCTAAATCATCATCAGTTTATAGGAGTTCAAAATATTGAAGAAATAGTGTTGCAATTTCATTCTTATATATATTCTTGCCTATACCATTTTACATTAATTTGGAATATGTTTACTTCTTGTGTATGTTAATAAAGGATCCAATATATATATAGCCCAATGGTCAAGAGCCTTGTTTTTTATTTTTTATTTTTTGTTATACCTAAATCAAGTTGTTTAGACATGAAAACATAAAGTTTGCAAATTTTCTCAAAGTTTGTCCTTAATGAAAAAGGAAAATGTCCTTTAGTAATTTGATGGTGTAATTAGACATGACCCAGGTTCCGGTTTTAACCGTAACCGGCCCATGCCGGGCCCAAACCGTGAATTGGAACCGGCCCGGGCGGGCCGGT
This sequence comes from Ophiorrhiza pumila, assembly GCA_016586305.1. Classification (NCBI taxonomy): domain Eukaryota; kingdom Viridiplantae; phylum Streptophyta; class Magnoliopsida; order Gentianales; family Rubiaceae; genus Ophiorrhiza; species Ophiorrhiza pumila. The sequence goes on along the minus strand of BLIW01000008.1, from coordinate 31,973,633 downwards.
TTCGGTTCACACATTTGTGACCCGTAAACCGGCGAGTTTTTTTTTAAAAAAAAAAATCAACGGCTAGGATTAACTAGCCGTTGCTTCATGCAATAGCTGGAACCGGCGGTTAACTGCCGGTTCACCCAAAAACAATAAAATATAAATATAAATATAAATAAAAATAATGAGATGGCCGTTGATTAACAGCCGGTTCACCCAAAACAAATAAAAAATAAATATAAATAAAAATAAAAATAATGAGATGGCCGTTGGATGCAACGGCCATCATTTATAAATTGCCCGTTGGTAATCCAACGGCCATAAATTAGGCCGTTGGAAAGCCAATAGTTATGTTACATTTTTTTGTTTTTTTTTATTTTTTTCCTATAAATACCTAAAATTTTCTAAATTAATTTTCACACCATTCTCTTCTCTTAATCTAAATTCTTTCTCAATTCTCTCAATTCTCTCAATACTCAATTATCATTTATATTATCTACTTTTCTTTGTTATCATTAAATTATTTTTACTCATTAATTCATTATATTCAAAATTCAATTCTTTACTTTAAATTATTTTATTTTATTCAAATCTTTAGCTAATTATTTTTGAAAATTATTTATTTTATTAATATTGAATTCTCATTAATAGTTTTTATTATTTGAATTATTTTAATTTATTTAAATACTTTTATTATAGACTTATAATTCTATTTATCTAATTATTTATATTTATTCAATTACTTAATTTTCATTTACTATAAAATTGATAGTTTTAATAGAGATATTGTTGGTAGCTCACAATTTGGTGCAAACCAAAGTGGCCAAATTTTTAGTGGTGGTGAAGAAACAGAAAGCCCCAATGTTAAAGAAAGGCTAAAATCAGATATGTTCAAGAAGCATTACACAAAGATATTAGATTCCAACCAACAACCAATCAAGGCGAAATGCAATTATTGTTCCGAAAATAAATTATATGCTTTCAAGAAAGGATCGGGCTATGGAATTTTGTCGCGACATTTGAAGGAAAAACATCCACACGATATTGGCCTTTCCAAAAACCAATCGCAATTATCCGGGTTTGTTCCCTATACTACTCCTCTTTTTAAATATTCGGATGAAAAAATAGAAAAGAATTAGCTAAAATGATAGCCATAGAACATTTATCATTTGGTTTTCGTGAAAAAGTAGGATTTACTCATTATTGTCAAATTGCATTAAATCCACAAGCTAAAAGAATGCCTAGAACAACAATAACAAGAGAATTAAAGAAAATTTATAAAGGTGAAAAACAAATTTTAACTGAAACTTTTTTAAAATTAAATGGTAGTGTTTCTATATGTTCCAATATTTGGAGTGATTTATGGCAAATGTATTCTTATATGGGAGTAACTTGTCATTGGGTTGATAGTGATTGGAAAATACAAAAAAAGAATTATTGCTTTTCGTCATTTTGAAGCAAGACATACCGCAAATAATATATCTAATTTGTTGAATATTATTTTAGATGAATATGGTTTATCTAAAAAAAAATTTCAATTGGTTTTGATAATGCTTCGGCTAATACAGCTTCGGCTAGTCAATTAACAAGTCTTTGTCAACCAATAATAGGTGGAAAATTTTTTCATATTAGGTGTGCATGCCACATATTAAATTTAGTGGTACAAGATAGTTTAAAAATACTAAATACGTATATTACGCCTATTAAAGAGGCAATTAGTCTTTTATGGTTCCGTCCAAATTTAATGAAACTGTAGGTAAAATTTTGTACGGAAAATGGACGCAAACGTAAAAGATTTAGTAAAGATGTTCCTAATAGGTGGAATTCAACTTATAAATTATTGAATTCATCTACACAATATAGTACTTTGTTATGTACTTTTTTATGCAAAATCATGTCGAAAATATTTCTTTGCATCCTAATATGTGGGAAATTTGTTGTAAATTATTACAACTTTTAAAGATATTTAAAGATGCTACTGAAATTTTATCTAGTGTTTATTATCCTACTTCTCATATATTTATTCACATTGCATGTGATGTTGTTGGTATTTTATAACAATACAAAGTTGACCCTGTTTTATCACTTCCTATATATGATATGTTAATAAAATGACTTAACTATTACCGAAAAATTCCACCTACATATTTAATTGCATCTGTTTTTTATCCACATCAAAAAATTAATATTTTGGAAGAATATATTACTACATATAATAGTTGTATAGATTCATTTTTTTCTGCCAATGAAGGTTATAATCCTCAAGATACTAATGAGATTATAGGAGAAGTAAAATTTCTTCTTCGTGATTTATTTAATGAATTTCATTCTAAATATGGTAGTCAAGTTCTTATTAATACCGGATCTAATATTGATGGTTCTACTAGTAGTGCATCACATCAAAATACTAGTACTACATCAATGTTTTCTATAGCACCACGTAAACTTGGTAAATCTATATATTCTTCACACAAAAACCAAGATCCGATACTGATACGGAACTTAATAGATATTTAACAACTACTTTTGAGGTTTGTGATGTAGATAGGGATTTTCACGAGTGGTCCGTGTTAGAATGGTGGAAGGGAAAGGATAAGGATTATCCAATCCTTTCTATTATCGCAAAATATATTCTCGCAATTCCGGCATCAACCGTAGCGATAGAGCAAGCTTTTAGTGCGGGAGGGACCATTTTAGACGAGCACCGGTCCCGATTATTACCAAGATCATTAGAAATCCAAGCATTAGTGGATGATTGGCACAATGCATTTTTAAGAGCACAAGAAATGGACAAGACGGATGACATTGATTTAGATTACGACACCGACATTTCCGAAATAAGCAATGCTAGTACAACGAGATCTTCAACTGAAGTTTTCTATTCACAGATTTCGTCCATCCCAATCCCGATGATAACATTGAAGAGTTAGATGATTAAAATTTAGGTCAATTAAGTTGTACTCAAATTATTTTTATGAATGAAAATTTTTCTTTTTAGTAACTGTTGTATCATGATTTATATATGTAAATGGCCAACTTGAAATTCGATATTTAGGCCAAAATTTTTTATTTCAATAATAAAATGAGGTATTTTTCAATTATATCAAACTTGTAAACTTGTACGTATTATATCAAACTTCTTATTTTTCACATTGTAAATTTGTGAATTATATCAAACTTCTCTTATTTTTCACAATGTAAATTATATAAAACTTCTTTTTTTCACCTTGTAAAGTTGTAAAGTATATTACACTTCATATTTTTATTTTTTTTTAAAAAGTCGAACCGTGAGAAAACTGTACCAAAACTGGAACCGAAATCGGAACTAGAACCGGGACAAAATCGGAACCGGAGTCGGGACGGAACCAGAACAGGAATTGGGACAGAACCGAAACCAGAACCGAGACGAAACTGGAACTGTGAACCGTGGTCATGTCTAGGTGTAATCATGGGCATCAAATCTTTAGTCAAATATTTTTTGTCTTATTCTATCAAATGTATCAAAAGTACGTAATTTCACTAAAACAAATTTTATAATAGTAATATTTTCTATTTTTTAAATTTACCCAATGTAATTAATTAGGAAACCTATCAACAATAATTATTTGGATATCAACTATTAAATACAATGGCTAAATGTGAAAAAAATAGAAAATATTAACCTTATAACAAATTTTTAGTGAAACTACGTATTTTTTTTATGTATTGAACACATAAAATCGTGAAATATTAGACAAAAGATTTGATGCCATAATTGTATGTCCTTTAACAAAAAAATGAAATGTTTTGAAATTTGAAATTTAAATTTAAATAATAAAAAATTCTCAGCCAAAAATATAGAAAAAATTTATTAATCCAAAACCCTTTAGATTTTTTGCAAAAAAAAATTAGTGTATCACTTCTTAGTTCACTTAATTTATTAGGTTAAGTGTTCTTTTCATTTAATGTTAATAATAGCTCACTTACATTAATTTGTTTTACTTATGATGTGATTCAACCAGAAGAGTGTTAAGGCATATATGTGAAATATTATTTTTGAAACAAAATATCCAAATTCAATTCAAACACATACCTCTAAATAAAAAATGTTCTTACCAAAACTAAAAAAATATCCTGTCCAAATTGAACCTTAATAATAAACATGTAAACCGGTAAATTATGACAAGAAAAAAAATCGGAAAAACTCAATTTTCATTGGTTATAAAGTCTTCTTTAGTAAATCATGAATATCTAAAAAATTATTACACATGTTTTTAACCATCTATTTTTTTATTTTTTGTTTCAAACTCAATTGGACATATATGAATGAATAGATTATGAAAAAAAAAGTTCAAAAATAAAATTTTCACATGGGCAATGATTGTTATTCCGAGAAAATCTCAATTTTTAAAACGTACCTACACTTTTAACGATTCATTTTTTTTTTCAAACTCAATTTAAAATATCTAAACTAGTAAATTATACCAAAAAGTAGAAAAGTAAGTGACTTTTTTGTTTTCTTATAAGATCTAGTCACTTTAATCTCTTCCAATATTTATTTTTGAGTTGCTCTCTCTATTCTTTGAGCAATGATATGGAGTAATGAAAACATAGAGTGAATGATGTAGACCAATTGGTGATAAATATGTGTCATTTAATGGGATAAATTACCCATATGTGTTTATCACCAATTAGTCCACATCATTCACTCTATGTTTTTATTGATATTTTTCACTCTATGTATCATCACTCTTATTCTTTTATGGAATGTTTGGATAGGGTTTTTTAGCACATTTCTCATCTTATTTCAAATTAACATGTTTGTTTATATTCAATTCTCAAAACAAAAATTTTCAACTTCTCTAACAATAAAATGAAAGCATTTTAGTTTTTTTTAACATCTTTTTATTTTTTTTAGTTTTTTATTTGCTTGAATTGATCGGTGGCAGTCAAAATGTTGACTGCCACCGATCAATCCAAACAAATTAATAAAAAAGTTCTTATTTAAACCTAATTTAATAAAATAATTCTTTTACACAAAAAGTAATAAAAACAAAACTTACCAATCCAAATACTCAATTCTCAAAACAAAAATATTTCTTTTGTAAAATGCAACCCGACGCCTCGTTTTTCACAATTCTCAAAACAAAACACATATCTAAACAGAACCTTAAATTTAAATTTTTTTGACAATATTAACTGGAATGCATGTTCACAATCGAGACGGTTCTAAAAAAAATAAAAAATCAAAATCATTGTGTTTTTGGATTTTGCCATTTTTGGCTAAAATATGTGTGTTATAACCCATGAAAATAGAGGTTTTGTGAAAATTTTAAATTTCACTTTTTTTTACAATATTTACTAGAATGCTTGTTCACAATCAGAGTAGGTGCAAAAAGCGACACAAAAAAATCAAAAGCAACGCTTTTTTGGAGTTTACCATTTTCAGTTAAAATACGTTATAGCCCATGAAAAATGAAAATTTGGTAGAAAATCTAAAATTCACTTTTTTTGACACCGCTCAAAAAGATGAATGTTCACAATTGAGGTGGGTGAAAAAATAGTAAAAAAAGGCCAAAATCAACATTTTTTTACACTGTCGTTTTTTACTAAAATACGTATGTTATAACCCGTGAAAATTGAGATTTGGTGAAAATTTCAAATTTTACTTTTTCTGACAATATTCACTTGAATACGTGTTCACATCCGAGGCGGGTGTAAAAAATAACAAAAAAGTCAAAATCAACGCATTTTTGAATTTTGCCATTTCTGGCTAAAATACGTGTATTATAACCCATGAAAAATAAAAGTTTGGTGAAAATTTTAAATTTTATTTTTTTGACACCGTTCATTAAAATGCATGTTCACAATTGAGGTGTGTGTAAAAAAAAATTTGATCCAACAATTGTATGAACCCTCCTCATTTATTTCTTGTAAAAGGCTTTTGGTAATAGAGGTGCAATCCTTAACCTCTAACTTATGTAAGGGTGGTGTTAGTTATATCCACCACCCTCTTTCGTGGTTGAATCTTATAAAAATGGATGTGGCGACCTCCCTCCCCAAAAGGGGTTATGCCAAAAAAAAAGACAAAATTCACTAGAATGCTTGTTTACAATTGATATGGGTACAAAAAAGGCACAAAAAAAGTCAAAATCAACATTTTTTTGGATTTTTTTTCCATTTTTGGTTAAAATACGCGTGTTATAACCCATGAAAAATGAAAATTTAGTAGAAAATCTAAAATTTAACTTTTTTTATACCGTTCAAAAATATGTATATTGACAATTGAGATGGGTGACAAAATAGTAAGGGAAAAGCTAAAATCAACATAGTTTTTTTACAATGCTATTTTTTTTATCAAAATACATGTGTTATGACCCGTGAAAAATATATGGAAATTTGGTGAAAATTTCAAGTTTCACTTTTTTCTGACAATATTCACTCGAATGCATGTTCGCAACCGAGGCAGGTGTAAAAAACAATACAAAAAGTCCAAATCAACACGTTTTTTGAATTTTTCTATTTCTGACTAAAATATGTGGGTTATAACCCATAAAAAATAAAAAATTGGTTAAATTTTTAATTTCCTTTTTTTGACTCCATTAATTTGAATGCAAGTTCACAATTGAGGTATGTGTAAAAAACAGCGGGAGAAAATCTAAAATTAACACATTTTTCTAGTTTGTCATTTTTGACCAAAATACATATGTTATAATCCATAAAAAGTAAAAATTTGGTCAAAATTTTAATTTTCTCTTTTTTTTGACAATATTCACTAGAATGCTTATTCACAATCGAGGTAGGTGCCAAAAATGGCACAAAAAAGTGAAAATCAACGTGTTTTTGGATTTTGCTATTTTTTGCTAAAATACGTGTGTTATAACTCATGAAAAATAGAAATTTGGTGAAAAATCTAAATTTCACTTTTTGTGACACTGTTCATTAGAATGCATGTTCACAATTGAGGTTTGTTTAAAAAAGAGTAGGGAAAAAGCCAAAATGAACACGTTTTTCTACTTTGCCATGCGTTATAACCCATGAAAAATTGAGGTTTGATGAAAATTTTCAATTTCACTTTTTTATAATATTCACTAGAATTCTTGTTCACAATTGGGGTGGATGCAAAAAAATAGCACAAAAAAGTCAAAATCAACGCATTTTTAGATTTTACCATTGTTGGCTAAAAAACGTGTATTATACCCATGAAAAATAAAAATTTAGTGAAAAAATTAAATTTCACTTTTTTGACACCGTTCATTAGAATGCATGTTCACAATTGAGGTGTGTTTAAAAAACAATATGAAAAATGCCAAAATCAACACGTTTTTTTAATTTGCCATTTTTTTACTAAAATACATGTGTTATAACCCATGAAAAATTGAAATTTGGTAAAAATTTTAAATTTTACTTTTTTGACAATATTCACTAGAACGCTTGTTCACAATTGGGATGGATATAAAAAATGACTAAAAAAAGTTAAAATCAACACGTTTTTAAATTTTGTCATTTTTTGCTAAAATATGTGTATTATAACTTATGAAAAAAATGAAATTTTGTGAAAAATCTAAATTTCAATTTTTTTATATTGTTCATTAGGATGCATGTTCACAATTAAGGTGTGTTTAAAAACAGTAGGAAAATAACCAAAATCAGCACGTTTTTTTTTTACCAAAATACGTGTTATAACCCATGAAAAATAGAGGTTTTGTGAAAATTTTAAATTTCACTTTTTTGACAATATTCACTAAAATGTTTGTTCACAATTAGGGTGGGTGCAAAAAAAGGCACAAAAAAAGTCAAAATCAACACTTTTTTAGATTTTTTTCATTTTTGGTTAAAATACGTGTGTCATAGCTCATGAAAAATAAAAATTTGGTAGAAAATCTAAATTTTACTTTTTTTTACACCATTCAAAAGAATGCATGTTCACAATTGAGGTGGGTGAAAAATAGTAGAGAAAAAGCCAAAATCAACATGTTTCTTTACATTGCCATTTTTAACCAAAATACGTGTGTTATAACTCGTGCAAAATGGAGGTTTGGTGAAAATTTTAAATTTCACTTTTTTGTGACAATATTCACTCGAATGCGTGTTCACAACCAAGACAGATGTAAAACTCATAACAGAAAAGTCAAAATTAATGTGTTTTTAGATTTTTCCATTTCTGACTAAAATACGTGTGTTATAACCAATGAAAAATGAAAATTTGGTGAAATTTTAAAATTTATTTTTTTGACCTTATTCATTATAATGTATGTTCACAATTGATGTGTATGTAAAAACCAGTAGGAAAAATCCAAAATCAACATTTGTGTTATAACCCATGAAAAATGGAAGTTTGGTGAAAATTTTAATTATCACTTTTTTTGACAATATTCATTAGAATGGATGTTCACAATAAGGGTGGGTGCAAACAACGGTACAAAAAAAATCAAAATCAACGTGTTTTTAGATTTTGTCATTTTTTGTTAAAATGCGTATGTTATATAACTCATTTAGTAAAAAAAAACCTAAATTTCACTTTTTTTGACATAGTTCACAAGTATTCATGGTCACAATTGAGGTGGGTGAAAAAATAGTAGAGAAAAGCCAAAATCAACACGTTTTTTTTTACTTTGCCATTTTTTACCAAAATACGCGTATTATAACCTGTGAAAAATGGAGGTTTTGTAAAAATTTTGTTAGATTTCTAAAACTTTCAATTATCCTCACATACTCCTCATTACCTTTGAGTCACTCAAACTTGATATGACTCAATATTTCAACAACCATGCATGCTCTACAAAGGGGAAATGCATAGTTGAAAACTCAGTTAGGATTTTTTGGTTACATTCAATATTTCATTATTTGTTTGATTCTATTGATCTATGGTACATGTATTTAATTAAAATCTTATTAAGTGATTAGTGAATCCTAAAACATAAATATTAAATACACGTAGCTTGTATCCATAAAATAAAATAAAGAATGAAACACTAAATATAACAGAAGATGCAATGGTTTGAAAACTTAACCAAATTTTCCCTTAATTTTGACCCACCCTAGTTTTACTTAATTTTGGTTCCCTGGCTGTTAGTTGCATAGCTTTCTTTTTCTTTTGTGATTTTTTGTTTCTTGAATTAGAGCCTAAAAATGGTCTTCTCTATTGGGCATCTTCCTCTTGGGATTACATGCATTCCCTTCATTTAATAACAAATAAAAAAATGTTTTATTTTGTACATTATAAGGTAAACTAACATTAATTATGTTATGAAGAAAAATCAGTTTGGTTCACGCTTAAAATACATTAAAAAATATATGTTTTGGAGTCAAATTTGACCCTTAATTATTCAATTTCAAATTACATTAATATAATGTGTCTAAACATAACGTTTCAAGTATGAATCCATGCGAGTGTATTCAACTTCTGGATAAAGCTCTGATGCTTCTTCACCTTCTTCCCCTTTTTCAAAGTTTGTTAAACAACCATCATAGAATACGTGATAAAAATGGCCTACCCCAACTTGTCCAGCATAATCCATTCCTGCACCATTTATTCAAGTACTGATCAACAAAAATATGTATAGATAATATTTTGACTTAAAAAATAACCAAAATGAAAAAGATCTGGGCGAAGGGATAGTGTTATATCATTACTTTAGAAAAAAAAAAAAAAACGAGGATGGTGGCAAAATGTAATCGATATAACCGAATCTCACTTAGCGAGATAAACACTTAGTCGTAGTTATTACTTTTAGAAAGAAAAAGAAAAGTCATGATATATAATCATTACTTTAGAAAAATATATAGATAATATTTTGACTCCAAAATTAACCAAAATCAAAAAGATTTTGGTGAAGGGATAATATTAATTATAATCATTACTTTAGGGAAAAAAACGCAAGTACGGTGGCGAAATATGATCGATGTAACCAAACATTTTTTAGTGGGATAAACACTTAGTTGTTATTATTACTTTTAGAAAGAAAAACAAAACTCATGATATATATGATCATTCATATACCTTTCATGGAGGCAAGGAAATCTTCATTAGAAATGCTGCATTTTTCTAGTCTTTTCCCTGTAAGTTTTTCCCACTTTTCAATCAATTGTCTTTGAGTGAGAATGTTTTCTGGAGGTCGAACATACACTGTCTTGTTCAATGCTCGTGGATCATCAATGGTCTTAACTGTATATGTAGCAATATCATCTTCATCCACATAAACCACTAAAACAACATACACATAAGAAAATTTCAGTAATGATCAAATTGATTATATAGGAAGTTTATAATTTCGAAGATCTGCAATCTGCATGAATGAATTTAAATGCAAGATTACCTTTCTTGTTGCCATTTCCATATAGGTTGAGTTTTTCTTTGGGAGGAACTAAAGTGCCTAATTGAGATAAGTTGCCAACAAAATAACCAGCAAAACAGCAGCCACAGATGTAAGTAAAAGGGATTTTAGCTTCTTCAATTGCCTTCCTAACAATCATCTTCTCATCAAATGTCACCCTTCCTGGTTCAAGTGCATCTCCCATTCTAGCAGGATCCATCCCGAATTCGGATGGCAAGAAACGCTACAAAATTCAAATCCAATTCATGTAATTAATAAGCATAATTCATATTTATGATCATCATCAAGATTTGCATATTTGATCGATATTTACCTTGATATTTCCAGCTTCTTTGATGGCTTCAACAAGCTTAAGCTGCATCAAAATGTTATGACTTCGAAAATGCACCCCAGACATGGTGCAAATCACAACATCAACAAGTTTTACAGCATCCACAAGGCTTTGATGATCAGAAAATGAACCCTCAACGAGGTGAGCTCCTTGCTCCTTAAACGACAATAATATCTGAAGTTTATCAATATCCAGGCCAATCTCTGCACGTTGGAGGACATAGGTTGCATATCCTTGGGCTAAGCAAGCCTTAACAATCCTCTTACCTATATATCCTGTGCCTCCCACAACAAGAACCTTACTTTTAGCCATTTTCATGCACTTTAATTATTTCTGACTCCCCTTCATATGAAACAACCAATATATGCTTTTATATATAGAGAGGGAGATTGAACTCTAATTTAGGCCAAATTAATTCTTTAAAGTGAAGAATAATTATATGACGTAGGATCTACTGTGTGCAATTTTCTATACAGTTTTAGAGATCCACCAACTTGAGGAGTAGGTTGAAGAATTCGGGACACAAAATACTTTAACTGATAAATCTAACTTAATTTAGCAGTAAGGAAGTTCAAGTATTGCCACAAAAATGAAAGCTTATCCACAAAGGGAAAAACGCCAAATGCCTACCCAAAGAAATATTACCATCATTTTTTACCTTCCCCACTTGCATGACTATCAATCTTGCCAATTTGCCTACTTCATAATTTTTTTTTTATTTAAATTTCTTGTCATGTACATAACTCGGTTTAGTTTAGTTACAAGCAGTCTGTCTGTTTGTTTATAAGTAACAGTTTTTAAATTCGAGAGATGGAGGAAGATTACGACAAGTGAGCTGTCGGTATAAAAATTTTTGCCAAACCAGATAATATAAATTGCATTAGAAATCGTGTAAATGGAATACAGTGGCGAAATATGATCCATATAATCAGTGGCGGAATCAGAACAATTTTTTAGGGGGGGCTCAATTATAGTAAAAAAAAAATATTATCGTGAAATAAATAAATGTAACTACTAAATTATCGAATTGAAAATTTATACATTCGTTTTACTACCATTAATAAACATTTAATCACAATAATCAATCACAATAAATACACAATAAATTTTAAATATTATTAATATTAGCAAAAAAAATATAAAAAAACTCACAACAAGAGACGACGCTGACGGCAGTGGAATAGACTCTAGTGGACTAAATTGATTCGGCTAAATATGTGGAGAAAGGAGTCGAAAGAGGTGAGGTCGCGAGGAAAGAGTGGGCGTGATAAAAGTTTAGTAATTAGAGTTTAAGAATTCACGTTTAGAATTTTTTAAAATTTAGTTTTGTTTTACTCTTAAGTAAAACGTCGTGATTTTACTTAAGAGTACTTTTTTTTTGTTTCACTCCTAAGTAAGTAAGCGGAAATCATATTAGAAATCATTTAATTGAATTATTTGAAATTTTTGTGAGTTAAAATATAATTTTTGAAACTGTTGATCCAACTAATCAAAAAAATAAATAAAATTTGGGGTCAATCAGAAATTAAGAAAACAATTTCCTCAAATCTTCTCACTTGACGTGTTTAAGAAAGAAGATATTTTTTTTTAAATTATTTAAATAAAATATATGGTGATGTTATATCACATCATCATCATCATCTTCGTCAAAAACAAATCAAAAAAAGAGTTTCTGATCCCGTCTTTCTATCAATTTAACTAGCAATATTTTTCTTGACATCACATACCCATAGACAGCGAGATTTCATTTGGCTTTGTTCTCGGCTGGAGTTTTCTCGGTGCAAAACTATGAAAAAGCCGACTAATTTCTCTCTATAAGATTTTGGGTGCGATGGCGCAAGAGCGGAGTCATGGAAAGGAGGGGCGGAATGGGTTGAGTATAATACTACTACCTTAATTCTCATAACGCTTAGTTCCGCCACTGCATATAATCGATTCTAGTTAATTAGTTGTTAATATTCTTGCATTGTACAACAAATAACAATAATAGCAGAAGATCAGAAAAATTAATTCAGTGAAAAACCAAAAAAAAAAAAAGAAAAAAAAAAGAAGAAAGTTTATGGCTTTTTATAGTTGTTCCAAACGCCAAACCACTTCTGCATGGACGCAAGCTATAAATTGATGTTCTAGGATCAAACAGTACTGGTCCCTTGACATTGTTTTTATAATTATCTCAAAAGAAAAAGAACAAATTAACAATACAAATACACAATACAAAGTGAGGTGGAGCACTTTGGTCCTGGAAACTTTATGGTTGGCCGGCTGAAGAAAATATGAGAACATATAGAGTTATAATTCTCCAGGTGATCGAGCAGTTTGGTGAACGATTCTGTACGTGCCGCTTTGACTATTTAATTTGGAAATTTGGACGGCAAGGCAAGGAAATGCAAGGCAAGGTGGAGCAAATTCTTCTAAAATAAAATAAAACTCAAAGAAAAATGTCTAGTTGGATCGATTTGGATTCAAGAAATGGCCATCCATCGATCCAATTCCCATCTACGATGACATATGTCTAAATATTGTAACCCTTTTGGGTTAAGCATACAGGGGATCAATTCCATACTAAATATTTTAAATAAAAACGTAATAATCAACTTGTTAAATTATCAATACTGCTAATTTAAGTGTTATGTTGTATGTACATTTAGAAATACTAAACATTAAAACAAAAAATCTTGGACCAAATTAAAGTACATATGTTGATCGAACGTTTGAAGCCTAAAGAAATAACAAAATTTAATTTGATTTTTGGTTTTGTTTTGACTGCATTCTCAATGAAACAAATTCACTGTCTATTCAAGTTTCAGTTCCATATCATGAGTGTGGTGAAGGATTGACTAATTTATTACAGTTTGGTGTTTGTGTGGTTCTCTTGAGGTTGGTAAAACATATGCTTCGTTCAAAACTTTAATATGATGACAAAGAATTTGAAGCAACAAAAGTTCAAAAGTCATGGTGACAATATATATCTAGCTAGGATTTTAAGCAAGCTGCATAATTCGACTGATTTGGTTCTCAAATATTTCTCAATATTCACACACAAAACCACAAATCATGTACCTGAAGAATAATGGGATATGATGTAAATCAATAGTTGAGAAACATATTTTTTTTCCTCCATAAATTACTTCGATCGTAGCTTAATTTCGGGTTCATTTCGCTTTTATTCCTATTTTTTAGAAAGTTCTATTTTCCGTCATCATGTTGCACTTTTATTTTTCAATAATTCTTTGTTCAGTTTTTATATTAGAAAATTTCAATTTCGATGACTATTGAACATATATATGTCCAATTATATCAATTTGTATATTCTTCTATTTAAGTCATATGTGTATTAAATAGTTGTTTAAATTGAATTTTAATTAAAAAAATGTACGAATGACGATTTTAAACCGAATTATAACATGAGAGATATAAATGAAACCTTTTGAAATATAGATAAAAGCGAAATAAACCCCCTAAATTTAGCTACGGTTGAAGTAATTTACCCCATTGCTTTTTCCTCAACATGCATGCATGCTACTACGGTCCAATAAATTTCAAGTGCATTAATTATGTTGATTGTTTTAACATTTAAGTGGAAAATTTTAGAAAAAGAAAGAGACTAAATGTGTTAAACAAATAAAATTTTGAATTGTTTAATTATCATTAAGTCATTAACATTCAATTAATAATTAACAATAATAATGCAAGTATAAAAATTGCTATAGTGCATGAATTGTTTAATTATCATTAACATTCAATTAATAATTAACAATAATAATGCAAGTATAAAAATTGCTATAGTGCATATCCACTAATTCACTGTTGTATATAGCATTGCTTTTTTGTCAAACTTGTTGACATTTCATCAACAGCCATTGAAATTTTGGTTATCAATATTGATGCCATCATCACCAATTAATATCACAGGTTTTGCTTTCTTTCTTTTCTGGTTGAGATCGATATCATCAACTTGTAATCAGTTCGTCAGTGTCCCTCGAATAATTATATCAATCTGGGCAGGAAAATATACTCACTGGTGAAAAAATTGGGAAACTAAAATAGCTCATGATCATGCAGCAGCAAATATATATGTCCATATCTGGCACAAAATTAGAAAGGATTATAATATTACATCAAATAAGTTGCAACAAGATTAATGTGTTCTTTTTTAACAAACTTATTTATTTTCTTGAGATGGTTTTTTTTTTCACTGATAATGATTAAATAATACACTATTATTCATCCAGAAATGCCAACCAAATGGATAACATGATTTATGTATACACTATTGAATATTTGTATAAAGCAATTTTTACACACAAATTTATTCAGTCATATTGAGCATGCATTGACCAGTATTCATATAAGTTAGAAAACGAAAAATATATTCGCCAACTGCGCCACTTGATAATTCCAGAGAAGTGAGAAAAGAGCATCATCTTGTTGGAAAACATGCATGGATTCATTTCCTAGTCAAACGTGAGAAAGAAGATCTTGTAATCATGTTGTTGAACGAACTTTTGGTTGGATATTGCTTTGTAACAACACGTAGAGTAACAACATTGTATGCCGATGGCCACATCAAAACATTGGAAGTGACAATATACTACTGATCATGATGAACAATTAACCCTTCATAACGTTCATATTTAACTATTTAAGTACTACTGCACTTGATTCAGTTTACACTTCTTCTAATAAATTAATTAGCAAAATTACAATTAATTATGGTTGATTATATATATACATTAATGGGTTCAAGTGCATGATAATATATCCTTGTTATATTGTGCATGCAAATCAAACTATTCATTAATCTTTGTTCATCTTTCAAGGGATCAATCCTTGTTGTACTCAGCAACCATGCATCTTTCTTATTTTTCTTAGTTTGTTAAAATATGTTATCTCTAGTTCTTCTTTAACTTTGTGTTGAATTAATCTCTAGATTTTACTCAAAAATAGTATTAAGGAAGAGTTAAAAAAAACAAATCGGTAAAAGATTCAAAGAGGATATCTATATAGTTAACTTATTAAAACCGTGTATTTATATCATATTTAGAGAATAAGAAATAAGCTAATTTTTTAACGTGATAAATTCTGCCCCTTAAAACTGTTCGCCTCATACTGACTGCGATTAAAAAATGTGTTTCTTCATGGAGAAATGAAGACAATAGCAAGGAGAATTGAAAACTAAACATTATGCGGGAATTTGATCAAAGAATATTTTTGAAACAAATGTGACTAAATTAGAGAAATTGCGATGGTTTTTTCAACTAGAAAGAATGATACTCGTAGTTAGTGATTGTATTTACTTTTTTTATGTAACTCAAAATTTGTGTAATCTGATTAATTTAACTTTACTTTAAAAAAAACAACAAATAAATGTGGTCATGCATTAGTCCAATTGTACATATACTTAGTGAGAAAATATTTTGAATTTTACTCAAACTCATCACTTTCCACTTGATATAATTATCTGTGTCTTAATTAACAAATTATGTTATCATTTTTAACTCTCTTATCAATTATACTAAAACTAAAAATTTTTAATTTTTCTAAGGATACTTTTGTTTTGCATAAACAGCCTATATATAACAATTAATTCCTTTATTTGGAAGAGAAGCAACAAGTGCATCTCAACAAGAATTTCTTTATATATTAAGGCTACCTACAACTCTGCTCTTAAGCTAAGGCTTCTCATTCATATTCAATTCAATGCCTTTTTCCTTTCTTTGGTTAATTAAATATTCACAAGCAATTAACATCATTTTTCCAAGAAACATCATAAATATATATATATGGACAAAATAAATAAATAAAAACACATTTGCATTTTAATTTGGACTTTTTTTGGGGGGTAAAAATTTAAACTCTTATATTAATTTAGCTTCAAAGTAATGCATATATTGTTAATGTTTCAATCAGAACGGCATTAATTTTATGAATATTATTAAATACTAATATGGAAAAAGTAAAATTAGATTGTGATACAAAATATAAGAACAATTAATTATAACAAAAAAAATTATAGAATTTTGTTTAAATCCCTCATGTTTATAACAAATAAAATACTAAAAATGTATCAAAATTTTAGAATGCATTGTGAAACTTTGGTTTTTTATCATAAAAAAAAAAGACCAAATTAATCTATGAAAAAAAAGAAAAAAAGAGGTTAAACAACAAATGTGTAGTGCAGTACTAGTAGTACACTCTATAAATAGAGGTTGAATATTTCTCCATTCTTCAACCATTTGAGAAAACTTAAATTGTTGAAGGTTTGTTTCGTTTTGATCATACACACACTCACACAGTGATATATCATATATGGGTTCCATGGAAGCTGCAGGCAATGGAAAAAGCAAGGTGCTGATTATAGGGGGAACAGGGTACATTGGGAAGAGGTTGGTGAAGTCAAGTTTAGAACAAGGCTATGAAACCTTCATTTTTTATCGTCCTGCAGAGATTGGCGGTGTTGACATTGAAAAAGTCGAAATGCTCTTGACATTCAAGGCTCAAGGGGCTCACCTTGTCCCTGGCTCTTTTACCGATTATCAAAGCTTGGTTCGTGCGGTGAAATTGGTGGATGTTGTCATCTGTGCAATTTCTGGCGTTCATATTCGATCCCATCATATTTTGCTTCAACTCGATCTTGTTAAAGCCATCAAAGAGGCTGGAAATATCAAGGTAATTATCATCGATCACTGCAAGAAATTCCATATTTTTAGTTTTGAAACTTTGGAATTAAAAAAATTCCATAATTAATTTGCAGAGATTTTTGCCGTCTGAGTTTGGTACGGACCCTTCAAGAATGAGCAACGCAATGAAACCTGGACGTGTTACCTTTGATGATAAAATGGAGATAAGGAAAGCCATTGAAGAAGCTGGCATTCCATTCACTTATGTTTCAGCAAATTGCTTTGCAGGATACTTCGTTGGTGGTCTATGTCAACCCGGAAAAATTCTTCCATCAACCGATTCTGTAGTCATTCTTGGAGATGGAAATCAAAAAGGTAACTGAAATTGATCATATACATGCATGACGATTTCCTTTTTCTTGTTTGTTAAACTCTAGTATTTTTCCTAAAATGTGTTTGATTATCAATTTTTTTATTTTTTGGTTTATTCTTCTCATGAACTCCACCTAGTCATTAGCAATGTACAAGTTTATAAGTAGATGGTTCTAAAACCGATCGACAAAAAGAAGTATATTGTGATAGATTGGTAGTCGGTGTAAAAATTTTGTCAAACATTATAATATAAATCACTTTATAAATCGTATAAAAATCTAACACGATGACTGAAATGTGATCCATACAACCGAACTCATTTAGTAGAATATTAATGTTTGTTTGTTTATTCTTGCCATGACAAATGAATGGATTTTTGCAGCAATATTTGTTGTTGAAGAAGATGTAGGCACATATACAATCAAGACTATAGATGATCCAAGAACTCTCAACAAAACACTATACTTGAGACCTCCTCAAAACAT
This sequence comes from Ophiorrhiza pumila, assembly GCA_016586305.1. NCBI lineage: Eukaryota > Viridiplantae > Streptophyta > Magnoliopsida > Gentianales > Rubiaceae > Ophiorrhiza > Ophiorrhiza pumila. Next base: position 31,955,527 of record BLIW01000008.1, on the reverse strand, counting down.
CCTTTCACAAAGAGAGGTAGTTCAGTTGTGGGAAAAGCTAATTGGAAAAGAGCTCAATAAGTTTCCAATCTCCAAACAAGAATTTTTAGCTCCTATGGAAGGTAACATAAAATGACCTCAATTGTTATATTATAGTTTAAAAGTTAAACTTACTTGATCCTTTCTATTTTCTATTTTATTTATTGTTCTTTTTCTTTTTTTCTTTTCTTTTTTTGGTTTCTCAAATTTCAATGATGCCTTCATAGCACTTAAGTAATTATCTCATTTTAACTTATAATGACTTGTAGTCCTCTTCCTGGTTTTCATTTATATTTAACTTTTTATTTAAATATAAATGAAAAAATGAGTTTTGACCGACTATTGTAGAGAAGTATGATCCATATAACGGACTCAACTTAATGAAATAAATGCTTAATTGTTTTTATGTTTTTATGTTGATTTTGTAAAATTTACAGAGACTTAGGATGTGCATGTTGACTAGTAATTAACTTCTAATTAAAGCCCTCTTAATTGTCAACATCTCACACTTTGGAATTTTGGTCATTATGTAGTTCCATGTTTTAATTGTGTGGATCATTGTAGATATTACTTAATTAGTTGGCATTCAATAATTAGTTCCTCTATTTAATTTAATTAATTTCTTGTTTTTTTTTTCTTCCCGAACAGGACTAGATTATGCAATGCAAGTTGGATTAATTCATTACTATCACGTATGCTTTGAAGGATGCCTTGCGAATTTTGACATTGGAGATGATGGTGAAGAAGCATCAAAACTCTATCCTGAAGTAACGTATACCACTGTGGAAGACTATCTTAAGAGATATATTTGAATTGCGTAATAAAATTGAAGTGATTACTGGTTTGCAATTTAACATTGCAAATTAATGTAACTTTCGTATAATTGTGTGAAGATGTTGATGATCACAATCTTGTGTTAATTTAATTTTCATGTTTTGTGCCATCAATTTGATGAAATGAACTAAATCAAGCTCAAGGATCAATCCCAAGCTTGCAAACCATTTATATTTTTATTCTTCTATAATTTTAATAATACCATTATCAACAATTGTGAATGTTCATCCATGTATCTATCTCATTATCGATCTCTCATTATTTTATGTAACTCATGTAAAAACATTTTTTACAAACTTATGTAAGTTAGGTAACTCTTGTAACTAACGTTTAAGACATTAATTATAACCTACAATGTAGAAAGATTAATTTCAATCTTATAAATAGAGACTTATGTGAAAGATGAATTAATCTCTTTTTCTCTACCTTTCTAACATTATTTTATATTTGTTTTCATATCCTCTTCACTACTATAATTATATTTATATTTTTGTTTTTTAATTGCAATTTTATAATAGTAATAACATAACATAATATATATATATATATATATATATATATATATACATAGTTTATTAAATTTTACACACAAACATAAAATCAAAAACCTGTGTAGGGTTATAACTATATGTAGCACTGAAATATCCCAAGCATCAGGTCAGATTTAAAGGGGGTGCACCACAACCAAAATTTGAAAATTTATATTTTTTTTACTACAAAATTTTAAACTTTGCACTTTTTCTTTATGAAAATTTTAAACTTTTCACCAAACCTCCATTTTTTCACGGGTTATAACACACATATTTTAGTCAAAAATGGCAAAGTGAAAAAACGTGTTAATTTTGGCTTTTTCTCTACTGTTTTTTTCACACACCTTAATTATAAACGTGCACACTTGTGAACGATGTAAAAAAAGTAAAATTAGATTTTTTTTTTATCAAATTTTTATTTTTCATAGGTTATAACATACGCATTTTAACCAAAAATGACAAAATCAAACAACACTTTGATTTTAACTTTTTTTGTACCTACCTCAATTGTGAATATGCATTCTAATGAATATTGTCTTCTTTTTTTATTGACTAATCATCCCAAACTCGGGAGGAGGGGAGGCGCCACTCCCAATTTTATTAATGTAAAATAAGATTACAAATGGCGGAAATATCCACACCATTAGTACATTAGTTTATGAACAAAAGTTGTAAACATGGAGGACTCCTTCTTTACATTGTAGCACTTACAACTTAGTTTTTGTAATTGAAATTAGTAGTAATTCCTCCTTTACATTAATGGTAGCTGTTAAAGTTTGAAAATGATATGAAAGTCGTGTAAAACTAGTAGCCTTTATATTGTTTGAAACTTTACCTCCACCATTTCACACTACATATATACTCAATGAGGATTTATCCTTTACATGAAAATAGGTGCATATGCTATATTTACATTCTGAATTGCACCTTGACATCTGCAAGACAAAAAACTCCTACCACCATTGACAGATTTTCACGAGTGATATTTGACAAAAAGATAACAAAGAGATAACTCTCTTAGTGATTTAGTGCAGTATATAGTCACGGATGTGATTTTAAAAGAAATGTGTGAAGTGTATGCATCTTAAAAACATGAAATTCGGTGAAAGTCAGTGATATAAGCATTGCTTCACCAATGCATTCCACTTGGGATATCTACAGCTAAATACTTGAGAACTTGAGTAAGTCTGGCCTAACTCTAGCAGTCAGTCCTCTATGTATAGTTTAGATGTTTTAAAAAACAGTGTCGTCCGGGCATTGAATATTTCAGTGTGAATTCAGTTAAAAAGGGTTTTTTGAGAGAATTTGACTTAAATTGAGTGATTTTTGCGATGGCAAGGCAGCCTAATATCAGCAGTTAGTGGCCGATAGAATTCGATTTGTGTGAAAAATGCAAGGAGAAAATTATGTCAAAGCCATTAAATGGATGAGTTTTGTATTATCATTTTATCGTTAAATGGACGAGTTTTGTATTATTTTATCTAAAAAGTGTACCTTTTACACCGGTTATATAATAACCGGTGTAAATATATATATATATATATTATTATTTTTTTGTAAAAATTGTACCTTTTACACCGGTTATTAAATATTTTTTTTTATTATTTTTTTTGGAAAAAAGTGACTTTTTACACCGGTTATCTTACAACCGGTGTAAATAAGTTTCAATTGTTTTTAAAAGACCTGGCAAGATCGATCCTACCAAAACTCTTTCTCTCCCGCGCTCTCAAGTTCAAACCCAAGAATAGCTCAAATGACGATACCACTGAGGTGGAGAAGTTTTCGGGTTTGAGAATTAGGTAAGTCTATCAATCGTCAGACTAAATATTTTTTTCTTCCCTTTCATTCATTGTTTTCCTGAAAGGAATGTTTTTCTTTGAGGAGGACTCGTTCTTGTTTTGGGTTTTAATTATCTTATTACAAATATCTTGCTTGTCAAATATTTACTGGTGAGTTCTATTTTGTTCTTAGAGAAACTGATATCTGATAAAGAATGCTCTTTGCTTGCTGTTTTTACTGTTTTGTGAAGGAGACAACTTATCGACCCAACTAATACTACTTAAACATTTCACAAGGCTCAGATCTGCCAAATGTGTGCTCCGACCTGCCCATCAAATATGTGCTTCCAAATTCGAGCCCCCTATCCCGATGGTAAGCAGCGGTTTTTTTGGAGTTGCGGGATACTCTCTTTGATGATGGATGGATGTTGTTCAGCTATGGATGGATTCAGTAACCGTGAAAGGAATTTGTGCTTTAGTTAATTGGATTCTGGTGGCTGGATGCATTTCTATAATTTCTGTTTTTGGTCCTGATGAATGTTTATAGTTAATTATTCACATATCTTGGCTGCTGTGTGATGCTCATTTTTTTGGGATGTTTTTGTTTTTTACACCGGTTATATAATCGGTGTAAAATAAACATTTTTACACCGGGTTTATAAACCCAGTGTAACAAAGACATTTTACACCGGTTTATAAAATCGGTGTAAAAAATATGCACATTTTACCTCGCCTGTATATACACCGGTTCATTTTCAAAATAACCGGTGTAAATATCCAGATTTAACCGGTTTAACAGGCTATTTTTGTACTAGTGCATGACAAGAATATGAATATGGCCACAACAGGAACCAACCAATGTGTGCAAGACTAGAAAGCCATTTAGCAAAGAGATTCAGAATTATGAGTGGCTGGCTTTGAATATTGTCAAAAAAACAAGTGAAAATTAAAACTTTTATCAAACTTTTATTTTTTATGAGTTATACACACGTATTTTGGTCTAATATGGTAAAATAAAAAAATGTGTTGATTTTGAATTTTTTTTCTTAATGTTTTTTCCATACGTCTCAATTGTGAACATACATTCTAATGAACGGTATCAAAAAAGTGAAATTTAAAATTTTCACCAAATTTTTATTTTCCATGGGTAATAACATACGTATTTTAGCCAAAAATGGAAAATTTAAAAACGCATTGATTTTGACTTTTTTGTACTTTTTTTGCACCCACCCCAATTGTGAATATTCTAGTGAATATTGTCAAAAAAAAAATTAAAAAGTAAAATTTTCACAAAACTTCCATTTTTCATTGGTTATATAACACACATATTTTGGTCAAAAATGACAAAATCAAAAAATGTGTTGATTTTGGATTTTCCCAATCTATTTTTTACATACATCTCAATTGTAAACATGCATTCAAATGAACAGTATCAGAAAAGTGAAATTTAAAATTTTCACCAAATTTTCATTTTTCATCGGTTATAACACACGTATTTTAGCCAAAATAATAAAATCCAAAAAAGCATTGATTTTAACTTTCTTGTACTGTTTTTTGCAGCCACCTAATTTTGAACATATATTTTAGTGAATGTTGTCAAAAAAAGTAAAAATTAAAATTTTTACCAAACTTCCATTTTTCATGGGTTATAACACACTTATTTTGGTAAAAAATAGTAAAATAAAAAAATGTGTTGATTTTGAATTTTTTCCTACTGTTTTTTACTTACACCTCAATTGTGAACATGCATCTTTGTGAACGGTATCAAAAAAGTAACTTTTAGATTTTTTTTTACCAAATTTTCATTTTTCATGGGCTATAAAATGCATATTTCAACAAAAAATGGAAATGTCCCAAAAGGCATTGATTTTGACTTTTTTTTGCCTATTTGTGCACACACCCTAATTGTGAACATGCATTCTAGTCAATATTGTAAAAAAAAAAAAAGTAAAATTTAAAATTTTACTAAACCTTCATTTTTCATGGGTTTATAACACACGTATTTTAGTTAAAATGGAAAAATAAAAAAAACGTGTTGATTTTAGCTTTTTCCCTACTATTTTTTAAACACACCTCAATTGTGAACATGCATTCTAATGAACAGTGCTAAAAAAAAGTGAAATTTAAAATTTTCACCAATGTTCCATTTTTCATTAGTTATAACACATATTTTAGTCAAAAATAGCAAAATTCAAAACTATATTAATTTTAACTTTTTTTTATATTTTTTAGACCGCCTCAATTGTGAACTTGCATTCCATTGAATATTGCCAAACTAATTGAAATTTAAAATTTTCTCCTCTATAAAAGTTAAAATATAATTTCTCCTAACACCATTATATAAGTTCATTCCTTCCTACACTCTAACTTACACAGTTTCACTTTTTAGATTCGTCATTGATATGATCGTTGATAACCCTAAACAAAACTTCCTTATAACAAACTAAAATTAAGACTAGCATTTCAATTTTTCTCTAGTAACCAAAAATTTTAAGAAAAACTTTTACTTGAATTTTATACATTTTTTAACCATTCTTGAAGAGAATAACAAATTTTATAGGACTTGTTAATAATTTAATTAATTTCCCTAATGATCCCTTGCAGAAGTCTGTAGTGACGTGGTCACCCTGAGCTCCCATGGTAGCTCATTTTCAAAATGCCGTTATCCATTTCTTCAACGGCTTATGCTCTTCCTTCCTTATTCCATTCCAGTTCAAATTGTTCAATTCCAAATGTAAACATTTCTATAAAAAAATTCTCTATATAAAAAATAATAAGAATGGATGATAATTCTTTTGTCATTTTCACGTCTTTTTTTTTAACTTCATTGTACATTATATATTTAGCGCAAAATGGGTTTGATCATGTTTTAATTTTGAATGAATGTAATCTTTAGCAACTTTTTTGAATGATTTCTTTAAAAAAATTGCAGGGTTTTAATCACAGAAGGTTTTCATTGAAGAAAGAATTCGACATATGCAGTGAAGGAATCAATTTTCAGAAGAGTTCAAGAACTGGTGATTTTGCTATAAATTCAGTGCCTGGAGACAAGAGTTCTTCTGTTGGATATGATGTGCAATTTCCAAATGATTATTCTGAACTTCTTCAACAAGTAAGTTTCCATTTCTTTAATTCTAATTCTTGATGAGAAGGAGAAATTATTTCTGGTAAATTTAGTGATGAAGATGTGTAAAAGAAAGAAACTGAACTCATGATTGAAGTTGTGCTTTATTGGTTGAGGCAAAAGAAAAATCAAATTCCTTTTTAGTGTGTTCTGCTGTCTTCAACGTGTTTTCCTGCACAAGTTATTCACCTCATCATCAATGCAAACACTTAGGATTTGATCAGAAAACTATGCTGAAGGAGCTACAATATTATGTTTATTTTTGTGGGTATAGAGCAGAAATTTGGGCAAAGCTTATTTTTTGAGGGCATTGGAGTTTTTTTTGAGGGTTTAATCAAAATTTGGAAGGTTGATTTGGGGATGGTTCATGGTTGCTGGAGCCTACATCCCCTGCACCTTACTAGAAAAAGGAAAATTTTGAATGGGATGAGAAGGTATAGTAATCTCATGCTTCAGTTCAGTTTCTTTGTGTAGCAAACATTTACCTTTAGTCACATTCAGGATTTGGATTGAAAAAATATGCCTGTTGAATCTGCGGAATATATTGATGAATCCTCATTCAGGCATTCAAAAGTTTGTGATTCACCTCTATCCCTATTTCCTGGTTAAGATAGTCTAAACTTGGTGATTGTAGTAGTATATCAGAGTTTGTTACAAGGCAGCTTAATCTGGACAAGAAACTTTAGCTGCATTCTTATTCATCCCTGCATTGGAGTTACTATGAATTGCTTCCTGAAATTCAGTCTCCAGTTACTTAATTGTCTTTTGTTGTTGTATGTATCGTCTTTCTGGAAGCGTAATCCATGAGCATTTTAAATAACAGGCTAAAGAGGCAACTGAATTAGCTTTGAAGGACAACAGACAGCTCATGGTGAGTTGCCTTTGATGTTTATATTTTGTCATAATGATATAGGCATGAAGGAACAGCATCATTTTACAGCTCCAATAGGAATGTGAGCAACAAGTTTCTGAAACAGGAAATTGAATTTCCAACTGCTGGATTGGGATCTGTACCAGGTCATACCATGTTTTGTGTTTCTGTATTGTACTTTATATCTATGAAATTACTAGTTATCATCTTGTTACATGTATTAACGCGCACCAGACTGCAACAATTTTTATTTAATTGAGGCCTTATTGCTTATGATTGTGTTTGTATCAGGTGATGGTGAAGGTGGTATAGAAATGACTGAAAGTATGCTACTAATTCGTGAGTTCTGTGACCTTTTCATAACTCCTGAAAAAGTCACCCGAACCAGAATAGTATGTGATCAACTTTAAGAAAGTTTTTATGATCTGATTTTTGAGGCTGTTAACAATATTCCTGACTATAACTCATATGGAGGAATGTTGGTTGTTTAGCTAGAATTTCTATCCCTGAATCATGTGGATTTACACCTTTTCATAACTCTCTCATTAAACAGTTTTTTCCGGAGGCTAATGAAGTTCAATTTGCAAGAAATTCAGTATTTGGAGGAGTCTCCTACAAGTTGGATTATCTGACAAAGCCATCATTTTTTGAGGATTTTGGTTTTGTTCAAAAGGTTAAAATGGCCGACCGTGTTAAGCCAGAAGATGAGCTTTTCTTAGTTGCTTATCCATACTTTAATGTTAATGGTAATCCTAGACTTTTTTAAGTTTTCATTCAGTTCTCAATTTGGCATGAAGCTTGCTCCTTTACCAGATATTTCATGTTCTTTCAAGCGTGTGCCATCTATATGCCTTTTGCAATACAGAAATGCTTGTGGTTGAAGAACTGTACAAAGAGGCAGTAGTCAGCACTCCTCGGAAACTGATTATATTCAATGGAGAACTCGATCGTATAAGATCGGGGTGTATCCTTGTATACAAAAGTTCAGATATTTAATAGTCTTATAACTACACATTCTATTGCTTTCTATCCAATCTTTCTATATTTAGTTGAGTGTTGTGAACAATGGCCATGGCAGATAAAACTTGAATAGGAAACAGTAGGAGTACGATGGATAAATCTGCATATGTAGCATTCTACATTTAAGAATGTCCAAAATATATAAACCAGGCCTTCATAAACTTCTGAAAACTGTGATGCTGATGAAGAAGTTTTAGGGAACCATAAACCTTGAAAACTTTTGTTTTGAAAACAATCTTAGCTTGAGGCAGGAACTCCTTTGAAAAATGAGAATTGGTAACTTTTTTTTTTTTTTTAAGTGTAGGATGTTTACTTCAACTTGTAAGACAGCTTCCAATTGCTTAGCTCATACACAAGTTATCCTTACATAGTATAAGATTATCCACCATTCTTCTACCCAAAGTTGGCTGCGCTTACCACGAGTTTCTTTCCCAAGATGGAGACTGTGTATTACATTCACAATTTTAAAGGACAAAAAGGGGGAGTGCTGTTCAGGTATGCGATCTTCTATAACTTTCTTCCTATGGAACTTCAGTTACTTAAGATTTCCTAATTTCAAACTCTCAAGGATGCAGAATACAGCAATGGCTTGTTTCTGACTATATATGAGATGCTATTGTCTTACTATTTGTCTCTTCCTCTCCACAATAGGAGCTATCCTGGCCCATGGAAAGTGCTCAGGAAAAAAAGAAAGGGGTATATTTGCTTGCATCAGCAGGAACTGATGCCATCCCTCAAAGAAGTAGCATTAGACATCCTTTCATCAGCTTGATACTTTTGCACCAAATTGTTATCTTAGCTACATTTGGTAGTAAAATTTCCCATCAAAACAGCAAGAATAATTCGTTGAGAACTGTCTTTGTTCTGTATCCTTAATGGATTATGATCTGCAGAGGTTGACTTGGGCAGGGATAAGTTAACATGATGAGCTTAATGTTTACAACACTCAGTGCTTCACTACTATATAAAGTTTAAAACAATCCCAATTGTTTTACTTCTTGCACATTCAACATGCTAATCTAAAACCACTGGCAGTGCAAGTTGGATTCTTTGTTGCATATTGATTTTATTCAAAATACTAATCTAAACTTATGTAAGAAACTCTCTTTTTGTAAGTTTGTTAATTTGTCTATAAATCTTTTCATGATTCCATGTATTATTGACAAGAGGCGGATGCCTTTAAAGTCGAGGGATTACTTTTTTTTTTTTAAAGTCCTATTCTATTACGAATCAACCTATACTATCGAGGTTGCAACTTAAAATCCTCTTTTCGTTCAGAACATTTGCTAGTGTGACGCTTATTGGAACTACCGTAGGAATTGTAACTAGAGGCAGAGTCTCGAGTGAGGGACTTACAATAGTTATAGGCATGAGACAATCCAACTTATTATAACAAATTCCTTTGGCAGTTTGGTGATAATAAGGGGGATTTGATTACAAATAGGGGGATTTGATTACAATTCCCCTATTTGTGATAAAATCAATAAAGGCATCAAATCCCCCTATTTGTGTAATCAAATCTGGCTCAGATTGCCCACATTTGGATACTAAATTTGGTGATAATAAGGGGATGGGCATCCCAACTGTTAATTCTAAGTCATCCATCAATAGGGGGATTTTTGCAACACTGTGGATGGAATTCAACAATTGAGGCTATTTGTAGTGGGGTGCCCATATTAGCATGGCCCATCAGGGGTGACCAAATATACAATGCTGAACTAGTGGTGGCCCATCTCAAAGTAGGCCATATGGCCTTGGGGTTTGACTCATCCAAAACAGTTAAACAAAAGGTTCTGAATGGGATAATGAAGATTATGAATGATGAAGAGGGAATCCAAAAAAATGTAGCATTCTATTCTTATAAAATTTGTTCCCTTTCTCCAATATGGCTTGCTTGGTGCACTTGATGCCTTTATTGATTTTATTGAGAAAGCCCACTTGAAGGAATAGGGAGTAGTAGACTTGGTAATGTGATTTAAGTTGTTTTGTGGAGGTATAATAATAAGTATTGAATCATGTACAACAAATGTGACAATTTGTTTGGTGAGAATGTATGTACCACTTTTAGACCTCACTAAACATGGATGAACAAGTTGTTTGGCATTATTCCTATGAAGCCAACTAACCAATGGTATTTTTTTTCAAATAAAAATGCATATAAGAAATTTCAAATTCACCCTTAAACACTTTTTCTTTTTCGTTGTCCTTTGTAAGGTAAGAAAAATATGTATATGGGTAATTGGCTAGCATAGACATGGCCACGGTTTTAGAACCGCCTGTTCCGGTTCCGATTTCGATTCCGGTTTCGGTTGCAGTTTTATTCCAATTTTGATTTTTTTTAATTTTTAGTTTCGAATTTCGATTGTAATCCACTTTTAAGTTTGATTTCTATTGAAATAATAATTAAACTATTAATTGAAACTCAAATAATACAACAGAATAATGTACTTAGAATAATAATAGTTACAAGTGAACTTAATTAATATATAGTTTTTAGATAATAGAACTAGGAAGAATTAGATTAGTGAGATTCAAAGATAAACAAATAATAAGACTATTGAAAGAATAATTGAATATTTGAATTATTAATTAGAATTCAACTAGTATAATATCATAACATAATTAGAATAGTAGTTAAAATTAAACTAATATATGAATTTTTTAGAATAATAGAATGATGAAAGATTAGATAAGCGATAAAGAAAGATATAGAAAGAATAAGAGTATTGAGAGAATGATCGAACTATTAATTGAAATTCAAATAGTATATTAGCATAATAAAATAATAGAATTAGGATAATATAAATTAGAAAATTAAGTTGATACATAATATAATTGGATTAATAGTTGAAATTGAACTAATATATGGAGGTTTTAGAAAAATAGAATTATGAGGGATTAGAGAAGTGAGAAAGAAAAATATATAAATGATAAGAGTATTGAAAAAATGATTGAACTATTAATTAATTAGAATTTAAATAGTATATTAGTGTAATATAATGATATAATTAGAATAATTAATTAAACAAATTTGATACCCTAAACTATAAACTATAAATGCTAAAACTTACAATATAAAGATTAGAAAACTAAGAAATAATATTAGAAAAAGAATTATGTGATGAAAATGAAGAGGTATAGAAATATTTATAAAATTATAAAAATGAAAAAATATATATTTTTTTGGCCAGTTCCGATTCCGGAACCAAAAAATTTAGGAACCGTAATCGGAACTATTATTTCAATATTTTCATCTTTTGAACTATTTTCTTCTATGTCAAAGTTATGCAAATTTTCTTGTTCTATTATTTCATTTTTAACAACACATGAATCATTATTATTTATATCAATTTCTTCATTTTCAACACATGAATTATTATTATTTTGAATTATATCAATTTTTTTATTTTCAACACAAGAGTGATTTATTGTTTCTTCTTCTTTATGTGTTGGTAAATTATAAATTGATTTTAGTAACTTATTATTTGGTAATTTTCAAATTTGATAAGCCTTATCTATGATATTTAGACTAGATAAATCATGCATGTAATTTACTCTTTTTTCTATATAAAACCATGCAATAAATGAAATAATTACTTCAGTATTTTTAATTAAATCATAATATTTATTTTAAATACATTTTTGTTGTTTAGAATTATAGGTTCTAAAGAACTAAGTTCTAAATTATGCATATTGTGGAAGATTAAAATCTTCAGCACATATTTTACTTATTTCTTTCAAATATAATTTAATCAATTGCTTATTTTTCATAGAAGATAAGAGATGAGAAATGAAATAAAAAATAAATTACTTCAAGAGCAAAAAGTAATTCAAGAGAGCTTCGGGTAGGATTACTAACAGATTTTATAGTGTACCCATAATTTAGTTCCTTCTATATGGAATCACGTGTTGAATATCTTAGATTTTCTCCATACTTGATATCACGTATTGAATATCTTAGATTTTCTCCATACTTGATAACTTATTGTGCTAATGATACTCAGCAAAACATTAGTTTATATGTCAATATTTTGACCATTTAAAAGATAGAACATGTCTCATTTTTATTATGGTGCTGATCTTGCTCGACTGTCAACGACTTGATTACTGGCTAAAAAGAGGTCTTACTGAGTCAACTGCCTCATGAAATGCCGAACGCCACTTGGGTGTCGACCCACAAGATCATACCATAAGAAACATGAAACCGTTCATTCTTTTAAGGGTCATTGTATTTAACATATAAAATAAGATTCAACTAGGTAACAAAGTGTCACGCCCCAGACCTGCAAGCACAGTGAACCCGTGGGCCCACAAGCGCAAGCGTGCCAGTGACACGACTAGAGCCTGACGCACCCAAGCCCAACTTCGTTTGGCTTGTTCTCTCTATGCCAAAATAGATATCCTGAAGTTGGACTTTCATGCTAGGCCCTACACTTATATCATAGTCATCATCCTTATACATATTCGATATGGGACCGGGGTATCACAACTGTATTCAGTTTGTGGTAAGTGCAGGGATATTTGGAGCTTTATTAAAATTGAATTGTGCACACCACAATAGACCAAGTATGTTTAGGTGGTTTGGAGACTTTGTTGAGCCTTATTATGATTGCCCTACAAAATAGGGTGGTTAACACACGACCAACACCTGGAGTATTTGGCAACTTTTCCCCACCACTTTATCTTGAACCATGGCATAACCAACAGCAAAGTAATGAGTCTTATCTCAGAGAAGAGGAAAAATTGGAAGACATGTTGTCCCAAATTTTGGACAGACTTGATAGGAGTGCATTTAGTGAGACAAGGTTAGCTCAAATGGAAGAGAAGCTTCAAGGGCAACAACAAAGACTTGAGCATATCAATGCCTTAATGAGCAACATGTGGGAACAACTTGAGACACCAGTTCAAGATGCTCAAGGCCACTTAGAAGGTACATCTCTCTTTACTGAAACACCAACTCTTGAGGAAAATCGTTTTGACATGAATGCAAATATTGATTGTGGTTTAAAGTGTCCAAGAGAGTTGGAGTCTACAATTGTTGCGGATGTTGTATGTGAGTGCTCTGTTGATGATTCTTTTGTGCATAAACATTTGAGTTCTTCTGATAAGAATGATGTCTCTTATGATGAGCTTACCTATGATGAATTTAGGGCTGGTTTCTTACTGTCAAAATGGGGGGTGTTTCTAATGCTAGGCTTTACATTAACTCTATGGAATTTCATGAGCAAAATGATGCTGTAAGTCTTTTTTTAGATACTTCTTCTTCCCTTGAGTGCCCTTTGAATTGTATAGAGACACACTTCATCGATAAATGCATGAGCATGAATGGAACTAATATTGTACTTACTAAAGAAAAGGACAGCATGATGATTGAGCACTTTATTGAGCCACCAACTCCTGAAATTGTGAATAAATCTAAAGATGTTAATAGTGGCCAACAAATAGAGAACAATGAGATACCTTTGTTAAATCTGCATAGTGAACCCTGTGTTGAGAACAAAGGAAAGACCTAAATTGGTACCCATGTTAGTTTGTGTGATGAAGATTTATTGTTTTGTAAGGAAATAGTTAACATGGTAGAGAATTGATTTATTGATGCATCTATTTTCGAAGTTACTGATGAATTTATTGAGACCATGGATGCACAAGCTGTGGTTGAGCCTTGCAGGGTTTTAGAGCTAAATTTGGTGGAATAAGTAAAGGAGGTATTTTCTATAGGGGATTATACGTGGTTTAAGTTAGAATTTATTGAAATTGTTCCCTATGTACATGAGCTCCAACACTTCTTTCCTAATAATTTTCGTCAAATGCTATATCAGAGGAAAAAGTGCTTACGAAAGAGCATTCTTCTGGTTCAGATATGGGTATTCTGAATCTTGAAGAATGAGGCTTCATGAATAAAGTCTAGCTGGAGACTGAATAAATCCAGAATTACTTATTCTACTTTACTTGAATAAGTTGTTGTTTGAATTCTTAGTTGTTTTTGTTTTTTGTTTTGTCTTACGTAGAGTGTTGTCTTGTGTGCGGGAGCTTCAAGCAAAGGCCACACAAATACTAAGTGTGAGGGTGTTGTCAATGTGCTATTAACAGGACATATTATACACCACCAAGACCCAAGGTCATGGTGTGGCACTCACTTGCACACCTCACTCATTCTCTACTCTTTCTTGTACATCACAAGCCACAACTCACACACACACTCACAATATGTTTATGTAGTACCACCACTTTAGCATCAAGTTTTCAACAAGTCACTATTCACTCATATTTGCACAGTATAAGGTATGAGCTCATTCCCTTGTGATTTATTGGATTCTTTGTGGGAAACAACTCCTTGAACTTTCTTTGAGGTGAATGTTGTCTAGTTGGTTGGGTTTCACGCGTATCATAGAAAATGTGAAGTGTTAGCCAAGTGTGAAGTTGAAACTTGCCATGAACATAGTGCATTATTAGGATGCCTTTATTGCATGGAGTTCTACTTTAGGATGGAATACATGGTGAGTGTGCTTACATGAACGTATGTTTTATATTTCATACAGTGAGTTGTATTCTTTTGATACAAGGATTTATGAGTTCAAGTATGGGAGTCTTCAAGTGCAAGGGCTGATCAAAGAAGAGCAAAAGCTATTAAGCATAGTGCATATGGACTCTAGAAGACTACAGTCCTGAATGGGAAAGTTGAAGACAAGACCAGCAAACATTGGATGTTACAGTCTACAAACATAAGGGAGTTTCTGAACCTATTCTTTTACTTTACATTGGGGACAATGTAAATTTTAAGTGTAGGGGAGGGAATGTTTGCTATGGTTTATGCCTTTGAGGATTCACATGCTTATTTTCCTTCATGAGTACATTTTTTTATGTGCTTGCTGAAGTTGGTTTGTTTGTCGATATTATGCTAGTTGATGCAAGAAATAGTGTTGGGAATGTGATGCATTGAAATGTTATGTGTGCTATTGTAAAGGATGGAGTGTTTATGTTTTAAGTGTGAAAAGTGTTAGAAAAAAAGGCAGTGACTAGCACTGACCTTGTTATGTGTTGCATAGTTTTTTTCAGTTGCAATAAATGTGAAAGTGTTTGTATTGTGTGTTGGGTGAAACTTGTTCTAGCCCAAATTGCAACGCTAGCAATTGTAGTGCCATGATCTAATCCATCCTCTTACATTCATTCATTCTATATGCTAAATTTTTTGTTAGCTGGTTTCAGAACTCATTCGATTAATACAGATTGTTGGTCAAGGTATAATGTTAAGGTAAGATAGAGTTACCAACAAATTCTTTGACATAGGAGAGAATTTATGTATTATTTGATCTTGTTTATGCATTCTACTTGTAAACATTTGTTCTTGAATTTGAGTGTATAGTCTATTGAAGACACACATTGACATGGGGTGCTTGAGAAAAGATGTGGTCAAAAGAAAAAGCATGTAGCAAATAAAGGGAAAAAAAGCCATAAAACCCTGGCACCAAAGTGCAGCAAAGTTGAGAAAAATTTTATGCACCAATGTGCACACAAAAAGAAAGAGGGAAAAACCTCAAAGAGTTATGTGAATAAATACCATTGATCTCTATGTGCTAAGTGTTAGTGTGTGTGAACAACAGACTGTAGTGCAAGAATTTCAAATAAAGTGTTTGCTTGAGTACTTTGCATAAATAGAGAAGGTGACCATGAAAGCTCTCGACATACAAATCACGTTGACAACTTGGCCTTTATTCATTGTTCCTTGATTGACAATTAGTATGAACTTGTGTAAAGTCTAGAACTGAAAAGAGTAAAAAAGTCTTGTGCATGCGAAAACTTTTAGGATTGGACAATATAGTGGTATTACATTGCTATGTGTTGAAAACGGCTAAAAGGAACTATAGTGTGGCATTTTGCTCGGAAAGTTCAAGTGTGGGGGAGTTTGATAAGTCAGCTCTATACTGACTTATATGTCATAATTCCTTGAGATTTTGCATGGTTTTATTGTGAAAATCTTGTACAACAAATGTGACAATTTGTTTGGTGCAAATGTATGTATCACTTTTAGACCTCACCATACATGAATGAACAAGTTTGCTTGTGTGAGACCTAGGGTTTTAATCTTACTTATTTTGATGTTTAACAAACAATTATGTTTATGCTAATGGTTCAAAAAGTGTTTCTATGTGATAGATATACAAAGAAGCCAAGCATGGAGCTTTATCGTATGAAGAAAGAATTGGAAGTGCAAAAGATATGGAAGTATGGTAAATTAGGTCATTTCCCCAACCATAAACCCTATCTTGTGTAATTAGCTCAAGAAGTTGATCTACTCTTTTAAGGCTCAAGTAAAAATGATTTCAAAATGTTTTTAGTCTTAAAATGAACTTCAAAAGAAGTAGTAAAAGTAAGAAACACACTTGCACAAAGTCATAAAGAGTTGCACAAATGATTTGGAAAACAAAAATTGAAAACAAGTTGAAAACAAATAGGATCGGATGCCCTAAGCATAGTTTCGGCCATCCGAAAGATAGGTTCGGACGGCTCCTCATTTTAAGTGATCGTCCGAAATTTTGGTGAAAAATGAAGCAACTCTGATGTTTAGGTTCAGATGGTGCAGGGGAGTTTCGGCCGTCCGAAACTTAGGTTCGGACGCCTCCTTGGAGTTTCGGCCATCCGAAACTGTCGTGACAGGTTTTAACATGCTTGCTGAAAAATAGGTTCGGACGACCTGAGGGTCCGAAATACCCGTCCGAAACTGTCTCTCTCATCATAACGGCTAGTTTTTGAACTGTCAAACATATACGTTTTTTTGTCATCTTTTGAGATAGTTTAAATACAAGCTAAAACATGAACTTTGCAAGAACAAAGAAGACATTCCCTGAGTTTTCATCTTGAAAAACACTCTCTACAACTCTTGCACTTCACTTTGATTCATCAAGAAACAAAAGATCAAAATTCTTGATCCTTCTTTGAGTTCTTCATTTCATTCTTGAGCTATATAGTTTAAGTTGTAAATTTCATTATAGGAATCATACTGTGAGCTTCAATTTATCAAATCATTGTGGGTTGCTATTTCATTATCAAACTTTTATTGTGAGTGATTGTAAAAGGTTTCTCAAGTGAGAGTAAAAACCTTGAACTCATAGCTTGGGATAGCTAGTGAGAAGGTTGAGCCTTGGTTGGTTGTAAAAGTGGTTCTTTTGATCTCACCACGGAAAGGAGATCAGTTCATAGTGAAGAGGTTTGAAATCCTAAGTTGGAAAACGTGGGTAAGGGATGTAGAGTGCTCCAAGGGGGAGGCTTGAACCACTATAAATCGATTGTGTCATTGCTTTTTACTATTTTCATTTCTACTCTTATTTTAGCTTGTTCATGTTTTGATTTATTGCAATTGGATTGAAGTACATATTCATTGTTTTTCTGGAATATCAAGTTTAAAATTATTTGATATTACACTTGTTGCAATACACACCACTCACTCATTGTTGTTGAATTTGAGTTGATTACTATATTTAATTTTTAGAAACCTAATTCACCCCCCCCCCCCCTTCTTAGGTTGCCTTTAGAGCTAACAGCTTGTCTTGCATTATACAAATGCATATAACAAATTTCAAATTCGACTAAGTGTTGAAGGTAGGGAATTCGCTCATGTCGAATTCCAACTTTTAATATATGTAAACTCCTAAATGCAAGATATTATTTGCAAGATCAACAACAGTGAGAATTCATAGAGATCTTGTGTCAGGAAGATTTCGATACTTAAATAAGTTATTACCTAATGAAAAAATTGTCAAAAGCCCTTCGAAAATAGAGAGAATGGATATAATTTATAGGTCTCGAACCTATACCTTCATTTGATACTCCTTTTTAGGTGTGATTTATTTGTCACAACTGTTTCAATAAGACAAATTATTCCTTATCTATGATGTCACATCAATCACGTCACAAGCCGTCTATACTTTGAATTTTGTATTGGGGTTACACTTAGAGACAGAAACAGGTGGGGCTAGTGTGGGCTCCAACCCCCACCAGGTTCCAAAAGTTAACATTTAATAGTTTAAAAAATTAAAAATCAATACAAAATTAGTCCAATAACTTAATTCAGCCACCACTAAGTTTTTCAACATTTAACAAATTAAAAGACATTCCAAACTACAAAATTCATGTGTTTTTATTTTGAGATTTTTTAGTTCAATGACATAGTTTTGGTCTTTAAACTGTTGGGCATAACTTGATTTTGATTTAGATTTTTGTTTCCTTGTTATTATTTATTTTCCTTGTTGAAAAAGGACATTGTTTCATATGGATTTTTTAGCATTTTAAATAATTATATGTTTTATCATTGTTGTTATAAAAATTATATCCTTAAAAAACTCTTCTACATTATAAAATTCATATTCTTAAAAAATTTTACATAAGTGATATGCAAATTGTAATATTGCAAAAACTCTTATGATACCGTCTCATATATGAGACGTGATATGCGAATATTTGATACTTTATGTTAATACGCTAATTTTTTATACATTATACGCTAATATTTTATACTTTATATGCTAATACGTTAATATTTTTATACTTTATACGATAATCTTTGATACTTTATACGCTACTTTTTTTATACTTTATACGCTAAATTGAAATTTATATGCAGGTCTCTTATATGAAACGGTCTCACATGAGAATGACCCTTGTAATATTTATGATACCCAAAATTTTAAAAATTCTATTTTACCTATAAAAAATTAAAAATTTTATTAATTTAGTTGAATTTACAAATTTTTAAATAATTTATTTAATCACACAAAAAAATATTTTTAAGTGAGCCCCCACTAAAAAATTTTTTGATTCTGCTCCTGGTTACATTGTGTGGCATTTTAATTGGTCAATGTAAAATTATTAGAAATATATCTAACAATAATTATTGAAGTCACAAGTTATAAAAGCCATTTGCTAAACATCCCCTAAATTGTTTAAAGTTATAAAATCCATATAAATGTGACCAGTGGCGGATCTAGGCGGGGGCTGGAGGAGACTGAAGCCCCCTCCATGGTCGCCGGAAAATATGAGTATGTAGTAGTAGGCCTGAAGTCCGCCATGCCGCTGCAGCGCTGCTCCTGGTCGCTGAAGCCTGAAGACAAAGTGGAGTGAAGCTGTGAAGAGGAAGAGCCGAATAGGATAACTTTTTTGTTAAAAAAAAAAATTGCTTAACAAAACGACGTCGTTTTGTTAAGTGATTTCAAAAAAAAATGCAATATAAAGAATCGGGGCTGGAGCCTGGAGGCTGGAGCAATAAAGAAGAACTTATCCCCTTTCAAATTTTCTTTCCAAAATCCAAATATTTCCTTTCTCATTTCCTTTCAAATTTTCTTTCCAAATATTTCCTTTCCAAATTCCAAACCCTTCCCATCTCCCCCAAATTCCCAAATCTACACCCTTTCAATTTAGTTATTTCCCAAATTTCCAAACTCAAGTTTCAAATTCTCTTTTTCTTTATTTCCCTTTTTTGTATTCAAGATTCAAGAAAGGTTAGTGATTTTGAATTTAGATTAGGGTTTTTGAATATGAACTAACATTAGGAATTTTGAATTTAGACAAGATATTTTAGATATAAATCATAGTTTAGAAACTCTAGTTTGTTAATTTTACTTATTCTTTTTTATTTAGAGTTTTTTTATTTAAATATTGTTAATTGTAGTTAATTTTAATTATTAAGTTAATTTGGATAATTTTATTAAGAATTTTATAGAATAAATATTTAGTGATTTTGAATTTAGATTAGAGTTTTTGAATATGAACTAATATTAAGAATTTTGAATTTAGACAAGATATTTTAGATATAAATCATAATTTAGAAACTCTAGTTTGTTTAATTAATTTTCTTTATAGATTAATAATGAATTGTGATTGAATTCTAATTTATTTAATTATAAATTAATTGTGATTGAATTAATGATTGTAATGAATTTATTTTCAATTGTTTATTATTATTTTTAGAAATTTAATTGTTAAATATATTTATTTAATCGTAAAAAAAAATTTAAGTCCCGGAAAAAAAAATTTCTGGATCCGCCCGTAAATGAGACAATGAATGTTGCTTTGCCGACCCTCTTTGTCTCATGAGTCATGGCATGTTATTGTACGTATCTTCCATTTGAGTTATGTCGGTTGCCTAACAAACTGTTCACCCTTTCACGTCATGACGTTTGTGCTTACCGAAGTTTCCTTTGCTAATTAAATCGTGTTGTCTTATTCGAACTTCTCAACACGCAATGACTCAAAGACCATTAAGGC
Source organism: Ophiorrhiza pumila (assembly GCA_016586305.1). Taxonomy (NCBI): domain Eukaryota; kingdom Viridiplantae; phylum Streptophyta; class Magnoliopsida; order Gentianales; family Rubiaceae; genus Ophiorrhiza; species Ophiorrhiza pumila. The sequence goes on along the minus strand of BLIW01000008.1, from coordinate 31,935,094 downwards.
ATTATGTCAATTTCAATTTGATTCTTTTCTTTGTCGATTTTTTTCTTTGGAACTAAGAATCCTTTTGTGTCTTTGAAGCTTGAACACTTATTTGCAAAGGCAAAGTTTGACTTTTGCCATTTCTCATATTTGCACACGTCCCTCTCCTGCATTTTGTAGTTTGTGTTTATTCATTCTACTACGCATTCACTCTCGTCATCCATGAGATTTGTACAAAAAAAAAACTTGATCTCTTGCCTTGCCAAATTAATTATCACCAATTATAAAAAGAAAAAAAATGCAATGAATATCAAAGATGATGATGGATTTATCTCACAAAATTAGTTGTGATGAAGTTACACTACTATTGATATTAGATAATAGAGAAACACTCCATTTTGTAAGTTTTCATATACTCCATGCACAAAATCCAGACAATTGTCATTTGTGATCTATGTTTTTCCCTATTTTTTAGTCTAATTTGCTACTTACAACAACTATATATTTTCTCACTATATAAAATTCACTATATTAATCATATTTTGTCATCTTATCTTGTCTAAACACATATTTTTATTTTTATTTTTATTTTTACTTAAATATATTAAATTTTCTTTATATGTCTGTTTCACTTCCACTTTTAATTCTAGTTGTTGTTTCTTTATTTATTTTTTTTCCGCCCCATCATCAATGTAACTCATAGATTGAACATGTTCAAATCACTTTTAATGCGAGTTTTTGTTTCTTTATATTTTTTTCACATCATCAAATGACTCATAGATTAAATCGAAGTGTTCAAATCATTTTAATTGTAGATTCTAGTGTTTGATATTTAGAGAAATGATAGGGGGAGTGAAATTCTGAAGTGAAAAATTGTAATGACTAGCGTGGCAGTAATAAAAATACAAACTTATCCCTTACCCATTTGGTTAAGGTATTAATTTGTCTTTTTATCACTGCGAACTCCAATTTTTCACTACCCATATCATTGCTCTTCTATTTATTACTATTAATTTCGAGTTCACAATTGTGACTCGTGTGTATGCAAGTCACTGTCCATTTGCACTTAAACGCACGATGACTCCTCTAAACTAATCTTCCAATTTAGCTCAATCTATGCTCAACGCTATTACTACAATTAGCCAGTTCTGATATCTCTTCTTCCATCTAACAGTCAAAAGTATTAAGGACCGCGTTAAAAAATCAATCAATCAATCAATCAATCTTCCATTATTTGCTTTGCGTGACCTCCAAGTCCCTCTTCTTCCTTATAAATACTCGTCCTCAATCCAAATGATCCATGCTTATGAACGTTGCAATTAAACATCATCCTCAAGAAAAGCAAACATGGAAGTTTTGGGTGAGATTTTGGTGGTGCCGTTTTTCGGTCAAGGACATCTCTTCCCATGCATGGAGTTATGCAAACATTTGTCGACTTATGACTATAAACCCATCCTCATCATCCCTTCTCACCTCTCCTCCTCTATTCCCTCCTCTCTCCGCGCCCACCGCCCTTTAATTGAAGTAGTTGAAATTCCCAACTCGTCGCCATCTCCGCCGCCGGAGATGACAACACCACCACAGCCAGAAATGCTAGACGACGGGTCACGACCCGGACCCGGACTTGGATTGAACCCTTTTCACAAGCACCATGACAAAATGGGAAGTGGGCTTGAGGCTTTCCTTACTGAAAGATACAACGATTCGACTCAATCCCGACCCGTTTGTGCAGTTCTTGATGTGATGATGAGCTGGAGCAAAGAATTCTTTGTGAAGTTTGATATACAGATTGTTTCCTTTTTAACGTCTGGAGCTTGTTCTTCTGCAATGGATTATGCAAGTTGGAAAGATCATGCGTTGGATATGAAACCGGGTGAGGTTCGGAAGTTTCATGGGTTGCCGGAGGAAATGGCGGTGAGTTATTCGGATATGAAAAGGCAGCAGCGCCATAGGCCGCCTCATAGGCCCGCAGGTGATTTAAATGGTCAGACCGCCGATGGACCGGATGGACCAGCAGTTGGTATGATGAAACTTGGCAGACCGAACCGAGTGAATGAACAATCTGGTGGAATGAAATTTGGCCCTCATGGACCGGGACATAAACCAAGATGGCTTGATGAGGTGGACGGTTCGACTGCATTGTTCTTCAACACTTGTGATGGTTTAGAACATCAGTTTCTAAATTACATAGCTAACCAGATAGATAAACCGGTTTATGGTATCGGACCACTTTTGCCCGAACAATATTGGAAATCAATCGGTTCAATCATGCATGATGGCCAAGTTCGATCAAACCGGAAATCAAATTACACTGAAAATCAAGTTATCCAATGGTTAGATACAAAATCGAGTAAATCAGTAATCTATGTGTCGTTCGGCAGTGAAGTAGGGCCAACTATGGAGGAATACGAAGAATTAGCCAATGCACTTGAGGAGCTAAAACGACCATTTATATGGGTGATTCAACCAAATTTGGGGAAAGCCGGTCCTCCCCTGAGTCTGATGGGTGGAGAATCCGGTTCACAAGATAAAGAGGAAGGTTACTATCCACATGGTTTGCAAGAGAGAATTGGCGACAGAGGATTGATAATAAAGGGATGGGCACCACAGCTACTTATACTGAGCCACCCAGCAGTTGGGGGATTTTTGTCTCACTGTGGATGGAATTCTACAACGGAATCAATTGGCCGTGGAATCCCAATTTTGGCATGGCCAATTAGGGGAGACCAATTTCACAATGCCAATTTAGTGGCTAAATATTTGAGAGTGGGTCACTTGCTATTGACAGATGATGATACAACACAAATGGTCAAGAAGGAAACTATTGTAAGAGGAATTGACTCTCTTCTGGATGATAAAGAGGTACACAAAACAGCAATGGAGTTATGCTACCAATTCAAGAATGGCTTTCCATCAACTTCAGTGACTGCTCTAAAGTCATTTCTTGAGGCCATGAGATGCCTTCAATAGTTCATTCCTTTGGAGAACGAATGTGAAATTTTATCGGTTTTGACAGTTTGATATTGGAAATCCTTGTATAACTAACGATGGGAAAATGTTGTTGTTCAATGAGAACGTGCTCAAATTTATTATGAATTCCATACTTTTAACAGTCAGTATCCTCTTTACCACAATGAGAAACTGAACTTGATTCTTGGCTCCATACTGGACATACACATTCACCATTTTTTTTTTTTTTGGACATACCAATTCACCTCAGTAGCAAAACTTTCATAAAAATTCTCCAAAGCAAAGATGTTTATGTTCTACTTAGTGTTCAAAAGTATTCATTTATGTATAAACTGGTCAAATGAACCCCAAACATTATATCCAGAAAGGGGATATACAGATTACATACATGAGAGGCCAAAAGTATATTCATATCAGTGTACTACTATCCTAAACGAATGGTTGGTTGGGGTGGTTACAAGAAAAAGATATCGATATTGATGACTTTTGAAGCAAAGAGATTCATGATGACGGTTTAAGCTCAAAAACTACAACACATAAAAGAATGTGATCAATAGGAAATCCCAACATAAGATATCTGTCTGAAGAATAATTGTGTGTATAACTAGCAAATCTCACGATGTAGACAAATCTAATGGTTCGGGATCCAGGTTTGGAACAACAGCTGCCGACAATTCTATATGAGAAACACGGACAGCTCCTATAAGCCGCTCTGGTAACTCATCCGAGGTATTTCCCTAAGTAACACACAACAATTATTTCACCGACTTGTAAGATAAAAACAACATAACTCAACTACAATCACATGATATAAAAGACAAGTGACCTAAAACCTTTCTCCACAAAAAATTCTTTTCAGTGGATAATATGCCACTTCTAGTTAATTCCTAAGGCCGATTGTATTGCAAGCCTATCCAGGTTAATATAAAGAAGGCATACAAGGCCACACTAGTGCATTTTCAGAAGTTTATAGTGTAATAACCTATATGTCTGCATAGGAGCGAACTGATAAAACTTCAACTTAAGTAGAGATGGGAGATTCTTAAGAATACCTGTACAAGAAAAGCCATGTCAACGACTAATGTTGTGATTACTCCAATCACAAGTCCCAATACTCCATTTGCAACAGCAGATGAACCAATATCAATGTCAATCTGCAAAAACATAAATGGCAATATAATGAATTTATATCCGTCTGTTAAGCACATCAAATCAACAACTTAAAGTGTGCACAATGATGCATTTATATATGTAACATATATCCTGGGAAAAAGGTCGATGGATCTTTACCTCCAAATATTTATTGCCACGTACATAGTTGCAATCAACAGCCTTCCCAAGTAAACAAGGTGTGCTTCCCACACTTTGACGCACAATCCATGAGCCCTACATTACATAGAAATGCATTCATGAACAATAAGACACTAAAACTGGAAATTTCTAAGCCAAAAGCAGTTTCCGTCCTGTAAAAGCAATGTAGAAAATAGCACGTCACTTTTATGCTTTTGTGGAGAGAGAAATATTAACAGCACAGTCCCAAAATAAACATCTCTCTATCTTATTTATGTAAACTTGAAAAATAAATATTGGTCAAACCATTGCAAGTTTTTGACCAGTGCTTTTCATCCAACATGAATCTACAAATTTACTGTGCATTTGAACACAATATTACAAACTTCCCTGAAGGAAACAGCTTCACCTTTTGTTTCCAATGGACAATTAAACATATCTTAAATTTTAAATCTCTGACACCAAACAACTCTAAGTAATCTTGCAATCCACCGTTTACACCAATATGTTGAAAAGATTTTAGGAAAAGCTGAAGAGGGAAAATACAAATCTTCAGAGAAAGAATGTTCAAAATACTTTGTTTTTCATCATCAAGACTGCTGATTCTATATATTGTGAGTTTTGCAGTCTTGCGTATCCACTAATTAAATAATAAAAACCAACCTTTCTCTACAATGAAAATAACCTTTCTCTACAATAAAAGTCATGCAATAAAAATATCTGTGGACAGCAATGTTTAATTTATCGTGCATGGTCTCGATTATTTCCACTCGGCTAAGCAACCTCGTAGCTCCACTCTTCAGTTGTCACACAACCATAAAACTAACATAACTGCCGTAAATTATACATTCTGTGGATGTTAAAAATACTAACCAAAGTACCAATCACATATAGAACAAACAGAATACTTCAAGCAAGTCCACTCCTCTTGTATTCGAACACGCATACAAGAAAAGACAAATCTATCTTCCCACCGCACATCACATACAAAACGAACTAACTACATAACTCTTGTTTTCCTAAATTCAAAATTCCTACAACCTAACAAATAAAACTTCTTAACAGATTAATAATTGATAGTTCAATGGATGATGTGAGCCATCCATAAATTCAAGATCCACAAGAAAAAAGAGAGACAAAAAGGATAAAGAGACCTTTGGCACTGAAGGAATAAGCTTCAGTCTGCTATTTCGGAACTCATCATCCCCATCAACAAAACGTTGTAGAAGAGATCCAGGCACTAATTCCTTTGACACGAAATAGAATACCATGCTGTAGTGTGTTGATCCAGGTACCTGTAGAAAGACAAAGTTACTTCTATAACAAATCTCCAGACGTTGTATCATAAAAGCTAAATTTCCAAGTGATCAACTTACTTGCACATTTACTACCAGAGAGAAAAGTCCTTTTCCAGAGGCAACCTACAAAATGAAAATTAGAAGACATATATAATGTGAATAATGAATAAAGAAATTAGTTTACCAAATGATCCACACTAATTTTCTCAATCTTTTCCTAATCAATGGCGCAAAAATTAAAAGGAAGACAGCATATTCAATTGCAAATAAAGTCCAGCTAATGTAAGAAACGCAAAATTACAAGATCCACACAAATTGAAGAGAGATATCCAACCAGCAGTTTCTTATAACAGCCAATTTAATTTGCATTCTCTAGTTTGCACAAAATGAAAGTTGAACTGTCTTCATTCAAAATATTATGTTAGCATTAACAAGAGTAAAAACATCATTTTATGCACCCTTTTCAGTTAAAATTGGTTCTGTAGGCAAAATACAGTAACAGAACACCACTCAATACATAGCTCAGAGACCATTTAAGAAAGTAGTATAAAGCCATTAATCCAAAAGGAAAGTGCAAATGAAATCACATAATAGTCCACCAAGTTTGATAGTGTATCTTAATCTTGTGATGAAGGCAAGGAGAACAATATCAGTGTAACCACATCAAAGTCAGGAAAGTATATAGTGTAAGAACGTGAACATAACTGAAAGTAGTAGTTAACAAACTTCTAACAAGATATGTAAGCATAAACTTGCAAAGAACTGTCTCGGGTTTTAAATGATATGAAAAGAAGTGAACCCAGAGATGAAGATCATTTACAGTAAGCATCATTAGATGAAAATTAGACACCCGCTATTTGCATGACATTCATGAATAAAGATACAGAACTCTTTCCCTGAAACCTTACTTGTGCTGCACATCCTTGCCGCCTGGCGACATGGTCCATTCGCTTTGTATCTTTCAACCAGTCAACAGCAACAAGGTCCATAAGGTGCTTCCCAGCCGCAATCTAAAAAAAAATGGTCCAAAAAGAGAAATCAGAGCAACCCATGACAGATTTCACAGTCTACAAGTTTAAGGAAAAAGCAACAAGTTACGAACTTTTGATTTGTCCATGCAAAAATTTTTTCCACGAACTTTAAAGTTGTCTCCATCAGATATATTCCAGCAGTTCCGAGCTTTATCATTCTCATCACGTCTCAGATTCCCCGAGAAAATGGACAAATCAATGTTATCCACTGGTTCTTCTTCAGAAACTTCAAATCATTAAAAGCATCTTTTAAGTCTTTTTTCTCATTTTGTGGAACATTAACGAATTTAGGATTTAGGGAATAAACATCTGACAGCACTTACCAGATTTCTTCACTTCATTGAGGCTTGGTGGAAACACCTGCAAATCATCCATAAATCACTTTTCCGGAAAGGAAGACTTTCACGACTACAGAAATGTACAATGTATACCTCTTGTTCAGGCACTTGAAAATCTTCCTCCTCATCAGAGTAGTCATCCATCATTGAGACATTTTTATTCGAAGTAAGTTGATCTACAGAATAACTACGTTTATGTACAGATGATCCGTAGAGCTTTTCACCCCTCTTCGCAGAAACAGAAGCAGATGTCATGTTAACCATAACAGGAATCCTTGGTGCAGTTGGCCGTTCATCATTTTGAGAGAAATATTCACGCAGTCCTGCAGTAAACAATGAACAAATACACTATTGGAGACAAGAAATGATCTCACAATATAAAAGATTACGTCAATAGTCAAGCTGAACCAAGAAAAACCCAAATGAAACAGTGCAGTCGGTATAAGTAACTACATTCCCTTCACGTCCATTAACAAACTAATAACATCGATGGGAAAAGACGAGGAAAAAACATTGTTTTCTTTTAATTTGTGTTACATTATCTTTTTGATAATAACAAGCAAGGATAATGACAACACAACAAATCAGCTGCTTAAAGCTACCTCACTAACTTACAATCTACATGTACAGTAGTCAGTTAATGAAACAAACAGGTAGTATGTAATGACGATGAACCAATTTACTACCTTGTATTCGATGAGAAGAAAGAGTTCCTAGACAGCCTTCTAAAACTTCATAATTGCTTGCTTAAATATATCGATGGATTAGAGAATAGGATTCAAACTATATGTGGACAAACAATTGAGATTTTGATACCTTTTGACCTAGAGCGTGCTTCAAAAATGAGAACAATGTCCAGATAAGCAGCCCACTGTAAACATTACCCCTAATCAAGTCTTTCTAAGAATCATATATCCTCTTGATATTTGCAACCCATTCTATTGGTAGAGCCCGAGCTGACACTTTCAAATAAGCAGAAACTATGCACAGGGGCTTACCAGCAACACTGTTTAACATTTGAAGCAGACAATGCTGCTGAAAGTATGAAATGTATTTCACTCCCCAGCCTTTCAGGTCAATTTGCATGAGATGCTGCACCTGTGTTCTGGGCTTTCCATGACGAGGTTTCAAAGGGGAAATGTTAAATCCTCCACCTGGGAATAAACAACAAATGTTAGGTACCATGTGCCATACATGTAAACAAACATATGGCTTTTAAATGCTTACTTTGTACAATATCACACACCGATCAAGAATCTTACAGATTCCTTCAATTCATGCTATGAAAAACAAGAGCAGGAAATGAAATTTACTCTCTATATGAGCCCGAACAAATCCTGGCTGTGGGCCACAATTCTCATGCTCTCTTGAACGAAATAATATAACTGCAGAAAGGAATCATTTTAGACAGGAAAAAAAATTAAAACTCCGAAAATAAATATCATTACGTATTGAGCATAGTTACCATAGCTCCCATCATCATTTCGACGCCAATAACGCACATAACAAAGGTCACGAGGCCATACCAAACTGCAATAGCATCCAACAGAATCCACATTTGAGATAGAAGAAAATCAAGAAAAATCCTAAAATCATTTTTATGGAAACAAAAGACAGAGTATATGGCCTACAGACTAATATACCTCCACTCTGAAAATTGAAATCAATAAGTTCTGTCTTTAATCCTTACTATTTCCAAAAACCAATTTTCTTCTGTGTCATAAATTGAATTCCTCATGCCCAATCGCTAATATTATTTTCTTTTTACTTGTATAATTTGTTACTAAGGAAAAGTTCCACCAACAGTTGTTTGGCAGACATTTCTATACACATCTACAGAGATATTTATTGGTGGTCATGATATTGTGTTACTAATGTCTATAGTAATGCAAGAAATCAAGCTTTAGTACATGATTACTGTTTTATCAACATGAAATCTAGCTCTTTCCTTTTTTCTTCACCACGTCATCTCTCCTTTGTGTAGATATTCTTTCATTTTTCTTTTAAGTAGAATTTTTAGGTTCAAGGAAAAAAGAGTTTGCAAACTTTCTATATGTATTCGTCATGGTTATCTTCATCGATGTTTTACATATATGGTAACAAGCATAGACTTATTTCCATATATAGCAGGTATAACTTAAAACTAACTACCCATGATATTTTTCATACAGAGGCAAAATGTACATGAGCAATTTTTTTCTGAGAATTTGATATAGATCCAAATATTGCAGTTTTGTTATCCTGCAAGTATCTAATTAGAAGATCAGGTAAAAAGCAAGCCACATCCATGATACAACAGAAAAGCTAACCTTTAGCTACAAAAACAGCTGAAAGTGGATTATTGACTAAATTCTGCGATAAAGCAGCTACTTCAACAAGTTTAATACCAAGGCAGATACTAATCAAGAGGAGTAAAACGACAAATAGAAATAGCAATCAGAGAGGGAACTTCATATCTAGAACAAGACATTACATAGATAACCAGTCTAATTGAAGTCTGTGATAGAGTATTGCTGTATGTCCATCTACCTCCTCTACTAAGCTACCATACTGGAAAGTGCAATCCCACCTGCAGAAACCATCAAAATATGCCTGAGCACCAAACCACTGTTTCAATCCAAAGCTCATAAACAAAACATACATGCAAAATAGCAGAAAAGATTTTAGGCAAATAACTCTCTTCCACAGGCCACAGATTAAACAGTCCTTTAAGAAAGATGACAAGCTAATGCAGTCATTTATCTTTTGTTTTGGATAACTTTTGATTTTACAAGTATATCAAATATGTCCTAATTTTTTTCAGTTTTTCCAGCAAGAATATTTTCCATTATTTGTGAACAAAACCTATGAAGTTACAGACCACTATATAGACACTATGAGATGTGTAAATTTAGTAATCAGACATTTGCTGATCGACAGCATAAGAATTATATGGCAGCTATTTCAGTACATTGACAATTGTCAGGAAAAATCTAAATTCCATTCTTACCCTATAAATCTCAACCCCAATGACATAACAGTAAGTCATACCAAAATATGGGCAGCCAAGTGAATATGGGTATCCCAAACTAGATGCTTCATATACTTATAAAGTTGATTGAACTCAACACATCAAAAATCAATATCCCAAGGTAACTTAGCTGAGTCACTCTTTTTAACTGCAAGACATCAGTTGACATGCATAAAGAAAGCTAAGAAAAAGACTAACATGGTTAACAGAGGATCCAAATAAAATCTAGTTGTAAGGTACATGGACGCTACCATCAATCACACTTGGAAATTCCCATGCTAGTCCAGGAATGTGTAAACCATTTCTCGAAGGTATCACAATCATTCATTCCCATATGTTTAGGTGGTGAAAGTCTTAAGGATCATTGTTCTGAGAACTAAACAATATCTGACAAGCTTATGTTTAGCTGCTAAAAAGAACTACAGAAAGAAGAAGAAGAAGAAGAGAAAGTTGGTTCTCATGTTAGTGATCAGCTCGTTATAAAACCACATTATGGTTCTGTCCAGTTGAGGATGAATTCCTGCTCCTCCTTGAGATACTTGTTTATATTGCAGAGAGAGACATAATTGCTATTGGAGTAAACTTGAGAAGTCCTCTATGGGACGGATTTATGATAGTGACAGCAGCAATGGGTATAGTTGACGGGGCAGAAAGTGATAGAGGCTGGGAACGGTGGTGAACAGGAACGACAGGAGTAGGTTGCATAGATAGCAGGTAACTATATGCATCAGGTGGACATATCACCTAAATATTCAGAAATACACTTCCTATTGCTACCAACTAGGTAGAATTTTCCTGACATATTCAAGCCGCTTCACAACCAGCGTCCCCTTAAGATATTGGATAAAGATCTCCACCAACCACAATAAAGATTCTTGTCTACCACCGTTCATGATATATTCTAAAGAATTAACCAGATTGACTACCTTTCTCGACCACCATGAGGAGCTCTACAGTAATGTAGAGCCCAACATAAAACACATTAAGGAATATTAGGCCCAGCTTAACAGATCTGAGAAACTTTAAACATATAAAAAAACAGGAAAAATAGCTGAGCATAAATTTATTTTCACATAATTCAGCTGTGTCATTGTCCTCCCAAGTAGTGCGATACTTGTACCTCATATTGCGTCTCTCACTAACACTCAAGTTAGACTTGTCATAACGAAGATGCATAGATATATATTTACAATCCAGTCCAGGGCATTCAAGAGTTAGTTTTAACACAATTAGGGGTTTCATTAGGAAAGCTAGCACCACCAAAGAGAACTTCAAAACAGTAGGCACATGGTTATTCAACCAAAACACCAGATTTCAATATGACATGACACTGAAAAATACATTCCAAGAAAACCAATGCTCAGATAAGAAAGTTTCCAAAAGTATAACATCCAAAACAGGGACACGCCGTGATCCATTAATTTTTAGAAAATAAAGCATTGGGAATCTCAAAAAAGAAGCAACATAAACATACGTGCTAAATAATATTGGTATACATGCAATATCATGAATAATGAAACAAAACCAAAGCCCACTGATCTAGAACTAAACTTGCATATGCTTTGTTAAAAAAAATAGCTTAATAAATATGGTTAAATATTGGAAAGGTTAAACTTACACTAGTTAATAAAGGTTTCATGCTTAATTGCATAAAACCAAAGGTGTCACAGAAAGTGGTACTTACTGCAAAGTGTGCTATATGATCAGAAATAGACAAGAAATAACACTTACTCAAATCGTGTAGCATCCATGCTCATTAAAAGCTCAAATGTCTCTTCACATGTAGCCTCCACCACCCCAACAGCTTTCATTGCTCTACTACAGCTCTTTGGCTACAGAAGATAACATTGCATGAAGAATATTTTCTAATCCATGCAACACATATCGCTCAATCATTTTGGTCAATGAACAAAAAAACGTACAAGAAAATCTACTTCAATCAGCTCCTCAAAAATGCGAAGTCCTGCAGTTAGCCACGTTTCAAAGTTGTTATTCACCTAGTCAGATTCCATGTCCTTTTTTATGTGCTACACCAGCACAACAACAACAACATCTAAGCCTTTAATCCCACTATATGGAGCCAGCTATATGGATTTTGCCACCATGCTCAGTCTAAACACTTAGTGGGACAAAGGCTTTGATGTTGTTGATGTTGTTGTAAATATAAAAATATCACAAGTAAAGGAAATTGGCCAACCATTTTGACATTGAAGTAAGCGCCAGTGCTTTCTGGAAAATGCCTGATTGTGTGTGTTTTGGTTTGCCAAATCTGTATCTATTTCCTTGGTCCAGTCAAATACAGATTCTGGAGGACCTACCGCAACAAAAGAAGAGCAAAAATTTAGTGTGATTACATTAAAAGGGAACTAAAGACAACAGGACATCGAAGAAAACCATTTCCAATCGTTGTTCTTCGCGACAAATTTGGATGGGAATCGTCTTCATCCTCAGCAGCACTAAACCTACATCATTGAAAGCAATAAATAAATGGGAAAAGAAAACTTATATTGAAACATATGTCAACGAATGATCACCAAAATATGCTTAATGAAACCATAACATGAATTCAACGAAGCAGAAAAATGCTTATCCATTAGAGAATGTAAAAAATGAGTAAAAATGATTTGATGCCTCCAAAAGAAAGGTTAAAAATAAGAAATGAATCATTACTAAAAGAAGTTAGACACTATGCATAAAGCTTTCAAGCAAAAACTTCCTTTCATGTACTTAGAGAGGATAAATACATAGAAACACAATAGTGCCTTCATTGATAAATCCAAGAGACAAATATATTACCACAAAACTTTGCCGTTTGATTAAAAATAAATATCATGCAAACAATAGGAGGCCAAGCAACACAATCACCGGTTTTACTTTGTATAAACAGCTAAAATGGAAAGAAAAAAGTCAACCACAAAAGCATCAATATATACAAGGCCTCAAAATGTGTTTGCCAAAGAATTTGGTGGGTCTGTCTAAAGACAGATCCAAATGCATGCCAAATTTATGGAGGTTTGAGTCTTAATCTGTATATGATATGAATACCAGATTGTGTATAAGCTGCACTTCCAAATACCTAACCCCAACCAGAACTCTATGTATGAGAACCGAAAGTAAGCTTAATCAGCTGATACCATTTTGACATAATGCCAGGACAATATTTGGAGTGCAGTTTAATACCAAAATGTTTAATTGAAGAAGAAAAGTTATAACCATGAACAAATATAGGTTTTTTCTGTCTTTTCTCTAAATGATGATTGTCAAGTTACTATGATTTCTGGTCAGTTGAGGACACATAATTCTTTCCAAATTATGCATGTTGTAAGCAACAAGGACTTTGATTACCAAGTTCCAATTGCAACCTACATTTTGACTTCAGCTGCAACTAGGTTAGGTCGTTCGAAATTAATATTAGTTGGATAGCGATATTAACTCATTCAAGTTGCATTATGCCACAATTCAACCAACTCTTCTATGTTCAAACATGAACAAGTTCCTGGATAACAGAGCAACAGCATTATAGAATACAATGCACACAGCTTGACAAGCCAACAGGAAATTCAAGCACTGAAAGCTCATGGCAATTCTTTATGAGTATTGCAACCAAAAAGAGACACCCCCTTCGGATGTTACAAAATCACTCCCAGGACCCCATTTAGTTCATTTTGGTTGAGAACTTATTGCATCAGTAAAATCAGTAAGGACTGAGGGTGGTATCTCTTAACCAAAAAGAAAACTAGCCCTGACTAGCTTCTCAACAAATTTCATATGCTTAACAGTATTTTAAGTAAATGAGCCACCGTACTATCACCTTTATTCTTTCCATCACCCTCCAACAAGACTCCCTCCTGACTACCTCCTTTGTCTTCCCCATCTTCCTCATGCCCCCTCCTCTATTCCCTTCCTTTCTTCATCTCTTGATTCACCCCATCTTCCCCATCCCCGCTAACTTTCTGGCAGCAGCCAACCTCTAATAAACTCAAATTTGCTCCTTATTCCGTCAGCTTAACCCTATTTCCCACCTCTTGTCCGTTTGGAGCCCCTTATGACATGTTTTGCATTGATGTTGAGCCTTAATGGCATTGCCTAAACTGTGGTTTCTGTGAAACAAAATTATAGAAGACACTTCACTATCAGAAGTTGATCAAGCAATACACCTCTGAATTTGTCAATATGTTTGTGAGTAATAGCAAAAATCTGATTTTACTTATCATGATGGAAATGCACAGAATCAAGCATTGTTGACGTTGTTGATGAGTACATCCAGAATGCTAACTTCCAATTGGGCTAATATATTATAAAACTAATAAAAAATTGTTTTTGATAAAAAATGTTACTGATTCTGCGACTGATGTTTTATGACTTAGTTTGGAGGATTATGGGCAAATCATATGGCATTGTCACTTAGTTTTGTTTGACTTTACTTCTTGATTAGATGGGATTCAATTCCATGGCAAGTTATTTTGGTGTCTCAAATTGGATTTAGTAGTTAATTTGAAATTAAATAAATAAATAAATAACAAGCAAACAGAATTTCAAGTACTCAAAGTTGACTAAGCTAGGCATAGATGCAGACAAATGTTTCTTTTTTCCTTTCTAAATGACAATATGCATCCACATTTGTTCATAATATTACTATCACCAAAAGCAGAAACAGACACTACTGCTTATGAGCAACACAAAAACATAGCAGTTATCAGACAGACATTAAACTATATAGAGCAGTGAGCAAATTCCACATAGAGATTTGTAGGGGCTTCATCACGATGTCGTAAAAAAAGATCGATATAACAAGCAAACTGCATATGAAAAGCAGTCCAGTAACTTTGGAACCCTACATATAAGATAATAAAAGTAGTAAATTTCAAATTCTTTTTCTTTTGTCCAAAAGCGATAATTTTATTATATACAAGAATTTGTACAACCAGCTAAATAGCTGAAGAAAATTACACTGTTAGAAGTAAATTACTCCTATAATTTCAGTGCAATACAACACTTAAAGCAAAGACACAAAGTCATACATGCTTAAATTGAGCAAAAACCTACCAAACAAAAAAAAAGAAAATCCACTTAGTTTACAGATAAAACTGGATCAAATTTCTTCTCCATTGATACAAAGCTAAAACTGAAGTTAAAAGAAGATCGTCTTTTCCTCCCTAGAAGCAAAGTTGGAGCAGAAACTTCTTCCCTAGTAGCCAAAACTAAGAGTGTACCTAAAACAAAATTTTTCTTCTACCATATTCAGTTTCCTCTGCAACAGATCTGAAGAACAAAGACTATGATGGAGAAGATGGAGATTTCTCTCATACCCATACCCATATGGATGGTGTAGATTTTTTTTTTTTATATATATATTACTATGTATTTACAAGAACTCCAAAATGGAGACTAAATCTCTCAAAAAGAGAGAAAAATACTCCCAATAAAGGAGACAAAACACTTCCATAAAGGAAGACAGAACACATATTTGGATTTTTAGGGAGATTTTAGGGTGGGGAAGCGGCGGCAAAGGGCTGCCGCCTCCCCTTAGTTGGCTCTGGTTTTGTGGGAGATTTTAAATATTTTGCTTCCGAGTAAATTTCAAATTCAATCAGCTGCTTTATGACCTTCAAAAACCATTAGCAAAGCTGAAAAAATTAAAAATTAAAAAAAATGGTGCCGCATTTGCGAGTACAATCTTAACTGTGTAGAACCCTCACTTTTAGTAGCTTCCAATCTCATTGGATACTGTGTTACCCGATTCCACAAGAAAACACTCCGGATGAGACGAGAAAACACCTTATGGTACTAATTCCTTGAGTTTTTACAACTTTGTTTCCTCTTATTCCACTATAGACACTGTGAAAAAACAGAGCATCAATTCTGCCCGTATATTCTTTGAAATAAATATTACATCTGTCTTAAATAGAAGCGTAATAAGACCTAAATCCTAGAATTAAGAAACAAGAAAAAAGGAAATAATCTAAGAAAGGAAAGATTCTATAATTTTGATAAATTCCAATTCTAATCCCTGATATCATGAGATCAGGTTTCCTAATTTCTAACTTTCCTAATTTCCTACACTCCCCCTCAAGTTGGTGCATAGATGTCAATCATGCCCAACTTGCTTATCATATGCTCAAAATTAGGTCTTGCAAGCCCCTTAGTCAAAATGTCAGCTGTTTGTTGACTAGAAGGGATAAAGGGTAGGCAAATAGTTCCAGCTTCAACTTTTTCCTTGATGAAATGCCGATCAATCTCAATGTGCTTTGTCCTATCATGCTGCACAGGATCGTGAGCAATACTTATTGCAGCCTTATTGTCACAATATAGCTTTAAAGGTAGATCAACTGTTTTCTTGAGTTCTTTAAGAATTTGGTATATCCATAATACTTCACAAATCCCATGGGCCATTGCTCTAAATTCAGCTTCAGCGCTACTTCGAGCAACAACATTTTGCTTTTTGCTTCGCCAAGTAACCAAGTTTCCCCACACAAAAGTGCAATACCCTGATGTAGACCTCCTGTCAACTGTAGAACCTGCCCAATCTGCATCAGTAAATACTTCAACACTCCTCTGGTTAGTTTTTTTGAACAACAAACCTTTTCTAGGACTAGACTTCAAATATCTCAAGATTCGATAAACTGCCTCAAGGTGTTGCTCACGAGGTGTGTGCATGAATTGACTAACAACACTAACTGGGAAGGCAATATCCGGTCGAGTATGCGATAAATAATTTAGTTTCCCAACTAATCTCTGGTATTGACCAGTATTCACAGGAACACCTTCCTTTTCCCACAACTTCACATTCGGATCTATTGGAGTCTCAGCTGGTCTGCACCCACTCATCCCTGTCTCCTTCAAAAGATCAAGAATATATTTTCGTTGAGAAACAACAATTCCTCTCCTTGAACGCGCAACTTCCATGCCAAGGAAATACCTTAATTCTCCCAAATCCTTAATCTCAAACTCTAATGCAAGACTCTTCTTTAGTCTCTCAATCTCAATTAAATCATCACCTGTGAGTATAATATCATCAACATAAACTATTAGTACAGCAATCTTTCCCTCAGAAGAAAACTTGAAGAATAAGGTATGGTCAGATTGTCCTTGCAAGTATCCTTGTTTTCTAACTGATCTTGTAAACTTCTCAAACCAGGCTCTTGGTGATTGTTTGAGACCATACAATGACTTTTTGAGTTTGCATACTCTTGAGCCAAATTTATCCTCAAACCCGGTGGACTATTCATGTACACTTCCTCTTTCAGGTCACCATTGAGGAATGCATTCTTCACATCTAGTTGCTGCAAGGGCCAATCCAAATTAGTAGCAATAGATAGAAGTACTCTCACAGTGTTTAATTTTGCAACAAGAGCAAAAGTCTCAGAATAATCGATGCCATAAGTTTGAGTGAATCCCTTGGCTACCAATCTAGCTTTGTATCTTTCCACTGATCCATCAGAATTGTACTTCACAGTGATTACCCATTTACAGCCCACAGTAGACTTCCCAGTAGGCAATGCTTCAACACTCCAAGTATTGTTCTTCTCAAGAGCTCTCATCTCTTCAAACACCGCTTCCCTCCATTTTGGAACTTTTAAAGCTTCATGTATATTGTTAGGAATGTCTATACAGGACAATTTAGAGGTAAAAGCAACCATAGATGGAGACAATTTTGAGTAAGAAACAAAGTTAGATAATGGATGATTAGTACAAGATCTAACCCCTTTTCTAAGAGCTATAGGAATGTCAAGATCTGAGGGAAGAGAGGGAATCACCTGTTACAGGCTGACTTTGTGGATCTTTCCTTGGATTGGAATCATGGTTGTGCTTATTATTCCTCTTTGAGTAAACAATCCCTTTCCAAGTTTGGTCACCCTCCTTGAATCTATTTCCTGCTGTTTTAGAACAATTATCATATTGTTGCATTATACTAGGTTGTCCCTTATCTTTAGTTTCCAATGACTAAGTCCCAGAATTCTGTTTTTCATCAGAGTTTTCAGATGTAGGCCTAGACTCAGGAGAAACATTACTCATAGTGAGAGGAGTTTCAAATAACAAATCTTGGCCATTTGGCGTAGGTGCAGAATTTTGTCTAACATTATGTAATGGAAATACATTATCTGAATTTATACATGAATCTTCCTTAAAATTCTCCCCCTGAAGATGAATACCCTTATAAAATGGTTGATTTCCAAAGAAGGTAACATCCATAGTGACAAAAAATTAGGAAACCTGATCTCATGATATCAGGGATTAGAATTGGAATTTATCACAATTATAGAATCTTTCCTTTCTTAGATTATTTCCTTTTTCTTGTTTCTTAATTCTAGGATTTAGGTCTTATTACGCTTCTATTTAAGACAGATGTAATATTTATTTCAAAGAATATACGGGCAGAATTGATGCTCTGTTTTTTCACATGGTATTAGAGCTAAAGTTCTGATCATCTATGGCAAACCAAACCCCATGGAAACAGCTCTTACTGGTGAAACCAGTAAAGACACGGTGGCTGTTGGAGAAAGTACAGTGAGTTCAAATATGAACTCTTCCATCACATTCAATGGTCCGAAGGGGTCCAATAATTCACTCCAAGTGAATATTCACCGTCTACATGAAAAGAATTACATAGAATGGCCGCAAACTGTTCGATTAATCTTGGAAGGCAAGGGGAAGATGGGTTATCTAACAGGAGCAGTGACAAAACCTGCAGACGGAGACCCAACTTTCAAAATCTGGAAATCAGAAAATTCCCTGATTATTGCATGGCTGGTGAATTCAATGGAACCAGCAATTGGAAAGCCATTCATGTTTCTACCAACTGCTAAAGATGTTTGGGATGCTGTGAAGGAAACATATTCGGATTTGGAGAATTCTTCACAGATTTTTGAATTAATATCAAAACTATGGCATGCAAAGCAAGGTGATAGAAACGTAACTTCCTACTACAACGAATTGATGACCTTGTGGCAGGAGTTGGATCTATGTCACGATGATGCTTGGGAGTGCACAAATGATAATGTCAAATTCATGAAACGCCAAGAGAATGATCGTGTCTTCATGTTCTTGGCAAGACTCAACAAGGAGTTAGATAAGGTACGCGGCAGAATTTTAGGAAAAAACCCCTTGCCAACAATACGTGAGGCATTCTCGGAGGTTCGAAGAGAAGAAGCACGAAAGGGGGTGATGCTCAACAACAAATTTTCTTTTTCAGAAGTTGAAAACTCTGCCCTTGTCACTCAAAATGTTCAGGAGGGAGTGAAGAAGGATGGTAAACGACCATGGTGCGACCATTGCAAACGCACAGGACACACACGGGAAACGTGTTGGAAAATTCATGGTAAACCACCAAACTGGAAAAAGAAAAATGGTGAAGGGCGTGCACTTCAAGCTAGTGTCTCAGATCAAGAGCAGCAGTCTAATTCAAGTTGGCTTCCTTTCACCAAGGAACAAATAGAGCAGCTGTATAAACTTCTTGAGTCTCAAAAACCCCCCCTCTTGTTCATTAGCTCAAACAGGTAATTCCTTAAAAACTGCTCTCACTAGCAACAACTCTAATAACCCTGATTGCACTTGGATCATCGATTCCGGTGCAACCGATCACATGACAGGGAAGTCCAATCTCTTTTCTTCATATAACACATGTGCAGGAAATCAAAAAATTAAAGTTGCAGATGGCTCTTTTTCAGCCATTGCAGGAAAAGGTTCTACTGTAGTGTCTCCATCTCTCACTTTACATGATGTTCTTCATGTTCCTAAACTATCTTGTAATTTGTTATCTGTTAGTAAATTCACTCGTGACAAAAACTGCCAAATGAATTTTTTTCCAACTCATTGTCTGTTTCAGGATTTAACCTCGGGGAGGATGATTGGCAGTGCTAAAGAGCGTGGTGGACTCTACCTCTTGGATGGAAAATCTGGTTCAAAGCAACAATCTCGACCAATAAGTTTTTGCCTTGAACCTATTTCTAATAATAATGTTATGTTATGGCATTTAAGATTAGGCCATCCAAGTTTTAAATATTTAAAACATTTGTTTCCTAAGTTATGTGCTGATAAAGACTTGACTTTGTTTCGGTGCGAAAT
The DNA here is from genome assembly GCA_016586305.1 of Ophiorrhiza pumila. Classification (NCBI taxonomy): domain Eukaryota; kingdom Viridiplantae; phylum Streptophyta; class Magnoliopsida; order Gentianales; family Rubiaceae; genus Ophiorrhiza; species Ophiorrhiza pumila. The sequence continues at coordinate 31,915,113 of BLIW01000008.1, read as the reverse complement.
ATATGAATTAGCTAAACACCATCGTACATCTTTTCCTTCACAACCATATAAATCATCAAAACCTTTTACTCTTATTCATAGTGATGTTTGGGGTCCGAATAAGATAATTACACCTGCTCACAAAAGATGGTTCATCACGTTTACGGATGATCATACTCGACTTTGTTGGGTATATTTACTAAAAGAGAAATCAGAGGTTGAACAGGTCTTTAAAAATTTTTACAATATGGTGCAGACTCAATTTCAAACTAACATACAAATTTTTAGAAGTAATAATGGGAGGGAGTTTTTTAACATGGCATTGGGAAATTTTTTCCTTGAAAAAGGTATCATTCATCATAGTTCTTGCATTAACATGGTATCAAAGCTGAAACTCCTACATATAAGATAATAAAAGTAGTAAATTTCAACAATTTTATAAGATAATAAAAGTAGTAAATTTATGATAGTAACATTATGACTTTGGAACCCTACATATAAGATAATAAAAGTAGTAAATTTCAAATTCAATCAGCTGCTTTATGACCTTCAAAAACCATTAGCAAAGCTGAAAAAATTAAAAATTAAAAAAAATGGTGCCGCATTTGCGAGTACAATCTTAACTGTGTAGAACCCTCACTTTTAGTAGCTTCCAATCTCATTGGATACTGTGTTACCCGCTTCCACAAGAAAACACTCCGGATGAGACGAGAAAACACCTTATGGTACTAATTCCTTGAGTTTTTACAACTTTGTTTCCTCTTATTCCACTATAGACACACTGGAAGGAGAGGATGTACACAGTGTCCACAATTGTATAACACCAGTTCTAGAAATCATAATTCAACTGGCAACCCAGAAATTTATGATTCTATAAAGAAGAGAATATTTAAAATAGAGGAAATGAAGAACAGGAACTACCAAAATAGAGAAAGTGAGAAGAAAGTACATCATTCATAGGATGAAAAGTTTCAGCTTCAACATTCCGCAAGCACATAGTAAGTAAAATGAATGTAATACTTACTGACTTTCATGATCAGATGATGAGGATTTCCTTCCATTGTCCATTCCAGATTTATATTCAAAAGAATGGTATTTGTTACCATTAGGGGCTTGTGACTCTTGATGCTGCAGTTTATCGGCACATAATTAGCTCTAGGTTATCCAGTAACAACATAAACACAGAACACATTATGATAGTAACACAGATTAATCATCAACTTAATTTTAAAAAATATGATCCTACAAGTATACCCAGTTACTGACAATTAGCAGTAGATATCTTTAGCTTGAACCGACAAAAGCAAAGAACAGGAAAGTAATTGCAAACAACAGACTGAATTTAGTATCTATAGAAACCAGAGAGAGCATAAAGAACAGAAAATCATGGCAAGGAAAGGTTGCAGCTAAGAGATCAACCTGATCAATAACAAATTCAATTTTTTCTTTCCATATAAGAGCCTCCTGAATGTTGAAAGCTGCCATCTGGATAATATAAATGGTTAACATGGGTCAGTTTATAGCCAACAAAACTAAAGGAGAGAAAGGAAAAAGCACCAGAAGAAGACACATGGTACTGCTGCAATTGAAATTTAAGAAAAGAAAGGTAACATTAGCACCTAAAACCCAAAGTCTTCTAATGGGTACAAACAATACCCATACTCTTAATCCTTGACCCAAAGGAGACAGACCCAAAGTCTTCTAAGTGCTTCAAACAATATCCACATACCCAGTGTAGGAAAAAACAAAATGATTCACAACATACTGCAAACTGCTCTTTAAGTAGTTCCCAAACTCAGCCATCTGCCTAGATACCATGAGGGGACCCTCTCTTCATTATTACTTACCCTGGCGATTCTTAATTCAAAGATCATCGCAAAAGCGAAACATCTCCACACTACCATCCCATACAAATACGAAAGCACGTATCATCTTCTTTCATGTATAAGAATAGATATATTTAGATATAAAAAGATGTGCATTTATAAACGTGCAGATGCAAATTTAGCAAGTTTTTCCATCGCTTACCCTTTTCGTTGCGCATATATATTCTTCAGCTATTTCACTGACTACTTTCTACTTTATTGCAAAACTAATGGCAGACATTAACTCGTTGAATTGCATTTTCAACTTCCACTAACCAATATTACTTCCAAATTTCATAAATTAATTTGCTGCGCTTATTCATATTAGTCCCTTAATTTCATATGACGACTCCTAGATTCTGAGTTCTCTCAATATCCCATGTTGTACAGGGTTAAGCTAATCTAAAACGAGGAAGGGGAAAAAATAAAAAAATAGCAGCAACAAATATTCATGCTCTCAAGAAATGAGATTGAAAGAAACACATAGAACATACCGTTAGTCTATCGTTCTTCTCTTTCTTGTTGTAAACTGACAATACATAAACCATCTGCCAGAAATAAAGACATAAGAAAATACAACCATAAGAAGAAAACATGAATGGTGCGTTTTAACCCCAAGGACATATTACCATATCAAAAAAGAATCTAACTGCACCTAGCATAATATACAAGCTCACTCTAGACAGCACAGGCTTGTTCAATTGATTGGCCATGTTTTCACTTCGGCTATTATCTATTTAAATGTCCAATCAGTAAACAGAGAAACATCTTTATAAGTACGTTTTCTCTTCCTTTTGAGGTAGGAAGGGGGTATCAAGCTTAGATAACGGAGAAGGACGAAAAAAAATAAGTTGCAAAGTTTGACAATAAATTCACCCAAACATCAAAAAAAAAAAAATTCACCCAAACATCGACCAGCATGAAGCATAAAAACTGTACCATAAGATATTGTGTGATAGTGCAAAAGCTAAAAGCCAGGTAAAAGATTAACATTCCAACAACAACAACAACTAAGCCTTTATTCTACTAAGTTGGGATGGCTACATGGATCACATTTCATCACCGTGCTCGGTCCAAACTCATTTTCTCATTTATATTTAAGTATAACATATCTTTTCTTATATATTCTTTCCAATTCCTTTTTGGTCTTCCTCTTCCACTTTTAATTTTAATTAATAATTCTCTATTTTCTACACACCCCACCAGAGCATTTAAAGGTCTCCTATGTACATGTCCAAACCATCTTAAACATGTTTCTCTCATTTTTCATCTATTGGATCTACCCTCACTTTATTTCTAATGCATTCATTAACATTCCAAGATTTCAATTTTTCATATATAGACCTAACTAGAAACTCTAAACTCAAATTCAAAAAAGAATTTGGATTTTGCATTCACTTTAGGCCATGACAACAACAACTAAACTTTTATTATACTAAATGGGGTCAGCTGTATGAATCACACTTAGCCATGGTACTTGGACTAAACTCATTTTCTCATTTATATTTAAATAGAACATATCTTTTCTTATAGTTTCTTTCCAATTCCTTTTTGGTCTTCCTCTTCCCTTTTTAATTTGAATAAATAATTATTTATTTTACATTTTTTTCCACCAAGAACGTTTTCCTTCATCGCATATGTATAAGACACATGCCTCACCGGGGTATATAAAAGTCTCCTATGTACATGTCCAAACCATCTTAAGCGTGTTTCTCTCATTTTCTCACTTTAGGCCATGACATATAAGAAAATTTCTTTGTACTTCAAGAAAAGGTATAAAAAGCCAACAGAGTTAAGTCCCTTTCTAAAGTTGGTCTATTGATGGTTTTTGTATTTTTGCAACAACAAATTGACATGACCTACTTACAAGTTGACACATACATATATACCAAGTAATTAAAGTTCATGAAACAAAACTATTTTAAGTGTTCCACTTAAGTAAGATTATGTTTGCTCCATCTTGGGGTCTTTGTATAATTGCAAAAAGGCATAATCAGAATCTCCATAGAACTTCAAATACATAATCCATGTGTACCACTCACTGAACCATGATAGTCAAAGGTTCATTAATAAAGAAACCACGAAAAATATTTCATATATGGCAATCAGAGGATAATTCAACTAATGAAGATTTATGAAATCTATTATGAGTTTGTCATGAGATGTTAGAATCTTGTTTCTCCAGGCCATACACATTAATAGCAAATACTTTGTCCAACTGTCTTACTTTTGATTTTCCTCTAATATTTTGTCTTCCTCTATTATGGCCAGAGAACTAGCACGTTCCATATAAAAGATACACAGTAAAACTACATGCTAAGTCGTAACCTTCCCTTCCATCTTCATCTACATCTAATTTCATATTATGGTCTGAGAACTAATGCGTTCAATCTACAAAAATACATTAAAACTACATGCATCAAGATGCAAGAGCTTTTGACACTGTGTCTTAATCTTCATTTTGTAAAACATTTTTATATGAATTCATCAAAAATCATTTTCAAAAGGCTCAAATCATGCTGTTACTGTTTGTCTTCTTAAATGATACATGAAAAGTTTCATGTCCACATTAATCCATCGTTGTATATTTTTAAGATTATTCCACATCTTGATCTAGACACCCTCACATTAGCTACATCAGTGAGTTATTTCTTTGTTTTCTAAGCACACTGCCAGATTTCATGTCTTGATCTCAGCAGCTCACGTTGGAGTATTTAAGTCATGCCCACATTCTGTGGCACAGGAGCTCAAGGTAAGCCTCTGAAACACATTGCTAGAGGCAGACAAGATAATGTCTTTGCATCTAAAGTACCTAATTGAGCAGTGAAATGAGCTGGATTCAATCACTAAGTGGTAGTTGCATCAGCAATTTTTGCTATTATAAGGTTTGCAATCAGAAAACGTATAAACGTATTCCAGATTATACCATAGATTGCACGCATACCCCTCTGCTTATTCGGTAAACCTAATTTTCAAATAAAGCTAATACTCACAAACAATATTAACACAAATAAGCAATACTCACATGTCCATGGTGAGTCTTCAAGCCCCGATCCTCCACCCGACAATTTCCATCTATACGGAGAGTCTTCAGTGGAACCTATTCACAAATACACCATTTTGTAAATTCAAGCATCAATGACTTTCCGAATCTAGTTTCTTGAAAGCAAGGATCAATTCTCAGGATACAAAATAAAGAGCCTAAAATTTAAAACATCAACTAAAGCAAACCAAAACAAACAAAGCTGTAGTATAATGGCACTCAGAAAAATTATCAGTCTCAAACGTGTATCCTACCTTGTTCACTTCTAAACTAATCTCTAAGTAAGAATCAATCTAAAATGTTGCAAAACTTAAATTCAACATACTGTAAAAGATGAGGTTATGCAATAACTGTTACGAAATTGCACAAAAATTCAAATTCAAGGGTTTTACCACACTGTCCTGAGGCTTCTTCTTGTAATAGGCAAGTAGCCGATGCTCGAGAACAAAATACCGCATATGAATAAACGATCTCCCAATCTTCCTCCGTCCATACCGCACCATCCACCCCTCATACACTACCTTAGACATCTCCTCCCAACCCCTCTGATCCTCAAAAATTCCTCTACTTTCCCCCCGCTCTCTCTTTTTCTTTTTCTCACACCAACAAAATTTCTTTCTTTCTTTTACAGTCAGCTAATTTTCTTTTCAGTTCTAACACACTATAACACTTCCCCACAATAATCAATCAAAAAAAAAAAATTAAAATTCAGGAAGCTACGAGTAAAATCTTCACTTCCTTTAACTCCTAAATCATCTCTCTGACTCGATCGATCATTCTATATTTCACCTCCTCCCAAATTCACAAAAAGAGAAAAAAAAAACGATCTTCCATAAAATAACAACAAAAAAATCGGACTTCGCTGGAATTAACAAAGTAAAACAAAAACTGTTCGCCAGGAAATGTGAACTAAGTCCTCCTGAATTCTCCGGTGAAATGATCGCCGGTCGATCGTTCCAAACAAATTAAGATCTGCATTCACCAAAATTTCAATTCTGAACAACAGCTCTAAAAATTCACAATTACAAAAAATAAAAATACTAAAAATCGAGAACTTGTTCGTGCTTAAAGTGCGTGTGCGCGTGTAAATAAATAAAACGCTATATATATACACATGTAAATAGAGAGAGAAAGAGAGAAAGAATTGACACGTTAGAGTGCGCATGATAAACATATAAATAAATTAAAATTGAGACGTGATACGAACAAAATACGTGCAATAATAAACAAAATAAATTAAAAATTTTTGATTGTTTTTAATTCATATGAGTAATTTTAGTGTATTTTTATGCAGACGGACAGAGAATGAGAGCTTACCGGTCACGTGATCTGCGGCGGCAACGTATCGGAAAGAAGAATTTGGCCGGCGAATTTAAAAGTGGAAAGAGAGGGTGCTCAATGAGAGAGAGAGACACACATAGTGAGAGAAGAGATACTGTGTGAATTAAGAAATGAATTCTCAGTTTTTAAAACAAGTTGTGGGATTTAGTTCTATTTTAACTTCCGGTGTAATTGACCCATCCAATCCAATGATCCAATTATAAAAGTGATGAAAATCCAATTTCTAATTCTTCACTTCTTTTTTCTATTATTATTATACTACCAACTTTGGTTTTCCCGATGTGTTTTTTTTAGGGTAAATTGTAAAAAAATACCTTTTGAACTATAGTGGAGTTGTAAAATATCTTTAAACTTATTATCTTAATACTTTATCTTGTTAAACTATTAATTTTATTAATGTTATTTCAATTTAATAACTTAAGCTGAAAATTAAAATAAAAGACATAAAAAAAATATTTTCTATTGTATATCTATTAAAAAGTAGTCCCTCTCGATCTTCTGTTGCATTTTTTATTTCACTTTATAAATATACATCATATATATTTAACTAAAACTCTATCAAATAATTAATGAGATAAATATTAAATTCGTATCGTGAATTTATAAGAGTAAAATCGTAACTCAAACACAAAGTGAAAAATAGAATAAAACAGAAGATCCTCTAAATAAAGTAGCTATCTACAAAGGAAAGAAAGTTGCTGATTTTACAATAGACGTAAATTCCTGATATTGAATCTCTTTTAAGTATTTTAGAAAATACAAAATGAATAATAAAGGTAAATTAGTCTAAAATGTTTATTTTTTAGAAAATTATTATACTTTACAAATATATATATATATATATATATATTTGTATATATTGAAAGTTTAAAGAGTATATCACAATACTAACACAACTATAATTTAAGGTGGTAATTTTGCAATTTACCCTTTTTTTAATCATCTTTGATGAAGAAATTTGTCCACTGTTTTGTTTGAATTGCAGGATGGGAATTAGAATGATAAACTCTACTGTTAAAGTTTCTACCATTAACCCATCATGTTTAATCCATTAATGGTATGGCTTCATTTTATAATGTTTGATTAATTAGTAATCAAAATTGATATTAGTTAGTAAACTATATCAAAGTGAGATGGTATTTAACTAAATTGCGTTATGATTTTGAAGTTAATGAGACCTATATTAAGGTATTGGTTACTCTTTATCAAACCGTGACTTTTTTTTTTCTTTGGGAAAATTCACCAAAGTTGGCATTTTTTTTTTTTTTTACTTCCAAAAATGCAGGTGTTTCTTTAAATTCTATCTTGATGTTTGAAATACAATGCCTTTGTATTACTTTTTATTATGGCATTTTGTCATGTCATTTTTTTTTAAATTTTGTGTTTTTTATAGAAAAGATTTTCATTTTCATGATTGATTTCTGACTTATTATTTGATTTGGTTACAAAAAATATTCACTAAAAAATCAATTGCAGCCTATGTATTTCGGATTTAGCTCATTTTGAAATCATAAATTCCAACAAAGATTGGCTACTCTTTACTTTTTCATTTTTGGAAGCAATTTAGATGAGTAAATTAAATTTTATGTCATATTTGTGATTTTTTTTGGGAGTATTTTTTTACAGCAAAAATTATCATTTTCAATTTTAGTCTCATAATAAGTTTCACTAAAGATTAAATGCAACCCGCATATTTAAAATTTGGATCAATTAGTTTCACAAACTTCAATAATTATAAAGTGTAATTCATAATTCTTTTGAACCAGATCCAATTAAAAGAATTGGATGACTAAGCAAATTCCAATATGTTGATTCTATTAATTCAAACTTTGGAGTGAAACACATGTAACTATCTCGACACGGATCTTTTATCCAAGATTTTATCTGTCTTATTCTGTCTTAATTAAAAACTACATCTTCAGGTTCACTAATCTCTTGATTAGGGAAAGTAATTTTAGTGATATTTATGCATTTAGTCCATATTTTTATTGAAATTACGTCGTTTTGAACGTTAGACAGAATAAAATAGGATAAATATTGGACAGATAATACGGTCTCAAGTAGCTCCTCAATCTTTTAGGATAAGAGTACATGATTATTAAATCAAACTCAATTTACTGAGATATTCTTTCCAAAATTATCTTTGTCTTATCATGTCCAAAATTATCTTTGTCTTATCATGTCCAAAATTAAACTAGAGGTTTACTAATCACTTGGTTAGGGTGTAATAATTGTAAAGTGATTTATTTATGCTTTTAGTTCCTAATTTTAGTTAAATTACATCGTTTTGGACATTAGATAGAGTAAGACAGAGATAATTTTGGACAGAGGATCTAATCTTCTTGTACTATGCTTTGTTGTGACTTTTCCATTTAATAAACAGAATATTAAAAAAATTCAAATTATAAGGATGAAAAAATAATTAGAGATAAAAATTGAAAGCCATTGTCATAAATGGAACTTTATTGAATTGTTCTAACTGATTTTTCATATCTTATATTGCATTTGAACTGAATGTGGCTGATTTTATTTGGCTCCATAAATTAATATGTAAGAGTAAATGGATCGACAATTAAAATTCAGTTTGCTTGTAATTGATCATTTCATCTAGTTTAGGAATTTTGAGAGTACATTTCATCCATCAATTGATGTTGAATGGACATCAAATTTTCTCAATTGGCCCAAATTAAATATTATAATTTTATAATTACAACAACAATAACTAAACATTTTTTATTATGTGAGGTTGGTTGTATAAAATTGCCATCGGCATTTTGTCTAAACACAAGTTCTTTCATTTATATTTAAATATAAGAAAGCAAAGTCTACTTAAATTTATACAACCAAATTGAGCCATGAACAAAATATTAGGGACGAAAATAGTAATTTCATTGTTAAAGATTATTTATAATGAACTTAATAAAAATTGTTTTTAAGGCTACTTTATTTAACTTAATCTTTAAGATTTGTCATATATATGTACCTGTACACAAAATATTATCTGTCAAGAAAATAAAAGAAACAACTCATAGTTTATGGAAAGTGGAAAACATACTTTTGACATTTTTCAGTTGACTTATGGGATGGTGTTGGTGTCTTGGTGACATGAACAACCTTTTTTCTCACTGTTTATGGACAAAGAAATAATGAAAGAATGTGATCTGTATATGAGTGTGTGAGAGAATAATATTGAGATGGGACTGAGAATAGGAATGTTTGATGTTACTGCATTGTGGTATTCAAGAATTATGAAAATTATTCATATCATTTCATTTAATTATGTTTTTTTTTTAATATTTACTTGTGTTTCACATTGAAAAATATTTCTCATAAAAATTTTACGTGATATTTTGGCCTTGAAAGTTTCCTAAAGTTCTAAAGAATTCCTTAATATTAAGTTGTGAAATTTTGGTGGATTTCTAATTTAAGTTGATTTGATTAGTTGAACTACCCAAGCTTGAAAAATGAAAACTCAACACATCTTTATTTTTATTATTGCTCTTTGTTGAATACAAGAAACCTACCTCTATCGAGTTTCGACTTCCGATTTTGCATCTAGTATTGGTCGAAATGCAAAATTATTATATGCAGGATCAACGAGGAGGATTACTCCTGTGGAATCTTATTTTGGGACGGTTATGATGCTTAAATTTGTTTTAAAATTATTAAAATGAAGCAAAAGTCCTTTACAACTAAACCGAATATGTATTTATAGGTATAACACTATACTTTATTTAATTTTTCTTATTACGTGAGACTTGTCTATCAAAATTACTGCTAACCAACCGGTTGAGTTTGGCTCACTGGTATCACAGGTGGGATTCGAACCCTCACCTGGACCAATCTTCACCCATTTAAATGGGTGAAGAAGGAGTATTTGTGAAATGCTCTAAGTTCCCCCGGGAACTGCTATGGAAGAAAAATTATGGTGGATTGTGCGCAGGAGTGAGGCCGTGTGGGGTCGGAATTCCTCGGAGGAGCATCGTCAACACTTCGGGTGGGAGCCCAGGATTAGGGGACGGTTGGTTTGATGCACAGGATTAGTCTGACTCAACAACAATGAAGTGGTGGGAAGACACGGAGTTGTAGTGTTAAGAACCTGAGATATAAAAAAAAAATTAAATAAATAAATAAATAAAAAATTACTGCTAACCATACCCAATCAGATCGTGTCCCATCCCTTCAATTAGATCGATTAGATCGTGTTCTGTCTGTGCTCCTAATTCGGTATAAAAAATTTAGAACTTATGCGTCGTATTCTTATTGGATGATGAAATATTACTATAAACATATCCAACACTCTCCTCTACTTATTTGGTAAATTTTCAAACCAAAATAGCAATCACAATAAAGTAAGTTAAAGTAACAACAATGTCTACCGTGTTTCTTTTAAAGTTACGATATCGATTGAAGGAGCATTGAAATTGTTCATTGACATTTAACTAACTAACATTGCCAATTTGGAAGTGCAAATTGGTGGGGGAATAGGAGCAACAAGGACCACTTTTCATTAATCAATGATCCAAAAGATTGAGATTTGGACTAATATAATAGTTTTTTCATCCCAGTATGCATTACATCCTATTGCTTTATTTAAGCCAAATTGGTATGATATGATTATGCTACTATTGCCATTTTTTATTGAATGTTTGTTTACAATTTTAAAAACTTTTTTCTATGTCGATGTTTTTTGCGAAAAAAGTGTGAAAATACAAACTATTTGATCTACACTTGATTGTCAAAAAAGGGAAAAAAAGTGTGAACAGATTAATACCTCTAATTCTTTCCCCTTTTTTTCGTAAAAATCAAAAACTAGTTCTATTATAATCTTGTGGTACTTTGCATTTCTATTTAAGAATCTAAAAAGAAATAACATTAAAAATCGTCATTCACATTTTCTGAAAAACTTTTATTATTATTATTATTCACATTAAAATAATACAATTTTATCACTCACATTAAAAAATACACTAATTCAATTCTATTTCCATCATTTGACAATTACACGTAAATATCTTTTTGTTAAAATAGTAAATATGATTAGATATAAGAACCAAATTAAGTTTGTACATTTAGCATGAGCCATGAAATTGCAGTATTTTTAATGTGAATGATAAAAATAAAATTCACAAATATGTTTATAATTTTTTTTTTTGCTAACTTTCCCTTTATGATTAATGTTTATTGTGAAAGTGCAATTTATTCTTTCTATTTTCGTGGGTCCAAAGAAAGGGCACAAATGAGTGAGACAATGAGACATGACAAATCCAATGATATTGAAAAGGCCACTTGTGGAGTGTAGCACAAAATAGCGTGAATAGACTACAAACAAGAGAGCTACTAAACCCAACACTGCCCCATTGCTTTCACCACTTGAACACGTTATAATCTGAAAATAAAATAAACTTCTTCAATTGCTAAACGAAAGGGAAACTCAGCATAATCAGCAGATGCTAATAGAACATTCTAATATTATCCTTCTTTATACCATCAATCAACTGCACAATCATAATAAGGGTACCTATAAGGAGTATAAACAACAAGGCAAACACGTTACTATAACATTTTCAACCGATCTATTATGAAATAGATTCATGTCAGAAATAATGAGTTAATCTTAATTTTAATGCGTGATAAAAATGGTAAAAAATTAGAGTTATAATTTTAACCCATAATTAATTATCCGTTTCATATATATAAATTACGTTTTATATATAAATCCATTTAACAAGAGTTGTATAACATATTTTCACAAAAATTACCTTAACGGTTAGGTTATGAAAATGCGAAAATATGTTGTTCTATGTTTAATCATGGGTACTTTTGAATCCAGAACCTTTAGTTTTGATATTACTTTTTGAAGTGCCCAACACTTGTGCCATGAGAGTAGGAGCCCAAAATTTTTAGGTCCAAAAAAGTTGTGAAGTTTGGATTTTAATTAGCGTCATGTTTGGTTGGTTTGGTTTTGTCTCCTGGTTGCATGATGGGGATCACATTCCATTTCTTACCATTCTAGGAATGGTTTGTCACGTGATTGCTTGTTTTGAGCTCATCATTTTTTGTATATGGGTTTATTTTTCAAACCCTATTTTTTAAGCTCTATTTGCCTCTATAAAGAGGTTAATTACATTTATTTTCTTCGTCGTTGGCTCCGTTTGGATGGAGTGGTTTTAGATTTTATTATGAAATTTTTTTTTTCTTGGAATTTGTTATGAGGAAGGAATATTTTGGGAGTGTTTGGATTAATGATTTTGTTTTCTTGGGATTTGTATAAGAGATTATTTTATTGATAAAAAATTTGAAATTTAAATTTGAATTAATATTTTATTAGTTTATTTTGGTGGGAATTGTGTTAGCATCATTTTTAGTTTTAAAATGTTTTGTAGAAAAATTAAAAAAAAAACAAACAAATTGTTTTATAATTGTTAAATAAATCGAAAAAATGCAACAACCAAACTGACCCTGAACTTTTTCAAATGCTTCTTTTAACTATCCTCTAATTAAAACATTTTACCTTTATTTTAAAAAATTTGTAACAAAAATTTATTGAGTCAATTAATCAACTAATGACATGAAGTATTTGTTACCTATTGGCCAATGAAAGGGGTAATTTGTTACCTATTGGCCAATCAAAGGGAGAGACTTTATATTAACAAATGTAGAAATTTGATAATCACTAAATCTACTTGAGTGGCCATTGAACCACCATAAAATATTCAAACTTAGTTCAAGAGTTTGATCTTCACATTAGCATTTTCCTTCTCTAACTCGATACTTTGCATGTAAGTGCCCATTACTCACCTGCGTTCGGTCCCATGAGAAAAAATAGCCTGAGCTAGCTCATTTGCATAGAAATTCGGTTTGTAACATGGTTTAACCTCAAAGGAGGTAAAATCAATTTACAAATACAAATACCAAAAAAGAAGGGGCAAAAAAAAAGGATATCTTTGGGGAAAGAATACTTAAAAGGAATTAAGATAAAGAAAAAGATTTTTATAGGAGGACTTTCATCAATGGAAAGTTCATAATGGGTGGTCAAGGGCACCCTCATTTTGGAGGATTTGGTGAAGTTTTGCATACTAGTTTCTTTAGAGACGGTCACTACTCAATAGGAAGACCAGAGATTTTGGATTTGCATGTTATTGATGGCCACACTGTCTTGGCTATTATGTGAGTAGTTAACACAGTTAATAGTATAGTAACTTTTTTTTCCCCCAAAGCAACTAATGTTACAATATGGTGAGCAAAAAATTTACAATAAATACAAATTACACCGACCAAATCATTGAACACTAAACTATATAATGAGTAAATTTTACAAGAAATACTTTCAACACACCAACCAAATCACGTCGCACTACACGAAAAAGCGAGTGAATCAGAAATATATATGTATTTTATATGGCTGTCGTATAATGTATTTTTGACATATTAAAACTAAAACTACTCACTAAAAAATAAAATTACTATTTATCTACTATGTAGTATAATGCGATATGATTTGATCGATATTTGCTACTTTTAATTTTGTTGAATAGTCGGTCCTAATTGCTTTGATCGGATTCTCAATTTAATATTACCCTATTTTATATTAAATACTCAAAATGTAAATTTTACTAAAATTATAGAATTAAATTTATAAATATTAATGTATTATAGATGTGCGTATAATATTATTTTAATTCTAATTTTGATGAAAGAACACAAATTAATATTTATAAAATTATCCATAAACTTTGTCTCCTATTCGAACTTCGGAGACTTGGAGTTGGACGCTCACCAATTTTACGAGAAATCCTCACAAAAACACATCATCATGATTCATGGGTGAAAAGGACAAAATTCTCCCATTTTACACGTACAAATACCCAATCATGCATACATAATTGCCGGCCCTTTTTCATTTTTAATGTTTTACTGACATCTTTCCTTCTCCCTCTTCTCAATTCCATTTTATTTTTTATAATTGTATATATTACATCCTCATCATGAATCTTTTTGCCGATCCCCACTTCTTTTTCATCAACCCATATCCAAAAAATTTATACCTTTAGGCTTTAACTCATATGAAAGCTCTGTTGGCCCTCTGAAAAAGCCACCCTTTTTCTTGCTTTGCTTTTGTGGATTTAGATTTTGGCTTATAATTCCAATCATCCCACAATCACAATATACATCAACATATCAATAATCACATGCATTTATAGCCTGTACTTACAGTATTCATGTAAGTTGGCTGACCCTTTTCTTTTTTCTGACAGTCCCATGTAAATAAAGATTTTTAACCTCAAAAATAGCGCCTTTCTTGTATGTTTTCTTGGTTCTGTTGTCAATTGTTTTTCATGGGTTTGTGTCGTTTATAATATGTTCTGTTTCAACTTTGAATGAGAAAACTTTGGATCTGTCTGTGCTGTGCTGTGCTATGCTGTGCTGTTTTATTTAACGTTGACCGCTTGGGTTGGTTTTGTTTCCTAGCATCCATTGTTGACTGGGTGCTGTAATTTTATTGAATAATTGAATGAGACTTTGACTTTTAAAGCAGCATTAGAAGTTTCTATGAGGACCATGGTTGACTGTTTTGTTGTAAATTCTGAATTAGGCAATTGGAAAAGTATGCCGTGTTTAGGCATAGCAATATAGTTTGAGGAATTATGTTTTTTTGAAAGCTTTGTGTGAAAAATTAACAAAAATGGAAAATTTCTGTTTTTGGAGCAGGTGATTTGTTGATTTCAAGAAGGAGACAAGATTAGTAAACGCAGCAGCAAGAAGAATCATTTGCAGTTTCTTTTGATTCTCTTTACAGAATAGAAGATTTAGGAAAAGTACCATTTTGAGTGAGTTGTTATTAGCTGTCTCTGATTCTGAGGGAATCATTAGAAAGGTATAGTGAGAAGAGAAAAAGTCTGATTCGAAAGGGATTCATTCTGGTCTTGTCAGATTGTGCTTGAAGGAAATTAAACATTCATCAAGAAATGGTCAAAGTTTTTTGTTAAATTTTGGTGAAAATTTGGCCAGTTGTCCCAGAATAGTTAAACGGAAGAGGGTGAATTGTGGTCCGGAAGTTGATACAAATAAAGTCTTAGAGCAGAGAAAAGAAAGGACCTTTGTTCGTTTGGTTGTGTTATTGCAGAGATGGGTTCATTTCCTGGACATGTTCTTCCAGGAACATTGTTTCTTGTTGTTGGGATGTGGCACACATGGTGTTCTATAGTGCGATACATATCGAACCCCAAATCTTTTAGAGTTAGGGTATGGAATCCTGTTCCAGGTTTTGCTGGGAAGCTCCATTATTTGGAGCTGTATGTGATAGCCATCGGATCTTTCATTGATATGTGTATAGAGCTTCTCTATTCAACCCACCTCAATTGGTTTGTTCATGGACTATTGAACCCCACTCACATGAATAATTTTGAGCACGGTGGAATGCTTCTCATGTTTTTCATCTTCGGCCTAATCGCACTGCTTTCTGAGAAAACCAGGTAAAGTCTCTTTTTGCACTGTTCTCTCTTTCTTTTTAGTCACACAACTCTGCATAATTATGTGATTTGTATTTGAGTATCTTGTATCCTGGCTCAATTTTTAGAGTTACTGGAGGTTGATATTCAATACTATACCTTTGCCATCGGATAATTTACTGCCTTTCGTGTGAATGAAAGAACTTGTAATCTAGTTGCTGCTCTTCATTGAGGGGTGTTGGATTGTCATAATTTTTCTGCTGGAAACCAACTTCTGATTAATGTTTACCTATCTTACTTTTAGGTCTACAACAGTTCATATCTTGTGTCTTTTGCACTCTTCAGTTTTCTTAGAAGATTATTTTCGTGCAACAGTTGAGGAACTTGTCAATTGTTCCAGAGACTAGCATGCAATTTATTAGAAAACCAATAGCAATTTTACCATTATAAAAAGATATTGTTATTATCTATTTTAATTCATCGGATTCCAGTTATCTCATAAGTTGAAAGGCAATCTGTACTGATTCGGGAAATTAACGATGACAAGTGTGTAATTATCTTGGTGACACATTATTCCATGCCAAATATAAAGAGACTATGATCTTTGAAAGAGAGTATGGTTGACATTTTAGAAGTTTCCAGAAAATGATCAGCAGAACTTTCCATGTGTTGTATCACTTTTTTTCCGTCAGGAGTTACTGCTTCGCGAGCATTCCATATTTTCTTGCATCTCCTGTATCTCCATTGAACCTTTGCATAATTTAATGAGTTGTATTCTAGGTTCACGTATATATAGCAAACTCTGTTGTGGAGATTGTGGGTGTGTTGTTTAGAGTGCTTCTTTTAAACAAATCTTAAGACTTCAATTTCTCTAAAGCATATCTAATTTGTGTGCTCGTGGTTAGAGTATTTTTTGTGACCTTGTAGCTAGGATATAATATAAAGGATTTATGACTGCCTCATGTCTTGGGTCGTTATTTCTTTTCTTTCTTTTCCTATTCCTGCTCACTTTTTTTTTTTGTTCTTTCCCCAACTGAATTATGGACTTTGCCTAGATTAGTTAGAAGCAAGGCATTGAAATTGAGAATGTTTTATTAGGTAAAATATTTGCATTTGAAGATATTGAACTCTTCCTCCTGAAGTAGCATAAATTTTGTTTTGCTGTATGAAATCTTGAGTGCCTGTTTGAAAATATAGCTTAAGGTTTGCTCTTGGTGCTCTGTTTGCGTGTGATTATGACGACAATGATTGCTACACATACTATGAGTTTACTTTATGCCACTAAATCGTGGGCTTAATTTGTATAGCTGCTCAGGTGATCTGTGTGGATTATCAATTTGTTGTTACTTTCCCAACTCAAATGTAAAGAAGGAACGGATCTTGATCTTTATACGCATCTATTTGATATAGCAAGTGTTCCTGTGTTACAACCTAATCCTCATTATTCTACATTGTGGTTCTGATGGCTAATATAATGTTGTCTTGTCCCTTCAGCTTTCTTCCCTTGCCAGAAGGAGCTTTATGCTTGCTCGCTTCCACAGCATTTTCCGCCGAGTATTTCTTGTTTTATTTTCACTCAACTACACATCAGGGCCTTGAGGGATACTACCACCTCATCCTCGTTCTCCTCATAGCCCTCTGCATCCTGTCTACGGTTGCTGGAGCCCTCATGCCAACGAGCTTCCCCGTTGATTTGTTTAGCGGCATTGTCATAACCCTTCAAGGCCTCTGGTTCTATCAAACGGCATTCACCCTGTACGGTCCAATGATGCCAAGTGGATGCCGGCTAACGGGAGACCAGATTGCATGCCGATCGAAGGAAAGTGAGATCCGGGGCGAATTGCTTGCAAACTTTCAGCTATTTGTTCAAGTTCTTGGAGTCTTAGTTGCCACTGTAGGAGCTTATTGTTTTGCACATTCATCAAATAGTCACACTGATCTTAGGAGTTCTTCACACATACCTGAGGATGGATAAGTTGGAATTCTCATACTGTAAATCAATTTTGTATTTTTCTGTATTCTTTTTAGGCTTTCTGTCATCATCACAAGGTATATATAGAGAACTCTTTTGGTCTGTCATTATTTTCTGAAAGTATTATTTATCTGTGTAATAAACCCAAGTTTTCGTAGTACTCAGATTTGGGTATAAAACTGAATCAGCATCATTTTGTGCTATTTTTTTTTTTTTTTGTTTTTGTGCTATTGATTCATTCTTTATGATGATTTGTACGAGTTAGGGAACAAATAATGCAATTTCTTGGAGTTATAGCTTATCATATTAATATTTATAATGTTCAATTTTAAGTTAACTACTAATACGAATTTTACAACACTCTAATCTGCCTACAAATCCCAAAACCGAAGCAGGAAAATTATGCAATACAGGAAGAATCTATTCTCAAATCCCCAAATCTGTCATCTTCCGACACAAAAGAAACTAGTCCCAGAAAAGAAACCAGTCCCAAATTCAAGATAATGAAGAAGATTATGTTAACTTAATAGCCCACAAAAATCAGCTTCTAAATTCCAATTTCAAAGAAAGAAGCTAGTCCCAAATCTTTCATCTTCCCACAGAAAAGAAACTGCTCCATTCGTTCTCTAATAAATGTCATTTTAAAAATGGGCATACTAATTAAGAAAATTGATAAATTCTCTTATTTATCCATATTTATAACCACAACTTTCTCTCACTTCTTTTAAATAACATTACATAGATAAATGAGACAAATGGTAAAATTAGAATTTTTTATATTTTTTGCATTAATTTTTGTAGTAAAATGACACTTATTTGAGAATAAAAAATACGAGTTAAAACTATATTTATTAAATAACTGAGAAAGTAATCCCAAACTGAAGAAAATGAAGAAGATTATATTAAGTTAATAGTCGACAAAAATCAGCTTCCAATTCCAAAGAAAGAAGCTAGTCCTAAATCTTTCATCTTCCTACAGGGAAGAAACTAGTCTAAATCCAAGAAAATGAAAATGATATAATCGTAAGCTAATAACTGATAAAATGAAGAACGGTAAACTATCTTGGAGGTTATTAAACTATTTGGATAGTATACTTTTGGTCATTAATCTTTTTTTGGTTTCGGTTTGGTCACTCAACTATAAAAAGTAGTATACTAGTAGTTAGTGGTGGAACTAGAAAGAAATTTTATCGGGGGCTTATTTTAATTTTTTTTTGCGATTAAATAAATATATTTAACAATTAAATTTCTAAAAACAATAATAAAAAATTATAAAAATGTATAAATACACATAACTGCACTATTGGTTGACACTTGATGAATTCGTTTTCGTCATGTGACGAAGATGAGGCAATTGTATTCTACATGTCTTCATCTGTTTTCACGTTGCAAGATTTGCTTATTTTCAATTGTTGAAAAAATATCTTTCTCGATAAATAAAATTAATAATTCAATCATAATTCACTATTAATCTATAAAGAAAATTAATTAAACAAACTAGAGTTTCTAAACTATGATTTATATCTAAATATCTTGTCTAAATTCAAAATTCTTAATATTAGTTCATATTCAAAAACCCTAATCTAAATTCAAAATATCTAAATATTTAATCCATAAAATTCTTAATAAAATTACGCAAATTAACTGTTTGGAAGCTTCCGTTTTTGTGATTTATTTCACAAATGCAAAATGAGTTGTTTGTTTTGTTCAACTTTTTCATCAAAAATTTTAAAGCAAAAAACAATGCTACAGTGATTTTTTTTTTTGCTACAATATTTTTTATAAATAAAATATTGAATTTGAATTTTAAATTTTAATAATAAACAATTCTTCCTAATACAATTCCCAGTTTCCCACCAAAACAAACTAATAAAATACTAATTCAAATTTAAATTTCAAACTTTTATTAATAAAAAAATCTTCAATACAAATCCCAATAAAACAAAATCATTCATTCCAAACACTCCTAAAATATTCTTTTCTCATAACAAATATCAAGAAAAAAATTCATGATATAATCCAAAAATACCTCGTCCAAACGGAGAGTAATTAAAATTAACTTATAATTAACAACATTTAAATAACAAAACTCTAAATAAAAAAAAAAGCAAAACTAACATTTCTTGAATACCAAAAATATAGATAAAGAAAAGAGACCATGAGGGAAGAAAAAGAGAGGGAGAAATAAAATTTCCTTACTAATGGATTTGGAAATTGAGTTTGGAAATTTGGGAGATAGCTAGATTGGAAGGGTTTAGATTTGGAAATAGTATTTGGGAATTTGGAAAGAAAATATTAGATCTTGAAAGTTGAATTTGCTGTTTTGAGTTTACTATCCCGATCAAGAAAGAAGTCAGTGTTGAAGTTTTTTTTTTTAAATCACTTAATAAAACGACGTCGTTTTGTTAACTGAGTATATATTTTTTTTAAACAAAACACTCAAACAAGAATTGAAAATATGTCGCCTTCTTCAACGATCAGTGGGGGACGGCATGCGGCCAGTAGCAGCGGCGAGCATACCTCTCCAAAATTTTTGGCGACCATAGCGGGGGCTTCAGCCTCCTCCAGACCCCGCCTGTTTCTGTCCTGCTAGTAGTCATTCTGTTAAATTCAACCGTTATCTATAAATTTTTTCGTTAAATTCAATATTTTTCTTAATTTTTTAAGGTAATATTATACCTAAAAATGAGATAAAATGATAAGATTTACAATTTAGGATAGTGGTTATTCATCTAACGAAGTTGTATTTAAATTTTATACTTGAAACTATTGTTTAACAAAAAAAAATTGAACTTAACGGAAAAATTTAAAAATAACAACTAAAATTAACGGAATTGCTAGAAGTATACCACTTTTTATAGTTGAGTGACTAAAGTGAAACAAAAAAAAGATTAGTTATCAAAAATATACTATCCAAATAGTTTAGTGGCCCAAAAAAGAAGATTACCATAAGTTAGATAGTTGATGGAAGTCAACTTCCAATGTAAAGCTTTATTAGACTCATCTGTGATAGATCACTAATACAGAATTTAAATGAAGTTAATTCCTAATTTGAATTTACTATGAAAGTGGGAGAATTGATTTGGCATTTTTTTTTATTATTATTATCGAATTCCAAATTTATCTTTTGAGTTTATTAGCACATTAAACATAATAATCATATAAAGGGCTGTGCTGTGTTCAAAATAATTAAATTCGAGCTCTGAAAACTCTTTGGTTTGAAATGTATGTTATTTAAAGAATTTGATCATCAAGGCAAATTTAAGCTACCCCAAAAAAATAAAAATAAAAATAAAAAATGCCCTTTGAGGGAAAACAAAAACTGAAAAAATAGAAAATTCTCAAAAATGTAATGACACCATAAAAATTGACTCAGATGAAAAGGAAAATGAGTTGCTCTTTCATAACCTTCACAATTGAAGACTAAAAGTTCATATGGAAATCTAAATTGAAACAGCAGATATGAAATTCTGAGTATACATTAAGACAGCACTATTTCACATTATCACTATAAAGTTTTCATTGTGTTTCCACAAGCTTAACAGACAAAATGCAGAAAATGTTCAGTATGGGACAATAATGGACTCTATAAGCTCCTGAAGTGGAGCCAGCTCCTTCTTGTCAATCAGCCCAAATTCCTGCAGTATCAGAAGAAAAAAAAAAAAACCCTCATGAATTGGAACTTGATTTAAAATGGGCAAACCATGGGATTGCAGTGCATAACTCATGGTGGCCCTTGAAAACATGACTAAACATTGAAGGCATTAAAGAGAAAAAAGGTTCTTTTTTCTCTTTTTTTCCTTCCATATTAGTTCTTGTTTCTTTTCTTGTGGAGTGGGTGGGGGGAGGATTTAGGGAAGAAAGCTGTGATTGGAGGGACACCAGTGTTTTTCATAACCAAATGCCAAATTACTTTGCTAGAGCTACTTAACAATAGGCCCTGGAGACTTTTTGGTTCATCATGCTATTGCTCTGGGTTTACATACAACTACATTGATCCTAGTAAAAGGTGCTTTAGATGCCCGTGGGTCCAAGTTAATGAAAGCAGTAAAAAGGATTTCGGTTATAGTTTTCCGTGAGACGGCCCAGGACGAGGCGGTACTTGCGATATTTCGGCATGGGACACATTTTATTTAGCCGATTTAGGTTAAATCTATTTAGGAGCATGTGCAAATGTTCAGTTATAGTATCTAAGAGGGAAATCTATACGAAGTTAAGGACTGACAAAGAATCCGCACAGCAAAAGTAACTAAAATAAGAAAACAAGCATAAATCTAAAGGAAAAAGAATATCCAAGATGGCTGGGAAGAAACAAAACTACAAGGGATTAGATTAGTGCTGAAAAAAATTTGACACGGAACTTTAAAGACGGCAGATCTATAGAAACGTGGAAGGAATTGATTAAGATCTCCAAGAGTTAAACACACTTACACAGGTGAAAAGTATGAAATGTTTGAAGCAAGTATTTAGATGTGCCTCCTCCTTAAGACTCACAATCTTCTGAAAATGAGAGTGATAGATATGTGCATATACACGGAACAGGCGTTTGAATATTGTCTTTACAACATCCTTGAAGTTGGCAGGAAATGGTGCACCTACAACATCGAAAATAACAATAACAATAATAATAAGCATAAAATGAGGCCCACAGACATGAAAAGTAATACCTACCCAATGTCAATTTTGACACTAGCACAATGATACAAAGCTAAGACAATTTACCAAGTCTTTGAGGAAATATGGATTCATCATCCAACTGAGATTCAATCCAGTCCATGAGGTACTCAACATATTTTGGAGCTGAAACTTCAATGGGTTTTTTTATCTGTACACCATCAGCCCATCTATACTCATACCTGAAAGATTTTGTATGCTGGTCACGAAGATTGTATTTCTAGTTCTATAACACTCCAAAGGAAGTTCACAGTGAACATAATTTGCCATGATGATGAAATTATTAAATGATTTGTTTTTTCTTCAAGGAATCAGTTTTGAGACTATAAAATCCTTGTTAGCATTAGTGCCTAATGGTAACTAGGTGGCAAATGAAAAAATTTAGTGAAGAATCAGAAATGACAAAATAGGCCAAATACTCTTGATGTAGAAATGTAACAGATGCAATCAACAAAGGATACTTCCCCAGTCTCAAAACTCTGTCGTACTCTGGGAAGATGCATTCTACCCGACGGACATTTATGTACATAAGCAACAATAACACATTTTTTTTATAAGAACATACTTAGGACCAGCGGTCATTGTGGGGCAGTTCTCTGGTGTACAGAACTCTGTGAGGGTGCCATAAAGCAGATTCACCTGGTTGAAGAAATCTACAGCTGGAGATTGAAAAACCAAGCAACCAGCATTCAGTTGGGATTCTCAAAAGGATTTCACAGCAGAAGAACAGATAATGCAATGTATGCAATGTATCTGTGAACTTGCCAAATGGATAGCTTCAAGAAAATTGGATAAAAATTAATCAAAATTTGCAAGGAATATGTACAAAGCAGATACGTGTTTTGACACTCTTTTGATCTGTGATGCATTCTCAGAGTTGAAATCAATTTTTTCCATGAAAGATTGCAAGGTATAATTTCTTCATTAAACAGCAAAAATCTACTGATAATTCTTGCTTGAACTGCTTTTCCAGAATTGGTTGTGGCAAGTATACACCATTTTTAATCTATGTGAATGGCTTATCACATCTCATGAACTATAGCAAGCAAAGCATGCAAGATAGACTTTTATAGATTGAGAGAGAGAGAGAGAGAGTACTGTTGACAGCAAGCCATTCATGCATATCTTCTCCCGGAGGAAGCCTTACAGCTTCTCTCAGATTCCCACTACCTAAAGTTGCATCAATGTGCTTTCTCAGCTGTGCTCCCTGAAACAGGAAAAAGAATAAAAAAAAAACCTCGGAACTCTATTCGTGCATATAAAAAGAATGCTAATGTTCAAAAGTTATGGCAAGTAATTTGATCTTGCAATCAATGTATGGACCAAAAAAGTCATGGCTAGTGCCTAAAATTTATAAGCCACTATAAGGATTGGGGGAGTAACAGAGTTTTCAGTTGTCTGAGTTTATGTTTGGTGTTGTGAAGTTATGAGGGCGGTAGTAGACCAATTCAGAAGATAGAATGTCTTATACACTCCTTACCCTCAATGATTTCCTGGCCAGAACAGTATTACAAGACCATGCCTACTCATTCGCTGTTCCAACTTCCAAGTATCATTTTCCTAAAATATCAAGAACTTATATCTTAAAGATGGTTTCAGAAAATTCACCATCTGTTTATTTTTAGAAGTAGATTACCAAGTGTACCAAAATACTCTCAATTACAGTCATCAAAAGCTATTCAAAGGTAAAGCTAAGGATCCCATTATCATTTCATCAGCTAGCTGATCCACTTAAAATTTATGGAAAATATGATGAATTGAAAGGTTAGGGTGAATCAGATAATGCCGAAAGGAGAAGCCAAACAAAGCCCATAAGAATGAATTTTCAAAAAAGCATGCCTAAGTACAGTAAAGATATTAGCAAGGGCAAGATGAAGCTATATTCTGGGACGTGATACACTGATAGCAGAAGAAAAGACTAGTAAAATAACAAAGATAAAACCCTATAAAATTTGCAATAAGAGGAAAGAGAGCCACCTTACTCCCAGAGGGTGCGCTCTTTTTGGGGCGGAATGTCCTCTGGTTCCTGTTCATTAGTAAAGCATGAGAAATGTATGTATTAATTGAGCAACAACACGTCAATAGCACCTGACAATGAAACAGGTCATTGTCTACTTAACTCTACATAGTTTTGTCTAATTTACTTTACTATGAGAGAATTCTCGAAGCCTACTCAAACAATTAGTAAGAGAGAGAGAAGGGATTTCAAAGTGAGTTTTTCTCTTGGCAAAAATTACTCTACAACTCATGTTTGATATATTTGGCCTGTCATTGCAAATCAATTTGCCTCAAGAAAAATCTGTTCCAAACTGATAAGTATTGTGAAAACATCATTATCTTGAAGAGAACTAAGTTCATGACCTTTTCAATTTTAACTTTCCAAACAGTAGATTTACAAAATAAGAAATTTCCTAAAAGTTTCATCTCTGGGAGCTCAGTTCTTCGGGCATCAAAATAACACATTTGATCATATATAGCAGATTTAAAGTCAAATAGCCCCATCTACCAGTCAGACCTATAAAACAATTAATATTTAGAAGCTGGAAATAGCTTTTATAAATAAATAAATAGTAAGTTGTACACTAAAAAGTTGCAGCAAACATCAAGAAAGTGATTTAAGGCAAGATCGTGCCATAACCTAAAGAATGCATTCAAACAAAATTTGTTATCCAGCAAGATATGTGTTTGGACAGATATGTTAAAGTGGAAAATGCACACGACTTAGCTAAACTTTTTCCTTTCTACACACTATATGGTAGCCACTGAACAAAGGGTAAATTGCAGAGACTTCTCTCTCAAGGGTTATCAATATTTCAGGAATGTCAATGAATTTCACTTACCACTCTAGTCATCATCATATAACATTCTGTACTATTATTTTACAAGTCTTTCCCCGTTTTAAGAGCAGTGACTTCCCCCATCTACATAAACAGCAACATCAGTAGTGCCTCAATTATTCTAGAATATTTCCTTTTACAAGCACATGTCTGTACGTTATCCTCATTTAGAATAATGACTGACAACACATGTTATATGTTTTAAACATGAATGTGAATTCAACAGTTATTCCTGTTAAAACTTCATTGCATTAGGAAACTTTAATGAAAAAGAAAGGTTCTTTTTCACACCAAAAAAGATACTTCTTCAGGTTGGTATTATAAATGTCATACCTCAGTAAATGCATATGAAATTAAAATTTCTTCATTCGGTAAATGCACATGAAATTAAATTAAAAGTTCTTCATTCATCTTCGAGTTCTACTAAATGATTATCCACCAAATGCTACTTAATTTTGTCAGATAGTTTGGTTCCAGTGACATTTCAAATCCATCACGGTTTGTTATATAACAGAGGAATTGACATTTGCATGTTCCGAGTATAATGAATGATTTCAATCTTAAAAGCATACCGACAATTGTGAACTTTACTAAGATATGTCAACTAACACCACAATGACACAGATGCCATAATTGTTGTCGACTAACAATGCAATGACACGGAACAACGGAGGCAACAAACAGCTGTTGACTAACAACAACGGAACGACACAAATGCAACGTCAACATTCTTCAGCCTCTTCCCAAAACTTGACAAGTGTGCATAAAACTTTAAGAATCGTCACTGCTAAAGGAAGAGAGAAAGTTAAAACTCCATTAGCTTGTCAGTGCAACGTATTATCGTCATAGGTCTCTATTGGGTATAACCAGAACCTTATGCCATCACTTGCAAAAGATTGGATTAATCACTTACAACAAGGCTGCATGTTTGAACAGTCCACCTATTTGACAAATATACCAACCAATAACAAAAAAGTATCTGAAATGATAAATGATTGACTTGATTTCTTCAACCATCCACTCCTTGACAGCATCAAATCCATCGCATCTAGTAATTCAACTTCCTTGGATTGGTCCAAAATGTTTACCAGAAACTGCTATCCAAACACAAGAAAGTCAAGTTTCCTTCACTAACATTATCAAGTCTAAACTACTCCCCTTATTCTTGAAACCCTTCATGCAAACCGACTTTATATTGATCTCTCATTTTTTTTCCGCCAATTTGTCTGACTCTGAAAACTTCCTTCAACTTATCCAGGCCGCTTTCTTCCCAAAAATTTCTCACTCTTGTTAAACCTCCTTCAATTCTACTCTCATGTTCCCCTTCCTTCATATTTCTAGCCATATTCTTTTATTCATTGAAACAAGTGCTACAAAACCATAAAATTCAAGTTTTTGGGAAATACAAAGGAGACACAACAGTAGAAATGGCATTCAGTTTGCCTTTCCATCTGGTTTTTCAATGGTTGATGAAGGTTTTTCCCAAATTCCATGTTGCACCAGATGAGAAGGACTCGTAGATTTCTTCATCTTTATCCAACTATTTAAAAGCGATTTAGCAACTATGCATAACACTAATTACTGTACTCACAGATTCCATTAATATCAAAAACTAAAAATTAGTCTTAAACTTTTTTATTCAAACAATATACACAATACACTGGCACAGATCATTGGAGTACAAATTCAATCTTAACTATCAAATAAACAATCTCGGTCCCCCCACATCAACTCCTGATAATCTGCTTCTTCTTAATTATCCACCGGAGAATCTCCAGACCCCGTATATCAAAATGATAGCTCAGCCATGCAAATCAGCCAGCTCTACATTGAAAACAAATCTATGCATATGCCTACATCTCCACTGCATCAGTTTATACAGAGACACACATACACACATCACATAAATATCAAATTTCCGGGTGTTTTGAGCTAAAGTTCCTCTAAGTTATGCCATCCACAGTTAAAAAAATCCCAATTCTTAGACAATCACAATTCAAAAAGACAATTATCAATGAAAATGAGCAAAACCCAGATGATCTTAATTAAGAAACATGTGACAAATTTAAGAAAATCCCAACTCAATAGATCTAATTATAAATAACCATACACCGCCAAAACAAACAAAGAAACACACATAACCGTTGGTACATGATCAATTAAACAAAACCCATATAATTAACATTAAAATCGACCCAAAAAAACGTTTATAAAATGATTTTTCATGCTCACCTGCCAAGGCCAAAGAGACTCATAGCTGAAGAACGAAAGAAAAAAAAAAATTATTTGATCGTTGGGAGTGAAAGAATAGAGAAAGAAGAAGGGACAAGAAGTGACCGAATAGACAGGAGCAGGAAGGCTTTTATAGTATCAAAATTATCGGTCAGGAGATAGAAATTGTTTGAAGAGTATCATCAGAAAAGGTCATCAAAAGCTGGCATGCACTCACTTTGGCATCCATCAACACAACAATATGTTAAAAAAATACTAATAAATTAAAAGTGTGACGTGATGATGAAATGATCCATTCTTTGATTATTTATTTTTTCGCAAAAATGTTGTGAACCCGTCTCATATTCATATTAAAGGAGAAAGGTTGGGAGGTGAAATATTATTAGATGAGCTCATTTTTTTTTATATTTTATATTTTACTATTTTGTAATTTTTATATTTTATATATTAAATTAAAATTTATATGCAAGTTATATGAAAATATATTATAGTAGAATGATCTTCATTTTTAATAAAATTAGAGCAAATTATCCAGCATTCACTCATCGGTATGGTATACTTTTAATTACTATTTTTTTTTAATTTAGTCATTTATGAAAATTGGTATATTAATGATTGTTAAATATAACCGTTATTTTTGAATTTCTTTGTTACATTTAAATATTTCTTTTTATTAAAATTACATTTTTAAATGTGAAATTTAGATTCAAATTTGTTAGATGAATATCAACTATTCTAAATTATAAATCCAAATAATTAATCTCATTTTTAAATATAATATTACCTACTTTTCCTAAATAAATTAATGCCAAAGAGATTATAATTAAGAATATGAATTAAGTTCATATAATTTTCAAAATTAAATACAATATCAATGTACTAAATCTAATACAATTAGGGATTAAGTAACTCACTTTAGTAAATAACAAATTAAATAAATTTTATCCAATCCTTTTCCTAAACAAATAATGCTTATAATTAATTAAGAATATAAATTAAGTTCATATAATTTCCAAAATTAAATATAATATGAATGTACTAAATCTAATACAATTAGGAATTAAGTAACTCACTCCCGTAAATAACAAATTACTATGTTCTTGTTCATGGCCAACCATCCTAAACTTCTGAACTTTAAAATTTTGATTTTTTTTTCAAAAATTAAAAACATATTCACTTCTATGAGGTGATGTCACAACAATTTTTCCTTTATAATATAATATTGTAGAGGTATATTGTTCAATAATGGATATAAAGTTTATGTATGACTTTCGCTTAATTTTTTTTAATAATCAAGTGTTATTTTATTTGATATCAATAATAAACTATTTAAATTAATTTATTTTACTAGATGATGTAACTCGAATGGATGGAGCAAGGGCTGAAATATCAATTTATGAAACTATAAGGCCATTTTCAAATTGAAAAATCTTAAAATAGCTAACCAGAAAGAGTGAGTACTTGGAAAAGATTGTGGCAAATCATTCACACTAAATAAGGGCACTGGTTTATTTTTATACAAATTCCTTTTATCATTAATAAATAGTTACATGTATAAAAATGGACAAAATTGGATGGAAATGATAGATTTGATACAACTTTTTAATAATGAAAAAAAATATTTTTAACAAATGTAAAAGATTGATTTTTGTAATTTTCCATTTTGTTTTGTTGCCACAAATTGATGAATCAATCAATGGTCAAAATAGCTTAAATGTTTAAAAGCAAGCAAAAATGTTATAAGTACAAGTAGTTGACCGATTATATTTTCTTGATTTTCTTGACCTTTTAACTTGTTACTTTTATAAAAATCAAGAAATCTGTCTAATTCAAGTTTGATAAACACTTGGTTTAGTCAACGACCCGAGCACCACATTTTCAAACTCTCATTTGAAAGGCGTTAAGAATTATCAGGATCAATCTACGAACTTCAGATTAAAAGCGTGATTTTTAAAGATTAAAAGACATACCGACTTTGAATTTTTGCTCGTGGACCAACTCAAAACTAAGCTTAAAAATCACGCATCTAAAAACATTTCTTCACTATGCTGATGCATCTCACTTTAGTCATTATATGGTAATTATTGACTCAATTTGTGAAATATTCAAATGCATATGAATTATGATGTTGAATTCGAAATTAATGAAATTGTTTTTTTTTATTATTATTTTTTTAGATGATTTGAAAGATTAAACTAATGATGAATGACGATTAAGGAATAATTATCGAATTGTCAAAAGTTACTTTTATTATTGTCAAGCAAAATAATTAATCTTCTCGATAAAAAGTGATTCTTGGAGAGACTTTTTAGCTAGCAAATAAAGTAGTATTAATTATTGGAGGAAATAAAAGAATAAAAATATGCAACAACTTTTACTTTATTCTATTTATATTTATTTATATATTGCCCTCCACAATTAGTGCTAAAGTTTATTCTTCTTCAAGTAAAATTATTTAGTAGTGTAGGAATCAAACAATTCCATTTTTTTTTTTACAAAATTTCAAAATTTTATGGAAATTCTGACTCAGGAATTCGAATTTTTATTATTAAGAAATCGTTTTCGATCTTTGTTTCAAAATTGGTGTATCATTTTTTGTTTCATTATTTTGATTGAATCAAATGTTCTTTCTATGTAATACTAATAATAAGAGTTAATTTCAAATTAATTTATTTTGTTTGATGAAATAGTTCAATTAAAAAAAGTAAAACATAAAACAAAATACTATTTTGAAACCGTAAGAAATGCATAACAACTGGCTTTAGTGGGCTAAGTTTAAAATGCCTTCTCAAGGCTCAGTTAGATAATGAGATCCCTGAAATTTAAAAGGAGTGCCCTTCATTTGCAAGGACTAGCCTGCCTGCAACTTTGGGCTTGGGCTCCAGGATAAGCATAGGTGGACTGACTTAGAGGAATTTTTATTTTATTAGAAAATTGTAAATAATTTATTTTATTTGATGATGTGTATGATTCAATTAAAATATATATATATAATAATGAACCAAATATATAATAGAATATATGAAATTTTATTAATTGTAAAATTGAGATTTATACGTATTACACAATTAGTATATTTAAGGTAGTAATGTATTAAAATTTCAAAAATTATTGGGGATTGATGTGATAATCTTGACTTAATGTACTAATTTAAGTTTTTTGTCAGTGTCGAAACACCCCCTCCCCCTCCTCCTTCCCCTTGTTCGCTCTGCCTCCAATGTTTCAGCGCACCTGCAGCAATTTCAAGTCTACGCAAAAGGTGTCAGCAAGAGGTTCTGAATCTGTAGAACGGTCCTGAGTTGCGACATAGATTAGGGAAGATTGTGTAACAGTGTAGGATTTATAATAGATTATGAATTGAAATGAAAATTTCCCCTAAAAAAAAGTTTTTTGTCTATGAAAAATGCTTAGTTTCCTACTATGTTATTGGCAGTTATTTCCAACTAAAACTAACATTTATTAGTCTTTAATTTGAGTCACACTTTTTTTTCAAGTTTCTATTAAAATTTGCTAGTATAAACATGATATTCGTTTGTCTATGCTACTGAATTTTCCTTTAATTATTCTGTTATGTGCTCAAATTTTTTATTACAAGTACTATTTAGACAATGTATTTCAAAAACTCTCAATGTTTCCTTTCAAATCTATGCAAAGGGATCCTTTGTTTTTATCTTTCTTAAATCAAGATTCTATGCTTCAATTTGCGCATTTCATAACTAGTGAGATCTCTCGAGGTAATGTCTTCAAAAGGGAAAGTACAAAACCTCCTTAGGAGGTTTGGAAAAAATTTAAATTACCCTCCTTATAGTGTGAAAATCTACAAATTACATTCTTATAGTTAAAGTATTTTTTAAAACAAATAAAAAGATCTATTATTTCGAAAAAAAAAAAACATAGCTGATAGCAACTTATATAGTGATCTAAGTCTTTCTAGGAGAATACCTTCTTGGTCGAAAAGCCTCTTACTACTAAGGTCGCAGGCAAAAATACTTTCGCAAAGGACATTTTCTTCTTGGCATTCTCCTCTCCAAAAGCCAAGCGAGAAACCCTTTTCTTTGATAGTAACTTATGCTTTTCATGGATGACGTTATCTAGGGCAAAGCTTAGTGAAAGAATGTAATTCTTTGATCTTCTTCATTGACACATTGTCTGTCTTATATAATAGTACAAGAGAAACTCTAGCCTACAATCAAGCATAACCCAATATACACTTTCCTCATATAAGAGGATTGCTACTAATTACAATTAATAAAGAATATCCTATCATATATACACGTATATTCTATCACACCCCCTATGTTTGGTTAGGCCATTTTGGCCCATTTTCATTCTCTTCCCAAAATAGCATATTTGTTTATCTCCAATTCTCATACCAAAAATTTTCAATTTCTCTAAATAGCAACGTTTTGAAAATTAGACCGGACTATGAACTGACTAGGCTAAGGGGTCAAGGGGTCAACCAGGGTCAACTCAGACAAAAAATCGAATGACGTCATAAATAAATTTAAATATTAAATATATTAATAATCTAAAAAAAATACTTTTATCTATATGTTTATTAAATCATAATATCTCAAAATTTGTGAAATTTTCTTTTATTTAAACATTTTACTCTATTAACAAATGACTCAAAATGATAATAAACCACATATATATTATTTAGTTATTGATTTATCTTAGTGAATTAATATAGAAATTAAAGAGTATAATTTTATTAATAAAAAATAGCAATAGGCCCAAATATATTAATACTGAACCCAACATTAAAAGGTAAAAGATAACATTTCAAAATCCAAAATTGATAATAGCCTATAAGTGGGCTAAAATCCAAACTAATAATCAGCCCAAAATAAAAAAAGGTAAAAAGCAAAAAAAAAAAAAAAACCAGTCAAACCGGCCAAAATCGATTTTTTTGACAGATCAAACCTGGGTTTTGACCAATTTTGTACAAAAATGGTTTTTGCATGATAACCAGACCGGACCCAAGACCAGTCCTCGGTCCGTACGGTCCAATTTTCAAAACACTGCTAAATAGAAAACAATGGTATTTTGGTCTTTTGCAATTATTTTTAAATTTTTGATTTTTTTTATTTATTAGGTTGATCGGCGACCGGCCCAAATTCTGGCCAAGTGGCCAAAATTCGGCCGGCTATCAACCCTAATATTTTTAAAAATAAAAAATTATTTTTTAGTTTACATTTTAATTAATAAATAATTTTCAACCCAAAACCAATAAAAACAAAACTTATCAATCAAAATACTCAATTCTCAATTCAAAAAAATATTTTTCTTATAAAGTAACTCGAGATCTCGTTTTTTTCAATTATCAAAACAAAACACCTATACAAATGGATTCTCAATTTCTTCACTCCATGAATGAAGAAAGTAAGAGGAACAAACACGTTCTCCCTTTGCGAAATCAGAAAGTGAAGAATGCATATAATTCTCTAAGGCACATAGGATCAAACGTAAAGCATCGCTCTCATGGTAGTCAACGAAAAAAAAAAACTATACATCCACATATTTTGTGTATTTTTAAAGAAACTATAAATCACATGAAAACAAAATATAAATTTTCAAATCACAAGAGCAAGTTAAAATTGTTTGAAACCACAAAGGAATATTTTTTCAAAAATTTTCAAGTGAAAACAAATACACACCTTATAAGAAGTATAACATCAAAATTTTGAGCATGTAACAAGACAAAAATAGGAAAAGTGGAAAGATGAAGGGATAAACTTCATTGGAAAGTTTGCCATAGTACTATTGCTGTCATGATACAATCACATGAGGGTCTAACATCATTTGCCTTGGGTCACAACTCCACAACAAGACATAATATACTGCCCCCACCTCTGAGTCTCTGACCACCCCCATCTTACATCTCCCACTTGCCTCCTCTAATCTCAACATTCTTATCATTCTCTAATTTTCTCATTAACACCCTTAAAAAGACTTCACCCCACTTTCTCTTCTTCTTCTAATCTTGTTTCCAATCCAAAAATACTAGAACCCATCCTCAAAATCATGAGCAACATTCCTAAGAAACTTGGAAAAAACAATTATTGTAGTCTATTTTTTGTTCTTCAAAATGTCAAGAAAAAGAAAAAAGAAGAACTAATTTCAAAGTGTTTTTTCAAACAGTGTCATAATCTTCCTTAGGATGACAAATTAACCAAAGTACAATCAAAGTCACCATCATTATTATTAAACTAAACAAACAAACTAACACAAGAAAAATTTGCTCAGAAAACAAAACAATGTCAGCTCAAGTGTACTTAACAACAACCAACAACAACAATCCTTTCTCCTCACTCCCAAACTCACTGCACACACTACACACTATAACACACACTATCACTCACTGCTCTGCTCTGCTGAGTCTCACTGTCTCAAAAATCCTCTCTTTACTTTTTCCCTCAGCTTTTTCCCTCTCTTCTCTCTCTCTCTCTTTGTCTCTGTACCCCCCAATGTTTGCTCAAACCCTAGATCTGTCCCCCTTAGAGGTAACCCAAACAACACACACTCCCACATCCCAAACACACACAGTCTTTATTATATTTATAAAAAAAACACTAACTCTTTTTTTTTTATTGTTTGTTTGTTTGTGTTTGATATTGCAGCTGACTAGCTGAGTATTTCTTACTTGGGAAGTAAAATAAAGCAAAAAGAAGAAAAGGGTTTTTGTTTTTGGGTTTTTTCTTTTTCTGTGGGGTGATTTGGGTGAGGGAGAGGGGGATGAGTGGGAAGTCATCGGCTTCGGTGGTGACGGTGGCCGGAATAGGTGGTGGGGGAGGGGGAGGGGGAGGGGGAGGGATAGGGGAGGCTGATGGTGGTGGAGGATGCTATTACCGACCTCCGTTCACAGCTGGGCAATGGCAGGAGCTGGAGCATCAAGCTATGATATATAAGTACATAATAGCTGGCCTCCCTGTCCCTCCTGAACTTGTTGTTCCGATTCGCCGCAGCTTTGAGGCCCTTTCTTCTCGTTTTTTCCACCATCCCACCTGTATGATTAGCTTCCATTTCTATTAACTCAAAGTGGATATTATTGTTTGTCTGTGTATTTTTTTTTTACAGTAGACTCTCCTTTATAGGTGGATTAATGAACTCAAGTCTTTTGAGAATGTGCGTGAAATAATGTTGTGGAAACTGACATTTATAATTGTATTCGTTGTAGTTTCTACTTGGATAAAAATTTAAACTTTATCATAGAGTGATCAATATATTGTTGCTGTTCACATTTCTTTGAAGTAAATCTTAGATCTTTGTGAATGTTTGTGTATTTGATCAAATTTTGATTTTTTGGGTATGAGGAATAATATCGAATTTTCTGAACATGAAAATGTATTTGTGAGTGATATAAAATGCATAATTGAGTTGAAAATGAGGGGTGATTTTGCTTAAGCTTACCTTTTGGGGGTCTGATTTTGATACCAAATGTTTTGGGTGGAGCAAATTTTTCAAGAGTGATTAATTGCCCATATAGTTCAAAAACAAATCTTTATTTAGTTTTTTTTTCTTATATTAGATTTTCCTCATATGTTAATGTAATGGTCGATTTCAGCTATGCTGGGTTCCGGTTCACTTTAGGCTGTGAGTTTTTGTATGTTGAGCAAGATAGATTGACAAATCTGAGCCTTCTTTTTTGACAATATTTATGATTTGTAAAAAGGTTTACGCATGAAAGATGACTATTCCCATTCATTGTTGAGAAATGATTTTGTAGCCTAGGTTGTAGAGACTATCCTATTGTAGTGCAATTTGGAATCTAAAATGTTGTTTTTGTATGCAGTGGGTTATTGTTCCTACTATGGAAAGAAATTTGATCCAGAACCAGGTAGGTGCAGGAGGACAGATGGGAAGAAATGGAGGTGTTCAAAAGATGCATATCCGGACTCCAAGTATTGTGAGCGGCACATGCATAGAGGCCGCAACCGTTCAAGAAAGCCTGTGGAATCTCATTCTGCTTCGCAGTCCTTGTCAACTGCGATGTCACACATGGCTACTGGCAGCAGTAGCAGCAGTGGAATCTTCCAGAGCAGTGGCAGTGGAAGCTTCCAAAGTATGCCCTTATATTCGGTTGGTAATTCAGAGGATCTGTATTCTGGAAGTAGTGATACAAAGTTGCAGATTGAGTCTGCGTCATATGGGGTTGATAACAAAGACTATAGGTAATCTACGCTTGCTAACTTTCTTTGTTTCTTTTATGATGATTTCACTTATGAGCTAGTTGTAAGTTGTATCATTTTTCTACAAGGAAATGAATATTTTGTTTCCTAGCATGGTAATCTCTGAAATTGGAAGTGGGGGGTTGATATTTTAACTAGGGATCTTTGGTTGCTGAGGAGCAACTTGAATCAATATATTGCACTTTTGTGCTTTGGTGTTTCCTTAGTCCATACTGCAACGTGTAAGCCAAAGCATGGGCCTTTTGTCTGGGGTTGGGAGGGGAGAAGGGGTGCAAGACTGTCCCACTCTGCCATTATTTTATTTCCTCAGTCTACTATGTTGCTCTTAAAGGCTTTTTCAAAAGATTATTTATTGTTGCCCATGCAGATAAGCTATCAAAATGATAAATTTGAACTCAATGCAAATGTCGAACGTTTTTTTACCAAATTGATCTTTAGATTGAGTTAGATCCCTATTTTAGCTTTTGATATTTCTAAGATTATAATTTAGTATATAAGCATTTGTCTTGCTGTTTGATGGTAAAACCACAAGTAGAATTCCCTTGTGGCTGTAAGTACTTCCGTTAGGATTTGTTGTACTTCTGTCTATCAGAAAGTAGGATCTGTTTCTTTTATATGGAATTTATAGAAGTTGTACAACTCGGTTCTTGGCTCTATCAACATAAGAATTTTTAATAATTTTCTTGGCTCATATAATACAGGAAGAATGACTTTTTTGGAGTATTTACCTAAAGTGAAAGAGGGAGAGTTTTTCTTATGTTGCACAACTTCTCTTTTACATTTTCACGCATCTCTTAGTGCTGGTCTTCCCCAGAAAAACACAGCCGCGTTAAGATGAATTGAGCAGGTTATCCTTGGTATACTTTTGTTTGGTTCAAATCTGATAGATTCCTCTAGTAGTAAGTAGTGAAGTTCCCTGTTTGGCTGTACTTCCTGTAATTTGCATTTAGTAGCTTTTGCAACAGTAGTATTTTGGGAACATTGATGCCTGTAGCTCTGAAAGATGGGACATTCAAGTCTCACTAGGTGGCTTGACCAGAGTAACTGCCTTGATACAGGGCTTTGTTCCTTGTTTCAATTAAGAGAAGATCAGCAAACCTAAGAAGGAATGAAGCGGACTATGATGGTAAAAAATAGTCACAATAATGTCTATGTGCTCACAAGTTCTACTGGATGGGACACGTGAAACGAACTGTTTGTTTACTCATTTCCACATTACCGTGGAAGGGAGCATGGATAGAAATAGTTCGGTAGATAAATCTCATGTCTCATTGCGATATGCACTTTGAAGTTTTGAGGAGATGGTGCATCAAACTGTTCATTACTCTCTTTTAGTTTTGTTTCATGCAACTGAATTAAGCAAGTTGTTACATGATTGTAGGAGAGATAACTGTAGAGGTGCTATTCTGCAGGTATATCCATGG
Organism: Ophiorrhiza pumila; assembly: GCA_016586305.1. Taxonomy (NCBI): domain Eukaryota; kingdom Viridiplantae; phylum Streptophyta; class Magnoliopsida; order Gentianales; family Rubiaceae; genus Ophiorrhiza; species Ophiorrhiza pumila. The sequence goes on along the minus strand of BLIW01000008.1, from coordinate 31,878,102 downwards.
ACTAACTCCTGATTCAGATCAGCTCAATTTCTCTCCAGAAGCCTCAGGAAGTGTTGGAAATCTAGGGATGGGATCCAATGTGGGTAACTCGTGGCGATTACTACCATCCCAAGTTCAATCAAGCCCCTTGCTGAAATCAAAAAATGATTCGCACCTACTGGCCTGCTCCTCCTCTGATCTGCATATGGCTCATGTTTTTCATCCCATGATGGAAGCTAATTTGTCAAAACAGAGGCAGCAACATTGCTTCTTTAGCAGTGAAATTGGTTCGCCTGGTCCAGTAAAGCAGGAGCAGCATTCGATGCGTCCTTTCTTTGATGAGTGGCCTACAACTAAAGAATCATGGTCCAATCTGGATGATGGTGGATCAAACAAGAACACGTTTTCTACAACTCAGCTCTCAATCTCCATTCCAATGTCTCGTTCTGAGTTTTCAAGAGATTCACGTTCCCCAGATGGTGAGCAAAGTATCTTCTTGGGGTGCGATGTGTTGTCTTTCATTGCTTACTCCTTATAACATTCTACTAGACACTAATTGCTAGGCCTTTTACCATTTGCGTTGTTTGCAGATGCTTGAAGAGGTTGCCTGTCCGAATAACTCCAATCAACCGATGATGAATGTTTAATTTATCTACTGTGTACTCTTTGAGATCTTTACTTGGTTCAGGTTCATATGCCTTGGTGTTGCTTTGACTTCATGTCATCTCTGTGGTTGGTCCACCAACATTCTCTGGCAAGGAAAGTGGATTTGTTGTAAAATGTAATGCATGCACAAGTTTGCCAACAAGAATAAATGTGCTTTATGGCAGTCTTTTCTCAGAAACTATTCATGCTTTTAATTTCTGTTTTGCTGGTCTTTTCCGAAGTAATTTGCAGATAGTAAGTATGAAAATGCAGCAGATTTAATCAAAATTGTAGTAGGATATGCACAAAAAACAGTAATGCCGTCTTCAAAACTTTTGGAAACCAAACATTTCCCTTTTGGCAATGCCCGGTTGACACAGGCCAAATCACCAAAATGCAAGTAACAAAAAAAGAAAAAACTCCATGGGTTCTTGTTCACTTAACAAGATCCTTGCAGTTTCAAGAGATAGCATCGTGCTCATTCAAACACTTACTAAGGTATTGGCTGATTAATAAGTAATAACCATCAACATTATATCAAAACACGGTGTATTACAAGATTGTTAGTCATAAGAGGTACAAATGAATTCACAAACATACTAACAAATGACATGAAAAAAGAAAAGAAATAAATAGGCGTAAAGCTCTTGTGCAACAAAAATGTGAAAAATGCCTATAGAATGTTGTGCTCTAAATAAAACATTAACAAAACAGTGACTCTGATCCTCACAAAGCGTGGAATTCTGCAGGATCCTCCATATTGTCAATATTTCGAACCTGGTGCACATTTGGTGTCATTTCCAAATTCTGGACTGGTTAAAAGCAGATAGAATAGAACTCTGCAGTTAAATAACATATATCAAGTATGCCATGAATGTGCAAGAAATCTTGGAGAAGCATTCCCCATCACAGTCAACGACCTTGAATGCCAACAGCTTAAAAAGTTTTAGAACAGATATTATGCTGCATCTGATGACTAAACCTCCGTACCAACATTAAAAAGATAAATTGACAACAAACAATACTAAATTAAATTCGGAGTTAAAAAGTCCTAGACTACATGCATCTGGATCTTTGAACTGTCTCATGTTTAATCAGTCAGTGGATGTTTATTTATTCTAATTTTTCTGATATGCAAGATTTCTTATTAGAGCTCAAGCTAAATGGACTTTTGAGAAAGCTATAGGAAACAATTAATGTTCACCTTACATGGAATACAAGTGCATGTGATGAAACTGTTTTGGCAAGTATGCAGTAGAAGAGGATTCTCCGTTAGCTTACGATGCAATAATCACATATTATATAACAACTCAAGTTGACAAGAACAACATACCTTTGTGGGGATGAAATAAGTATCTAGTGATTCTTTCAAACTGATTCATCACAGGTTTAGTTCTGGAAATAAGTGCGGTTTTCATATGAGAAATATCCACCTTCTCTAAAGGATTTCTAATACCAAAGCTGGGAAACATTTCACTTCCTTTCCTATGCAAGACAGGGAAATTTTCCGTGAAGTTAAACCAATCACCCCCGGTATCATTTTTCATTCTGACCAAACTACGTGATTGAGCAACCTCCAATGCACCAGCTCTAGTGGCCACGAAAGCTACAAAAACAGTTTAAAGGATAGTAACTGAAGCATTCGACAATTTCTGAACTCTAAAAATCATAAACAACAATTAATCAGTGTGTTCTCAGTCATCAACCAACCAAAGACAATAGTAAATCATGAAATGCCCACTTAGCAAAGCTCCAGCTAGAAGAAACTTTATCATGCCAAATTACAAACTTAAGACATTAACAGAATTAGAGAGTGACAAAACAAAGCAGAAAGCCACTGTGTCCCGTTATCAAACTACAAGTTCTCAGTCACCTGTACTCATACCATCAGAATGAATTCAATCAAAGATTTACATGTACCCTCGAGATAAAGGGCTGCAATTGTATTCCACCAGTGGTATGTAAAGCTTCTCTAATAAAAGAATGGTTAAGGTACCATTGTAAGGAAGCATATAGACATAATTAGCCGGAAGACCAATGCCAAAACCAGCAAGAGTGATGCCAACACTAAATCCAACACCACAGCCAGCACCAACATAACCAACCACCTCAGGGCCAAAACCAGGTCCCCATCCAACACCACAACCAATGCCTATCCCCATACCCCAAAAGGCTCCTGATGTTGGATGCACTGGATTCCACCTCTCATATCTTCTAAACAATCCCTTAATGATCATTTCCAAATTCCACCTGTATGTAATCACAAGAAACTATCAAATACCACTACAAGAAACAGAAAAATATAATTTTTTTTGGCTGAAAATGAAAAACAGAATCATCTTTCAGAGCCAACAAGTAATTCAAAAACCCCAAAATCTTACAAACTAAAAATCATTAAACCCGAGTGAAAAACACATGCCAGTTCAAAAGGGTCTTAACTTACAAAAATCTTTAACAGTTTAAAATGATGGGATTTTGTCATTTTTAACTGTATTCTCAGTTGCCACTCAGTCACCAATCAAAATCTTGTATTTTTTCTTTCTTTTTGTCATTTTGCTTTCTTTTTGTCATTTTGCTTAACCTTAACAGTCTAACAGAATTATCTTTCAAAAGAAGTAATTCAAGAACGCCAAAATCTAAAAAATAAAAAAAAATAAAAAAAACACATACTGAGAGTGCAAAACACATACCAGCCCAAAAGGGTCTTAACTATTATTTCTAAAAATGATGGGATTTTATCATCGTAGCTGTTTTCTCAGTTCCCACTCACATCCCATCAAAATCTTCCCTCTGTTTTTTTTTTTTTTCATTTTTCTTCCTTTTTATCCTTATTTATTTTAGGTAAAGAAACACGTTGAACAGATTAAAAGACAAAATGCACTGTTGAATCAAAATGGCAAATTGAATAAAAAATAATTCAGAAATTACATTACCATTAAAGCGGGGTCAAAGAAGTTGGAAGACAATCAGCAGGCGCCAGTGTTTTGAAAATTGATATTAATAAAAGAATTCAAGAAGTTGAGCTAAAATTAAAAAAAAAAAATAAAAAATCAAGAAGCAGAGGAACCGGGGCAGTGTTTGAAATGACCCGACCCGATATGTCAGAGCTTAAAATTAGAGGCCGTAGCTTCATCCGGCTGGATATTGTTGGGCCCACTCCAATATTCCAACAAAATAATATCGAAATAAATGGATTAAAAAAATATATTAGAGATTTATGAGCCATAATTAATAGTACAATTTGTCACACAATTTTTTTTTTGCTGATATTAAAATTAGAGTTAATTTTCATTTAGTTATCTTTTGTTTAAAAAAACACAACTCTAATATCAATTAATATTTAGAAAGAAAAAAAATATATATATATATATTTAGAAAGAAAAGTTTATTTAATCCCTTGCAAATACTAAGAGGCGATATTAAAATTAGTGTTAATAAGCCGTTATAAACAGCTATTCTAGTTCGTCTAATTATAAACATTTTTGTCTTTCTATCCGTTCCAAATGATAAAGAATATCAATAAATTGCAGCCAATATAGAATTTGTGGATCACATTACAAAATCTTGTATATTAAAATTAGTCTTAATTTTCAATTGGTTGATACTATTTTCTTTTTTTTTTAAGAAAAAAGGACTATAAAATTAGAGAGGAAAGAGCATTTAATCCTTTGCAAATATAAGAGGTTGATACATGTTTTTTTACTAAGTTTTTTTAATGGGAAATAATTCTGTCCCTAAAGAAAAAAAAACCCAAAATTTTGCTAATAATTCGCACAAGAGAAAGACGTTAAAATGGTTGAACATGCATACAAAACTTCTACCTGCATAAATGCTAGGAGTAGAAAATAGGAAAATGGTAACTCAAATTAAGAAGGAAACCGAGAGATTTGAAAAAGAATTAGAAAGAAACAATATACGAAATGTACCATACATTTAAGTACAAATAAAAATACTGTGTATAGATAAAATATGAACTTATGATCTATATTGTCGACTCCACTCAATTTTAGTTTGTTGTTTAATGATGACTATTAAAGTGGATTTGGAGTATAATCATCTTGGTTCAACAGATGAAACAGTTATGCCATTAACTGAAAATAATGTAGGAGCATTGCTTGATGTTGATGAGGTTTCCATTTCAACTTTGTTAGCACTAGTAAACGCAGGTTGTTTTGGTGTAGGAAGAGCTTCATATTCATTGCCAAGCATTGAGACAACATTTGACATGTTCGGACGATGGTTTGGATTTTCTTCAACACACAAAAGTCCAATGGTAATGAATCTTAACACAGCAAGATTTGGAGGACGATCCAGCGATGGATCCATTAATTCCAGTGCTCGACTTGAAATCCATAATGCCCAAGCCTGTAGTGATTATCATGAATAACAATATTCTCAAGAACATGCATGTTCCCAGTTCCAATTTCCAGTACTAGAGAAGGAAAATAATATGTCTGAGTTGTTAACTTACACGTCCAAGAAGATTAGGAGAATCCCTGTTGTAAAATCCAGTGTTCTTCTTGCCACTCACAATCTCAAGCATCAATACGCCAAAGCTAAACACGTCCGATTTGATGGATGAAAGTCCTGCCAGTGCATACTCAGGTGCCATGTATCCGCTAAAATAGTGTCATATATACAGAAGAAATTCTTGAGTTAGTCAAGAATGTACGTTAAACAAAAATGGTGGATGGTGCAGTAGTAGTGAAGGTTTTTTGTCGTTTTTTACTTACTAAGTTCCAACAATTCTGTTTGTGTTTGCTTCTGAATTGTTGCCACGAAATATCCTTGCCATGCCAAAATCTGATATTTTGGGGTTCATTTCACTGTCTAAAAGGATATTACTAGCCTTAAGATCTCGATGGACGATGCGCAAATTTGAATACTGATGCAGGTACAGGAGGCCTTGAGCAATCCCTTCAATGATGCTCACACGAGTTCCCCAATCTAGTGTCACTTGTTTCTTCGGTTCTGCATGCATTTTTTTTTTCTGTTAATATATAATGCCAGAGAATAAAAATTCTATCTGTAAGTAGGCAATTTTAAGCCTGGAAAAAGGAAAAAAGTTGCGACAGTTTGGTAGTCAGCGTAAACATTTTGCCGAGCCCTATGATATGGATCACATTAAAATCGTATATTGAGTATAGTGGCAAAATGTGATCCATCTAACCGACCCAGTGGGATAAAGACTTAGATGTTGTATATAATTAATATCAGAATGAAGTGTATTAATATAGAGGAACAATAAGGGTATGATAAAGTGAAGAAGACTAACCAAATAGGAAAAAATCTAGACTTTTATTTGGCATGTACTCATAGATCAATATGTTTTCATCATTCTCAGTGCAACAGCCCAAAAGTCGAACAAGATTCCTATGCTGCAGTTTTGCTATCAACAAAATTTCATTCCTGAATTCCTCAACCCCTTGACCAGATTTTCTTGAAAGCCTCTTCACTGCTATCCCCTGTCCCTTAAGTGATTCACCCTATTTACCAAGAGGAGAAACAAAAGAAATTAAAAGAGTTGAGCTCCTGTTATAGATGGCCTTAAATAATAGGAGCATTAATTTGATCTTACCTTGTAGACTGGTCCAAATCCTCCCTCCCCAAGCTTGTTGCCATCTGAGAAGTTGTTTGTGGCAGCTGAGACACTAGCATAGCTGAACAATGGAAGATCAAAATCATTCTGGCTTGCATTCCTCCCATTGTTCACATTCTTTATTTGATTATGTTCTATGTTGTTTCTGAAACTAAAATCAAATGATAATAAATCCTGTCCTGTGTCTTTGTTCCCACGGCCTGTTGATCATAGAAAAGAGAGTCAGAGATGCTGAATGTGGCACGCCCCACGGTGTCCTTTTGGTTGGTTATCTAATTTTTAAAATCAAAGTAAAATCCTATTAAGTGATTAGTGAAGTAAAATCCTATTAAGTGATTAGTGAACTGTAAGGAATAAGTGGTTGTACACGTGTTAAAATCTGAAAAGTGTTACAGGAAATGTTACACAAAAGTCGTACAGACGATCTTGTGGCAGTTTATATCCTGAAACTTATTTTTGGACTTCATATGTGATTGAGATACATGATTTTTTGTCTGTTTACCTTTCTGCTTGAGCTTCCTTATGCCTAAACATATTAGTCCTCCTAAGACAGATCCTGCCACTGCAACCACCACTGATATAATCACCACCAATCTCTTTTTATTCCCTGGAATTTTTCATTACAGTCACAATTGAGCTAGATTTCTTGCCAAAAGCAATAAACCACCAAATGCAAACTTTTATTTTCTTCAGAAGCTACTTTTGCCACATTGAGAACACAAACCTGATGCATCTTGAAGCTCAGAAATCGCTACTTTCACATACAAACTTTGTCTTTCATTAGTAGCATCAGAAGCCTCTTTTAAATTCAATAGAGGTCCACTCCATACGGAGCAACCATTGTCATCATCCAAGGCATAAGCAGTACAAAAGCAATTCTCCAAGCAAGCTGATTTGCATCCTTCAGCATTTGGAACAGGATGTGGTTTTGAGTTACTTGGCAATTTCAAATTTGAAATATGTAAGAATCCATCTTTCTTCCCTTTTGATGTACTACCGTTTTCACACTCCAGAGGAGCTCTTCTTTCACAACCGGGCATCCCATCATTTATCCTCTCATTTTCAATCGAAAACGAAACAAAACCTTGCAAACATGTGCAAGCCTGTGGGGTTTTATCACTGTAGACACCAAATTCGCCACAAAACGCGTAAACATCAGATTGTTCCCTGGGTTGAGAAAAGAATTCAGTCCAGGTTCTGTTGCTTCGCAAAGTTGTAAATTGCTTGAACTCGCCAGATGAATCCATCACTAGTCTTGAGAATATAAGTTCATTATTTAGAGAATAAGTAAAATAAGTTTCATTTGGGTTCGAGACAAGACGGAATATAGCTATATAGCTCATTTCAGGAACTGATCCAAATATTTCACCAGTCCAGAATCCAGTATTCCAGTACCTTACAGACTTGTTCCACTCCAGGTTGAGCTGACTGCCTGATGTATCTGTGTGTATCACAGCTGAGAACACCCCAGGTGAAGGATCTTCTGAATTTTTCCATGAAATAAGACGTTGAGTTTCCATATCCAAAGAAGGAGCAAGCATCTTGAACCTCAATTTGGCTCCAGGCAGCCAAGTGTCAGTAGGATGATCAAAACTTTGCCAGAATATTGAAACTTGATTTAAACTTTCCCTGAGTACAAAATTTCCGTTATCAAGAAGCACCGCTTCAACAGAACTTGGTTGTGGCGATGGCGGCATCGAATTCGTTGACCATACAATTCCAAACTCATTAAGCAATACTAAATTACCACCAGCAGATATTTCAAGTTTTGAACTACTCCTGGATGTGTTAGATATAGGTTTTTCTCTATTTGCTACCCAGACTATAGTCTTTTCTGGAAAATCTTTGTACCAAATGCCTAAATAGACATTAATGTTAGACTTACCTTTTGAAAAGAATCCCAACTCAAATGTTCCATCTTGAGATACAAGGGTTTGTGTTCCTGAAAGAGTCTGGCTTGTTGAAAGTGTTGCATCACCAATGGCAATGGACAAACAAAATTTACCAGTGAGGAATACAAGCAAATAAATATATAAATAATACCATGAGGTTACAAATGCTTCTCTACCGCAATTAGGCCTGGTTTGTATCATTCTGTACTGTAATTTCTGGATATCAAACTCACTGCATAAATGATACAATGGAAGATTAAGAAAAGACGTGCAAAATTAAATTTTGACATGGTAATTCCATTGACTCCAAGTCAAGTATAGTTATGTTTCTCCATTTTGAACTTTCAATTCAAAGTTTTCATACATGGGAATGAATGATATTGAGCCAACTGGATGAATGGAAACCTGGAACCTCCAGGCCCCATCAAGAAAATTCAATCCCAAACGAAAAATCTTTGGATTAGTCAATTTATGCAGCAAAAGAAGAGCACAAGTTATAATATTATTCTAAGTTAGACCAAACTGCCCCATTAGGCACTTAAGTCTACGTTTGGACAAGCTATTTTTGTATTATATCATAAAAAAAAATTTATTGGGATTTGTTATGAGAAAAGAATATTTTGACGGTGTTTGGAATGAATAATTATATTTTGTTGGGATTTGTATTGAAGATTTTTTTATTAATAAAAGTTTGAAATTTAAATTTGAATTAGTATTTTATTAGTTTATTTTAGTGGGAAGTGTGTTAGGATTTATTATTAAAATTTAAAATTCAAATTCAAATTTAATATTTTATTTATAAAAATTACTGTAGCAAAAATAATTACTTTAGTATTGTTTTGTGTTTTAAAAATTTTGATGAAAAATTGGAACAAAACAAATACCTCATTTTGCAATTGTGAAATAAATCCCTAATTTTGATTAAGGACTGCAAAATTAAGATGAAGATTGATTAAGCTGATTAAGGGATCAAACACGTAAATCTACTTAGATGAAATAGTGATCATTTCACCCATGACGTAACTCCTTTTCGAAAGCACAATCTGGGCAAAGATAAAAATTGCAAGCTGCACATTCAAACGCCATTTTCCAATCCAAAATCTTACCACAATACCAACAAAACGATTTGTACTCTGCCTCCACAACATGTTTAAGAGGGTGATGGTGATTGTCCACAAACAGTGTGCGCCCGAATTTCACATTTCTGAACAAACGAACCTCCCGAATGCACCAAACATGACACGAATAATCGCATTCCTTGCAATGATACATCCACTCATTGGGATTCATTTGCAGCTCACAAATCACGCAATAAAATTCATGTGGATGCTCATAATAAGGTGGATATATTAAGATGAGCTGGTGATGGACATCGCAGCTGAGCTTGGCTGAAGGCGGCAGTAATGCGCAAGCATTGCATCTAGCGTCATTTGAATCTTCAGCTAGAGTGGTGAGGAGGTGCTTATGATGAGCAGTGTGGGCAACAGTTTTTGTCGAGGCAGCACTTGACGCAAACACGTTACTCACAAGGTTCGCATTTGTAGAAGAGGCCGTTACAAATCCTCTTACAAACATTGCATTTGAATCCACCAACAGAGTTTATTCCCCTCTCAAGAAGGATTGGGTGGTCGGGATGGTTCAGAATTTGTATCTCAATAGGAAATATAAAACAAGTGGCATGAACAAAATTACTGCAATCCTCCTCACAACCATAATAAGGAGCAGAGTTAGAGATTGGGTCGATGCAGAAGTCAAAATTACTACTTTGGTTTGTACTTTGTTTGACAGAGTAAGCGGATGCTCGTGAGCCGAACATGATATAACTGCTTCTTCAAGCTCATTACATTGAGAAGAGAACGGACGATCAGTTCTTGAGCTGCATCAGCTGACGGTAGTTTCATCAAATTTTCTTCTTCATTCTTGCAAACTCTGAAAGGACATATATGTAGTGATTTCAATATGGCATTACATATTGCCATCAAATTCCAATAAACTTGTTAATTCAGAGGAGTCCCAATCGATATGAAAAGTACCAGAAAGAAGAAAAAAAGAAACAAACAAAAAAAAACTTACGAATCATTTCCTTCTTCACATGGCTGATTGGTACTATCGTCAGAAATCATGACGACACAATCAATATGGACAAAGTATCTGTCATGCCCCAATCTGACGTGGCACGGCCACACGCTTGTAATCAAGTCCTCAAGTGTGCGAAGCCTCATTTGCAAATTAGATTTAGTATCCCCAAGTCCTTTGATTGGACTTAACATTACATAACATTCAATAAAATCAATAATCTAGTATCCTTTAAATAAACATCACATTTGGCCACTAACGTAAGATTTAAAACCTTGGAAAACAATCAAAATCTGAAAATTTCAAAGTTGCTGAAAAGTCTCTCCACGTCGCGACGTGGAGGCTTCTACGTCGCGACGTCGGTGCACGTCGCGACGTGGAAGGGGTCGCACGTCGCGACGTGGGCAAAATTGTTCACTGCCCATTTTTCCTCTTCTGGACGTCGCGACGTCGAGGGTCGCACGTCGCGACGTGGTGAAATTCATCACTGCCAACTTTTCTCCCTCTGGACGTCGCGACGTCGGGCCATTTTTTCTTAAAAATCGATTTTTCATTATTTTCTCCTTCCAACACAATACTATTTCAACACAATATCAATTCTATACAACAAAACTGCATATACATCATTCCAATCTCCCAAACCATTCATTTCGACTCGTTTCACAACATCACACTTCATTAACAACGTTATACCACAAATCTCTTATTATAATCAAAAGATTGAACAACATACTCTAACGTTAACAATTCCATCATACCTTTTGACATCAAAAGCAACATATCACTATACATATTAACATCAAATCTCATGTACACACATCATTCTTTCCAAAATAGTTCTATACAATTTCCTATGATCTATACAAAACCATAAGTCTACAAAATAGCTTTCCCTACTTGTTATCCACAAAATCTTCACAGGAAATCTTAAACTTTGCAAAAATGACAATAATAGTGGTATGAGCAAACACTATGCTCAGTAAGTGATATTGATATTCCTTTATCGGCTGAGCATGTTACATACATACTATACTTTCACAAAAGCATTTCAACACATGAAACCCACATTTGGAAACATTTCCAAAATCACACACACACATATATATATAATAGCGAGTGGCACAATACTTTATCAAATGACATTTACAAATACTTTGTGTACTTGACACTTAGCTCAAGAATGGTTCAAGTTACTCTCGGTACACTGGATCCAGTTCCTGACTGTTACTCCCGTCAGGTAGGCCAAATGACAAATGAGTTTCTAGCTATTTTATCCCGCTAGATGGGCCAAATGACAAATGAATTGGAACATGTTCCTACCAATCATCCCAAGAAACATTCAAGAGCTCATATATTTCAAATTCATTTAAACATTTCATCAAATACTTTGTTTTCACAAAAGCCACTTCATACATTTTCACATAGTCATCAAAATCATAAACTAGTACATGCTCAATCCATTTTCATATATCACAACATACAATTTCTCAAATAAGTTTTCATCAAAAGCATATTAAACATAAAGAAATATCAAACCAGTTACTTTAAGTCAAAATCCAAGATAGCCCTTGATGCTAAGGTTTCACCACTTCTTTACTCACTTTCCTAGCATAACAAGATTCAAACCTCTTACTAATCCAAAATACCAAATAAAAACCTTTCTATGAACAAATAGGCCTAATGGTTTCCTTACCTCAAAATGATTGAAAATGGAGGGAGAATTGTTTACTTGTTCTTCTTTAATCCACCCTTGGTTCTTGCCCTAGTTGAAAAGAGGAAGAAATGGAGTGAATTTGGGGAAGAAGAATAAGAGCTTAATCTTGAACAATAATGGGTCTTAAAGATCAAACTTGACAAAATTGCTAAGAAGTCACTCTAGTTTTCCTTATTCATTAATTAGCCCTTAATTTGGGTCATGTGTATTATAGTATCTGCACGGCCCACAATAATATACCCAATAATTGAGTGGTATCTTTAGACGGCATACAGGGCATTATTGTGGAAAACTACGATAGTCAATAGTGGTTGGGAATAGAATAAGCTAGCGAGAGTGAGTGATTGTGATGCTTGGGGTTTATGATTTCTGGGAGTAACGCACATGTCTTGTGAATCCAAAAGTCACAACTACTGCATATGTAGGATGAATCTTCTTCAGTGGTACCACACCCATTACAGTGGAAAGTAACCGGCCTCTGTAGAAGAATCAGCGGATGCTGGTGGTGACTTTTTGTGCTTGAGTATTCTCTCATCTTCTAGAATGGCACATGACACTTCTAGATCGAATTGGCACAAGGAACAATTGTAGGTAAAGTAAGCCCAGTTATTCTTGCCACATCCATTACAACTACATTTGCGACGAGGAGAATAAGTTGGATTGTTACGGAGGAGTAATGGATGTTGGGAATGCAAAGGATGCGTAATCTGCGGAGGCAGTTCTGCACATCTTTTGTGAAGAAAGTAATTACAGGGTAAACAAGTGTACGCTGCTTCAAACTCCATGATCTGCTTTTGACACCCATAACAGATTACTCTACTCATCTTTTCCACTTGGGTGGGGGGGATCAGAGACAGAGGGTGCTCCTCATGGCTGAAATGCTTCAGCTCCTTATTCAATTCTTCCATTGACATGATCTTTGATTAATTAATTAATTAGAAATATTAATGGATCTTGTATTTGATGGAACTAATTTCTTCAAAGATGGATGATATATATGCATAAAACTAATAGTAATTAACTTGGTTAGACAAAGCAAGAAGAGTCTAAAAAATAAAGTATATATATCTTAACACCAAAATTATTAATCCAATTCTAGTCATCGATCCATCCATACAAGTAAACACATGAACAATTATAATTTAAGATCTAAAACTAGAATGATTCAAGATTTGACTCTAATTACAACACTTGCTTAATTAATATGCATATCATAATCAGCTAAAATGCTTCTTACCACTAAGTAGTAATAAACAACATGAAAGAAATCACAATGTTATATAACAACTATGACGTAGAGGATAATTAATATTCGTAGCTTTATTGGAACTTTTCAAATTTGCCCTTGTATAAAAGATTTCACGCAAACATTTTTGTTTTTGTTTTTTTTTTCTTTTATTTGCCGAGCAATAGTAATTTTATTGAAATGGAAGAAAAATTTGAATACATTAACAAAATTTCACTACAAAGTAATTAAAAAAAAATCATTACTTAGTTTTTTTTATAATTTACATGAACTTGCATTGGATCCATTCCCATTCAAGCATTAATAACTTTCACTTTTTTCTTGTTTTTAGAATATCATTTTAAGATAAAAGATAGTATTACACGAACAGACAATAATGATTGACAAAATTAATTTCACTAGTATTAAGCAAAATAAACTATTATTTGCTGTTATAATATTAAATTATGCTTAATTAATAGTTGTTTTTTTAACAGCTCTTGTTTCTTAATTAGTTCTGATATGGATTAGGAAATTTCTTCCTTAATAAATAGAGTAATAATAGACAGTAAAAATATATATAAAAGGATAAATAAATCTCTATAATTTATACCGATAATTATTAAAAATTACATTAAGAACTATATTATGTAACATCATATTTGCACAGTTTTAACATTAATTGAGATAGCACCTCCTCTGCCATCATAAACTTTAGTCTACCATTAATTATTAATATCATAAATACTATTAAAATAAAATTTACAATTATTAAACCCCAATCTAGATATGATTGAACCCTACACCATGATTTTAATACTAGTTTGAGTGAAATCAAATCATTAAAACGACATAGTAGGGTTCACTCAAATTTGGGGTTAGAGCTTAATAATTGTATGTTTGATTTTGGTGATATATATATATATATATATATATATTTAGTTACTAGTTTGTGATTTTGGTGATATTTTGGTTTGTGATTTTCGTGATATTTTAATTTTGTTTTACAATGAACAAAATGAAGGTCTGAGTTAATTATATTATATAGGTGGGATGTATGATTATTAGGGTGAGAAAAAAAAAAGCTTATATGTTAATCAATGATTGGATGTCTGATAAAAGGTTTATTATGATGATCCTCATAAACTTTAAACTGTTTGTTTATACCAGTTAATACAAATTCTCTTTCCTATTGTATGTCAATTAGCGCTCCACATCATTGGAGTTCCCAAACTGCATAAAAATTTCCGTACTCTCCATCATTACTCATAAATATATATTGCTTTTGTTTTATCAAATTGGTATGAGAGATTTTGATTTCGAATATTTGTTGTGTATCATTTTTGCGTTGTCATGGATGTTTGGAATCGCTAAAATTTGAGTAATTGCAAAACACCGCTCTGAACTATATTTGGGTTTTAATTTACTCCCTAAACTTTTAATTTCGTTATTTTACCTTCTTAACATATTATTTTAATTTTGCAAAATACAATAATTCCTTACTGCCCAAAAAAATAAATATTTTAAACTAGTGTGCCGTTATTATTCATTTTGTATTTTTTAAATACTTTACAAGAAATTTTCTATCTAGATCGAATATTTCATTTTTCATCACATCTTTTTCTTGTTCAAAGTCGTGATAATTTTGATAGCCACGTCTTCATTTTTAACTCAAAGGTTTTTAAAATGATTCATTATTACAACACCCCTAAATTAAGCCCATTCGATGGAGAAGTCAATTGCGTGATATTAAATTAGGGTTAATTGCTAAATACCCCCATGTGGTTTATCGAAGTTGCTGGTTACCTCTCTGTGGTTTATAAATCTGTATTTTTCTCCTTATGGTTTGGTTTTTTTTGCAAAATTGACAGATTTAACAAAACTAACGGACAGATTTAACAAAACTAACGGATCTGAATAAAAAATGCTATAACAAAACGAATATTTAATTATTAATTTATATATTATATATAAAAGGATAAACATAGCATTGAATTGTTGTGTTAAGTACATCAGATTCTTCAATCAACCGAGTTCTTTATTGCAAAACACAATCTTCCTCCTTTTGACCAATTTCTTTCTTCCTTAACCAATTTCTTATATGCCAACATATTTGAGTAGTGAAAGCATGAGTTCGTCATGTAATAGAGGTAAAGGCACATCACATCTGCGATTAATTTTGTTAAATTCGTCAATTTTGCAAAAAAAAGAAACTATAGGGAGAAAAATGCAGATTTGTAAACCACAGGGAGGTAATCAGCAATTTCGATAAACCACGGGGAGGTATTTAGCAATTAACCCTATTAAATTTCCTCTCTATTTAAATTATAAAAGCGTTACTTCTACATAGGACCCACAATCACGCCTTCAAGTGGAAAATGCATTACAGTCATGTCAATAAGAATCACAATTACGACGTCGTTTCTTTTGTAGCATAGTCTTAACAATTTTCAAATTTCCGAATTCCCGCCACTATAAATAGACCCCCAAATCAAAACCTTTCTCAACACATTTCCCCAAAATTGATTCTCACAGAGAAAGTGTTTTTGTGAGTGAGATGAGGAAGCGTTCGACAAAGAGGAAAACTATAGATCCAGATCTACTGGTTTCTCCGTTGCTGGCGACGACGCCGACGCCAGGAAGCCCCATCAAATCGGGAAGTGAGTCGCCGAAGGAATTCGAGTTCAATTTCAACACAACGAAGCTCACGTCATCATCGTCGAAGAAGAACAACAACTGCAGCGGCGACGGAGGAGGTGCACCGGCGTCGATCTTCATGAAACGTTCCGGAGGATCCTCGTCATCATCGCCTCTCAAAGGCATCAGCTCGATTTCGGATCTGAAGGAGTTGGCTGCATCTCGAATGGAATCGATCAAACGCCAGCTGGAGCGATCGCACTCGGAAATTATTAAGGATTCTGATGCTTCGCAATCTCGTCTCCAGAAAAGATTCAAGGTCTCATCTTCACATAAACACCCCCTACTCCTACATTTACACGTTCGTCTGCATAATTATGAACTTAATTTTTCTGATTTCTCCATATTAGGTCTAACTTCGAATGTCAAAGTGATTTATACCTTAATGACCTGCTTGTGATGGTACAATTGATATGATTTTGAAAGATATTCGGCGTTCTGAAATCTCCTTGTGTTTATCGATACAATTTTTAGCACAACGGCTGAATAATTTTTTTTTATCTGTTGAATTTGCGATGCTGTTTTGTTTCCAGATTATGATGCTTTAACGGACACTAGTTTTTGTGTGAATTAAACTACAAGGATCAGAGAATGAGAGAATGTATTTATTTTGGCTTGTTAAATTATATTATACTGTATATTGACCTATGGATTATGATTGAATTCTCAAACAGGGAAATATAGATATTAATACTTACACATTGCTTTCTGTATCATAGAATGAGATAGAATTTAAATTTACAGTTCCGACTTCCTATAGATGTAGAAATGTTTTTTTCTTATATAATTTTTTTTAACTTGTGGATTCATATGTATACAGTATGCAAAATTTACAAATGAATGTGCTTTGGTTGGTCTGTGTAAGGTTTCTTGATTGTTGTTTGTCTTGTTATGTACACCATTGACTTGTTTAAAAGGAAGTATGAAATTTTCCTGTTATTCTCATGTGCCATTGTTTTCCAATCTTGTAATAATTATACTTGATGAGCAGTTGTTGCCATCAATTATTATTTTTGGAGTTGCTGTTTGCAACTTGCTCTGAACAAGGATGAGATTGTGGACAACTTATTTCTGCAATCATAGAACTAAGATTATTCTAAAGGCAGTTAAGAAACATCATAATCATGCTTTTAGACTTTCTTATGCTAGTGGTGACTGTTATATCATGCGAGAGAATTGGAACAAATGCCTTTTAGTTGTTGGATCCAATAAACCTGCATTTAATTAATAAAGGAATCAATGCACAGCCATACAATTGTGTACTATGCATAGAAGACATCAGATATAAATGACTAGTATAATGGTTACTTTGCTTGCAAATCACGTCTTGTCAATTCACTTAAAAAGTTGGTGAATATCCTACATACCTACATTTAGATTGAGAAATATATGTACTGTGAAGTGATTGGATTATATCCTGTAATGTGACTATAATGAAGAAATATTTACTCCCTCGGAAGTGAGGACATTCTTTTATTTTCGGAGGCGATATTTCTGCTCTTGTTTCATTCTTTTTATCCAATATGATCTGATAATAAGGCATTGGTCTAAGGAGAAGAATTTCAGCTGTAAGCACAAGGTTCTGGCTCCACAGTCTCAAGTCCAAACTTCAGCACAGCACTACCATTTCTCTAGGAATTTGCACGATTTATTGCTTCATCTTGAGAAAATGACTTTTTATTGACTTCCACTTCAAGGGATTAAAGACAAACAGTTTAAAGTGTAGAGTCTATCGAGGACTTAATTGCATTGTGTTTTCGAAAAACTTACACAAACGAATATAGAATGTGGGTATATATTTCTTTTCTTTTCCTCCAATATCTAGTTTTTGTTTAGATTTCAAGGGCACTTGATCTTTCCTGCCCCTAGGTAGTGGCTAAATAGTAGATACTTTACTTGAAAATAGGTGATGCTGTAAAAATATGAGAATATTACAGATCTTTGAAAAGAATCCGTTTCTGAATGCAATTGCCTTCCCTTCGTTTTGAGCCACAATGGCAGATTCAAACTCAAAGATGCCAACAAGTGCTGGACGAAGAAGAGAAAGAACACAAAAAGCTATATGATCATATTGCTGAAAGTCAGGAAGCAATGAAGGTAGGATTGTTAGACTTTCATAAGCACCAATATTTCATCTGACATTGTTTTCTAAATCTGCCATCTCAACTTGATGGAATTTTCAGGCTTCATTCACTGAATTCATGGCGGAAGCACAGGCCAGTGCATCACGTTGTAAGTTTTCCTTTTTCCGAATGCATGTATTTGCTTGAGTTATTGCAAAATTTCTACAGAGTGATTAGATGGGCTGTTATTCACCATGGCTTGTCCAGATCAAGATACAAGCTTGTGTAAAGTTTTAGATACCATCCATATGTCTATCTTGGATGACATATTTCTTGCAGACTGTTTTTCCTTTCTTAATAAAGTGAATCTTTTCTTGGTGCGTTGGAATTCGCAGTGTGCAAAACATCCATTCCTGAAATTTCACAGTCCTTTGAGAAATCCATCAATTTTCTGAGTAGCCGTTATGGGATTTCCTCAACTTCAACTTGATAGAAAGACAGATTCTAGGTTAGTGCGTTTCTGAAACTTAATTTTGCTACTGTAAGTCAAACTGATGCCAGTCTGCTTCTGGAAGTATCAGCGCAAATTGAACAGTGCATTTCTTTGTTGATAGTCCTCTAGTCTTAGATATATAAACTTGGACTCAGAGTTAATCTTTCTAGAGAGTGGCCATTAATAATTTTTCATTTAAAGAACATGATACGAAATGAATTGGTTGCATGAATGAAAATTAAGACGAATCCATAATAAAAATGTACATATCTGTTCATCTTTGTTCTGCAGAGTGTCCAAAGCACATGTCAGTTGTGATTTCTGTGACAATTAAAAGGGATATGTCTACAGCTAAAATACTTTCTATTACTCTCAAACCAGTCGGATTGTTTCTGTTAAGTTTTGTAATTGTTCATAAAACCCACAGGAAATAAGTAGAAATAAGTAAAAATAAGTAAATAGGTGCTTGATAGGGCTTACTAGAATATAGGAGATATTTACTCGCATCCTTGTAACTTTGTTTTTTGAAGTACATCTTGTTTTGACTTTAGGAAGAAAATAAGAATTCTTAGAACATTCTGGACATGAATAAAAATTTCAATACCGAAATTTGTCGCTATTTATATGATCCCATATTTCACTTACCAGGATAGTAACCAACACTTCTAGGTATACATTTTGGTGACACTAGAGAAAGCTCTGAAAATTTTGACTCGATAATTGATGTAATGATTGAATTAGCACAGAAACATTTCAATTCGTCTTGACTGAAAGCATTAAGATAACTGTAACTCTATGCCAATGAGATTGGGTGAACTTCTAATGTCATCTGAAGATTTGCTAAGAAATCTAGATATTGATAAATAATACTAGCATTTTGACTTTCAGAATTGACAGTCATGAACTCCTTTGAGTTAAAAAGGTGAGCCTTTTACATTCCTATTCTATGCATTGAAATCTTGCATTCATTAAATTCCACTATCATTTTTCTTTCTGCCTGCTTTTCATGGGAAACAAGATTTCCAATGTTTTCTCGATACTGTGCACAGTCCTCCCCATCTATGCATTAAGCAATAGGAGCACTCAGAATTTACTTATTTTGTTTTTTTGCGCATTGGGAACGTTTTGTTTGTTTATTGATTGGAGTGTGCAGAAGTAATATTGGTTGCATATGGAAAGTCCAATAACTATTATTATTATTTTTGTTAGCAGTGAGATTGCACGATGATACTAAAAGAAGCTGCTGGAGCCAGTGTTTTTAGTGTAAATGGATTTCTTTCTTAGCTTGTAAATTGTTAAAAGGGTTTGATGACTTTGCTCTAAATGAACCGTTGCTCATATATACTGAATAGATGTTGGATAAGGATATTTTAGTAACTTCACTTTCTGTTTGAGTTATAGAAGAACATTATGAATCAGATAAGCTTTTCCTATCCAACCAATTCAAACTTGTAAATGTAAACTGGAAGCGCTGCAAAGAGAGTAATGGAAACCTTTTCCTATTCAAGACCAAAACCCTTAACTTTACCCTCCCAGACTTCAAACTACTCAGTTCAAATTCCAATCTTTACACCAAATTATAGAAACCAATATCCTTCACTTCAATTCACTTCACTCTCTGCAACTTTGAATACCCCAAAAGGCTTTGGACCTTCACCAAAGAAAGCCAAAAAAACAAAAAAAACAAACAAAGACAATGATGAGGATGAAGATGAAGATGAGGAGGAAGATAGAGAAGAAGGTGTTATACCAGAGATAGTGACCAATAGAATGATGAGCAGAATGGGAGTTTCAGTAGGCATCCCTTTGTTTATAGGGCTATTGTTCTTTCCATTCTTCTATTACCTCAAAGTTGGATTGAAGATAGATGTTCCTACTTGGATACCTTTCATAGTGTCATTTATCTTTTTTGGGACAGCCCTTTTGGGGGTTAGTTATGGAATTGTGTCTTCAAGTTGGGATCCCATGAGAGAAGGGTCTCTATTGGGTTGGAATGAAGCTCAGAAGAATTGGCCTGTTTTCTGGCAATCAATTTGGGGAGTTGGATCAAAGAAGAAGTAATCATGATAAACTTGCTCTTACACTCTCCACATTTCTGCCATTTCTTTCCCAAATCTTTTACTTAGCTTTGATGTACTATTCGTTTACATCGGTTAAAAGAATTAGTATCTCCTTAAAAGTGATTTTTATTTGCCTATCCGTTAAATTAGTTTCTTTGAATAATCTATCATTTTTATGGTGTTTCTTCAATATAATGGTTCGATTTTATGTTTGATGAGACCTCGTTCTATCTGCTATATGAATTGGGTTTAAGAATTCTAGCCCAAAAAATTTCTGGACATGTAACAAATGTGCAGGTCACCTTATGTTTGGATCTGGCAGGGTTTAATAATGAGGAAAACATATGAGAAGTTTCTTGAGTTCACTCCTAGGTAACAGCCCAATAAAAGTTCTGTTAATAATCCACTAACAGCCTTGCCTACTAACCAGAAAAATTAATGAGTAACGAATGAAATGGAACCCAAGATGAACAAATAATATACACCTTCTATTTCTAACTTATCAAATATAGTCGAAAATTTATGTGAAATCGATTCATATGTGAGATGTGTTTCATATATAAAACGGGTAATTAATAATCATTAAAATTGTAATTTTAATATCCAACTACTTTTATTATTCGTTGCAATTATGATTAGCTCTTGTTTTATATATGAATTCACTTCACATGAGACTAAATGATAAATATATAAGACTTTGATTAAAAAAGAAAAGAAAAAACTTTGATAAGTTTTCATATATGATCTCATATTTGCATAAAATAAGGATTATAAAATAATCAATCGTGAAACGTGTGACAAAATTTTACGTTAATTGTTAGCCTACAAGAACCCTAGAACCTACCTTATTTTTTTCGAATTTGGAACTAATTACTTATACGTGGACAGACTGTATATAAGTAGGGCTGAGAACGAACACGAATGTTCACGAACAAGCTCGGGCTCGACTCAAAAAAAGCTCGGCTCGAGCTCATTCATTTAATAAATGAACGAACACGAACAAAATTTTAGGCTTGATTAATAAATGAACAATAAATGAACACATGTGTGAAAGCTCGTTTACGTTCATGAACAGCTCGTTAAAAAGCTCGTTCATAACTCGGTTAAAGCTAGTTAAAAGCTCGGTTAAAATATTAATTATATAATATATATTGAACTTATACACGAAATAAAACTATTAAACAATAGAAATATATAATTGAGTTTATATATATATATATATTTATTGACACATAAATCACACTATACGGTGGTGAGAACGAACATAAACCTTTATGAACAAGACCAAGATCGGTTCGGTTAAAGTTCCACTGAATCTCGTCTACTTAATAAACAAGTGAACACAAACAAAACTTTACGTTGGGTTAATAAATGAATAATAAATCAACAAGTAAGTGAAAGATTCGTTTAGGTTGGTCAACAACTTGTTAAGAATTTAATTAAAATATAAATTATACAATATAAATAATATATAACCTAAGTAAAACTCTTAAATAATAGAACAAATCGATTTTTTTATACATATAAGCATACAAATCATTATATATGAGTTTGAATTAAATTTGTACATTTACGTAAAGAGACAAAATATATTAATTTAACTAAATTATGCATTTTTATTCAAGTCGGGAAGTGTTCACGAACAAAGCTCGGGCTCGTCTCGATTCGCGTAAAGCTCGGCTCGGTTCGCGTAAAGCTCGGCTCGAGCTCGTTCATTTAATAAATAAACGAACACGAACAGATTTTTAGGCTCGATTAATAAACGAACCGGGCCTGAACACCCTAAAGCTCGGGCTCGGCTCGGCTCGGCTCGATATCTCCCCTACATATAAGCAGTCTAAGTTATATGATTTTATGTTTGTACAAAATAATGTAAAATAGAAAAAAAACAACATAATTTATAGGATCCATCCAACAAAGTATTACCTTTTAAAAAAATATATAACAAAATTTAAGTGATCACATATGATCCATTATTCTTGTACAATTGTATCTCCATGCAAGCACTCTTATGCATGCAACTTCATTTTCCTTTTATGATCAAAGAGGAAATCAATTAAATTAATGATGTTTGGTAGGAAACTAAAGGGATTAATCAATTAAATACTAATGGTTTCTTTGTAAGTAAGAAAAACAAATATATTAATTTAAACCATAGGGGAGGAGATAGGTAGGGCGGGAGGGAGGGATTTTAATTAAAAAACAGTTTTGAGTTTGTCTCTTCTTTTAACAAGAATGGCAAGCATTCAGATTCAGTGATTATAAAACAAATAAAAATCTAACCAAAAAAGAAAGAAGAAGCATAGCATAGTGTAATCAAAGTGATGTAACATTGGGAATAGTGAAAGACAATAAGGATCGAGATTTGATCTACTACTTTTACCACAGATGATTGATCGCATCGCTGAATGTCTTTATAATCAACTTTTCCAAGGACTCCCTCCCCCATTCCATTCTGCACATAGTATATGCATATGGCAAATTGGCAAAATTGGCAAATTGGCAAATATGGGCATTGCTTAAGAGTTAGAGTGATCAAACAAAACAAACATAAAAAACATTCCTAACGTTGGAACAAAGTTTAATCTCCACAACAACTTTGCTTTTTATGCTTCCACAACCTTTGTACATTACTTTATGCATTTTGTTTTAGTTTTTGTTCATGTGGGCTACTAAACCTTCCTCTCTTCTCTATTTTTTGTGTTTTGGGATATGCGAGACTATCTTTCCTTCATTGTAATTAAAAAATTCATGCACATGATATAACATTGCTAACATTAAATAACTTATTTGGTTCTGTGTGTGTGTTTTCTTCTTCTTCTTCTTTTTAAATTTTTTTTTTATAGGATTCAACAAATTTGGAGTGCATTTTGATTTTGCCCAACGTTCAGAAAAGTTATATTTTTGTCCCATATATTACAATTTAGATTTTAAACCGCATATTTTGTCCATTTTTCGTGCAATAATCTGCATTTGTCAAAATTATGTCAACTTAATCCCATTTGATTGAGGTAGATGTTATGGACAGAGCAAATAGTAACTAGAGCAATAAATTACTAAATTTACTAATTTTATTCTTAGTTAATCAATCATTATCTTTCTCTCTCCACCTTATCATCATAGGTTATCCATTATTTCTAACATATTTCTTTTTATTGTCTTCCAATTAAATTATAAAATATTTGTCAATATAAACTTCAAAAAATGTAGGCTTTGTTTGTTTAGTGTTGTTTTAGTGTTTTATTTCACAAATTCAAATTGACTTTTTTTTTTGTCTATATTTTTTGCCAAAATTTTTAAAACTAAAACAATGTTACAGTAATTTTTTTTTGCTACAATATATTTTTATACTTTTTAGAAATAAATTATTATATTTAAATTTGACTTCTAAATTTTTAATAATAAAAATTCTTTGTAACACAATTTTTTTTACCAAATTTAAAATTTAAAATTCTATTAATAAAAATTATCCAATATAAATACACCTCCAAAATATTTCTTTCTTATAATAAATCTCCAAATAAAAAATTCAGCTATAAAAAAT
The DNA here is from genome assembly GCA_016586305.1 of Ophiorrhiza pumila. Taxonomy (NCBI): domain Eukaryota; kingdom Viridiplantae; phylum Streptophyta; class Magnoliopsida; order Gentianales; family Rubiaceae; genus Ophiorrhiza; species Ophiorrhiza pumila. The sequence continues at coordinate 31,854,115 of BLIW01000008.1, read as the reverse complement.
CCTATTCAAGGCCAACCATACTTTTTGCTAAAATACTAACACAAACATATAGAAGCTGATATAAGCTCTTATTTTTGTTTCTAGTGTTCAAACTAATATTTTATTAAAATAGTTCGCATAACTTAAAACTTAACATGAAGACACCACCACCATATTTAGAATAAAAATCTCTATCCCCGTGTATTTTTTTATCTTACAATTTAATCAATAAATTTTGCAGAATAAAATGACAATAAATTTTACTTTGGAATTTGAATGCATATATTCATTTCTATTTCTTATTTGATAGATTTTTTCTCTTGAGATCTATTCACATTTGAAATATTAATTTGCTCAGAATATTGAACCTAACTCTTTTTTTCGGTCGCCATGTTAGTGAAAATTTTAAACAAAGAATTTTAACTTTTTTTGTGTTATTTGCTCATTAATAAAAAATGAACTAATTCATTTTTTTAATTTTACATTAAATATGAAATATCAATTTTAAATATAATTCAAAATTGATTTTTCTAGTTGGGAAATAGTTTTTGACTAAATTATATATTTTTTTAAATATAAGTTTGAGTGAAAATAAGTTTTATATTAATAAAAATTTGGGAAGAAAATTCGTGTAAAAGAGAAAGAACCTATAAGTTCAAAAGAAATATGTTAGAAAAAATAGATAAGCTATAATGATAAGGTTGAGAGAGAAAGATAAGGAGTTAATTGATTAAGGATGAATTAGAAATTTGAGTAATTTGTTGCTGCTAATATTTACTCTGAGAATAACAACTCACTTTGATGGATCAAATACATGTCAAATGATGGTTCAAATTAGGTTTTAACTAGACAAAAAATGAACCAAGAACAATTTAAAATACAAATTCCAACGTGAGAGATTAAAATAGCATCTTTAATTTACCTTTAGTAAAATCAAAATGAACTCCAAAAATTGAATGACGAGTGAAATATCCTATTGTTATATCAACGATTATGCGCATTAGTCATGTTAATTTCAGGGTAAATTTGTTAATTTAAAAGATTTATCACAAAATTATTGTAAATACGTACGTACACCTTGTAATAATTTTCTAACTTTGCTATTTGCTAATGTTGACAAGATTAGACATTGTTCTTTCAAATCATCTCCTCCTTTTTGCCACTAGTGTTTAGTGGTTGCCCAAATGAGCGAATCCCACAATCGACATCAACATAAAATCTTTAACCAATTTGGATCTGTTCAATGTTACAAGAAACAAATGAATTCTAGAAGAAGAGAAAAAAACTTTTGGCGAATCCAAAGTTGTTCTTGTATTGATTGTAATTGGCCACTTATAATGGCAAAAATAGACAAACTATAGCCTTTGAATTAAAGGTTGTGACTCAATCCTTGATAGCATTATGGTCCCATTTAGTCAAGAATTGTACGATTAACATAATTGCCTTCCATTCCATGAAATCTACATAGCAAATAACGAAAGTGATGATGATGAAGCAACACAAAAAAAGTTTTTCATTTTCAAATTTTTAAGATTTCGAACTTTGCTTATTCCCAAATTGCAAGAAATGGTTTTGACAGCTGAGCTTGAAGACAATGAAGAGAGGAATGGCTTAGCTTTGGACCTTGACTATATATGCTTTTCTTGCTTATGAAGATCTTGTGGGAACTCTTTTTGCATAAAAACTAAAATTATAAAGCTTCAATCCTCATAACATGACATTTGGCAAAAGCCCATTTGACCAAAGAGAGAAAGAGAACAACAGTGAAGAATGAAGATTAAATTAAAATGGGATTTGAAGGTATGCGTGAGATTGAGAGGGAGAAAAAGAGAGAAAGAGAGACAGGGATGGTGAGTTGGGATTTTTATTTTTTTGTTCTTGTCTCGTTATTCCAAGCATTTTTTCTTTGCTTAAAGAGAGGTTAGCCCCCAAGGAATAAAGCTTAAAGGGCAGGGCAACAAAACTGGTTAAAGGCCTAAAGCATAAAATGCATAATTGCCCACATTGGCAAAGCAGCAAAATAGCAACAACAACCAATGCTGACAACTTACAGCAGTGTGCAAACAGTAAACACTTCTGTAGGAAATTTGGTTTTATCTCTGCCCAAGAATACCAAACACAATCTCACTCACAACTGTGTATGGTCATTGCCCTAAAGTCAGTTTAACCAAAATGTTGTCCAGGCACCATATCTTGGAAGTGTACCCTTTTGAAGTCTTGACCCTCACAAGCAATTGCTTAGTTCTGAGGTAAAGACAGAATTATACATTAAAATATTGGGACTAAAGTTTCAAGTGGTTATTAACCAAAACATCCCATCTCATGCTAGTCATAAATAAGCCACTTAAAAAACTTTTGAAGTGAGCTATTTTGCCAAGATGGCTACCTTGATGGAGTGTAGTTTTTAGTATTTAGATGTTGAATTTGTTTGGGCTATTCTAACGAGTAACATCCAGTTATTCTATTGTCGTTTTTTTTCATGAAGTGGGGTTATCTTTTTATTAAATCTCTAATGCAATATATTTGTAGTTTTGAGGTGTTGAATTTGTTAGATTCTCTCCATCCAACTCTCGATTCCTTATCTGAGTTTTATCTTTCCCTAATATAGTTAATTTTGATAATCAGGCAAGTTAAGAATATGGTAAATTGTATGGCCGACCAAGCAATAAAAAAAAAGTGAACTAGTTTGATCAAACTCATGATGTGCGTAATAGTAAATGAATATCTAAAAACTATTATGACCATTTTGAGCAGCAAAAATATTCTGATTTTCAAATATGATGGAATGCAAAGTCATCATCAACAGTGGCTAAGCTGGCACACGAGTACTCCTGGATTGACTGAAATTTATATAGAAGATAAATAAAACTATACTTAGCAATTAGCATGGATGTTTTTTAAGTTCCAAGAAAAAGAGAACACAAAACAAGGAAGGAAGACATGGCTAGCTAGCAAGCAATATTTTAATTCTAACCACGAGGTTGCTAGCTCTACTTAAGAATCATTGGGTTTATGCTTTGATGTTTGAAACAAGGAAGAGATCGACGGTTGCATGGAAAAAGATCAATGTTGGATTCCAATTATGATTTTGTTTACGTACTTGGAATCAGTACGTACGTTATTTGTTTAAAGTTTTTTAGGGTTTGCTAAGCATGTTGACATGACTTTAGAATCTTACAGGAAACCTATATATACTATGCTTATTTAAATGTTCATCGAAATATTAACTTGCATGTACTGCATTTGTTCTTCTTGATAGTACTATTATTGTCTTATTTTCTGCAAAAGATTCTACCATTTAAAGTTAAGTCAACAAGGTCAGATGAAGTGGGAAATGGGAATTTTTTAACCATTAAAATTGCAATCCCAAAGTTGGGAAAAATGAACAAACACACACACATATATATATATATATGAAATGAATAACTAGCTATAATTGAAATTTTGATTTTAATTTTTTGCTATTTTTATCGCGTGTTAAAATCGTAATCAAGTCACTGTTACATATATATATATATATATATATATTAACCTGTTTGGACATCAACTTATGAACAAAACTAGTCCTCAATTTAACTCATTACTCATTAACAGGAAACAATAGTTTCTTGGTTTTAGGTTTTTTCTTACTGATTTGAAGCATCATGTCTTGTTCATGTAAGTTTTAGTTTCCCCATGAGGAAGCAAAGGCAAAAAGAAGAGTCCATGGAAGGATTGAAGGGAGGAAGGAAGCAAGCAAAAATACGGTCCATGAATGAAAAATGGACCGCATATTGTTGGAAAGCAATGTTCTTTGCTTATTCTTGTAATTGCATTGTTTCTCGTTTAATTAAATTCTTAATTATTTAGCTGAATTATTATATACTATTGAGTTAGTATATATTTATTGCTTATTATTATAGATCGATATATATTTTGTGATTTACAAAGGTCCGATTGATTACTAGTGTGATTGATTTATAAGTACGTAAATGAAATTAATACACCCTTTTTAATTTATTTTTTAAATAGAAAATGATTTGTATATTCAATGCATGCCAACATTGATTATTTGATGTTTACGGTTTAATTAAGGCTGTGTTAAAAATTATGATTGTCAGAACTTAGATTTATTATTGATGATGATCTACTAATGAAAATAAAATGTAGAGATTGAGAAAATTAATGCAAGAATTATTTGACTAATTCTCATAAAGCATTCGAATTTCATTTTGAAAAAAATCCCATGACTCATTACATGAATTACTTTGTGCTTTATCCAAGAAAACAAAAATTGATGTAAAAGCAAAATAAGAAAAAAAAAACACATTCATCTAAATTAGGCCTCTAATTTTTTGGTAATGTTGTATGAAATATTGCAATATTTTCTCAACTTATATAATGAAATTATTTGATTTTAACCACTTAATCTGTCCAATGTTACATATTCATCATATCAAATTCCTTCTTTGTTGTGATATTGCATATTTGATCTATGCTATTGCAATCATGAACTTTGTTTTGTCCACGCATATGTCGAATTTGGTTATAAAAATTTGATGAATTGGTAAACTATCAAGATATATTAATTATATAGTATTTAGAAATTTTAATTTGTGTCAATTTTTTTCCTTTTTGTACCACAATATTAACTTGGTTAAAAATTAAAGAACATAGTAATAATAATTTTGGTTTCCCATTCGTATCATTGGTTTTAACAAAATGTGGCTAGAAAATATTAAAGTAGGAACATAGTGCTCTCTTTCTTGATAAATATGGTTTCAATTTATGAAGACAAAAAACAAAGACAGCCAATCTTTCTATGTTGTTTAAGAGTCTCAACGAATAAAATTGTATTAATACTTGATAATAACTCCTCCAACTCATATCAATGCACAACGCATGGTTAAACAGTATATGATAGTAACAAGAGAAAAAAAAAAGAGATAATTTGTCATAATTGTAATTAGAGATCTTTTATTACAATGTGTAAAAAAAATAAAGAAACATCAATTCAAACCAAAAGTGACATGAGAGACTTATAAAAAATTGGAAATAAATGATATATCAAATACGAAAATAGAATACAATAGCAAAATATGAGCTACATAGCCCACCACATATATTACTAGAGGGAGGATTGAGGCTCTATTTAGATCTACCACTTGAGTGACATTTTTACTAAGAATGGATGGAAAGAAAACTCTACCAAATGCAAGTAAGGGCTTATCATGAAGGAGCATGATCGAAGCGATCTTAAATCGTAGATCCAACCCTGTTGGCATGTGAGGCAACAAGTTGTAGAGGGAACCTAAATTAAAATTGATTTTGGATATTTTATATTATTTTGTGTATCGTTCTATTTAATGTAATACGTGTCTTTATAGATAAAACTAAAACTCTATTAAATAATTAGTGAATTTTAAAAAATAAATGATTATATACGTATCAAAATCTTATAGAATATTAGCGAAAGTGATACAATAAATACATTGACATTAAAATCTCGGAGGTAAGAAGGAAAATGAGGAAGATTTGAGAAAGCTTACACATGTAGCTTCATATGATAAAGAATTAATTGTTGATGTTGTTGTTTATTTATCCAAATCTTTATACCCTAATCTCAAAACAAATTAAAAAAAAAAACAGCATTCTCCTCAAAATAAAATATGAAACATAAATGGGATCCCCAAAAAATAAAATCATGATTTGATTGTTCATGATCTTGCAGAATCGATTGCTTAAATCAAGAAACTATTCCCTTTAAAAAAACCCATAAATTTGGCTCTATCAAATCCATTTATTTAAGGAGAAAGATTAAAAACAACCTCAGAGGGACAGTTTAAAATAACCAATCAAACCAAGCCACGTAAACATCTTACCATACACGTAAGCACCATAGCATCACTCAGACAAGGTGGGCCCACCATGTCCTCAGACACCGAGACCGACTGTTGTTCTATCGTTCCCCACACAACAACATTGTACAACACAAAACGTACAACTCTTTAAACGCAACGTACAACTTCGCGTTCTAACTCTTACGTTAAACCAAACGGAACTCGCACAAAAACATCTTCCGTTAAGTAACGGCGAGACATGACGGCGTCACGTCTCTCTATAAATACTCACAATACTCTCTTCAGTTATTCCCTTTCTTTGTCTTCATTCCTCTTTTGTTTGTTTTCATTTTCAAAATTTTCAAAAAAAAAAAAGAAAAAGAAAAATCTTTGTGTAACGTAAAACCTGGAGCTGAGAATCCCAAGGCTTTCCCATTTTTTACGGCTGAATTCTCCGCCGGGAACTCGCCGGCGACACCTCTCAATCATTTCAAGAAGATAATGGGATCTTTTGTTTTTTCTTCACATCCCTTGTTCATTTGATTTCGTATCCAAAACCTTCTTTCTTCATCTCTTTTAACAGCCCAAAACAACCAAAAAAAAAAAAAGTTCCATTCGAAGAATAGTTTTGGTTTTTGTAGAGAAACTTCTCTTTTCCTTTCCGTAGGTGAGTTGGTGATTAATTTTTAGCATGCATGATATGGGACTTTTTTGTTTGTGTAGTTTTTATTATTCTAAAGGAAATGGGCATTCATGAAAACGATCTCGATCCCATTTCATTTTGGGAAATGGGCATCATCGAAAACTCTTTACTTTTTTTTTTTTGAATAGTCCATTTCATTTACTTCATCTTTGTATACTAAGTTTTGCAATTTGTTTTGATGAGCGAAGAGTGTGAACTGCTAAAAAGACAGAGTACTGACGAAGAAAGGAGCTAGATCGAAGAGGACTGAAGAGGAGGAGAGATCAAAGAAGGGAGGAAGAGAAGAAATTAAAGTGAAGAAGGTAGGACAATAATAAGCGTGTGATGAATGTTGATGATGGGAGGGGATGGCATAGGAGGGTCGCTTTCAAACAATAGTAGTACGTTTTTTCTTTTTCATTCTTTTGTCTGTGTGTCTACTGAATTAGCGCTTTCAAAACTCGACATACTTTGCATTCATTATTTTTCAATAAAGCGATTTGTCATTCATTTCATTTCTTCTATTTGCCAATTCAAGATTCTATATCTATATATTAATTACTCGACTACTCCTACTTATATATAGTACTAGTAGTAGTAGCATGCAGTTTCAGACTAGCACTAATACTAGTTAGTACCAGTAGTAGTAATGCAATTTTTGCATCTCATTCATATACATAATATATACTGCACGTCAGTGTGTGACTCTGTGTTTTTCTTGTTTTTAATAATAATGAGTGGAGGAGTTCGAGAGGGTTATTGAAGAATGATGTGATATGAATGAATGAGAAGAAAAGGAAAAGGAAGTTATTATGGCTGTTGTTGTTGTTTTTGCCTATGTAATGATGATGAGGAATGAATAAATCCGTCAGAAACTTCGGCTGTGATTTTTGAAGCAAACAAAAATCCCAAAATCTCTCATCTTTGCTTGCTTCTTTTATTTCGGTATGGGGTTAGTGTGCATATTAAAGCACACACATAGATGATCACTTTCTCATTTTGTATTCAATTATTGACACTATATTTAGAACCCACTATTTAATCACTTCCTCTAATCCCGAGTTGTTCCCCTTGCCTTTTTGTTTTTTAACTCAAATTTGTCCATCTTTTAAATAATCTTCATCTGGGCTGCAAATTTTCTTTACATTTTCCCCGTGGTGGGTCATTTTGAAGTCCAATTTTAAATCCAAATTCTATCTTTTATATGGGGTTAAAGGAAAGTTGTGTTCTTTACCAAATATATGATTTTTTTAGACCGTTCTTGGCTTACGTACTTTTTGTTTATGAAGTGAGATTAACGTTTTCTTAACCCCTGTTGTGTCTTACGTTGCAGATTTCAAAAGGAGAGAATAGGATAAAGCAAAATCGTTGTTAAGAAGTAGAGAAGTTTGGTATAGACAGAAGAAGTAAAGATGTTGACATGTATAACGTGCTCCAAGCAAACAATGGAAGATCGGGAAGAGGAAAGCGCGCGTGGGACTCCCAATACAAAAGAAGCCGTCAAAAGCCTGACGGCGCAGGTTCTAATCCTACACACTCCCTATTGATCTATATATCTTCTTTATCACAGAATGGCAGTAAATACTAAATAGTAGTGTATTTATTTGGCTGATTTGTTCTTTATTTGTTTTTCTTTTTGGTTTGTTTCTTTTCTTTCTTTACTCAGTTTGTGAAACAGACAAAGATTAGTATCTAGTACGATGCTTTTTGCCATTATATATGTTAGTTGGGGTCCACTTTTTCCCTTCTTGTCTTTTGTGGGGTCCACTTACCAACTCTTTGGTTTGTGTGTTTTAAAGGCTTAAGCATGTGTGTCTTAATTTTTGGTTGTGAGGGGTTGGTTTTTGGGCCATGCTTGTAAATTTGGTTTTCTTGATTCTGCAAAAGGGCAAGGAGATATGAAAAATGGGTTTTTGAAGTTTCCTCTAATGGAAAAAGTAATGATTTTGTTTATTAATTTGGTTTTCTTGATTCTGAAAAAGGGTAAGAAGAACTGAGAAATGGTTTTTTGCAGATTCCTCTACGGGAGAAAAAAATGATTTGGTTTTCTTGATTTTGAAAAAAAGTTAGGAGAAATAAGAAATGGGTTTTTGAACATTCCTCTAATGGAGAAAGAAATGATTTGGTTTATTTATTAATTTGGTTTTCTCCATTCTGAAAAAGGGCAAGGAGAAATAAGGAATGGGTTTTTGAAGATTCCTCTTTGGTTTATTAATTTGGTTTTCTTGATTCTGAAAAAGGGCAAGAAGGAATATGAAATGGGATTTTTTGAAGATTCCCCTAATGGAGAAAAGAAATGCTTTGGTTTTGGTCCATGTGGGATGGGGGAGAGGAGGACCAAAAGGGGGTCTTCTCTTAGTAAGTTCACAGCTAATGAAGCTTTTTAAGGCTTTTTAAGTGGGACATATATATGGCTTGGGGTTGCCAATGAATATGACTAAATTTGATGGAGATATGGTCACGCTGCACCTTGGATCATGTGTGCAAATTAATCTTGGTCCCATTGTGTTTCATCTTTAAATTTTTCTTTACTTTTTGACCTTTTTATAAGAAAGACTTTGAATGATTATTATGGTTTGCTTTGATTTTGTAATGAGACTATCATCATAGGAAATCTCGAGTTGTTTGACCTCATTTTTAAATCTAAATCCAATCATCTTTGTTACACTAAAATGAAGGTTAGAGGGTTCTTCTAATTTTCAAATTGGAAACTAAACATAAACATAGATTGAAGCCAAAGATGAGCTCAATCTTCATTTACTAATATTAGTTTTCAATATTGATATAAGAAAATCTTGTCAAAGTTGATTTCTTGAAAATGGTGATATAGTCTCTACAATTATCCTCCTTGTTTGGATTAGTTCTTGTTTATCTTTGCAAGAAAGCACTGCAGCCACTTCTAAAAAGAGAGATTATCATTAATAGCAAATCAATCTTGTTGTATTTGTCTTTCCGTTTTTTCACTCAAAACTTTGATATGCCACTGCCAATTTTACACCAGTTGATCTTCTCTGCTCTGCTCAGTTTATATTTTGTAGGGCCATTCTTAAGATTTCTCAGCAAAAGTTCCAAGCAAAAGACTTTATGACTGGCAATCAGCCACTCTATTCTACTCTCTACAGTGTTCTCTATACATGATTGAGAATCAAAGTTGGCATTGTCTGCAAAAGAAAAGCATGACCCGCTTGATCATATCTTTGAAATGGGGAAAGGCCACCATAATATACACAAATTTCACTGAATTTCAAAAACTATAAGGGCTGCCTTTTATTTTCAATTTTTGTGGGGGCTAGAGGGGTTCTCTTTATTTTGCTAACTTGGGAAGAATTAATTTTTTTTCACCTGGGTGGTGGAAGGGTCCCGTTCAACATGGTATGTCATCCCTAAGTTCCTGAGATGTGTTTTTGGGTCAATTCTTGAGAAAATGCAACTGTACAAGTCCATGAGAAACAAGGTCATTATTCCCAAGTGGGGATCTTGATAAAAGACAAGACGCATGTATGGAAAAGACACTGTCCAAATTTCTATGACTTGACCCACCAATGAAATCTTGTCCGCCTACACTTACGCAGACGTACGCACAGTTTTGTGCCATGAGGTCAAATCAGTTGTGAGGAAATTGAATGCTGCTGTAACTCTACTTTTGGACCATGTGAGCTATATATCCCTTGCTCCTCCAAGTCAATGCAAATGCATTGATGTAATACAACACAATCCTGGCAATTTTGTTTGAGATGCTGTGGAAATTTCTAAAATGAATAGGACAGTGAAACTCATTGCACGATCTGCCGTTAGTACTGTCCAACATGTTGGGACTTTCTTTAGTATTGGTCTGCGGATCTAGAATAAACTCAAGGTTGAAAAGATGATGAAGGTGGATTTTTTGTTAGTAAATTGGGTAAAGAAGACAATCTATTATAAGCTGTGACATAATCATGATATTCTGTTCTAAGTGGATTTCTTTTCACCTCCAAGTCAATGCAAATGCATTGATGTAATACAACACAATCCTGGCATTTTTGTTTGAGATGCTGTGGAAATTTCTAAAATGAATAGGACAGTGAAACTCATTGCACGATCTGCCGTTAGTACTGTCCAACATGTTGGGACTTTCTTAAGTATTGGTCTGCTGATCTAGAATAAATTCAAGGTTGAAAAGATGATGAAGGTGGATTTTTTGTTAGTAAATTGGGTAAAGAAGACAATCTATTATAAGCTGTGACATAATCATGATATTCTGTTCTAAGTGGATTTCTTTTCACCTTTGTATAATTTTGATTTGTCAAGTTCATACTTTAGTATGAGAATAGGTTTGCAATTAATTCATGGTTCAGAACTTAAATACGCTTGGTATGCATGACCTATGCTTGATTGAGTTCTTGTTGTCCATTTGTATGCACATGAAGCCTATTTTTGAATTTTTGTTCTGATTTTGCTGTCATAATCACCTGTGAGTACAATCTTTTGCAGATTAAGGATATGGCTTTGAAAGTATCTGGTAATTATAAACAAAGCAAGCCAAGTGTAAGCCCAAGTGGTTTTAAGAAAGCACATCGACCGTATCCAGACTTTGATACAATTTCAGAGGGAGTTCCATATCCTTATATTCAGCCAGGAAGCTCAAATTCCACTCCAGCTTGGGATTTTACAAGAACTGGTCCTCAATCAGCCAATCGACACGACACAAGGTTCAATGTGGCATTTGGTGGTGACAGGACTCCTGTTGCACAATCTGGTGAAGTTGTGCTAGAAGATGAAGATGAGCCTAAAGAGTGGATGGCTCAGGTGGAGCCTGGTGTTCAAATTACTTTTGTGTCACTTCCAAATGGAGGAAATGATCTAAAGAGAATACGGTTCAGGTACCTCAAGTTGCCTACTGTTTTCCCTAGAAAGTTAGATGTTTAAATTTGAACTTTTATGTTAATATTTAGCGCTACAAATAGCGAACATCAATGCGGTTGAATTTTTGCTTTTTAAGTTCTTGATCGACATTTTGGTGTTTCACAGAATCAAAAACTTGGCATCATGGACAGAAAATAGAACAAAACAAACAAAAAGTATACAAAATGTATTAATTGTGAGCATAGGAATTCTTGTCTAAAGTTAAGTCACATCAGCTTGGGGCTCAGTTTGAAAAGTTAAATAGCATACAGTATCACTACCATTAAACATGGGGGCAAACTTTAATTTAACTCAATGTTAATATACAATTTACAGTGGTATTTAGAAAATCTCTTTCTAAAGCCTGTAAGAAATACATGGATTCATACCAAAAATTCATCCCCAAAAACTATCAAAATTGCTTGTTTATCCTCTTAGTTCTGTCATAGTCATATTTAGTAAGGCTGGTCCTTTAGTAATGGTTTTAAATTTGTTGAAAACCCTTTCACATGGATTCCATGCTGCATTTGTTGAATCAGGGTCCCAATCTTCAGGTCCACCCTGAAGACAACCCTAAACTTGATGTCTATGTTTGAGGGCTAATGTTTGAATTCTTAACATGATTAGTCCTGTTCCACATGTTGACACTGTTTCTGACTTATGGGAAGGCTGGTCATACTAAATCTTATGCATGCATGAGCTTTATATCATGTACCTTCAGGATTTTGATAATGACAAACCTGACCCAATAGGATTCTTATGATATTTTGAGATTTTCATTTTTTCCATTTCTTCTGAGTTGAAAATGATTTACTCCTCATCATTCTCATGTTATGGGGACAATTTTTAATTTGAAGCCGGGAGATGTTCAACAAATGGCAAGCACAAAGGTGGTGGGGTGAGAATTATGATCGAATTATGGAGCTCTATAATGTTCAGAGATTCAATAAGCAAGCCCTTAACACACCCTCAAGATCAGAAGATGGGGTAAATCACAGTGTCTTTTATCACACTGTTGTCTGCTTTTATATTTTATTATTTTCATGTGTACTGTATTTATGACTATGTTAGCTCTTCGAGACTATTAAGACTCTTATTTATGTATTCCTGATATCCTTGCATCTTCCTCGTTACTCGTCTAAGAATCGTTTAAACATCTGCACATCCTAAATTCAGCTAGACATCTTAAAAGTAGCATCCTTTGCTATGAGGATATTAGTATTAATCTTTACAAGTTTAACTTTCTGTAGTATTTGATGTGGCAAATAACCTTGAAAGGCAAAACACTATGTGGGGTTTGAACTTTTTGCTGTCCTCAATCTCTTGTGAAGGATACACTAGAAAATTGTTTGCACATAAATTTCAAAACAAAATGAGTTTTTTAAGTTCCATAATTTTAGCCATTTTTTTGGAGTACCACTTGCATGAAACTGTTCATAAAATTGTCATTTCCTGAAACTTGAAAAAGTGCAAATTATATGGAGTTCAAATCAAATGAATGGATCAAATAATGGATTTTTGTTTTATTCTTTGGATTCGTCACGCTACTTTCCATAATACATATTGACTGAAAGATAAGTTGCTTTCCATTAAATTAAGCCAAAAAGTTTTGATAGTTGTGGAACCTACTCTCCTTTTGTGGTGCAGAGGGATTCTTCTTACTCAAGGCTTGGATCTGCTAGGGAAAGCCCTATGATGACTCCATCAATTAACAAAGAATGGACACCAAGAAACTATTACAGACCTTCTGGAAGCAAGAGTTATTTCCCTTCTGAACCTTTAGATCAAGGCAGTGGCCAACATTATATGCCTGGATCAGGCTCTTATGCCCATGGTGGTCCAAGAGGAGAAATGTCTTCAATGGATGCATCTAGGACAACAACTTCCTCCAGGGACGAGGCTTCAGCTTCCATTAGCAATGCCAGCGACATGGAGTCTGAATGGATAGAGGAAGATGAACCTGGGGTATACATCACAATCAGACAATTGGCTGATGGAACCAGGGAGCTGAGGCGTGTACGATTCAGGTAATCGAATTATCTCATAATGTGATTAGCTTGGTGTTTGAGTAAATGCTAAATAAAACTTACAACTAGTTTAAGAGTTCAAGATTATCATCGGCAGTTTGGGGGAGGACTGAAAACGAAGTACCTAAAGATCGTTTCCTCTCGTATAAAGTTATAGCCATTAAAACTAAGATTATTGCCAAAAAGTTCCTTGAGTTCTAGTGATTTGATGTTTGTTTTAGTCCAAAAATTTTTCATTGCTGTTGAAATATGTGATGAACTCACCTAATTTAGTTGGTTTATTTTGCTGCTCAGGAATTCCATTTGTCAAAGACATGAAATAGCTTTGAAAGAAACTTCTTCCTGAGCAAACTCTGGCTGAAAATTGCTTAGGCTAGTTTGTTAAGTCGCATTTCTTGGTGCTATATCTTACTTACTCAATTCATTTTTCTGCAGCCGCGAGAAGTTTGGGGAGGTGCATGCAAAGCTCTGGTGGGAGGCAAACAGGGATAGGATACAAACTCAATACCTTTAGATGAAGTGTAGGATTAGAGAAGATGTTTATGGGGAAAAGAAAATTGCAAGCTAAAGTTGCCTGAAATTTGAAAGAATTTCCAAGATGCTATGATGGTTTCTTCCTACAAGGCTAAACAACACAAGCATTTGAATATTCCATCTTTCAACCAAAAAGAAGTCACTATTTGATGATCAACTTCAGTCTTGGTAATGGGATAATCCAAAAAATGTCTAAATTTAGTGTTTCCATACTTAGAATGACTCCATGGGACAATACTCTTATCTTAACATTAGCTTGTCATTCCATTTTTTTTGCTATTTTAGATATATCATTGCGTATACCTTAATCTCAAATTCTTTTTGAGCCTTTCTTCCCTTAATTTCCTTTTCTTTTCACAGCTGTATTGTGGGATTATTGGCTCTTGACATACTTTTCCGGGGTTGTTATTTTCTTCTCCTCTTTGTAACTCAAAACTTTCTAGCATGGGGAATGGAGTCAAAAAGCTTGTAATGCATGACCATGCATGTTGTCTATATTTTATGTTATCAGTTTTTCCAGCATGAAAAATGCTTTGAAGTTTATATTTTTCTTTATTTATTGTTGTGACATTTGTTTAGTATCTAAAAATGGCAAGTTTTGAGAATTATCCAAAATCCAATATTGTGATAATTGTTATGACAGTGGAAGTTACAAGAAGTGTATGAGAATATTGTGATTGTTATTACAGTTTGCAACTCAATGATGGATGACTTATGCCTAAAGATAAACTTGACAAAAGTTTTATTATTTAACTCTTACTATTGACAATGTTATATAACCAAACAGTTGAGAAATACTAAATATTAACTTTGACAATGTCACTTGGATACTTTTGTTCATTGAGTAACAGCATGATATAAAATTTTTTAGAGTATTGATAGAGAGTACGAAAATTTTTATAACGTAAAACTTGACGAGTTGAATTAAGTGTAAAATGGATTGAAAAAAATCCTCACTAACAACATAGTTAAAAATTTCATCAATATCCTCATATATGTCGTCTGTTCTGATTCAGCACAATATTCTCTTCTTTCCCCCCTTTATCCCAATCAGGTTCAGCGCAAAATCATACTATAATAAAGTAATCTTTTTCCTACTCTTTCCCAAAATAACTTAAAACTGCAGCAGAAAGTGGATATAACATAAAAAGTGAATCAAATTTTCATTGCAAGATAACACATTTACATATAACATTCTTTGATTACATTTTGAAGAATAGCAATAAGAATAACTGCAACATAATACATTTAGGCTCCTCCCTCTAATGTGCCCCAATTAATAAACAGGCCCTCTTATTGCACAAGAATTTGTCTGAAACAGAGTCCTCTGCAGCCCTTTTCAGCCTTCCAGCAGCAGCATTCATCAACAAATCAATATCCGCCTCAGTAATACATCTTAAACTGCTGAGAGTTGATGCTTCAGAACACTTGGGGATCGAAATTTTTTCTTTCTTTATCCAAGAAAGTGTAGGATATCTTACAAGCATCTCTGCCTCTGCCTCTGCCTCCTCAATGTTAGATCTTAAACTGCTAAGGTTTGATGCCTCAGGCTCAGAACATGACTTGGATGCAACAAACGGATGTCTTAACAGCATATCCGCAGTCCATCTCAATTTGGGATTCTTAATCAAACACTTGTTCAAGAAATCCTCAGCATCCCTCGACAACATCCCAGTTGGAATTTGCACTTCTTGATTCACAATCCGCTCTAACAACTGATCAACACTTTCAGTATTTGGATCAAAATCCCATAATGGTTCCTTCATGATCATCTCTAGTACAGTACAACCTAGAGCCCATATATCAACCTCACAACCATACTCGCCATACAGAATAGCCTCTGGCGCCAGATACATTGGTGTTCCTCTAAATCCCTTCCTTCTCACGTTAGGTTTTGGGGTTTTGTCAACCAATTTTGCGAGCCCAAAATCACAAATCTTTGCAGTAGCCCTTTCTCCACCACCATCATCACCATCATCATCATCTTTCACTAAGAGAATATTACCGGGCTTTATATCGCAATGTGCAAACCCTTTACTGTGAATAAAACTTAACCCCATAAGAATGGATTTAGTGTACTCCTTTACTTCATTCTCAAGTAAAACTTGTTTTGAAAAATAGATACGATCAACCATACAACCACCATCCGCATATTCTAATATCAGGTTATACAATATCACTCCATCTTCTTCACTTGAATCGGCTCCATAACATTGGATAATATTCGAGCATTCTCGAAATTCGTCTAACAACAATCTTTCGTGTTGTAGCGATGAAGACTTAGAAAATTCAGCGGACTTCACAGCGAACAATGGCGGAAGATCAAACCCACAGTTACTTGAACCCCAAGATATTGCCAATGAGACAGAACCATATGCACCTTCTCCCAAACGCTTTACCCTATTCCACATTCTTGAAAATTTGTTAAACAAGAAGGGTTCAAAAGACAAAAAGTTTGCGTAAAGAAATTTCTCTCAACCGAATGAATGAAATTCTAAATTAAACCCACAATCGGCAAGAGGGTTTTGTAAATGCACTCAATATTAGCGTAGGGAATGCGCAATTACTTACAACTTGCGATGAAATCAGTGGATTTACAGTTTAACTTGCAGAAGAAGTATTCCAAGAAAGGGAAGACCGAGAACGAAGACTAACAGAATAGGAAAGTTTCCTTTTCTCGTTTGTTCGTTCGTTTGTTTGACAGAGATATATATATATCCTCGTTCAATGTCGGTTTATAAAGTACCGCTCCAATTAGGTCGTTAATGATACTTAAGCAGTTAAGCCTCATTATTAAGGTTTCCTAATCACAAATTATTGAACACTTAATTCTGTTTATTTCAGTTAATTAGTATTTATCTATTTATTACCGTTGGTATTTAATTAATGAATAGTAACGGTAGTAATAAAGAGAATAAGAACATTTATTCCAACCCTCATCAAATTGATTGCTAGTCATAAAACTAAAAGAGCACAAAAACTCTTATATATATAAGAAACAAATAATTAATTGCTATTGAAATCGTAGTTCTAATTTTTTACCATTTTTATTAGGTATTAAAATCGCGATTAATTCACTGTTACATATATGAAGTTTGCGCTTTGAAATCGTGATTCTAATTTTCTACAATTTTTATCAGGTATTGAAATCGCGACTGATTTCATAATTAATATTCATTAGAGTGCATGTTCATAATAGGTGCAAAAAAATGGTACACAAAAAGTCAAAATCAACATATTGTTGAATTTTGCCATTTTTAGCCAAAATAGTGTATGAAAACGCAAATTTAGCAAAAAATTTAAATTCCAATTTTTATGACACCTAGAATGCACATTCACAATTGGGGTGTTTCTAAAAAATAGTAGTGAAAAATCCAAAATCAACACGTTCTTTTACTTTACCATTTTGACCAAAATACCGTGAAAAATCGAGGTAAAATTTTCATTTTTTTTTTACAGCAGGGCTGCTATGGTCTTGGAACAACTCAGTGGGCAACTCCCTGTTTTCTCAAAGGCAAGGTACACTGTTAGGTCCTTTGGAATCAGGCGTAATGAGAAGATTGCTTGTTATGTCACTGTTAGAGGTGAAAAGGCAATGCAACTTCTTGAGAGTGGCTTAATGGTTAAGGAATATCATGAGCTGCTCAGAAGAAGCTTTAGTGACACTGGCTGCTTTGGCTTTGGTATTCAGGAGCACATTGATCTTGGAATTAAGTATGACCCTTCAACTGGTATCTATGGTATGGACTTCTTTGTTGTTTTGGAACGTCCAGGTTACCCGTTACCGGGTTGCACGTCGCCGTAGGTGCAAGTCACGTGTCGGAATCCAGCACAGGGTTACAAAGGATGATGCAATGTAGTGGTTCCAGGTCAAATCCGTCGTACTTGGCCCAGAATCTTCCAACTGCTTAGACAGGGTGCAATTGTTGCAATTTTCACCCGTAGAAGATTTTATGTTTATGCATTCTGTAGAACAGTCTTTTTTATCTACAAGTTTTAAAGTTTTGGAGAGGTTTTGATGTTTTGAGACCAAATTATGTTACTTTGTTTTATTTATGGCAAAATGAATTTGAGCTGGCATAACTTTGTTGGTTCAGTGTTTATTTGAAAATGGTTGTTCTACTCCTAGAAAAAAATAAAAACACTATTAACTAGAATGCATGTTCACAATTGGGGTGGATGCAAAACACGGTATGAAAAAATGTTAAAATCAACGTGTTTTTAGATTTTGTCAGTTTCGGCCAAAATATGCATGTTATAACCCATGAAAAATGAAAATTTGGTAAAGAATCTAAATTTCACTTTTTTTTGACACCGTTCACAAGGATGAATGAACACAATTGAGGTGATTGAAAAAATAATTGAAAAAAAGCTAAAATCAAAATGTTTTTTAACTTTGTCATTTTTTTTACTAAAATATGCGTGTTATAACTCGTGAAAAATGGAGGTTTGGTGAAAATTTTAAAATTCACTTTTTTTTACAATATTCCCTAGACTGCATGTTCACAATTGGGGTGGGTGTAAAAGATGGTAAAAAAAAGTTAAAATAAACGTGTTTTTGATTTTTTTTCATTTTTGGCCAACCCATGAAAAATGAAAAGGGTGCAAACAATTGTACAAAAAAAGTCAAAATCAACGTATTTTTAAATTTTGTCATTTTCGGCTAAAATACATGTGTTATAACCCATGAAAAATGGAGGTTTGGTGAAAATTTTAATTTTCACTTTTTTTTGACAATATTCACTAGAATACATGTTCACAATTAGGGTGAGTGCAAAAACTGTACAAAAAAAAAATTCAAATTCAACATGTTTTTAAACTTTGTCATTTTTGGCTAAAACACTTATGTTATAATCCATAAAAAATGGAGGTTTGGTGAAATTTTTAATTTTCACTTTTTTGACAATATTCACTAGAATGCATGTTCAAAATCGGGGTGGATGAAAACAATTGTACAAAAAGAGTCAAAATAAACATGTTTTTAAATTTTGTCATTTTTTTTACCAAAATTCATGTGTTATAGCCCATGAAAAATGGAGGTTTTGTGAAAATTTTAATTTTCAATTTTTTTGACAATATTCTCTATAATGCATATTCAAATTTGGGGTTGGTGCAAAAAATTATACAAAAAAAGTCAAAATCAATGTGTTTTTTAATTTTGACAATTTTTACCAAAATTTCGTGTGTTATAACCCATGAAAAATAGAGGTTTGGTGACAATTTTAATTTTAATTTTTTTGACAATATTCACTAGATTGCATGCTCACATTCGGGATGGGTGCAAACAATTGTACAGAAAATGTCAAAATAACAGTGTTTTTGAATTTTGTTATTTTTGGCTAAAATACATGTGTTATAACCCATGACATATGGAGGTTTAGTAAAATTTTTAATTTTTACTTTTTTCTACAATATTCACTAGATTGCTATTCACAATCGGGGTGAGTGCAAAAAATTGTAGAAAAAAAAAGTCAAAATCAATGTATTTTTGAATTTTGACATTTTTTACAAAGATACGTGTGTTATAACCCATGAAAAATGAAGGTTTGGTGAAAATTTTAATTTTTTTTACAGTATTCACTAAAATGTGTAACACCCCGATCCACCTCCTGGTTAAGAAGTGAATTGGGTCTTTAAATTAATCTAACAGTTTGGAACATATAGTGAAACCTCTAGAATTTTTTTTTCGTTGTGTCACTATTTCTTCTCAACACTAATAATCATAACAAGTACAAGGTAATTCCACATTTACAATATTGGATTACAACTTAATTTATACTACAAGGTTAAGTGCCAAATGTCTCACCATCTGACGGTGGCTCCACTCGTCCATCCTCCTATTAACCTTTTTCCATTGGTCTACCGAAAACATTTAGGAAAACGGAGTGAACCTTTAACGCTCAGTAAGTTTGGAAATGGGTGTAATTTTTTCCTTAACGATAAAAAATTTTAGAATGTATTTTCAAAATATACGGTGACAAAATAATTTATACATACTGCAAAAAATTAGCAATGAACAGTCATTGAGAAACTAAAAGTATACAATCACAGAGGGACTAAGAGTCACAAAGGGACTAACAATAAATAGCCACAGCGAGCATTCCTCTCGGGTAGCACATTGTCCCATAAAGGAGCACGTAAAAGTTTAGATTTACTACCTGTGGTCAGCCCAGCCGACTCAGTACCTGTAGCCATATGACTCCCGGTAAATTCGCGTGACTTAGAGTTACCTTATCCTCCACTGTCAGTAATTGCCCACAGACACAGTATGATATATCCGGATAATCAGTACTCTTTCTCATAAAACTAAAACCTCTTTAGTTCCACTTGACAAGGGTTAAATGTCACGGTGGACTTACAATGAACTTATCGGCCCTTGCCTTCCCGGCCATCAATAAGCCACTCATGATTGGGCCCCAGTCAGTCAGATAGTCACAGTACAGGCAAATCCATGCCATACACAAATATTTCACATCATGTCGGTGTGCTATAACCAATAGCGATTTGTGTGGATTCTAGAGATGGCTCTCTCCTTCATTTCAGTAAAGCACTTAGTTCCACACAGCACGGAACTAACATCTCAATCATATCATATATATCGAACACAGTAGAAACAAGTTTGTCATTTTTGGCAAAAGAAGTGTGTTATAACTCATGAAAAATGAAGATTTCGTGAAAATTTTAATTTTCATTTTTTTGACAATTTTCATTAGAACGCATGTTTACAATCGATGTGTGTGCAAAAAATTGTACAAAAAGAGTCAAAGTCAACGTGTTTTTGAACTTTGTCATTATTAGGCTAAGATACGTGTGTTATAACCCATGAAAAATGGAGGTTTGGTGAAAATTTTAATTTTCACTTTTTTGACAATATTCACTAATTACAATTAGGGTGAATGCAAAAAATTGTACAAAAAAAGTTAAAATGAAATCATTTTTCAGTTTCACCATTTTTTACAAAACTTCGTGTGTTATAACCCAAAAAAATAAAGGTTTGGTGAAAATTTTAATTTTCACTTTTTTTTGACAATATTCACAAGAATGCATGTTCACGATTGGGGTGAGTGCAAAAAATAGTACAAAAAATGTGAAAATCAACGTGTTTTTGAATTTTGTCCTTTTTGGCTGTTATAACCCATGAAAAAAAATGGTAAATCCTCCTCATTCTCTCTAACTTTATTCGACTCTCATCACCGGCTCTGGCTTCAGTAAACCAACTTCTTCCTTTCAAATCGTTTCACCAATTACTCATCCTCAGCTCTCTCACGGTCATCTTCCAACCTTCAGCTTACTCTCATCAAGGTCCTCACTCTACTCTTTCATTACAGCTCGCCTCCACCGATCTCTTTGGCCAGAAGAGTCCCACCACCCTCCTCACAGCTGAACAGCCACACGGATCAAGTCATCATCGCCCAAGGCAGCTGCTTCAGTGGAGCTGCCACTCTTTATAGATCCATCTATTCGTGTGAGAGAGACCAGATCGAGACTTTTGAGGCTCAATCTGAGCTCTGCTACCTGAATCGGACTAGATTGGTTCAATCACACTTAGATCGGAGCTCTATAACATCCTGGCCACATTATAAGCTGCCCTTCCCCCATTTCTATTACTACTTTCCATCGGTTGCTAATTCACATACTTGAAGACTCAGCTGAAAGTCATCTCTTTGCGCCAAAAATAACCGAAGCTCTCTCTCCTACCTCCATCTATAGCCCACCACCACCATCGGCTCCCTGGCCATCTCTTTCAGCCATCGGATGGCACACGGTTCAGTGGTCTCAACTGCCCAAAGGTAAGTTCTTGTGTGGAGCTGCCATGTTTTTCAATGGACCCGTTTTCCTGTTCGTAGCATCAATCCTCCACTGTTCAAATTGGTCAGAGTTGAACCTAAGCTGGAAAACTTCAGTTCGGGCTGCTGGTGTTCTCATTCGAGCTTCACTTCGAGTTGAGGAACTCCATTTGTTTCTTTAATAGACTGTGTCCAGAGTTCATGTACTTGGCAGCCAATAGATTGGCGAGCGGCAAACTGAAGGAACATCTGCCGGAAAATGAGCTGCCATACACTGAAAATGATGGAGAGCTTCAGTCAACATAGTTGACTTTCAACATGACTTCTTATGGATTCTTAATTGCTACTGCCTAAAGGGTGGATGAAGAAATCATCATGCTTCAATGGGTAAGATTGAATTGTATGCCTGGCCCCTGACTGCTGAAGTTTATGTTAAATTGACCATTTTTTTGCCTGTCAAAATTTGAATACTTGAATCCTGTCTTGGAGGAATTGTTTGAGAAAAACCAACCCGGTTGGTATTTGAAGAATGACGGGAGACAGAAATTGTTTGGACTGAATGTGGTCCACCTGTTTTGAATTGGAACTGGAAAATGCATTGTCTGTTATCTGTAATTTTGTTGGGAGAATTGTTGAACTAATGTGTCTATGCCAAGTTTCTTGGTTGGAATTGGATGAAAATATGAATTGAGTGCACATTAGCATAACTGGATTTACGCACACTGGACTTTGGATTTTGATGTTGACCTTGAATACTATTTTTGATAATAGAAGCTGATGATCTATAGGGCTCAGGCCACACGGAACCACGATAGCTTCGCTATTTCTGTTTCGTAATCTTTATAGGCTCTGTTGGGGACGAATGGTACTTAGAACATACCTCTCATGTGTTAGCTGTTGTTGGTTCTCTAACATTTTGAGGTAAAGGATTTACAAGGCTAGAGAGACTGGGATGGCTGCACTGTTAGGAGAGTCTGGGGAAATGAGGGAAGAACTAAGGCAGCTTTTGTTTGTTACTTACAGAGACATCTATCGGAGAGGGGCTATAAAGAATTGCTCTTTGTTATGGTATCAACGAAGGATTGCTTTGGGACAGAACTTAGGAACCTGGATAGTGGGATGAGTACTAATTGAAGCCAGCGGCTGAATCTAGAGATTAACGATTTTGGTTGTAGTGATGTCTATGTGCTAGAACTATAGCATTATTTGCCTTCTGCCCCTATTATTTGCAAAGGTGGAAAGTGTGAAGGGGTAGAATGATTGATGAGCTGGACTGCTTTGTTGCATAGTTACTGGATGTGGAGGTTATCGGTCCTAGGCTTCTTAGGGCAGAAGCGAGAGGCAACTACTTTCCTCTTCTTATCTTTTGGAAAGGTGGACAATGGCGAAGGAGAAACTAGTTTTGTCCTAGTAGTGTTTGACTTGAGAAGGCCCTGGACTTGAGAGCATGAGTGTGGCTTGTGTTGGCACGAATGGATTTAATGGCGAACATTGGATAGACTGGAAACGAGGTCCATGAGTACCCAGAGTGTTTTTCATTCATGTACTTTGCAAATCACTCATATACTTGGTAAGATACTTTGGTCTTGCCGTCTTTTGGTGGATTTCATTTGCTAAGTAGAATCTGGCTACTTTCACTTCATGGCTATCTTTGGTTGCCTTTTTGGAGCTGCGCTAACATTGTAAAGTAATATTGGCTCCACATCATTTACTACATTCATGTACAATGCATTGGATTGTGGATTGGAGATAGAAAGTTATACTCTAGTTGTTCTAGAGTAGACATTTTCTGTATTCCACTTTAGTCATTTAATTTATATATCATGTAATGGAGTAGTACTCCAAATTTTCGTTTTCTTGGTTTAAATTGTAATGGTGTGACGGGTATATCCGGCATCGTATTTTGCTTATTGTGATATATAGATCCCGATTATAAAAAAAAATAACCCATGAAAAATGGAATTTTCACTTTTTTGACGATTTTCACTAGAATACATGTTCACAATCGGGGTGGGTGCAAAAAATTGTACAAAAGAGTCAAAATCAATGTGTTTTTGAATTTTGACATTTTTTTACCAAAATACTTGTGATATAACCCATGGAAAATGGAGGTTTGGTGAAAATTTTAATTTTCACTTTTTTATACTATAGGGTTAATTACACTTTGTCACCCTATACTTGGTGGGTAGCTACACTTTACGACCTTTAAAGTAACGGTGTTAGTCAACTTAATAATGCAAAATAACTCCACATTAATGTCACTTATATTTGAACAAATATGCCCTTGTAAAAACAAATGGACATAGTTTTTCTATGAATTTTTAATAAAGAGTGTAAGACCAATAATAATATTTCGTTTGTATTAGATTTTGTTTTTTTTTTGGATTTCAAAAGTCACTTATCAAATTCAAATATAGAACTTCATTGGAGGAGAAAGTCTAAACGTGTAGGAAATAGTAATCATACATTTTTATCAAATAATTTGAGTTAACATTAATATATATATATATATATATTCAGTTTTAAAGTCCCCAAAAAAATATAGATTGTAAGTGGCAACATCATAGACATATAATCATGTTTTGTAATAAAAAAAACTATATCACTATTTAAAAAGATGCTAAAAATGAATGAAAGTGTTGAATTTCTCATTGACAAATAAAAATAGTAGAAAAGAGATCTTTAGTGATAATATACACTTTTTGAAATTTTAAATTTTTTATTAATTATTATCAAATATTGTAGCTTAATTTAATGAACTATAAATATTTTAAAAAATAGTATAATTTGGAAAAAAAAAGATATAATCACATTTTGGTCCGTAAATTTGTAAAGAATGTTTATTACGAGGGATATTTATGTCAATTCATACATATATTTGGATGGAGTTACTTTTCTAACTTGTTGATTAGTCAATAGAGTGGTAAAGTGTATATTTTAGAAATATAGGATGGCAAAGTGTAGCTACCCAAAAAGTATAGGATGGTAAAGTGTAAGTAACCCTATGCAATATTAACAATAATTTATGTTCACAATAGGGGTGGATGCAAAAAATTGTACAAAAAAAGTCAAAATAAATGTGTTTATAAATTTTGTAATTTTCTTACAAAAATTTGTGTCTAATATACCCATGAAAAATAGAGATTTGGTGAAAATTTTTATTTCCACTTTTTTTGGCGATATTCACTAGAATGCATGTTCACAATCGGAATGGATGCAAAAAAATTGTACAAAAAAAGTCAAAATCGACGTATTTTTGAATCTTGTCATTTTTGGCTAAAATACGTGTGTTATAACCCATGAAAATGGAGAAAATTTTAACTTTTTTGACAAAATTCATTAGAATACATGTTCAAAATCAGGGTGAGTGCAAAAAACTGTACAAAAAAAAATTCAAAATCAACGTGTTTTTGAACTTTGTCCAAATTAGATATCATGTAATAGAGTAGTACTCCAAATTTTCTGCATTTACTTATGTAACGGTGTGAATGGGTACATCCAACACCGTCTTTTGTCTGGCATATATATATATATATATATAAAGAACTTTGTCATTTTTGGCTAAAATACGTGTGTTATAACCCATGAAAAATGGAGGTTTGGAAAAAATTTTATTTTTCACTTTTTGACAATATTTACTAGAATGCATGTTCACAATCGCGGTGGGTGGAAAAAATTGGACAAAAAGAGTCAAAATTAACGTGTTCTTAAGTTTTGTCATTTTTTTTACAAAAATCCTTGTTATAACCCATGAAAAATGGAGGTTTGGTAAAAATTTTAATTGTAGTTTTTTTTCAATATTCACTAGAATCCATGTTCACAATCGATATGGCTGGAAAAAATTGAACAAAGAGAGTCAAAATAATCGTGTTTTTAAAATTTGTCATTTTTTTACCAAAATTCGTGTGTTATGACCCATGAAAAATGGAGGTTTGGTGACAATTTTAATTTTCACTTTTTTGACAATATTCACTAGAATGTATGTTCACAATCGGGATAGGTGCAAGCAACTGTACAAAAAATGTTAAAATCAACAAGGTTTTGAATTTTATCATTTTTGGCTAAAATACGTATGTTATAACCCATGAAAAATGAAAGTTTTGTGAAAATTATAATTTTCACTTTTTTGACAATATACAATGGAATGCGTGTTCACAATCGTGGTGGGTTACAAAAAATAGTACAAAACAAATTCAAAATCAACGTGTTTTTGAACTTTGTCATTTTTGGCTAAAATACGTGTGTTATGACCCATGAAAATGGAGGTTTGGTGAAAATTTTATTTTTTCACTTTTTTTGACAATATTCATTAGAATGCATGTTCACAATCGGAGTGGGTGAAAAAAATTGTACAAAAAGAGTCAAAGTAAACGTGTTTTTGAATTTTGACCATTTTTTTTATCAAAATACTTGTGTTATAACCAATGAAAAATGGAGGTTTGGTGAAAATTTTAATTTTCACTTGTTTTGACAATATTCACTAGAATGCATATTCACAATCGGAGTGGGTGCAAAAAATTGTACAAAAAATGTCAAAATCAACGTGTTTTTAAATTTTGTCATTTTATAACCCATGAAAAATTGAGCTTTGGTAAAAATTTTAATTTTCGCTTTTTTTGACAATATACACTGGAATGCATGTTCATAATCGTAGTGGGTGCAAAAAAATGTACAAAAAAAATTCAAAATCAACGTGTTTTTTGAACTTTGTCATTTTTGACTAAAATATGTGTGTTATAATCCATGAAAAATGGAGGTTTGATAAAAATTTTATATGTTCAGTTGTTTTGACAATATCTATTAGAATTAATGTTCAAAATCGGAGTGGGTGAAAAAAATTGCTCAAAAAGAGTCAAAATCAAATTGTTTTTGATTTTTTACCTTTTTTAGTATAATACGTGTGTTATAACCTATGAAAAATGGAGGTTTTGTGAAAATTTTAATTTTTACTTTTTTTTGACAATATTCATAGAATACGTGTTCACATTCGTGTTGGGTGAAAAAGCAGTACAAAAAAAATTCGAAATCAAAGCGTTTTTTTAGTTTTTGTCATGTTTTTTACCAAAATTCGTGTATAATCCATGAAAAATGGAGGTTTGGTGAAAATTTTAATTTTACTTTTTTGATAATATTCACTAGAATGCATGTTCACAATCGGGGTGGGGGCAAAAAATTGTACAAAAAAATTTCAAAATCAACGTGTTTTTAAACTTTGTCATTTTGGCTAAAATACGTGTGTTATAACCCATGAAAAATAGAGGTTCGGTAAAAATTTTAATTTTCAATTTTTTTGACAATATTAATTAGAATGCATATTCACAATCGGAGTGGGTGAAAAAATTGTACAAAAAGAGTCAAAATCAACGTTTTTTAAATTTTGTCATTTTTACCAAAATTCGTAATTTATAACCCATGAAAATGGTGATTTGGTGAAAATTCTAATTTTCACTTTTTTTTGACAATATTCATTAGAATGCAGGTTCACAATTGGGGTAGGTGCAAAAAATTGTACTAAAAAAGTCAAAATAAACGTGTTTTTTATATTTGTAATTTTTTTTACCAAAATTCGTATGTTATAACTAATGAAAACTGGAGGTTTAATGAAAAATTTGATTTTCACTTTTTGACAATATTCACTAGAATGCATGTTCACAATCGAGGTGGGTGCAAAAATTTGTACAGAAAAAGTCAAAGTAAAAGTGCTTTTTTTTTTAGTTTTTTACCTAAATTCGTGTGTTATAACCCATGAAAAGTGGAGGTTTGGTGAAAATTTTAATTTTCACTTTTTTTGACAATATTTATTAGAATGCATGTTTACCATCGGGGTGGGTACAAGAAAATTGTACAAAAAAGTTAAAATCAATGTGTTTTTGAACTTTGTCATTTTTGGCTAAAATACATGTGTTATTATAACCCATGAAAAATGGAGGTTTGGTGAAAATTTTAATTTTCACTTTTTTTAATAATATTCACTAGAATGCATGTTCATATCCAGGGTGGGTGCAAAAAATTAAGCACAAAAATTCAAAATCAACCTGTTTTTTAACTTTGTAATTTTTGGCTAAAATACATTTGTTTTAACCCATGAAAAATAGAGGTTTGGTGAAAATTTTAATTTTCACTTTTTTTTGGACAATATTCTTTAGAATGCATGTTCACAATTGGGGTGGCTGCAAAAATTGGTACAAAAAAAGTCAAAATCAACGTATTTTTTTGAATTTTTTAATTTTTAGCTCAAATACGTGTGTTATAACTAAGGCTGCTAAACGAGCTAGATACTCGCGAGTAACTTGGTCAACTACTTGACTCAAACTTGTGAGTAGCACCCCTTTAGAGTTCGAGTAGCTCGATTAGGGGTGTACTCGAGCTCGACTCGGCTCGATTACACCCCTAGTTATAACCCAAGAAAAATGGAGGTTTGGTGAAAATTTTAAATTTCACTTTTTTTTTAAATATTCACTAGATTCCCCCGTTCTTCTTCTTGTAATACTCTTCAACCTGGGCTTCAGATGGCGGAATAAGTCCAACATACCCTCTGGCGTAGAGGAATGCGGCCAGCACAGCAATTGCAAACGCCACCAACATGGTTACAAATATATACGTTTTTACAATGTCCATATTACCTAGCTTGGAGGGATAACTCACCATACTGGAAATTAAAGATTACCTTTGTTTTGCTACGGCAGCTGTTTGCACCACACTCATCACCCGAAGAGTCGTTGACATATCTGTTTTAGCAAATTCTGGGATTGTAGACAGTTTCTTGAGTAGATCTAAGGCCTCCCAGGCATGAGAATAGGGGGCAGAAGCAGCAAAAGCTTTTTTGACTTTTGATTTTTTAGCTTCTTCAACTATTTCTTCAACTATTGACAGCACTTTAATATAGGTGTAAATGTCTACCCCTTCATGAAATTTTGGGATTTTAGTCGCGGCCCCAGAGCGGGCAAAGCGGGAAGTGCCGGAGGTGGGGGCCGCAGAACGCACAAAGTGGGAAAAGACCCCCTCCATCTGCTTAACAAGAGTTAATGAGATACCAACATTCAATGTAACCAACTTTTTTAGCCGTGGAGTAGGACAAACGGAAATGAAAAGCCATCGCTGAGTGATGCAGATGAAACATAAAGAACCAATGGAAATAAAGAAGGGAAAGAGAGCTCTAGAAACAAACAAGAACAATAATAGAGATTTTGATGAAAAATTGTAGTGAATGAGTTGGGTAAGATGAAAAAAAAGATAATATTTACTAGAATGCTAGTTCACAATAAAGAAGGGTGAAAAATATTGTACAAAAAGAGTCAAAATCAACGTGTTTTTAAATTTTATCATTTTTGGCTAAAATACGTGTGTTATAATCAATAAAAATACAGGTTTGGTGAAAATTTTAATTCACTTTTTGACAATATTCACTAGAATACATGTTCACAATTGGGGTGGGTGCAAAAAGTTACACAAAAAAAGTTAAAATCAAGATGTTTTTGAATTTTGATATTTTTTTACCAAAATATGTGTGTTATAACCCATGAAATATGGAGGTTTGATGAAAACTTTAATTTTTACTTTTTTTCTACAATATTCACTAGAATTGTTGTTCATAATTGGGGTGGGTAAGAAAAATTATACAAAAAAAAAATCAAAATAACCTTGCTTTTAAATTTGATATTTTATTAGAAAAATATGTGTGTTATAACCCATCAAAAAAAGAGGTTCAGTGAAAACTTTAATTTTCATTTTTTTGACAATATTCACTAGAATACATGTTCACATTTTGGATGGGTGAAAAAACAATGCAAAAAAATTCAAAATAAAAGCGTTTTTAAGTTTTTGTCATTTTTTACAAAAATTCGTGTGTTATAACCCATGTAAAATGGAGGTTTTGTGAAAATTTTAATTTTTACTTTTTTTTAACAATATTCACTAGAATACATATTCACAATCGGGGTAGGTGCAAAAAATTGTACAAAAATTCAAAATCAACGTGTTTTTGAACTCTGTCATTTTTGGCTAAAATACATGTGTTATAACCCATGAAAAATGAAGGTTTGATAAAAATTTTAATTTTCACTTTTTTTTACAATAGTCACTAAAATACATGTTCACAATCGTGGTGATGACAAAAAAAGTACAAAAACTTCAAAATCAACGTGTTTTTGAACTTTGCCATTTTTGGCTAGAATACATGTGTTATAACCCATGAAAACGTAGAAGTTTGGTGAAATTTTTCATTTTCACTTTTTTTGACAATAGCCATTAGAATGCATATTCACAATCGAGGTGGGTTAAAAAATTGTTCAAAAAGAGTCAAAATAACGGTGCTTTTAAGTTTTGTTATTTTTTTACCAAAATATGCGTTATAACCCAAGAAAAATAGAGGTTTGGTGAAAATATTTATTTTTCCCTTTTTTGAAATTATTCACTAAAATGCATATTCACAATCGGGTTAGGCGCAAAAAATTGTACAAAAAAAAGTCAAAATCAACGTATTTTTAAATTTTGTCATTTTTGGCTAAAATACATGTGTTATATAATCCATGAAAAATGGAGGTTTAGTGAGAATTTTAATTTTTACCTCTTTTTTACAATATATTTTTTTTAAAAAAGTAAATGCAATAAATTTGGAGTACTATTCCATTACATGATTTCTAATTGAAATAATACGTGAAAGATAAGAAAAGAACTGGCCACGCCTCTTGTAGTGCCTCTCTTATCTCCAGTCCAAATGAAGTATCTCAGTAAATGTTTTAACAAGATATCTACGGATTCGGCATTACCTTCTCTCTTGGAATTCATAAGCGTAGTAGATGTTTACACAGTTGATGTTCATGAACCTCATTTCCAATTAACTCAAGTCTTTGCATCCATTAGTGCCCACAGAAGCCAAACTCGTGCCCTCGAACCCGGGAGCCTCTCCATTCAAAAGCTACCTGGACGAAGCTAGTCTCTCCTACTCCATTGGCCGGCTTTCCGAAAGATAAGGAGAAGAGAAAAGCTGTCTGTCGCTTCTGCCTTGAAAATGCCCAAGAACGGTGACCTCCACTTTTCCTATGCAAAACGGCAATCCAGCTTCTCTCATTATTCTGCCCCAACAATTTGCCGCCTTTACTAAAGATGGGGGCATACGACAATTGCAGCTGAAGCTATAAAGCATAGACTTTACAGCATCCAAAATCTGTCAAGTTCTATCGTCAGCTGTTAGAACCAAGTTATACCACTGTCCAGTTCTATTCCAAGGCAAAACTTCATCGATAACACTAAGACATATCGTTTACGCCGCTTTTCCAAAAGTTGTCTCTATCAATCAAATCATGCCCTAGTTCTTCCCTAGACTCTTATATGTCGTTTAGTGCAGCGCTCCCAATTACTCTAGCCCAATAAATTCCTTTCCTCAAGATATTAGAGGATCAACAAAACTGCAGCCAACGCAAATGAGGTGTGGTGGTAACAGGCCAACAAGCATGTAGATAAAGCGAAACAGAGAACGGGAGGCTATCATGGTTACGTATGGCTTGAACACTCTAGATCATTAGACTTCAAATCACAAGATCAAAGGTCCACAAGTCCAGTGTATTAGCATTGGGATCATTAGCCTCCATTTAAAAATAAAATAAAATTCCAATTAGTTCAAAAATTCTCCCAACAAAATGCAGTGCAATTTTCAGTTCCAAAAGCTGCCCAATATTCCACCAAGACCACGAAGTGGCCTCACAATCACAGATCAATGTTCCACAGCAACTTATCAGAATTTGCCAAAAAATTAGCTCCAAAAGCATTAATCAACCAGTTCAACAGCAAATGTAACTTAACAATGAACATATCAAAATTATTCTAGAGGTTCTTAACCAAATCAATGTTCCAATTCTTTCTTCACCTCCAGATAAAAAATATCACATATTCCAGTTCAAAATGTAGCATTCAAGTTCAGAAGGAAAAATCAAATAATTGATTTCCAGAGGTGTATTCCAGCATCAAAATTTTCATATTCAAGATCCAGCTGGGCTGCTTATTCAAAACTCCCTCCAACACAAATTTATTCAATTCCATGAAATATCCGAGAGCTGAATATCAATAAGACTTACCAAGTAGATGAAGCAAAGAAGCCACTACCTAGTATCTCATTGAAGCTATTGGCCTTAGAAGCTATCATCTTGGTAACACCGTGGGTTCCTCAATTCCAAACGCGATAATCTCACCACGGTGGTTGTCAAATTCTCAAAGCCCCCTTCTTCGTTATGTTTTCCACTGAAGAACAGTCCCATGGCCTGGAGTTTGAATGTGAGCCTTTGAGAGAGGCTTCTAAAGCGTTAGAGGCGTGCGAGCAAGTGTCTTCTAGGGCCCGGAACTCAGTAGCAGAAAACATCCTCAAAGGGGGCTGAGTTGTGAACAGTAGTGAGTTGTGAATAGTGAAAGGTGGGATCTTGAACAGTATCCGTGAAGCCGATCTGGGTATGAAAACCGATCTAGGTCCGATTCTCCACTTAAGGAGCTGGATTGAGCTCACAAAGACCTCGATCTGAACTCCGCCTGTTGCTGGTAGGTCACGTTGGCTCGGTTTGGCGGAGAAGAGACTCCAAGAGATGGCTCCATTTTGTAGCAAAGTGATCGGTTGAGGCTGCTGGGCTTGCTATCAGGAAGAGCAAGCAGTATTCTTGAATCTTTGGACTTGAAGCTCAAATTTTGCAGCTCCCGTTTGGCCAAAAATTGTCGAACAGTGTTCAGCGGGAGGGTTGAGATTGTGAGTGCAGGTCTGATTCACCCGCTTAAGATCAAGTCTCAATCGCTATAGGCGCTGCAAGTGAGAGTGAAGATCCAAAGTGCAGGTCTGATTCACCCGCTAAAGATCGGGTTTTTGGAGTTTCCTTTTTGCCCAAAGAGTGAGATTTGTAGCTGAAGGATGAGAATCTGAGTTATGAGCTGTTGGATGTGTCTTAGATGTGATGGTTAATTGTGGAGAAAAGGTTGGCCGGCTCTGGCCTCTTAGTGGAGTAGGCCTGAAGTTTGACGGTTTCTTTTCAAATTTTTTTGAGAAACAGGATCAAGTTATGTTCTATTTTTTACATTATTTAATAGAATGCATATTCACAATCGAGGTGGTTGCAAAAAATTGTACAAAAAAATCAAAATCAATTTTTTTTATCTTTGTCATTTTTAGGCTAAAATACGTGTGTTATAACCTTTGAAAAATTGAGATTTGATAAAAAATTTATTTTTCACTTAATATTCACTAGAATGCTTAATTACAATTGGAGTGGGTGAAAAAAATTGTACAAAAAAAAGTTATAATCAAAGCGTTTTTCAATTTGACCATTTTTTTTACCAATATTCGTGTGTTATAACTCATGAAAAATGGAGGTTTGGTGAAAAATCTAATTTTTACTTTTTTGACAATATTCACTAGAATGCATGTTCATAATCGGGGTGTGTGCAAAACATTGTACAAAAAATGTCAAAATCAACTAGTTTTTGAATTTTGTCATTTTTTGACTAAAATCTATGTGTTATAACCCATAAAAACTGAGGTTTGTTGAAAATTCTGTTTTTTAATTTTTTGACAATATTCAGTAGGATTCATGTTTACAATTGGGGTGTGTATAAGAAATTGTACAAAAAAAATTCAAAATCAATGTGTTTTTTAATATTGTCAATTTTGGTTAAAATACGTGTGTTTTAACCCATGAAAAACGGGGGTTGGTGAAAATTTTAATTTTCACTATTTTTGACAATATACACTGAAATGCATGTTTACAATCGCGGTGGGTGCGAAAAACAGTATAAAAAAGTCAAAATCAACATATTTTTGAATTTTGACATTTTTTTACAAAAATACTTGTGTTATAACACATGAAAAACGGAGGTTTGGTGAAAATTTTAATATTCACCTTTTTTGACAATATTTACTAGAATGCATGTTCGCAATCGGGGTGGGTGCAAAAAATTGTACAAAAAAAAATTCAAAATCAATGTGTTTTCTAACTTTGTCATTTTTGGCTAAAATACGTGTGTTTTAACCCATAAAAAATAGATGTTTGGTGAAAATTTTAATTTTTACTTTCTTTACAATATAAACTGGAATATATTTTCAAAATCGTGGTGTGTGCAAAAAACGGTACAAAAAATCGTAAAATCAATGTGTTTTTGAATTTGTCATTTTTGACTAAAATACGTGTGTTATAACGCATGAAAAATGGAGGTTGGTTGAAAATTTTAATTTTCACTTTTTTTAAAACATTCACTAAAATGCATGTTCACACTTTTAGGGTGGGTGAAAAAAATTGCATAAAAAGAGTCAAGATCAATGTATTTTTAAATTTTGTCATATTTTTACCAAAATATGTGTGTTATAACCCAAGAAAAATGGAGGTTTGGTAAAATTTTTGATTTTCACTTTTTTGACAATATTCAATAGAATGTAAGTTCTCAATCGGGGTGAGTGCAAAAAAATGTATAAAAAAAGGTAAAATCAACGTATTTTTGAACTTTGTCATTTTTGGCTAAAATACGTGTGTTATAACCCATAAAAAATGATGGTTTGATGAAAATTTTAATTTTCAACTTGTTTTGACAATATTCACTAGAATACATGTTCAAAATCGAGGTGGGTTCAAAAAATCGTACAAAAAAATCAAAATCAACGTATTTTTTATCTTTGTCATTTTTAGGCTAAAATACGTGTGTTATAACCCATGAAAAATTGAGATTTGGTGAAAATTTTAATTTTCAATTTTTTTGACAATTTTTACTAGAATGCGTATGCACAATCGGGGTGGGTGAAAACAATTGTACAAAAAATGTTAAAATTATAGCATTTTTCAGTTTGGGCAGTTTTTCAGGAAAAATGGAGGTTTGGTGAAAATTTTAAATTTCACTTTTTTTGACAATATTCACTAAACTTAATGTTCACAATCGGGGTGGGAGCAAAAACTTGTACAAAAATGTTAAAATCAACGTGTTTTTTAAATTTCGTCATTTTTGGCTAAAGTACATGTGTTATAACACTTGAAAATTTAAGGTTTGGTGAAAATTTTATTTTTCAATTTATTTTGACAATATTCACTAGAATTCATGTTTACAATCAGGGTGGGTGCAAACAATTGTACAAATCATGTCAAAATCATTATATGTTTCAATTTTTACATTTTTACAAAAGTACGTGTGTTATAACCTATGAAAAATGGAGGTTCACCTTTTTTCTACAATATTCACTAGAATGCATATTCACAATCATGGTGGGTGCAATAAATTATAAAAAAAGTCAAAATCAACGTGTTTTTGAATTTTGACATTTTTACTAAGTAGAAGCTAGCACTTTCACTTCATGGCTATCTTTGGTTGCCTTTTTGGAGCTACGCTAACATTGTAAAGTAATATTGGCTCCACATCATTTACTACATTCATATACAATGCATTGGATTGTGGATTGGAGATAGAAAGTTATACTCTAGTTGTTCTAGAGTAGACATTTTCTGTATTCTACTTTAGTCATTTAATTTATATATCATGTAATGGAGTAGTACTCCAAATTTTCATTTTTTTGGTTTAAATTGTAACGGTGTGACGGGTATATCCGGCATCGTATTTGCTTATTGTGATATATAGATCACAATTATAAAAAAAAGACAATACTCACTAGAATGCATGTTCACCATCGGGACGGGTGCAAAAAATGGTACAAAAAAAGTTAAAATCATTGTGTTTTTGAACTTTGTCCATTTTTGCTAAAATTCATGTATTATAACCCACTAAAAATGGCGATTTGGTTAAAAATTTTAATTCTACTTTTTTTTTAACAATATTCACTAGAATGCATATTCGCAATCGGGGTGGGTGAAAAAAATTGTACAAAAAGAGTTAAAATTAATGTTTTTTAAATTTTGTCATTTTTTTACCAAATATCGTGTGTTATAACCCATGCAAAATGGAGGTTTAGTGAAAATTTTAAATTTCACTTTTTTTAGTGATATTCACTAGAATACATGTTCACAATCGGGATGGGTGCAAAAAATTGTACAAAAAAAGTCAAAATCAAACTGTTTTTGAACTTTTTCATTTTTGGCTAAAATACGTATGTTAACCAATAAAAAATGGAGGTTTGGTGAAAAATTTAATTTTCACTTTTTTTGACAATATTCACTAGAATGCATATTCACAATCGAGGTGGGTGCAAAAAAATTGTACAAAAAATCAAAATCAACATGTTTTTTATCTTTGTTTTTAGGCTAAAATACGTGTGTTATAACCCATAAAAAATTGAGGTTTGGTAAAAATTTTAATGTTCCCTTTTTGACAATATTTACTAGAATGCTTAATCATAATCGGGATGGGGGGAAAACATTGTACAAAAAACAGTAAAAATAAAAGCATTTTTAATTTTGACCAGTTTTTGCAGGAAATCGTGTGTTATAACCCATGAGAAATGGAGGTTTGGTGAAAATTTTAATTTTCACTTTTTTTTACAACATTCACTAGAATGCATGCTCACAATATGGGTTGGAGCAACAAATTGTAAAAAAATTGTCAAAATAAATATGTTTTTAAATTTGGTTATTTTTTGTTAAAATACATGTGTTATAAATGAAAAATGGAGGTTTGATGAAAATTTTATTTTTCAATTTTTTATGACAATATTCACTAGAATTCATATTCACAATTGGGGTGGGTGCAAAAAATTGTACATAAATAGTCAAAATCATCGTATATTCGTATGTTTGAATTTTTACCTTTTTTACAAAAATATGTGTGTTATAATCTATGAAAAATGGACGTTTGGTGAATATTTTAATTTTCATTTTTTTCTACAATATTCACTAGAATACATGTTCACAATCAGGGTTGGTGCAGAAATTGTACAAAAAAAAAGTCAAAATCAACGTGTTTTTGAATTTTGAGATTTTTTACAAAAATACTGTGTTATAACGCATCAAAATGGAGGTTTGGTGAAATTTTTAATTTTCAATTTTTTTGACAATATTCACTAGAATGTATGTTCACATTCAGGGTGGATGAAAAAACAGAACAAAAAATAAAAAACAAAGCATTTTTTAGTTTTGTCATTTTTTTTACCAAAATTCGTGTGTCATAATAAATGAAAAATTGAGGTTTAGTGAAAATTTTAATTTTCAATTTTTTTTGAAATAATCACTAGAATGCATTTTCATAATCTAGGTGGGTGCAAAATATTGTACGAAAAGAGCCAAAATCAACGAATTTTATAATTTTGACATTTTTTTTACTAAAATACGTGTGTTATAGCCCTTGAAAAATGGAGGTTTGGTAAAAATTTTAATTTTCATTTTTTCTACAATATTCACTAGAATGCATGTTCTTAGTTAACGTGTTTTTTAAATTTGTCATTGTTTTTGTAAAAAATTGTGTGTCATAACCCATGAAAAATAGAGGTTTGGTACGATTTTTTAATTTTTCCTCTTTTTTTTGATAATTTTCACTAGAATGCATATTCACAATTGTAGTGGGTGAAAAATGTTTTACAAAAAGTGTCAAAATCAATAAATTTTTAAATTTTGTGATTTTTTTACAGAAATTCGTGTGTTGTAACTCATGAAAGATGGAGGTATGGTAAAAATTTTAATTTTCACTTTTTTGAAAATATTGAGTATATTGCATGTTCACAATCGTGGTGGGTGCAAAAAATTGTACAAAAAAAGTCAAAATCACCGTGTTTTTTAACGTTGTCATTTTGTTTCTAAAATCGTGTGTTATAACCCCTGAAAAATGGAGGTTTGGTGAAAATTTTAATTTTCATATTTTTTAACAATATTCATTAGAATGCATGTTCGCAATCGAAGTGGGTGAAAAAAATTGTAAAAAAAGAGTCAAAATCAACGTGTTTTTAATTTTCACTTTTTTTTGACAATATTCACTAGAATGCATGTTCACAATCGGGGTGGGTGCAAAACATTGTACAAAAAAAGTTAAAATCAATGTGTTTTTTATTATTGTCATTTTTTTACATAAAATCATACGTTATAACCTATGAATAATAGAGGTTTGGTGAAAATTTAATTTTCACTTGTTTCTACAATATTTACTAGAATGCATGTTCACAACTGGGATGGGTGCAAAAAATTAAAAAAAATCAAAATCAACTTGTTTTGAAACTTTGTCATTCTCGACTAAAATACGTGTCTTATAACCCATGACAAATGTAGTTTGGTAAAATTTTTAATTTTTACTTTTTTTACCATAATCACTGGAATGCATATTCACAATCGAAGTGGGTGAAAAAGGTTTTACAAAAAGAGTCAAAATCAATGTGTTTTAAATTTTTGTCATTTTCTTACAAAAATTTGTGTTTTATAACCTATAAAAAATGGAGCTTTGAAGAAAACTTTAATTTTCAGTTTTTTGACAATACTCACTAGAATACATGTTCATTAATGTCACTCTTGTAACAGTGTGCTTAGATATATCTAGCACCGTATTTTGTCCAAAATATATATAAGTTTGGTTTTAAGGGAAAAATAAAAGACTATATTCACTAGAATGCATGTTCACAATTAGGGTGAGTGAAAAACAATTGTACAACAAGAGTCAAAATCAACGTGTTTTTAAATTGTCATTATTTTACCAAAATTCATGTGTTATAACCCATGAAAAATAGAGGTTTAGTGAAAATTTGAAATTTCACTTTTTAAATGACATTCAATAGAATGCATGTTCAAAATCGGGGTTGGTGCAAAAAATTGTACAAAAAAAAGTCAAAATCAATGTTTTATTTAAAATTTTGTCATTTTTTAACAAAATTTGTGTGTTATAACCCATGAAAAATGGAGGTTTGTAAAAAAAAGTCAAAATCAACGTGTATTTGAATTTTGACAATTTTGGCTAAAATACGTGTGTTAAAACCCATGACAAATGGAGGTTTGGTGAAAATTTTAATTTTTACTTTTTTTATAGTATTCACTAGAATGCATATTCATAATCAGGGTGGTTACAAAAAATTTTACAAAAAAATTCAAAATCAACGTGTTTTTTAACTTTGTCATTTTTGGTTAAAATACGTGTGTTATAACCCATGAAAAATGGAGGATTGGTGAAAATTTTAATTTTTACTTTTTTTGACAATTTTCACTAGAATGCATGTTCACAATCGCAAAGGGTGAAAAACATTGTAGAAAAAGAATTAAAATCAATAAATTTTTAAATTTTGTTATTTTTTAACGAAATTCGTGTGTTATAACCCACTAAAAATGGAGATTTTGTGAAAATTTTAATTTTTACTTTTTTGAAAATATTCACTAGAATGCATGTTCATAATCGGGGTGGGTACAAAAAAACTTGTAAAAAAAAGTTATAATCAATGTGCTTTTGATTATTGTCATTTTTTACCTAAAATCGTGTGTTATAACCCATAAAAAATAGAGGTTTGGTGAAATTTAATTTTCACTTGTTTCTACAATATTTACTAGAATGCATGTTCATAATCGGGATGGGTGCAAAAAATTGTACAAAAAAATCAAAATCAACGTGTTTTTAACTTTGGTCATTATCGACTAAAATACGTGTGTTATAACCCATGACAAATGTTGGTTTGGTAAAAATTTAATTTTTACTTTTTTTTGCCATAATCACTGGAATGCATATTCACAATCGAAGTGGGTGAAAAAAGTTTTACAAAAAGAGTCAAAATCAACGTGTTTTAAAATTTTGTCATTTTCTTACAAAAATTGTGTTTATAACCTATAAAAAAAATGGAGATTTGAAGAAAACTTTAATTTTCAGTTTTTTGATAATATTCACTAGAATACATATTCACAATCAGGGTGGGTACAAAAAATTCTACAAAAAAAAGTTAAAATGAACGTGTTTTTGAACTTTATCATTTTTTGATAAAATACATGTGATATAACTCTTGACAACTGTCGGTTTGGTGAAAATTTTAATTTTTACTTTTTTGACCTTATTCACTAAATATTCACAATTAAGGTGGGTGAAATTTGTTTTACAAAAAGAGTCAAAATCAACGTATTCTTAAATTTTGTCATTTTTGAACAAAAATTTGTGTGTTATAACCCATGAAAAATGGAGGTTTGGTGAAAATTGTAATTTTCAATTTTTTTTGTCAATATTCACTTGAATACATATTCACAATCGGGGTGGGTGAAAAACATTGTACAAAAAGAGTTAAAATCAACGTGTTTTTAAATTTTGTCATTTTTTTTACCAAAATGCATGTGTTATAACCCATGAAAAATGGAGGCTTGGTGAAAATTTAAATTTTCACTTTTTTGAAAATATTAACTAGATTGGTTGTTCACACCCGGGATGGGTGTAAAAAATTATTTACAAAGGTCGAAATCAATATGTTTTTAAATTTTAAAATTTGTTTTACCAAAATTCGTGTGTTATAACCCATGAAAATGGAGGTTTGGTGAAAATTTTAATTTTCACTTTTTTTAAAAAAATATTCACTAGAATGCATATTCACAATCTGGGTGGGTGCAAAAAATTGTCCAAAAAAGTTAAAATCAACATGTTTTTAATTTTTGTTATTTTATTACAAAAATACGTGTGTTATAACCAATGAAAAATGGAGGTTTGGTAAAAATTTTAACTTCCACTTTTTTTTACAAAATTCACTAGAATGCATGTTCAAAATAGGGGTGGGTGAAAAAAATTGTACAAAAAGAGTCAGAATCAAAGTGTTTTTAAATTTTGTCACTTTTTTTCCAAAATTCGTGTTATGATCTATGAAAAATGGTGGTTTGGTGAAATTTTTTTCCCACAATATTCACTAGAATGAATGTTCATAATCGGGGTGGACGCAAAAAATTGTACAAAAAAAGTCAAAATCAACGTGTTTTTGAACTTTGTCATTTTCTGCTAAAATTAGTGTGTTATAACCTATGAAAAATGGAGGTTTTGTGAAAATTTTAATTTCTACTTTTTTGACTATTTTGGTATACATGTAATGGAGTAGTACTCCAAATTTATATGTTGGTACACATGTAATTGAGTAGTACTCCAAATTTATTACTTTCACTCTTATAACGTTGTGCTTAGATATATCAAGCACCGTATTTTGCCCAAAATATATATTAGTTTGGTTTTAAGGGAAAAATAAAAGACTATATTCACTAGAATGCATGTTCACAATTAGGGTGGGTGAAAAATATTGTACAACAAAAGTCAAAATCAACGTGTTTTTAAATTGTCATTTTTTTACCAAAATTCATGTGTTATAACCCATGAAAAATAGAGGTTTAGTGAAAATTTTAAATTTCACTTTTTTTAACGATATTCAATAGAATGCATGTTCACAATCGAGGTTGGTGCAAAAAATTGTACAAAAAAGTTAAAATCAATGTTTTTTTAAAATTTTGTTATTTTTTAACAAAATTTGTGTGTTATAACCCATGAAAAATGGAGGTTTGTAAAAAAAAGTCAAAATCAACGTGTTTTTCAATTTTGACATTTTTTGCTAAAATACGTATGTTAAAACCCATGACAAATGGAGGTTTGGTGAAAATTTTAATTTTTACATTTTTTTATAATATTCACTAGAATGCACGTTCATAATCGGGGTGGTTACAAAATATTTTACAAAAAAAATCAAAATGAACGTGTTTTTGAACTTTGTCATTTTTGGCTAAAATACATGTGTTATAACCCATGAAAAATGGAGGGTTGGTGAAAATTTTAACTTCTACTTTTTTTGACAATTTTCACTAGAATGCATGTTCACAATCGCAAATGGTGAAAAAAATTGTACAAAAAGAATTAAAATCAATAAATTTTTAAATTTTGTCATTTTTTTAACGAAATTCGTGTGTTATAACCCATTGAAAATGTAAATTTTGTGAAAATTTTAATTTTTACTTTTTTGAAAATATTCACTGGAATGCAAGTTCACAATCGGGGTGGCTGCAAAAAATTGTAAAAAAAAGTTTAAATCAACATGTTTTTGAGCTTTGTCATTTTTTTTACCTAAAATCGTGTGTTATAACCCATGAAAAATAGAGGTTTTGTGAAAATTTTAATTTTCACTTTTTTCTACAATATTCACTAGAATGCATGTTCACAATCGGGGTTGGTGCAAAAAAAGTCAAAATCAACGTGTTTTTAAACTGTCATTTTTTGATAAAATACGTGTGTTATAACTTATGACAAATGTAGGTTTGGTGAAAATTTTAATTTTAATTTTATTTTATCTTATTCACTAGATATATAATCCTTAAACTCTAGCAACCATCACATCTATAAAGGAAAATGCACTCCTTATTTTAATGACTAAAATTCTAGATTAGTAATTGTAAAGGAGGAAGTGTAATTTTATATAAGTTCTTCAATGTAAGGGATGAGTCCTCCCTATTTACAGCTTTTCAAGTGTACTAATGATATGGTTATATCCGCCATTGAATTTTGTAACCTTCATTTCTATCAATAAACTAGGAGTGGCTCCCCCCTCGTAAATGGGATGATTAGTCAGCGAAAAAAAAAATCTTATTCACTAGAATACATATTCACAATCGAGATGGATGAAAAACATTTTACAAAAAGAGTTAAAATCAACAAGTTTTTAAATTTTGTCATTTGTTTTACAAAACTTCGCGTGTTATAACCCATAAAAATGGAGATTTGGTGAAAATTTTAATTTTCAATTTTTTGACAATATTCACTAGAATACATGTTCACAATCGGGGTGGGTGAAAACAATTGAACAAAAAGAGTCAAAACCAATGTGTTTTTAAATTTTGTCTTTTTTTTTACAAAATTGCATATGTTATAACCCCTGAAAAACGGAGGTTTGGTGAAATTTTTAATTTTTACTTTTTTGAAAATATTCACTAGAATGTATAGTCACAATCAGGGTGAGTGCAAAAAGTTGTCCAAAAAAAAGTCAAAATCAACGTGTTTTTAAATTTTGTCATTTTATTACAAAAATACGTGTGTTATAACCCATGAAAAACGAAAATTTGGTGAAAATTTTAACTTCCATTTTTTTGATAATATTCACTAGAATTTATTTTCACAATCGGGAAGGTTGAAAAAAAGTATACAAAAAGAGTCGAAATCAACAAGTTTTTAAATTTTGTCATTTTTGGATAAAACATACATGTTATAACCCACGAAAAATGGAGGTTTTGTAAAAATTTTAATTTTCACTTTTTTTGACAATATTCACTAGAAAAAAAAGTGACAATATTCACTAGAAAAAAAATGACAATATTCACTTTTTTGACAATATTCACTAGATTCACATAATCTCAAGCCAAAATACCATTGGATATCCTGGAAGAAATTATGTTTTACATACATGGAAGGAGGTTTGGATTTCAGATCATTGCACAATATTCAGAAAGCATACTCTTTCAAATTATAGTGGCGATTCAGAGAACAAGATTCTCTATGGGCCAAATTTCTAAATGATAAATATTGCCACTCCTCTCCTTACTCTAGCCAAAGTCCTAGTAAGAAATACTCTAAAACTTGGAACAAAATGATGTCCATTAGAGATGAGATAGAACCACACATTCTGCCATTTCCTCAGTCTCCCAACAACCTTATTTGGTCCTTAACAAATAATGGCAGCTTTTCCTTTAAATCTGCTTTTCAGTTTACATAGATAGCCCAGCCAGAATGGCCTTTGGCTAAGTTTTTTTGGGATTCGCACATCCTTCTAAAACTGTCCTTTTTCATGCTGACATTAAGCAAGGCACTGATTCCAAAAGGTCCAGTCTTACACAGATTTAATATACACGGACCTTACAAATGCACAATTTGCACACAAGAAGAAACCATCACCCATGTTTTCTTACAGTGTGAAATAGCAAGAAAATTATGGATAGCATTTGGTTTTAAAATACTGGTGGTCTCACCCTAGTAAAAATGAGAAACACAAGTTTCTCACTAAGATTACTCCTAATATTATCTGCTGGAAAATCTGGAAATCAAGAAACAAATCGTTTCATGAAGAGGAAAAATGCACCTTTGAAATACTCAAGAGCATCATATTTGAAGAAATCAAAGCCATTGCATCTAGTAAATTCCCATAAATTTATGAAAATTGGACATGGAATCAGCTCTGGGATTCAGATTTTGTCACACGAATGCAGATTTCTTTCATCAAATGGTATCCTCCTGAAAACCCTTCCCTCAAGCTCAACATTCATAGCTATATCAACAGCAATGCTGAAGGTTTTGGAGGTGGAATCATAAGGAATAACTATATTATTATGTTGTTTGCTTTCACCTTTCACTTTTCACTCTACTAACAGCTTACATGCATGGCTACAAAAAATGGAAAACAGGCCTTGGAAAATCAAACATCAATTACAATCGCTACAGGAATCCTGTTCTTCAAATGTTTGGAACAAATGTCAAATGGAAGAGAATGTGGTAGCCAAATTACTAGCAAAAGCAGCACTTCAGCAACCAAACATGGTTTTCAATAAAGAGGCACAACTACACCAAAAGATCCAAAATGTAATTAGACTGGAGAGACTTGGACTACCGTACATCAAAAGATCCTACCACTTCCAAAGCCAACAGTTAACTATATGACATCACATATTTGCTATACACATCATGCATTCATTTACATATGCTATTTTCAAAATATGTGTGGAAAAAAGAGGTCAATGGCTACTGATGTTAGGTCATTTAGCCATTTAATCTCTTGCTATAATCTCACTTAGTTTGGACATTTTATTTTAATGTCATCCATTCTAGAATGTTTCTTTTTTCGACCAATGGCTGCTATGTTAGGCCATTTTGTCAATCACTTTAGTAGCACAACAATTTTTGACTGATATCTCAGTTTTGATTGCTGAAACTGTCACATTTACATTATATTACTTTCATATGAGCATACTTTATTGGATAGATGCTGCATATTGAGTGTGACACTTGGTAAAGAGGCTAGTTGATTTTCTCACTAGAATATTTTTGCATCTGTTTTCCATCTTGGGGCTGCTG
The DNA here is from genome assembly GCA_016586305.1 of Ophiorrhiza pumila. Classification (NCBI taxonomy): domain Eukaryota; kingdom Viridiplantae; phylum Streptophyta; class Magnoliopsida; order Gentianales; family Rubiaceae; genus Ophiorrhiza; species Ophiorrhiza pumila. The sequence goes on along the minus strand of BLIW01000008.1, from coordinate 31,809,477 downwards.
CTGTTAGGCCCATCATAATACAAATTTAGCACATCATGAACTAATAGTTGCCAACCGAAACAGTAGTAACTAATTGAAACCCTAGCTACTACTTTTTTTAGATATCTTTCATCTCATTGCATCTACTTTGTCTGCTGGTACGAACTTTTAGATATGCAACATTTTTTTTTATTACCCAGATCCTAACTTACGCTATACTATACTGAACCCCAAGGCAACCGTCCCCTAGCCACCCTGAGGATGTAAATCACGGGATGTATACACAGATGGATACTATTCTCACAGTACCGGCCCAAGTTGGGTACCAGGGTTAGTCTTCAACTTTTGGTCACCAAGTTATCACTCCCTCTAAAGTGTTAGACGATGCTCCTCTAGCGAATACCGGCCCCACATGGTCTCATTCCTGCGTGTAAGTTCCATAAGCCTTTCTCCACTTGCGTATGTGCCCGGGGGGACTTGATGTTCTACAAATATCCTCCATCCTATTTGTCTATAAATAGGAGAGGATTTTTTGTTAGAGGTACGAATTGAACTCCTGACTTCCATCTCTCCTAGGTACTTAATGCTTAGGTGATGACTATTGTGCCAAGGCTCATGCTCAATATGCAACTTTTTTCATATGCAAAGGAGGAGTTCTCCTTGTTTATTGTTTTGCTTGAGGAGGGATGTAGAGTTTGAAATATTATAAAGGCTATTAGTCCTTGGACGGCCTTTATCATATTTTCAAACTATACAAACCACCTATTATGTATAGGAAGATGTAATCCTAATTGAGTTAGCTTAAACTTTAAACATAAGCGCACCAATGTAAGGGAGGAGTCCTCCCTATTTATGGCTTTTCGTGATGTACTAATGGTGTGAATATCTCCGTCATTCTGTAACTTTTGATCAATATTAATAAAATAGGGAGTGCCAACCCCCCCCCCCCCACCTGGGAACCTGGGATGATTAGCCAACTAAAAAAAACTTAATCACAATCGGGGTGGGCGCAAAAAATTGTACAAAAAAAACATTAAAATCAAAGCGTTTTTCAGTTTGACCATTTTTTTACCAAAATTCGTGTGTTATAACTCATAAAAATTGGAGGTTTGGTGAAAATTTTAATTTCCACTTTTTTTGACAATATTCACTAGAATGCTTAATCTTAATCGGGGGTGGGAGCAAAAAATGGGCGCAAAAATTGTACAAAAAAAACATTAAAATCAAAGCGTTTTTCAGTTTGACCATTTTTTACCAAAATATGTGTGTTATAACTCATGAAAATTGGAGATTTGGTGAAAATTTTAATTTCCACTTTTTTTGACAATATTCACTAGAATGCTTAATCTTAATCGGGGGTGGGAGCAAAAAATGTCAAAATCAACGTGTTTTTAAATTTTGACATTTTTTTACTAAATTACGTGTGTTAGAACCTATGAAAAATGGAGGTTTTGTAAAAATTTTAATTTCCACGTTTTTTACAATAGAACGGAGACCATTACTTGAAAAGAATGGAGACCACGGTGAGAATGTTGATTCCCAAACTTCTGTGCCTGTTGAAATTGTTTTTGAGGATCAAAACTCTGGAGATCAGCACTCAAAAGTTAATTGGGAGAAGAAGCAATATAGAATTTAACAGGTTAAGCAAGAAGAGGAAAAAACAAAATGTCAAAGGTTGTTGGAGCCCCGGCACTTTAACCATGGCTGCAAAATACGTTTTGCGTAAAAAAAAAACTTGTAACGTCTAGATACAAACCTGAGCTTATTTGTAAGGTTTGTAAGGCAATTTTAGGTGGTTCCTACCATCCGAAAGTTGATGCGGTGATTTTTTAGCATATTTTCGTCTACAAAGTTTGGCCTTGTGAGTTTAAATTGTCTGCTGATTTTGTGATCGCTAGTATCATAATTTGTATTTGGTTTTAATATCTGTGGACATTGTTTTGCTTTGGATGCCAATATGCCATGATGGCCTGGTCTGTGACGAGGATTCTGGAGGCTATAGTGCTGGAGGAAGTTTTCGAATTTTGTCCTTGCATGATTGGTGGTGTGCTGCGGCTTTTTGAATAGGGTCAATATATACTAGAATTCCAAAGAGAGATGTTGTACTTGTAATGTCTTTTTGACTATTTTTTGAGTTCTTGAATTCTGAAGTTTCTGTTTGGTTGGAGCCTTGTTGTGGTACAGAACTGTGGAGAGTTGAGAATTAAGTATTTTCGGATATGGCTAATGATTCTGAGCTTGCTAGTTGCTTCCTGGTAGTAAATGGTTCGATTTGACATAATTTTTAGGAGGCTTCATGTTGTGCCATCTTTGTGATTGCTACAAAGGATCAGGGTGTTGTCTGCATATTTGTTGGACAACAGGATGCGTGGTGAGTCACATTTGGTGGTTCAAGAATTTGCTCTATGCTGAAAGTATTCAAGAACTTAGGAACTGCTGCTGTTTACATCTTTTGCTCTAACTTCATGATTTTTTTGTCGCATTATTTAACTCATTCTGGATTGCACACATTTTCTCTATGCCAGTGTTTGAAGACTTTTGCTAGAAGTTTGGGAGTTTGTAATAGGGTTAATTACCAATTACTCTTATGTGCTCAACCCAATTTCTAAATAACCTCCTCCTTATGCTGAAAAAACTTATCGATAACCCCTATGTGCTTTTGATTCAAGCAGAAAGTGGATGTAAATTATCTCCAATAACGAAGTGTGAGTTGAATCGTGTGCGCGTGGATGAAAGTATAAACTTAATAAGGTATAATTGGACAATAATAACCCATTAACTTTAAATCAATATTTTTTATTTGTTTTTTCTTTTCTTTCTTCATATTTTTTGTTTCTTTCCTTTTCTTTTTTTCGTTTTCTATTCTTGGATTAGAAGATGGATTGTTTTATCATGATTTGGCTAAAGGGGTCTCCATATTTCGAGAACACATGCAAGGATTTAAGCAACTGATTTGCAAATGGTATACTTGGAAGCCGCAACTGGTGCGGAAGCGCTCCTATGATCCTTGGGAGAACACTTACTATCCTTGGGAGAAATATGGAGATATGGGATTTTTGGACTCCTTGTTGGAGATTCTTGGGGATAGTATCATCTGGGGTGAAGTCAGTGATGTTGCAGCATTCAAAATACTTGTTGAACCCCTAAAGGAGAAGCTAACATTCTTTAGAAATTTCAGTCTCTTGCTCACATTGACAGGTCTGGATACTATTGGATGTTATAACAGATTGATCCAATATAATGTTGTGGCTATTGATGCAGCACGCCTCTGTTGCATGTGCTGGTTTTACAGGGATGATGATCAAGTGTTTGATGAAATTAAGTCGAACATTTCTGATCTAGTACAGAGGATCAAGCCAATCAATAAAGAAATTTGTGACAAATACCACAAATTATTGCGCGAGGTATCAAGAATTATCTTACACTCAGTTGATTGAGCCGAATTTGGATACAGTGGGGGATTTTGTTAATTCTCTCCTCTGTGATCTTGGGAAGCTACTAAATAGCAGTACCAGCATAAATAAATGAGAGGGAAAAAAAATTTGTTGAAGGGGAGAACTTTTACAATAGAGATGGAAAAGGTATTAGATGAGTTGTTGTTTTTGTGGTGGTGGTTGTTGTTGTGGTTGCGGTGGTGGTGGTGAGTGGTGGGTGGTGGTGCTAGAACAGAAAAAGGTAGAAAGAAAGAAAAAAAAAACGACAGAGAAGAAAAGAGCAGAGTGCCAATTTTGTCACAAAACTGTAACAAATTAGAAGTTTTAGTCACTAAACTATTTTTTCAGCCAAAAAGGTTATTCAACTATTAAATTTTTGCAAAAAAAATCATTCCGTCTATTTCGATCGTCTAAACAAACGAAAAGACAATTATGTAACTTGCATGCCAATATTTTTAAAGGTAAATTTGTCAAAACAATTATCCATCAACTTTATACAATAAAGTAAAGTAAAAGGGCTTAATAGAAAATTTTCATCTTCTTTCCCATCAACTTTCCCATTCACCTTCGTATCTAACAATTACTCTTTGTTTCTCCACATCCACTTTGACCAATATTCATCATATTAATTTTTGTCACTTTCATATTTTGATTGCATAATCTAGAATAGAGAGAAAATCTCTTACAATCATAAATATCTTAAAGGGATGGGCCTCTTCTTCTGCTGCTGCAACACTATGAAAGTACTCAATAACCTCTTTAAATGAGGATAAGCCCTTGTTTCTTCTTTTGCTGCTTCTTTCGATTTTGATTGAACTGACAAAGGTTACTCTAGCAGAAAATTGCAATTGCTCGTCGTTTCTAGATCAAGAGTTCGTTTCTTTCTGCTGCAACATCTACAAGATTGCACTAGTTAGTTTGATTGATGAATCCAACTTTTGTTAAGCATGATTGAATGTCTGAATTACCTTCAGGTTCGTTGATTACATAAAGCAAAATTGACTATAAATTGATAAATTAAAATTTTTAATTCATTTATTTCTTTTTAGACATATTGAAATTTACCAGCTATTGATTGTGGTAATGGGTTTTGTTGCATCTACTCTCTCACATGATGGGCAATAAAAACTTTTGAGACACCATATCGATTCCTACTACGATGATGCCCCCTTCGGATGCCAATACTGCAGTTTATTGCAGCAAACTGATGGCAAATAGTGACAAAATCAATGCATTTAGATTTGAACAATTTTATTAGAGATGGATGGGGATAATGCAATCCCTCTTTTCTGTATTTGGATATGTCAGCACCCACCTATAATTACCCAAAACTTTTTATATTTTTTTTGTTTTGGTATTTAAAATTTTTGAATTGAGAAGAAGGTGGAAGAAAGAGTAACGATGCGAGGGAGAAGGGAAGATTATGATAACTTTGACAAATTTACCGCTTAAAAAATGCTCTCTCGTTTGTTTAAATGATCATACAAACGGAATGATCTTTTTAGCAAAAAAAAACATAGTTCAATGATCTTTCTTGCTAAAAAAATAGTTGAGTGACCAAAACTCCTAATTTGTTACAGTTTGGTGACCAATTCAGCACTTTGCTCGAGAAGAAAACAAAGACATTTAAATTTATTTTTTACCTCTAAACTTTTGTAATTTCAACTTTGGTCCTAAAACTTTACTAATTTAAGATTTAATGTTTTGAATTGGAAAAAGAGAAAAGGATATTTTTGGAAGTTTTGACGGTACCGTTATTACAACTATTTTCCATCCAATTTCCGCTTAAATTAGAACCACATTGAAGTACTTGATAGGTTTTTATAGCACATGGGGGTTATTTAGAAATTAACTCGACCACATGGGGGTCATTGATAATTAACCCTTTGTAATATTATGGATCCGCTGAATTTATAGTATTTTTAAACTCTAGTAACCCAAAATATGTAAAGGAAGAGTCCACTTCATTTATTTTGACTTCAATGGCTCCAACTTTTGTACTGGTGGTGTTGGGTATATCCGCTACCATTGCTTATTCACTAGAATGCATGTTCACAATCGGGGTGGGTGCAAAAAATTGTACAAAAATAGTTAAAATCAACGTGTTTTTAAATTTTGTCATTTTTTTTACCAAAATTCGTGTGTTATAACCCATGAAAAATGGAGGCTTTGTGAAAATTTTCATTTTCATTTTTTTGACAGTATTCACTAGAATGCATGTTCACAATCGGAGTGGGTGCAAAAAATTGTACAAAAAAATCAAAATTAATGTGTTTTTGAACAGTCATTTTTTTACCTAAATTTGTGTGTTATAACCCATGAAAAGTGGAGATTTTGTAAAAATATTAATTTTCACTTTTTTTTGATAATATTCACTAGAATGCATGTTCAGAATGGGTGTGGGTGCAAAAAAATTGTAAAAAAAAAAGTCAAAATCAACTTGTTTTTTAACTTTGTCACTTTTGGCTAAAAAACCAATATATTCCTTTTGTAAAGCGATATCCGATACCTTGTTTTCCCTAATTTCAAAACGAAACTCATATCAAAAGAAAACCTAAGTATTTGACTATATTCTTTCTTGTAATTAGTAAAAAGAGTATTAAAATTATTTATTAATTATATAATATCATAAAATTATTTTATCACCTTTAATAATTTAATAGAAGTTCTCCCCAAAATTTAAAAAAAAGATGCTCAATTTTTGTGAGGAAAAATGGTTGTGCCACTCAAAACTATATGAAAGTAGAATATGATTGATTCTGAATTGTTTATGAATAGCAATTTTTGTATTGCAGAAAAGATTACCACAAAAAATGCAATTTCTGAGTCTGAGTTAACCTTTTATACACTTATAAATCGACTATTTCAATCAATTTTTCTATTGTAAAATAATAATAGCACATCAATGAATTAACTGCACTCTGCATATATTATTGTAGCAAGAATTGACTGCAAGTTTTCAACTTATAAGATTAAGTTGAATGATACATATATGGCCCTTTGATTAGATCACCATTTTTAATGCTCAAAGAATGCATGATTTGTGGCTAACATAAGTTGTTCAAAATAAACATATCACATCAGCCATTGTACCAAACATAATAACAAACAGATTATTATCTTAGCTTTCATAAATTTGTAGATGATAAGATCATCAGACACAACAAACTATTTCTGTATGCTCCCAATAACAACAAGCATAATAACAAAAACTGGCCTTAAAGAGGTTCTACTGCTAGGCCCAAGCACCACACAAAAACACCATTATATATTTAACAAACTAACTTTCTTCATCCTGCTACTTTCCTGGAGAAGTTCCTTCCAGGAAGCATCTCTTGTGACCGTCCAAGGAACAAATCAGATTGTCCATGCCATCCTCCTGCCTTCATAGGAGGAGGAGGAGGAGGCTGCTGCGGTTTTGAAGATGGTTTTCCAGAGCCAATGGTCATGTTTGACAACTTCTCAGCTGCACCAGAAACTCCACGGGTCTTCCCCGTATAATTAAACGCTGCAAAAAAGGGTTTTTTATCAGTTTAGATCAATCCTGAAAAGCCTGTCAGGGAAAAAACTTGATTGGCTTCACAGAAGATCATGATAACATAACCTTACCAAACTGTAACACTTTCAGCAATAATGGACGAGACCCCATTACATAATTTAGACAACAAATCCCAGTATTCATTACTAGATATGCACATGAATTTGAGTTCATCAAATTAAAACCCCACAAGTTGACAATGTCTAAAATGCCAAATAAAGCCACAGTAAACTGTGCCATTCTAGACCCAACACTGTATTGCTACCCAAAATATTCAGAACCTTCACAAGAATGGCTATCAAACAAGTAAAGGCAAATGCATCACAAGTAACAATACCGACAGATCAGCAAAACACAATTGATGAAAAAGTGGTGTGCAGCTTGCGATTTGCATTCCTCAGTGCAATTTAATTTAGATATCCTAGTGAACTGAGTGATAAAATACACTAAGTCATCCTGATAAAAACTGCAATAAAGGACTCACCAGCAACATTCTTCACAGGTGGCCGATATCTTGGTTGTTGCTTCAAAGTGCTCTTAAAATACTTTTCCTCATCCTGGAACCAGAGCAAAAGTGGCCAGCGAGAAACAACAGTAAGGAACAATGTGCTCAGTAAGATTTTACCAATGGTAACTGCAGCTAAGCAAATGTACAGCCAATGGCATTAAAATAATTACCTGAAGATTCATCTCCAACTTCCTTTGCACACCTGAAAAGAGTAAAAAATTGTAATTATATTATTGATAAGACATCTGCAATGTTATTTTAAGGACATGTGGTGAGATCACCTTCTAACAAGTCTACTCTCTCATGCAAATGTCATGGAAAATAGATCAGAAGAGATCCAAAAACTAATTAACCAGAACATCAGCAAAATTACTACATATCAAAGATGCAAAGATCTCCATGCCCAAATCCGAAAGAAAAGAGATTCGGCAAAGTAACATAAGATTGACATCTAAATAAAAATTCCACGAGCATTCTGATCCAAACAAAAACTAAAAAGAACATAAACAATCATATTTAACTACAGATCCAAGTACTTGATGTTCTTTCATTGCATCAATGCTTGAAACAAGCTTATCTAAAACCATTGACCACAAACCATATCATTAACACACTACCTGCATGCGAAGGTGCACTCGCATTGATAGAGGAGAAGTTGCTTGTGGGCTTCAAGTTGGGCAATGTACCCGAATACCTCCTACCAGACTTTTGCTCCAATGGAACTTTGGTTCCAGCTACAAAAATGAGAAAATACAAGACTTGTCAACCAGCATTCCATGCAAAAACCAAAAAAAATGACCAGTTAATAAGACAAACCTGATGGAGGTGTTTTAGCAGGAGCAGCTTTAGAGCGTAAAGATGGTGGAACATAAAAGCAACTCTGCAACACCAACCAACAAAAGTCAAAAGTTAGCTTGCTTTGCTGCTAAATAAAATGTCTCGTCTACCTGAAGGGAAGGGTTAATGACCTGGAAAAAGGGATGTTGAAGTGCCTCTGCTGCAGTTGGCCTCTTACATGGATCCCATGAACAAAGTGACTAAAAATTGGAAGTACATAACAAATTAAGAAGAGGAATTATAGTGTTGTTATATGACACTTTCAACAAGACAGTTTCACATTAAATTAAGTCCAGGTACATACAAGCAAAGGAAGGTGTAAAATCCTGAAAATTCAGTACTTACTTTAATAAGGTTGATTGCATCCTCGCCAGCAGAAGGTATCAAAGCAGAAAGATGGACACCAGCAACCTGTAATATCAGATTTGAGTTATAAATTACTAAAATTTTTTAGTCATTAAAAACCAGTAAGAAATATTAAAACATAATACAGGATAATACTGATAAGCTAAAATATTTCCCAAAATTAGAGGAAAAAGCTAGCTTCTAGATGTATCTATTGCATTCTTTAGTTGGAAAAGATAAACCCAGAAAAACTGAACCCAAAAGAACCACAAAGCTTCACATGTACAACCCAAACAAACATACTACCACAAAATCTAAAAAGCTCAAGAAGAACCGCAGAGGACCAGAACCAACTTACTTGTGGAAACTGGTAATTAATAACAGTAGCAAGTTCAAGTCCTTCCGACCAGTCATTCTCCTTTGGACTTCCTATAACACTGCATATTTTATAGATTTCATCTGGTTCACTGCAATAGGAGCGAAAAAAACGTCATTAAATAGCATAGTTTGGGCTTCTCATAATGAATAGGCAAGCAAAATTCAAACCTTAATTCCACTTCGTTCAAAAGTTAACTCAGAAAAAGAAATCTAACATCTAATGACTTTCAACACAAGGGACCAGATGCCATATGTAATTGAAGAAGAACAACAACAATGAAAGTAACCAAAATTACCTAGTACAGGAAGTACTAGATAGTCGAAGATATTGTTGATACCATGAATCAAAAAATGCATATAGGTTGAAAAAATGCATCACCAAGAAAGGCAAATATGGAACAACAAACAAGATATGTTGTACTATAACAAGGTACAAAAATGTAGTATTTGAAAAATGTACAAAGAAAATTTCTTAGCAATTTCATACCAGCAAGCAACACGCACATAAAAACTTGTGCCATTACCAGGTAAATGCACTACATGATTTATACTAAAGCAGATAGATTCTTTCTTCAAAACCGCCACGACCAAATTAAGATCTTTCACCAACATATAAATGGATCGCGTAAAAGACAATAGACCCTGTACCTTGAACCCGGAAACAGAGGACGAAGGGTAAACAGTTCAGCCATTATTGCACCCATTGCCCACATATCTGCCAACAAACGAAACAAAACTAAATGGCGCTTCCAAAATTTGAAAACATTAAGAAAAAAAATAAAATATTAGAAGAACAAAGAAAAAAAATGCATATTGTACTCACCAACAGCAGAACCATAGCTTGGTGATTGGAGCAGAACTTCAGGAGCACGATACCTGCACGCCCACATATTAGCAACCCGAATGAAAAGAAGTAAAAAACACAAGTTCCACAATGAAGAAGTGTAACGGAGAAATACCCACCAGCGTGTTGAGACATATTCAGTGTATGGAGGTTGAGAATTGATTTCACGAGCAAGACCAAAATCAGCAATTTTTATAACATCCTTTGAAACGAGCAAATTCTCTGAGGCAAACAAGAAGATAAAATGAGAATCTTCTTTGTCATTAAGTCCACCAATCAACAAAGCAATTTTCCACTTCTACCAGAAGAAAACTTACAAAGAGAAGACTAGCAAGGGAAGATTATGCAACAAATATGAGCATAATGCTATGTTAACAAAAATAGTAATAGAGATCAGGTGTCAGTTTGCTTCTAATTTATCAGTAACATAAATTACTCAGATCAACGAATCAGATAAATACCCGGCTTAAGATCGCGGTGAAAGAATCCACGTTGATGCATGTACGCAAGACCCTGGAAAACTTGGAAACACCAATTTTTTAGCTCATATACCGAGAAAAGCTTTGCCCTATCTTTCATGAGCTGGTATAGATTACATTCCTGTGAAATTAGAGGAAAGTGCCTTTTTCACGCATTGCACGATATACCAAAAAGAGATGACAACTAAAGAGAAGATACCACATACCATGTATTCAAACACAAAGTAAAGAATGTCATGTTCTCTAATCACTTCTTTAAGCTTCACAATGTTTGGATGGTTCATCTTCCTAAGTGACTGTTCAGGACAAAAAAAGTTAGCCAAACATAGAGCTAAAAGAAAAGGTAAAAGGCCAAAAAAAAAGAGCAGTAAAAAGTCTCACCTTCACTTCTCTCAGATTTATGCACTCTTCCCATGAATAGTATTTCTTCTTCATCTTTTTAATTGCAACCTGTGGATACAAAAGATTAATAAGTTACAGCAATTTCAAAACATTGGAAACAGAAACAATTCGGTCTTCAACTATTATTTCCCCACAAATTGTCTTTCGTCTAACATTCTTTCTCCTTTCTGACCAAAGAAGATAATACATCATTAGAATTCCAATTGATAGATGACAGACAATGAAGATACACCTACCACTTCACCAGTCTGCTTGTTCAATGCTCGCCACACACTCCCAAATGTACCATTTCCAACCTCCTTGATTATCTTGTATCTTTCCATTTTAGCGATTTCAACAGCAGGTAACACCCAATTTATTGGAGAAAGAATAATATAGAAGTCGACGTAATATTAGATAGACGACAGTAAAGGAAAGCTATTTAGTATAAGCTAAAACGTGGCTGATCCAGCAAATTCCAACGTTAATCTTCTGCAACTTTGCACAAGAGAGCAAAACCAAAATGATTATGGCAGGAAGCCTCCACAGCCTTATTGATGGAATATAGCATATCAGTTCTCTGACACCGATAAGGGAAAATGAGCATGGGAATGCAAGACCTGCTGACCATCTTATACCAGTCCAAAACTGATAAGGGACTCTATCGAACGGATTTCATTCCTTGCTCAAAAGATGGCTGACTGAAACTTCGGTAGGAGTGATGAAAAACTACCTCAACTGTGCTATTAGGGTTTATGCAAAACCTTCAGCCAACCAAATGACACTCTTAACAGGTATCCCTCAAGCAAAAAGACTACACATAGCTAGGAAACGTAAATTATGCACAAGCAGTGCAATGGACTATCTAACTCTTGACCATTATAATTTGTATTGCTCACAGACTTCGGTCCTGCAATAGAAAGACAACGGTTGTAAAAGTCAGAAACATACCAAACATGGAAGGCTGAACAACTGAGTAAATAGAACATGAATAACTAAATAAATACCTCGGAAGACAGTATACGAAGATCTCAAATGGGCATCCTATAAACAACGCACTATAAATAAAACACATAACAAATTAATTCCAAAATTGGTGTAATAACCAGCTACTAAAAGAATAATGAAAATTCAGCTCACATATAGAAGTGCACCAACGATCCAACAGCTATCTCAGAAAAAATTAGCATTTGGCCTCCTGTACTGATTGTTCATGAGGAGCTGTTCACTAAGTGCAATTGACAAAAGAAACGAGAAGAAAGTCCCCAACAATGAGAAACTTCCAATCAAGAACTTCCTGGAATGAGAAACCGCGATATTTGTCGCAATTTGACCAGAGGCATACTTGCTCCATGTCCTAAGTGAAATCAATCCCTTTAAGTCAAAGCCAAATATAACCTACATAAGACAGCAAACAGATTACAAACTTTGCAGGATTAGTTAGAAAACCATTGAATATAATCACAGCAACACTAGTAAGAAAAGAGTGTACATGCACAAAGTAATGATCAGCAAGACATACGACAAAAGCTGGAACACAACACGTACTAAGAAAACATAAAACAACAAACTAAAAAGAAAGCACACTCAAAACTTGACCACCTCAAGGTTTCAAAAAAAGAAAAATATTACTAGAAAAACTCCAACATACACTCAAGTAAAAGTGAAACAAGTAGAGGGGAGGAAAAAGACCAAACAACAAGTTCATAGGCTCCAACTGGAATGCAGGGCAAAATGACTAAAACACATCTATATTCTTAAATTCTTCCAAGCCTAACAGATCAACAAAAATTAGTATCACTTGATTTGGCGAATCATAGAAATTCAAAAATCTTAATATCCCCGTGTAAATCTTAATATCCCTGTAACCACTACACAAAAATTAACATTCAAATTGATACCGCCAAGTTCAGACATAGAATACCCTACATAATGAACTACCAATTCTCCAGAAGTTGGCGAAAAATTAAACAGCCCAAAACAAACCCAGTTAATTTTTAATTCACCCCATACAAATTCTTCCATGTAATTCAAATCAAACTTATAATCTCAATCAAAAACTTACACTACGCCCCTATTATCAATCCAGGAAAGAGCGAAACAAATAGTCAATCCCAATTAATCTACAAGGTAATCACTCTTAAATCCCACAAGATACCCAAATAAAATTACTAAATTTGGTGAACCAAAACGGGAAAAAACCCAATTAAGCAAATAAAAGACCTAATTAATCCAAGACCCAAAAATAATAGCAGCAAAAACATACCCAAATCTTTTTTTAAAAAATAAATCCCATAAAAGGGGGAAAAATTAAAAACCCAGAAGCCAGATCTCAATGAATTCAATTCAAATTCCAAATTCCAATCGAACCCATCACAGATCTAATCATCAAAAATCAAAACACAACAAACCCATAAAAAAAACACACAAACAGGAAAATTCACAGCGATAAACAGCCCATCAATATAGAATACAAATATGAATACCTGAGGGGAAAACGGCATAACCTAAAGACGAAGCCACGGAAGATAAAAAAGGGAGAAACCAAGGACAACCCAAACCCCCCTAATTTGCGTGATACTACTATGTGTGTGCGTGTTTTTGTGCGTGTTGCATATATATATTTAAGCCACCGTCATTTGGTAAAAAAATTAGGTATGTATATATGTGTGAATTGGAATTGGAATAGGAATATACCTATTATTTGTGTATGAATTTAATACAGTGTGTCATCATGATGATGATCATCATCATCATCATGAATTTATATATATAAATAAATATTTAATTATTAATATTTTGACGGGGCGGCCAATGCGTAAAAAAAAATTGAGAACATTGGGTTTTTTGGATGAGTAACTTTGTGGGCAAGAAACAAAACGGGAAAAGACAATGATAATGAAAAGGAAACAAATAAAAGTTTGAAATTTTTTTTTTTTTGTTTTGATTTTGATTTTGGGGTGATATGATAAATAAGATTTTTTTTGAGTTTTATTGCAATTATAAGAATGTACTTTTAAGGTTTTAAAACTATGACCCGACAAGTTTTTTAGCTTTATTAATAATTAATTTTCATAAAAATAAATAAATAACAAACTAAGGTTGCCTTGCCCTCTCATTAGTAAAATATAACTAACAAACTTAAATTTAATTTCACTATTTAAGATTGGTTGCATGTATGTCATTGTATTCTCTTTTATTTATGAAATGATTTTATTGGGATTTGTAATGAGAAATGAATATTTATAAAATGATTAGATGTGTTTGGATTGATAAATTTGGTTAATTTATTGAAGATTGTGTATAGAAAAAATTATTATTATATTGGGATTGATTATTTTATATATTATTATATAATTAATTGCTTGTGTGTGTATATGATTCTTGTCATACGTAGGACCCACAAACACAATGAAAATATATGTGGACATCCGTGTGTTTGTTGCTTTTCCGTAGTAAGACCCCACAAACAAAATACTTTTTGTGTGCTGCCAATTATGAAAGTGTACTGTTTAACTAGAATTTAATAATATATTTGTAAATAAGTTTACTGTAGAGGGTTTTGCAATCGTAATTGCAAAAATTCAGATTCAGCCTTCCCAAACACAATTACGATTTCTTTTACAAATAGGTTGAAAAAATGCAAAACCAAACGGAGCCTAAAATATTGGCTCTAACTGAAACTTTTAATATCAATAGCATATTAGCATTTGTATAGGTTTTTTTCTTTGGAGGTTAGGGATAGGGGGGGGGGGGGGGGGGGGGGGGGGGGGGGGGGGTTGAACATGACAAACTAGGATGAGCTATGTTTTTGAGTTTTCAAAATTAGAATAATGCATATTTAATGTTATTGTCTTATTTACCTTAACTATTTTGAATTTTATGGATGTAACAAAAATATAGTTAAATATCTTTTTAATTAATTATCATAATTGATCACGCATAGAAAGATAATAAATGTTTAGTCATTGTTATATTTTTAATTACCATTGTCTACTTTAAGTTTTATGTCACGTTAAAAAAACTTTTTAATATTATTTCCACATGTGAGAAAATGTCAAAGTTCAAAATGTTTGAATCAAAATTATTGTACAAGAAATGATTGTTTCAAAGTTAATCATGATAGTGGATCATATGTAAATCATTATAAGTAAATAAATTATTATAAAAAAAAAAAACCAACAAGGGAGATCATCATGAGCTGCTAGCTGGTGGATTACAATTTGCATGTATATAAGTAATTTTTAAAAAAATTATTAGAGATTCTTTTATAATAAGACAAACTTGAGGACAGGCAAGTGTTAATTTTTTTTTCTCAAGGAAGTTGCATAAGTTGGTGCAAAAATTAAATTGATTATTTTTTATATGCCAAAAACAAAATACGACGTGAAATTTGGTGGATCCGTGACAAAAACGAGGAATGATAATTTTGGAGTTTGATTGGGTACTTTTTGGCTTTTGTGCTTCTTATGATTATTTTTATCATCGGACGGTGGTTGTGAATTGGTCAATTTTTGATCCTATGATCAAGTCATCATTCATGTATTATAAAATTATAAGGCAATTGCAATTTTGAACTCCAAAATTTAATTACGTAACAAAATTAGTTTTTAATATTTTATCAAAAATAGGTTTAGTACAAAAACTTATGTAAAACCAATTAATATATGAGACATGGTTTATATATGAAACAAATAATTAATTATCATTGAAATCGCGATTCTAATTTCTTGCTGATTTTATCATTCGTTGAAATTGCGATTAATTCGATGTTGCATGTATGAACATAGTTCATAAGTGACCAGCTGTAAATTTAGTTTTCAATATTTATAATTTGTTAAAAGAGAACAATTAACAAATTTTTCTACAAATTAATAATATGGCACTATATGATGCAAAAATGACTATAGTGTGTACATATGCTTTTGTGTGTTTTGTATAATTATTCATTCATTCATCTTGGGTTCGAATAAAAAGAAAACAAACCAAAATTCTTTATACATCAATTATTTGTTTTTCCTTTAATTTTTTATTTGAAAAAAAATCCCTCCATCAATAAATGTGATTTACCTATTGAAAAAGCTAAATTGATATACTTTTTGTGAAAAAAAAAATATGTTAAAAATTTAGAGGGTCAAGACATAATAAAAAAATAAAAAAAAATCTTCAAAACCTTCAATTATTAAACCAAAAGTAAGTCAACATTATTAACTAAAATGAAGGGGCCAAATTAACACGCATTCATTATTTTAATTTAAAGGGTTATATTGAGACTATATTAATTGAAGGGATTTAACATAGACTTTAATTACTTTAGAGAGTCAAAATAACATTAAACTTCGTATTTATAAAAGGACATTTTGAGGACTTTCTCTAGTCCAAATTCTCTTCATAGTTTCTACTCTTTTTTGTATGTTTTTAATTTTTTATGTTTTACCAAATTTGAGTTAATTTTTTTTAAAATTTTCAAAGTAGTATCATAGTAAAATTAATACATTTTGGGGGTTATTGAAATTGATGAATTTGTGGAAATTACTCTTATGCTAATGTTGATAACGATTACCAATGTGAATGATGTGATTGTGAAAACCTCAAGATCATAAAAAATTATGAATTTCTTTAATTTCTTTAATTTGACATGTAGTTGTCATGTAGTCAAAATGAAATTTCCCCATCAAGTGTTAGATATTAGAAACTTCCAATCAATTTCTTGTTACTCCATAATTAAGCCATTCTTGAGGGTCAATACAAGTGCTATGCAAAAAAAATTATTATAAAAAAGGTTGACACGAGTGTATCTGGAGGCAAATTCAAGAAGTGGAATTTAGAAGTCGAAATTGTATAAAATTATTAATAAAAGTTATATTTTAAGTTTAAAAAAAATAAAATTCTAATATTTTGAAAGATCTAACTAAAAGTTTTTAACATGTCACATGAAAATAATACAAATTTTCAAATTTTGAAGATGTCACACTGTACTCTTATGATTGTATCTTAGTGAATATTTTAACGAATAAAATTGATGAATTTCTTTTTATTGAATTTTTATTGAGAATAATTATATAAGTACACCCTTCTGATATTAGAGATAAGTATTCTTTCTCTTCAACGGTTTTTTTTACCCGATTGAATTCTTCTTTAAATTAGAATAAATTAAATAAATTATGATTAAACTAGAGTTTCTCCCTAATATATATAAAAAAAATAAGTGATTTTTCCACCAATTATTCATTTGGGATAAATTAGATTCTAGTAATTGTTTTTATTTTATTTCCAGGTCTAATGTGGGGATTCTTGGAACTGGGGTAAAATCTTCCCCATTATAAAGTGTTGATTTTTTTGCTTGGATACTATCAAGAAAAAGCATGGGATCCATGCATCTTCGAGATGCTCCATGTTCTTGGTCTTCTTTATCATTAATTTTATTTATTTATTTCTATTTAAATGCATTGAACCAATCTAGATATGAAAGGAATTTTGACTTGGAAAAACATGATGCTCAAATCTATGTGCATGTCTTCATCCATTTTATTATTGTTTTATACTTTGTTTTCTCATTTTCAAGTCAAGCTTATCTCTTGGTTCCTAATAGGGAAATAATTAACACCACTTTTTAAAATAAAAATTAAAAAAAAGCTTCATATGTTTACAATATTAAACATGAGAGATTTTCTCAGTCCTTTTCTTTTTCATGTTTCCCTTTTGCTTGTTCTATAATTTATTACTAGAAGAATACAAGGATGATATTAACTTTTACAAAATTCGTGGTCCGAGTGAAAATAAAGAAAAACAGTAAATAACTTCAATGATCCCTTAATTGGGTAAGTATAGTTTTAGTATTTGATTTTTAAAAAGTTATATTTTAATTTTTCAAATTGAATTTTGCTATCGAAATAGTTCTTAACTTATTTTTTTATATATTCAACAAGTAAATGCAATTTGTCAAATTTGACTTTATCACGTGACACTTTATCACTAAAAAACGACATTGTTTTGTGTTACACGACTGACGATGTTACTTGTCATATAAATAAAAAATATGTTAAAACGTGTTTGTAAGACAAAATTTAAATTAAAATATTAAAATATAATTTTTTTAAAATTAAAAAATAAAACGATAATTACTTCCAAATTAAGTGACTATTTGAGAATATTTTTCTAACGAAAAATAAAGCATCAGCCACTGATTTTTTTCAAAATTCAATAGCCAATTCCCCAATTTTAAAACAATTTAATTGAACTCGAACCTTTTCCCAAATCTAGTTCTCATATGTATAATAGAATAAATACATAGGAAGCACACATATTAATGAAGGTTGTCATATTCATAAACAGTGGAGTGGTCCATGCCACCATGGCATGGAGGAAGTTAACAAAAAATAAAAAATAAAAAATATTGATTCGTGGTGGCAAAGCAGCCATATGATAATGATGATGATGATGTAGTAGAAGAAGTAAGGGTCCGCAGATAGTGACAAATTGCATATGATTTTTAGGTACAATAATAATAAGAACATTGCCAACACACAAATTAGGCCATGAAAAAATTTGAAAAATGGAATGTGTTGGTCACAAAGTTAGGCCATGAGAAAAATTGAATTGAAAGGTTTGGTCATTGGTGGCTATAGGCTGCCTTAGAGATGATGATATTGAGATATTCTGTCTTATCCAATTGCCTCAATATTCTAACAAGTTGTTGTGATTGCCATTTTTTTTACTCTATTAATGAATTCTTTTGTTTGCATGAATGGATGCAGCAGCAGCACAGCTTAATTTGGTGGTGGTGGTGGTGGATGCTGAGGTGTGTTTTTTTTTTTGCAGTTAGGGAGTTTGGATGGTGCCACGATTCCAACCACTATAGTCTTATGTGTTGCAATTTGGTGACTTGGTTTTGGATTGGGTAGAGACTAAGAAAGCCACCAAACAAAGAATACTTTGTTGAATGATGATAATAAATGAGCCAAAAACAACAAAAAGAAATATGATCCCATGTTTTATCATGTTAATTTTGTGTAGATATTGGGTTTGGTTTTTCTTGTAACCTTTTGGGCTCGTTTAGTTGGCAGAAATCTAGATTGTGAAAGTAATATTTTTTTTAATTACTAAATTTTTGTATTTGTTTAAAACTGGAAAAGTAATCTTTTTCCTGACTTTTAAATTTCTGCGTTTAAAAAAAAATCCAGAAATAAGGAAAATAAGTATAAGATTCTAGGATTATAAATGTTCTTTAAAAGTTGGTATTGTGATTCTTTTATTGGGGATTTTGATTATGTGGCTCTTTCTTTAAGTTTATTATTTATATTTTTAAATTCATATGCTTCTTATGGCAAATTCCAATTCATTTGGCCAAATAATTTCATATTTTTATTTTTTAGTTTGATATTTTTTTATTGAATTTCCTAATTAACTGAAATTAAAATTTTAATAGTTTTTAAATGTCTTTATATTGACTTTAAAAGGCAATTCAATGTAAAAGGAGTTAAATAGATGGATGGAATATTATTTCTTTATTTTTATTTTTATTAAAATTATTAACATTATGGGTGTTTTATACATTTTTTTTAAAAATTCAAAATTGTATTTATGTTGCTTTAGACTTTTGCTTTCATATTTTTACTTTATTAATTTTCATACATTTTACATTTTCAATACTTATTGTTTAATAAATTTTAGCTATTTTATTTATATTAATTTGTAAATTTATTTTCCATTTTTTAATCAACTATTCTTTTTTTTAGTAATATTAGCAAAGAAAATTTTTATTTTAACACTTTTTTTATAAGTTGTAGTTAATAGCTTAATTATTTAATTAAATTAAAAATGATAACTTTTACAATGATGAAAATATAAAATATAATATTAAAATATTTATTATAAGGTAAAAACATATAATTAAGTTCCATGATGTGATTTAAAATAAAATTATATAAATGGTTATGTATAATATAACATACAAATGGAATTCAAATAACATTACTTGGTTCAATAATTTAAATCAAATAATAAAATAAGAATAATACTAACTTTTCTAACAATTTATCAAAACATAGGATAAGTATTCAAATTCCTCGTAATTAAATTCCTAGGAATCAAATGATCAAGAAAAATATTCATTTTCTTCAAAATTAAAATCCTCAAAATCACATTTCTATTAAACATTACTTTCCTGCCAACTAAATGAGCCCTATGGGCTCATTTGGTTGGCAAAAAATCTAGGTTGGGGAAGTAATTTTTTTCCTAATTACCAGATTCTTGTATTTGTTTCAAATTGGGAAAGTAATCATTTTTCGGACTTTTAAATTTATGCGTTTCTTTCATTCAGGGAAAGTAAAAAGAATTTTAAACTGAGGAAAATAAGTGCAAGATTCCAGGATTATGAATCATCTTTAAAAATTGGTATTGCGATTCCTTTCTTGAGGATTTTGACTATGGGCTCTTTCTTTATGTTTATTATTTATATTTTGCGTTTCATATATTTCTTATGGTAAATTCTAATTCGTTTGGTCAAATAATTTTATATTTTCATTTTTTAGTTTGATATTTTTTTTATTGAATTTCCTACTTAATTGAAATTAAAATTGTAGTAGTTTTTAAATGTCTTTATATTAACTTAAAAAAGTAATTCAATGTAAAAAGAGTTAAATAGATGGATGGTATGTTATTTTTTTACTTTTATTTTTTTTTTAAATTATTAACATTATAGGTGTTATATATATATTTTAAAAAAACTCAAAATTGTATTTATATTGCTTTAAACTTTTTCTTTCATGTTTTTACTTAATTAATTTTCATATATTTTATATTTTCAATACTTATTTTTTTAATAAATTTGAGCTATTTTTATTTATATTAATTTGTAAATTTATTTTTCATTTTTTTAATCAATACTCTTTTTTATAGTAATATTAAATTATTAATAAAGAAAAATTTTATTTTAACACTTTTTTTATAAGTTGTAGTTAATAGCTTAATTATTTAATTAAATTAAAAATGATAACTTTTACAATGATAAAAATATAAAACATAATATTAAAATATTTATTATAAGATAAAAATATGTAATTAAGTTTCATGATATGATTTAAAATAAAACTATAAATGATTATGTATAAATATAACATAATGGAATTCAAATAACATTATTTGGTTCAATAATTTAAATCAAATAATAAAATAAGAATTATGATACGAATGGTCTTGGATTGAAGTCCTCAACCACACGAATTCCACAACCTTTGGACCGTTGCTGCACCAAAATTCACGAACAAGACAACACACAAACTTGGCGGAAAGGAATTCAAAGGGAAAAACGCAAAAGATGAAGTAAATCAACCCCACGTTTTTAATACAAATGGACTCGACTCAACTCATGAAAATTCATGCAATTGAACTTTGTCAATTGGCGAGTTCTCGAAATCAAGAACAATGGTGAAGTCACCTAAAGGTCACGCTAAAGGCAAAGCTTCTACAATGGTGAATTAAATAATTCAACAAGGTTTTGACAACACAAAGTGTTAATCTTAATTTCAGCAAAGCTAAAACTTTCATTCATTAATCTTATGTAAAAACGTTACAAAGCTTCTCTTTATATAGAGAATGATTTCGACTTTACCCAAAAAGGAAAAGGAAATAAAACCCTAAAAGTTGCAAAGTACAACTTGACTTCTTAACAAACTAGCTAACTAACTAATCCAAGTTGTAAACTAATCAACTTTCCAAATTGGAAAAGGAAACTACAACTAACTACCAAATCCTTGTCCAAAAAGGATTTGCTTTACTTGCCATTATCATGCAAGATAATTGGATCAAGTAATTACTTAGCCCATAATTAAAAACACAAAGACTTAAGCCCATAATTAAATGTTTAATGGACTTAATTATTACAACTCAGAAATAAACCCTAAAATTAAACAATGGCGTGATCCAAAGTTGGCAAAGCCCAAGCACGCCATCTTGGTCTTCAATATAGTCCATGAAATTCGAGATGGAAATCTGCCAGAATCCCGTCACTCATTTTGGCAGCCATATTCCACGATGATACCGTCAGAATCTTGGAAAACATAAAACATGAAAGTTGTAGCTCTATCTCTTATCGTTCCAGAACTTCTTGAATCATGCAATTCCAAGTTATATCGAAAGAGTTATGTCCAGAATACCAAAACGTGACAGAAACTTTCAGGATGACCAAGTGACTTTAACACCACGAACATGGACACGGCTCATTCTCATCATTAAATCCTTTTTGGACAAGGATTTGGTAGTTAGTTGTAGTTTCCTTTTCCAATTTGGAAAGTTGATTAGTTTACAACTTGGATTAGTTAGTTAGCTAGTTTGTTAAGAAGTCAAGTTTGAGCAATTGATGCGAATGTTGTATGGCCGAGGCTCCAACTCCTGGACCAAATTCGAATCTCCCACACAAGCTATAGGACCGTGTTGCTCTTACCAAGATAATCCACAACAAGAACACAAAATTGGATGGAACGAAATCAAAGGAAAAACGCTAGGAATTGAGTAAATCAAAACTTCACGTTTTATTACTAATGAACTTAATTTAACCTATGAAAATTCAATCAGTTAAACAAGTTAATTAGGCCTGCTCTTTAAATAAAGAACAATTGGTGTAATCTCCTATAGGTCACGCTAAAGGGGATTAACTATAATGAACAGTTAAATAACTCTTCAAGGCTTTGAACAACTCAAGGAGTTAATTCATGAATTTCAGCAAAGCTAAAACTTTCATTCATTAATCTTATGTAAAAACGTTACAAAGCTTCTCTTTATATAGAGAATGATTTCGACTTTACCCAAAAAGGAAAAGGAAATAAAACCCTAAAAGTTGCAAAGTACAACTTGACTTCTAAACTAACTAACTTTCCAAATTGTAAATGGAAACTAACAACTAACAAACTAATCCTTTTCTAAATAGGATTAGGTCACACGTTTTTATTCAAAGGTGGCCAAACACGTTTTGGCTTCCTTTGTTTCCTAAACTATTACTTGCCTTTATCATGCAAGATAATTGGATCAAGTAATTACTTAGCCCATAATTAAAACACCAAGACTTAAGCCCATAATTAATGGACTTAATTATTACAACTTAAAAATAAACCCTAAAATTAAACAATGGCGTGATCCAAAGTTGGCAAAGCCCAAGCACGCCATCTTGGTCTTCAATATAGTCCATGAAATTCGAGATGGAAATCTGCCAGAATCCCGTCACTCATTTTGGCAGCCATATTCCACGATGATACCGTCAGAATCTTGGAAAACATAAAACATGAAAGTTGTAGCTCTTTCTCTTACCGTTCCAGAGCTTCTTGAATCATGCAATTCCAAGTTATATCGAAAGAGTTATGTCCAGAATACCAAAACGTGACAGAAAATTTCAGGATGACCAAGTGACTTTAACACCACGAACATGGACACGGCTCATTCTCATCATTCCCTCCCTCCTCGAAAGGATTCGTCCTCGAATCTTAGAAGTTGAGTTCCTGGATCAAACACCAAAATCACGAACTTCACAAGAATCAAGTTGTTTCGGAATGCAACACCTCGCGAGCAATCACGCTTTATTTCCCCAAAGAACAAAAGAAATCTATTAGTCCAAAGAACAAAGTTATGAATAATAAACATAAATTGATATGGACGAATATATGTTCTTATATAAGAGGAAGTTGCATCAATGTCAAAATAATTCACAAGTGTGGATAGTGCATGTAATGTATCATAATAGCTATCCCTAAATGCACCTTGACAAAATTGGAAATCACATGGACGAACTAATACCTTGAAAAACATGCGAAAGTTATCAAATATGAGAGTATAATTCCAAAGACTAGAATGTAAACAATCTATGTAAACAGAAAATTTTACCTCTCGGAATTCAAAAGAAATTTGGAACTTAGATAACCTACCAATCAAGTGCGGAATTATCCAAGGACTTCTTTGAACTTGATGGATGTGATCAAAATCACGTTTTAAAGAATCAAAAGAACCAATAATCCAGCAAGTAGAGTCAATATAGTTAACACTTGAATGATTGCATACAAAGGTTTGATGTAGTTCGAAAATATAATCATTAAGCTCAAAATATAATTCATGTATTAGATAAGCAACATAACACACTATCATGCTATACATAAATTCATTCAATTCAAAATATATTGATGTAACTATTGAAGAATTATGTAAATCGATTTGCTTATCAAAACAGAAGGTGTTAGACTCTAAAACACACTTAACAAAATTCCAAACTATTTGTGTTAAAGTATAGGGAAGCTTTTGAAATTGACTAAAAACAGTTTGAAAACTTTGAAACTCAACCGAATTGATAATAACAAAGTTCTTAACATTTTTAAGATCAAAATCAAGTGAAAACTTACCTAACTTACCTTGCTTACCTTGTGGAAAACAAGCTAAGGCAGATTGGATCCCTTCCAATTGATAATGAGTTGTTTGCAACTCCATTAGTTGTCTAGGAACTCTATAAACCTGCAAAACAAAAGAACTAGGCAGCAAACAATTCAAATGGTGATCACTATTATCAAGTAAGTACATTGTTTGCCTAGCTACTAATGCTTTTTTAAACTCACTAGAAGAAGCAAAATTACAAGATTTGATAACACTTAAATCTCGGCTATTACAAGATGCACTAGCTATTACATTGCTCTTCTCTTGAACTTTCTTCTCTTTCTCTTTTTCATCTCTCATTTGAGCACAAGATGTAGCAATGCTTGCTTGATCTTCAGAAATTTCACAAGGCTTTAAAGAACATAGATTATACTTTTTACCATTATGCCTAAATGAATAGCAATTCTTGAGATCATTATAAACGCCATTGCAAGCAAGTTTCCACGGTTTTCCCAATAAAAGATGGGCTGTTTGCATAGGGAATATGTCACATAGTACCTCAGCTTCGTATTTCCCTATTAAGAATGCAACCTTGACTTGCATTGACACCCATACTTCACCACAACTATCACTCCATTTCAGCAAGTAAGGATTTGGATGTGGAGTGGTGTGCATACTCAATCTTTCTACAATTAGCTCACTAGCAAAGTTAGAGCTTCTTTTACAATCAATCTCCATGGCACACACTTTATCTTGGATTTTGCACCTTGTTTGAAACACCTTTTCACATGACGTAGAAGGGCTTTTAGCTTGGTATACTTGTTTATCACTTTTTGATTCATCCATTTTGTACCTGCAAGTTAGTAAAGAAAAACGCAAGAATATAGAGAAAATCCTCACGTGTTCCTCACTTTAGGATAGTAGGTACTCTCCACTCTATTTATGTAGTGTTCTCTCTTGTTTATCCTATCTAATACTCTCAAATGGTGAATTGTTTGGGACTAATAAAACTTACCAAGTCCTATGATTAAGATAACAAGTCTCAATCAACAAGTTTCACACAATAAACTTTCACAAGCAAATCAAGAGAATTTTCAAAGAAAAACACGTCACAAGAAGTTTAAGAACACGTGTGGGTTAAAACTGATTTATCTTCAGAAACTATGAAATTCAGAAACTAGATTTCAAGACGAAGAGAATGCAATTTGAATCACTTGATTCCGAGTTGTATTGATCAAGATATGGCACTTTGAATATAAGGTGATTTCAAGAACAAACAAGAACGAAATTTAGTTCTTTTCTTGGGCTGTTTTTTTTTTTTTTTAAATGGTCCGATTTTTTATTTTTTTTTTTTTTGTAATTGGGCCTTCTTTTTTTTTTTTTTTTTTTTTATAATTCGGACACAAACCTAATATTACACAAAATATTTAAGGTTCTTAAGACAAGATCCTAGGATTTAAGGTTGTTTGTCTTATGTTGCTCAAACAAACCTAGGATGTTTTTAAGGTTGTCTTAACCTTATTTTTCCTCAAAATTTTCAGCCAACAAGAATTAACAATAGCTCACCAAATATCAAGAATTTAAAGATGCCACTTTGACAAGATAATCAAGATTAAAGACAAGGAACAAGAATCTAACTCAAGAATCCAATTTTGACCACTTCGGATTTTCAAGAAAATCAAGAAGTTCAAGAAAGTTATCAAGAACTTATCTTTTTCGAGTGGAACAAAAGTTTGATCAAAATGCAAGATATGGTAGACAATATAAAGAATCTAACACAAAAGAAAGAATGAAATTCGGATAAAAAACAAGGAAGTTAGGAAATTTCTACCAAGAAACCCTAGTTTGAAACCCTAGTTTGACACAATTTCCTAACAATTTTTTGACGTGTAAAACAGCAAGGACAACACAAGGAATTCAACACTATGATGATAACAAAACAATGCTGAATCAACAACAAGAAAAGACGCAAAAAACAGCAGCAAGATGACACAAAACAAGACAAAATTCGGCCAAAACTAGAAAGCTAACCCTAATTCGTTTTGACGAAAAAAATTCAGCAAGACTCTAATGATTTTATGGACGAAATTTGGGCTGAATTTAGAGCATGGAAGACACGAATTTACTGCAGCAATAAGACACTAAAACAGCAGCAAATAGGACGAAACAAAACAGCAAGAAATCGAATCACAAAACGCGAAAATCGAAAGCAAAGTTAACACGGTTTTTGGGCAGATTTTGCATGCGATTTGAGGACAGAATATTGACGACTTTTGGACTGAATTAAGACACCAATTTACTGCAGAAAATTGACTCAATGAACAGCAAGAAGAACGTCAAGGACAGCAGCAAAACCGACGCACAAAAACAGCAAGAACGACAACAAGAAAACAAAGAAAACCGAGAAGAGAACAAAGATGCAAAACCTGAATTTTTGAGACAACAACCTAGGCTCTGATACCAATTGATACGAATGGTCTTGGATTGAAGTCCTCAACCACACGAATTCCACAACCTTTGGACCGTTGCTGCACCAAAATTCACGAACAAGACAACACACAAACTTGGCGGAAAGGAATTCAAAGGGAAAAAAGCAAAAGATGAAGTAAATCAACCCCACGTTTTTAATACAAATGGACTCGACTCAACTCATGAAAATTCATGCAATTGAACTTTGTCAATTTGGCGAGTTCTCGAAATCAAGAACAATGGTGAAGTCACCTAAAGGTCACGCTAAAGGCAAAGCTTCTACAATGGTGAATTAAATAATTCAACAAGGTTTTGACAACACAAAGTGTTAATCTTAATTTCAGCAAAGCTAAAACTTTCATTCATTAATCTTATGTAAAAACGTTACAAAGCTTCTCTTTATATAGAGAATGATTTCGACTTTACCCAAAAAGGAAAAGGAAATAAAACCCTAAAAGTTGCAAAGTACAACTTGACTTCTAAACTAACTAACTTTCCAAATTGTAAATGGAAACTAACAACTAACAAACTAATCCTTTTCTAAATAGGATTAGGTCACACGTTTTTATTCAAAGGTGGCCAAACACGTTTTGGCTTCCTTTGTTTCCTAAACTATTACTTGCCTTTATCATGCAAGATAATTGGATCAAGTAATTACTTAGCCCATAATTAAAACACCAAGACTTAAGCCCATAATTAATGGACTTAATTATTACAACTTAAAAATAAACTCTAAAATTAAACAATGGCGTGATCCAAAGTTGGCAAAGCCCAAGCACGCCATCTTGGTCTTCAATATAGTCCATGAAATTCGAGATGGAAATCTGCCAGAATCCCGTCACTCATTTTGGCAGCCATATTCCACGATGATACCGTCAGAATCTTGGAAAACATAAAACATGAAAGTTGTAGCTCTTTCTCTTACCGTTCCAGAGCTTCTTGAATCATGCAATTCCAAGTTATATCGAAAGAGTTATGTCCAGAATACCAAAACGTGACAGAAACTTTCAGGATGACCAAGTGACTTTAACACCACGAACATGGACACGGCTCATTCTCATCAAATTATGCTAACTTTTTTTAGAATCTATCCAAACACAGAGTAAATATTCAAATTCCTCACAATTAAATTCCTAGGAATCAGATGATCAGGAAAAATATTCATTTTTCTCAAAATTAAAATCTCAAGAATCACATTCCTATTAAACATTATTTTCCCGCCAACCAAACGAGCCCTATAAACTTTGCAAAATTTTGATTTAGTTGTTGGCTTTTTCTCATTTGTATAAATGTTTGTGATTATTAATAAACTAAGGTTGTAGTGATTATATATGAAGAGTATGAATGAAAAACTTATGCTATAACGAAAATTTTGTCACAATAGAAATAATTTTTTTTTAATTAGAATTGAAGTATAAATATTTTACTATGAGTCGACAAAGTAATTTGGATAAACAGTATTAGCCAACTTAGCAACCGAAAATAAAAGTGACGGAATCTATCTTGTCTAATTTATTACAAATCTTACGCTACAATCCTAAGTGACAACTACAATGTCATGTTTGCAAATTTTACTATATATAAAGTGCGACTTCACTTTTACCGTCCTTGCCCTTGGTATTAAGCCCAAATTACTTTTTCGATTTTTGCAATTTTGTATTTGATTCTTTATTTTATTTTTTAACTTTTTTTGGTACTCTTTTAATTCTTATTATCTAAGTTATTTAACCAGTTGTGGTTATAATTGTTACTTTTTATTCCAATTAATATTATATAGTAGTAGATATATGAAAACAAATACGAACGCTCATGAACAACCAGGGGCAGAACTAGAACAAAATCTTAGCGGTGGCTGATTTTAAAATAAATTTTTTTATGCGATTAAAGAAATGTATTTAACTATAATTTTAAATTCATAATTGTAAAATTATAAAAATATATAAATACATACAACTAGACTATCAGTTAACATTTAATTAACTATTATTTTCTGTGTACTCGTATAATGAAGAAGAGATAGTTATATTCTACGTGTTTACATTCTACGTGTTTACATTTGTTGAAACGTTCAAAATTTTGCTTATTTTCAATTGTTGAAAAAATATTATTAAAAAATTATAAATAAAAAAGTAAAAAAAAAACCTTTGTTGAAAGAGTAAATAAAACAAAAGCAGAAATGAAAAGGGATGGAATTGGAAAGAGGAAAAATAGAGAGTGAAGTAGTGAATTTGATTAGAATAAAAAAAAATTGTGAAATAAGCAGCATGGTATCAAGCATGAGATTGCGAAATGGGAAGGGAAAAGGATCTATTGTGCATAGCAATGGCCAATGACAATAAGCATTTTTTGTTCTTTTTCAATAAGTTAATCAAAACGACGTCGTTTTGATAAGTGTCTCACTCATCAAAATGACGTCGTTTTGATAAGTGAGTGATTAAAAAAAAAGAATTTGTCAAAAACACAAATGAAGGAACCCTTGTCTTCTTTTACATCTTCTCTATTCCATTTGCTGACTGCTACTGTGACTGTGGTGTGGGGGGGGTGGCACTTGGCGGCCGCTGGTGGTTGAAGGCTTTGACGAGCTTGGTAGGGGCTTCAGCCCACGCCAGACCCCGCCTAGATCCGCCCTTATGAACAACCTCGAGTTCAACTCGACCTCGTTTATTTAATAAATAAACGAACATGAAAATAATTTTAGTCTCGATTAATAAATGAACAAACGAGTAAAGCTCATTTACATTCATGAACAACTCGTTCATAACTCAATTAAAACTCATTAAAAATTCAGTTAAAATATTAATTATATAATATATATATATATATACAGAACTTATATAATAAAAAATATAAATAATTGAGTTTTTATGTATATTTATTGACACACAAATCAAATAAGAATGTAATCTTTTATGAGTGATTAAATTGATGTATTTATTTTAGTGAGAACTTATGTTAATAAAATATATAATTATAAAAATTATTAGGCGGGTCACTATTTGTGGTCAAGCAAGATAGATAACGTGGCGACAAGTGACTTCCTGGGCCTTCAATTACATCTGAAAATAACTTGTAAACTTTATTATGACCGTTCTTTGTTGGTTTACCACGACAAATTCCATTATCAAGAAGTGTATCCATGGCACATAGATATATTTGTTGTTAATAAAAATCAATATTTTTTGAGTTATTTTTTGTATTTACCATGTACTTTATTGTTTGAGTTATCTAGTTATGTTGTTTTTTTTTAAAACAATGTATGTTTTAGTTTGTTTATTTATGTTTGAATATATTTATTTGGTTTCATTTTTTATCATAACTGATAGATTGTGTTAATTATTATCAAAATATTTGATGAGCTACTGTGTTGTAATTGAACAATCTTATTTGTGCAAAAAGAATAAAAAGAAAAATTAAATGTGAAAAAAAACTAAAGCTAGAATTGAATTCGAGCTCAAAATTTTTACTCAAGCTCAAACTTGAGTTTAGAAAAAAATAAACAAGTCGTGCTCGAACTCGAGCTCTATTTCATGCAACTTCAGAGAATAAACCATCAACACAGCAACAATTCCAAACACGTTTCGAAATCTCACCCAACAAGACTCCATTCTTGATGTCAAGTAACAATTAAATACTAGTCAATAAAAAGAATCTAGAGATTATATTTGTTGTTGTTAGGGATAACTCTGAGTTAATACGTGAAACACATAAGATAACCAACCAAATAACGAAGTATAACGAATAGAAAAATAATTAAAGAAATAAACAAAAAGGATTTAATGGGGTTTGATCGCTTGACCTACGTTTACGGGCAAAGACGAGTAACTTTGCACTAATACATACAACTTGGTCTAAACTCAAAAGTCTCACAAACTAGAGATAAGCCCAAAAGCCCACAACACCAAAAGGTTCAAAAGAGCCCATCAAGCCCAGAAGCCCAAAAGCTATCAAATAGTTACAAACACTAAATTTCACATGGCCAACAACTTGTGTCAGTTGTTAAGAATGAAATTAAGAAATTCCACACAGAATTAAGTAATAGAGGGAGAAAAGTATCTTCTCCGGTCTTTATATAATCAATCAAACTAATCTCAACCTTTAATTGCTAACTACCTAATTTGATCAATGATGAATACGAATGATTATTCTAATGAATTCTGTTGTTTATTCAATTTTACTATTGGGCTGATGTAATTCTTCTACTAATCAAGCCCATATCTTTTTGTAAGATCCACTTACAGTTTGGCCCAAGTCTATTATCATGACACTTTGATGCTTCAAACATCAATGCTTACGGCTTTATTTATAGTTTTATGTGGGACAAAGTGTCTTGTACCCCAATTAAGAAATCTCTAAATACAGGACATACTTAACGATTGTTACTTCACTGATGACCTAATGATTTAGGTGTTTGATGCTTTGACAATCAGTATTCGTCATTTGATAATCTAATGTTGGTTCTTTAATGGATGGAAGCTTTTGCCTCATATAACCAGATAAAGACCTACTGCTATAATCAAGGCTACAACTAGCTTGTAAAATAATAATACTATATTAGCAGTGCATGTGTTTGTTGTCTAAACAAATTTACCCAATTTTCGTATGCACTAACAATTGAATTGAACGAAATGACTTAAATATGTGGGTTTAAAGAGTTCAGTGACTTTTTTTTACTAATTTAATAATTTAATGACCAAAATGTGGATTTAGAAAAAGTTTAGTGATCATTTAGAGAGTTTGCTCTAACTCTAAATACAACCTTTAAAATCCTAAAGAGGGGAAATTAGCCTGTTCTTGGAAGATTTTGGAAGGCATGACATCCTAAATGGAGAAATTTATAGAGGAGAATGGAAGCCATTGTCGAATTCAAGAGTTTATCTTTATTCTCTTTTCTCTGCAAATTAAAAAAATTAACAATATTAATTAATGTCATTTATACAAGAAACAAAACATGCATAAAAGTACTTGCAAAATGAAAGGATGAGAGAAGAACATATCCCAGCAGATTTCGTTCCTAATTAATGTGTAAACACTCTCACTAATGTATTTTTTGCATCAAAGGCAGAATTACCGTTAGGGTAGAATAAATTTGGTTTACCTTCTTTTAATTAAGCATATAATTCGTAAACAGTGTTGCATATTTTTTTTTACCATATATGATCTAGTTTTTGGTTCTGAATAAATGACAAACAATTCATAGTTGGATCATGGATGGCGTGTGATTAATTAATTTATAAAATTGGGACAGATATCTCCTCTAGTGTATGAGGTTTACCAACTAATAATAAAATAAATAAAAACTAGAACAATTTTGATGAGCCAAATTGTTTCTCCACCCAATATTTTGTTAATCTTTGGAATTGAACATAAATGACCATGTTAGTAAAAAAAGGCCTAACCAAACACAATTTTGGAAACTCATTCGAAGCTTAAGCCATGCGTAGACAAGGAGACTAATCTGTCAATGACTATCATCATATGACCATTAAGCAAGATTTCCATGTCTGAAGACACCATTTGAGTTTGTTCCTCATGGAAGAAATTATGAGAAAACTAAGTTAAGCAAGCTATGATGATAATGAACAATGAATGTCAATTAAACAAAAATTCTCCAATGATTTCGATTTTCTTGATCTTCTTGACCTTACTTGGTTGTGATTCTAGGGATGGATGCCATGTGGTTTTGTCCATTTAGTAATTTTCAATCTGAATATATAATCTGAATTCTAGCTTGCTATAATTTCTAGTTTCCATTTATTTTTTACTTAATTGTTTATTTTGATTTTTTTTAAATATGGTTATATATACCAAATTAAAATTTAGATGGAAGCAAGAAATCTTCAAAATACCAAAAAAAAAAAAAAAATCCCTAAATTAACAAATTATCATATTACATGAAAACTATTAACTTATTCTTGTTATCGTTCTTATTTCGTTAATTTTTAAGGGTCCGTTTGGACGAGATATTTTTGAATTATACCATGAAAAAAAAAATCTTGAGATTTGTTATGAGAAAAGAATATTTTGGGAGTGTTTGGAATGAATAATTTTGTTTTGTTGGGATTTGTATTGAAGATTTTTTTATTAATAAAAGTTTGAAATTTAAATTTAAATTAGTATTTTATTGTTTATTTTGGTGAAAATTGTGTTAGGAAGAATTGTTTATTATTTAAATTTAAAATTCAAATTCAAATTCAATATTTTATTTATAAAAAATATTGTAGCAAAAATAATTACTGTAACATTGTTTTGTATTTTAAAAATTTTGATGAAAAAGTTGAACAAAACAAACAACTCATTTTGCATTTGTGAAATAAATCACAAAAAATAGAACATCCAAACAGATCTATTGTAGTGGTAGCACTTTGCATCTCTAAGCTTTTAAATAAAAAATAATATGGTGATTTTACCATTCAAATAAGTTTAATGATATAAAATGTTACAATAGATAGTTTAAAAAAAAATTAGCAAAAACATTTTGGACAAACCATTTTTTCTGTTTTTATTATCAAATGAAAATATGGTGTTTATGCAAGTGTTTTTGGATGGAAAAAAAATTCAACTTTTTTCAATTTTTGAGAAAAAGACTAGTTTATTTTTTTTCCTCATTTAAAAAAAAAAAAAAGAAAAGAAATTGTTGACTATATAATCAGTTGATCAGCGTTGACCATCAACCAACCATCAGAACTAGGCTGAAATCCAACACGCGGGCAACGGTCAATGTTATTCATTGGAGGATAGTCAACTCTTGACCACTACCCGGCAATTTTTAAAAATATTTTGTAAAAATAAAATAATATCTGACACAATAAAACATAAAAAAAAATTATCAATATATAAAAACACTCACTTTTCAATTAATAAATATTCTTGATTTCTAAATTTCATACCAAAGTTTTTTTTTGTCAATAAACTCTTTATTAGGTTTATAACAATTAATCAATTTCGATGAGGATTTGAATAAATGGTCTTATATATTCTCTTTATTATTATTTTTTTAAAACTATATTCTCTTTATTATTACGATTACTATTATTCCTTAAATTCCAACGATAAATAAATAGATAAAATATTAACGGTAATAAAGAGAATTAATTGTTCAACAATGATTAGCAAAATTAGGAAACCCTAAAAATTAAGGTTAATTAAGTATCATTAGCGGACTTAATTAGCGCGATATATAGTTTATTTATATAATATAAGGAAACACACCGACATTAGTGGACGAGGTTATATGCCAAACAAACAAACAAACAAACAAACGAGAAAACGAAACTTCCAACTCTGCTTTGTTTGTCCGCTTCCTTTCTTCCCATACTTGTTCCGCAAGTTAAACTCCAAATCTTCGATTTCATCCAAAATTGTCTTTAATTGCGTCTTCCTTACGATCATACTGACTGCGATTGCAAAACCCTCTTGATCGATAGTGGGTTTTAATTCTGTTGAGGAATTTCTTTACGCAAGCATACTTTGTTTCAGAATTCAGACCCTTTTCGTTAATTCCAGCATGTGGACTAGGGTTAAGCGTTTGGGAGAAGGTGGTTTTGGTTTTGTCTCATTGGCCAAATCAGAGGGTTCGAGTGACGTTGGACTCGATCTTCCACCATTGTTGGCGGTGAAGTCTGCTGAATTTTCTAAGTCTGGATCTCTACAATATGAGAGAGAGTTGTTACATGAATTTCGAGAATGCTCGAATATTATTCACTGTTATGGTGCCGATGCAAGTGAAGAAGATGGGGTGATACTGTATAATATGATGTTAGAATACGCGGCTGGTGGGTGTTTGGTTGACCGTATCTATTGTTCAAAACAAGTTTTGCCCGATAATGAAGTAAAGGAGTACACTAAATCCGTACTTATGGGGTTGAGTTTTATTCACAGTAAAGGATTTGCACATTGTGATTTAAAGCCAGGTAATATTCTCTTAGTGGATGATGGCGGAGAAACGGCTAAAGCAAAGATTTGTGATTTTGGACTCGCAAAATTGGTTCGGAAAACCAATAAGAGAAGGAAGGGACTCAGAGGGACACTACTTTATGTGGCGCCAGAGTCGATTATGTATGGGGAGTATGGCTGTGAAGTTGACATATGGGCCCTAGGTTGCACTGTACTAGAGATGATCTTGAAGAAACCCTTGTGGAATTTTAATCCAAAAGCTGAAGGTGTTGATCGGTTCTTTGAGCGGGTTGTGAATCGAGAAGTTCAAATTCCACATGGGATGTCAAGGGATGCTAAGGATTTCTTGAGGAAGTGTTTGATTAAGAATCCCAAATTGAGATGGACTGCGGATATGCTTTTAAGACATCCTTTTGTTACATCTTTAAGTAGAAAGCCAATTCCAATTAGCACGTGTTCTGAGGCATCAACCCTTAGCAGTTTAAGGTCTAACAATGAGGAAGATATGCTCTTAAGATGTTCTTTTATTCCTTGTTCAAACAAAGAAATAATTTCTATTGGCGGGTGTTCTGAGGCATCAACACTTAGCAGTTCAAGATCTATCAATAATAAGAAGGATATTGATTTGTTGATTAGGCCAACGTTGTTGTTGAATGCTCGTGCTGCTAGACTGAATAGGGCTGCACAGGACTCTGTTTCAGAAGACTTGGGGTGCAAGAGGTTAAAAAGAATGGACTCTGTTCCAGAAAACTTGGCGTGCAAGAGGTTAAAAAGAATGGAAAATGATCGATATCAGTGGCCGAGGAATGCAAATGCAAGAATATATCCAGCCTTTTTCTTAGTGGGGGCACATTAGAGGGAGCCTAAATGTATTTTGTTGCATTTATTCTTTTTGCTATTCTTCAAAGTGCATTGGAACTGTAATCAAAGAATTTGTTGAAACTGTAATTTCGGGCTAAGATTTTGTTGTTTTACTTTATGATATGGATGTTCAAATCCATTCTAATACATGTAAATGAGTTCTTGCAAGTGTAAATAGAATTCTCGTCCTGAAAATTTGATTCACTTTTTCGCAGTTGTGCAGCAATTTTGTCATATTAGTTTGTGAATATTTTGGAGTAGCAGGTTGATTTTACATCAGATTCTGGTTCTAGACTAATAATATAGGATATAAACTGTGACAGTGGTAACAAAATCATATTCTGATTTCTAGTTTAAGAATCCTCTCATTGTTCATTAAGAAGTTTGAATGATAAATAGGACATCAAGCAGTTCTTTCAAATGCATATGATGCCTGTCTTTTCGTTCCGTAATCAGATGATGCCTGTGCAACTGGCTGGAGATACATTTCATTTAGTTGTTTACAAAGCATTCTCAATTTTCAAATGTCAGTAGAGATGAGGCCTCTGTTACTAGGATTATATGTTCACTGAACTGTTTTCGCATCTTCTAACAAGAAAGAGCCAGCCTGGTGTATTTTTCAATCTATGCATTCTTCTGCTTGAAGCATGAGTTGAATCTGCAATTCTCTTTTTGAGCTATGCAGTGACTTGTTTTCTTCTTTTGTGAATGTTCTAATAGCTTTGAGCTAAAACAAACAGATTTTCAAGCTAACCGTATGTATGCTTGTTGTTTCACATTTTATTTCTGCTGTAACTTGTGGAAGTTTTGGAGTAGCCATGTTGATTATATTTCAGATTTTGATACTTGACTAATAATAATATAGGGCATAAACTGTCAGAACAGTAACAGACTCATTTTCTGATTTCTAGTTCAAGAATCTTCTCATTCTTCATTAAGCAGTTTAATTGCTTTCTGTTTTGGAATTAGGCGATGATGTCCTTGCAACTGAGGATATATTTCATTTAGTTGTTTATCGTGCATTCAGTCTTCAAATAACAAGCCTCTGTTACTGGGATCATTTGTTTCATTGAATTGTCTACTGTTCTTTCTGCGATTCACTCTTTTGAGCCTTTCTGCAATTTTCTGGGATTATATGTTTCATTGAATTGTTTACTGTTCTTTCTGCAATGTTCTGGGATCAAATGTTCTTGTTTTCTTCTATTTGCCAATGTGCTAATAGCCTTGAGCTAAACATACCAGATTGTCAGGCTTAGCCTTGTGCAAAAGAGTCTAGTATCATACTCTCAAAATCTCAACAAAGTCATACTCAAGTCAGGTTTTGGGGTATCATAATGGATCAATGATCAGTTTTATATTTTCTATCATTTGCAAATCCTATTAGTTCTTCAAATGCAAGAAAAGAAAGAAAAATAATGGAGAGTACATTGCAATCCTATAGTATGTAAGCTTGAAAATTTGATAACATTTCATTTAGTACAAAGAACCAATGAGCTGGGATGATGTGCATTCATCACATTTACATTCCACAGCCAACTTTGACATGGTAGAAAAAGAGTAAATTAGAATACAAAAATCTAAACATTGTGCCTAGTAAAGAATATTTAATTGGTTTTTTTTTAAAGAAACTCCTAAAAAAATTAGCAAGCCTTATTTGGATTTACTAATTCTTGAAATAAAATTTTGATTTCAATAATTCGTTAAACAAGTATTCTTCTCTGTGATTTGTATGGGATCTTGTCTCCATGGCTGGTATTCTATAACTCATCTCATTCGAAACTCTTCTTCTCCAGAAACTTGTATTATCTTTCATTGTGTGTCTCTTTATACTTCCCACTTCCAACTTCAACTTTGCTTAGAGGAAGAATACCAGAGCTTCTTTTGGCAAATCAATACTTTCTCCTTATCAACACCATACTCTGTTGCTTCTTTACGGCATCCCCATTTCATTCCCTTGGCGATGGTTGCAACAGCATCGGCATAGAAGCTGGATTCGCGGATTATTGCATAGCCATTAGGCCTCAAGATGCGATCCATCTCCAGCAAGACGTATTTCATTTCGCACCTGCCCAACGTAGCAGCATTATTGGTCACATAAAATTTTTGAAAGAAGTAAAAACAAAATTGTTTAACTGCAGAAGCTATCACATAAAAATCAGAATATCTCCTTATTCATATCTAGGTCTCGAGACGTTTGGTAGCTGGTCAATTCTCTGAGTAAAAAGACAATTAAAAACAGTCAAATAAGCACATCTCTAAGATTTTGTGGTGGTGAATTGAAATATTAAAGTTCAAAAGATTCTTCCACAGAACTTTCATTTTCCTTCTGCTTTCTGTGTACTACTGTTAAATATCACTGTCTTCCTGTCCAGAAGTCGTGAATTTCTTTCTAGATTATTTAGTCAAAAGAACATTGCATACAAGTCCACTTGTAATGTTTAATATGAAAAGAACAGCATCGCACTTGAAATGCTGCAGCAAAGCCAAAATATTGGCTATATTACCACCATGCTGCTTTTTTCTCCAAAAAGTTGTCTAAAACTAAAAAATCAGACAAAAGAGTAAACAATTCTGGAAGAGTTTTTGCCATGTGTGCTTCACTTCCAGTAGGAGGGTGGAAACATAAGTTCAGACTCAAAATAAGGTAATGAATAGCTCGAAAAATGAAAGTTCTATGATTCAATCAAAAGAGGAAAGATGAGGGGCAGAGTTGGATTGACACACATGGGAAATAGCCTTCGCAACGAAATTGAAAGTGGAAAAAGGTTAATGTAGACACAGGAAAGTTTCAGAATAATGCCTGTACCTGTGGCTTTCAGCAGAGAAGAGGCCATCTAGATGAAGTAGGTCATAAGTTCGTGGATATGTTGAAAAAGCCTCACACCTACAAATTAAGAACCGGAGAAATTAGTAAAATGGTAACCAAGAAAAAAGAGCAACGCACTTACAATTGCAAACTAGGACAACTTGAACTGCATCTTTTAAAGTTACCAGTCATGGTATGTTCCTATGAGGCCCCTGTCAAACACCACAGCAAGTGTGTTTGGAGCATATGAGGAAACGACATTCATAACCCAGAGAGGATCACCAATCAAAGCTGCAGCCAACCCTCCATACTGTGTGTTCATATCCATCACATTTCTAATCTTGTCCATCCCAATTGCAGGAAGCAACTTCTTGTAGTGTTTTACTCGAGTCTTCCATTTACTATCATCATGATTGAAAGTACCGTCACTGCTACCACGAATATCAGCAACACGCTCAGGAGCAACATGCAACCTTTGGGGCCATTTGGGAAGGGATTTCAACCCAAGTTTCTTAAGCTTCTGGTTAGGAACAACAACACAAGGCCGAAGTGGAGTATACCATGCTGAATCTGGTTCAGTACCATCATCACACTTTGTTGGGTAATTATCTGGAGAATCGAGCTTACTGTAACAGTTATTATCGGATGTTTTCTGCCACACCGCAATGTCATCTTTCTTCTTGTAAAATTTGAAACACATTGAAGTAAGCAATTCTTGCAACTTTTCATAGTTTTCTTTCTGCTCTTCAATAGTAGTATTCCATCCTCTCCAACGGTTTTCATAGTTCACAGGTGGACCAGAGAGAACCCAGAAACCCCCAGGACGAAGGATACGATGTATTTCAATAAGGTATAATCCACCTGAAAACAATAACATCAGGCTCTGCATTATTTAAAGAAACTCCAAATATGACAATGCCACACAAATGCAATGCTTCTAATTCAGCTGTAAACAAAATGCTGAAGAACAGGTTTCTTGATATCAACTGGTTATTATACAGAACAGTCTAATATCCAG
The DNA here is from genome assembly GCA_016586305.1 of Ophiorrhiza pumila. NCBI lineage: Eukaryota > Viridiplantae > Streptophyta > Magnoliopsida > Gentianales > Rubiaceae > Ophiorrhiza > Ophiorrhiza pumila. The sequence goes on along the minus strand of BLIW01000008.1, from coordinate 31,770,357 downwards.
TTAAATTTCGTAATGATTTCAAATTCAAAGCTAGAAAAATCGAGGGATTCTGTATTCAAGTTTTGGCTGCTATTAAATCATTAATTACCAAATTCAGTCCATGGAATAAGGCATCTCGAGCAATGAGCCATGTCAAAAGAATTTGAAGGGAAAGGAAGTCTCTGTGTTGAAATGACTCCAAGAACTGCAGGAATTCCACGTTCAAGAGCAAACTGAACTTGAGCTTCATGATTATCTCTTGGGGCAAGAGAGACTGTCAGAATTTTACGATCTAGTAAATCACCTCCCCAGCTAGCAACCTAGATACAAACAAGTCAATGAGAAGAAGAAGAAAAATCAGAAAAAAAAAAACTAAGTTTTCAAGACTAGATTAACCAAACTTTTGACACAAACACAACACAGTAAAAGTTTTATCAAACTGACACTTTTTATTTAACTATCTTGTTGTCCAAGTAGATGATACCACTCCCTCACCCACACCCTCCCCATGCCCAAAAAGGGAAAGGAACACACAATACTTCATACTCTTCGATTTTCTTCCTCATGGAACCAATAAACTCAGTCTGCTATATTCGAACAAAATGTAGAAAACTATTTAGTATCTTTAAGAAAAGGAAAAAGAACAAGTTACCAAATTGGCTCCAAATTTTGGACAAGTGGAAGCACAAAACCAAATTCAATTGAGACCTCATGTCCACTTATAAGAAAGGAAATCAACAACCTTACAAGAGTGAAAATTTGCTTTTTAAAGACCTTACTTTTCTAGATATAAATCTATTAATGCCCAAAAAACAAGAATAAAATTAGCAAGAAATAACAAATTGCAACACTATCATTGCATGAACCAAGCACATGACAATAAGGCAGACTCACCCCGCATCCAGTATCGATAGCAGTGCGGATTGTTCCATCTTTCATTCCTGGAACTAGATCTTGCATCAAATCAACATAAGCTCCAACACCATTTGGAAACATGGTACCTCCACCGGGAAAAAGGAACTTTTCCCCTTCTTTCTTCAGCCAATGCTGATTGGACTTTTGTTTGTTAATCCAATCATACGGAACATTCCTGGACAAAGTTCCAAATCAGATTTTTTTGAAGGGTATATCAAAATGGATGCAAACAATGATGGAATAAGATAAAATGTCTTCGCATTTGAACAACCAGGAAACTAGATAATTACAAATACAATTACATCACGACATATTACCTGTACCAACATTCATCTCTGCTCTTAGGCCATTTGATAGGTACCTTATAGCCATCTGGTGGGGGAATCAAGCATTCTTTCCTTTCAAACACTGGAGGACAATGCCGTTCCAGAAAAGTAAGCCTTTGCATGCCATACTTCTTCCATCTCTGTTAAGAGTAGTGAAATTTCATTTATTTATTCAATAAAATACATCAAGGTAAAATTCTTGAAAAGAAAAATTGAGCTCACCTTTGGATCTGTACATGGAGTGTAGTCCTGATAATCAAGGCCACAATCAGGAAAGGAAACATCTTTAATTTGGAGAGGGCCAACTGCAGTGGACTTGGGTGGTGCAACTGTATCTTTTACTTCCACGTCTGTATACTTGTCCTTCTCAGAACAAAATAATCCACCAAGATAAAATGAAAACCCACAAAGCACCACAAGCAATAATGCCATGGGTACTGTTCTAGAACTTCTATCCGGATGAATTAACGGTTTTCCATCTTTATGCTTCATTGTCACAAAAATGATCAACTAACTGCAAATGGAAGGACAAGACGTAAGTAAATACTCAAGAATACATTGGAATCAGAATATAAACAAGTAGACTATCCTCTTGTCACAAACAACCACTACATGCAACCAAAAAATCCAGGATTTTGTTCGAATGAATATCAGTATAATTTGAGAATTCATGTTTAAGGAGGGAAAAAAAAAAGTAAAAAGGTCCGGGTTTTCTCATCTATAAAAGCCAAGAATCAATTTTCTAGCACGCATTTGGTGGACTTCAATAAGCACTTAAAACAGGGAAATTCTACATCCCAATCCAGAACTGATGCAAACAGTGCTTCAACTTTAACAATATATTCAGTTCATCACTGAAAATAAATGACTAACACAAGAATAGGAAGTACAGAGTTCAACTCTACAGAATTCAATTAACAACAAGCAGTCAAATTAAAACAAGCAACAAATGCAGATCTGCTAGTCAAAAACACCACAAGAAATAGGCAACAAAACAAGAAATAACTACAAGATCTGATTGCAACTATGAACTACCGACGTGGTCGTCAAATTGATTTTACTTTGGCTTTCAAATTCCACATGATATGGGCCCAAGCGCCTTGGCTTCTATAAAATTCAGTCGGCCTAAAACTACTGAGGGCCCTCTTGGCCAATAAGTCAGCAAAAGGTGTTGAAAAAGAAGAGCTTAATCAATCAGCTTCACACCTCAATCATGCAAAAACCTCCAAAATGAAGAAATGAAAAAACTATCATTTTGATAGGACAATCAAATACAACAACTAACATCGACATCACTGAAATTATAAAAAGCAAAGGGGAAATTATCCCTTGAAATTGACGACAAGTTGCTACTATTTAAATGATCAGTACAACCAAAATACGAAAATTTTCTGAAGATTTCAATCAAGAAAGGGGAATAGCCGCAACACAAAAGACCCAAAATATTACGTAAATTTCAGAACACAATGATGCTATTTCAGTCCATTATCGATGAAAGAAAAATCCTTTACATTCATATAGATGAATGTTCGTCTTCAAGATATGAAATTCAACATGGAAATGGAAGAACATTTGATTGCTCTTAAAACACAGCTCCAAAAAATCAAATCTTGAGCTGTACTTTCATCGAAATAATTAAAAACCAAGAAAACCAAAGGGGTAAGAGTCCAAAATCTGATCTTTTTTAGAGAATTAAGGACAACCCTTTTCAGGAAGCAGGGCAATTGCCCATAAAAATCAAGCAAGTATCAAGAGACATAAAGAGAACACACAATGCAAAGATCTGACAGAGATCTGACAAATATGGAAGCAACAACAACAAGAAGTACAAGAGGAAAACAGAGCAAAAGAAAAGGACTACATAATGCCAGGTCCAGAACAAAGTACCTCTACACAACTGTCTCTATATGTTTAAATGTGTGTGTTTATTTATAACCTCAAAGATGACAGAACAGTTTCAATCAATAAAAATCTCAATGACCCTCTTCCTTCAAATGCAGAATTTCAACTCACAATTTGCAGGCTAAAGAGAGATCTACCCCCAAGCAAGATGAGAAAAAAAGGGACTGAAGGAAGAGAATAAAAACAGAGTAAGATGTCTCTGGCTCAGAAGAGATAGACAAACATATCAAAATCAAGAAGCCTCAAGATGTGGATGATTGAGGCCATATGCACAGAGACAGGGGTAACAAGAGAGAAAAGAGGGGGTCTTTAATGAAGGAACAAAACAATGTGAATTATGTATCAATATAACATGCATGTACATGCCCAAGTTTTCCTTCAATAAATCATCAAAGAAAAAAAAAACAATTGTCAAAGTTCCCTGTCATTCTTTCATTTTCCCTCATATTTTATGCCTTGTCTCTAGCTGTGCCTAAGCTAGCTGTCCAATTTCTTTTTTCCCATCTTTATCTATGTTAGTCCTCCTTCATGGACCCTTCCTAAAGATTTTCTCTTTCTCCCTTTCTCTCTCTCTCTCCCTCCCGGATGAAATAATTATCAGGCGAAGGGTAAGAAAACCATGATTTCTACCTTTGAATTCTATTCATTCACAAATCACAAAGGTGTCACGCTAATCATGGGATTTACAGATTCTTCTGCAATTATAATGTTCTTGGTCAAATTTCATCAAGTTTTTGTTAGAAAATATTTAGATGTATTTATTGGATGATTTTCTTTGGTGGGTTTTTGGATTTTTTTAGTTTGCTCAATGATTTCACAGTATTTTTTTCGAATTAATTTGTGTGAGAAGGATTCTTGTTCCTCTTTTGAGTCTTACCAGAATTAACTGTTAACCAAAAGAAAAGTGAATAACCAATGAGGGAATTACACGTATGCTTTCAGATGGGAAAAAAGTAACGTCCTTTTGTGAAAAAGTTAGGAAACCAATCAGGAGCTGCCAAGTAAAAGGTGTATTGTGAATGAAAAGGAGTGAGTTCCAACTTCCATGATAAGGATTTTGATGAATAATTAGAAATAATCTTCAAATCAAAATTTTGTCTTTATCATGTTTTAATTAAAATTTGTGAGTTTCAACTTCCATGATAAGGATTTTGATGAATAATGACAAAAGATCTTCTGTTCAAAATTTTATCTGTTTTATCATGTCTTAATTAAAATTACGTCCTATGGTTGACTAATTCTCTTTGGTTAGAATCTAATAATTGTAAAGTAATTTTAGTGATATTTATGTATTTAGTCTCTACTTTTAATGAAATTACGTGATTTTGAATGTTAGATAATATAACATATGACAAATATTTGACAGAAGATTTGGTCTCATGAATAAGAAGAGGCTAACGCTAGGCTATGCTTGGATAAGAATTTATGCTTAGTTTTGGTAATGGATTTTTTTTTCGAGAATTTGTTACATGAAAGACATATTTTTGGATTCAAAAGTTTGTTTTGGCTAAATTTTTATTTGATGATTTTTTTATCAATATAGTTAAATTTAATTTTAATTCATATTTTAGAATTTAATTTTGATGAGAAATTGTATTAGGGACTAGGAAGAGTTATTTATTATTTTGTTTTAAAAACTTTTGTCGAAAAGATAGACAAAATAAACAAGCTAAATTTAATTTGTGAAAAAAATAGAGAAATTTTGAAAAAAATGTGTCTCAATTCATTATTATCGGTGTAATTTTAATATATTTATTATTAAAGCATCATCATAACTCAAATTAAATCATAAAGAAAATAATATTTGACTCTAAGTTAATGTTTAGGTGGTGGGAGAAATAACAAATTTTTTTACTAATTATATAAAATAATAAAATTATTTTAACATAGTTAATAATAAATATATTAGAGTTACGGTTTATTTAATAACAATAACTGAAATAATCCCTTTTCCATTTTTTTTTCCAAAAAAAAAGTAGTATAAGAAAATTTAGAGTCCAATTTTCTTTTTCCCTCTCTTCTATTCATCTCTTTTGTAGATGCATGCATAAAACATTGGTTACCTTTTATCTTTATTGTCAATTCATGTTTAACTACATTGTCACATGTATTTTTGATAATCTTAACCTATGAACAAAATAAAATGTTTCATTATTTATTTTGATTTTAGTGTTTCACCTTCAGGTACCAAATCAACGCAAAGTGCCCGAAAGAGGTCCCTAATCTAGAATGGTTCTATGTTATTTGTAATAGTTATGACACATTTATAATGCTCATTGTAATGAGAATTACTTTCTAAAAAAAATATTTTAGGAAGTTGAATTAGGATTAAAAAAAGGGAACATGTGTAATTATTTACAAAATTTCCCTAATCTAGTAAAATTGATATCTAATTGCAAAGATTTTTGTAGTCATAGTTTGTAAAGCAAATTTATATTTAATATATACGAACAAATAATCATAATTTTCATTATTTACTTAGTTTATATTTAATTTATAAACTTTATCATTTACATTCTAATAAAATAATTCTTATAAATAAATGATAAAACTTACTCTTAATCAAATGTGTAATTATAAAAGTGTCATTATATCACTAATTAATCAGGTTTAGTGCACAAAGTTGGTGCAACACTCATTCTTTTTTGACCTTGAACCGGCCAATTATTTATAGGCATACAAGTTCTTCTTTACTCCGAGCTCGGACCGATCGACTATTTACTTATATGCACAGTTTTAGACCGACTGCTTATAAACATATATGTTACTAATAATTAAAAACGTGTATTCAGAAAATAATTACCTTAAATCAATATTCCATAGAAATCAATTTCAAAACAAATAATAAAAATCTGCTTGACCAGAAGAAACATTCTCACAATAACAAAATAAAATTATATTTAAATCCACATTATACATTAGAAATCAAGATATTTATTAAACCAACCCTTAAATTATAAGGTTTAAAAAATATTGAAAAGGTGTAAGAGAGAGAAGGAAAAAACTCTGGAATTCATTGACGGTGGTGCTGTTGATAAACAAACTAATCCAAGACACTGAATCTTGTTTTCTATATAAAGATATATTTTTTGTGAAGTTGTCTATTGATAAATCATAAATTACTTCATATATTTTATGTGAAGTTTTTTATTTTAATTTTTCAAATCTTGATATAGGAGCTTTTGATTCTCTCCATTTCACATTCACATGGGCATTCCAATTTAATTTCCACCGTTTTTGATTAATGAAATGGCTCTTTCAATTTCACGGCAATAGTCAACGGATTTGCATTTATTTTTCTCTCATTCACATTTCTATAAAGTCGGTTGCCATTGGATCTCATTAATTATATTCTCACAAGAAAATAAATGCCAAGGAGAAAAATGAAAATGACCCCAAGAAATAAAATATATATTAATGTTCATCACAAAATTAATTAGCCAACAAAATAGAAAAGAAATGAACAATATCATGACTCCCTATTATTGAATGAGTCTATAGTGACAATGCAAGCAACAAGCACATTCTCAAATTAAAAAGTAAAGGAAGTTAAAAATATATTTATTTAAGTCTTTCAAATTAATTAATTAATTAATTAAATGCAGGCCAAACACTTAGAGGGGTCAATTCTATTTGCATTAAAGTATTGTTTGTCCTTTGATCAATGGAATCTTTGCATGTCCAATATGAATGGTATTTTGTCGGTAACAATATCCGAGGTAGTCTCTTAATTGGAAGGTAAGTATTTTTTTTTTCTCTCTAATTGTGAGAAAGATATAATTTGGTCTCTAAACTTGAATTTTTTTTTACTCAAATGATTTCTAATTTATTTAATAAATAACATCGTTAATCATGTGACACTATTTATTATAAAATGACATTATTTTGTATTACATGATTAATAGCGTTTCTTGTCAAATGGAAGAAAAATGAGTTAAGAGCCATTTTTCAAATTGAGACAAAAACGATATTTTAGCCCTCACTACTAAAAAGTAAAGAAATTTCATGAGTGGCATGGATTGTTCCTTAATTAGGCAGCAAGATGTAATTATGAGGTCTCATTTATTTGGCTTATTTGTGCTTGCATGCTTTCTTGGAAGAGATGGAATGATAAAAGTATATTTTAATTGCACTTAATGAGTGTAAAATACTCTTAACACTATAACAAAAATAATAAGATCTCATTATTTATCATTAAAAAAAGTACAAGAGGGTAGAAAAGTTTTATATACTTATTATGAGTGACATTCGATGATGTAATTGTACTTTTCCTTTTATGATCAAGAATAGAAAACAATTTAAATTTTTTTAGTGGTGATAAATAAAATTAAATGAATCACAAAAAACTTCATTTTTATTATTTTGGAATCCTTATTGGCATCTTGATATATTTCAATGAAGAGAAATCTTCATTTTTATTATTTTGGAATCCTTATTGGCATCTTGATATATTTCAAAATTAAGGTCCCAAATTTGGCAATGATTAATAATGCTTTATCATAACAAGATTACTCTAGTTTCACCATTCTTGTAAAAGTTAACATGTTTCACTATTAATTTCCCTTTTCCCCTAGGATTTGGAAAAGAATAATGCATGCATGATCCATGTCTACAAAAATTGGCCAACTTGAGGAAATAAAACATTCTCTGAACACTATGAAACCTTAAAGAAACTTAAAACAAAGATGATTTTTGATTGTTTGATTGACTATATATGAAGTTTCTGCAAAAACATTAACTTCATCAAGGCACATTAATTTTTAGAACAACAAGTCAATCAATTTGAAAGAATTGAAGGTTTCATTATATATTCTTCACATCTTTAATTTTTTTTTTCAACCATTTTCACTTAAGAGAAACTATTTTATGCTTGTATCATTTAACATGTTGCAGCTGCTTTATATTTAGTTATTGAATTTCTTTTTTGTATAAAGCGATAACAAACACTTCATTATTATGAAAAAAAACCTTATCGTATAATATAGCCAACTGGTTAGAACTACTCGTTATATGCATGCAACTAAGTTAAAACTGAACACTCAATCTATAAAATCAAAATACACATAAATTATAATCATAACAACTAAGTTCTTATTCCACTTCATGGATTATATTTCTTCATGGTATTCTAAAATACACCTAAGCTTCAACTAAAAAATCAGTTTTGAAAAATCAAAATTGGGTTATCTTTAATTTACCTCCATGAAAGATGAGCTTAATCACTTTGCCCCCATCAAAGATTTTTATCAGTACTTTGCACCGATAAGGATATTCTGTTACTATATTTAAATGAAAAGTTTAAATTTTGCCTTAAAAAAATTACTTTTTTTTTATATTTTAGACTATTTTACCCTTAAATTTAATTCTGAAAATCTTATCATATTTTATCATCATTTTATTTTCTTTTTTCTTTATATATACCTTAACAAATTAAATTTCTTATTATTATTTTAAATAATAGAATAATATATATAATCTTACTAAAAAAATTAGATTTTGGATACGGTTTACTATTTTTTATAATTTGTTAACTATTTTTAATATAATTGGTCAATAAAAACCTTATATGAATTATTTAATTTTTTAGAATGTAATAAAATAATACATACTTTGTCCATTTTTTTTAATTTTTTAATAAAAAATTAATGAAACATTTTATTTTACCACTATGATATCTATGGATTTTTAATTTAGAGTGAATTAATTTTTAATTAAATTTATTAAGTATAAACGATATCTCTATTAGAAAAATATATATTTATAATAAATATACACCTTACCACTAATAAGCAAATAATTATTTTATTTATTTATTTTGTCATTATATAATTTTATTATGTTGATTAGATTACTTTAATATATATACTAATATAATAAAAAAATTTAAGATATTAAATCAATGTTTTAAATTGTCAATAATACAAATAAGATAAACAATCATATTATAAAGACACAACAAACTAAAATGAGTAAAAAAAATCATAAATTACAAGAAACTTGATATATTTATTTATATAAAAGAAGATGAAATAAAAGAAAAAAAATGAATAAAATAAATAAGTATCTTATTTTGTTAAAAAAATTGATCAAGTATTTTATGCCTCAAACTAATAATATTTAAGTATTAATACAAAATTATGGAGTAGATAAATTGAAATTAATGTTTAAATATAAGAGGGACAAATATAATATAATTTATTTCTTATTGATGGATAAAATTATCATTTAAAATTAATAATTAATGATGTTATCCGTTAGCATCTTTAATTGACAGTCAACGGTGCAAAGTGTTAATAAAAATCTTTTATAGGGGCAAAGTGATTAAAGGTCATCTTTCATGAGGGTAAATTGAAGATAACCCATCAAAATTTATAACCTCACTAAAAAGTACTATAGATTTGGAGATGATCTTATATTCAAAATTATGTTATCTTATCCTGTTTTAAAATAAAACTAAGTCGGAGGTTCACTCATTTCTAGCTTAACATCTAATAATTATAAAGCGATTTTAGTGATATTTATGGTTTTTGTCCTTAGTTTTAGTGAAATTATGTTGTTTTAAACATTAAAAAAGAATAACACATGATAATATTGGAGAGATGATTTGGTGTCATAAATTTGGTAGTTATTTGATGGATTGAATTATTTAATTTCAACCCCTTTATTTTAGTCATTATCTAAATGGTCAAATACCAATATATTAAGTAACCGAGTTACTTCATCAATTTGCCCCCCTTGCTTAATTTATTGGCCTCTTAACTTATTCTCAACTGGTTTTGAGTGTTGACTGACCTCAATAATATTATCACCCGCAAACAAAAAGAAAAATAGAAGTAATCAGATATGTCAAGTGAGGCAGCATGTTGTCATTTTCTTGGGTTATATATCTATCCAGGATGATTTTTTTTTCCCTTGAAGAAAATGTACAATGAATATGACCTAAAGTCAAAGACTAGACAAGGTCATAGATAATTTTTGGTTCACATAATAATCTTTATATAGATATTAGTTTTGCACTTTATGTTGAAATTACTTAGGTATCTCCAAATTAAGAAGATCTTGAATATTCGGAGAATATAAAAACATCTATAAAAACGTAATTTATATATAACAGACAATTCATTAATTTAACGTTAAATTAGTGAATTACTCGATTAATTGTCTATTTCATATATGAATCAAGTCTTATATATGAACCCGCTTCACAAAAGATCAAATATTTTGAGAAAGTTTCATTTTGATTACGAGACTTCTAATTAATTTTGTCTATTTAACCCTCCTATCCAATTAGGTTTCTGAACAAATATTGAGTATTTGAGTGGATTACTCTTGCATTATGGTTAAGTTGATAATACTGTATATTAGTGGAATAGGAATAAGATATAATCATAACATTGGACAAAAAAAACAAATCACTAAATGTACAATTACTTGCAGACTAATTAGTTAATTAATATAGTCGGCCACCTACACAGCCAATCTTGATCTATCAAAGACATTGTTATACAACACTTTGTGGAAGTTGTATTCATTTAATTCTAGTTCAATCTGGTTCCTCTCCCATCAATTCTCCTCACTAGTACAACATTAAATGAAATCTCTTTCAATTTTTGTCAAGAAAAGAAACATGTCATATGTGAGTTACACAAACCTCATTTTCAAACTTCTATTTTTGAGATGAGTAAAATGAAATAATAAAATCCCTTTACTTTTTACTTCAATTTCAAAAGATTGGAACAACAGTAACTAATGTGATCTTTACAAGATTACTATTCTAAATCTTTACACAATTTCTATTGTAATTTATATTATGAAATTTGACAAAATTTTATAGATCCTTCTGCTTTGATGCTTCGATTAGCGCTTAAAGAAAAAGGTAACTATTTTAACTCTGGGGTCCTACTTTTGCTTCATTTTGTTACAAAAAAGGGAGGAGTAACCTCAGTACCAAATGTTTGGCAATCCTTGGTAGAACTTAATTCCTAATTTAACACAAACTGCTTATAATTAAAATGAAAGAGAATCGAACAATGCAAAACTCCAGCTAGATAGTTCACAGAAGGCAAGAAACTTATCTTGTTTGATGAGATGGGATCCTCCTAAGTTTTCACTCATATCTTGTTTAAAGTCTATTAATTGTAAATTCATTTTAGTAATATTTATATTTTTAGTCACTAGTTTTAGTGAAACTATTTCGTTTTGAATATTAAATAGAATAATACGGGATAATATTAAACAAAATATCTGTCTTATAATTGAACGTGTCAAAAAATTCGAGCAATGACAACCAGGCACGATGTTGGTTTTGTTCTCTTTTTTAAGATTCTTCTTATTATCAATATAAAAATAATAATAAGGATAACAAACTAGTAATAGCAAATTTTCAGTTAGAAAATTAATGAGGAACTTCCATCACCGACACATTTGTTTGTGTCCTTACTTTATTGTTTATTCTTTGCTTTGGTCATAGTCATTACAGCTCTACTACTACTAGTAGTATTACTTTATCAACTATTTTCTATGCATACTTTGTCTTCTTGAGATCGGCAATTCAACAGTGTTCTAATACCCTAAATTTCAGCCAAGATTTTTCTTTAGTCCCTTTTGTATGCATTAGTTCATTTGGTCCCATTTGTTTTTGTTTGTCTTTCAATTTAAGTTGTATCATTTGATCAGCTTCATTAATCTTGACTTATATATTTTTAGTATGTCTTCGCAGTTGGTTATTATTCCAGTCCATTGTAATTTGTCTTTGATGACGTGCAAAATTGGATATTCCACACCAACGGTTGAGATTAACACGCGAAATCTTAGCCAATAAGAAATGATTAAAGGTGACATCATCCAGGTACTATTCCTTCTATAAATAACTCTCGAATGCACAGTAATCGGGGTTGGTCTCGAAATACTCAAAAGTTACATTAATTTATCAGTACGGCTCTTTTCTAACTTGAGCGTCGGAGTGGAACTCCCCAGGACCATCTGGGGGCTTTCACTAACGGTTTGTGTTGTATTCCAGGTCCAGCTATTTCGAGGTGGGTGTTTTCTGGACTTCGCGAATATATCTTCTCTCGGTGGGCTTGGGAGCTGGGCCGATCAAGGATCCTAGAGGCACTAGATTTCAGTAAAGCTCATCTTCAGGCTTCATCAGTGGCGCCGTCTGTGGGGAACCTGGCTGAACAAAAAGCTATGACTACCACGCGATCTCAAAGGATGTTGGAACAGCGGAAAGACAAGCAGCACATGACAGAACGGGAAGAAAGGCGTTCCTCACCTGGGAGGGATGAAATGTCCCGACATTCCCAGCAGGTGGATGCCCCAGAGGTGGTAACTTTCCTGAGGGAACACCTCGAGGAAATTAAAGCCCTACTAGAGAAGAATAAGGACTTGGGCGAAGACTACGTCACTATATCTTCCGCGCCCCCAAGGCAAGAGAGGGGAAGACCTCTGAGTAGGGAAGTGAGATCTCCTTCGAGAGGAAGAGAAGAAGCAGGGCCACAAGGGGGGAGATCTCCTTTGAGAGTAAGGGAAGGTGTAAGGCAACGTGACGAAGGAGGACGCGGATATCCTCCCGAGGAGGGATATCAGAATTGGAGAGATGGTAGAACTCCAGAACGCTCATATCTCGACCCAGATCGGTCACATCTTAGATCCGGTAGAGGGGTTGAAATGAGAAGCGAAAGGGGAGGAATTTGTCGAAACCCTTGGGATGAAGACATTGCTAGACCTCAGTGGGGAAATCCTTATGACAAACCTTACTGGGGAGCAGGTGGAACGACCATGGTCTGTGAAGATTCTCCCTTTGCGAAGGAAATACAAAACTTTCCTATTCCACTGGGGTTCAGAGCATCTGTACTGGAGACCTATACTGGGGATACAGATCCCAGAGATCACTTACATCGGTTCAAATATAGCATGATGTTAACCGCTGCGCCAGAACCGATTGTATGCCAAACCTTTCCAACGACCCTACAAGGAAAAGCCCGAGCTTGGTTTGAAGGGTTAAGACCCGGATCAATATCATCCTTCTCTCACCTGTCTGAGCTCTTCCAAAATCGTTTCTTACAGAGGAAGAAATTTGAGAAGTCCACAGTTGAGCTATTGAACATGAAGCAGGGAGAAGGAGAGTCACTGCGAAGTTATATTGATAGATTTAACGATGAAAGTCTTCAAGTGCAATGCACGTCGGAGGAGGTAGTGATTGGGGCCTTTATCAATGGATTAAGGTCGGGAAAGCTCTATCGAAAGTTAGTCACTGACCCTCCACCTAACATACAAGCCTTGATGAACCGAGCAGAAAAATGTGCCAAAGGAGAGGAAGCTGACAGGCGAAAAAGGGATAATGATAAGAGCCTTATTAGAAAGAGAGACGGAGGATATGTTCGGATGGGGGAAAAGAATGCTCCCACTCCCAAGGGTGGGGGACATCAGGGCAGTAACGGAGGAAGCAGATATGGTTTGATACGGGATCACAAGGGCTTCACCCAGTTGAACAAACCGAGAGCTGAAATATTGGCCATCCTAGCCAATAAGGGTGTGCTCCGCCCACCTCAGAAAATGATCACTCCTCATGAAAGGCTGAACAAGGAACTTTACTGTCATTTCCACGAACAACATGGGCACGATACCGAAGATTGTCGGGATTTAAAAAAGGAGTTGGAGACGCTTATTCAGAATGGGCATCTTAAGGAGTTCGTGAAGGTGGCGTATCAACAGGGTGTCCGAAGGGGCCGCTCACAGGAATGAGGAGGGCCAGGAAAGAAGTACGGACGATTTGATCAGAATGAAAAAAGGCAAAAAGATGTGAATGACCCACCTGCAGCTGCGGATCATAGAAAAATTACGGGCGTTATTCATTCCATTGTAGGAGGACCAGCAGGAGGGGATTCTCACTCGGCCAGGAGGGCTATGTGCAGAAGGACTCCAGAACAAGAGCCCGTGCATAAGAGGTTTAAACCCGCTGAAACTATCACTTTCTCCGAGGAAGACGCTGTCCCAAACCGCTTCCCTCACATGGATGCATTGCTGATCAAAGCCATAATAGCAAACAAAGAGGTACACCGAGTTTATGTTGATGATGGAAGCTCAGTAGACATAATGTACCGAAATGCTTATGAAAAGCTGGGAATTGGAAAGGAACACCTCCACCCTTGCAAAACGCACCTAGTGGGGTTTTCAGGAGAGGTGCAACAACCTATTGGGATTTTGTCAGTGCCCGTCACAGTTGGAGAATTTCCTAAGGATAAGTTTATCTACGTGGATTTTGATGTGTTAGATGTAGCATCCCCCTATAATGTAATTTTGGGGCGGCCCGCAATGGTTCAGCTAAAAGCCATTTGGTCACCATATCATTTGGTGATGAAGTTCCCTACTGAGGAAGGCATAGCTGTGGTAAGGGGGGGATCAAGCTATAGCGAGGGAATGTCACATGATTGCATTAAAAGGCAAAGGGAAAAAAGATGGTGGGCTAAAAATTAATTGTGTAAGTTCGGATATGAGGTTAACTGAAGAAGAACTAGTAGATCGACCCAAACTCACAGATGAGGTAGAGAAAGTGAATATTAATGATGCCATGCTCGAGAAGATAGTACAAGTAGGAGTCTCACTCCCAGAAGAGTCCAAATACGACTTGGTTCAACTTTTGAAGATTTACCAATATGTGTTTGCTTGGAGTACAAAAGACATGGGAGGTGTATCCCCCAAGCTGGCAGTGCATAAACTAAATAAAGATCATTCTAGGATACCAGTGAAGCAGAAAAGAAGGCCAATGGCCCCTGAGAAGGATGCGATTATCAGGGAGGAAGTGAAAGAGTTGTTGAAAGCTGATATAGTTAAGGAAGTTAAATACCCGACCTGACTTTCTAATCCAGTTATGCTCCCAAAACCTGAAGCGGGATGGAGAATGTGTATCGATTATTCAGACTTGAACAAAGCATGTCCCAAGGATTGTTATCCTTTGCCCATTATTGACCAGAAAATTGATGCTGTAGCTGGATATGAGGTCCTTTGCTTTTTTTTTTAATTTTTTTTATTTTTAAATAAAACACTCATTTGCCATTCTCCAAAAATATCATCTTAAGATCAAAACCTCCTTGTCATTAAAGCAGAAATAAGAGTTACATATGCTCTTTTCGGAATAAGTTTAGAAACATAAAAATGAAGCACAAGTGACTTGAACCTTCTCTCTAAGCCACCAGTGTGCTAGCAGTGGTAGATTCATACTTCCAGACAGGAGGAAGCTTCTTTGTCTTCTTGTAGTAGCGAGCAAGTCGGTGAATCCTTTGCTTCCTTGATGCCTATAAAGGCTATCACCAGATATTGATGGACGAGGAGGACGCTGAGAAAACTGCGTTCATCACTGGAGATGGGATTTTTTGTTATAAAAAGATGCCCTTTGGGCTTAAGAATGCGAGGGCAACTTATCAACGGATGATGAATACCATTTTTGAAGCCCAGATAGGACGCAATATGGAAGTTTACGTAGATGATATGCTAATCAAAAGTAGGAGGGTGGAAACCTTTTTGGCAGACGTGGAAGAAACATTGAGGCAGTTGAGAAAGGTTGACCTGAAATTGAATCCCAAAAAGTGCATTTTCGGAGTAGGGTCTGGAAAGTTCTTGGGACACATGGTCTCCAGTAAAGCAATAGAAGCCAATCCAGAGAAAGTACAAGCCATCGTGAATATGGGCCCACCAAAGAACGTAAAAGATGTGCAAGTACTGACAGGGAGATTAGCTGCGCTTAGTCGATTTTTATCAAAATCTGCAGAGAAGGGTTTGCCATTCTTCAACATTCTCAGGAAGGCCAAAGATTTCGAATGGAATGAGGAGTGCCAACGGGCTTTTGAGAAACTAAAGGAATATCTGAAAACCTTACCATCTTTATCCATCCCTGAACCTGGAGAAACTTTAAGCCTGTATTTGGCAGCAGGTGAGAAAACTATAAGTGCTGTTCTGGTGAGAGATAAAGGAAAGGTCCAGATGCCAGTATACTATACCAGTCGGGCTCTGTTGGGAGCTGAACAGAGATACCCAGTAATAGAAAAGGTGGTTTTGGCCTTGGTGAATGCAGCTAGGAGGTTGAGAACCTACTTCCAAGTCTACCCGATCCAGGTCTTGACCGACAAGCCCTTAAAACAAGTATTACAGAAGTCTGAATCCTCTGGAAGGTTAATGAAATGGGCTATTGAGTTGGGGGAGTACGAACTGACCTTCCACCCGAGGACCTCCTTGAAAGGACAAGTGTTGGCAGATTTCATCGCTGAGACCCCAATTGAGAATAACACGTCCCAGCTGGGCCTGGAAGACTTCAGCGGTGGGGAGAATGTTGTACAAGGAGACTTTTGGACTTTATATGTAGATGGGGCTTCCAGCGAGGAGGGCTCCGGAGCAGGGTTAATTCTGAAAAACCCTGAAGGGCAGGAATTCACTTACGCTCTGAGGTTTGACTTTAAGGCTACAAACAACGAGGCAGAGTATGTGGCCCTCCTAACAGGGATGAAGATTGCTATTGAAATGAAAGTGAAAAAATTGCAAGTATTTAGCGACTCCTGACTCATTGTGAACCAGGTGACTGGAGGATACGAGGCTCGGGAAGTAGTCATGAGAAAGTATTTGGAGAAAGCTCTGGAACTAAAGTCAAAGTTTGAAGAATTCTTGATAGATCAGGTGCCGCGATCTCAAAATAAGAGGGCAGATGCACTCAGCAAGTTAGCTTCATCTGCATATGCACATCTCACAAAGAAGGTCTTGGTGGAAATACTCCCGAAGCGGAGCCTTGATGAGACACCAATTTATGTTGTGGATATAGAACAAGAGACGTGGATGACACCTATCATCCAGTACTTGGAGGAAGGAATATTGCCCAGCTGCAAGAAAGAGGCCCGGAAACTGAAAATGAAAGCTGTCAGGTATACTCTGAAAGATAATGTTTTATACAAAAAAGGTTACTTGATGCCTTGGCTTAGATGTGCAGATCCCGAACAAGCTGACTATATTCTTAAAGAAGTCCACCTGGGGGCTTGTGGGAACCATGTAGGCTCCAGGATGTTGGCTAGAAAGGTAATTCACTTGGGATACTATTGGCCCACCTTACATGAAGATGCATTTAATTTGGTTAGCCGATGCGAAAAATGTCAAGCTCATGCAGTCATCCCAAGGGTCCCTCAGAATGAGATGGTGTCAATACAGTCAGCATGGCCATTTGTTCAGTGGGGTATTGACATTGCAAGGCCCTTTCCTGAAGCTCCAGGTCGGGTCAGATTCCTGATTATTGCTATTGATTATTTTACAAAATGGGTAGAGGCGGAGGCCGTGGCCTCTATCACTGGAAAGAGTGTTATGAAATTCTTTTGGAAAAATGTTATATGCCGGTTTGGAGTACCAAAAATCCTTATCTCGGATTATGGAAAATAATTTGCAGAAGAGCCTTTTAAGTCCTGGTGCGAGGAGATGAACATCCAGTAGAACTTTACCTCGGTAGCTCATCCCCAAGCTAATGGGCAAACTGAAGTTACCAACCGAACTATCATACAAGGGTTGAAGACTCGGCTAGAAAAGGCTAAAGGCGATTGGGTTGAACAATTGTCCCACGTACTCTGGTCCTATAGGACCACCCCTAGATCGGCTACAAAAGAAACTCCCTACAGCATGGTGTACAGAACAGAGGCTGTGGTACCAGTGGAGATTGGGCTGCCTAGCCTGCGAGTGCTTAATTATGACCCTGCCGAGAATGATAATGAGCTGAAGATAAATCTCGATCTGATTGAAGAAAGGAGAGAGTTGGCGGCAGCTCGAGAAAACAGATATAAGGTCGACATGGCGAGATATTACAATCGGAGGTTCAAGAGCACCTCGTTTAAACCTGAGGATCTAGTGATGAGGAAAAATGAAGCTAGTAGGGTTGAAGGCTTAAAGAAGCTAGACCAGACGTGGGAAGGACCATACCAAGTCACTGAGGCAGAAAGGTCTGGGAATTATCAGTTATCCACTCTAGACGGGAAAATCATTCCCAGGAGGTGGAATATTGTAAACTTGCGAAAATTTTATTTATAAACAGCAGCTTATGATTATGGAATCCAGACTCTCTATTTTGGTCCTATTTATATATATAAATTCGTACTGCGCTTTATGATCTTTTGGTTTTCTGAAATTCTCTGATCTGGTCTTATTTATATACTTGCTTATACTGGTTTCTTCTGAAGAGTCGTTATCTCAAGTAGCAAAGACTTGGGAAACTCAGGCAAAACTCAAAAATAAGTAGCAAAGACCTGGGAAATTCAGGCGAAATTCGAAAACAAAGAAACTCCAAAAAAGGTAAGACCTGAGATAGTCAGGCAACGATAACGAATCAACAAAGACCTGGACAATTCAGGCAAAAAACTCTCAAATGAATACTCCAAAAATAGTAAGACCTGAGCTATTTAGGCAAAATACGAGTAAAGTAACCAGGCCAGAGTTGGTCAAGCCGAGCAGGTTAAATTTGAGTAAGGGTCAATATCAGACTTGAATATATATAAATATATATATATATATATATAAATATATACTTATAAGCATAGCACCCATGCATAGCAAGTGAAAATAGCAAAAGGAGCCATCTGGAAAAATTTCAGGCATTACCGATTAATCATTCCACAAAAGAAACCCACCTAAGGGTTATGTCTTTCCATAAAAGAAACATAAGTATGAAAGAAGTGAGATCTAAACTATTACATATATTATTGAGCTTAGAAAAATCAGACTACTCCATCCTGAGATTGTTCTGTAAAAGTCTCATCCTTGTCCCCAGCAAGACCACTCCCATCTAGGGTATCACCCTGAGTTGTTGAAGCCTCCCTGGCATTAGAAGGGACGACCTTCTGAGCTTCCGGCGCAGCTGTAGCAGTTTCGTTGGGGAACAGGGGAATGAAATCCCTGATTGGGAGATTAAATCGCCCTGTGGTCAGGTTGGTCATCAGAGTGTTTAGGTTACCCCAGAATTCTCATCATAACCCGGCAGATGGGCAACCTCAATGTCTGGATGGAGCTTGCGGACCTCCTGATAGGCAGCAGTGGATCCTTGGTCTATTACTGAGTTGCACAAGTCCGCCATAAAATCCATAAATTGCTGAGAAGCAAAGAGGTTCCTCACTAGCAGTGGGGCTCCTTCCTCGGAAAAGAACTTGCTGCGAGCCTCCAGAGCTTTCTTTTCTGCAGTTAGTTCCTTGATGCGGGCTCTTTGGGTTGACACCTTCTCAGAGTAGGATTTGTTCTTTTTCTTCAACTTATGGATCTCCTCCCAGGATGTAGACAAGTCACGCACCGCATCCTATTGGAGCTTTTCGACATTTTGTTGACGTCTTTCTGCGTCAACTTGTCCTTGCTTAGCTATGGCCAGATCTGCGTTGAGTTCCCTGATGGTCTCTTGGCCCTTGGCATAACGAGAAGACATCTTAGTCACCAAAAATAAACCCTGCAGAAGAAAACCACGAAATATAATTGAGTATACATGACAATATAAATAAAGACCGTGGACCCAAAGGAGAAAGGTGAAGACGAAGAAAAACCCACCTGAGCAAGCCCCAAACGCATGCGAGAATCCAAGTCAGGATCCTTGAGGGTAGCCATAGCTTTCTTCTCCGTAGGGGGAACTACGCATGAGGTAAACTCCTGACACGTCTCAAGGTTGCAACGATCATTTACTTGAAAATCCCACCAGGGATTGAACTGAGCCATAGGGATAGTCTGATATGACTTGGATGGCTCACGTAGAGAGACGGGACGATCAGAGAGCAGAGAGAAACCAGCAGACATGTTCGCAGCTCGACCCATTTTCGCCTTCTTCGACTCAATAAAGGCATTCCGTCCAGGGTGTTTCCTCTTGTTTGAGGTCGTCACCAAAGGTTCTTCAGGTTCTTCCTTATCTAGAAGGGTCAGTTGCGGAGTACCAACTGGAGCAGATAATGTGCCAAAGGTACGAGAAGGAGGAACCTCCTCCCCAAGGGTGGTAGCGTTCTCAGAAGCGGTTGGAGGTGGAGAAGTACGCCCACCTAGAACCAGGGCTTTAGTTCCTTCTGGGTCTTGGGAAGACCCCCCTTTCTCAGCTGCCCTACGGTTCTTCATCGTGGCTAAAAAGTCCATTACTGAAAAAAAAAAAGAAGAGGAGAGAAGAAAAAGAGTTAAGAGATGGAAACATAGGTACGCATAAATGCAAGTAGAATAAAGCTTAAACATAGACAGAGATGGGAAGAGTGGTACCATGTTCATGGAGCTCTTCTGAAGAAAGGCCCAGGTTGGCCTTACTGACCTCTAGTGCCACTAAACATCCCTCGGTCATAAGAGACACATTCTAGGGCTTAAGTTTCGGGAAATCTTTGCAGTTTTTGCGAAGGGTTGAGACAGACTCTCTATCCATCCCATAAGTGGGGACCTTGTCGACGATGTTACCAGGGCTCCTCCAGACCAGGCTCAGGGGTTCTAACTTAACAAAAAAGAACTTACTCTTCCATCTCTTAAGAGAACCTGATGGGGGAGGCAGGAAGGTTTCGGTACTAGATCTACGCGTAAAGTAAAACCACCCAACGTCCCTGCCTGAGGTCTTAAGGCTATAGAAGTATCTAAAAATGGGGACTGTACACCTCACTTTGGAATACCGGCAGAAGGTTTCAAATGCTATCAGGGACTTGATAGCATTAGGGGTCAGTTGGGCTAAATTCAACTTATAAAATCTAGTACGTCTTTCAAAAAAGAAGTCAAAGGAAGTCTTAGACCACACTGAAGTTGGCACATGTACACTGTAGTAAAACCTAAGGGAGGACGAGAAGCGACTTGTTCAGGAGAAGGAATAATCAGTTCATATCTAGAGGGGATGTAAAACTGACGGGCTATTATTTTTAATTTCTTAAGCGTGAGAGACGAATGTAAAGACTCAGAAATGGAGGAAGTTGCCTCCCCTTTATTTGAAATTGTCTCTTTATTTTGGGACCCTTCCTCCCCAGAAGCGTCGCTTTCAGAACGACCATCTTTAGAATTAACGCCCTCTAAAAGCTTATCCTTAGAAGGGCCCGTCTCTAAGTCCTTAAGTTCGGAAGGGTCATTTATTAAGGCACTTACTGGAACCGTCTCCTTAGATGTTATCGCTAGGGGATTTGAAGAAGAAGAGATTTCTTGGGAACTTTCTACAGAGGGCTCAACAAAAGGCTCCATCTGATTTAGGGGGGTCGCCTCAATAATGGATTTATTACACATCTCTGACTGAGCTACCGATTTAATTATTTCCCTATATGGGCCTAATATTTTCTTAGCCTCAGGAAGGGCGTTTGCATCAGAATCGGAGTCATCACTATTCCTATAAACTTATTCAAATGAAGAAGAACGAACTGGAGAGGACATACTTACTTGATGGGGAGTAAGGAAGACAACGAGCCGTGCTGAGCTGAAAAACTATGGAGGAGCCTAGCTGAAGGAGGTCAAAATCTCTGGCCAAAGCAAGTGCGGGTGAAGAAGTCTTGTATCCCCACAGATATATATATATATAGGCGATACAAGAAGTTGCAATTTCGAGACGAGACATACCAAGAGGTAGCAAATTAGTACACGCCACGTGGCGGCGTTTGGTTTCCACCTTCAAGCCTCTGAGTAATAAGCCCAATCTAATAATCATATAGCCCAGCCCATCCCCAACGAGGACGAGCTGGGTAAAAGAAAAAGGATTAAGTCTTTCTCAGATCAGGTGGAAGTTTACATCCAACTGATCTGGGGGACTATTGATGACGTGCAAAATTGGATATTCCACACCAACGGTTGAGATTAACACGCGAAATCTTAGCCAATAAGAAATGATTAAAGGTGACATCATCCAGGTACTATTCCTTCTATAAATAACTCTCGAATGCACAGTAATCGGGGTTGGTCTCGAAATACTCAAAAGTTACATTAATTTATCAGTAAGGCTCTTTTCTAACTTGAGCGTCGGAGTGGAACTCCCCAGGACCACCTGGGAGCTTTCACTAATGGTTTGTGTTGTATTCCAGGTCCAGCTATTTCGAGGTGGGTGTTTTCTGGACTTCGCGAATATATCTTCTCTCGGTGGGCTTGGGAGCTGGGCCGATCAAGGATCCTAGAGGCACTAGATTTCAGTAAGACTCATCTTCAGGCTTCTTCAGTTTTTTAACTTTAAAAACTTATGGACTAATTAATAAGACAATCTTTAAACATATATGGGATCTATAAGAAGAAAGTAATGAAACAAATGCTAAAACATGTGATCAGGGACTAATTAAACTTGAATCAACATTAAATGGGCACTCATAAATACATAGTTAATTGATTGAATAAGGCAAATTATTTAAGTAGTTGTCTCTCAATTTAGAGATTTATTTCGCTTTTATCCTTATTTTTTAAAGTGTTCTTTTTTTGTGTCATTTACTTTATAATTTAGTTTAAAATCATCATTCGTCTATTTTTTTAATATAAAATTCAATTTAAACAATTATTTAATATACATATAACAAATCAAATGACATAAACATTGATAAAATTAGACTATGCATGTCTAATAACTATCAAAAACTAAAATTTTCTAATATGAAAAGTGAACAACGATGATTAAAAACTAAAATTGTAACAATGAATTACTCTAATTGAATATATGCATGCATCCTAGTCAAGACTCTTGAAAGATTCCACCAAACCAAAATAAAGAAAGAAAATAAAAGAAAACGACTCTTGAAAGGAACCGCATTGGGACTTAAAAGTCACAAGTTTTTCAAACCAAACTTGGTAAAATTCTTGGTGAGAATTGGTAAGAAAAAAGAAAAGTTAAAAATCATGATGTGAAGAAACTCATGCTTCCAAGTTAATCAATTATTGTGTATTGTGTAATGAACCTAACTTTGGAAAGAAATTTTGCCATCCCTACAAGCAATGCAGTTCTCTATATATGAGGGTTACAACATCGATCCAATACGTCAATCAATCCATTGCCAAGTACTTCTTCTCCCCTGGTAGAAAGTTCCCACAGTTTTTTGTACCCAGAAAAGGCAAAATAAATAAAATAATAATAATAATAATGTTCTTGAAAAAATTCCCACTTTAAATATTTAAATGTTTGAAGCTGCAAAGTGCAAAACATGCATGATTCATTCACGTGATTATTGTATTATTGAAAACGTGCATGGGGGGACATTATTAGGGTTGTTTGTTTTGTATGAGAATCAATAGAATAATTCTATAACCTGCAAACTCATGATGAACTAGGTTTATCCCTTATTTTCAACCAAAAAAAAAAAAAAACAAGAAGTATAAATTAATTATTCTTCAAAAAACCCTGATTATTTTTCCATTGCCGAATAAATATTTTCAAATATTAAATAATATATTTGGGTGTTTTTTTTATCCCTTTTAATTATTTGACAATAAAAAGAACAATTTTGCTTTTAAAATGTCTCAATCAATTTTATTTCTAGTTAGAAAAATTCATTTATTAGGAGGATATGTACGTGGAAAAAATAACAAAGAAAAAAAAATGTGGAGAAGGAAAATTAATTGTTCCTTTCTAATTGTCAGGAACATTCCCACTGTTAGGAAGCAAAGAGGGATTATGGAAGGGCCATAATGCCTAAAATGTTTTAATAAATATGAGTGTCAAACCCTTATCATTTATTCTATGCATATACGTGGTGGATTGAAACGTGAAAGTTCATGCATTTTTTACTTGCAAAAGATATCATGGTTTGATGAATTTCCATCTATCCTAGCCTTCTTTTGTTATTATTATTTTCTTTTTGAATGTTGTATTGTCTTCCTCAATTATGTCAAACTTTTAGGCCAACTTTGTTCATGACAAGATTGGTAGAAGCAAAAAAAAAAATCCTTTTTCTTTTGGAGATGTAGGGATCTACAAATGACAACAATGAAAATCTAACGGTTGTAATTGTACTTAAACATGATAATAACGATGAATAATAGTTCAATTAAAAAGCAACAAGTGTACGGGTTTAGCTCTTAAAAGAGTAATGTATACAAACTATATGAGATAAATTTGATTTACGTAGTATAATATTTGAATCGATTACAAATCTTTTACTACAAGTTCGATACGGGTAAGCACTTATGATTTTCGTACCTATAAATCCATAACATCATAACTAATTTAAATATAGGAACATTCCCGGAAAAAATTCTATGGAAGTCCTAATAATTATTGGTTTTGCTTACTATTATCATATACAAACCATTGGTCTTGCAGATTATCATGCACAAATCAATCTTTGGAATTCGGCTAAAGAAGAATTTTTCTTGATTCAACACACTAACATAATTTGTTGTTGGGAAAGCTTAAAAATGCAATTCAAACAAGAATATGTTCAGTTGGACACTTCCTGTTTAATTTCTGCATGCATAAATTGAAGTGGAAAACTGAATACTAAAACAAAAAAAAAAAAAAGAAAAAGAAAAATGAGAGATATATAAGAAGAAAACAAGAACGTCAAAAACAAGAACTGCAGTAGAACTAAAATGATAAAGATTGTTTGTTAGAGATGGATGCAATGACTGAAAGTTAATTATATCTATCACATGGTGGTAGGAATGAAATGACTATCTATCACATGGTGGTAGGAATGAAATGACGACTCAAAGTTGTGCAATGTGACAAGACAGATATTGAAGAAAGACCATACTGAAAATTTGTGAGCTTGCGTATATGCAGGAAGTGTTCATCATGATTTGGACAATATATAGAGCTGTTATTGTTGATTTTTTTTTTTGGCTGAGATCAACACGTTTGTATCAAGAATTTAACATAGAAAGAGACGAATTAAGCGACATGTTATGGAGGAAGCTGCATGTCCACACTTGAAGGAAAGGAAGATGTTTGTAAAATGTGGAAAAAAATTGTTTCATATGTGCGCATGTGCAATTGTACAACTATCCATGTGAAATTGCCTCAACTGCCCCATTTGGTTGGCTATTCAAGAATTTGTTAATTTATCATCATGTTAGTGTTTCAACACAATGACAAAATTTGCAATAAATTTGACCATTTTGGGTAGACTTTGATGGTGGCGGTGGTGGTGGTGATGAAATTGGAATCAATTAATGGATTTTGAAATAGGGTTTTTTTTTATAAGAGAAATTAGCAACCCTTTGGCAATTCAAGGATTTGTTAATCATCCATCATCATGTTAGTGTTTCAACAAAATGACAAAATTTGCAATAAATTTCACCATTTTTCGGTAGACTTTTAGTCTTTGATGGTGTTGATAAAATTGCATTGTTTTTGTGCTGTTTATTTGTAAATCAGGAAAAAAATTTAAAAGCATATTCATATGTTTAATTGCCCTTTTCTTTATAAAGTAGCAAAGATAAAATAAGTGTGCATTTTTGTTTGATTGTTTAATTCGTTTAGCAACGAATTTATTTGGTGCCGTTTAAACTTGAGTTGATTACATTTACCAAAATTTGATAATAAATATTAAATGAATTTTGTAGATTTAGAAAATTACGATTACCCCTAAAGTGGAAAATAGTTATAATTGATTAACAAATTCCCAAAAAAAATAATAAAAGTCTATCACTTATTTCGTTAAAAAGGCAAAATTCAAAAATAAATCATCAAAAATGAAATGACAATAAAGATGGAGATATTCTTGAATTTTATTTCATTTTCTTGACAAAATAAATGATGGAATTTAAGCCTTTTTATTTATCTTTTAATGAGTTAATCAACTTTAATTATTGTTTACTCTAAGAAGAACCGTAATTCTTTGAAACTAAGGGTTGGTTCAATACTTTTATCAAATCTCATTAACCAAACAAACTTTGAGTGTGATCATAATAGAAGTGTCATTACAATAGGTAGAAATTATACAAACAAAAAAGATAGATATTCACCAAAATCCTTTTTTTTTCTTTTATTCTTGATCTTCCATGTTGATTGATCAAAATCACCCTTGGAAATTTCATAAAACTAATAATTGGGTGAGGTTTTTGATTGGTTTTGCAATGTAGAAGGCTTAGGTTCCGTTTGAACGAGGTATTTTTAGATTTTATCATGAAAATTTTTTTCTTAGGATTTGTTATGAGAAAAGTATATTTTGAGAATGTTTGGAATGAATGATTTTGTTTTGTTGGAATTTGTATTGAATATTTTTTTATTAATAAAAGTTTGAAATTTGAATTTGAATTAATATTTTATTAATTTATTTTGATGGGAATTGTTTATTATTAAAATTTAAAATTTAAATTCAAATTTAATATTTAAATTCAAATTTAATATTTAAATTCAAATTTAATATTTTATTTATAAAAAAGAATGTAGCAAAAAAAATTACTATAGCATTGTAAAATAACAACTCATATTTTATTGAACAAAACAAGCAGCTCATTCTGCAATTGTAAAATAAATCACTAATTTTGCAACATCCAGCCAAATTTTTTGTTTCTGGGCTTCGGTCCTTAATTTATTAGATATTTAAATCCACCTGTTAATTTGTAAACCAAGGCCCGAATTTTTCCAAGAAAAACAACATTTTAGATACATAAGGTCTTACTTCCAAAAATGGGCTGGCAGATGAATCCCAAAGTGATCAATCCAACATCTAATTATTTCCCAATTAATTTCTGTCAAACCATCCCAATTAATTGGACATCTCATATTCAATTTTTTGATTCCTCCTATTCATTCTTTCAATCCAAATATGATGTTTCATTCTCGTTTTAATTTATAAATTCACATGATGTATATTTTACTAAAATTCTATTAAATAATCAATGAACTTTAAAGAATAAATATTAATAAATTTATTTATAAATTAGAACAATAGAAAATATAACAGAAGATCTATTTAGCCATTATAGTAATTTGTACATTTTAGAGTGTCCCTTAAACTTATAAATATCATTGAAATATAAATGATAATATGTGTATTGCAAAATATAATCTATGTATAACTTACCACAAATAATGAGACAAAAACTATGTTTTCCATCTCCAAGAGTACTATTAACTTAAAGGATAATTAAAGAGTAAATTTCACCATGAATAATGAATTTCTTAAATTTAATTTGATGCAAAAAAAATTATTAGTTCAATTAGCAGTTGCTCTCTATGACCAACAATTTCTAAGTGTACATTGATGTCTTTTACCAATTCACAAGCAATCATGGTATTAAGAAACTTGATGTTAGTTTAAGGGCATTTGGGATTTGTATGTTACTAATGAGATCAAATTCTCTATCTAATTTTTGTCGTGCATTTTTTTGCTGTAATTCATCCAAAATTTCTATACTACGCAAGAATAGATCAAATCATCTATTTAATCTTTAGTGTCTATATTCTTTAGAATCTATGGTGTGCATGAGATTGTATATGATTACCACACTTGTTACACATTACATCACCTGTTAACAACAACACCATGTTGTTCTACTAGTGAGCAAATTAAGTAGTTTATTCTATAACTAATTTGCAAACAAAGAACAATCATATGGTATAATTGTATACCAAATGCAATAATATATACTACTACACAAATCTCACTTAAACTTATTAGGTGCCATAACACACTTTAAGCTAATTAAGGGCTTCAAAGATTGATGCCCTGAAATTGAATATCACTCACTACATATATATTGGGAAGAAAAGATAAGAAAGAAGAAGTAGCATATCCAAACTAGCTTAATAAGCCATCCCTGATCATGTGGTAATGTTCATCAATGAAAAAAAGGACTTGCATCCCTAGAAGTAGAATCATTACTAAATGACACAATGGTAGGAGAAACCAATCCTTCTCCAATCCCAACAACATTTCAAACCTTAAGCCAGTCTGAACTTTCCAAAACACCCAATGAATGATCCATAGATTTTAAGCTTCCACTTTAGTATTGGACTCTATATCTCAAATTCAAATGAAGCTTTGAAGCCAATTGATCAAAATTCATTACCAAAATTTGTTTGTTTTTAGCTCAAAGCTATTAGAACAATAAGTCACTGCATAGCTCAAAAAGAGAATTGCAAATTCAGTTACTGAATCTTCAAGCAGAAGAATGCATAGGTTGAAAAATACAACAGGTCTGGTTGGCCCTTTCTTATTAGAAGATGAGAAAACAACTCAATGAACATATAGTCCCAGTAACAGAGGCCTCATCTCTACTGTCATTTGAAGATTGAAAATGCTTTGTAAACAACTGAATGAAATATATCTCCAGCCAGTTACAAAGGCATCATATATTCATATGCATATGAAACAAACTGCCTTGATATCCTAAATATTATTCAAACTGCTTAATGAACAATGAGAGGATTCTTAAAACTATAAATCAGAATATGGTTTTTTTACCACTGTCACAGTTTATATCCTATATTATTAATCTAGAACCAGAATCTGATGTAAAATCAACATGCTACTCCAAAATATCCACAAACTAAAATGACAAATTGCAGCATAACTTCAAAAAGTGAATCAAATTTTCAGGACAAGAAATATATTTACACTTGCAATATAACTCATTTACATGTTTTAGAATGGATTTGAACATCCATATCATAAAGAATAACAACAAAATCTTAGCCCGAAATTACAGTTCCAATAAATTCTTTGATTACAGTTACAATGTACTTTGACGAATACCAAAAAGAATAAATGCAACAAAATACATTCTGTCACCCTCTAATGTGCCCCCCACTAATAAAAAGGCTGGATATATTCTTGCATTTGCATTCTTCGGCCACTGATATTGATCATTATCCATTCTTTTTACCCTCTTGCACGCCAAGTCTACTGGAACAGAGTCCTCTGCAGCCCTTTTCAGTCTAGCAGCACCAGCATTCAACAACAATGTTGGCTTAATCAACAAATCAATATCCTCCTTATTCATAGATCTTGAACAGCTTAGAGTTGATGCGCCAATTGAAATTATTTCTTTGTTTGAACAAGAAATAAAAGAACATCTTAAGAGCATATCTTCCTCATTGTTAGACCTTAAACCGCTAAGGGTTGATGCCTCAGAACACGTGCTAATTGAAATTGGCTTTCTACTTAAAGATGTAACAAAAGGATGTCTTAAAAGCATATCCGCAGTCCATCTCAATTTGGGATTCTTAATCAAACACTTGTTCAAGAAATCCTTAGCATCCCTTGACAGCCCATGTGGAATTTGAACTTCTTGATTCACAACCCGCTTAAAGAACCGATCAACACCTTCAGCTTTTGGATTAAAATTCCATAAGGGTTTCTTCAAGATCATCTCTAGTACAGTACAACCTAGGGCCCATATGTCAACTTCACAGCCATACTCCCCATACATAATCGACTCTGGTGCCACATAAAGTAGTGTCCCTCTGAGTCCCTTCCTTCTCTTATTGGTTTTCCGAACCAATTTTGCGAGTCCAAAATCACAAATCTTTGCTTTAGCCGTTTCTCCGCCATCATCCACTAAGAGAATATTACCGGGCTTTATATCGCAATGTGCAAATCCTTTACTGTGAATAAAACTCAACCCCATAAGTACGGATTTAGTGTACTCTTTTACTTCATTCTCGGGCAAAATTTGTTTTGAACGATAGATACGGTCAACCAAACACCCACCAGCCGCGTATTCTAACATCATATTATAGAGTATCACCCCATCTTCTTCACTTGCATCGGCACCATAACAGTGAATAATATTCGAGCATTCTCGAAATTCATGCAACAACTCTCTCTCATATTGTAGAGATCCAGACTTAGAAAATTCAGCAGACTTCACCGCCAACAATGGCGGAAGATCGAGTCCAACGTCACTCCTCTGATTTTGCCAATGAGACAAAACCATAACCACCTTCTCCCAAACGCTTAACCCTAGTCCACATGCTGGAATTAACGAAAAGGGTCTGAATTCTGAAACAAAGTATGCTTGCGTAAAGAAATTCCTCTACAGAATCGATCAAGAGGGTTTTGCGATCGCAGTCAGTATGATCGTAAGGAAGACGCAATTAAAGACAAATTTGGATGAAATCGAAGATTTGGAGTTTAACTTGCGGAACAAGTATGGGAAGAAAGGAAGCGGACAAACAAAGCAGCGTTGGAAGTTTCGTTTTCTCGTTTGTTTGTTTGACATAGAACCTCGTCCACTGTCGGTGTGGTGTGTTTCTTATATAAACTATCGTCCTAATTAAGTCCGCTAATGATACTTAATTAACCTTAATTTTTAGGGTTTCCTAATTTTGCTAATTATTGAACAATTAATTATCTTTATTACCATTGTTTATTTAATTAATGAATAGTAACGGTAATAATTGATCATTAGTAGTTATTTAAACTTAAAGTTAATTACCAAAAAAAAAATTCTTCTAAACTATCAGGAGCTTTAATTTGTGAATATATTTTAAAATTTTAATTGTGGCAATTTACATCATTAAACTCTCCCAAGAGGCATATTGTTTTTAAGTTAAATGTTTAAGGATGTAAATTAGTTTTGTTACAACTAAAAATTTGAGGAAAAATTTATGAAAGATCTTTTAAAATACATTTTTTTAATTCATTAACAAATTTGGATTTTTGAATTAACTCGAATCTGATTTAAAAATCGAAAATCCAATTCGAATAATTCGAATTTGAATTTAATCAAATTGGGATCGAATTTCGAATTGAAACTTTAAAAAGTCCATTCGATTAATTCGATTCATAGAAGTCGGGAAATTCAAAATTCGATTCAATAAACACCCTAGCCCAACGGTCAATGACGGTGGCTTCTCGTCGAATTTCGATCAAATTATGAGTAAGTCATCTAAATTCGGTCTGTCGGTGGTTAACAATATTGAATGAAAGCAGTCAATCGTTGATGGCTACTAGACCATTGGTTTTCCATATTTTTTTTAAAAGAAAGAGAATTAAAAGATCAAAATGTCCTTATTTCCTAATTTGAGAAAGTAAGAAAAATTTTTATTTGAGAATTAATGTTAAACAAATAAACCATTTTGAGACAAGATGAGATGAGAAGAATCAACAGAAATGTCCCTCACATATTGCTTTTTAAGCTGTTTTGTCCCTTACATTTAAAATGTAAAAAATTTACCCCTCATACTCTCAATGTGTAAAATTTGGATCATTCGTCAGACTTCTGTTAACACTTCTATTAAATAATGTCACGTTACCACCATGTGAGTTATTTTTTATGGGTAAAAAGGGAATGATAAGACAACATACACCAAATCCACTATAATTTTCCTAAATCTTAAATCGATTGAAGAAGAATCAACATCGGTCGTTTGGTGAAAGTAATCGTGCAAGCAAGCAGTTGAAGAAATTGGTTCACTAATACCTGGTGTAATTTTGAATCCAAAGAAAGCTTGAAGAAGATGGCACAACGAGTTGTATGCTATTGCAGGAAGCCAACTATTGTGAGAATTTCTTGTACATTGAATAATCCTGGTAGAAGGTTTTATAGTTGTGAAGAATATGAGGTAAGTAATTATCTTTTTTTGAAAATATTAGAAAAATATTGATTTTAAAGTACATACTAATATTGTGGTAATTGGATGATAAGAAAAACTCGGTTGTGGCTATTTTGTATAGTACTAGTGTGATGTAATGTGTGATAAGTGTGATAGGGCAACATAAATAATTGGTGGATTGTTGAACACTGTTAGAGATTTGTAAGCAGAAAGAGCCAGAAGAAAAATGAAGGAAATGGTGTTTGTTTCTGCACTAATTTTAGTATGTATGACAATTTTGTTTCAATGCGTAAGCACTGATATTTAATAGCAAAAATATTAGTTGTAGTGCTATTTACACTTTCGAGTTAATGTATTAGTTGAAGTAGTATTAGAACCTGCAAGTAATTCTAACACCATTTTGAATTGGTATCCTTTTGTATTAGTTTTAGGGTCTTGTAATTTCTCCAATTTCAATGAAAATGGAGTGCTGCTGATGAAAAAAATAAGCATTCTGATTGATATTCATTAATGCAGCATCACTTTTCTCAAGCTTAGAGTTACCCTCACATTGCATCTCGTCATTTGCACATTGTTCAGAATTATGCATAACAACATAATCTTTCTCAGGTATAGAGTTACCCTCACCTTGCACCTCCTTATTTTCTGTTGCAACTAGTTTTTTGGGATAGTTTCTACTATTGTGACCAATTTGTTTGCATATTTTGCACTTATAGATCATTTGGCCAACTCTAAACATTTTCTAATCATCAGTCTTCTTCCCTGTTGTTGCTTTATCAGGTTTCCTTCTCCTGATTTTTTTGTCTACCTCGCAGCTTCAATGATTATGGGGGTAACACAAGAGGCTGATGGAATTTTTCCCACATATCTTGCCCATTTAGAGGGTATATGATAGGCTCACATGCCTTTAAATAAGCATTCTTGTGGTAGAAATCATTCACAAAACTCTCAGGTGTGTCACTCGTGGTGCTTATAACACTTATTGCATTAGTACATGAGATTCCATTCAATTCTCATTTTTTGCAGTTGCAAGTTCTTTCAACCAAATTTACTGTGAATTGATCACCATACATGCATCTAACCTCAAATTTCTATTCTCCTGCATGTGTGGCAATACATGTACTTGAATTTTCTTTAATCTTTTCCAACTTTTTCTGAATTATATGACACAAATTCCCATTGAACTTCTTCATCAACTCTCGCTTTTGCTCCATCCTAACTATTAAATAGTACCTAATACTTTCAAGCATTCCAAGAATTGGTTTTTCCGTTGCACTAAGTATGATTGATTTGAAACTCTCACACAAGTTGTTGAGTAGTATATCACATTGGGTTTACTTCTGAAATAGGATTTGCTCCATTGCTTTGGGGATATGTGTTCAACCAATTACTTGTATGCTTGCTCATCCATATCCCTCAATCTCTCCATTTAAGACACAAACTTGTTCACATAAGTTGCTCTAGTTGCAGCTCAAATTTTATCTTTTAAGTGCTATTTCACTATGCTACTTTTTGAAATTGTTATATATGTGATACACACATAGTCTATGCTCAACTTCTAAAATAATATCTGTTATAGCATTTATCAACCCCTAAGTAAACAAAACAAATGTTAATGAGTTATGATATTGACAACAATAGTTATTTATAGACTACAAATTTAAATATGAGAGTAATAAATGTATTATCTTATGCTTGTCTGAAATAAATGTCCAATCATTGGGATTCCATATGTTGAGGTCTAGTTGAAGCTCTCTGATAAACCATTTCCAAGTAACTTTGTTTTCAATAGTGGTGATAAACGATCGACCTACTCGCGAGTAGCTCTCGAGTAGTTCGGTCAACTACTCGACTCGAGCTCGAGTCGAGTTCGAGTAGCTCGACTTCGAATTCGAGTCGAGCTCGAGCTCATATTATATGGGCTCGAGCTCGAGTCGAGCTACTCGAGTAGTTTTGTTTTTTTTATTTTTTATTTTTATATTTATATTTTAGTCCCTCATGTTTAATAAATTTTAATTTAAGTTACTTATATTTATATTTTGGTCCTTAATTTTATAGTAAATTATTATTTTACCAAACTAATTTTGAAAAATTACAAATACATCCTATAAAAAAATTAAAAAAAATTAAAATAATAATAAAAAAATCGAGCTCGATACTCGACTCGATACTCGGTACTCGAAGCCGAGCTCGAGCTCGAGCTCAAAAAGGGGTGCTCGATCGAGCTCGAGCTCGAGTTCGAGTACCACCCCTACCGAACTCGAGTAGCTCGATTAGGGGTGTACTCGAGCTCGACTCGGCTCGATTACACCCCTAGTTTTCAATCTCCATAACCACATATGCAATTGGAAAGATTTGGTTATTGGGATCTAAACCACAGATGTAAGTAGAACACCCTTATGAGGATCCCTTAAGTGGCACCCATAAAATCCTATAAGTGGTCTACATCCAGTTAAGAATCCCTTCTTGCATGCTTCAATACAAACATTCAATCTTTTGAATACTTCATCCCCATTATCATTTGTTTAAGTTGTCATAAAAACATTTGATCCAGGGTTAGCTCTTTTTAACTCATGACAATAATCATGCAATCTACTATATTGTACCATATAATCCCCTTCAATCATCATTATTCCTTTTTCTTAGCTAAATAAGCTTGACTTCTTGAAATATTAATATTCAAATCAGTGTGAACCTTATTCACCATCTCCCTAATCTTCCAATATAGTGTAAGCTGAATGTCTTCTTCATATTTCTCGCATAAGTATGTAGAATTTGCACATCCATGGTTGAATGTCCTGCCACATGTGTGAGTAATCTTCATGCTTTTAATTTGTAGGTCCTTAATTTCTTTCAATTAAGCAGTTGAAATAAACCAATCACAGCCCTTGCAAAAAGCCTTAACCATTCTCTTGTCATAAAAACATTTGATCCATGGTTAGCTAATTTTAACTCATGACAATAATCATGCAACCTACTATATTGTACCACATAATCCCCTTCAATCATCATTGTTGCCTTTTTCTTAGCCAAATAAGCTTGACTTCTTGAAATATTAATATTCAAATTAGTGTGAACCTTATTCACCATCTTTCCAATATTCCAATATGGTGTAAGCCGAATGTCTTCTTTATATTTCTCGCAGAAGTATATAGAATTTGCACATCCATGGTTGAATGTCCTACCATATGTGTGAGTAATCTTCATGCTTTTAATTTGTATGTACTTATTTTCTTTCAATTAAGCAGCTGAAATAAACCAATCACAGCCCTTGCAAAAAGCATTAACCCTTCTCTTGTCACTCTTCTTCAATTTGATCTTCCTCCTATGCTTCACCCCATGACTCTTGCATGCTTTTTAAAATTCAACTTATAACTGAAAACCAAATCAACTTTAAAGTGAGGATCATCCATATCATGTTAGGCTTGAATCTAATATAGTGTTCACTCCTTTACATGTTGTCTAGTTCATCACTTGAACTGGAGTTACTATTCAACTCATCTGAAACAACAATATCATCTTCATTATCCATACAATCCTCACCATTGTTTCCACTCCTTTCCTGATTAGACTGAGTTGTTGTAGTATTCTTTACAAACATTTTCTCAACTTCCTCCCATTCTTTTGATTTGTTAGTAAGAATGACAGTATGTCCTCCTTCTAACTAAATTCATATTCACTATCATGTAGACTCTCACATTCACTTGTTTCATTCTCTTTTTCAACTTGTTCTTGTCTCTTATTTGTTTTTCCAACTTGTTGTGAAGTAGATCCACTACTTATTTTTTTAGTTGAGGTTTTTGTTCTCTTTCCACTTTCCTCAACATTGTCATGCATGTTAGCATTTTCATTTCCTTCAAAATTCTGATGCATGCCTACATTTTCTATAGGTTTTTCAGGCACAAAATATTGACTATCAGGCGACACCACATGCTTATTTAAACATGTTGTGTACTTTTATTGTAAATCATCAACAAGTTTATTGTGTACCTCGATTGTGCAACTCTGTTGTACATTCTTAGCAAGTTCTTCAGTTATAACATGCTCGATATTAGGGCTCTGAGCCTTCTCATTACTAGCACTTTGTACACTTGAACCTGCAGTCGTAACACATTCTGTAACATTGACATCCAATTTCCTTGCAGCTTTCAGTTGTTCTGTAATCTTCTTTTAGAGGTAACTTAAATGCTTCTAAGGAGTCTTTTTATTTACAATACAATTCTTTCTATGTGGTTCACTTTGAGTCATCTATTGCACTTTTTCTACCTCTGACATATTACTTTTCTCAACTGAATCTTATCTCACTTTTACTTTCTCAGCAACATTTCTAGATGAATGTGGTAGCAAATTTATATTTGAATTGTCATTGTGCACAATGTATACATCTACTAGTTTATGTTTTATCCCATAAGCTGCCATTTTTTGAGCATCATCATTACACAATAAATATACCAACCCATTAGCCATAGTACTGCCAGGTGTAAGGTAATAGTACACCACATTGAATTCAGAATACCTTAACTTTTTAGCTATAGTATCCATAACACGCATTGACCGTTCATCAGAATCACAGAAATCAACAATATCTACACTTCCACCAAAGTATTCATTTTTGGGATAATGCTTAAGTATACCACCAAAATGAACCCTAATTGAAAATAACTTGCTCATGTGTCCTATAGATTAATTAGCCGTAAGCAAGTATTAGTGGAACTAGCACTGAATGACCATTAGAAATAAAAAATACAAGTGCATATTAAACTATCAATGTGGAACTATCACTGGGACCATAATGTGGTCCTGTAGTTTAGACCATATCAAATGATATTATTTGTATCAACACATCTTAAACATTATTCTATTGTTCACAAGAAGATTACTGAAACTTGAAGAGAAAGCAAACAGATTATTGTCACTCAAAAAGATAACTAAACATAACTATGTAATAACTTACCATAATTTAGAAGTTTCACTCCAAATATATCGTCTTTACTCAACATTCTAGCATATAGTTGAATTCAGGTTCTTCTTAGATTAAAGTAGGGAAGATGACAAGTGCTTGAAATTGGGGATTAGGGATTAGGGATTTGATTTTATTTGGACTTGAGAAGAGTGAGGATACTATTAATTTGTGTTTGGTACAATGGTCCGTAGGTTCCCTCTATCTTTTAACTCATTTGGTGTATGTCGCCTTGTCGTTCTCTTTTTACCCCTAAAAATAACTCACATGGTTGTCACGTGACATTATTTAACAGAAGTGTTAACAGAAGTCTGCCGAAGAATCTAAATTTTACACATTGAGAGTGTGAGGGTAATTTTTTTATATTTTAAATATGAGGGACAAAACAACTTAGGCTCCGTTTGGATGAGCTATTTTTGGATTATATCATGAAATTTTTTTTCTTGAGATTTGTTATGAGAAAAGAATATTTTGAGAGTGTTTGGAATGAATGATTTTATTTCGTTGGGATTTGTATTGAAGATTTTTTTTTATTAATAAAAGTTTGAAATTTAAATTTGAATTAGTATTTTATTAGTTTATTTTGGTGGGAATTGTGTTAAGAAGAATTATTTATTATTAAAATTTAAAATTCAAATTCAAATTCAATATTTTATTAATAAAAATTACTGTAGCAAAAATAATTACTGTAGCATTGTTTTGTGTTTTAAAAATTTTAATAAAAAAGTTGAACAAAACAAACACACCATTTTACAATTTTGAAATAAATCACAAATATATATATGTCCAAACAGAACCTTAAAAAACAATATGTGAGGGACATTTATCTTGATTTTCCAGTCCAAACACAAAATGATTTCTCTTGTGAATGTGAAAGATGCCATTAGAGATTTATCTTGCAGACACAAAATGATTACAGGCCCCACTTCTATTGCTTTGGCCATTCATTTCAGTTGAACAACTTCACCTTCACCGGTAACAACAAGTAAACCCCAACAAATCTTACCGGCTAAATCCAGTCATCAACAAATCCATTCCTCGTTTGGTTTGGTCAACAAACAAAACCACCCAAAATTCCCCAATCCGTCTGTGCTCTCCACACGTTTCTCTCTCGCAGCTTTTACTGGCCTCCGCCTTCGCCAACTTCTCCGGCTGACTCACAACGGAAAATTGATCGGACGGTAGCCCGTTTATCTCCCTTTTCTCAATTCTCTGACATCTTTTTTTCAAGTTTTCTGCTTTCTAAATTTTGTTCATTTTTTGATATTTTTTTCCTCAATTCGCATGTTAAGTTTCTAGCATGTTCTCTTTGCATTTGGCTAAATTCAATGTAATTCTTATGTTTAGTATGCTAAAATTAATGTTAATGGGTTTTCTTGGTTTGTTTTTTATGTTTTAATTTTCTGGGCTACTGAGAGAGATATTGTTTGGGGCAAAGTCTATGCTTTTAAACTGATTGAAGCTAAACCCATGTGGAAAAATGGTGTCTTTACTGCGTTCTTGTTATGTTTTAGGCATTTAGCTGCTCATGGACTTGAATTTCATTTATTTAATTGTATCGCTTTGTATTGTGCGTGATCGTTTTTGGGAAATGTAAACCTTTAATTTGTAAATGTTTTTATGAAATGCATCAGAAGATATGTGAGAAATCGTGAGCTGGCATTGTTTATGTGTATATCAATTTGTGTAAATTTTTCTTTTTTGGGTTATTAATTTTAAGTGATCACCCCAATGAGTGGTTAAGCATGTATCCGATTGTTGGCTTCATAATTCAATAGAAATCCTTCAGTGATCTGCTTAGTGTTATGTGAACTGCATAATATTCTGTGAAGCGCGATTGTCTTGATTCATGATGGAAGTTGTTGGTGGTAGATATTGCTATTGCAAATGTATCTGATAATATACGGTGAGAATGTGAAAAGTGAGAAACAGATGTTGTGGCGTACTCGGTCGTTTAGTCTCAAGTTTTCAGCCAGCCAGTTTCCTTGTATGTATGTGATGGTGTTTCACATTATGCTTTAAACATAAACTGTCAATACTGATAAATGCTTGCTATATACGCTGAATTTTTGGTTTGATTGGATTTTTGCTGAATAGTTTTGTGATTCTACTTCACTTTAACTTATTAGCCTACTGTTTCTGTTTTACATTTCTTCTGTTTATTTTGTTGTTCAGCTATAAGATCTCTGCTTATTGCCAAATTGTTCAAAAATAGCTTCGGCTGATAAAGTTCCAGAAGATTTGCTACAATTCGAGTTCTCACTAATCTTATTGCTTAAAGGTTTATTTTTGCCTACAAATACAATTACTCTGAAGTCTGTTTTTAAAACCTCGAACAATCAAATACTTGTTCTTTTAGTAATCGCATTCCAATGATTCCCTGCTTTCTGTCAACAGAAAAAAGTTGGTGCCATTAGTTCAATGATGCAGTTCACACTTTTTAATCTTCTGAAATATTGCAAAATCTTATTGGATTTTAATCATTTCAGCTTTGGTGTGGTTTACTTGGTTATGTTAATGCATTGACATGGTGCCTGAACATGGTATTTCTCATTCTTTAACGCAATGCCATGGAACTATACCTGAATATGGAATCGAAATGCTGCTGTTGGCTTTTTTTTTTTTTTTGTGTTCTATATAGTTTCATTTGTTCTCTTTTTGTTATATGCTCTATGATTATGTTATATTCTATTTTGATCTCAACATCTCCAGAGGAAGATACTCTTTGTTTTAGAACAATTGAAAAGGCTGAAGATTTCTATGACTAAACAATAAAACTATACTTGCATAATATTAAAAATAAAAAATGCAACTTATAAATGAATCTTGCATGTGATGTTTCATAAGTGATACAAACATATGCTCTGAAAATTTCAAATATTGTTTGGAATTCTCTGGTGTTGGAATTAGCACGAACCATATTATATGAAGCAACTAAAAGAAAGTATACATTTCAAAAGTAGGTGTGGCATTAATGAATGGCAATATTTTGACACATTTTACGATTTAAGTACGGTTGGGGCATTTGGTGTTACAATTGATGATAAAAAAGATAAGGACAGAAAAGGCCTAGTTCAATATAAAGAAGATTTTGGGCCAGAGCTTTTTTGAACTAGAGAAGAAGCCATTAGGGGTGATATGGTATGCTGGAAAGAATAGAGAAAATGTGGCATTTCCTCTTTTCTTTATGTTTTGGTCCTATTCTTTGTAATTGCACTTTCCTTATTTTCTCTCTGATGGCATTTTTTATAGGGCTTTAGTTACTTTAACCTCTTTGTTGTTGCATTACCACTGTACTAAACATGGATTATCAAATCATGCTTTTCATGTCATGTATCTCATATCCTATTTAAACACTTGAAACCAACAAATTTCCATATGGTTGAAATGCTGTTTTGCATAAATAGGTTCAGAGGAAAGAGAGAATGGATTTTTTTTTGAAGCCATGGAATGAGGAGACATGTGACTGCTCTCTTGATGAACTAGACATTCAGAAATGTCCATTCTTGAGGAACATTAGCAAACCAACAACATTCGGGTTCTCCTCTCCTAATCTCCCCCTTCCTGTAAGATGTTTATCCACTGCTCTAATGATTTGTGCGTTTCATACTCATTATGTGAAAATCAATTTAGCAATGGTGAAATATTTGATGAAGCCTTGGCATATTCTGTCTCTTTGCTTTCTTTTCTCTTTTATGATCTGCTTGGATGTTATGTATATAATCCCTTTACCTTTAAATTTTTAGGTAAGGGGAGCCAAAGGTCCAATCTTTGAAGATGGCCCCAACTTCGAGACGGCATTTAAACTTTTCCATGGGAAAGATGGTGTTGTGCCACTATCTGGGAGGCCTCAGATGCAAAATGAGAATTTGAAAGCAGAGTCTGTGCT
The DNA here is from genome assembly GCA_016586305.1 of Ophiorrhiza pumila. Classification (NCBI taxonomy): domain Eukaryota; kingdom Viridiplantae; phylum Streptophyta; class Magnoliopsida; order Gentianales; family Rubiaceae; genus Ophiorrhiza; species Ophiorrhiza pumila. The sequence continues at coordinate 31,729,969 of BLIW01000008.1, read as the reverse complement.
CCAATTTAATCCTTTGGCTGCAAATGCTGCAACCATCAGTTTATCAGCATTTGGACCTGGTGGTCCATTTAGTTTTCATTCTTTCTTACGAAAACAGAATGTGGAGAAGAAGAAATCTGAAACATCTAAAAAAGAGTCTTCGCCGCAGGTATGTACATATGAACTTTGCTAATATTATTTCCAAAAGGGAACTGGCACTTTTTTGGTAGTAATATACTTGAAAATAAACTACTAGCAGCAATGCTAGTGTCATGTTGATTATCATGTGGCATGAGTACTATTTTGCTGTCAAATTTAATATTCGTTTTAATAAACTCTTTTAGTAATTTTTATGAAAAGGATTCAGACACTTCTTGAGTGTCTATGTGCTTATAGACATGATTTGATTACTATGAAGAAGGTTCTAAGTAAATCTGGCTGCTATTTTTCTAAGATATTTATCAAAAGATAAATAATCCTTTTCCAAGGCATTCAGTTCTTTCTTTTATTTTATTATAACTTGCTGGTGTGCCCTTTTCACGGAAAATTCTATTGGAGTCTATGGATATGAAGAGGATAACTTTAAGTGTATGCATTCTTCTACAATCAATAAAGTTCATTGCATAATGGACAAGTGCCAAAAGCAATGGTCTATGTAGGCAATAATCTATAACAAAATGTTCCAATGGACTGAATATTGTTGTCACTTCCTGTATTCAGTCATTAGTCTGTTATACACTGAAGCGATAGTATCTACTCAGAAATGTGTTGTAAGAGTAAACTTCATGCTGACTGCGTTTGGACCTTTAAGCATTCCACAGTCCCAGTGTCTTGCATAGTTTTCTCCCAGTATGTGTAGTGTAGACCTAAATGTGCTTTATTTGGCATTGAGTAAAAACAGTGGCATTGCCTGATGAGGTGTTCTCTCTCATTCACCTAGTAACTGGTTCAACCACTAGTCAATGGTCCGGGTTTGAAAGCTTGGAGTGAGTACATAATTGCCATTTTGTTCCATTCAAAGTGTAAATTAGTTCACCTAGGTGAATAGTTTACTAATTTCTTGTTCCCTAATAGCATGCCCATAATTTGTAACTCAAGTAAATGGAGATAGGTTCCTTTGTAAGTTGTTTGTGACATGATTGGCTGTGGTGCATTAATGAAATGTATTCTAATTTTTATTTTCCAGGGTAATTCTTCAAACCATGAGGCACTGGGAAATGAGTGGTTGGAAACAGGTAATTGTCCAATTGCTAAGTCATTCCGTGCAGTGAGTGGTATCCTTCCAATTGTAATGAAAGCTCTCCAACCACCACCTGGAATGAAGGTGAAGTGTCCACCTGCAGTAGTTGCAGCTAGGGCTGCCCTTGCGAGAACTGCTCTTGTTAAAAATCTGCGGCCACAGCCATTAACTTCAAAGATGCTTGCTATTGGCGCTTTAGGCATGGCAGCTAATGTTCCATTGGGGGTATGGAGGGAGCATACTCGAAAGTTCTCATTATCATGGTTTGTTGCAGTGCATGCAGCAGTACCCTTTATAGCTATGCTCAGGAAGTCTGTTGTTATGCCCAAGACAGCCATGGCAATGACTATTGCAGCTTCTGTTTTAGGACAGGTTATAGGTTCAAGAGCTGAGCGTCTTCGCCTGAAAGCCAATACCAAGAAGGAAAAGATAACAGCACAGATAGCTCCTACTGATGTTAATGCTGATTATAATCTAGTGAAGGTTGATGGTATACTTGGGGCTCATTGTGGTAAGCAAGAACTTATTATGCGCGACGACGCATTTCTCGACAGAGCTGAGAACAAGACATCTTCACCAGCTAGTATCTCTTTCTGAAGTGACTTAGCAATGTACTAGTATAGCTTATAAACAAGAAAGAATAAAGTATTGTAAGCAATGCAATTGATTAAAATATGAGGCAATGGGAACTACAATTGCAATGATTGTGTTATTGTGTTATGCAAACACTAATTTGGTATGTATGAATATTTGCCTTTGGCAGAAAGCAATGCAGTTCTGTGATTCTCAATTTACCAGCTAGTATCTCTTTCTGAAGTGACTTAGCAATGTACTAGTATAGCTTATAAACAAGAAAGAATAAAGTATTGTAAGCAATGCAATTGATTAAAATATGAGGCAATGGGAACTACAATTGCAATGATTGTGTTATTGTGTTATGCAAACACTAATTTGGTATGTATGAATATTTGCCTTTGGCAGAAAGCAATGCAGTTCTGTGATTCTCAATTTACCATATACTGGATGATATGATTGATGTATGATGAGGTAAAACGTGAAGATGTACTGCACTGCATCTTGTCATTATAAATATAGTTTTGAAATTACAAATGAACTTTCCTTTATCTCAAGAACAATTTATGAATATATTTCACTAATAAACTTCAACAATTCTATTCGTTATAATAGCAGCAAGTAAAGCTTTCTACGCAGCTATGACAAGGGTAGTGCTTTTACTAAACTAGACTTATGTTCACAAATAAGGCTAGATTTTACATTCAATAATTTTTTAAAACTCTCTTCTATTCCAAAGGATCTGGAAAGCATCGAATTGCAGATTAATTTTTCTTTCTAAAATAAAGACAGATTTTGGGCTTTTTGATAACTAAATTTTACAAATAAGTTTGTTTCATAACTAAAATTGAATGTCTTAATAATTAGAGCATTGAAAAGGGAGACAAAATTATTCTTTAATTTTAAGTGATAAAATCTTGCTTATGGCTTAGTTTAAGAATACGCTCATATCCAAGGTTTTAAAATAAAATTCAATATACCATAATTATTCACAATATCTTTATACTATAACATAATTATCTATAATATCTTTTCAATCTATTCTTTCTACCCAAAAACTGTTGTGCGATGATACGTAAATTTATTATATTTGATACACGAATTTTTTTTTATACTTGATACGCTAATATTATTTTTTGATATGCTAATATTGGTATACTTGATATGGTAATATTTGATACTTTATATGCTAATACACTAATTATTTATACGTTATACGCTAATTTTTAATACGTTATGAGCTAATATTTGATACTTTATGCGGTAATACGTTAATTGTTTATACTTTATAGGCTAATGTTTTATACTTTATATGCTAAAGTGAAAATTGATACGCTATTATATATTTTTTTTAATAATTTATACACTAATGTTTGATACTTTATATGCTAATATTTAATATTTTATATGTTAAAGTGAAAATTGATACGCTGATATTTTTAATTTCATAAGCAAAAGTTGCATATATGTGACGGTTGCGCAGGAGAATGACCGTTCTTTCCACCATTTCATTTTCCTTCTCCCTTTTATAATATAAGATTTTTTTCAATATATATATTTTTTTCATTCTATATTCTAATATTTTTATGTAATATATATTCTTGTTAGATTGATTGTTTTTTCTTTGTTAGATAAGATGTTTCTAGAAGAATTCGCTAATCTAGTTATTCAAAATTTTATCACAAAAAAACTTTTGAAACCGATTTATATATAAAACGTGGTTCACATATAAAATGAACAATTAATCTCGTTAAAATCGTAATTTTAATTTTCTACCACTTTTATTTAGCGATAAAATTGCGATTAACTCGCGATTACATATATAAATTCTTTTCACAAGAAACGGATTGAAATTTCATTAATAGAGAATTTCAACAAGACAACTTCACACTAGTATTCCTTGCAAGCACATTCTACATGTATTAAGCCAAAGAAATCCACAATCGTTGTGTTCACACCAAGTTAATGACAAACCTGATGACATTGAGCCAACAAAGGTCTCAAGAAATCCGACAACGACCATGAAAAAGTTTTGCTCAGAAGAAATATGGCTTCTCACTATCGACTTTGTCCTGACAAAATGTTATAGATATAGACTTATTACTAACTTACAAACTTATTCTAGTTAAACTTAAAAATGTTGAGCTGACTAACCTGCACAATGAGATTGCCATCTTCCAATTGCATGGCACACAAAAGAAACAAACATATAAGTAACTGTGCAACTAATCCAATTGCAAACTTTCATAAATGAATATAAAATATACTTTCTTAACTAGCAGGTAAGAAACAGATTCCATGGGTAAAAAAAGTACATACAAAAGAAGGATCAAACTTACAACATCATTTAAAACAGACTCCCCAAAGACCACTGCATAAAGGTTCATGTCAGTGCCAAGCTCCTAAAATATATCATGTCATTAGTCACTACTGTTCAAAGAAAGAATATTATATCAATCATCATGAGTCTGCTCATCCTGTAGCTTTGAAATATCCCAAATTGTATACTGGCAGAGAACACGATTTAGTATAAAAGAAGGGAGAGAGAGAGTCTAAGAAGACTAAATTAATGGACACAACAGAATATCTTTCTTCCTGACAGAGCACCAAAATCATACCAGTATGGTTATTTCCACTCCTTGAAATGAAATCACCTTACGCTAATTTCATCAATTGATGCCTATAATTCTATCCCACAAAGATCCATGCAAGCCAGAATAACCAGGTGATACCAACAAGATGTAATTGGAAGGGGTAATTCATAAAAACACAAGCCGATCAACAAAAATATCAGTCGGTGTTTACCAAATGAGCTTAGCTCAAATGGTATCAGAACTGGGTTTGAACCATGGCAACTATGGTTCAAATTCAACTTGGAGCAAATCTCCACCCATTTATGAATGGGTGGAGAATGAGTATTTGTGAGATGCTTTAAGTTTTTCCGGGGCACATACACAATGGAGAACGATTATGGTGGCTGTGTGCAGGAGTGAGGCCGTGTGGGGCCGGAATTCGTCGGAGGAGTATCGTCAACACCTTGGGCCGGGAGGTGTTAGACTTGGTAACCAATAATTGAAGACTGACCCTGGTACCCAACTTGAACTACTACCATAAGGTTAGTACCCATTGCGTGCAAATCCCGCGCTTTACATCCTCAACTGGCTAGGGGACGGTTGGTTTGAGGCACATGATTAGTTTGACTCAACAACAGTGAAGTGGTGGAAGACATGAAGTTGTAGTGTTAGAACCTGAGATATAAAAAAAAAAATAAAAATAATAATAATAATATATATATCAGTCGGTGTTTCCCTGAATTCATGTGCCACCATATCTTTTTCACCAAATTATTTTTATTTGCCACCACCATCTACTGCTGCATGAACCACACCCAACAATGATTACAAAGAAGGGTGCAAAGACCAGATTCTAAGGGCCAAATTCTAGTTTGTCATTCCTAAGTTAGCAAGGGATCCCTTGGTATTTCATTTAACTGTTTCATAAGCTTGGGGCACTTTTGCTACCCAAATGGCTTAATAGTTCGGATAACGCTCTAAGTTAAAAAATACGGAAGTGATGCAACACAAAGAAATTAAGGGTTTGTGAAATGAGTTAAAAGTAAAATTTTAGCCGTACAAACAAGATACCAGGACAAACAACAGAAAGAAATCTTTGAAGAATAAATCAAGGAAAAAAACTATATATGTTTGGAGACCAAAACTTCCTATGGACTAAGTGAACTTAAAGATAAAAAAACTAAAAACTGAAGCTTTCATAGATCGAATTAATGCATGTATCCGCAGCTACGAAGAATAAAAAACATCATTAATTTTACTTGGACGTCAAGACTAAACTCCATGAAACATATTTAAAGTCGTGAAGCACTGCAAATATTATGACAGTGAAAGAAATTCACAGACCAATAAATAGTCATGGTGGTTTCCAAAGCATTGATCAAAAGCTAAACCAGGCTTATTGAGATCTTTAAGACATGTCTTACAACTTCTCTCAAACCTAAGGTAATCATTCTTAGAAGTGTGATTATAAATTTGTTAATGGTACAATTGAATCGGCACACCCTAACTTCTCCACATTATTAACAGCTTCAACGACTAGAAAATAACAAACCCTCAATCTAATATGATACTTAATCCAATATTTAAAAAAAAAAAATTATGAGATAAAATAATAATTAAGAGAACAATACATGCATTAGAAATTAATTAATCCTATGATGCATATCAAACATGAGCACAAATTAACCTTCATCATTTTAGGGAAAACATGAGAAATCATTACAAAATATACCAATCTAAAGACGAACTACAGTAGATATAACTTCACCATATTAAAGATAAGACTCATAAGCAGTCTATTTACGAAAGAAAAATAAAAGTACATGAAAGGTAGTATGTACATAAGATACATGAAACCACCAAGATAGCCGTAGTAGAGACATAAAAAAAAAAGGAAATTATTCAAGTTTAGGCATCAAAGTCCAAGTTTAGAATTAAGAGTAATCACAATTGGATATATTCTCTTATTTAGTTATAGAATAGTATTCCCGTCATTAATACTAATCAGGGCGCAACTTTAATGTATTTATTATTAAGGGCGTTAAATTAACTTTATTAATTTACATAATTATTAAAATACTTTATTATCCTCCCCATCAATTAAACGATCATTTCCTTAATTTTTGTATCGCTAATTAAAACCCTAATTTCTTAAAAACAAAAAAAATGATAATAGCAATTAATCGCAATAATTTTCAGTCGAATCAAACGAAGACATGAAATTAATTTCAATACAAACTCTCCTCAGATTGGGATTATGGATATAGTTATCACTCTTTCTACATATTCACAAACGCTCATCATTCCAAGGTGTAGGATCGAAACTAATCTAATTAACCAAAAATATATTTGGGAGGAGAGGATTACAACAATCTCAAAATCTCACGTATGACACAACCGTCACACAACAATAACATCCGTTAGTCCACGGAATTCCCAAAGCCGCCGTATGGCTTTTTCTCACAACCCTCTTTGAGGTTTCTCTCTTCCAACTCCTCTCTTCACAAAGATCCCTAACACCCTCTATTTATAGTGTTAAAGGTTTCTTAATATCACACTTTCCTAATTCCTACCAATAACTAATTAAGAAACAAATACTACTAGGAAACAACTTTAAACTTAAGAAACAAAACATATTAGGAAACTAATAATTAATAAAAGTTTAGTTTAATTTTCCAACAAATCCCCCTTTAAACTAAACTTTCCATATATGACCAATATCTTCAAGTTCACGTGCTTGAATTTCTTTTGAAATTTCTTTTGCAGTTTGGATCTTGTATTTGATCTTCTTCTTAATCTTCATCTTCGTCTTCACATGTAATTTGAGACGAATTTTGTAGTTCTGGATCTTGAAGTCTTCAAACACGTTTTCTGTTTCTTTTCCTTTAGCACAAAACTTCCATATACCAACATTCTCTTCTATCAAAGAATGACCAATGTAATTTCCAAGAATCAAGAAACCATATTTATCAATTTGAACAATATTTTTAATATCTTTTATATCAACAATGTCACTTTCACCAGTGATATTTTTATCACTTTCAACCATGGATATGGTTTCTTTTTCCTCTTCAAAATTAATGATTTCGTCTTTCTCTTCATAAGTGAAATCACCAACCTCATTTTCTTCTTTATTCACAAGAACAACAAATTCATCCACATCTTCACAAACGTGAAGTTTCATTGTATCATCACACGAATATTTTTCACCAATATTGTCAATTTCTTTTTTCTCCACATACTCATCAACATGAATTTCTTGTTCTTGCTCTACCGAACAAATAATATCTTCATCTTCTTCAATTGAATCAACACTTCTTTCATCCACCACTTCCATAACATGATCATAACCACAATCTCCTTCCTTGAGATTTTCAATTTCTAAAGTGGATTCAATACTTGAAGATAAAGGATCAATAGTTGGTTGTTGAACTTGCTCACTTTGGTGATCATTGTTTTCTTCCTCAATATAGAAAGACATGTGTGTTTGCCCAATTGATACCATTGGCTCTTTAGAAGACCAATTCGAAACTCTTTGTTCATCAAAGATGAAATCTCTGATCACAATCACCTTTTCTGTATTTTCTGTCTGACCATCCAATTTTTCATTAATTCTTTGTTCAAATCGAATTAATGAACCCTTCAATTCTTCAATTGTTAATGTTGCCAAATTCTTGGTCTCTATCACCAAGGCTACAAAATACTCAAACTTCAAGGGCAGTGTGTTTAGAACTTTTTCAACAAATACGTCATCAGTTAAGATATGCCCATTTAACTCCATCTCATCTTTAATTGCTGATAGACGAGAAAAATATGACTCTATGGATTCTGTCTTCTTCATTGTGCAAAGCTCAAACTTTCGTTTCAACATCATCAAATTGTTTTGTTGAACTTTGTCAACACCTCTGTAGGTTTTCTCCAAGATATCCCATGCTTTCTTTGCACTCTTGGCCGTTGAAATTTTCCCAAATACTGACATATCAATTGCTTGATGAATTTGGGACAACGCCAAATTTGCCTCCTTCATTGCACTTGCATCAGCATCTTCGGATAATTCCGCTTCAATATATTTGATCAAATCAAAGGATTTCATATGGGTTTCCATCTGAATTCTCCAATAATTATAATTTTGTTTTCCCGTGAGTTTGGGAACAACACAAATTATATTTCCTGTCATGGTTAATCAATAATAACCAAGCTTTGATACCAATTTGTAGGATCGAAACTAATCTAATTAACCAAAAATATATTTGGGAGGAGAGGATTACAACAATCTCAAAATCTCACGTATGACACAACCGTCACACAACAATAACATCCGTTAGTCCACGGAATTCCCAAAGCCACCGTATGGCTTTTTCTCACAACCCTCTTTGAGGTTTCTCTCTTCCAACTCCTCTCTTCACAAAGATCCCTAACACCCTCTATTTATAGTGTTAAAGGTTTCTTAATATCACACTTTCCTAATTCCTACCAATAACTAATTAAGAAACAAATACTACTAGGAAACAACTTTAAACTTAAGAAATAAAACATATTAGGAAACTACTAATTAATAAAAGTTTAGTTTAATTTTCCAACACAAGGTAAGATTGATTAACTTTTGTTTTGTTTAAATTTTATAGGAATACCCTAAACGATGACAAAGTTGAACATTAATTGTCATTGAATATGCCCACTCCCCAGTGAAAATCATTTTTTCACGTAATCACAAGCTTAGTTGAAACTGTATTCATTAATTTTGAAAATCATTTGTTTCTTCTATATCACTTTTACTGCATTGCTTTTGGCAATAGAACCTTTATGCTTGCTTTGAGTTGGTTGGAACCCTCTTTTTCTTTCTGTTTGTTTTGATCCGCTGTAAACTTTTTATGATGTATACTACCCCATAGTTTTCTTAATTAGGATATCAAAATTTTAGTCTATCGAATTTCAACATCTACTTGGGATGTAGACAGCAAAATGGAACCACTCTTAACTAATTTACGCACACACTATTTAAAAAGATAGGCCGAGGAAGGATATTTCAAGCTAGCTTATAGTTATTTTATGGAAACCATATGTTTGCTTTAGTTTTTGACAAAGTTAACTACCTCTACGTAAATTGGTTGGGGACCTAGGGGTTTGTCTTGATTGTGGCTTTTGAGTTGGAAGTGTTTGGCAGTAGAACTAGAAAATTAGAGAGGAACACAAAGAATGCACACGGGTATTCAGTTATCTATTTCTGTGTTCTTCTTGGGATTTAAAATAGAATTTAGTAAAAGAATGGAGAGTTATTCCAAGCTAGTTTGGATTTCTCTATTTGGAGAATTTTGTAACATGTACATTGATTATACATAAAAATCTCATAACAGATGTTGAACTTTGTGTCATTCTTTAGAATTGTTGTATATAAATGTAATTGTTCAGTTTTAACCTCACTCCCTTCCAATTTCTAAAAGAAGGAAAAATTAAAGAAAAAGACACAATCAGATAAGAATTTTTCTAGGGATTTTCTTTGCTTTTGTATCAAATGAGTATGACACATAACCTAATTAAAAAACTGAGACAGAAAGTGGAATACGGATTTCGAAACAGATATTCAAAAATGATTTTCTTGCAAGATCAATGGAGGGAATAAAGCATATAAAGATTTGTGTGTTGTGGGCATGAATATGCAGCTGTAGCCTGTAACCTCATATAAATAATTTTTGACGTGCTCCAACATACTCTGAGAAAAAAAGTTTTTATTCACAAGCAAGCTTTTCTTCTCACAAATTCCTGAACTATTGAGAATGAAAATAAATTAAATAGTTATTTACAACACTTGAATGGCCAGGATTTGTAGATTCATGCAACCCTTTGTGGTTTTGATTTGATAGTTAAGTTGATTACTATTATTAAGTACACCGACGAAAATATGCTTCCAACTTAATTGAAGTGAGGGAACAAAAGATTGGCCATTAGTGACCAAATGTTCTCTTCTTCTAGTATATGGTATAGAGTGGAAGCAATTTTGACTCCAATATGGTCATTGTTAGGTTAATATTAGTTTTGATAACTCTTGTATGTTATGATTTTCAATTGACATTATCTGGCAAGGAATATATCAAGCAATTTACATTTAATTTCTTTATTTTTTTTTTTGTATTAGGATGGAGAATACAATTTTTCGCTTTTGCCATTGGGGTAGAGAAAATGTGGTATCAATCGATGGTTCTGTTTTCTATAAAGTAGGTATTACAGATTCTTTTTATGCACATGGTGGAATGTCATTTGAAGAATTCAAACAATCAGTGTTTGATAGATTAAAGTTAAATTCAGAAGGAAAATTACTACATTTCACAGTGAAGTACGACCCAAAACAATTAATCCTATTGAAAGATGACATTGGAGTAAAAACATTGATAACTTGCAATGACGAATTTGCACATGTCTACGTGTCTACCTCTGAATTATGTGTTGCATCCTCATCTCATACTGCCAATAATAGGTAAGTGTAAAAAATAGTTGTTTTAATTTGTTGAATTAACATATCTTACATTAAACATTTGGAGCGAAATAAATGATTATATTTTTGGATTTAATATAATGATGTGTATATTTTCTCTACACAGGTTGCCTATTGATTCAAAATCTAATATATCAAATGTTGAGTCATTTTCTAGTCAAGTGGTATCAGAACTGTTAATGGCCATTGATGAACACTCTCAACTTTTTATTGAAGGGAAGTGGAAAGAAATAATCACAGGTGTCGGTCAGGTATTTGAAGATGCAAATTCTTTTCGTGATGCAATATATAAATTTTCTATTGCTCACAGATTTCCTTACAAGTTCACGTACAATAAGCCGAAGTTTTTAAAGATTGAGTGTGCTATTTATGGTTGTCCTTGCAAGATTACTGTTTCGGGAGATGTGAATACAAATAATGTATCAGTAAGGAAGATGGAAGATACACACACTCATTCTATTGGAGATATAGTGAACTTTAAACCCAAGGTTCGAGGAAAGTTAATGGGGAATATTGTAATTGATAAATTATTCAATACTCCTACATATCTACCAAGACAGATATGCAAAGATGCAATGGATGAATATCAAGTGGGTTTGACTTACCATCAGGCATGGTTATCAAAAGAAATGGCATTACAAGTTTTAGATGGTAATGTAGAGGATTCATATAAGTTGATTCCATGGTATTGCAACCGATTGATGGAGGTCATACCAGATACTATTGCTACTTGGTCATGCTATGATGATGGTACATTCAAGCAATTATTTATTTCATATGGTTGCTCAATTCGTGGATTTCATATTGGTTGTCGACCTATAGTATTCATTGATGGATGTCATCTTAGTGGTCCTTATAAAGGAACATTGTTATCTGCTTCATCACTTGATTAGATTTAGTACTATGTTGTTATTGATATTTATCCTAGTTAGCTGGATTTAAACTAATTTGATAGGACAATAAAGTACTTTTATAATCACATAATTCATTTGTTTGTTATTGGTGTACTATGTTATGCTTTCAAAATGTGTCATACAAATGCTCAGAATTGGAATTTTGCTACTCTCATTTTGTTGAAATCACTATGGCATGTTGTAACACTTGGAAGATTGATATTTTTTTTGGCAATATAATGAATTATTGACCAAGTGCTTATCTAGAATTGAGTCTTATGATGAAAACCATGTTGGTGAAGATGTTATAGAAAAAGATAGTGCAATTGAGATAATTATGTTTTTCTTGAACTGACTCTCTCTTCTGTTGGGTTGATTAGCTGAGAAGCAATTTGAAATTGAATTAGCAGAGCATGAACCTCTGCATCTCTACTGTCTCATCTTCTTTTACCACTGTTAGCATTTGATACTTATTTAAGAAACTGTAGTGTTTTTTAAAAACTGTAAGTTTTCTATATATATTTAACAATTTTGGGTATACAACAATTGTGCACCTCTAAAAAAACAAGTTCTGTCCATACTAATTACAACTACTTTTAGAGAAAGGTACACTGTACATTTTCTATCAAAATGAGAAAACCAAAAGAAACTAACTGCCACATGCACCAGTTCCACAAATGCAATGGAGCACAATCAAAATATTGACACAACTGCAGTACTTGTTTGAATTTGTACCATGAATCAACTATTGTAGATACTCCCGAAATGACAAAATTCAAGTCCAACTTTTGCCTCATTCTGACAGAATGTTATACACCATAGTCATCTTCCTCCTTTACCATGTCTATACTCCACCTCATCTGGGATACTGTCATCTTCCTCCTTTTCCATAATCATCGGCAAATGCAAGACATCAGAAATTTACACAATTGAGATAAACAGTGCTCCAGACCAAGATGGCACCGAGAACAATTTTTAATAAGCAGCCTATATACCTGACCAAAATCTGCTGTTTTAATCAGCACACTGTCATCATAGGTTTTGTATGACTCCACAATGCAAGGCAAATCCAAGAGAAATGCTGGGAATTGATCATTGCCCATGACTCCATAATGTGGAGATAATCGACCCTATCAAAATTGACAAGCCAATAAGAAGCGTGAAAAAAGCAATCAATTACGAAAGCAAAATATTAATTCATCAATTCATCATAAACGTGATCAGAAAAATACAATCTTGAAATTTGGAAGCATATGCATAAACAAGATACATATACAGTTAAAAACATAGCAATATAGAATGGCTACAATCCAACTTATATAGAAAATTGGAAAGAAAATACCATTCTTTCTTCAAAGCTATGGGGTAGTATGCATCATAAAAAGTTTACACCGGATCAAAACCAACAGAAAGAAAAAGAGGGTTCCAACCAACTCAAAGCAAGCATAAAGGTTCTATTGCCAAAAGCAATGCAGTAAAAGTGATATAGAAGAAACAAATGATTTTCAAAATTAATGAATACAGTTTCAACTAAGCTTGTGATTATGTGAAAAAAATGATTTTCACTGGGGAGTAGGCATATTCAATGACAATTAATGTTCAACTTTGTCATCATTTAGGGTATTCCTATAAAAGTTAAACAAAACAAAAGTTAATCAATCTAACCTTGGGAATGATGAGCGTTTGTGAATATGTAGAAAGAGTGATAACTGTATCCACAATCCCAATCTGAGGAGAGTTTGTATTGAAATTAATTTCATGTCTTCGTTTGATTCTGACTGAAAATTATTGCGATTAATTGCTATTATCATTTTTTTTGTTTTTCAGAAATTAGGGTTTTAATTAGCGATACAAAATTAAGAAAATGATCGTTTAATTGATGGGGAGGATAATAAAGTTTTTTAATAATTATATAAATTAATAAAGTTAATTTAACGCCCTTAATAATAAATACATTAAAGTTGCGCCCTGATTAGTAATAATGACTTGAAACGCACCCTTTTTCCAAATTTTCCCTTACTCTTTCAAAAAAGTGGGGAAAGTAGTTTAAGAAAAACGATACTGTACCAGTTTTGTTTTATTTACTATTTGGTTCATTACAACATTATACCCCCTCTATTCTTTTATAATTATCCTTTTAGTCAAGGACATACTAACTAATAAAAGAGATAAATTCTCTTATTTATCCATCATTATAAGGACAATCCTTAATTTCTCCTTTTTTTGAATAGCAAATACTAATGCAATTATTAGGTGGAATAGTATGATAGACATGATTTATTGTTAAAAAAAATGTAGTATTTGTTACATATGTACATTTAAAGAGTTATAATTTAGGTCTCACCCTTCTTTTAGTTGTAAAGAATGCAAAGATATAACTTTTACAAGGGTTTGAGTGATTCTCATAAAATAATTAATGATGTTTCTACCATTGGTGTCTCCAAAAGAACAATTAAAGATGAGGTGGATAATTTTTTGAAATATCTAAGTAGGTATCGTATGTATCCACTGTCAAGGTGACCATTATAGGGAAGACTGCCAAGTAGGTAACTCTTTTCTCAACAACACAAAGGAGAGAAACCGAATTTTGTTGGGAATAATAATGGTGTTGTTAAGAGATGAATAGGAGATGAGGTCAAATTAATATTGCAAAAAATGATTAAAGAAAAAAAAAACAACAATTATTGAAATTTTGTGGGTTGAACCCAAAATAATAGTAGTGTTACTTTTTAGAATTTTCTCATTGTGCTTACATTTTATACCATAATAATAATAGTCTAATATTGTTTAAATTTATAATTAAGCCCAAGTTATTAAACCACATTAATAAGAGCATTATCTTAATTAGTTTAATAATTAGGCGCACTTTGAAATCCATAAATCCTACCTACAAAGATTGAAAAAGTAAAGCCCATTAGCCCAAATCTTAAAAACTAAAACCTTAAAAAAAAAGCAAACCAAAAACCGAGTTCTAAATGATTTTCGGTTTTTGACCATCTGATTTTTTAATTGAATCCAGTTCGGACTAGCCATCGATTCTCGGTTCAACTGGTTGAATCGGCCGGTCCGATCCAATCCGATTTTAATAACACTGGCTTTAAGGGTTGCAATTGGACTTAGGGAGAATCCAATAGAAATAAATTTAGGTTTCATTATGTGATTAAAAAGATTTTCTCGTGAAAATATTTTGATGTGAAATGGGCTAAGGATACGTTTTGGGCCTTCTAGGATCGGACCAATGTGAAAAGGTGATTTTGCATTGTTTTCTTAAACAGTAATGATGTAGAGTAAGATATTGATTTGAGAATTCCGATGATATGTAATCCTAATTGGTATTAAATAGGAGAGATAGTTGATTATTTGGAGTGCTAAAATGATAGAAATGATCTGACTGATAGATAAATGATTAAATATATATATATAAGGAGAAATAAACCTCCAAAATTCCTTAATACTGATAATCTTTTTTCCTTAATACTGATAATCTTTAACCGGAATTTATTTTACTTCATTTTTTTATTTGTTGGAAACTAATTCTCAAACATTTGATTTCTGACAATTTGTGTGAAGGAAAAGAAACACTACCGTTCTCTTGGGAGACAACCTTACTCGTCATTATACTAGAATTTATTCTAATTAAAGAGTAGGATAATTATTTTGGTTGCAAACGACACGGCCAAATTTTGGCGCTGCTGCCATGGAGCGGCTTTAGTTATTAATTTTCTTCATAAATATTCTTTTGATTTTCTGGTGTATGACCCGTTTCAATCTTGCAGGACCATTGTTATTCGACCCTAAAATCGAAAAATCTGCAAAGAGGAGAAAGGAAACCAAAAAAGCAAAACAAGTTCTTGAAACACATGAAGAAGAAATCACGACAGAACCTGATCGCACCCTCAGGGAGTTAGCTAATCCTGATATAAATGTGCAACCTTTGGGCATAACACTCCCCACCATAACTGAACAATTTGAGTTAAAATCTAGTTTGATTCAAATTCTCCATAAATTTCATTATCTAGCTGGAGATGATTCCCATAAACATTTGCAAGATTTTCAACTGGTTTGTTCAACTGTGAGACATACTGGAACTATTGCTGAATATGTTAAATTGTTGGCATTTCCTTTTTCATTGCATGATGATGCTAAAGATTGGTTGTTTAATTTGCCAGCTGGATCGATAACCACTTGGAATGAACTTAAAAGAAATTTTTTTCCCTGTATCAAAAGCCGTAAATTTAAGGAAAGAAATATGCGGGATTAAGCAAAATATTGGGGAAACTTTTCATAAGTATTGGGGGAGATTTAAAAAATTGTGTGCTAAATGCCTATAACATCAAATTTCTCAATAGTTACTGAATCAATACTTTTATGAAGGTCTTCTGCCCACAGCCAAAGACACAATTGATGCAGCAAGTGGAGGAAGTCTAATGAACAAAATGGCCACAGAAGCTGAGACTTTAATATCCAACATGGCTGTTAACGGTCAACAATTTGGCGTTGATGAATCTCGTCGCATAATTGAGGTAGGAATGATTAAAGATCCTCGTGTTGATGATTTAATCAAGTTTGTTGAAAAACTTGTTTCAAGTTTGGTGCAAGTGTAACAAGTTAAAACTTGTGGAAGATGAAAAAATGGGCATCCCACTGATTTATGCCCAACCATGCAAGAGGAAGAACCAGAACAAGCAAATGCTATAGGCTAGCCATAAAGACAATATAATAATCAACAAAATTCTAGCTGGCAGTATAGGCAACCTCATGGATTCCAAAATGCCTAACCTAATCAATTTCGACCCACCGGTTATCAATAGTAATCTAATATGACCTTTTCATCACCTCCACCACCTAAAACAGGCCCAAATCTGGAAGAAATTGTCAAAATGATGGCCCAAGATCATCTCAAATTCCAATAGGAGACAAGGGCAGGCTTTACCAATGTGGGAACACAAATTACTTAATTGGTCAACACAATAGCAAGGTTAGAAGCAAACCAGGGAAAATTACCTTCCCAAGTGGAGGTGAATCCTGAGAAAAATGTAAGTTCCATGACTCTCCGTAGTGGTAAGGAAATAAATGAGCCAGAAAAACAAAATAATTATGTCCCCATGTCAGACTATGAAAAGCAAGAATCCAACCATGTGTCCATATCAGACTCGACAAAAAACTCTGAGGTAATTGTTGAGCATAAAGTTATTAAACCAACGGTTGAATTAACACCACCTTTTCCTGGCAGGTTTGCTAAGGAGAAAAAGAAGAAGGAGACACATGATCTTTTGAATATTTTTTGAAAGGTAGAAATTATCATACCACTTCTTGAGGTTATTCGTCAAGTACCTAAGTATGCTAAATTCTTGAAAGAACTTTGCACAAAAAATGTGAGACATGAAGAAGACTCGAAGGTAATTGTGGGTGAAAATGTTTCTGCCATAATACAGAAAAAATTGCTTGAGAAATGCAAAGATCTTGGTATGTTCTCTATTCCTTTCTTGATTGGAAACAGAAAAATTGAGAGGGCAATGCTTGATTTAGAGCGTCAATTAATGTTATGCCATTATCAATATACAAAGAATTGAATTTGAGACCTCTTAAGGAAACTCGTGTTATAATTCAATTGGCTGATCGATCAATTGCTTACCCTACAGGAATACTAGAGGACGAGTTGGTTAAAGTTAATGAACTCATTTTTCCTGCAGATTTCTATATTCTAGATATGGGCATATCTAGTTCCACTAATAGTTCTGTTGTTTTATTAGGCAGGCCCTTTATGAAAATAGCAAAAACAAAGATAGATGTGGACAAAGGAACTCTAACGTGTGAATTTGATAGAGAAATTGTTTCATTTAACATTTTTGATGCAATGAAATGCCCATATGATCCAGAATCTGTTTGTACTTTAGACATTTTTGAACCAATGGTTAATGAGTTTATTAAAAGAACTTTTGTGCAGGATTCCTTTGACTGGGTTTTGAAAGAAGGAAAAACAGATAGAGACGCCCAAGAAGAAGACAATGAAGAACTAAGGGATACAATAATGAGTCTTTATTATTGGAAAAAATTTCAAAAGATGCAAAATCATTTCATATACTCGATTCTACAAATATTGAGAAAATTTTACCTTAGTTGGAGTTGAAACCCCTTCCGAACCATTTAAAATATGCCTACTTAGGTGATGGAAAAACACTTCCAGTGATTATCAATAAGGATCTTACATTGGCACAAGAAGAAAGATTGGCAAGGTTGTTAAAGGTAAATAAATTAGCAATTTGATGGACTTTAGCAGACATTAAAGGCATTAGTCCAACGGTGTGTATGCATCGCATTTTGCTTGAAAATGATTCAAAGCATGTTCGTAATCCTCAAAGAAAATTAAATCCACCGATGAAGGAAGTAATTTTGAAAGAAATTTTAAAATTACTAGAACTTGGAATTATTTACCCAATATCTGATAGTAAATGGGTTAGTCCCATTCATGTTGTACCAAAGAAATCTGGTGTCCAAGTTATTAAAAATGAGAAAAATGAGCTTATGCCCACGAGACTTCAAACGGGATGGCGAGTATGCATTGATTATAGAAAATAAAATTCCGCCACTAGAAATGATCATTTTCCTTTGCCCTTTATTGATCAAATGCTAGAACGTTTAGCTAAAAAATTATTCTTTTGTTTTCTTGATGAATACTCAGGATATTTTCAGATTTTTGTTGCACAAGAAGACCAGGATAAGACAACTTTCACATGCCCATTTGGAACCTTCTCATATCGTTGTATGCCATTCGGACTTTGCAATGCCCCCGGGACATTCAAGCGATGCATGATGAGCATTTTTACAGATCTTATTGAACAATGCATTAAGATATTCATGGTCGATTTTACGATTTATGGGAATTCATTTGATCAATGCATTTGTCATTTAGAGATAGTTTTAAAATGTTGCATTGAACATAATCTCGTGCTTAATTATGAAAAATGTCAATTCATGGTTAAAGAAGGAATTGTTTTAGGGCATATAATTTTTGAAACGGGCATAGAAGTTGACAAAGCAAAAATAGATCTTATTGATAAATTGCCATAAATTCGTGGTTTTCTTGGCCATGTAGGTTTTTATAGGCGATTTATAAAGAATTTTGCAAAGATTGCTCAGCCTATCACTCAATTACTGCAGAATGATGTGCCATTCGAATTTGAAGACAAATGCAAGGCAGCATTTGATTTGATCAAATAGAAATTGATCAGCGCTCCTATCATCTAATCGCCAAATTGAAGTTTACCTTTTGAGCTAATATGTGACGCTAGTCAATATGCGTTAGGAGCGGTACTTGGACAGAAAATTGGAAGAGAAAGTCCCATTTGCTACAAGAAGATCAAGAAAATTCTTTGCAAATTTCCTCGTAAGTCTCTCCCTCTCTCTACTCTCTACATACATTCATATAATATTGTCTTCAATTATTGCTTTCATTTCCAGTTGTCCATGGTTTGTTTAGAGTTTAATTAGGTGGGTGGGTGATGCAGTAGTGATCACTCGCTTGACCACTCGCCTAGCTTATGTTTTTTGATAAAATTTGAGTTTTGTGATTTCTTTGGTGATAATATGTTTGAATGTTTTTTTTAAACCATAGCGATATTTCATTACTGACAAAATATATTTACAGGCAGTCAAATGACTCAACTTCATTTTGAGCAAGATTCAATATCCATTCAGGGTATTGATCTTCCCAAACTTGTGTTTGCAAACACCTATTTGCTTGCCTAGCCAATAAGTGACTTATAGAGTTGACACTCTTTGAAATACAAGAAAAATTACATTCCTCTAGCAAGTGAGTTAAAAAGGAAATCTCTTCTTCAACATTGATTGTCTCCGGAGAAATTGACTTCTTCCTTTGTAAGCAAATTACTAGATCTTTTCTTGCAATTTGTAAATCAACTCTCTGCCATCCTTTAAGAGCAGCCTGTAGTAGTGACTCTCTAATAGCTTCACATTCAACCACCACTGGAAGACATAAACCTTCCCTAGAGGCTGATTTTGCAAAGATGACTTGGCCACTTGAGTTTCTTGCAACAATTCCTATGCCATGATACCCTTTTGGTGCATCTTCCTCTGTGCTCACATTAATTTTTATCCAACCAACAGGAGGAGGGGTCCATAATCCTTTATTATCCTGTATTTGATCTCTGGGAAGTCCTCTTCTCTGAACTTTTTCTCTAACTTCTTTGAACTCCAGCCATTCATTCTGAGCTCTGCTGATGATTTCTGCCTTTGCTCTCATCACCGAATTGAACAGCCACTCATTCCTAGCCTTCCATCTTTGCCATAGCAAGTAAGCCGTTAGCTCCATTCTATTATCCAGTTCCCTTTGTCCTTTCAGTTTACAAATCTGTGGAGCTAAAGGAGAATTCCAAACTTGTTATACCATCCCATTTCACTGGTGATATCTTCCATAGTATTTGAGCATCCTCACAATGAAAAAAAAGATGTTCTAAAGTTTCTTCCTTTACTCCACACTTGTAACACAAACTGGGAATCAGATCCCCTTTTTTGTTCAGAAGATAATTCACTGGTAGTGCTTTATGGAAGCACTTCCATATGAATAACTTGATCTTTTCTTTAATGCTCAGCTTCCACAGTCTCTTCCACACAGTATTTACACCATCTTCTTTTGAACTAGAACTTGCCTCTTTTCTGTAGTGCTCATTAAGGCTGTTGATCAATGCATATCCCGAGTTCACTTCGTAAGCACCTTTTCTGCTATACTGCCAAATTAATCTGTCTTTTGTCCCCACCCTACTCACTGGTTGTTGAATGATTAGTTCTACCTCCTCTCTTCCAAACAACTTTCTTAATTTTGCAGTATCCCATCCTATACCCTCCTCATTCATTAGATCACTCACAAATTCAGCATTGCAACCCTCTGGCTTTATGGAGATTACTTTCATTGTAGGAGAGTTTGACAACCATTTGTCTTCCCATATTCTGATAGTTGTACCTGTTCCAACCTGATATCTACATCCTCTTTCCAGCACTTCCCTAGCTCCAAGCCAACTTTTCCATAACCATGAAACTTGTGGCTTAACTACAGCTTCGAATATGTTAGTCTGTGGAAAATATTTGCTCTTCAAAACTTTGCTCATTAGAAGGTTAGGATAAGTGATCACACGCCATAGCTGTTTTGCCAATAACGCTTTGTTGAAATCTTGTAGATCCTTGAAACCTAAACCTCCTGTCTCTTTTGGTCTTGTCAATTAATTCCATGCTACCCAGTGAATCTTTTTCTCTTGACTTCCATTTTCCCACCAAAATTTAGCCATAATGGAGGTAATCTCTTGGCACAAAGTCACAGGAATTTTAAAGCATGACATACAGTAAACTGGTAAAGAAGTAATGACAGATTTCAAAAGTACCTCTTTTCCTGCATTTGAAAGCAATCTGTTCTTCCAATTACATATCCTGTTTTTTGCCTTCTCAAGAATAGCTCTGAAAACTTGGGTTTTTGATCTACCTATAACCATAGGAAATCCCAAATATTTACTATTCCTTTGCTCCTGCACACCTTCCAACTCCTCACATATTTGAGCCCTCAGAGTTACAGTTATGTTTTTGCTGAAGAAAATTGATGATTTCTCCATATTGATCTTCTGACCTGAACATGCTTCATACTTTTGGAGGATCTCTTTCACTGCATTGATTTGTCCTTTTTCTGCTTTACCAAAGAGCAATGAATCATCCGCAAACAGCAGGTGAGTGATTGAAGGACCAGACTTACTGATTTTTACCCCTGAGAGTGACCTGTTCAGCACTGCACTTTTAATCAATGACGAGAAACCTTCAGAACATATCAAAAATAAATAGGGTGACAATGGGTCGCCTTGTCTTATTCCTCTAGATGGGATGACATACCCCTTTGGAACTCCATTCACATTGAAAGAAAAAGATGCAGAGGTAATACACTTCATAATCCACTTAACAAATTTTGCATGAAACCCCATTCTCAACATCACTTTACTCAAAAAAATCCACTCAACTCTATCATAGGCATTTGACATATCCAATTTTAGTGCAAAAAAGCAATTTGAACCTTTCCTAAGATTGTTCAGATGATGAATGTATTCAGAGCCACCACAATGTTATCAAGGATTTGTCTACCTGGTATAAAAGCAGATTGGTTTATGCTAATGCATTTACTCAAAATAGTTTTTAGTCTCTCTGCAATTATTTTAGAAATTATTTTATAAACTACATTACAAAGACTTATAGGTCTGTAATGTGAGATAGAACTGGGATGGTTCACCTTGGGTATCAAATTAATAAGAGTATGATTAAAAGCACGTAACATATGATTGGACTCAAACATAGCATAGAACTGCATGATAAATATCCTCTTTTATTATATGCCAATACTTTTGAAAAAACAGTGGGTTCATACCATCCATTCCAGGCGCCTTGTTTGGATGCATAGTCTTCAGTGCCTTGAAGATTTCCTTTTCTTCCACTGGTTTGGTTAAAGCTAAGTTCATGGAACTAGAGATGGATTGAGGAATTCCAGCTAAAATTTCCTCTGTAATGCTTGGATTAGAAGTGGTAAACAATTGACTGTAGTGTTCTATAATTTCCTCTACCACTTCCTCTTCAGATGAGCACATTGATCCATCCTCTCTTGTCAACTTTTCTATATTATCCTGTTTCTTCCTTTGTGCTACACAAGCATGAAAATACTTTGTGTTTTTGTCTCCTTCCCTCAGCCATTTGGCTCTTGCTCTCTGATTCCAGAACTGTTCTTCTTCTTTATAAGCCTCATTCAACTTTTTTTTCAATTCTTTCCAGACTTTGCCATCTCTTATTCCTCCTCCATGATGTAGGCCTTCCATTTCTTCCTTAATTATCTTAATTCTGTGAGCTGAGTTATTATTCTGACTTCTATTCCATCTCAACAGTTCAATCCTGCAAATTTTAATCTTTTGTTGGACTCTAAACTGTTTTGATCCCTCAACCTTAGATCTCCAAGCTTTTTCTATCACTTGTTCAGCTTCATTTTTTTCTGTCCATCTGTTATCAAAGAAAAACCTTCTTTTAAACTGCACTTTGCTTGGATTAGTATCAAGAATCATCATCATATGATCTGACGACATCTTTTCCTCATGACAAACAATAGCTTGATCAAAATTCAAGTGCCAGCTTGGTGAAGCCAGGACCCTATCCAACCTTTCTTCCACATACCCTTCATTGTCTCTATTGTTTGCCCATGTCCACATTTTACCTTTGAAAGCTATTTCTGCCATTTCCATCTCTTGAATAAAATCTCTCAATTTCTTAAAACTCCACTCAGGTCTTGTTTTTCCTCCTTTTTTTTCTTCCTGACAGCAGATATCATTCAAATCTCCTCCCAAAAACCAATTTTCGCCCCACTGGTCTTTCCTTCTTTTTAGCATTTCCCATTGTTTTTCTCTGATATTATTGACTGCACTTAGATAAACAAAAATACCCCATGATGTAGTCCCTGAATCTTCAACTTGAAACTCAACTTCAACACAAAAGTCTGATAGGAGTATCTGATGAATCTTCACCTGAGGTCCCCAAAGTAAAGCTAACCCTCCACTTAAACCTGATGGTTCCACTATTACACATCTCTCCCCATATTTCAGTTTTTTACAGACTGAATGAACAAAACGTTTCTTTCGCTTAGTCTCACTCAAGAAAACTAAGTCAGGGAGGTGGAGTCGTATTGACTCCTTTAGCTGTGGAATTGTAGATGGACCTCCCAAGCCTCTACAATTCCAAAAATATATTCTCATCTGGGCAGTTGGGGCCATTTTTGGCTGGCTACCTCCACCATAGACAAACCATTCTCAGGGATGATTTCAGATTCCTTTTAACTTTTTACCACTCGGGTTTTCTTTGTCCCACTCTGCTATGCTATTTTCCTCATTCCAAGTCCTTTTTATATTGCCCTTTGATTTTATTTCCACAGCACAATCAGATTGAAGTGTTCTTGGTCTTCTTTCCTGTGGTCCTGTTCTTTTCCACTTCTTGGTAGCTCCATTTAGATTGGCTGTGCAAGGTCTTTGATTCTTTGTTTGCTCTTTAAGCTGTACTTCCCTGAGTGGGCTCCTCTTGTCTTGTATTTCATCTGGAACCTCCACCAAGTCCTCGTTTTCCTCCTTTTTCCTCATGTGAGGGTTCTGTTCCACCTCCATTTCTTCCAACTCTTCCTTGGTACCACGAAAGTTTGTTTTTCCAGGATTCTCCTCTGTAACTTCTTTAGATTCCATTTGTCTCTTGCGTGTGTTCTTTTGAATTTCCATTTCAACCATATCAGCACTTTTCTCATAACTTTCTTTACTAATTAACCTGGGATGTTGCTTGTTTATGTTTACGAATTCTCTATGCTCATTCTCATGCTCTATTGTCGGATCAGAGGTCTGAGTAATTATACTCATTTTCCTTGTCTCTCTAGCAGATCTTGCATGGACCTCTTCACCAGTTACTTCCTCTCCCGTATTAGTATTTCTTTCCATTCTAGTACTAATAAGTTTCCCTGGGATCACTCTTAACCAGTTTCCATATTGTCCCTCAGCACCATTTCCTGTTTTGAATTCCTTTCTCTTGATTTCACATTCCTTCTCATTATGTCCCACTTTCCCACAGTAAAAACAAAACAGGGGCAAATTTTCATATTTGAACTCTACCCAGTGAGTTGTATCCTTATATCTGACTTTTGTTCCTCTCAGGAGTGGTTTGGTGAGATCAATTACAGCCAGCATTTTCATGAAATTACCCTCATTAGATCCATTCCCAGGGATTACTATATCCAAAACTTCAGCAAATACATTACCAATTTTGATTCCTATGTCTCTTGAGAGCCAGTGAGAGGGAAGGTTTCTAACCTGAATGTTTTGGACATGAGAAATTAGAGATCAGGTATATGACGAGAAGCAAAATTTTGTGAAGATCACCGTGGTTTGATGTAGCCCTCACAAAATTCGCGACAAGTTATGCTGCAAGGGCGGCGAGGTCATTAAATCTATTGAGATAGTTGAACTGCCCTTGCCAAAGCAGCCCAAGGAGGAGCCTAAGACGTCCGACAGGCCCATGGTTGTCCTCGATAAGCCGAAGCTGAAAGGCAGTGACAAGCCCAGGGTGGTCGTCGTAGAGAATCCTAAGAAGCCCGAGAAGCCCAAGGTGGTCGTTGTTGACAAGCTTAAAGAGCCCAAAAAACCCAAAGAACCCGAGAAGCCTAAAGTTATTGTAGTCGAAAAGCCCAAAGACCCTACAAAACCGGTTCCCCCCGGTGGTGATCAATGGAGTTTTGACCGACATTATAATTTAGGGTGCTGTTAATGGCAGAGCAAATATTAACATGCAGAGCAACAAATTACTCAATTTTCCAATTTATCCTTAATGAGTCAAACTTTTGATTTTCTCTCTTCACCTTATCTTGATTTTCTCTTTCCACCTTATCATAAGAGCTTATCAATTCATTCTAACATCTTTCCTTTAAAGTTCAAGTTTTTTTTTCTTTACACTAATTTCTTTCCCAAATTTTTATTAACATAACACTTATTTTCACTCACACTCATATTTAAAAAAAAATATATAACTTAGTTAAAAATTAGTTTCTAGTTAGCAAAATAAATTTTTCATATTTAGTGTAAAATTAAAAAGAAATTAATTCAATTTTTTTAATTAATCAACAAATAACACCAAGATAATAATAAGGTAAAATTTTTTTTTAAAAATTTTTCTTAACATGGCGACTAAAAAATTAGAAACTAAAAGAGTTAATTAGTTTTAATATATTATGAGCAATTTAATATTTAAAAATGTTAATAGATCACAAGAAAAAAATTATTAATAACATTTTAAAATTCAAATTTAAATTAATATTTTATGATTTTATTTTGGTAAAAAAATGGTGTTAGGAAGAAATTTTTATTATTATAAATTTAAAAGTCAAATTTAAGTATAATAATTTATTTATAAAAAATGTTAATATTTAAAAATGATAATAGATCACAAGAAAAAAATTATTAATAAAATTTTAAAATTTAATTTTGAATTAATATTTGATGATTTTATTTTGGTAAAAAAATCGTGTCATGAAGAAATTTTTATTATTATAAATTTAAAAGTCAAATTTAAATATAATAATTATTTATAAAAAATACGTAGCAAAAAAATTATTGTAACAATGTTTTTGGTTTTAAAAATTTTGGTAAAAAAAATGAACAAAACAAATAAGTTAGATTGAATTTCTGAAATAAAATGCCAAAACAACTCTAAACAAACTAAGCCTAAATTTTTTGAAGTGTATACTGACAAATATTTTATAATTTAATTAAGAGAACAAAAATATTAATAAAAATAAGTGTTATATTATTTTATATACATTTTCTTTTTGTATAAATTGGAAATGAAAATAAGTCTTATATTAATAAATATTTTGGAGAAAAATCAGTGTAAATAAGAAGAAACTCAAATATCATAGAAAATATGTTAAAAAGAATAGATAAATCTAACTGATAAGGTGGGGGAGAGAAGATAAGAACTTTAACTCATTAAAGGTAAATTAGGAAATTGAATAATTTGTTGATCTAGATGCTAATATTTGCTCTAGCAATAACAACTCCCTATAATTTATGCTTACTTAACTAATACTGTTCTTCAAGATGGATGAGCAAATGTCTTCCTTTTTGTATTCTGACTTTCATTATGCTCATTTTATCATATTACAGATAGAACGCCAGTATCTTGAGCCAGTATCTTGTTTGCACATGACCCATGGAACGCCAGTATCTTGAGCCACAGTAATTTTCGCCGCCCTTGCTGTATACGCTTTCCCAAGAGCTCCAATCTCCCACTTGAAATGGGCCATACTCATTCTCTATCTACAGAGGAAACACAAATGTCAAAACTTGATTTACAACTCATATTTATAATAATAATTGAAAAACCACAAAATTAATGGAACCCATTTCTAGAAAAAAGGTAAGGACAACAAACATCATATTTTCCCAACCTGGGACATAATAATTGGTCCACCCTGCGGCTCAAACAAACCTTCGGACTCCATCAAGCTGACAATTTTTGTCACAAATCCTTGCATTGAGACCTTCATACCAGTCAAACAAACAGGGAAATTTTCAAATTCAAAGTTGAAACTGATAAATTGGTGCAATTGCCTAAGTTGAAAACAAAAGGGACGATCATATGTTACCTTAAAAGGCTCGTTGTCTGTTCTAAATTCAATGCTTGGCACATATTTTAGCCAAATAGGGAATCCCCTGCATCATCAAAAACAGAGGAAGTCAATACAAGTTGTTGAAGGATATTTTTGTTTTACTTCCATTAGTAAAACATTAATGCAAATTGTATGTTTAAATGTTGTCTATATGCATTACCCAAAATTCCACTCGACACAAACAAATGGGCCAATTCAGAGATGAACATAAAGGCCTGCAGGTTTCATTAGTTTGACAAATTTAACAATATCGCCTCTGCCCTAAAAATTATACTGAAAAGTAAAAAAAACAAAAGATACCCTCAAATTGTTGGCAGAAAGAGAATAGAATCAAGAAAAAAATTATAGAGTGGAATTTGCAGAATTACCTTTCCTGGAGATGGCTCGTGTACATTCCAAAATACATATGTTTGTATCATATCCAAGCCTCCATCTTTAGCCTTTTGTATAAGATCAGGCCACAACAGGAAAATTGTTTACCTAATAATTGGTAAGTCTAAACCGATCAAGAAAACAGACCCAAAAAAATCAAGAAGTTTAAAAATCTAACTAAATTACTTTACCACCCACCATGAACAATGAACAACAAAACCACTGATGAAAAAAAAAAGAAACAAAAGATTATCTCTATATATGCGAAAACCCACAAAATCCATAATCAAACAAGATGGAAGGAGAGACTGTAGTGAAACAGACGAAACAAAGAAATAATAAACCACAAACTGTCGAGATCTTTAGGCAGAAACAAAGCAAAAGCACTTGGCGAAGCAGCATGGAGCATGAATGTAGATAGGCACACACAAAAACATGGAAGGAAAACATGGCCAATGCTTATAGACATGTCTTGAAAATTCTATCAAAAGAGTGAATTATAGACATTGTGCAAGCTTATCCTTAACGTCAAAGAATACCATTGACAACAGTGAATTTCCAAAAGAGATATTTGGAGGGTTAATTATAGCCCACTTGATTAACTCAAGATGGACACAGTAATGCTGAAAATGAATGATCAAACTCACATGGACAAAAGAAAAGACGATGCCAATAAACACAAATCAACAAGTTAGCTGGGTTCAACCAATTTTCACAAGAACTATTAATAAGTACTTTTTTTTGAAAGATAACAAACAATAAAACATTTTCTCTCACCTGTGTTAGGAATTCAAGCAGATTAATCTCACAGTACCCAATAAGATTGTTCTTGGACAACCTATTTGTCTGTCCACAACAGAAGTCAATGATCAAAAGATGGAGAAAGATCAGTAGGCTTATGAAAGCAAAATGGAGAATCAAAACGTGAATAATGATAATTCACCAAAAAAGTCTAAGCAAACTAATTTATACATCTCCAAGTTTATAAACAGTAAAGGAAGAAAACAATGGTTAAATTAGAATAAAAAATGTGTTCTTAAAACGTTTCGATAACAGAAAAAAATATGCTGGCCTTTTTATTCTCTAGTCTGAGACTCTTCTTTATCTCGTCCTACTAACCAAAGATATCCCACTTGCATCACCACCCCATTCTTCAAATACAACCAAGAAGTTTTGACAGTTGTTGAGCCAAGAACGGGGAATATGATACCTGAAATTCAAAGTTTTGTCAGATGTCATCAAGTCACTTGCACAATTACATCTACTTCCTGGAATCCATATTATAATTACTATATCTGAGAAGGCTGTCCACAATTGCTTTGGCATTTCGTCTCTGAATAAGTTCATGCATAACTACAGGCACCACAGTTGCCCTTTGCTATGTATGCAGGCCAGTGCCTTCCAATGCTTTGACTATTCACACATATTTCACCTTTCCCCATACGGCCCATATCTTGAGCTAATGGATCGTTTCCTGATGGGGTGCTGAAAGTGGCCTGAAGAAAAAGTACATTGTTTGAGTTTGATAATTTATCAGAATTGTAGCAGGAAATTGGTTTATTATGGTTTTCAGGAAAAAGATTAGTGGAACATTTAACTTGTACAAGTTGAACCCAAAAAAAGAAACAACAAAAAGAAAATTACCTTGTACCATGTTAGGGGCTGCTTTTTAGACAGTACTGATCCTTCCAGCCATTCGACTGAAGCACTTCCAGTGAGAGTATTGAGATTTAGAGCTTCACCAGCTAAACCAACCTGCCAATGAACAGCCAAACAACTGTTACTCCAGTTGTAACACTCTTGTGGCAACCTCGTGAAAGAAAAGCCAAAAGAAATGGATTAAAACTTTATTATTATGACAGATGTGGTTCTTCTTTTTCTCATTTCCAGGTCCTGTCCCTTGTCAATTCAAAAGCTTGCTATTTTTCCGAGGAAACAAGCAAGAGACAGAAAAAGAAGTCTATACCATAAATGAACAATGTAACATATGTTTGCCACGAGGAGCAGCTGCTGTTACCTTCTGATTCAGGAGTCCTGTTTGAATACCATTTTGTTCACTAACCAGCAGTTCTTGATAATTAATAGTCTGTCTTATCTATGTTATTAGCATGGCAATTAAGCAGCTTTCTTTAACTACTGTTAGCTTTGTGAAAACTGTCCAAGCCATTCTGTTAATGCTGCAATAGTTTTGCTTACCGTGTTTTGTTTGTGGCAAAACTATCAACCAAGTACTGGGAATTGTACACCTCTCTAAATTGGTGTATTGTACTATCTGGATTTGCTTATGCCACTGTTTACTTTTGTTCTCTTAAAGGGACTATCTTATTCTGAATTTTGCCTGTCTTTATTCTCTCTTTGATAAATTATGTGTCTTCCTCCTTACTATGATGAGGTGTGTAACAAACTGTGAATAGCCTTTTTTACATGGTGTGTAGATCCGGACAATAAAATTGGAAACAGTTATATTTGAGCCTTTGCCGAGACAGGTATCGTTTTAAATTGTTGGTTGCGTTGTGTCGTGGTCATGTAATGGCCATAGTGCAACTCTCAAATGGGTTGTTGAGCTATATTCCTTACTCTGTGTTCTCTACAATAATAACATTTATGAAATAATGCGTTGAAGGACAAAACACATGGTCCACTAATATGCCATTATCGTATAATGGCCATAGTGCAACTCTAATATAGTACAACATAGATCCCTTATTTTGCTTTCTTTAAACACAATAACGGCATTTATGAAAGCATGCAGTGAGTGGTCAGTATATTAAACATACATGGTCCAGAAAGGTCAGCAACTCTTTATGGAAGCATGCATTCAGGTACAGAATATGTGTCCTATTCATGTATAGCAACACATGGTCCTTACATACTACTGATTGTTCAGTAGACTTGACGTTTGTAAATTGCAGCTTTATCTACTTTTTATAAACAAGAAATGACTTGAGAATCCAATGCCAACCGAAACAGGTGTTTAATTGTTATAAGTATTATATGAAATGTATTCTTTCTGTGTCTATTCATGTACTCTATTTAAGTGATATGTTTGTTTCAAGAGTTCCTCAAAAGCCAATATAGAGAGTTGAATTCTCCCGTTAAGTAAAATGAGCTTTCTTTTGGTCTTTTCTTTCCTAAAACGCAAATATAGTTCCCTCTTATTTATCTATTAGGTACGTATTTTCTAATTGTATTTGCATGACATTTTCTATAATTTTGGTAATGTCTGATAGTATATACAAAATAATTGAACTTCTTTAAGATTACATTAACTAACTAATTTCTTCCATGGTTTACTTGCAGAAGTTGTTCCATAAAATGAATGTATTACGGAATCCATTTGTTAAGTGGAAAAAGGTGAAAAAGTATAATGAAATTAGGTATTATCTTAAATCGTTTTCTGGTGAACATTTACATGTTCTTAATGTCAAGTTTGCAGACAATGAAATAGAAAAGTTCCTACTTTTTGGGAGCTTTTGGGACCGATATCCATTCTTGAATCATTATTTAGGTAAACTGCATTTTTACTCATTGAAATCTGTTGAAGATTGGCTGCAAGTTGTTATTAAAGTAGATCCAATTGCTTTTGCAAATGACCTTCATATGCCAAGTAACACAGAATCGAAGGAATCAGAAGAAATTGGAAAACCATGGTGTTTTCTTCTTGTCTGCACAAATACCAACAAACAGGTATTATATTTCACCACATTTTTACTTTTAAAGATGCTTATGTACTAATATGTTTATTTTGTAAAATAGGAACTCCCGCGCCAACTATATGATGCACTTGGATTAACTACAAATTATCAAGAAATCGAAATTTTTGATGGACTGCAAAAATGGTTGTCGGTCATAGACGATCATCACTTTCATCAAGGATGGCGTGAATATTGTCTCGCTAATCTAATAAAACCAAGAGATCATATCTTCCTAAGGTGTCGAAATAAAAAATAATTTGATCAAATTATTATCACGACGTTCTACATTCAGAGTTATATGTCGTGGACTTCACCGCTTGCTATGCTCTCAAATTATAGAACAATTGTACTTGGTAAGATTTATAGATACACACGTATATATAACATGATGTGTTATTATTTGTTTGTTTTCTTATGTTTGTTACTTCTTCTTTTAGGCCAAGAAAATTGTGATTCCTGCCATGAAATTATTTCCTCCTCAATCTATTCGTGGTTTTGCCATGATATTGATATGAAGTGTTGTTTTGTTGTGAAGTTTAAATCATCAAATCGATCTACACTGGTTAGTATTTCTATTTATACTTCTTTCCCTTTTCATATTCCTAACTTTTGCCTTTTTCATAGAAATTGCCACCAATCATGAAGTCGATCCTTGGAAGAAAATATATATGCTCAAATCATCGTGGCCATTGGGGAGAAACAATATGCAGTAAAATTAGAACATAATACGTTAACGGATAATTAGAATTGTTTTACGATCGACCATACACTTATAAACAATTATGGACTTTTGTTTATTCCACAATGTGTTGATAATGGTGTTCTTATGTATGCTATCCTCGTTTTTAGCGAGTACGGTGTTGAAAATATGTACCCTTGGCAGTACAAATTTATTGCTGCATAGTAAATAAAGTTATCATATTTATTTTCCTATGCCGGCTAAATTGTATATTTATTACGGTCTATGGATTGTTATATTTCCTATTGGCATCGTAACAAATATAATATGGTTATACTATTAAATGTAAATGTGCAATCTACGCGAACAACGACTAAAACTATTATTCAATTCTTGTTCCAAACTAATTTTTACAGAATTATATGGACACGTTTGGACATTAAAATAAGTGATTTGTTTCACAATTGCAAATTGCGTTGTTTGTTTTGTTCAGTTTCTATAAAAAAAAATTTAGAAACATAAAAATTTATACATTTGTACAAAATTATATGGAGCCGTTGGGACATTAAAACAAGTGATTTATTTCACAATTGCAAATTGCATTGTTTGTTTTGTTCAGTTTACATCAAAAAATTTTAAAAAAATAAAAAATGATACAGTAGTTAATTTTGCTATAGTGTTTTCACCAATAAAATATTAAGTTTCGATTTAAGTTTTAAATTTTAAGGAAAAAAAAACATGCTATAATCTAAAAATAATTCACCCTAAATTTTAAATGTAAATGTGCAATCTACACGAATAACGACTAAAACTATTATTCAATTCTTATTCCACAGTAATTTGTACGAAATTGTATAGTAATCCATACATCAATGACAAACTTATCAAATGTAATATGAAATGCTATGTAGTTATAGAATATGATTTGCAAAAAAACTTGGCTGCCATCAGAAAATTGCACAAAATGGAATTTGGCCAATTTGCATAGTGGCCCACGCATTAACATAGGCCCGTTCTAAACTACGATGTTTACTGGGTAAATTATTACTCTAGCCCAATTAAAAAATGGGCCTTCTTAATCAATTATAGTCGTTGAGTAGGCCCAAAAAAAAATGCCATCTTCTCCATATATCACATTCAAGGAAATAATTCTTCTTCCATAAAATCCCTAATTCTCTATATCATGGTTTGCAGCGAATGAGAACTTCTTTGGCAATCTATGCATCCCAGCCTCATTGAACTTATCAAATCGATCGATTAACAGTATTATTGAAGAGATCGCGTCCATCGTGCATTTTTTAGGTTAAAAAGGACACATATTTCTTTTCGTGATTATGATTACATATAAACGATTCTTACATTATGTTTTCAGCGAAAAATATAAATGTATTTCGTATGGTTCTGATTGATCTTGTTAGACAATACCGTATTCTCTTGTTCAAAATGGCTATTTACAAAGTATAGGTGGTAACGTGTATAGTTTTTTTGTAGCAAAAAGTTGTTCTTTGAGCTTATAAAATTATGAAATTCTCGTTCCCTCTACATCCATGGCTTATTGAACACTTACAGGGGTTATACTGGTTTCTAGGTGCCATGTGCATATACCGTTTTCTAATTTGTTACCTCTGTCAGAACCATTCTGATTCACCTCACCATTCTGACTCACGTTTGCTTCTCTGTTTTGATGTGTGTTTACATATAACAATCATTCAAATTATTAATCAGACTGCTTATTACTTTACAGGATAAGGAATTAAGTAATTACTACAGACCATGGACGCTATACAGAATCAACAGATTGATGTTTACTGGGATATATTTGGCGAAATTCAATTTTTCCAGGAGTACAAGAAATCGTACAAAAAACGACTCGTGAGTTGATTCTGTTTTACTTCTGCATTTCTGCAGCTTTCATGTATATTTAGAATATAATATAATAATTATATTGCAATTCAACCTTCTACATTGTGATCTAAATGCTACATTGCTAACTTCATTGTGTTTTTAAATCAGTTATTAGTCAATCAAGCTATTTAATTATTTATTTGTTTTGTAGCCTATCCCTCAACAATTTACCGACAAATTAAAGCAAAGATTACTGCGGGCCATATATGTGAAGTGCCTCGGAAAGGTATCTTGGGAGTTTCATATAGTCAGCGAGTCTAATATCTTTTACTTTGAGGGACAATGAGAGACGTTCGTGCGAGACCTTTGTATAAGAGAGAGGGATCTTATCGTGTTTAGCTACACAAAAAATCGTTATTTAGCTGTTGAGGTGTTCAGTTCCGCAACTGGTTGTGGGAAAGAGGAATCATACTACATTGATGGTAGGATTGGTGATTGTACTTCTGACTATGAATATTCAGGAGAACTAGCTTGGCAGAATACAGATCATCCAGACTCTCCTGCATATTATTTTTTGCATCACCCAAACCGCGTTTTTTAATAATCATGAACAGTGTGTGCAAGGCCGTCAACGTCGCTATGGGCGTAGTGTTTCCCATAAATCAACTTCCCTAGGAGGACAACTAAACTCTTCGAAATTTGAAAACTGCTTTGAGTAAGTATTGAAATTAGCTGATGGTTGAAGGTTGTTTATATCATCTGCTGATTATTTATATGTTTGTTTGAACGTAATGTTGCAGGCGTATTTGGGAAGGCATTTCAGAAGGAAATAAACACTTGTGTACATATTTCGATAGCATGTGGTTTTATTTGTACATGAACGCTTCTCATAGAGAAAACGTGTTGGAATGGACAAAGAAGAATGATATACTGTCAAACAGATATGTTCTTATTCCCATCGTTATCTGGTGTGTATATTTAATCCAGCTTTTATACATTTCATGACATACTTTGTAATAATGTTATATTGAATTATCGTCTAACGGCCAGGTCTCATTGGAGCCTCTTAATATTGTGCAACTTTAATGAATTGCCGCAGTCAGATTCCATGTCTCCTTGCATGTTGCTATTGGATTCCCTTCGAGATTTGATGGTGCCAGACTTGAACCAGGAATAAGGAGGTAATGCATTAGCATATAATTTAGTACAACATAGCAACGTTGACATTATGCCTCACCTACTTTATCGTTTGTCAATAGGTTCGTTTCCGACATGTGTAGTGATTAGAATTGTCCTCGAGACAATAAAAGAGCTCAGAAAATTCCTCTACGTATTCCCAAGGTAGTACTGATTTCTTCCAATTTTCTAAATGGGAGTATTTCGTATTAGTAAGTACATCTAATGTGTTGTCGTTCTAGGTCCCCCAACAAGATAATGCTGAAGATTGTGGGAAGTATGTTCTATTCTACGCAAAGCTCTTTCTGGACAACGCTCCAATGAAACTTTCGCTCTCTGATGGCTATCCATACTTTGTAAGTACTCAAGTTTTTGCATGTGTCGAGTGATTGTCTATTTCGATAACTCTTTGTTCAGCATGCTAACTGTGATATATATATATATATATATATAATTCAAAGTATTTATTTAGTTTTATACACATTTTACCATTATTTCAGATGCAAGGAAACTGGTTCACAGCTGAAGAAATGCGCCTTTTTTTCTCTACAATCTACTTGGAATCAAATAGTGAGCTGCCGCCTGCGTGAACCATCGGAAACCACCAAGACTTTCGTCCTACATTGCATCAATAGTTTCTTATGGCTAAAAATGTAATATGACTAATCGTCTTTTTAGATTTTAGTATTTGGATAATGAAAAAAATGCTTATTATTTCGTTCCAAAAATATTAATTCAGTTTAACAGTTTCAGTGTATTACCTACATATAGTTTCTGCAAGTTTAGTTTGTGCATATTGTGATGCCTAATCGTGACTTCAAAATATGTAATGCAGGACTTATATCAAACTCAATTCTTACGAAAGAAACGTGCTAATACTTTGTTATATGTATATGTGTATTACCAACATATTCATTAATCATAACTACTTACTCAAAAGGCTTCAATTTCATATATAAACCTTTGCACAAATCTTAATAAGTGAAAACAATTGGATGAATACAATACGTACATGCAAACTTTTTATTTCTTTTCCTATTTCTACGTCTGCCAATAAAGTATATACATTGTTATTTATATTCATTTAGGAAAAAAATTGTTATTTGACTTATTTTAAATGGCTACTTTGATTTATGTTGAGTTATTTTCCACTATTTAAATTGCTGAAATATAATAATAATCACTTCAAAATATCAAAATACCTTCTGATTTCTGCTTTTCTTTTTTATTTCTTTTTATTTCTGCTTCTAATATCAAAATACCTTGTACCATATAATTATTGAGAATTTTTAAAAAATAATCTGCTCTACAGTGTACAAAGTCCAATAAGTGATCAAAAGGGCATGGTATGTTTTAGATATCAATATTATAGATAATCCAATCAATTATGAAAATGCCATTGTGTGTATTAGGCCCACGTAAATTACTTACTGTAACTACACCATTTAGAAAGCCCAAAAATCTTCCTACATTAAACCTAATTCGCATCGTCTTCTTTGTTTACCCCGTCTGCCACTGCCTTCTCTTCCACCTTCAATATAGACAAAATCAATTCCAGTTCTGCTCAAGCATTCCGTCGGATTGAAGCCTGGATCCAGGAAAAGGAGGTATTGTTCCCATCTTTAGTGTTGGCTCAAATTTATTAATATATTCTGTACAAATTATGTTTAATAAATAATCAACTTTGACTGTTATACATTCTATTAATCTTAAGACTACTTATTGATTATGAATTTAAAGAATATGAGAATGGCCATATATTTACTTCTTGTCCAGTCATCGGTTAAATACGTTTTTTTACGCAGGAATGGCCGACGCTTACAATGAACAATTTGAGGATGTGTATTGGAGTAAATTTCGCACGATTCGCTTCTACAAAATGTTCAAAAAAGAATTCCACAAGCGCCTTGTAAGTTTAATTTCTAATGTTTTCCTATTGCCAAAATAAATCCATGTTCATCCTAGGCAAATATTGTCAATCAAACTGTTTTGAAACAAGTTCGCTTGAAATCGCACTTTACTTACAAAGTGTAGTGTATAATATTTGTGTCCTTGTTGTTGTGGAATAATAAGGTGATCACCAAATTCTATAGCAACATTTGCTTCTGATAAGTGTGGGATAATAGGCTGATAACAGTGATTTTTACAGTAACTACTCACTTCTTATGATGTTATTCAAATTTATGAACCATACTAATCAATTTAACATTACATTTTGTATGTCAGTTTCAATATGAAATTTGTTAAAAATATATTTAGATTAGCTTTTATTCCAGGTCTTGAATAGCCATTAAATGTATTTACTTTATTAGCTTCTTCTCATGTCTTAATAGTTTACGAACAAATTTTATAATGGCCAATTTGGATTGCAGCCTATCCCAGAATATTTTTCTCTTGTTGCAAAGCAGACTTTACCAACTACCGTTACTGTAACCCATCCTGGAATGCTATCATGGAAATTCGATGTAGTGGAATCTTCAAATGTGTTGTACTTTGCTGGACAATGAGAGGGTTTTGTCAAAGACCATCAGCTTCAAGAAGGTGATATAGTAACTTTCAAGTACACAAAACATCAATCTATTCGTGCAATAGTGTTCAGGGGTGAAACCTCATGTGAGAAAAAGTCAAGCTACTTTATTGATTCTCGAACTAGCACTGGTGTCTACACCAAAAAAGAGATTATCCCTCCTTCCAGTCATTTCAAGAGCATCCCTTTCAAATCGCAAGGTACTAAAGATGCACAGCATTCCGTATTTACTTGAACAACTAGGAAACAAAGATATTACCTTTCGTTGTTTCTAAATAACGCATTTATCATCGTCGTTGTCCAAAATAATATATCAAGACTGAACCCATTGTTAACCAAATTTCTTGTAATGATAATAATTCTTATCCTTCAATGACAGTTTCGGCCTCGTCGCAATCTCAGTAGTGCACCCCTCCTAATATCTCAGGCCGAAAAGATTGCAACTCTGAGATACCGTGAATGCGGTGCACAAAGAAGAAAGATACCACTGTGTCAAAAAGAAAAAGATCAAGCTTCGGTACACTTCCTACAAATGACAATGGTAGTCTTTTTATTCCAAACTGTATACTTTTATTAATTGATAATTACTATTATTCAATCAATCGTATTATATAATGTATACTGCTTTGATTTTGTTTATTGTATGTTATGTGCTTTTTACACTACATTTAACGCATTTATCTTTGTTTAATGACGTCTGTCCAAGCCTATCAAGAGGGAAGCAATGCTAAGGCAGCAATGGCAACAAGGATTCCAAAGGCAAAATCACTGCCGCATGAAACTGTAGCTAATCGCGAAGGAAATACTGAAAATATGATCATTGTGATGTCCAGCTCGTATGTATCGTATGGATTTACGTTGGTAATTTCTATACTATCTCTAAATACATATACTGTTCCAATCATTAGTTAGCATAATATAGATATATTGTTTAGTCAAAATGTTTGCTTATTTGGTCCTTAATCCATTTGTATAATATTTATATATTTTTTCCCAAATCTGGTATATGAGTAAATTTGTAATTAGCCGGATACTATGATCACACACTTATCAATACATGATGGTGGTTGCATTTAGTTTTTTAACATGCTAGCCACTAAAGTTCTTTTATATAAGTGCAGACTTTAAAGTCCTAGTGGGCGCGTCTGTACATGCCCAACAAGACACAGCAAATTACTCTCAAAGTCGATGGTCGGCAATGGACAGTTAATTATCTCGTGAAAGAGAAATGTTTTGTATTTGCTGGTGGATGGAGACAATTTGTAATTGAAAATGGAATCCAAGTAGGAGACATGTGAGTTTCAAGTCATTGATGCGAGGCCAAAGAAATTTGTTATGGATGTCACTATTTCCCCAAGTCACATTTCCTAATAGAAAACTATTCTCCTTTGGACATTTCAGTCATTTCGTATTCCAACAAACCACTTATAAGTATTTCTATTTTGTAGTCTATTTTGCATAGTTTTTGTTGCAATTCCTTGCATAAACAAACTATTAGTTCGGAACATTTTGAGTATTTGACATGTAAAACTAAATCGCTTGTGGAAATTAGTTATCCACAACTATTCTAAATGCATCTATTTTCTTTTCACTATTTCGAATTTATTAGGATGACAAATTATTAAATCATTCCCATATTATGCTATATTAATATAAACACTTAGTGCAACTTATATATGGTAATTTAAAAAACAGGCATTAGTAATATCAAATCTTGAACTCTATAGTGTGCACGTTATGTGCAAAATGTCTACAACTCTATAGTGTCAAAATAAGTGTAATATATGCAAATAAACGAAAATGCGTATAGTGTATACATATATATGTATATGTGCAAATATTTGCAACCATGTATCTTATAAAAATGTTTAAATATGTATAGACATGTATAACGAGTAAAGTTATCGTTAAGTTTGTTGAAATATTAACCGTACATGTTAGTACATATATTGTGCAACAAATATTATATTACTTGTATTTATTATACTGAATTAAAATTATAATGAAAATTAATATATAATTACTTGTACGTTTAACTTTATATGCCGAGATTTTGCCATCTGATTTTGATTTGCATTCGCTCCAAGTAAACATTGCACTTATGACATATCTATATTTATATAAAAATTGCAAACCTTTGGTTTGCTTGCATATATTTTCATTTTTCAATAGTCCTTAAAACTATACCATGCATCAATTTAATATATGTATATATATGTTTTATTTTTTTTCTACCACTTTTATTAAGCGATAAAATCGCGATCAACTCTCGATTACATATATAAATTCACTTCACAATAAAGAAATTGAAATTTCATTAAGATCTTTCTACAACTTCAATTTTTTAATTCACATGCAACTTGTCCGATAATTTTTCTACACAAAATCTTTTATGAATTTGAAATTACAACCTCATAACAGGGTGACATATAAAATGCAAATCAATGCCTCCCTATATACAACGCAAGTTCCTAATGTTACACAAGAGAAGTTTCTTACAGGAGTTCACTCAAATAAACACTAACCATGAACTCATTCTCTCACTCATCCAATGACACCCAAATAAAAAAATATATTTTCCCTGAAAATCTTAAAACATACCAAATTTGAAAAATAAAAAAACTACTAGAAAATAGCAGTTACAGTTTAAAATTGATATTTATTACAATATAATCTAAAACTAATATTTATTACATTATTATCTAATTTGGATTGATTTAATTTGTTAAGATGGCAAATATTAGCATAATCTAATTGAATTGGTTTAATTTGTTAAGATAGCAATTACATTCCCCACAATATTAGTTATGCGTGACTTTATTGAAGGTAGAATACACTCCCTCAATTCCAAAGTCAACAAATCTTAAAATCTTTCACTCCAAGATTCTGAAATTCCTTGTGTTTATTGTATTTAAAGATTCTGAAATTCCTTGTGTTTATTGTATTTAAATGGTTGGAGGGATGGAATGATCTTTTGAATTTATTGATAATCTTGGTTCTAGCTTTTTACAATTTTTCCTTCTATAATCCTTGGTTGAATTTTAAAAGATAAAATACTTAATAATTGAAGAATTCTATTTTTTTATAAATTATAATCCTTACAAAGTTTAAATATTTAAATATGATAAAATCCATATATCTAAATTCCTATTTAAAACTTGTGAAGTGTTTGGTTCGCATTTACGCTGCTTTGTCCTTTTGCTACATTATTTTGTTAATTTTGTTGAGTAGAAATCTCTGCCCTCCTATTTATTCTTCTATAGGTTGATGAGGATAAATTGGTAACCATTTGTGGAAAGTAATAAAAGAAGTATATAGTATAGAAAATATAAAAATATTTAAAGAAATTTATATAACTAATTCTAATAAAGAGAATATAGTAATTTTGATAAATTATATAGCAAAGTAAAAGATCTACAAATTGACAAATTTAAAAAATTGAAGAGTGGGATAATGAAAATTGCTGTGTTGAAAAATCAAAAAATAAGAGATTAATGTTATAAAAATACTACAAACTTGTAGTATTATATCATGTAACAAGTTGTTATACCACTACTACAAAGTAGAGATATAAATCTTATGTTACAACTACTACTATCAAATATGAAACAAGTATGAAAAATGCTAGAAAGATAGAGAATATTATAGAGCAAAGTAGAACAAAATGTAGTAAGCCTTTCAACCATCTTTCTCTTTCACATAATCCTCTATTTATAGGCTTGAGGTACCTTGTAACTTACAATGTGCTAAATGAAAACACCAAGAGTTACATAAGTTACATAGGTTACAAAGTAATGGGTGATAATGAGATGATGTTACATGAGTTATAGGAATAATGAGAGATAAAGTGGTAGAACATGGTGTATTTGGATGGACATTCACAATGTGTTCATAACAATTAAAATGACTAAAAAAATAGTATTTGGCTGTGCAATGGCTTGTTTGAATAATTGTCCTCCCAAAAATATGTAGGTAAGGAATAAATTTTTTAAATTTTGGCCCGCAGATAGCCAACCCAAGCCCGAGATTTCTGTCTTGTTTTGAAACTGCCGATTCAAAAATGAGAATAGGCTGTTTCAAAATCAGTACCATGTTTGTGAAGTAATAATTTTGAATTAACCATAATTTTATAGAAAAACTCATGTAAAACGGGTTCATATATTAGACTTACTTTATGTATAAAACGGATAATTAATAGCCGTTGAAATCGTAATTTTAATTTCTTGTCATTTTTAAAGTGTGTTGAAATTGTGATTAACTTCTGTCTCATATATAAACCCGTTTTATAGGAATTTTTCTCATAATTTTAAGTCTTTTGACAATTCTTACTAATTTGATTACTACAAAAACTCCAGTGAAATCAGTTCATATATAAAACGTGGTCTATATATGAAACGGACAATTAATACTATTAAAATCGTGGTTTTAATTTCGTACCACTTGCGTTGAAATCGCAATTAACTTGTTGTTGTATGTATGAATAGAAAACCAATTGTTTGGTAAAAAAAAAAGAGAGAGAGAGAGAAGTTTAATGTAGTAAATATGAGAAATTTTTAGATTAATTTATAATTTTATGGATAATTATTGAAGCAAAATTTTTTAAATAGGTTATTTAACTTAATATTATTAAAAATATATTAAAGAAATAATGTCAATGTTCCAAAGATAGGAAAGTTGCAATTTCAAATTATTACAAATTGGAGCTTCTTTATTTTATTTTATGTACAAAAACTTTTCAATTGAAATACCCACGTTCACAAAATTTCCTCTTAACCATGAATTTTAGGAACATATTTTCTTTTCCCTACACAAACATATGAACTTTTCAATGTATATATTTTTTCATAATTGATGCACAATGAATACATAAGAGATTAGTAAAGGAATTAAATTGTAAGAGCACAAATTGGTTAAAAAAAAAAAAAGTGTGTCAAAGATGGAAAGAAAAAGATTATTGAAAAATTCCAAAAAAAAATAAAAATAAAAATAAAGATAAAGAAATGACTCCATAATTAAAAAGACAATTACACCCTCCAAATGTAATTAAATTATCGGATTTCTCCTTCACTGTTTTTCACGAAAAATAAATCTCACTCTAAAACCCTCACCAAAATTAAACCCTACACTTTGAATTTACACTTCATTTTCTGTTTCTTCTTGACAGTCCCAAAATTGAAGTTTGATATTGTCCAGAATTTTCAGGTTTGAACTTTTATCATATGCTGAAAGATTGAAATGGGCCATTGTGTAACTTTGAGATTCTGTCTTTTTTTTTTTTGGTATGGTTTGTATTGGTGTGTATGGTGGAGAATTTGTTGTCTGTGAATATGAAGTTGTGGGTTTTGTTTGGTTTTCTCTTTGAGAGTGGATTTATAGGCATAAAAATTGGTTCTTGTATATGGGTTTTTTTTGTTTTGCTTATTGGAAATCAGTTCATGATATAGAGGGCTCAAGTTTTCCTTCTTTTAAGTTGGGTAAAAAGAATGTCATTTGAAACCTATTGGTAATATTTGGCTTACTAGATTTGATGAGCAAACTCGAAAAATGTGATTTTGAACCTATAGGTGATTGTTGGTTTAGTAAAATTGATAAGAAAGATCTGTTATTGCTTTGATTTAGTCAGGAATGTAGTGATTTGGTTGGGAAATGGCAATCATCTTTACCTTCTGGAGCTGTTTTTCTTTAATGAGAGTATAGTTTTCTGTCATTGATTGGACGTGCAGTTTCATTTCGGATTTTTGCATTTGTAATGTATCAGATAGGCTGGAATGCTGTTCAACCATTTAATGATGGATATTCGCATTGTAATATTGGTTTATGGTAATATTATTGCTTTTGATTTTTGGGTTTGGTAGTTGTTTGGCTATTTCCAGGTTATAATCTGATGTCTTATTTGGATATTAGTTTGGTTTTACATATGGCTTTACTCTATGAAAAGAAAGTTTGATGAGAAATGTCTATAGAAAGATTATAGTTTTCCTAGCTTTTGCAGTTCCCCAAGGTTAGCTCGGAGTTTTCTGTTTCTACAAATGGGTTGGAAAGCTGCCCAGAAACTCATACACCATTGGAAGATTCTCAGAGGCGATAATGTAAGGAAAAGCAATGAGAAGCCA
This sequence comes from Ophiorrhiza pumila, assembly GCA_016586305.1. Taxonomy (NCBI): domain Eukaryota; kingdom Viridiplantae; phylum Streptophyta; class Magnoliopsida; order Gentianales; family Rubiaceae; genus Ophiorrhiza; species Ophiorrhiza pumila. The sequence continues at coordinate 31,686,585 of BLIW01000008.1, read as the reverse complement.
TATACAACTTTGTCTCTTTCATTGCTTCTCTACAGTTGCTCACAGTATTTCTTCTTTGCTTGTAGGTGATGATAATCAGAGGCAAAGATAAAGGAGAGTCTGGTATCGTAAAGCGTGTTATTCGTTCTCAGAATCGTGTAATTGTTGAAGGCAAGAATTTGGTCAGTGATTTAGTTAGTTATCTAACTTCACCTGTTATGAATTTATTCACTTGCACTTGCATTTTTTTTTGTTAAGCATTACATTTCTTTCCATCAAAAAGGTAATTCAATAAATAGAGCTCCCTCGGTGGATGAGCATGATTGACTGCACAGTAGGGGACTCAATTGATGTTCTGCTTTTGCATATGCTGAAGTAGGGAAACATAGTGACTTCTGTCAAGTTTCAGCATTGGGTTTTAATAGAAATTGGATATGTTTTGGTGCACTTAATTGTGGGGAATTTATGTAAGTTTCAATCGTGTTCTTTAATTGAAAGGATTGATACATACTGGTGCAGTTTACTTCATATTAGACCATTTGTATTCTGTTAAATGTCATCCTCTCTAAGCATCTCTCTGGGAAGCTGAGGAAATGAAAGGAGAGGAGAAGCTTGTGGTTTTATTGTGAGACACTATCTTAATGCTCCAGAAAAGTGCACAAAATTGGGGCAGTGACAGGATTTTCCACAAACTGCTTCAACTCCCTTTTCAACTTGAGCAATTGTTTTTCATCCTTCTCTCTATCTCTCTTCCTTAGAGGAGGTACATATTGGAGTGTTGGATTGCTTTTGGTGATAGGAAGTAGCGGTTGATACAAAGGGTTGGAAGGTTTCAGTTAAACTGTTGTCCAACACTACAATGTGCTTAAATGACCTTGACTGTAGAACAACCAATAGGTGCATGATGGTGCAAAAAATTTTGGCATCTACAATTTATAATTCATTGGGATTCTTAGTCAAAGATACTGTGTCCTTTCTTCCACTATGGTTTGAATGTTGTTAGCTGCATATGGGGAGAACCACCTTAGAAGTGCATGGTCATTTATTTTATTCATGCCAGATGATGCTAGAAGGATTTTGGTGTATGAAGAGGAGGATTTTGCTGTTAACTTGTGTCAGAAAGCCTTTGTCTGTTTGTTGATTATCACATGAGATATGAATTTCAAATTATCTCCTTGCAGGTGAAGAAACATATCAAGCAAGGGCAAGGTCATGAAGGTGGAATCTTTACTGTTGAAGCCCCACTGCACGTCTCAAATGTCCAAGTTGTAGATCCTGTGACAGGGTAAACATCCAGTTGTTATTTGTTACTTGTTTTTGTCTTCTTGTTTGGCTTATGGAATTTAAATTATGCCTGTTTTTGTAGGAAACCATGCAAGGTAGGAATCAGATATATGGAAGATGGTACTAAAGTAAGAGTTTCCCGAGGTATTGGAGCATCAAGTTCTGTAATTCCTCGACCTGAGATCTTAAAGATAAGGACAACACCAAGACCAACAGTTGGTAATGTTCAAATACTGTTGCCTGTACCTGGCAGCCTCTGTTCATTTCTGTATCTTCATTTTTATTTAAAATGGGAATACCAACAAGCTGTTTACATGTCAACATGCTGCAAGATGGTGGGCAGTTTGATGATTTTTCTCTTTTTTCCCTTTTTTCCTGTCTAGTTTCTGCGCTAAGATGATTGTTTTTTGGTTAGGATCCTTCATACTTCTAATGTTGGAGTAGATTTGGAAAGGAAAAAGGAAAGTAAAGTTTGAAGGAGATTGTTGTTTGTTTAGCAACAATTCTCTTGCTAAAATCTTTGATCCCACTTTCAGAAAGAGAGAAAAGAAAGGAGAGATTTTGGGGCAAGGTTTCTGTTTCTTATTGAAGTATTATTATATGAGAAGTATAATATCTGTGGGTGTCTTGTATCATTCTGGCATTAGAATCTCTATTATTTTCAAGAAAATGAAAAGTCTGTTCGGTACTTCACAACCTTTTGGTTAAGACCAAGCATTTTTCCTTTGATGCTATTTGCTTACCCAGCACATCTTATTAATCTCTCTACATGTCTTTTGTGCAGCCGGTCCGAAGGATACTCCAATGGATTTAGTGTTGGAAAGGACATATGATTCTAAAACTGGAATGGGAATGCCTGAGCTTTAAGTTTACAAGATGTTTAAGTGGCTTTGATGCTTGGTTATAGTTTTGATGCTTCTGGTTGGCACTTGAAATTTGGCAGGGATAACCAAATGGCTGTATGTTGGTGTTCACTTTTGGGGAGGACTAAGGATACTTTTTCATTGAAAATAACAACTGACAGTCTACTTCATGTATTAACAGGAAATATTTGTTAAATTTAAGTAGTCTACAATCTTTCATATGGAATGTGCCAGAAATGCATAGCTCAATGTTCCCCTAGTAGTTCCCCTTTGTAGATTTTTAAGCCCTTCTACAATGAGATCGACAGTGGTAAGAAGGGATGGAGAAGTGAAGTCTCTACACTTCTTCACGCATTTCAACTCTGAAGTGAAAAGATCGAACAGCAAATTATTTTATTTACATCTCCTCAAGATTTTATTTACATCTCCTCAAGTTTGTTTCTAAATTCTTCACTCTCTTTGTAAGTTCATGTGCCTAGAACCCAATCGTCATGCATCATAGGGTGGTGCACTTCCCATGAGAACAACTTATGCCAGCCAGCCCAAGCGTTATTCGAGCACTTGATTTCATAGTTCACATTCGTAAGGGCCAAAAGTGAAAATTAATTCTAACCAAATTTGCTCCACCGTGAACTTGTCCATGACTAAATTTGCCATCAAGAAGTAACACTCAGAAATGCAGATAAATGCACCATATTGGATTCTAGTACTGGTTTTTGTATGAACCACTAACCAGAATTGTTTGAAATAGAGGGGACATCTCTTAGGTGGAGCAAGGACGACAACAATAAAATCTTCTCTTTTCTCTGCATCAGCATAGCATTCGCACATGATTTTAAGGTTCTAACGTTACTGATTTCACTCCCAGTTAAAGTATTAAATAAGGCCAAGAAAGTATAGTTCATCAGTCCCTGTTACTGGAAAATAGACTAGACCCATCATAGAGCAGATCAACCCATCCCCTCCACAAAACAAAGCCAGAAAGAGTCAAAAACAGCTAAAAATAATTTACAGAAACCAGAAAGACAAGATTCACTGCACAACATAGAAAAACACACTGGGCTCATCATATTTGCATCTCCTTATCATATACCCTAGCTTGGAGATCATTCCCAGTCCCTACCTATGTAAAAGGGCAACCACAGAAACACGACAAAAGAGATCTCCAGAAGAAAAGTAAAAATTGAACAAACAATTGCATCTATTTATACAGAACCATTGCTAGTTCATTTGGAGTAGGAACTCATAAACCACCAACATGCTGCCTTGATGCACTCCCATATCTACCGGGGATCACGTTTCCGCTTCCGTAAGCTGGAGGTGCGTTGCTTAGATTAGGACAATCCCTTGCCCAGTGCCCCAACTGATGGCATTTGAAGCACTCACTTGATGCACCACCAGCACTTGGACCAGACGATACCCTATTACTAAAGCCACCACCACCATATGACTGCCACTGGTTATTTGTGGCGTGGGGACAGTTCATGGAGATATGACCAGTACCACCACAGCTATTACAGTTTGAAGGCAAGCCAGTTTGCCCCGTAGCAAACCTGGAACCACCATATTGACTTCCAAAGGAAGTTCCTTGGTTCGCTTGCATCCCCATTTCTCTCCCGACGCTACTTGTACTTGCATTGTAATTTGAAAAGGAGGCTGTAGGTTCTCTACTTCCACTTGCAAAACCAGTAGAATTCAGTCCAGAGCTTGGGATGACATTTTCTGTTTTCATAGGTACAGAACCCAAATCCTCGTGTTTCAATTTATCTATCATGTCAAAAAGGCACCTGGTTTCTGATTCAAAATTCACTCTCTCTGCTTTAACTACTGTAGACTTTACACGTTGCTCGTCACTGAAAGTCTCCTCCTTTACCTTCAGCTTAAATGTATATTTCTTGAAGACAACACTACGCATAATTTCATTGAATTTATCATCATCTTGCTCCTCATACTTCAAGTAATACAAATCTTTTGCAGATGTACCAATGATCTCCTCTCCAGATTCCTGAAAAGCAGTAACCCATGTTAATCCTGTGTGATCCTGAATCTGTAACTGGAGAATATACCTATAGTCACACTCATCAACAGTCTGCTCACACCTATCACATCTCCATTTTCCATCACCATTATTTGTAACCTTTTTGTTGCACTGTCGATCCCCAATCTTGATGGGACATGCAGTATAACAAAAGTTGTCTACTTTTATAAATGTGAGAGTGGCACACACTGTGATCCAGTCAGGCTTATCAGAAGTTCCTAGCCTTTCATCTTTGATTTGTGATATAGTTTTCCGTACATCTGTCCGGACCAAATTTATCGTGTCCCTAGAAATAGACACGGAAGGGGTGTTCTTCCCATTCTTGTCAAACCACTCCTTCAGTTGATGGGCCTGAGGAAAATCTGGCTCAATAAACAACTGGCTGGTGGATATCGTCCCCACCGCTTTCCCATTGAAGTCACTTACACGACCAGATTTGATGGCCAAAACAGGAAAGACCCCTGAATCACACATGTTCTGAAGTGTTTGACCTTCTGCATTGCAGAAATTGCCCCACAAAGTTATTTCTACACTTCTACCAGACATATCCTTTAGCTGGAGTGTCCTTTTCTGAGTTTCAGTACCGTTTTTCCTCATTATTGTGCTACACGGACTGATAGAAGACACAACACCAATCACATCCAAAATACTGTTGTTGTCCATCCCTTCAATGTCACAAATGGGTTGAAAATTCCAATTCTGCTGTGGAATCGACCCATCATCCTCATAGCAAGGTTGTATGATTGAAGAATTATCGAGGAAAATCTCGTGATCATTTGGTAGGTGATTGAATGTCTTCTGAGCAGGTTTCAAAGTCCCTTTTGAAATCAGATAAACCTTACCAGGCTCAATCTGGTCGTAGAATTGATCAGCCACGGCATTGAAACAAGTAACCCGAATTTCTGAACTCTGATCAAGAAGATCAAAGGAAAATACTTTACCATCACCACGCTGATTATTATAGAGTCTAAGTTCCCCCTTCGATGTCACTCTAGCCTTAATAGTCCACCTGCCAGAATAAGGATTAAGTGCAGCAATAGGAACAATCCTTGCAGGTGCTTCATTCTTAGTTATGGGTCCTCTGTTTGAGTACATCGGTGAGGGGTGCTGATACAACGGCTGAGGTGGTCGCAGATAACTATTAACTGGAGCTCGTGAAATGCCAGAACCAGCATCTGCCTTTGGGTATACAGAAGGTGCAGCAGGGGAATTGTATCGTCCTGAGTCAGGATTACTGCCATAGGTATGAGAACTTGCACTGCGATCCATCCCAGGAGGTTGAAAATGAGTAACCCCAATTACATTTGGTCTAGAAGCCAAGCCTCCACTGACTGAACCAGCACCAACAGATACAGGATTACCGGCAACATTGCCTGATTGATTTACCACATTAACTGATCCAGGTGATCTTGCAGCAGGAGAAGTATTATTATCAACCTTGAGCACGTATTGCTTTGGTTCACCAATAGGATGACATTGTTCAAGCATCACGTCCAAATCAATAATGATGATAATCCTGCCCAAAAACATCATGCGTGCCCATTACATTACTAGTTGCAGAGCAGAAATTCACTATATCGATAATCTAAGACAAATATTTGCCAGTATTCATCAATATTTCATAAAAACAATCAATCCCATTGGCAAAAAGATAACAACTTCCCCTAAAATCCACATTAACTAGTCAAATACATGCAATAATAAATTCATAGCAACATAGACACCCCATCACACGGAAAGAGAAATCCGGCAGCTACAAGAAGAAACTAATTGGACTAAAACTGAAAAAAGAAACATACATATAAAACCAAGGCATACATATCCCAATGTCAAGCCATAAACTAAAAATAAATTGTCTTTTTCCTTAAAAAGTAAACATAAATCAAATTTGAAATTAAATAAACTCAAACCATTGCATCAAAGTGCAGGCTTTAGAGTCAATTTTATTTCTCACACGAGATTCAGGACCAACTCCACCCATAAAATCTAAACATAAAAAATTGGTAAATTAAACATAAAGCTGAGGCTTTAAGTTAATTTTTACATGCGATTCTGGATAACATTGCAAACGAACTGAGTCAATTGAACAATAGAACCCTTTTGCAATCTCTGAGACCGAACCAAATCGTTCCGCTGAGTCGCCAACATCCCTTGCTGCGAATGCAGACCATCCGATAAAAGCAACCGATATCTCTCCGTACTACTACTACCATTACTATTATTACTATTACTATTCTGGCTCTGAGCGTTCACTAGTCTCACATCCAAAACTTGCAGCACCGGTTTGAAATCCGGATCCTTATTCTGCTGCTGTTCGGGGACCGATAGAATCGCGATTGCCCCTTCCGACAAGTTCACCGCCGCTGCCGTCGCCGGCATCATTTTTTTCAGATTTTTTAGGAAATTTTTTGAGAGGGAAACGAAGGGTTTTGAAAACAGTGGAACCCTAGTATTGGCGAAAGTGAAGAGTCCAGAGGCGCGAAAACAAATGATGGTGCGTTTTTTTTTAATTAATTATTTTCGGAGAGGGTATTTTCGTAATTGAAGATATTGATAGAGGTACATGTGGGTGAGGTAAGTTGGACAACATCCGCCCCGAGCTTCCTCGGGAAGCTAATGTGACGTTTTGCGACTTATCCAACACCTTTCATAGCCCTATGTTTAGGAGTATAAAAAAACTCTTTTGCGATTGTCGAATCGCATCTATGTGACGGTTTAATGACGGTACTCACGCGTAAGTGTATTACAATTGCCATATAATATATGATATTTATGACGTATTATTTATTAATTATTTTAATCAGTATGAATACTAGTGTATGAATATTAATCAAACATATTTATGATTACCGTATATGTTAACTAATATGTTCCTTATTTGTGTATAACATATACACTCTCCGTTCTCTTATAAGTATGGTTCTAGTTAATATTTTGTGTTCTCAAATAAGTGTCATCTCACAAATTTCAATACAAAAAAATATAAAAAGTTCAATTTTTAGCCTTATTCAATATGGGTAGAATTTAATGTCATTATTATATTGACTCTTCAAATGCTATCAACAACATACTCCCTCCGTTCTCTAATAAGTGTCGTTTTAGCTCACATTTTTTGTTCTCAAATAAGTGTCATTTTACAAATATCAATGTAAAAAGTTTAAAAGGTTCCAAATTTACCCTTCATCCCATTTATCTATGTAAGACTATGTAAAAGAAGAGAGAGAAAGTTGTAGTAATAAATATGGGTAAATAAGAGAATTTATCACTTTTCTCATTTAGTGTGCCCATCTTTAAAACGACACTTATTAGAGAACAGAAGTAGTATACAATAGTATTAAATTGAGACCTTTCATTAACAGATAAAAGATGGCTGTGAACAAAATTAAGGGTAAATTAGATAATTTATATCTTTTCTTAATTTGTATGTCATTAGTTAGAACGACACTTATAAGAGAACAGAGGGAGTATATATTAACTAATATGTTTCTTATTCGCGTATAACTTAGGATGTATTCGCGTATAACGTATATATGTTAACTAATATTTTTCTTATTCTCGTATAACTTAATATTTATTCATGTATAACGTATATATGTTAATCAATATCTTTATTATTCGTGTATAATGTATGATTTTATTCTCGTATAACGTATATATGTTAGCCAATATCACATATTCGTATATATATCAGCGCACGTAATTTATCGTATATATGCGACTGTTTTACAGGATAGTGACTCTTAGGAGTAAGTAACAACAAAAGGGTACTATTATCATTTATTTATTTATAATTATAATAAATATTTATTTACTAAATAATAAATTTATATTATAAATTACTCATTTATTTATAATAAATACATTTATTGAGAAAAAACATTCAAAATCAAGTAGTTTTTCATTCCCCTGTTTTGTTGTGGCACAATGGGAATTAAATCATGATTTTACTCAATTCATTCGAATTCAAATACACCTATATATCTTTTTTATAGAAATTGGATCACATATGTATAACAAAGTGTTAAAGTTCTAAATAAGTGCTTAAGAAAGAACACAATAATAAAATTTTGATCATCATCTTCTACTCTCATGTGGTTTGATATTATTCAAATCCAACACAATGTTATTGAACAAATTAATGTGTTTTAATGGGTGGATGTACTTTTTTGCATTCTTAAGGTAACAACCGATATTTCAAATGCAAACATTTTTATAAGAGATTTTGCCCTAAATAGATTTTGAGCTTCAAAGAAACTTTGACTTGTGTATTTCTCTAGCAACCTATCTCAAAATCTTATTTGCCAATGACAAGACAATGGATCTAAACACTTTCTTCAAAACTTCGTCATTCTTCCAACGTCATTGTTCTCGGCTAGTATTACTTTCCTCGCAACGTGCTTTGTAGTCCTCTCTTATAAAGAGATGCCATCATTTTCGTCCGTCATAGTTCAAAATCATTATTCTTATCAAACTTTTCTATGTTATATTTGAGGACAACCATTTTAAACTAATCAATGGATTTCTTAGCAATTGGTTAATTTTCAATTTTCTCAATTTCTAAAGTAAAAATACATATCTAATGAGAGCCTTAGTTTTTTGTTTTTACAATATTCATTGGAATGCAGGTTCACAATCAATGCGGGCGTAAAAAACATCACAAAAAAGTCAAAATCAAATTGTTTTTAGATTTTGCTATTTTTTACTAAAATAGAATGCTATAACCAAAAGAAAATGGAAATGTGGTGAAAATTTTAAATTTCACTTTTTTTCATAGTTCGTTAGAATGCATGTTCACAATTGAGTTGTGCGTAAATAAAAGTAGCAGAAAAGCAAAAATCAACACTTTTTTGACTTTGTCATTTTAATCAAAATACATGTTATAATCCAGAAAAATTGGAGATTTTGTGAAAAAATGTAGTTTTTACTTTTTTTACAATATCCACTTGAATGCATGTTCACAATCGGGGTGGATGCAAAAAATGCTACAAAAAAGTCAAAATCAATGTATTTTAGATTTTGCCATTTTTTGGTCAACTACATGTGTTATAACTTGTGAAAACGGAGGCTTGGTGGAAATTTTAATTTTCACTTTTTTGACAATATTCACTAAAAGTCTAGAATACATAGTCACAATAACAGAAGATGCAAAAAAGGTACAAAAAAGTCAAAATCAACGCATTTTTAAAGTTTTCTATTTTTTGCAAAAATAAGTGTTATAACCCGTGAAAAATGAAGATTTGGTAAAAATTTTAATTTTCACTTTTTTAAAGTTAGGGATTTTGGAACTTTGAACGCTAGCATGTCTTCATGTTTTGTCCATTCTATGAATTCCCGCTCCTTCATGTTTTATCTCTAACTTAATTAGATGTTCAATCAAATCATTAGTATACATAATTATATTTTTTATCATTAAAAGAAACAGATTAAGACATAACATGTCTCAAAAATACATATCCGAATAGAACCTTATTTCAATTTTTTTGGGGACAATATTCACTGGAATGTATGTTCACAATGAGGTGGGTGTAACAAATATTACAAAAAAAATACAAAATCAACGCGTTTTTTAGATTTTACTATTTCTGACTAAAATACGTGTGTAATAACCCATGAAAAATAAAAATTTGATGAAAAATATAAATTTCACTTTTGTTCACCGTTCATTAGAATACATGTTCACAATTGAGATGTGTGTAAAAAAAGTAGGGAAAAAAAATCAAAATCAACACGTTTTTTGACTTTGCCATTTTTACTAAAATAATTGTGTTATAACCCATAAAAATAGAGGTTTGGTGAAATTTTTAACTTTCACTTTTTTTGACAATATTCGTTCGAATGTATGTTCACAATCGGGGTGGTGTAAAAAAATACAAAAAAGTAAAAATCAAAGCATTTTTCGATTTTGCTATTTTTTTGCTTAAATACGTGTGTTATAACCCATGAAAAATGGAGTTTTGTTGACAATTTTAATTTTCACTTTTTTTGACAATATTTATTATAATGTATGTTCAAAATTGGGGTGTGTGCAAAAAATGGTACAAAATATCGTAATCAACGCATATTTAGGTTTTTAACCTATTTTTGGCTAAAATATGTGAGTAACCCATAAAAAATTGAGGTTTTGTAAAAATTTTAATTCACTTTTTTTTTACATTATTCATTATAATGCATGTTCAGAATCGAGGTGGTTGTAAAAAAACAGTACAAAAATGTCAAAATCATTACATTTTTAGATATTTCTATTTTTAACTAAAATACGTTATAACCTATGAAAAATGGAAATTTTCACTTTTTTGACATTATTCACTAGAACTCAAGTTCATAATTGAGGTGGTGCAAAAAATGGTACTAAAAAGTAAAAATTAACACATTTTTTGTTAAAATATGTGTGCTGTAGCCCATGAAAAATGAAAAATTGGTAAAAAATTTCCAAATTTCACTTTTTTGACACTGTTCACGATGGTGCTTGTTCACAATTGATGTGGGTGAAAAAATAATTGAAAAAAGCCAAAATCAACACTTTTTTTATTTTACCATTTTTTTGCCAAAATACGTGTGTTATAACCCGCGAAAAATGGAGTTTTTGTAAAACTTTTAGGGTTTTTTGGATAGGACTTTTTAACCAATTCTCATCTTATTCCAAAACAGCATGTTTGTTTATATTCAATTCTCGAAACAAAAATTTTCAACTTCTCTAACAATAAAATTAGGGCATTTTAGTCTTTTTTAACATCTTTTAAATTTTTTATTTGTTTGTGTTGGCTGGTAACAGTCAAAGGTTGACTGCTGCTGGTTAACCATCGGTTATCGCTGCAACTAAAAGTCGTCTGGATTTTGGCCATTTGACCAGAATTCGGCTGACCGACAGCGGTTCCGACAATTAACCAGTAACAATTAATCTTTAACTACCACCGTCAATCCAAACAATTTAATATAAATTTTTTTATTTTAAAAATTATTTAATAAATTATTTCTTCTATACAAAAACCTACAAAAACAAACTTATCAATCAAATATTGAATTCTCAAAATCAAAATACTCTTTTTGTAAAACTCAACTCGATATCTCATTTTTTTTCAATTCTCAAAACAAAACACATATCTAAACAAAATCTAGTTTAAGTTTTTTTGACAATATTCACTAAAATGTATGTTCGCAGTCGAGGTGAATGTAAAAAAATCACAAAAGTTAAAATCAATGCATTTTTAAATTTTGCCATTTTTGGCTAAAATACGTGTGCAATCAGCCATGAAAAATAAAAATTTGGTTCAAAATTTAAATTTCACTTTTTTTCACCATTTATTAGAATGCATGTTCACAATTGAGGTGTGTGTAAAAAATAGTAGGGAAAAAGTGATAAGTCGGGTTTGTACCGACTTATTTGCTATGCTTACTTGAGTTTTTGCATGAAATCCTTACAAAATGATGCTTCATGAATGACTTGTGTGCAAGAATGTTCATAATCTGGAGAATGTGATAAGTGACTAAGTGTTGTAAAAATGTTATACAAATGGATATGTATGTTGCATGAATTGGAACCAAGCACACACTTAGTCAAAGTTGCCTCACAAAGTCCCAAAGTACACACACCGCACAAAACTCACACAACACACACACACACACAACACGCGCACCCGCCCACAACACACACACTACACACAGTGCGCCCGCACCACACACATTGCACACGGCGGGGGCGTTGGACGCACATGCCTCGCGCACACTTGTGCGCGCTCGCACGTACGCACAGACTCACTCACTCACTTGCACACTCATGCATTTTCACCCGCATACATTTGCACTATTCTCATGCATACACTGGCGCACTTCCACTACTTTCATGCATATCATTTCCCACTTTAGCTTAACATTTTAGCGTACATAGCAACATAACCTACTCTAGCACGAGGCACAATGTTTGGCACCCACAAATGCATGAGCACAAACACAGCTATTCTAAGGTCACCAAGTGTTTGATGTTATTCATACTTAACGCTTAAGCTACACATAAGAGACATGACCTCACTATTTCTCATGATTGGCATTTATAGGACACGTGAAAAAATCACATGCCAGAAGGAAGCTCAATTACCATGATCATGCCACCTCAAGGGAAGGAAGGTATAAATACGAAGTTAGAACCGATGGAGAGGGGATCAGTAGCATTGAGAGGAACAGAGAATTGGAATCAGAAGGATTAAAAGAGAGAGAATTCTAGGGTCAAACCTTACAGAGAGAAAGGAGCACCAGATCTATCATATCTTTCATATACTCTTTGTAATTGCTAGAAACCCAGATTATCCTCTTATGTCTGATTTGGGAAATTCAAGCGAATTCTCTGAGCCGATAATGAACATGATCGGCTAAATTTTGAGTATTTCCTTGAGGGTTAGATTTGTATGGATCTTTACTTATTTGAGACAACTGAATTGAATCGATATGTGATTATTATGTGTTCTGTTCATTTCGTGCTTTATTTCAATGGTTTGCAAGGCTTGTCTAAATCTAGAACTGATCTGCGGTACCCCCTGAGATCATTGTGGATCCACTAAAGGCAATTGAATTAAACTTGAAACGTATCTAAGAACATTCTTGCATGGGTCTTAAGTTCTGTTTACTTAGTGATATCACTTGTGACAATTGAGATCAAATTCGTAGGAAAGACTTAAGATTACTCTGGTATAACAATTTGAACACTTGAATTGGTTAGCTATACTACCAATGGAGATGATTGAGAATTGGACTAGAATTGTTGTACGGAGTAGGGATCTGGGTTCTTAATCTGTGCCGATGACTTGCCCTGCCAAGGGAAGTTTGAGGAGTAAGTGGAAGGAGATTGAGAGAACCACCAGGTTAATTGGTTTCATGACACTAGCAGTAGTCCCCTCATGCATGTTCACAAGTCAATGATAATAGAGATAGATCCATACTAGTCGACCTCTCTCAAGGCAATACCACTCTCTTACATTGTTGAACTTTGTACGTTCGTTGCTGTTGAATTGTGTCCATTGCATTCTATCATGTGATCAACACCGTGACATAACTCTCTTCCTGTGGATACAATCCCATTCATAACGACAACATTTTTTGTGTGCTGGGTAAAATTGGCGAGCTCACGACGGCTTCCATGCCAAAAAGCAAAAATTAACACGTTTTTTACTTTGTCATTTTTACTAAAATACATGTGTTATAACCTATAAAAAATAGATGTTTGGTAAAAATTTTAATTTTTACTATTTTTGACAATATTGACTGGAATGCATGTTCACAATCGGAGTGGGTAAAAAAATAGTACAAAAAAGTCAAAATAGTTATATTTTTAGATTTTGTCATTTTCTAACTCAAATACGTGTGTTATAAGCCATTAAAAATTGAGATTTGGTGAAAATTTTAATTTTAATTTTTTTTACATTATTCACCAGAATGCATGTTCACAATCCGAAGGGGTGCAAAAAAAGTACAAAAAAGTCAAAATCAATATTTTTTTGCTAAAATACATGTTTTATAGCTCATGAAAAATGAAAATTTAGTAAAAAAAAAATTAATTTGACTTTTTTATACCTTTTACAAGGACTTATATTTATAATTGAGATGGGTGAGTTGAAAAAGCTAGAATTAACATATTTTTTTTAGTTGTTATTTTTTTTTATAAAAATGTGAATGTTATAATAAAATGAAAAATGCTGATTTTGTGAAAAAATTTTAGCGTCAAAGTTCAGGGTCTGTTTGGATGGTGAAAAATTTGTGATTTATTTCACAATTGCAAAATGAGGTGTTTGTTTTGTTTAACTTTTTCATCAAAAGTTTTAAAACACAAAATAATGCTACAGTAATTATTTTTGCTACAGTAATTTTTATAAATAAAATATTGAATTTGAATTTTAAATTTTAATAATAAACAATTCTTCCTAACACTTCCCACCAAAATAAACTAATAAAATAATAATTCAAATTTAAATTTTAAACTTTTGTTAATAAAAAAATATTCAATACAAATCCCAACAAAATAAAATCATTCATTCCAAACACTCTCAAAATATTCTTTTCTTATAACAAATCCCAAGAAAAAAACTTTTCATGATATAATCTAAAAATAACTCATTCAAACGGAGCCTCACATTCCACATTATGCACCACTGTCTCTCCGACTCCGAGTATTATCCATATCCATGGTATTGCCAACATAATGGCACCATCAATCAGCCACGTGGCCTCAATGAAATGGTTCTTCTGCCTCTTCATTCTTACCAACCTAAATGATTTTTATTATTATTTGGTTTATGAACAAGGAAACATATATATTACTTCTCTCATTTACAGTTATTGTTGACAGGTGATAACGAAACAAAATAGCTAACTTGGTATTTCTACATTGGTCACCACCTTAAACTTTAAAGTGTTTAGCTTGGGATAGGTGATGAGATTTGATTTCATGATACACTTGTAAAAAAAATTAAAAGTGTTATCATGCACTCTTTTGATATGTGATAAGGGTTTTCTCTCTTTAATTTTCATTGATCCAGTCGGTTATTAGTAGTCAGTTATCTTATTTATCTACAATCACTAATATGAAATGAACTAACTTGGCTTGTTCAAGTTGACCACCAACATAGAGTTATGTCAAAAAAAAAAAAAAACTAATGTAACTTCAGTTAGATCAACCCATAAATAAATGATAGAATATGAGTAGATTAGAATATATATCTAATGATGACAAAAATCATACGCATAACTTTACCATAGTTTTGAAACTCTCCAATTACAAGACTCATGGAGTTTGATATGTGTTTTTTATGACAAAATTCATTCGTTTCAACTACTTTTGGGGATTTAAGTTTTTATAATTATTTTTAATTTCTTTTTTTAATTCTAATTAAAAATGTTAGTACTATACAAACACATGTAAACCACCATTTTCACTAGAACGACATTATAAAAATAGAAACGACATTAGAAAAATAGAAATACAAAGAGACCCACAGCTACCACTTGCCTTTCTCTTTTCCATTTCTTTGCTTCAGCCGGAAAATCAGGACAAGATATAATATATAGAATAGCCGCATTATATCTAATAACGCTCTCTGGAATATTCTTGACGGCGCCTAAAGATTTGGCCATTTGGCAGGTTAAAGTTCTTTGTGAGGTATAAGTTAGAAGATACTACTATTGAAAGAAATTTTTTTTTTCTAACCGCGTCATGAGCTTAATTAAGCAACTTTGGTGCTATGCATGTATAATATATTATTGGACAATTTGCTGTAGCACATCAAATAGTACAAGGGTAATTTGCACATAATGAACACTATAAATACCAACATTGAATGCATCAATCACTCACAGTAATACACAAAGAGAAGAACGGAGAAAACTCCCAAAAAAATTATAAAAAAAAATGGGTTTGATGAGAGATTTTGTGGTGACCATAAAGAAGACTGAAGTAGTGGCTCCAGAGATGCCTAAGCAAGTGCATTGGCTGCCACAATCCAATCTGGACTTGCTCTTACCTCCTGTGAATGCTAGCTCATTCTTTTGTTACAAGAAGCCTTTAGATGATAAGTTTACATTTGAAGTTATGGTTGGAATTCTTAAGAAATCATTGGCTCAAACTTTGGTGCCTTTCTATGCACTCGCTGGAGAAATGGTGCAAAACACAGTTGGAGAACCTGAGATTTCTTGTAACAACCGTGGGGTGGACTTCACTGAAGCCCTTGCTGATGTAGACCTTATAGACCTCAACTTTTACAATCCTAATGAAATGGTCGTAAGCTCATCCCTACAAATAAACATGGCTTGCTTGTTGTCCAGGTGAGTATGATATGATACAAAACTTTAATACTTTTTCGGGAAATCGAAAAAGTATTTAAGGGTTGATTTTGAAATTGTCTCTCAACTTTAAAACGTTTCATTTTAGTCCATCAACTTGCATTTTGAGCTTTAAGTCATCATTGGTCTATTTTTCGTCCATGTGTAGACAGATTACGTCTTTCATACCTGTGTCACATGACAAACCGAAGGATAAGATGAATCAATTTTGTTTATCATTTATTTATTTCATGATATGTTTTATTTATTTCATTGTTATTGTTCCTTAACTTCATTTTTTTTATCACGTGCCATGCACGTGAAAGACGTAATCTGTTTATATATGGACGAAAAACAAACCAATGACGATTTAAAATTCAAAATATAAGATGAGCTACTAAAATGAAACTGATGGACAAATTCGAAACTAACCCCTAAGTTAAGGAATGATTGACGTAATTTACCCTACTTTTTCTTTGTTAGTTTTCATAATGACAAAGAACAAGATAATCTAATGGAAAGTCTACCTAATTAACAGGTTACTGAACTGAAATGTGGCGGAGTGGTGGTGGCAGCCGCATCTGACCATAGACAAACTGATGCATACTCAGCCCATATGTTTTTTCAATCATGGGCGGAGGTTGCTCAAGCCAAACCTCTTTCTCACACACCATCATTCAGACGATCTTTGCTCTTCCCTCGACACCCTCCGCGATTTGATTATTCAGTTGAGGATATGTACTTGCCCATCTCACAGCTACCACCTCCCACAGTTGGTGGTGATGAAGATCATGAAGAGGGTGCCATTAGCCGCGTATTCTATGTTAAGGCTGAAACAATCAGTGAACTTCAATCTCTGGCCAACATTAATGCTTCTTCGAACGTCAATGACGTGAAACAGAAAAGGACTAAGCTTGAATCTTTCTGTGCCTTCTTGTGGAAAATACTTGCCTTGAGTGTTGATGATGATGATGATATCGCTAACAAGATATGCAGGCTTGGTGTGGTGGTTGAAGGGAGGTCTAGACTTGGAATTGGAGATGAAGAGAAAGCTAAGGCGATGGAAGTATATTACGGGAATGTACTATCCATACCATACGGTGAAAAGAAATGTGAAGAGCTGAAGGATAAGCCATTAAGTTTGGTGGCAAATGATGTTAATCAATTTATACATGGTGCGACAGCGAAGGAGCATTTTCTTGGGCTGATTGATTGGGTTGAGAGTCGTCGTCCTGAGCCAGCAATGCTTAAAATATATGCAACAAGAGTAAGAGATGAAGGACCTGCAGTGGTGGTGTCATCAGGACTGCGATTTCCCGTGGCGATGATGGATTTTGGATGGGGTGCATCAGCATTTTCATCGCGTTATTTTTCATGGGGAGGACAAACTGGTTATGTCATGCCAATGCCTAGCCCATTTGGAAATGGAGATTGGATTGTTTACATGCATTTGCTTAAACAACAATTGGATTTTATTGAAACTAATGCTGCCCATGTTTTCAAGCCTTTGACTTCTACATATCTTAATTTGATCTAAATTGTTTGTTGGCCTCCATTGATTTTGTTAAGCTTTTTTTTTCTTTTTTTCTTCCCCTTCCCTAAAAGGACTGTTCCAATAAACAGAAAGTTTTTACATTGTATACCTCGTTAAAGTTAATGATTGATGCACTTGAAGAATTTTAATGTATGTCATTTTTTTTAAAAATCTTATTGGGGACTATTTTTCGAAAGCAGATGTATAATCCCATAAAAGTCATAATAAATGTATTTTAATTCAAGCAGCTAGCTTTTCTCAAAAGATCAAGTACTGATGATGGTAGGATGTGAATATTTTCACCATCACTTTAATTGTAATGTGCATTAGACTAATTTTAATTTGGAATCATGTTCAATATTTTCTCCAATGTTAGCTATATTAACTACCATCATTACTATTATTCTAGTAAATTGTTTACCAATGCATATTGCATTAATTTCAACCTATCTTTAAAAAAAAAATTTAAGTTCAAATATTTGTTTTTATTATACATGTTTTAAGTGTAAAATTTAAACAAGGGTTTGTAAGATGATGAACACCCTACTACCCTATTAATTTACCTTATTTTTAAATATAATTTTTCTTAAAATTTCAAAAATTTTGGACTTAATAGAAAATTTCAAAAGTAACCCATGAATTTTTGTCATTTTTTATATGATTGCAATTCCAATTACTTTTTTCACATTAATAGCAAAATGCTTTTTTAATTCTTACTCTCTCTATTCTTTTATAAGTGTCGTTTTAGTCAGTTTTTTGTTTTTAAATAAGTGTCACTTTACAATTTCAATACAAAAAATGTGAAAGGTTCTAATTTTATTCTTCATCCAATTCATTTAACATAATATGATATTAAATGCACTTGTTCATTTTTCAAGAAAGAATTAGGGATACATAAAATAATTTATTTATTTTATTAATTAGAGAAATTAAAGTTTTACTTTCTATACACAAGCTCCAATGATCATCATTATTTAGAGGTTTTTTTAGTCATTTTAGGGATTCCTAAATAAGTGTACAAATTCTTTAAACGACACTTAATAATTAATACTCCCTCTTATTCTAAATAAGTGTCGTTTAAAGGATTTGCACACTAGAACCTCTATATAATGATGATTGGAGTTCGTGCAAAGAGAGTAAAATTTTTCACTTTGATATTATTCAATATAGTAATAATGGTATGTCTTTTGATTTCTTTGGAATAATAATAAGGGCGAGGTCCATTTTACCCCCCTGTGGTTAGGCATAATCACCCTATCGCTACCTCGTGGTTTCAAAATACCCACATAACCCCCTCGTATTTCGAACTAATGTGGAAAATTAACAGAATCTGTTAAAACGGACGGAAATGAGTAACTTTACTATAATACCCTTATTTAATTAATAAGTCAAACAAAGATTTATCTTATCTTCTCGGTGAAACGATGAATTTCCATGAAAAGATCTCGGTGAAATGATAAGCTTTCCCTCGAATCCGAGCGGCCAATGGCTGGGCTTTACCAATCAAAGCAAATGAATTTCCATTTTCAAACAAGCAGAATCTAGAGATTGAGAGCTTCAAAACGAATTTTCAAAAATTCGTTTGGGAGCTTCAAAACAATTCCAGAAAGTGCTCGAATCCATACAACTTACAAATCCATACAACTTACAACTTACAGGAAAAGAGAATCCACAATCAACATTTAAGGATATAGAAATTAGAGTCCACATTCAGAATAAGCAAAAGCACAAAAACCAAAAACCAATTACAGGATGCAGAGGTTTGATTCCATTGTTCGAAATCAGATTTCATCCAGCACCAAGGTAATTTTTTAATCGTAACAGCTCCAAGTGAACCACTTTAATTCCTAACTAAAGTAAATGAACTGAGAGCCCACATTCAACAGAAATTGAGAGTGCAGAGTTAAGAGATTGCATTCAGCATTTACTACAGTGCACGTATAGCAACATCAGAAAATGGATTCTAATGTAAAGCTATAGTGCACGTACAGCTCAGCAGCTGTTCATCAAATGGATTCAACAGCTCCTTGAGAGCCACTGTAGATTACTTACCCCGTGTAGTAGGCCGAATGAAGAAGTGAGTATTCCGGGATTCTCGAGCATTACCTGGAGAAAGTGGGATAGCAGATCAATACTCAGGACCGGAGCTCTCTTGGCCGCCGTCACCTCTGCCGCCGTCGCAATCAGACCTGGAGCGCCGTCGTCGGGTTCACCAAGATGGGTTTCGATCTAAAGAGCTCTGAACCCCTTAGCTTCAGAAGTGAGGAACCCGTTAGCTAGGACGCCGATGTCCGTTTGGTGAGGACGCCGATGTTCGTCACCTCTGCCGTCTAAGAGCTGGAACTGAGGCCGCCGTCATCGGGTTCACCAAGATGGGTTTCGATCTAAAGAGATCTGAACCACTTAGCTTCAGACATGAGGAACCCGTTTGCTAGAACGCCAATGTCCGTCGCTAATCGGAGCTGGAGTAAGGCCGCCGCCGTCAATTTCACCAAGATGGTTTCGATCTAAAGAGATCTGAACTTCACTTAGCTTGCTGATATGATTTCTTTTTCGTGTAGGAGCAAAAGTGAGGAGCCCATTTGCTGATGTCCAATTATCAAAATCTGCTCTTGGCTTCAAACAACATTACTGAATAGTCTATAAAGCGAGTTGCGATGGAGAAGAAGAAGAAGACCATAAAGCTGGACTACCTACGGGAAATTATGACAGACGGGGAAGACGAAGAGAAAGAGAAAGGGGAAAAAGGGTACTTTCGGAATACAACAATAACTTGGAGCACTTTTTATTTTTCCACGCGCATATTCTTACGCGTGTAGTACACATCCGTCAGTTTAGACGGATTCTGTTAATTTTCCACATTAGTTCGAAATACGAGGGGGTTATGTGGGTATTTTGAAACCACGAGGTAGCGATAGGGTGATTATGCCTAACCACAGGGGGATAAAATGGACTTCGCCCTAATAATAATTTAAAAAGGCAGACTTTTTAATGAGTTTCAAAAACATATTGATAGGCGTAAAAGAGAAAAGGTTTAAATAAAGGCAAAAAAGTAAAGATGAACTAAAACACATTTAATTTGCAATATGAATAAAAATCTAAAATACTTTTAATTCTTTGACCAAACTCATTTGCCATGCATGTTTCCGCTTATCATTAATTTATCTTTTTCGATGGCCTTTGCCTTTGAGTGACTAGAACTTGGAACACTTCAAGTTAGGGAATATGTATTTGACATGAATATATTAATGATGAAGAGTGCTAAATTGTTAACTTAATCTCACCTACTCATCTTAATTGATATTTTCTCTTGCAATACATACCAACAAAAATGCTTATTTTATTGATCCATAGAAGTTAAGAACCAGGTGTGTAGTTATATTTAGCAATATATATTTGCACATACAACTTTAAGTTTCTTAAGAGTATTGTTCTTTTCTTTTTTTTTGGAAAAATTTATGTTAAAGACGCGCACCAAACACTTATTATTAAAGAGGATATAATTTAAGAAATTTATTGTTAAGAGTATAAAAATAATTTAAGTTTATATAATTACTAAAAACCTTTATTAACCCTTGACAAATTCTTACAACAAACAACGTACTATTTGGACTTAATTATATTGGTAGCATCTTCTTGTTGAATTGTGTATTGTGTACTGTGACATTTGTATGGAAAGTAAAGACATTTTAATAACGAAAAAGATTGTTGTATACGAGTGTTAGTTTTAAGATACAAGTTACTATCAAGATTAATTTGTTATGTATGTCTTGTAGTTTTGTCCTACAAGTTGGGATTTTTCTTGAAGCTATAAATTAATAGAGAGAGAACTTGGGTTTGAAATTTAGAACAATTAATATTACTCAAGTCATCTAAAATTGATTATATATTGGGCGGTTTTTGTCTAATTTAGACGATTTTGAGTTTTAATATTCCATTTGTCCTTTAGGATTGTGGATATGTAATTGAAGCTATGTTTAGATATGTATTTTAGTTTTAGAATTAGGAAAAACAACGTCTGAAGTTGTATTTTACAAAAAGAATATTTTAATTTTGAGAATTGATATTTGGATTGATAAATTTTGTTTCTATTGATTTTTGTGTAGAAAAATTATTTTATTAAATAAAGTTTAAAATAAATTTTTTTTTATTAAATTATTTGGGTTGACAGTGGCGGTAAAAATTGACTGCTGTTAGTCAACCGTCATTGACCGCCACAATCACCACTAGTCGGACGAATTCCGGCCAAATGCAAGAATTTGTCTGATTGGTGACGGTTGCTGATGGCGGTCAACGACAATAGTCAATCTTTGACCGCCATTGATTAACTCAAACAAATTAAAAAATTAAAAAAATGTTGAAAATACTAAAATGCCCTTATTTTGTGGTTAGAGAAGTTGAAAATTTTTATTTTTAGAATTGAGTATAACAAACATGTAGTGAAAAATTCTAAAAAAATGGCTAAAAAGCCTATTCAAACGGACCCTAAAATTTTCACAAAACTTCTATTTTTCACGGGTTATAAACATATATTTTGGTAAAAAATGGCAAAATTAAAAAACGTATTAATTTTGACTTTTTTCTTGTTGTTTTTCACCCACCTAATTGTGAATATGCATCCTTGTGAATAGTATAAAAAAGTAAAATTTAGATTTTTTTTTACTAAATTTCTATTTTCCATAGTTTATAACACACGTATTTTAGTTAAAAATTGCAAAGTTTAAAAACGCCTTGATTTTGACTTTTTTTGAACTATTTTTTGCACCTATCCCAATTGTGAACACGCATTCTAGTGAATATTGTAAAAAAAAAAGTAAAAATTAAAATTTTCACCAAACTCCATTTTTCATGGGTCATAACACACTTAATTTGGTAAGAAATGGTAAAATAAAAAAATGTGCTGATTTTGGCTTTTCCTCTACAATTTTTTTACACATATTTCAATTGTGAACATGTATTTGTGCAAAAAAAGAGTAAAATTTAGATTTTTCAAAAAAAATTATTTTTCATAGGTTATAACATAGTTATTTCAGTAAAAAATAGCAAAATCCAAAAATACGTTGATTTTGACTTTTTTGTGATATGTTTTACACCCATCTCAATTGTTAACATACATTCCATTGAATGTTGTGAAAAACAATTTCTAATGTCTTCTTAATTTCTCACATTTATTCTGATACTAAATCCTAATCCAAGTCAACCGTTATAAGTTGTGTTTCTCTCTCTCTAACTTGCAATCCCCTTAACCCAATCAGGTTACTCCATAAAACAGTATAGTTTAAAATAGAATAGAAAATTGTATCCATAATGAAAAAACAGTCTTCTTGATTTTGCCACTTAACCCTTGAATTTTAGTATATGCTAATTTATACTTGAATTCCAAATTAATAATCGCAATTAAGTCCTTATAAAATTTTCAATTTAACCCCTAAATTTATTATTATCTAAGGTACTTAATCTTGAAATTTTAATTCTCACACCGACGATAATGCAAAACATGATATCCAAATTACAAAAATTTCTATAAAACCGATATATATATATATAAGATGTAGTTCATGAAACAGATAATTAATTGTGCATTAATTTCGTGATTAACTCGCTCTTAAATATATTAACTTGCTTGATAAGAAACTAGTTGTATTCAAATTTAAGTTTAGAATGACATGCATAAAACTAATACTAATTAGATAGTTAGCACGATGGAAACAGGAGGGGGAGGGGGGAGGGGCAGCCGCCATTTCCGCCCCTCCTCTACCACAGCTCGGTGACGCTCAACAGATGCAAATCCTTCTAGCAATAAAGACGATGACGAAATGATATTATCTATGTTGATTTCTATGAGATGCAATCTCGCCGAGAAAACGAAGTAGAAGCGAAGTTTCTTTTATTTTCCCGTTGTCTCATTTGAAGAGGATGATGACATCATGCAAAGTCATCATCAATTTAATATTATAAAATAATATATATATATATATACATATATATATATAAAAAGAAAACATAAAGAAAAACATAAAGATGTTTGTAAGCGTATGTTTGAACGCATCTTTTGGATAAAAGAGGAATTGGTTTCATTATTTCTGTTTTAATCCCACAAGTTTGCTTCTTATTCAATCTGTTGGTCATGAAATTTCAAAAATTATATTTTGACCCATAAAAAAGTTTCAAATTGTTTAATTAAATGATTTCTAATATAATTAGAAATAATATACATATAGATTCATCATAGAAAAATATATATCATTTAATGTGATTGTTTGAATAACAAAAAAGCTCTTTAAGTAAAATGACATCATTTTATTTTAAGAGTAAATTTAAAAAAAAATTAAACATGAATTTTTTAACTCTTATTACTAAAATTTAATTCCTATACTATAAATTTCAATTTCTCTCTCTCATTTCCACCCTAAGATTTGCGCCCTACTCCTCTCCGCGACCTCACTTCCCTCGACTCGTTCCTTCACTGCTATTTAGATGAATTAGTCTAGTTCAGTAGAGGTTATTCCACCGTCCCTACCGTCGTCTCTTATTGTAAAGTTTTTATTTAATTTTTTTTTAATATCGTTTAAATTTTTGGTATATTTTCTAATATTATCAACTTGATAATTTAGTAATTATATATATTTGTTTTATAAGAAAAAAAAATCTTGTTCAGTTAAGCCCCTCAAAAAAAAAATATTCTACTTCCGCTAAGATAGTTAGCATGTTAAAATTTTTTAGGTCTTTAAAAACCTTTCATTAGAACTCTTTAAAACTCTTCATCTCTACATTGATAAAAAAACATAGAGACAAACCTAGAAAGTATAATTTTTTAGAAGTTACCATTCTAATAGGATTAAAAAATCTATTTAATTATATTTAATTCTTAATTAGATTAGGTACACACCTCTACATTAGGAAACCAATAAACTTTCCAAACACCTCTATATTCACTACTACAAAATGGCGGATTTAAACCGCCATTTTTAGAGCGGTTAAACATAATCCGGTGTAATTTATAAAAATGCGGTGACATTATCGTAATATTAAACAAGAATTTAGTAACAGGAGAACTATTTACACCGGTTTTATTATAACCGGTGTAATATATAAACTTATTACACCGGTTTAAACAATAACCGGTGTAAATAGTTTATATATTACACCGGTTTTCTTATAACCGGTGTAAATAGTTTATATATTACACCGGTTATAAGAAAACCGGTGTAAATAGTTTATATATTACACCGGTTATAAAACAACCGGTTTAAATAGTTTATATATTACACCGGCTATAAAACAACCGATGTAAATAGTTTGACGAGTCCTTTTATTCGCTCATTTTCTACTGTAATATAGCGTTAACTTATCTCCTACCATCCTCTCCACCACCACCTTCTCCACTAGCCTCTCAGCTGAAAAGGGAGTTAGAGTCGAGTGCTACAAGATCCTAATCTTCAAGATCGAGTTCGACTGGAAGCTCCAAGGCAGCTATTCAAGTTGACCTTGACAATCCAACTCAGCTGAAGAGGGAGCCAGAGTCGAGCGCTTCAAGATCTAAATCCCCAAGGTCGACTTCAAAAACGACAGCTCCAAGTCGCCGGATCCATGGCAGCTGCTGCGATAAGGCGATTTTTGACCCTCGATTTCAAGCTGGCCTTGACAATCCACCTTACAACCAACTTCAGCTGCAACCAAACCAAACTGGGACCAGTGGAAGATTCGGACCTAGATCAGATCTAGATCGGATCTTCACAACCCGGCTACTGTTCATCATCTAAAGCTGATTTCTACATTCCTAGCAAAGGCCCCAAACACTGTTTTTGTGAATGGGAATGCAGCCTGGTATGTGGACGGTATTTTCCCAACTACTTTGAAGTGGATTTGTCACCACTTGAACTTGAACGATTTACAGGCTTGGATTAATGATTGTGAAGCTGAACGTTTCCAGAACAGAGGCCGGAATTATACGTATGGCAGCTTATGCCTTGTTTCAGAAAAGGAAGGCCACGGATTACTGAATTTTAGCTGAAGATTAGCAGCTCCTTCAGTTATATTTCGTCTAATTTATTACTGTCGATTTTGTGAAAATTTGCATCGTTGAATTTTCGTGTGAATGGCTTTTATGGCTTTTATGCTTTTGATTTGCCTTCTGTCTGTCAATGGAGGTTGTTGTGGTCTGTGTTCAGCTCACACACCGTGACTTGCTTTTGCTTCTATGTTTTGATTCTCAATATGCCCTGTTCAGCTCACACACCCTGTTGCATTTTTTTGGGATGTTTTTGTTTTTTACACAGGTTATACGTATAAACACAGTGTAACAAAGACTTTATAAACCGGTGTAAAAAATATGTACCTTTTACCCCGCCTGTATATATACCGGTTCATTTTTATAATAACCGGTGTAAATAATACGATTTAACCGGTGTAAAATCCCCGTTTTGTACTAGTGATTAGGAAACCAATAAACTTTCCAAAATCCAATTTGAAAACAAGACAAATCCTAACCTATTTTTATTTGGATTAGGAAAGATAACAATTGGTAAGCACGGATTTCCAATCCTAATTGGTTTATGATCCATTTTCTATAAATAGAGATATAGAGTTATTTGTTTCTTCATACAAGTAAAATAAACATCCGTTCAAGAAGTAATATAAAAACAAACTTCTGCAACATCCTTATTAGATCTTAATAAATTTTTTCGTTCTTTCTGGAAATTAATTGACAATGGATTCAAGCTCCGAACATCAGCAAGAAAGCCCTCGTCTATGCGCCAGAGGTTGCGGTTTCTTTGGAAATCCAGCAACCCAGAATTTATGTTCAAAGTGCTATAAAGATTATTTGAAAGAAGAAGAGATGATAGCCAAATCTGCAGTTTCAGAATTAACAACAAGAACTCATCATGTTGAAACAACAACAAAACCCTTTATTCATGTTTCTTCGAGAAATCCGTTCCCATGTTTCAACAACGATGGTGGATTAACTCAAGAAGTTA
Organism: Ophiorrhiza pumila; assembly: GCA_016586305.1. Classification (NCBI taxonomy): domain Eukaryota; kingdom Viridiplantae; phylum Streptophyta; class Magnoliopsida; order Gentianales; family Rubiaceae; genus Ophiorrhiza; species Ophiorrhiza pumila. Next base: position 31,660,107 of record BLIW01000008.1, on the reverse strand, counting down.
AGGAGACGATACCCAGTTTTAGTACAGCAACGACGACGATGAAAAAGAATCGATGCCGTAGCTGCAAGAAGAAGGTTGGATTATTGGGGTTTAGTTGTCGTTGTGGAGGAATGTTTTGCAGCATTCATCGGCACCCAGAACAGCATGCATGTGAGGTCGATTTCAAGACTCAAGGTCGCATTGCTATAGCCAAACAAAACCCTGAATGTAAAGCCGATAAGTTGGATTATAGGCTATGAAAAAAAAAAATCTTCATAGATATATATAGTTGAAATTTTTAGACTTACGTTTTAATGAATTAATTGTTGTAATTAACAATTTTTTTGGTTGAATTTATATGATTTGATTTGTCATTATTTCTTTCATGAAAAAAAAATTAATTTTCACCGGAAGCATATATTACAACAACAATAATTATGCCTTTTTAGATTGTATTATATTTCATCATCATAAACAAGTTATATGAATTATATTTCGCCATCATAAACAATTACTACCGTTTTTCATTATATAATCGATTATATGGATACAGTTACGCTTTTTGCAATATACAATAAGTTATATAGATCATATTTCTTCTATTTCACCATCCTATACTATCGTATTTGGTCTAGACACACCATAATTAAGCATGAGAAGAAACTATAACTTAATTGATTGATTAAAGCTTATAATCTTTAGGCAGCTGATATTTACTTGGTTGATTAAATGTAGAATTAAACTAAGTTTCCTAAAACTAGTTTAGTTAAATTCCTATTTGGTTTGTTTCCTAATTCCTTATTGACATGAATTAGGATAGTTAAGTTTCTATTTGGTTTGTTTCCTAATTCTTTGTTGACATGAATTAGGAAGTCTTTGTCTTATAAATAGAAGTGTAGGGTTATTTGGTTTTGTACAACAGCCAAAACAAAAAAAGTTGATGTCTTTGTGAGTTTTGTGAAAAGCCAATACGGCTTGGTTCAAGAAATAAAAGAGTTGCTGCCTCTAAATCATCTTCATTATTTTTGTGATTCTATTTTGTTTAAATTCGATCCTTCAAATTGGTATCAGAGCAAGGTTATAATTGATTAACCATGATAGAAAATATAATTTGTATTGTTCCCAAACTTACGGAAAAACAAAATTATAATCTTTGGAGAGGAGTTGGAAGTGAAAAACCTCAAAGAGGGTTGTGAGAAAAAGTCATACGGCGGCTTTGGGAATTCCGTGGACTAACGGATGTTATTGTTGTGTGACGGTTGTGTCATACGTGAGATTTTGAGATTGTTGTAATCCTCTCCTCCCAAATATATTTTTGGTTAATTAGATTAGTTTCGAACCTACAAATTGGTATCAGAGCAATTGCATACCTTTATTTGGATTCTGGCTGTAGTAATCACATGACTGGAGAAAAAGAGTTATTTTCTAATTTGGATGAATCATTTAAAAGCACAGTTAAATTTGGAAACAACACAGTTGTACCTATTCTTGGAAAAGGGAGTATACCCATTACTTTGAAAAATGGGTCGACAAGCTTTATTGGTGATGTGTTTTATGTACCCAAACTTTATCATAATCTGTTGAGTCTTGGACAGTTATTTGAAAAGGGGTATGATTTGAATTTTAAACATGGAACTTGTACGATCAGTGATGCACGATTGGGATTAATTGCAAAAGTGAATATGAATCATAGTAGACTGTTCCCTATATCTCTGAATTATGGTGATTCATCTTGTTTTAGTTCCACTATTTCTAATGATGCATGGTTGTGGCATATGAGATTTGGTCACTTCAATTTTGGTGGTTTAAATTCTCTATCCAAGAAGAGTATGGTTTTGGGGCTACCTTCACTTGATTTTTCTCCTAGACAGTGTGAATCTTGTATTAAGGGAAAGAAGCACAGACATTCTTTTCAAACAGGCAATTCTTGGAGGGCTAGTCATCTATTGGAGCTTGTTCATTCAGATTTGTGCTCAATGGAGGTACCTTCTAATGGTGGTAATAAGTATTTTATCACTTTTATTGATGATTTTAGCAGAAAATGTTGGGTTTATTTTTTAAAAAATAAATTTGAAGCTTGTGATACTTTCAAAAGATTCAAGGTGTATGTAGAAAAACAAACTGGATTCTACATAAAGGCTTTGAGAACTGACAGAGGCACTGAATATATTGTGTGTGATGAATTCTTGATGAATCATGGTATTAAACATCAGATGACAAACAGGTATACTCCTCAACAAAATGGTGTGGCAGAAAGAAAAAATAGAACAGTGATGGATTTGGTGAGATCCATGATGGTGGCAAAAAATATGCCAAAGGAATTTTGGGCAGAAGCTGTGTCTTGCGCTGTTTATATTTTAAACAGATGTGGTATGAGGTGTAATCATGGGATGACTCCATACGAGATTTGGTCTGGTAAGAAACCAAATATTAGTCATTTAAGAGTATTTGGTTGTCTTGCATATTCTCATGTTCCTGATGCTTTGAGAAAGAAATTGGATGATAAGACAGAGAAGTGCATCTTTGTTGGCTATAGTCTACAAACAAAAGGCTATAGATTGTTTAATCCAGATACAGGAAAGATAATTGTGAGCAGAGATGTTACTTTTGATGAACAAGGAGCATGGAATTGGTCTTCTAAAGAACCAACAAAATCAGTTGTTCAACCAATAGTACCTTTATTAATTGAGGAGGAAGAAAATAGACAGCAGACAGTGCAAATTGAACAACCACCCTATAATCCTTCATCTTCAAGTGTGAAAATAACTCCAGCACAGTCTAGTCGACCACAACGGCAACGACAATTACCAGCTCGATTGCAGAATTATGTTTTGGATGATAATACTAATGATGATTTATCTGATGAAGATGTTGTGAATTTTGCTTTATTTGCAGATTGTGACCCAGTTGACTTTAAAGATGCTGCTCGAGAAGATTGTTGGATACAAGCAATGGATGAAGAAATTCATGCCATTGAGAAAAATGATACTTGGGAACTTACAAACCTTCCAAGTGGAAAGAAAGCAATTGGAGTGAAGTGGGTTTATAAGACAAAATATAAACCTGATAGAGAAGTGGAGAGATACAAAGCAAGACTTGTTGCTAAAGGTTACAAGCAGAAACCTGGAATTGACTATTTTGAGGTATTTGCTCCTGTTGCTAGACTTGATACAGTTCGTTTGATAATTTCTTTATCTGCACAAAATAATTGGAGGATTTATCAAATGGATGTGAAGTCTGCATTTTTGAATGGTGTTCTTGAAGAAGAAGTATATGTTGAGCAACCTGCTGGTTTTGTTAGAAAAGGTCAAGAAAATAAGATTTACAGGTTGAAACGAGCTTTATATGGTTTAAAACAATCTCCAAGGGCGTGGTATACTCGCATTGATTCTTTCTTTGTGGATCATGATTTTCAAAGGTGTCCATATGAGCATACTTTATATGTGAAATCATCTAGTGAGGGTGATATTCTTTTGATATGCTTGTATGTAGATGATTTGATTTTTACAGGCAATAATATGGAGATGATTGCTGAATTTAGGGAGGCCATGATTAAACAGTTTGAGATGACCGACTTGGGTCTTATGTCTTATTTTCTTGGGATTGAGGTTTTACAATCTGATCAAGGCATATTTATCTCTCAGAAAAAATATGCAGGCGATATCTTGAAAAAATTCAAGATGGATGGAGTTAAACCAATATTGACTCCGGCAGAAGAAAATTTGAAGTTGACAAAAGAAGGGACAGGAGGACCTGTAAATCCGACATACTTTAAGAGTATAGTTGGAAGTTTGAGATATTTAACTTCTACAAGACCAGACATTACTTTTAGTGTTGGTTTGATTAGCAGGTTTATGGAAAATCCACGACAGTCATATTTACAAGCTGCAAAGAGAATTTTGAGGTACATTAAAGGTACTCAAGGAGATGGTATTCTTTATTCATCGAGTGATCCAGTTGAACTTGTTGGGTTCACAGACAGTGATTGGGCTGGTGATACAGTTCAACGAAAAAGTACTTCTGGATATGCATTTTTTACTGGTTCAGGTGTGTTTTCTTGGAGTTCAAAGAAACAACAAGTGGTTGCATTATCTACAGCGGAGGCAGAATATATTGCAGCGTCAAATAGTGCTACACAAGCATTGTGGCTAAGGAGAATGCTTGGATTTCTTCAACATAAACAAGATGGTCCGACTACGGTATTTTGTGATAGCAAATCAGCTATTGAATTGGCAAAAAATCCAGTGTTTTATGGACGGAGCAAACACATTGATATCAAGTTTCACTTTATACGTGAATTGGTGCGAGACAAGGAGATTGCAATTAACTATTGCAAGTCTGAAGATCAAGTGGCGGACATTTTCACCAAGGCATTGAAATTGGAGACATTCATGAAGTTGAAGAAGCTTTTGGGGATGACCAAGCATGACGACTTAGTTTAAGGGAGGCATTTGTAGAATTAAACTAAGTTTCCTAAAACTAGTTTAGTTAAATTCCTATTTGGTTTGTTTCCTAATTCCTTATTGACATGAATTAGGATAGTTAAGTTTCTATTTGGTTTGTTTCCTAATTCTTTGTTGACATGAATTAGGAAGTCTTTGTCTTATAAATAGAAGTGTAGGGTTATTTGGTTTTGTACAACAGCCAAAACAAAAAAAGTTGATGTTCTTGTGAGTTTTGTGAAAAGCCAATACGGCTTGGTTCAAGAAATAAAAGAGTTGCTGCCTCTAAATCATCTTCATTATTTTTGTGATTCTATTTTGTTTAAATTCGATCCTTCATTAAAGCTTGCTTATAATCTTTAGGCATCTGCGTTTTCCAGTTAGCAAATACTATAGAAATTAAATCAAAGGCTTCCTAATTAGTCCATGTTTTAATTGATTTTTTATTGATACATTTAGTTAGTTTCATAATTTTGATTCTAGAAAGTTATTATAGTTTGGTGGTCTAATTACTCCATGATTAAACATAAATATATATATATTTATATATATATATATATATCACGTTTATTTAACACTTATTATCCCTTAAAATTCACTAAACATTTGATAAGGTTTTAATAAAATATAATTGGTATGGTTTATTGTCTAGTGCAAACTTCAAAAAGGGAAAAGTGCAAACTAGTCCCCATAATGTTTAACTAGCTGAGAAAATTAATTCCTAATATTTCATCAACAACTAATTTGGTCCTTAATGTTTGTAGTTTAAAACAACAGTAAATAATCCACAGATTCTTTCACATATTAATAATTTAATTAAAATTTTTATTTATGAAAAATATATTTTTGTTTTTTCTTTACCCATCTAGAAAACTCGTATTTATTGTACACAATGCGTGAGATTATAATAATTTCATATTAATGTAAAAATATTAAAATATCTGTTTACAACAATAAAAAAAAGGATAAAATCAACTATAATCTATAAAAACTGGGTTTTGTAGATAGACAAAGAATAAAAAGTTACTCTTTATAAATTGAAAATTTCAATTAATTAGAATACTATTTTGTAAAACAACTTGTCAAGTGTTCACTTTTGTTTTAAATTATAAACACTGAGTATCAAATTATTGTATGTTTGGATTGAGGGAAAGGGGGGGAAAGGAAAGGAAAAGAAACGAGTGGAAAGGAAAAGAAAGTAGAGTAGAGGAAAATGGTTTCCTTCCAACCTATTTGGATAAATTGGGAAGGAAAGGAAAGGATATACTTATATATATATATATATATATATTATATAATTTAGGAAAAAAGAAAGAAAATCGTAGAATCAATAAAATAAAATATATATAGACACAACAATCAAATAAAATATATTTATTTTAGATAAATTTGTTATTTTTGTGTGAAAAATCTAAAGTTATTATTTTTGAATAGCTTTGATGTTGATTTATAGTATGATACTATATATCTATATCTTTATATAGGATGATCATTGAAACATAAATAAAATAATTTTTCTATTATGGATAAATTATTCTAGAGTTTGGATATTGTTGTAGCATAAATTTGGTAGTTCAATGTTTATTAAAATTAAAAATATCGATATTAGTAAAATTTTATAAATTAAATCAAATTTTAATAGAATATAACTCTATTATTATTTTTATGGGTGATTAGAATTTGTAATAGATTGAAACTCTAGTTTATTATGAAATAATAATTTTATAATCTTGCAACAAATTAGAAGTTAATAAAGTTTTAGATATGAAGTAAAATTCTAATAAATGTAGATAGTAATATCAATTGTATTAGGATTGAAAGTTTTTCTCCAATTATCATAACATTTGTTTATTTTATAAATTTTGAACGATAGTGTATGTTGTAATTTTTAAATCAAAGTTTACATTAGAAAGGATAATTTTTTATTGATAAATTATTAATTATAAAAGAATTATTCTTTCCTTCCGTTTCCACCCACTTTTGGACGGAAAGAGATATTGACTAAACTAAGTATATCTAATCCCTCCCTTTTCCTTATTTTCCCTCCCTAAAAAAATATCCAAACACACAAATTCTAATCCGTCCTTTTCCTTTCTTTTCCTTTCCCTCCCTTTCCCTCAATCCAAACATAGCCTTAAGTAAATATTTGAAACTAATTTTACATTTTCCCATTTTAAAATCCTATGGCTTCTTAAAAAAATTTGTTCTGTCAATATAATCATTGAATTTGTTGGAACTCACTATTAGTGCGGGAACTATATATATAATCCCTTTCTTACAATGGGTATTAAAGTTATTAAATTCTTTGTTTCCTAGAATTTAAAATAACATATATTTTTTTAATATTGTCCTTTTATGAGAATAATTGCTCTCCACATCTTTGTGTCTTTTACTCCTCTAACATATAAAATCTTGAGTATAATTTTCACTAGAGTAATATTCTTATCAATGAATTTTTATGGTTTCAAAAGGGATTTAATTTATCTTTGTCCAAAATTTTTTCCCCATATAACATTGTCTCTCTAAAATACTTAAATCACGAGTTAGGGATGAGAGATCTTCGTACAACAATGAACAGGTTTAAAGCTTAAACCTCAGAAACTCAAGTTTTGGCAGAGCCGGCAGGTTTTGAATTTAAAATTCATAGTTTACACAAGCTGCAACTTTATTATTCTGATTGGATAGATGATATTAATCACGATTCCTAAATCTGGATATAACTATCGTTTTGGTTTTCGATTTTGAAAAAATAATATTTTGATTTTACAATTTAGATTTTGTCACATAAATTGTTAAACTCATTTTCTATCTGTCCGATGAGTAACACTATTTGTCAGATGACACTATTCGTCATTCAAAGCGAACTTTATTTAGTAATGTCATTTGTCAAGTAACACTATTCATCAATCAAAATCATGTCGTTTTGTATCACATAAATATGAAAGTTAGTTCTTGAATGGATGAAAAATGAATTGATAAGTATCTAAGAAACAACATCCAATTTGATTGATTAAGATACAGGCCATTTGAAGATTAATAATCAAAACAATACTTATCTCCAATTTGGAAAACTATCGACGTCATTTACTCATTCTGATTAATTTCAATTTTCAAATTATGCTAGTGCATTTTTTCTAATCTTCTGGTTAAGGTTCTCTCCTTTAAAAACCTTTTTCCTAATCCAGTTGAATTCTCTTTAATTAGAAAAACAAAGTTAAAATTATATTAAAAATCTCATACTTCATAATTCATATAACGTCATACAATTAAAACAAATAAAAAACGTTGGTTTAGACAAATTCAATCCTCAAATTGAAACGTTGGTTTAGACAAAGTCAAATCCTCTGTCATTTCCTTCACGTACATTACTTCTAATTTTTCCAACAAAGTTTTAGCTATCGTTTCACCAATAAATTCTGGCCAATTTGTCTATATATATATCATTAAATCCACTATCAGTCGTCTCTGCGAATTGTTTTCTATTACAGACCTGAATAAAATATTGCACTCATATTAATTGTCATTAGTGATCAAACCTTTTGATTAGGTCCTTTGTACAAGTTGTTAAGGAAGTATATATACACTACAATTGGTTTTCATGGAGCGGTTTCACATCTAAAAAACAGTTGGTTTTTTGAAAAGCGAATTCATATTTATAAAGCGGTTGGTTTCTTGAGAAGTGGATTAACAGGCAAATTTTTCAACGGGATGAATATGACATAAAATTAGAATCACCACCACAATTTCAACTATGATGATTGATGATTCATTTCATAAATGAATGAAGTTTTATATATGAACCGATTTCACAACAGTTTTTCCTTTTGCGTATATTAAAATTATACAAAACTTTTATTTTTTATATTTTATTTCACTATTTTTTCCTTGTACAACTCAGAAGTGTCCTTGAACTTAATTAAAGAAAAAAAAATACAAATTCAAGATGGAGAAAGTTGTTACATAAGCCTTGTGCATCCAACTCAAAACCAATTGGCAAGGAGTGGAGTAGCCCAAGGATCTTATTAATTAGTTCAAGTTATTTTATTAAATCGATGTGGGATTATCCCTTAACATCCCCCAAACATGACATGACTTAGCCCAAGTTTTGAAAGGCCCAAATTTAAACACAGGTAAGAGTTTACTAGGCTGCTAGGGCTCGGATACCTGGCTCTGATACCATGTTAAATAAGCCTTGTGCATCCAACTCAAAACAAATTGACAAGGAGTGGAGTAGCCCAAGGATCATATTAATTAGTTCAAGTTATTTTATTAAATCTATGTGGGATTATCCCTTAACAAAAGTTCATCAGGTATATGGCGCATACGTATGACTGATCATGTTCAATTAGAACACTTTCTGGGTAACCAAGAAAAGAAGATGTTAAATTAAAACACTTTCTGTCGATCCTCAAACTTCTAAGTTTGATGCTTAATTCAAAACTAAAAACTGAAAAGTCTCCAGTTTATTCTTCAATTATAATACTCAATTGTACATCATATTTTGATTTTTAATAACATTTAGAAACAATTCATACACGGATTAATTTCATGTATATGAATTTTAGTGATGGCGAAATCAGATTTGGAAAATTATAAAAAAAATAAAAAAAGATTCTAAATAAATCAATTAAAATTCGGAAAAGGCTATTAAGAAAATTCAAACTTGGATGGCATGTACCTCATTTCAAATCTTCTGTTTCATCCTCTTTAATTTATCATTCTCTATTTCATTTTATAGACGTACACCAAGTATATTTAACTAAATCCCTATAAAGTGATTACTGAACTCCTTAAGAATAAGTGTTAAAAATACGTGTCGTATCTTTATAGAATGAAATAAAACATATTTTAACACATGCCGTATATACATAATATAAAATAAAAAATGAAATAGAAAATATAACAGAAGTTACATTTGTTAAGTTATTTGCATGAAGACTCACTTTAAAATTTAAATAAATATTCTAAAGAACGATTCTGGAACAAAGTCAATGCGTGTCACATAAATTTTCTTACTTTGATCACGTTTATTTATTTAAAGATAAAGTTTTATAATTTTAAGAAAGATCTCCTCCATGCCAAGACAATTGGAGAATTACACTCTTTTGTGCTTCTTCTTTTTTTCATTTTTTAATCTATAGGGATATAATTGTTTAAGCAGCAAATATAAAATCCAGTTTAGGAACTTAAGAGGAGAATATGACAATGAAATATTCTTTTCTTGTGAAAGGAAAAAAGATGTCAAAAAACAATGGAGAAAAAGCAATTTGGCCAAGTTAGCTACTCGTAACTTTTTCACCTGTGCAAGCAAAGGTAATATATTTCTAATTCAATTATCAAAATCCCAAATAGGATTAACTAAATTTAAATAAAAAGAGACTGAAAATTAAATGTGCAGTTATCTCAAGAATAGTTTTTAGTATGTCAACTTCTTCTGGTTACAAATTAATTTGATTATATATATTTCCCTCTTGATTTTCTTTATTCATTTTGATTATCATCATTAATCAGAATATAAGTATAAGTAGTCGATCTCAAATTTAGGAAAATAAAGAGTATTGCGTTAGGTTGGCAATCGATGTAAAACTTTATCACTCAAATAACATGAATTATAATATAAATTGTATAAAAATTAGAACGCTATCACAGAGTCCGACTATGGCGTTTGGGCAATGACCACTACATCTCAAAAAAGGTTTAAGTGTAGTAAAAAATGTACAATAATTCTCATTCGTGTATAGATAGAATACGATCCATATGTGTGGAGCTCATAATAAAAGTATTGTTGTAGTAATCTCAAGAATAATTTTTATATATAATTTTAATATATAATTTGACTAAAAAGGGGCATTATCAAAATGGATATTCAAAAAATATCAGATAATCAAATTGAAGGAAATTAAAGCTGTAAGGGCTCAAACAAATACAATAGCATATCTTGGAAGACTACATTATTGGCATTGATCCCTATATATCTTTTTGACTTTTTCTTATCTGAACAACAATTCTGACCTTTTCTTTTGCTTTTCGGAGATGAGATTATCAAAGTACGAGATGATTGGAATTTTTGTAGTTCTGTCCTTCCAATAATTTACTCCATTTAATCTTGATCCAAACTAAAACCAACAAGGCAACAAGTATTTTTCATTCCCTTGTGTACGTAAATCAACACAATAAAGCTTAAAAAAAAAAAAAAAACAGTTAATTGTAGAAAACACCCTTAAATTTTGGCTTGATCGCAAAATACTACCTAAACTTTAAAATATAACATTTTACCACTCAACATTTAATATTTCTTTTTTGTAATTACTAAATTTTGATAGAAATTATATTGTATAAAGATAGAATCAACCCTTATAAATGTTAGTTGTGCATAATACCTTCATTGGTTGTCGTTACTTTCCATAACTTGATACAATAGAATAACTTGCTTTCTAGTGTTAAAAACTCTTTATTTATTTTACAAAACTTCTAAAACAATAAACAGTTTTTGGAGAGAAAACAAGGTTTCAATATTGGAAAAAAGTTATTCTATTGAATTAATTTATGAAAAATAAAGACAACTCGGTGAGAGGACTTTAGTTAACTAACATTTATAAGCGTTGCTACTATCTTTATAGTGCAAAAGATTAAATGATATGGGCATTAAAGTGCTAAAATTAAACATTTATGGGATATTTTAAAATCGAGCCATAGTTCAAGGCTTCAAGCATTGATTTTTACAATGAACTCAAAAAAAAAAATTAATAAAAATAAAAATTAAAGATCCAAACTTGCACGACAAAATCATTTGTGGTGTATGTTTTATTGGGACCTATCTATCAATGACTTTGTCTTTAATATTTCGACCTGCCTAACTACATTCTTGATTGGCCATCTAATCATTGAATGATAATAATCTTTTACCTTGTTTCTATATATGCTTAAATCACTTCAACAAGTTCTTCAATAACCCTTTAAAGAACTTTGATCAAAATGGGGAATTGTGTTACTCTCTGTGTCTCAGACAAGCAAAACAAGTCTTTGCCCATTGATACCATCTTCACATTGGCTGCTTCAACTCCCACATGGCCATCAGGTAATCATGATGATCATTAATTCATTATCTTCTTTGTTTATCAATTTTGGAATGGATCAAGGCATGCAGATTGCTTATGGTTTTCTTACTATGGATTTTGAATACAATGATATATAACATAGATTCATTAAACTTTGATTGCCTAAGAGATGATCATGATTAACCATAATCTTCATTTGTGTTGCTTTGCTTTGTTAATGTCTTGATTGATCTTTTATGTTATTGATTATAATAAATTATGTTATAATCTCAGATGGTGGCTTTGGGAGTGGTTTTATTGATCTAGGAGGACTCCAAGTATACCAAATCTCAACTTTCAATAGAATTTGGAGCATACAAAAAGGAGGAAATAATAATCTTGGTGCAACATTTTATGAGCCCTCACAAATCCCTGATGGATTTTTCATGCTTGGTTGCTATACCCAACCTAACAACCAACCATTCTTTGGTTGGACTCTTGTTGCCAAAGATATCTCCAATGATATTCAATCAGGCAAAAAAACTCTGGAGAAACCAACTGATTATACTCTAGTTTGGAGCAGTGAGTCCTTAAAATCTAGCCAAGATCATGTCCATGGCTATATTTGGTTGCCAATAGCCCCTGATGGGTACAAATCAGTTGGCCATGTTGTTACAACCACACCCGAAAAGCCTTCCGTTGATCAAGTCCGATGTGTTCTTTCAGAATTCACTGATGAATCAGAATCTGCAGATTGGATTTGGGGTGATGCCAAAACAAGCAGTGCCAGTAAATTCAACGTGTACAGTTCAAGGCCTAAATCTAGAGGGACACAAGCACAAGGCGTTGCAGTGAATGCATTTATAGTAAAAAGTACTGAAGCAGATGATAGTAATTCTTCGCCATCAATATCTTGTTTGAAGAATAACAACTTCAACAACTTCTCTTCAATGCCTAATGTGAAGCAAATTAAAGAACTATTTGAGGCATATTCTCCACGGATATACTTTCACCCCAAGGAAAATTACCTTCCCTCTTCAGTAAATTGGTATTTCAGCAATGGATCATTATTGTATACCAAAGGAGAAGAGTCAAATCCTGTTCCTATTGAAAACGATGGTGCCAATCTTCCCCAAGGCGGATCAAACGATGGAGGATATTGGTTGGACTTACCCATTGATAAGAATGAGAAAGAAAGAGTCAAGAAAGGAGATTTACAGAGTGCTGAGGTTTATCTCCATGTTAAGCCTATGCTTGGTGCAACATTTACCGACATTGCTATATGGATTTTTTATCCATTTAATGGTCCTGGAACAGCGAAACTCGGATTAATCGACATCCCATTAGGCCGAATCGGTGAACACATTGGAGATTGGGAACATTTGACATTAAGAATCAGTAATTTTAATGGGATTTTGTACAAAGTTTACTTCTCACAACACAGTGCAGGAACATGGATTGATGCAACATTGCTTGAGTTTCATGACGGCACGAATAATCCTGTGGTATACTCAGCATTGAGTGGCCATCCAAATTATTCTAAACCAGGACTTGTTTTACAAGGATCTGGAGATATTGGGATAAGAAATGATGCAGCAAAGAGTGACAAGTTTTTGGACATGGGAACAAAGTATTCAATCGTTTCAGCTGAGTATCTTGGATCATCAGAAATCATTGAACCACCATGGTTGAATTATTTAAGAAAATGGGGTCCTAAAATTACTTATAATCGTGGTGTTGAAGTTGAGAAAGTGAAAGGAAAGTTGTCTGCAAATCGAAAATCTTCGTTTGAGAGATTGGTGAAAATATTGCCTAATGAATTTTATGGTGAAGATGGTCCAACTGGTCCAAAGGTGAAAAATAATTGGACTGATGATGAAAAATCATAATTAAAAAATTTGGAAAAGCCAATTTATCAAGTTTATCGTCATCATGCACACTTTTCAATTTTTTTTTCTTTCTTTGACAGGAACAACGTGTTTTAGTTTAGTGGTGTTGTTGATTGCTGATGGGATATCCATTCAAAGATTCTTGAACTTATCTTTTGCTTTCCTTTTTCTTGTATATAATATTCAGACAAAATTATGAATATATGTTTTTCCATGCTTGTCTTTTATTGGATGAACAATAGATAATATTTTTCATGGCCAAAACTTTTTGTTTTTTTGGTTTGCATTTGTGTAGTGCCACGAGATTCATGATAATAGTGCATATATCTGTAATAAAGAAAAAGCAATAATGGTACAAAAATCATTATTTTTGGCCCAATAATCAACACTCGCTATCAGCTCTAGAAAAATCTCCTTTTTGAGTACAAGATGTAATGAAACGGGTTGTAAATGAATATTGAGATAGGTAAGATCAGTTCAACAACAAGAAAAAGGCAAAAAAAAACGGTAACTTCAAACTTATTTCCTTTTCCTACAACAAGCTTCAAATAACACAAATTCTAGAGAATTTGAAAGATGTATTATTGAATGATAATGATTGTAAATGGTAAAATAAAACCATACATGTATTTGCATAGTTTTAACAAAATCAAAACAAAATTAACAAAAAATCATAATTGTCTAGAAAAAAGAAGATCATTTTCGTTCTTAAACTGATCTTAGGTGATCCAATACTATCTCCAACACAGTTCCACAACAAGACCTCTTGCTTTTATCCCCAACTTTCATTATTTTAACTATTTTACATTATGGATTTAACTTTTGTAGTTGAGAAGGGATCAATTCACACGCAAGAATCCAGCGAGGCCGTAAGAATACATTATCTGAAAATGAGCAAAAACGCAACAAAAAAAAAAAAAAAGAAGTACTATAATGGGGACAAAAATGAAGGTTTAGTGAAAATTTAAGTTGCATTTTTTTTTGCAATATTCACTGGATGCATGTTCACAGTTGATGTAGGTGTAAAAATATTACAGAAAAGTCAAAATCAACACATATTTGGAGTTTTCCATATTTGGCTGAAATACATGTGTTATAACCCATGAAAAATGGAAGTTTGGTGAAAAATCTAAATTTCACTTTTTTTTACATCGTTCATTAGAATGCATATTCACAATTGAAATGTGTGTAAAAAATAGTAGGAAAAAAGTCAAAATGAACACTTTTTTTTTAACTTTGCCATATTTTTACTAAAATACGCGTGTTATAACTCGTGAAAAATGGTGGTTTGGTGAAAATTTTAATTTTTACTTTTTTTTGACAATATTCGCTAGAATGCATGTTCACAATTGGGATGTATGCAAAAATCGGTAAAAAAAATCAAAATCAACGCGTTTTTAGATTTTGCCAAATTTTGGTTAAAATACGTGTGTTATAATCTCATAAAAAATAGAAATTTTGTAAAAAAAAAAATCTAAATTTCACATTTTTTTGGCACATTTCACATGGATGCAAGTTCACCATTGAGGTGGGTTAAAAAGCAATAGGTAAAAATCCAAAATCAACATATTTTTTTACTTTACCATTTTTTACAAAAATACGTGTATTGTAACCTATGAAAAGTGGAGGTTTGGTGAAAGATTTAGGGTCTATTTGGATAAGACTTTTTAGCCTATTTATAATTTCATTCCAAAACAACATGTTTGTTTATATTCAACTCTCAAAACAAAAATTCTCAATTTCTCGAACTACAAAAATGAGGGCATTTTAGTTTTTCAATATTTTTTAATTTTTAAAATTTTAAATTTATTTATTTGTTTGAGTTGACCGACGGCGATTAAAGGTTGACTGCCACCGGTTAATCGTGATTGACTGCCGCCGGTTAACCTTGATTGACTGTCGTCGGCATCACTAACGGCTGGTCGAATTATGGCAATTTGGCAAGGATTCGACCAGAATCCGGCCGATCGGTGGTGGCTGCGGCGGTCAATAGCGCTAGACCGACAGCAGTCAACTTTTGACCACCGCCGGGGCACTGTCAACCCAAACAATTTAATAAAAAAAATCTTAATTTAAACTTTATTTAATAAAATAATTCTCTTACACAAAAACTAATAAAAACAAAACTTATCAATCTGCACATTCGATTCTCAAAACCAAAATATATTCTTTTTGTAAAATGCAACTCGAAACCTCATTTTTTTCAATTCTCAAAACAAAACACATGTTGAAACAGAGCGTTAAATTTCACATTTTTTTTGCAATATTCAATAGAATGCATGTTCATAATCGAGGTGAGTATAAAAAATATCACAAAAAAAGTTAAAATAAATCCGTTTTTGGATTTTACAATTTTTAGATAAAATACATGTGGTGTATAACCCATGAAAATTAGAGGATTAGTAAAAATTTTCATTTTCATTTTTGACAATATTTGCTAGAATGCATGTTCACATTCATAGTGGGTGCAAAAAATAGTTTAAAAAAAGTCAAAATCCACGCTTTTTGAGATTTTGTCATTTTTGGGTAAAATACGTGTATTATAATATATGAAAAATGAAAATTTGGTAAAAAAAACTAAATTTTTATTTTTTTGACACTGTTCACAAGGATGAATATTCAAAATTGAGGTGGGTGAAAAAACAGCAGGGAAAAAGTCAAAATCAGTCGATTTTCCATTTTTTTTACCAAAATACGTGTATTATAACCGAGAAAAATGGAGGTTCGGTGAAAATTTTAAATTGCACTTTTTTTGTAACATTCACTAGAATGCAAGTTCACAATCGATATAGGTGTAAAATACATCACAAAAAAAGTCAAAATCAACCCGTATTTAAATTTTTCTATTTTTGGTTGAAATACGTGTGTTATAACCCATGAAAAATGCAAGTTTGGTGAAAATCTAAATTTCACTCTTTTACACTGTTCATTAGAATGCATGTTCACAATTAAAATTTGTGTAAAAAATGGTAGGAAAAAAAATCAAAATCAACACGTTTTTTGATTTTGTCATTTTTTTTACTAAAATACGTGTGTTATAACCCATGTAAAATGGTGGTTTGGTGAAAATTTTAATTTTTAATTTTTTTTGACAATATTCACTAGAATGCATGTTCATTATCGGGGTGGGTGCAAAAAACGGTACAAAAAAAAGTCAAAATCAATGCATATATTTTTGAATTTTGCCATTTTTAGCTAAAATGAGTGTGTTATGCCCCCATGAAAAATGAAAATTTGATTAAAAAAAACTAAATTTCATATTTTTTGACATCCTTCATAAATATGGAAGTTCACAATTAAGGTGGATTAAAAAGCAGTAGGTAAAAATCAAAATCAACGCGTTTTTTGACTTTGTTATTTTTGACAAATATACATGTATTGTAACTCATGAAAAATAGAAGTTTAGTAAAAGATTTAGGGTATATTTGAATAGGGCTTTTTAACCAATTTCTCGTCTCATTCCAAAATAATATGTTTGTGTATATTCAATTTTCAAAACAAAAATTCCCCACTTCTCTAACCACAATAGTATTTATTTTTAGCAAATTAATCTAAAAATTTGCTCTCTTAAAGTTAGGTTTACATTGTAACATAAGACAAATTGGTAGAAGACAAACAACCTTTAGGAAGACACAAATTCTGAGAAAATGGAAAGAGTTTACTGAATAATAATGTCGAATCATAAAATATAAAACTTAACAATTGTTTATATAGTTTTAATAAGGTAAAAAATAAATTAAAAAAAATCAAAACTGATTAAAAAAAATAAAATTGGAAAGTAATCAAAACAAATAAATTTGAGTTTAAAAGAGGGCAAGTCATGAGACCATGTCGCATTAGTTTTGTAGATCTCGATCCTTTCGAAATGCTCGATCTCATTAGCAATTTTGATTTTGAAACATAAAGTTATACCCTTTAAAGTTAATTACACAATAGCAATTCTAATTTGGAGAAAGAAAAATTATACCTACCTAAAGTTAACAACTCCATTATGCTTTTTTACATTTTTCCCTTTCCTTAGAATCAATATCATTTGCATCATATTCCACTTCACATTTGTAAGTGAAAAACATCATTTGAATAATATGACGTTTTCTGTTCTAGTAATTATACGTTAATTCTCCACGATATATTTGTTGATAAAAATAATGATCTAATTGTCACGAATGCAAACTATTGCCAAAAATGAAAAAGCATATCCTTTGCGTTAATTTTCCATATTTCTTGTTTGATACATGCATAGGAGAATATACTTTGTTGGCTTCCAAATTCATTCTTACAATCAAGAACTAGATAATCTAATTTGAGTAAGCCATCGAAAAAGACTTTTCACTGATTATATTTGCTTTCTTATAAATGGGTCCAATTCTATTCCCTAATTCTTTATTAAACATGTATAATGAAACAAGAAAACTTCTACAACGTCACGAAAATGTAACATTAATATTAACAATACTTAAATTTAATTTTCTCTTTGATAATGTCCAAAAGATCATCAACTTTTTGTTTTATGTAATATACATAATTTAACTACGCCTAATTATAATCATTTTTTTTTATTATAAATAGCCGATTCAAAACTTAAAAAAAAAAAGTTGTCACAGGTTAATTTGCAGCTGATATAATTTTTTTTTCCAAATCCTGTGATATAGATCGCATTAGAAATTGTGTAAAGACTAGAATGTAAATAATCAAATGAGTTTAGATCGAGATAACGAAATGTGATTCACATATTTCATTCCACTTAGTTGTTGTTGTTGTTGTTTATGTAATATAAATAACTTGTTGCTTGTTTGTGTTCTTGGCCAATGATTTCCCTTAATTTGTTTATTCATGTCTTGTATATGCATAAGAAGGGAATCTATTCAGCATATCTCACTCTTCTGGCTTTAAACATCTTCCAAAACGTTGTCATGGTTTACGTACATAAACAGTTTATATTAATCTACAAGTTTAGCAACAAAAGTATAGAATTAATCTCAAGAACCAATACAATTAATTGTATCAATTTTATTGTGAACTTTAGAGAAAAGGTTGAAAAATATTTCAAATAAATAGCAAGTGAATTTGACAGAAAACCATAAGATTCATAAAAATCATGCATATTTTGAGGGTACTGGGTTTTTTCTATAAATATATTTTCCCTTAAAATTGTCAAACAAATTTGTAACATGATTCTTCATGGTCAAGTACTTATAATCTTAGTTTTGATTATAAGCTCTAGTAGTCTTCTTTGCATTCTTCTTGGATTTCCATTTGCCAAACCATTCATCAAAGAAAGCAATTTGCCCATTCATTCCATTTTCAAGCTTCCATCTGCATTACCAACATGGCCTCCAGGTTTTTCTTGTTTTGCAATTAACCTTACTATTATAGTACAATATGATCTTATTTATCCCATTGTCTAACATTAATGTACGTATATATGTTTTTTGGATTCATAGGTGATGGTTTTGGAAATGGATACATTGACCTTGGAGGACTTCAAGTCTACAAAATTTCATCCTTCAAGAAAATATGGGCAGCATATGATGAAGGTGGACCTCATGACTTAAGGTGCAACATTTTTTGAGCCTTCAGGAATTCCTAATGGATTTTTCATGCTTGGATGCTATAGCCAATCTAACAATCGACCCCTTTTTGGCTCCATTCTTGTTGGAAAAGATGTTGCCAATGCAACTGGTGAGCAAGAAACTCTAAAAAGACCAATTGATTACACACTAGTTTGGAGTAGTGAATTTTTAGAAATCAGACAAAGTGGTCCTTGTTACATTTGGTATCCAATTCCTTCTGATAGTAATGAAGCTGTTGGTTATGTTATCACCAATTCATCAAAGAAGCCTTCCCTTGACAAAATCCGATGCGTTCGATCGGATTTTTGGATGATTGTGAGCTTGAGAAGTGGATTTGGAGTGAAAGTTCATCAAGGTTGGGTAATGGATTTAGTGTGTATAGTTTGAGTCCAAGTGCTAGAGGTAATGGAGCTCAAGGTGTACCTGTAGGTACATTCATTTTCAAGCAAAATAAGGATGAAGATGCTCTGATATCTTTGTCTTGCCTGAAAAACAACAAATTCAACTTGTTTAATTCTATGGGATCCATGCCTAATTTAAGACAAATTCATGCACTATTTCAAATATATTCTCCAATTATACACTTCCATCCCCAAGAAACATATCTTCCTTCTTCAGTAGATTGGTATTTTTCTAGTGGTGCATTACTATACACAAAGGGACAAGAATCCAATCCTGTTCCTATCAAATTCAATGGTGAAAATCTTCCCCAAGGAGGTTTAGATGATGGGACATTTTGGTTGAACCTTCCTGTTGATGAAACATCAAAAGAGAAGCTCAAGAAAGGGAATTTACAAAGCTCTCTCTAGCTTATCTTCATGTGAAATCAACGTTTGGTGGGACATTTACAGACATAGTCGTATGGGTTTTCTGCCCATTTAATGGACCTGGGGTAGCTAAATTTGGACCATTTGACATTTCATTAGGCAGAATTGGAGAACATGTTGGTGATTGGGAGCATATTACTCTAAGAATCAGCAACTTTGATGGGATGTTGCACAAAGTATTTTTCTCACAACATAGTTCTGGATCATGGGTTGATGCATCATTGCTTGAATACCAAAATGGTAGCAACAAATTTGTGGCCTATTCATCTTTGCATGGCCATGCATTTTATTCAAGGCCAGGAATGTTTTTACAAGGTGCAGCAGGATTTGGAATTAGGAATGATATGGCCAAAAGCAACATAGTTATGGACTCTGGAGATAGATATGTGATAGTTTCTGCTGATTATGTTGGTCCTGCAATTGTGAAGCCACCATGGTTGTACTTTGCTAGAGATTGGGGACCTGAAGTAACATACAACCTTGGCCTTTTGGTGAACATGTTGGATAAAATTTTGTTTGGAGTTTTTAGAACAGCTTTACAAAATTTGGTCAATTTGTTTCCAAATGAAATTTATGGGGAGGAAGGTCCTCGTGGTCCCAAGATGAAAAGGAATTGGAAGAAAGATGAACTGTGAAGGATTGTCACCCCAACGGATTTCCTCTTCTGTACATTCATTGTTTCATTTTATGAATACAAATAACGTGACTTTTAATACTTATCTTTTAAAATTTAGTAATTAATTGATAGGATTTAATTTATACGTGACATATATCCATAGAATGAAACATGAAATGAACCTCTAAATGTAATAGAAAATCCGAAGCGAATTGTCACTTTATATACTCTAGAAATTGCATGTTGATCAAGTAAATCCAATTGCATCCAAGAAGAAAAGGAAGAAATGAATACACATAACGTGACTTTTAATACTTATCTTTTAAAATTTAGTAATTAATTGATAGGATTTTATTTATACGTGACATATATCCATAGAATGAAACATGAAATGAACCTCTAAATGTAATAGAAAATCCGAAGCGAATTGTCACTTTATATACTCTAGAAATTGCATGTTGATCAAGTAAATCCAATTGCATCCAAGAAGAAAAGGAAGAAATGAATACACATAACGTGACTTTTAATACTTATCTTTTAAAATTTAGTAATTAATTGATAGGATTTTATTTATACGTGACATATCCATAGAATGAAACATGAAATGAACCTCTAAATGTAATAGAAAATCCGAAGCGAATTGTCACTTTATATACTCTAGAAATTGCATGTTGATCAAGTAAATCCAATTGCATCCAAGAAGAAAAGGAAGAAATGAATTCTTCAATTGTGCAGTTAAATCATTCTTTTGTTATTTGTTTGTAAGGTTTTTCTTTTCTTTTAGGATATTCACTTCATTTTATAAGCAACAAGTTTTGCAACTGTAGTAGTTGCAACTTTGTGAGATGATTGTATTTTTGCTCATGTTTCACTCCTAACATTTACTGTCCTTAATGTTTTAGTTTGCATCACCCCTCCATTGTTGATGATTTTGTATCACTATTGCTGCATTTATCTCAGTGAAAAAGTTGATCAGTGCGACGAGATGGTAGTCAACGTAACAATTTCATTAAACCCTATATAATATGAATTATATTAAAAATTGTGTTAAGTCTGTGATAAAATTCATAAAAATTGCTTATGTGTTGCTATAATAGGTACAAATTCATAAAAAGTGCTTGTGTGTTGCTATAATAGGTACAAATACAGTGAATAACCAAACAATGTGTTTATTAGTAAAAATAAATTGACTTAGAAATTTCTAAATGCAAAATTAATGCGAGTCTATAAAGTTTCAAATTGCAATTTTTTTAGACAAAATTGCATAAGATGAAATTAACTGGTACTAAATACTTCATCTTACATGCAACATATAGCGATACCTCGTCAGTCTTCGAGTACTGAAAGCTATAAACGTTTTCAACTCTTCCCTCAAATAAATATCCAACATTGGACAAAACCCACCGAGAAAAAAGATCAAATTAACAAATTGGCATTCAATTTCCATCCTAAAACTCCAAAATTGATGAATTCCGATCACCGGGAAACATTTCCGGTGGCAATCGGAAAAACCCTCAAAAACTAAACTTTTAACTCAAACCCTCCTGTAATTTATAGTCCCTTTTTCCCTATGGATTCGCCAGAGGTAAAGGAAGAGGCAATGGAGAAAGAAAACATTAAAAAGAAGGGTTCTTTGTACAGTGTATGTTGGAGAGGCTTTAGATTTTTTTTCAGCATTTTGGGAACTTTTTCCCTATCTTTTGTTGTGTTGTTTGTTGCTGTTTTCGTTGGGAACTTATCAATTTGGAATCCCATTTCTGTTCATTCTCAATGCAAGATTGTATCCAGCAGTAAGTATTCTTTATTCCTTTGGTACCTATTTTATGTATGATTTACATTTATGTTATTTTTAGTAGCTGAGGAAATGCACTGTAAATAGATTAAGTTTTAACTGTATTTATGAGGCTCGGGGATGTGTTTTGAAGAACCCTTTTGGAAGTAGATATGTTGTTGCTATATGGTTGATGACAGAGGAAATGTTGGAAATTACTAAATATATAGCTGTAAACAAAAATTCTGATGCATTGAGCAAGATTTGGTTTCTTTTCCAGGGGAAAATTTAGGTTGAACATTTAAGAGAATTAGAATTTTGATTTGCTATACTTATAAGGGCTATTTACAAGTTTGGATAGGTATTGAAGGAAGATAATTTTCTTTTGTTTAATTCTTAAGAGCTTGGAAATCAACAAAAGCTGTACTTCAGCCAAGTTGATTCATGGTTTTCTGTTATCCCTTAAGAATTTGGGGCTTTTGCAGCATTTGTAACTCGAAAGAGAAAACTTTTTTGAAGGTTTTTATAGCTAAGAAATGACAGGGCGGTTGTCTAGAGATTAGAATCTACAGAAATTACTATCCTTATTTTTGTGCTTTTTGTTGGAGATTGGCTTTAGATATCAAAGAACAAGCAAGTTGAGAATTGTTTATTCATCTGTTTTGTGTTGTCTGAAATTTAGTAAATTTTTCTACCTAATTATCAGTTTTCAATTGCATTTTCTTCCTTCTTTACTCTAGTGTGTGCATGCATTTTGAGTTACTAATGTTGTCTATTTCTGATGGTCTTGTGCACTATATTATAACTTGGAAAAGAAAACCTTAAATATTACGACTTGATGTTTAAAGTAGGTTCTTTTATGAACTATAAGTGACGAAAAAAAACACTTACTTCTACCAAGAAAAGTATAGAGAGCAGTTAAATGCTGAAAGCTCACTATATAGAGATAAATGGAAGCCTAGTAGAACTACTTAGCAGCCTTGCATGTCATATATTCTAGAATTCTTGATGATACCTTCTGGCTTATGTTTTTCTATTCTAGGAGGCATATTACAGTTTCTCTCCTTTGCAGGTGTGGATCTGAGGTCATCCAAAGTTTGTGAACTAGGATTACTAAACTATAGAGCGAAGCATGTTTTTTACCCTTATGAAAGAAAGAAGTTTCGATGTCATTATGATTACTATTGGGCATCTGTATTTAAGGTAATGAGTAGCATCTTACATCTGATGGAACTTTTCCTTGTAGAGTTTCATGGAGAGTTATTTTGAAGGAATGTGTATCTGCTAATGAGCCATCTACTGTGTGATTATGTAGTAACTCAGTTTACCTTGTAATTATGCATGTTTTTGCTCTTAGTGGGCTTTGACAAGTTTTACATTGGTGCAATGTTTTCTCTTTGCTTTTTTCTGAAGTAAATAGTTTCTTTCCAAGCAGTTGCATGCAATAAATATATGAGAGATGACAAACAGTTTTTTTCTGCCAAAATATCCGTCGAACTGATTGTAAAAGTGACGAACAAATTCCATTGTCTTGGGAATATGGTTGAATGTTGACAGAGAGATGCAATAAATTTAAAATACTATTTTAAAGATGAGGTTTTGGTGAGAAATAGTAATATCATACTTTATTGGAGATTGATAGTTCTTATCTACATTAATGCCATCTCTGACTATCCTTATAGTTTTATATGACAAAATTCAGCAGAAGTGGTCCTGGTATTACTGGTGCTGCAGAGTGAAATTAAGAAGCAAGTGATGGTAATATCTGTTAGAAATAACTTGTAGTTATACTGATAAAATAAGAATCTGAAAGCTATCGGATCCTTCATTTTGAGTAGTTTGCACATGAAAGATAAGTTCAAATCAAATAAAAACCAGTATATTTCTGATGAACTTGGTTTTATTATCTACAGCGGTATACAATATTAAGTGTTCCAAAAAAAATGTATGCATGAGCAATAAAATGGAAAAAAAGGGAAAAAAAAGGACTGTAACAATTGGAATAGTGTTTTATCTAGTCAAAGAAGTTCTGGTTTTTCCGAATTCTTTGCAGGATGACTAATTATCTAGTGAACTGGAGTACAAGCTGTTTTAGCCAATTAACTTCACAATAGGCCATTCAGGTTCAGCTTGAAATGCTCCAGCATCTTTTATAGATGCTTCATGCAACCAAATAATTGGGGTTCAAACAAGTTAAAAAAGTGAAAATAATAGAAATAAAAACTCATGAATTTTTTTTTGAAGGTACACAAAGAGAAATGCTACCTGCCGAATAAATGAAGTATATGAATGAGATTGAGACCCAACAAGCGGTGATGAGGTTATTTGTGTTTTATGTGCTCGATAGAAGAGCATTGAATGCTGCGATTCTCCATAGGAAAACTAAATGGGTGCATTATCTGGATTACATGGATCTCTCTCTCTCTCTCTCTCTCTCTCCACACACACACACTTGTCTAACTACAAGCAATCTTCGTTATTAGGTCTCATATTGTCGGTCAGTTAAGGTTACTTTTAGAAAATAAAATGATATTGTGTATTCCTCTAACAGCTTTCATATAATTTCTCAAGTCTCTGAGTATACAAACCTTTAAGCAAAAATAAGTGCAAGGTTCAAAAGTATGGAATACATCAGTATTCCTTTCACTATGTGCAATTATCTGTAAATGAGTTAAGAACATTAGTGATGCATGCAGACTGGCGCATTATTTTTTTCCTAAGTAGCTTCCTGAGTTTAGCTTTTAGCTGAATATTTCTTAAACAGGATTACTGGGCAATGATTCATGGTTGATGCCTTTGGTTCCTTTCCTTATTTGTGCCTCGTTAAAAAACAAATTATGCTTATGTGCATAGGCAGATTTTAATTTGGCCTTCTGTTTCCTTTCACTGAATTACAGGTTAAATATGTAGACCACTCTGGTCAGGAGAGACTTGGATTAGCAGAAGCCCCGTCTGAGGCCCTTCCCTCAAACTGTCGACCGAATTTTGGTGCTGCATGGTTCACCAAAGATAAATTTAAGGTTGAATTTGGAATTTGAGCTTCATACATGAAATTTCACAAGCGTTGACTAATATTAGTTGAATAAAGCTGCTTCATTTCATTTTGGCTGTAATTTTATTACCTGCATTTTTAGGTGAATGAAACTTATGACTGCTGGTACACACTGGGAATTTCAAAAGTGAACATCCATCAGGGTGGTCTTTTCAATTGCCAGGCTAATGATCCATCTACAGTTGAGATGCTTAGAAGATATATTATCCTGTGAGTATGCGTTCTTTGAACATGTTTCTTATTTTTCCTTGATCTTTTTGGTATAACCATGTATACCTTGAAAGGAGATCTGCCTTTTCCAGATGTATCACTTTTTCATGCCACATGTAATGAATATTTTTCTAAAGTTAATTATTTCCTTGTCATTGTTTACTTATGAGCAGAGACCAAAATTCAAGCTCATGATTGTGTCTCTGAATAAGTAATCCTTCAGTTTGTCATGATCTGCTTTTACCTGACTATGTTAGACTATTCGTTCTTCCTATGCCTATGAATACATATCTTCCTGAACACATGTTTTTACTTAAAGTATCATTAGATGCACCACCTGATTTTAATCCTTAGCTAACTCCCATTGAAATGAAAAGATGAAGATGAAATAAAGGCTGACTGTTCTGATTTTCATTTATGTTTGTGTTGTCGATGAGCTGTGATGCTATATTTTTCTTGTTTCTTTTGTTGCTTTGTTTTGTCCAAGAAATAATTGCGAGACTTCTTCTACCTGCAAAAACTAACTGATAAAATTACAGAATGTATCTAAGTTTTGATATGCTTTTCCGGTTAATCAGCATCCTTGTTTCTATACTGGGATTCTTCTCTATGAAAAGTTTAATTACTTGATGAGGTCAATCGACAATGAATGTGGTATCCAAATGGTTATACCCCTGAACTTTGTGGCACTATACTTGCATATCGATAGACTCAGGTATCAGCTTTCATTTTTTGTATAGAGGTCCTATTTTGGTCTTGGTTGCCAGACCAGCCAAGACCCTAATTAGTCTCATAAGAAGCATGCATTTTGCAATTAGAAGGTTGTATTTGTATTCATCGGATATCCACTTGTTTGTATGAATGCTTCTGTTGTATGCTCACACACTTCCTGTGTTGAAAGTTCATTGTTTTCTGGAAGGTCTATGAGCATACTGGAATCTTGGTTTACAAGCTGCATATCAGTTAAACACTGGAGATTGGATGTTGTAGCAGGAGTCATTACTGGATTTGCTACTTCCTTGATAACAGTTGGCTTGGTTACGATTCTGCAGCAATTAAAATCTTCCTATCGCCGTAACTCTGCAGTAAGGATGCATGCTCCATTTCAGAATGCAGTTCGTTTCAAGCGTGCTTGCTTCTTTGTGGCATATTTCTCCTTCATGGGTTGGTTGACTTTACAGTATATCAAAAGAATGGGTCTCCCTGAGGTGCTAGGGGTGAGTTATGGTTGGTAGAACTTTTATGCAGTGCTTCTGCTCCTACCATGTTCTGCCGACATTCACATCGTAGAACAAATATTCATATAACATCACTGAACCAGTATAAGTTTTGTCAAACAGTCTAACTTTGGGTAATTTTCTGTTCTGCCCAAGTTCATCTATACAATCTTTTATAGAAACTGGCCAATGTACTTAAGGTAAGTTTGTATGTACAGTATTCTAATGTCAGTTGAACTTTCAAAATTTTAATTTCAGAGACTCCTGTGAATATCATATAAGATTTTTTCGTGTCTGTGTGTCTGCTCTTTGGACCTTGATGGCTGCCTTTTTAACATTTAATGGCTTCCGCACTCTGGTTATCTTGTTAGTCATTGTAATATGATCGTTCTGTATCGATTTACTTTTATGTAGTCATTTTGTTTTTCTGGAGGATGTGAGTGTCTGCCTCTTAAAATTCTTGTTCCCCATCAAGATTGATACAATTTGAAGTAGAAACCTAGTTTTTATTACACATCTTGCGCTCCTTGAACTGCCATTGCTGCTTTCCTTTCTCTTCTATGCCTTTGAGAGAACAGTCAAGGAATTTATATAGATTTAGTGAAGCATTTAAGTTCTCCAAGCATGTAGATCTCAATGTATTTAAGTAGAAAGAATGAGCTAGATTAAATACTGGTGGATCAACATGTTTGCAGTTGAACAGCCTTTAAAACTCTTTTAATTCATATTGTGTCTTATTTAGCACCTGTAGTATTCTCTGATTGGGCAATGAAGGGCAAGGTTTGCTAGCACCACCCTCCTTTCAATGTCTAGAGATTTTCGTTCAAACCTGAGTCGGTCTCCATTCGGTCTCTATTCCCTAGAGAAGCAACGGTAAAAGATGAACCTGCAGAAGTTTATGAATTCTGTGTCAGGTATAAAGTGACTTCACCATTGCATTCAATGGTCTTGAACGTATTAGTTGTGCTGTATTGCATTCAATGGTCTTGAACGTATTAGTTGTGCTGTTGAAATGTACCATTGGCTCGCAGAAGTCTATGAATTCTGTGTCAGGTATTAAGTGACTTCACCATTGCATCAATAGTCTTGAACATATTAGTTGTGCTGTTGGAATGTACCATTCGCTCTACTGATTTACTTGCGCTTACATTTCCAAAATTTTCAGCATGTATGAAGCCTTGATTTGATGCGAAGAGAATAGAAAACTTATTTGAAGTATTAAAGCATCAATTAGAGAAAAAACATTGCAAGAGATTCGTTTCTTGCTGCGTGTATTCATTTTTCTTAAATGCTTAGGCTAGTTACATTCTTCAGAACACTCCCATATGTTGTAAGTATTTCTAAACTCGGAGAAACAATTCAAATTGTTTCATCATGTCTAAGGAAACTCATTCTTTTCCATGGACTTGCAGAAAAGCATGGCTCATGTTTAAAATTTTGCCATTTTACTTGATATTGATCATCTGCCATACAAGTTTTGACCCATTATACAGTAAATGTCTCTCTAACATCATAAGTTTTAGTCTTTATAGTGTCATTCCTTGTTACAAAAATGAACTCCCTGTATGAAAATTGGCAGGATTAATAAGGTGCATTTACTTTAAAAAGGGTTCAAAAATGAACATTAACTGATGAGGTAATGGGGAGAATAAAATGAACATAATCTTCCACAATGTTTTAAGTTGGACAGGGATTTGGGAATGAGACTACCAAAATCAAAGGAAATATTACATCTTGGCTGTTTCAGAAATGATCCTCTCAATTTCTTCAAGAAGCCTCCCTTTTTCTTTGGATAAATCTTCATTCTGCTTCTGAAGCTCTTCAATCTGCTTAGTTTGTTCAGAGTCCTTCCTGAAAATTTTCTCAATGGTTTTGTTAATTGTTTAGAAATGAGTTTATCTTCTTGCAACATGCAAGAAATGGTATAAAAAAACCACTCTGTTCTAAACAAACATCTGCATAAATGGTAAAGAGGGAAATTTCAATCAAGATTATTGTGCTCATGGAATAATTTGCTATTTTGCTGTCAGTAATCCTTAATCCAAGAGGCATTATAGTGGCACATAAGAAAAATTGTGCACTAAAAAAAATTGATCTTTTAATATGTGAACTTTAAGAGTAAACTATAAACACAAACAAGAGGCAGATTGGTTGCAGCAAAGATTGTATACATTATCCAAAGTGCAGAAACTTACACAATTTCAGCACTTCATAAACCGGAGAAAAGCTCATGTGAAACGGGTTTATATATAAGACCGAACGAGAGTAAATAACAATTTTAACGTACAATAAAAATAGCATGAAATTAAAATCACGATTTAAATAGTCATGAATTGCCCGCACCTCATATATGAATTCAT
This sequence comes from Ophiorrhiza pumila, assembly GCA_016586305.1. Taxonomy (NCBI): domain Eukaryota; kingdom Viridiplantae; phylum Streptophyta; class Magnoliopsida; order Gentianales; family Rubiaceae; genus Ophiorrhiza; species Ophiorrhiza pumila. Next base: position 31,631,134 of record BLIW01000008.1, on the reverse strand, counting down.
TTCACAGGAGTTTTTCTCCATAAACTGATATATAACCAAAGAAAAGCAGAATGATATGGTTTCTTAACAATGCATAAAACTCCAGTATGGTTTCTTAACAATGCATAAAACTCCAGTAAGGCGATTTCGCATATTAAGAAGGACAAAGACAAACATTTTTACCTATTCATGAAAGACAAGTTAAGTTTGAGTGAGCGAACTTCCTTTTCAAGATTTTCACAACGTTTCAGAATGGATTGCATGTCTGAAGGAACCACTGGTGTCAAATTTCTTTCCTTGGCTTCAGCCATTCTGCAGCAAACAAGAAATTTGCACATCCATTATTAGACCTCACCCTTGACAGCAGTGTACAATTGAGTGCTCAAACTAGAAGAACATTAGAAGAAGATATATACTTGCGAGACCTCTCCACCCTACGCTTCTTCGTGGGATCTCCTTGTTCCCCTGCAAAAGTTTTTTCTTTGGTCATCAAAACTACAAGCGAGGAACTTATAGCTGATATAAGAAGATTAGATGTAAAAGTTGAACAACAAATAAACCTTTTATCACACTGTCACTAACTGAAGTTCGGCTATATACTTTTTAGTTTTACGATCACGATGGATCACGATATGACCTGAAATTGAGCCACCATGTCTACTTTGGTAGTAATTTCTTATGAACATTTCGTTGTTGCGCATCATTTGACGTACAAGTGCTTCCTCTATATCAAGATCATTCGATATTGACGTATCTTCCAAATCATCCCAAGACGATGATGAACTTGAGGATGGCTCCCGATTTGAAGGACCTCCATTAATAGTGGAGTTCATTTTTTTTTTTTTAAGATTTGAAGGACGAGGAAGAACTATAGAATTTATGCTCATTAATAAATTTCTAAATCAGATGTGTTATTTATAGGGAAAAAAAAATGATAAGTTGAGCGTAATCTATCTAACGGGCTAGATTAAGATGAAATTCATCAAACGATTAGACTGAAGATAGCAATTATGATAGAGTTAAATAATGTAAAAATTCATCCCTGGGATGTTGATGAAATTTATCCAATGGTTGAAAAGAGGATAACAAATAAGATAATGGTATGCAATAATAAAATCCATCCAATGGCTAAGACGAGAATGAAATTCATCAAACGGGCAGTTGAGATGATGAGCAATTATAATAAGAATAAATAATGTACAAATTCATGTAACCATTGATATTATAATAAAATTCATTCTACTAATACGATGATAAATATGATATTTCTATCCTCTCTATATATACATTAGTAGAGTTATCTCATTTGCCAACTCAGTCACATAATCCCACTTCTAGATCATTTTATAAACCTAGATGATATCAAAACGTTGAATTAGAGTAATACAAGCCAAGTTGGTGAGAAAACTAAGTTGGTGAGAAAACTTTATAGAGAATGTTCAATAATAGTTGGTTTATCAAAAAGAGGAAAATAACATATTTTAGATTTGTTTGAACAACACAATTTGAGCAGGCAACATCAAACTTGACATAACAAAACCAAGAAATTTGGATATCAAAAATTGAAACAAGAAAATAGAATGTTAAAAGAGGAACCTAAACACTATTACTATCTAGAAATGTAAGCCATTGTCAAATCTAAACAAAGACAAATTATAGCAAAGGATCTCAACAACATGAAATATTGTACTCTGTCAGTTGATGTTATATATTTTTACATTTGTTTACAAATTTATTTTAAATATTATGTAATATTTGTGTCTTGGCATAAATATTAGTATTTTTACATTTATTTACAAATTTATTTTAAATATGATGTAATATTTGTGTCTTTGGCATAAATATTAGTATTTTTAAATTATAATATTTGTAATTTGAGATATTTTAATAGATATTTTCTCTTATAATTCCTCCTTAATCTTCTTTCATGGAGAAACACGAATGGAATGGTTCGCTTACTCACCAATCTTTTAAGAAAAAGTTAATAACTAGAAGAAATTAACTATGTTCACTTGCTTCCTTTTGTGGTAAAACAAAAAATTGAAATCTTGAACTGAGAACAAAGAGAATAGTGTTTCAGAATGGAGTCTTTTGTACAGTAAAACAAGAGCTTCCACTTGCCAAACATACAGAACATGAAAATGCCATAACGCTTAGGATGCAAAAGTTTTGAATATAAGACAGATTCAATTACCTGAACCAGCTGATGTTACAGATCCATAACGAACTAAACCTTCTTTCTGTCAATGATACACAGACAAATAAAGGGTTGGAATCAGAAACAGATTTTAGTTTACACATAACGCGTTCACAAACGTGTAATGATACGCAAAGTGAAAAATCTCAATGAAAACATAGAGTGAATGATGTGTACCAATTAGTGATACACACGAGTGACAATTTGTGCACGTTATTCACTCGTATATATCTCCAATTGTTCTACGTCATTCACTTTATATTTTCACTAAAACTTTTCGCTCTATATATTATTACATTTTGCAAACATATGCAGATCTTGAAGTTTATATGACTAATGAGGTACCTTCCTATCATCTTTCCCATTATCATACATACGTTCTCTGGCATCTGTAGAATTCAACAAAATACATTAGCTGTTGGTTTAGTACATTTGCACGGATTAATTTGTTAAACAAATCATTTGATGATACCTTTGACTCTAGAACCATATTCTGAACTCCTTCCATTTCCCACTTGTTTCCTTGAGCTCTCACAGGCACTAGGAGTTTGGCCTGAGGTGCAAGGTCCATCACATACTTCGAAACCAGTTGAAACTACAGGTGCAGAGGATTCACTTTGAGAAGGTTCTCTCGATACTGCACTCATCTGCATTGCGTTCATAGGAGCAACCATGCCTTCAAAGCCTATGCCAAATGACCCTTCAGCAGTTTGTAGAATTCCATTCTCTGTAACTTGAACTGCAGATAAATCGTGAAAACTTATTTGATTCTCGTACACATGATTTCCTTGCCCTTGATTCATTCCTGCATTACCTAGGATCTCTTCAGATCCATAATATCCAAAAGAACTATCCTCAACAGCTTCTTTCTGACCTGGGCTAGAGTGCTTCTTGCGCTCTAGTGTACCCTTTAGCATGCTCACAACAGAAGAGATATTGTCTACATTCCCCACTAGTGGAGTGTTGAAGTTGGATGAAGATGAATTGGATGGAGACATGAATGTATTCAATTGATTTGTCTCACACATTGACACATTATTGTATCCATTTGGATTTGTATATTCTTGTTTAAAGTTGTTGATGCCATTCTCAGATGTGTTAGGCATAGCCTCAGTGCTAGGCGATGGATGTGAAGACTGCGAGGCTACATACCTCCTCCTTTCACAAAAACGAAAAGAAAAACACACGCATTATTCAATAAGATCAGAAAAAGCAATCTTGCTGATATAGTAACAGAGATTCAAGCTCACTGATTTCATATGCTGATAGGAAAACAAGAAGTTACGATTTTTAATGTCCTATAATGAATGAAATGGCTGCAATGTAATAGTGCCGACGGATGTTGGAGCTAACTGTTGTATAGTTTTCCAACATAGGCTATTGTCTTGTGTATCCCATCAGGCTACAAAGCAGAACTTACTAACAAATCATGACTTAAAAAATGTGTTACCTTAATTCAGACGAACGACTTCTTGTCATAGGTTGGGAACTATGAAACCATGCCTGCATATCAAGTTTCATATTGGGATCTGTCAGAAAACCTCCAACTGGATTTTTTTGTTTATGTAATTATTTCAAAGACACAAACCTTGGCTAAAAACAAGTTACTAGCTTGCAATCCTTTGTCGACAGGATTCCTGAACAAAATTTATTCAGAAGTTAAAGATCGAACCAGGCTACCAATAGAGCATACTTCACAAGATAATAATTAGTTCTAAATATGATGAAAAAACATTGAATGTCTCATCAAACTTGAAAGTGTGGAGGATGGATTAATTTGATTGCATTCCAAAATGGAGAAAATGGGAAGTGTCTAACTTAAGACAGTTCTTCAATGCCAAGTTTAATTGACAGAAACTCTAAAGAGTTTTACTCTGTAGGGGATTTCAGAGCTCAAGACAACTGAAAGCAATCAGTAGCAAAATGCATGAAGTACCTGGATACTTGTTGGCTGAGTTCGCTAGAAGAATCACCAACAATGGAAGTATTTTGTGGGAATAAGAGGTCATCACTTCTCTTTTTCTGAAATGCTGCTCCATTTTGTTGATTAGATAGATTTGATGCTTCAGCAGAGATCCTAAACATTACACAAATATATTCAATCCATGTAAATTAAAACATATTAGTTAAAGAAAAGACTTGTTTTATTTGAAAGGCTACAAGTTTGAAAGCATTCAGGATACTTTAGATTTACCAAAATACAAGTCACTGTTGTAATTGGCACGAGAAAGCCTTAAGCAGGTTTTGGATGTTTGTTGAAATGGACTAGTCGCTGAATTATGATTAATTGAGAGTTGAAAAACATGAAATCACTAATCCATTGTCAATTGTGTTGTATAAATGTTTAATCATTTGGACAGACTAACCTCCTTGATGCTTGCCGAGTACGATGGGCAATGCCTGGATTACTGCCATTGTTCTGTAAGAAGAAGCAAATCAGTTAGGAAAGAACTACGAAACCTGAAAACAATCAAGTTTACATGCAATGTCTTCAAGCAAGTACAGAACAACAATCTTTTCATCATAGAAGAAAGCACCAAAATCTTTCATAAGATTCTGCTTGAGGTAATACAGAATTAAGTAACTCAAACTGCCAGGACAAGGTTTTGGAGATCAAGATCAGAACTAAAAGGACTTCCAGGAAGCACTAATTGTTCGGAAATGGGAACAAATTCATCAAAAGATCAGTAAACTTGAATAACTCAACTGACATTTCCTCAGAAAAGAAACCTATCAAAATCTTATGGCATAAAAGTGATGTATGGCCTGCTTGGAAATTTCCCTTTTGGTTAGCTACCATGAGACTACAAATAACAAGGACAACAAAAGGCACTTGACTTGTCTACAAGCTAGTTTGGATCAGAAAAACTAGCATGAAATGATTTGCAAAAACCAGCAAAAGAATAATAACTTAATTTCTTGCCTCTCCATTTGTGAGCCAGCTCTTAAACAGTTCCTCACTATCAGTTCTGGAGTTTTGATTCAGATTCTTAAATCCCAGCATCTCCATGGTTGGAACTGGCATCCCAATTGAGCTTTCCATCATGGTTTTAATAAACAGTTCTTCACTTGTGTTTCTGTACAATTCTGAATATCCTCTTCCCTCCATCTCCATCAAACACTTTTCTACTTCACTTCTTTATGGATATCCAATCACTGAAATCAATAGTTTAGTCCTTACTATGATCAAGTTTCTGCTGTCATCTATCAATCATAAACCTTTCTTTATCTCCATCTTTCACCTTACTACTATCTCCAATGACCTTGTTAGCCAAAGAAGCGAAATATAAAAGCAAAGCACAAAAACTTCTCTAAATCAAACCAATCCAACCTTCCTAATCAGTCATCAGAACAATATCCTATTGTGAACTACTTTGAGCAAACATCACAAAGCCGAGTTTACAAGCAAAACCCTTGTAGACTAAATTGAGTTTTCGAACACGGCAACTGCAGAGAATCATTCAACTCAAGTTTCAAGAGAAACAAAACTTTTGCTCATATAGCAACTAGCAACACCTGAAAACAGTTGCAAGTCCCACTATGCAGTCAACTAATAGATGTCACAGTAAAGGCTAGTACCAGACCTAATCAATACAAGAAGTTAAGAAGCAAAAGCCCCACAACTATAACATATATAATTAACAAAAAGAAAACTTCAAGCCTGTTATGTATTCATATCAAGAAAGATTTAAATAGTAATAATAAAAATTTATGTCACTTTCAAATGGCATATTCTTTCAGTTTTAATTAATTTGACTATATATGATGTGGGATTATTGACAAACATCTACACTGTGTGCTCAATCATGAGAATAAACAACCTAACATTAACGGATGGGAACCGGAGGAATCGATTTGGCAAGATTCCATTCGCAGCTATTCGTCTTCTTCTTGGATTACTTCAGAAGTTCAGTGGAAAAATCTTCAGTTAAGAGAAAAATCATTAGTTTGTTTACTCCCTGAGAAGGGTAGGAATACTCATCATAGCATGCAGCACTAACTATGAAATACTTCTGTCTGCCCACAATTCATACATAACTTCCATAAAGTACTAACTAGAATTGCAAACCCTTTTTCCCACTATTTCAATTCCATCGATCCTCTATTAAACTATACAAAAAAATGAATTGCTGCAAAAACCCTGATCCCTTTTTCATAAGAATTGCCTACTGTACACATAAAACAACTCCCAAGATTCTTTACACTATCCATATTAGTCGGCCTTTCTAACCAATCCAAGAAAACATATACATAAATCTTTTTTCTGTTATATGTGGAGTTCTTGGATTTGGGATCAAAGTGGGGAAAACTTAGCAATATCTAACATATATTAATATTAGTGATAAGAACTCTCGATCTCCTGATTTTCTGATAGTGAACATAGCACATTAGGTATGAAAACTTCCCAAGCTGATGCAGCCCGTCCCCAGTTTTTTAATCTGAGCAATATAGACGTTGGACTGTTGTAATCAAGACTGACTGGCAATGGTCTATGCCAGTTTGCATGAACATCATGTAATCAACAAGGGTTTTTTTTTTCCTCTAAACTCATCTAAGCTGCTTGAGGAATTGGTGCCTGTGTATTTTTTTCAAAGTTTTACCTATAATTATTCCCTGTACGTAGTTACTCTTTGCACTGAAATTTTTTATATGAATTAATTGAAAATTGTTTCAACTAATTTGAAGCATTTGCAATAATCTAGATGAGTTAATAAACTTATTGAATGGCAAGTTTTCCATCTCAATAATTACAAAAGATCATTCGAGTTTGGATTCAATAAAGAAGTGGGAAGTCTGGTTAAATATATACATTATTTATTTAGCTTTTCCAAAGTCCTCTAAGACTTCTTCAAATCTATATATGGTTGCTCTCTTACACTACTGAGACTTCTTCAAATCTATGGTTGCTCTCTTACATTGTCAAGAGTACATTTTGACATCCTCAGTACATGTGTACATATGCATCAGCATTTCTATATATGAATGATTAAGGAATGATTGAGAAGTGTGTAAACCTACATAATTTGTGTATCAGACAAGAACAACTGAACCCAAGTACAATTAAAACAGTACTAAGACTTGCACAATTCAAGTACTCAAATCTATGTATTTAATTTGAAAATTTCATAGTTGACTGTTCTTGTGTTTGTGTATAATATTGAAACATTCAATTTGATCATGAATAAGTTCTAACTGTGTATGCACTGATACAGATTGTCATAATTAATTTAGAAATTCACCATGCAGTTTTGCTGCAATCCCAATTGATATTATATCTAAAAATATATATATAATCATAGACAAAATTAAGTATAAATTAGAGTATAAATTGTAGTTGTAAAAATATGTTCATTACATATTTAGTACCTGCCATTTTTGTACTAAATGGACATATCTACTTTATGAATATATGCATGTACACTTATTTTGTTTTTTCACATGCATATGTTCACAGTCACACATATCATACTTAGATTCAATTAATTTTAAGTTTTATCAAACAAACCCTTGATTTATCCATTCTTCTTTTATTCTTTTTTGTTTCTTGAGCAATCATTCTTTAATAATATGCATCCAGAACAATTCTTCTTTCTCTTTACTCTTTCCTTATATTTTTGCTTTACATAATTCTTTAAAAAAAATTAACTTTAGGTCTAAAGGTGGAGTATTATTATGAATTACTACACATCCGTTTGGTTATATATTTTGATTTTGGAAATTAGGAAAAAAGAAATTTCTTGTTGCGTTTTCAAGAAGGAATATTTTTTATTTGAAGAGTGAATGTTTAGCTACATATATTAATAATGTTTGTTTTTATGAATTGTTGTACTTGAGAAATTTTTTATTAAACAAAATTTAAAATTTAAAACTTATTGTGAAAGAGTTTTTGCTTTTTTTTCCTTTAAATTTCCTTTTTTTTTTTTTTGTTTCTTTAGTCTGGTCAAAGATGTTCACCAATCAAAATGCATGCCAATAATAATAAAGATATTTTTTTGTTAATTAGGAGACAACGTAAGAGTGATCTAAACAAAATCATTTATTCATCATATAATTGAATGTTTGCATATGGACATTTTTATACCATAATGAAATAACAAAATACAATTAAAACATTTTGTTTTTGTTTTTGTTTTATTAGCAGTAAGATAACAAAATCCAAATAGGGGCCAGATTTCTGTCTTAGCAGCATTTTTGCTGTAACACGAAATTTTTCCTTGCTGGATCTTCACTCCTCAATGATCATATTTTGTTTTGATATGAACCTAATCCACCACAAACATTATTAAACTAATTATTCACCTAATATTAAAATCATTATTTTAGAAATCTGATGTAATCTGAGCCCAAAAAGAAAGAAAAAAATTGACACAAACATACAAAAAACAAAAGGAAAAGGGCTGTTTTTAATTTCCTTCATAAATTTTTTTATATGAAAGAGTATGAATTTTTTAAACAATATTATTGTAACTTCATTCTTCTACCATTACTCAATAGGCTAACATTTATTATATAAAGTTGGTATCTTATAAAGTTGGTTTATATATGAAATGGCAAATTCGTCGCGATTTCAATGTGCGATAAAAGTGACAGCAAAGTAAAATCATAATTTCAATTGCGATTAATTATTTGTTTCATATATGAACCACGCCTTATATATGAATTTGTTTCATTAGAGTTTTTGTGTATTACATATAAGTGAGCAAATAAACTTTCTTTTATTGAGTAATTATTTATAAAGTGAAATTACAATGTCGAGTAAACTCATACTCTCTAATATTATTGACTCTTTACATAAATTTTAAGTTTTAGTGTTACTTCCATTTTCACTCAATATTTAGCAACATATCTTGTTTGTTGTTACATAAAGAGGGAAAAAAAATACAAAAGCTCAATAGAAAGACAAATTAATTTTACAATGTAGAATGAGAAGTATTTTAGAAGATACTTTTTTGACTACTTTAGAAATTAAAGTAGGAGAACCAATAAATATCCAATGAACATGAAACAAATATTGGAAAGAAGTTAAAAAGTAAAACATGAAATATATTAAAACTCCAATAAACGACAATTTTAAAATGGCAAAATGTTTCAAACAATTATTGGAGGTTTTATTATTGCATCAATTTGATTTATGATAATAATTGTGAGATTAAAATATTTTTTTTTCTCTAACTCTATTCTCAATTTTTTTTTTTCTTTCGATGGATACAAGGAAAAAGACATAGTGACACTATCACTAAATATAATGTTTCTAGATGCAATATTAATTTAGTCATATGAAAAGATGAGTGAAAAAACAAAATCTTCTGAAGTTTGAACTCAATTAGATTTTGTCACATTAAGTTGGATCTTGTATAATATTGTTAAATTTACCTTAAGGGATATTATTATTTGAAGAACAGGGAGTGATTAGATGTCTAATTACCCTTAGAATCATACTACTTTATTTTGCACTTTCTGTTCTTTGGTTTGTTGAAATGAGTCATGCCATGGAATCAAATTGTCCCAAATAAGAGTATTGGATTAGATCATGACAGTGACTCCTGATGCCTCTTCCATGGTTCAAAGTAATGGTTAATGATTAATCACCCTGAGGAGCATAGTCTAGTTGGAGAGATTACAACAACAATTTCTAATTTCTAATATCATCCATATTCAATCAAGAGTGTAATGAAGTCTATCATAACCTTTCTTTTATCAGATTTGAAACCGACTATTTATAGGCAAATATGTTGATTGTCAGTCTATCATAACCTTTCTTATATCAGGTTTGAAATCGACTATTTATAGACATATATGTTGATTGTCAATCAATCATAACCTTTTTTTTATCAAGTTTGAAATCAGTTACTCATAAGTGTGTTTGAAACTAGTTACCTATACCCAAACAGGCTGCTTAGAAGCAGAGGAGTTTGTAGAGAACACAACAAACAAGAAAATTATCAAGCTAAATATGCATGCAGAATTGGATATATGTACCACTAAAATTTGCAAAAGAAATTTAATCCCACCTCCTATATGTTCAATTAATCAAGGTAGATGAAGTCAATAGAATCCTTAGAACATTATCGCTGTTTATCACTGTTATGAACAACTGATAGCCCTCATTAATATCATTATGAATCAGAAATTACAATTTCCAACAGGCCCTTTACACAAACAAACATCTTAAGACTGAAGTTTGGCAGGCAATGTAGTAGAAAATACAAATACTGTGGCCAATGTCATAATCCATTATGGTATCCAATTCAAGAAATGAATTATTTTCATAGTCAAACCTACAAAAACAGACTAATATGTATAATCAAATGGAGTACTGACCTCAAACGGCAAAAAGCAGCTAATATTACTTCAATGTATAGTGGTTGTATTTGTAATGCCGGCCGGCCAAGATTATATATATTGTGACTCTGTCAACAGTGACATCTCTCCATACTAAATCCCAATTGAATAAAGTTATTAATCATCTTGGTTTACTTTAATCTTCTTAATCATCTTTTTAAGAATTTTTGTTTTGCCTAAAATGGTAGAGAGTCATTCTCTTGAGTCTCAATTCAACTGTAGGGAAGCTAAACCACAAAAGCCTGCATTCAACAAATATAGTTTCATCATGAATGATGTCAGTTGGAAATGGATGTGCCACAAAGATATGATGAATAAACTCAATGGAAATAAAGAAAACAAGACTTGGAATTTACTAGACAGGGTACTTTTCAATCATAAGCATGTTAGTTTTATATTAAGATGATTGCAAATCCTAATATTTCTATAGCAGGCATGTTGACTGAGTTGCTTCTCACTAAGGACCATCTCATGAAGCTTAGCAAAGTTAGCATATGTTTCAGAAGTTCAGATCCAACTAGAATGAAATGCAAAACTATCCATGAATTGGGCATCTAAATAAAGAGAGTTTCACATTTGTACTAGCCAAAAAAAATGCCAACTTAATATCAACTAGCATAACCATGAAAATGTGCTTGATTATTAAGCAGACAGGGGGTGTAGCTTCCCCAAAGATTTCAAAGTTCTTTATTTTTTTCCTACGACAACAACTAAGCTTTTATCCCACTAAGCTAAGTCGGCTATAGGTATTATATTTCGCCACTGTGCTCAGGCGAAATACATTTTTTTTCCTATTAAAAACTAACTCTCTTCCATTAAATCCTCCAAAAAAAATTAGAATTCGCCTCTTTCCCCTTATACACAAGTCCTAGAACTGCCCCTGATGTTAAGATATGGAATTCATTGTGCTTCTGCTGTACTCCTGTAAATTTACCATCTGGAACCAGCATTCAGCTTGTGTCTAATACAACCACTTAACTGTAATAACTTCTATAAAAATTATTGCCGCTCATATATGTATAAGCTTTTAGCGGCCATGAACATTGCCGTCTGCAGGATTCTTGCATAAACTAAATCCCATTCCCTTTTTACTCATTTTTTAATGAAACAAAGTCTACAACTTGCTGAATAAAAAAAAGGGAAGGCAAAAAGTGATCATTTAACACTTTCCAAGATGTCCAAAAGACTCAAATATAATAAATGTCAGCAAGATGCAAGACGGAGATTCATCATCTAGGGAAGGAATATTAAAAGTTTTAGATATAGAAGAAGTTACAATCAGATTCATGTACTGATCAGTTGAAAGGCACTGACCAACAAATCAAGGAAACAAAAACTGATTATTATTCAATTCAAAAACAAGTATTGATAAGGGAAAGAAAAAAAACAGTTCTTCAGTCTAACGAAACAAAGAGTTTCTCTTATATTTGGTGCTGTACTTATTTAATAAAGGGACTGCCCTCGCACATTCTCTGCCAGAGGATGTGATACGAGTAAAAACAAGATCATACAAAAGGTTCAGCAACTTTCCAATCATTTATTAATGAACTAAGAACCATACTGTCTCCGGCATGCATTTTCCAACAAAAAAGAAGCTGAACTTTATGATTAAAACTTAAGCATCAGGACTATTTTCCATTCAACCTAAAAGGGTCCTTTAGTTTTCAATTCCATCTAAGCAAAGAAAAATAGTCATCCGACATGATTCCATTCTACAAGTAGCATTATGACAAAAACTTAAAAGACTGCATCTGTTGTGACCAGTCTCAAGCACATGTTGCAGAGAGGGACGGCACAATCACCTACTAAACAACATCAAATTCTTTAAATCTGCTTTCCATTTGAATTTTTTCTATACATTAAGTTCTGGAATACTTCCACTATGAGGGTTAAACGTACACACATCTACTCCAAGTCTCGTAAAAAACAGCATAAGGTTAAGGAAGAAAGGCTCCACCTATCAAGTCTAATGTCATACAGGCCACCGCAACACTCGTATTTAGATTACACAGATATTCCCTAAATGGTGGTATTACTTGTACACGAGTGTTTTACCATGAATTCCATGAATGGCATATGGAAGAAATAGACAGCCTTTGATGATTGCCAAACTAGGATAAAGTTCTTTCAATTTGCACTTCATCAGCCCAAACAGTTCTTTCTCTAGTGATCCAAAATTATCTGTTAAGAGTACATGTACTAAACCACAAGAGAAGTTAAACAGAGAGGTTCAGATGCACCATAAATTCATCTTAAATAACTAGCCAGCAAAGGTCTAGGAAGTTTCCTAGTGAAATAAGAAGATAGAACAATTAAGGGGCCTGGATAAAATTCGGTTACAACAGAAACAGAACAAATATTGTATGGTAGGATAGATTTTTGTTTTCCAAATTATATTATCACATTAGTCACAACCTTCTTATGACAGATGAAATGAGAAATCAGTGTCAGAAGTTACAGATCTAATTGTACCAAGGTGGGCAACAAATCTTTTCATAGCTCTGTGTACATGCAGCTATTTTACACCAGAAAATGGAATCTAAGATGAGAACAAATCAAAAGCCTTATGATTTACCTGCATATAACTCTATCTAGAAACTTCAACTAATGATACTCCTTTTACAAAGTTATCTAATCCGGGAAGGAATGTCACAGCTGGTTTCCATTAAAATTTATGAAACAAACAAAATGGAAAAGAATAAGCAGATATGTGATTTTAAGAAGAATAAAATGCTTGAGAAAATTGTATACACTAGAATATAGCTAACCTTTAAATTTTTGCAATGACATCATAACTTTATGTCAAAATTCAAGCTCCAGTGAAAAAATAGTAAGATAGTTAAAGTTTATCTACCTACCAGAAAATGTCATAAGCAAGTTTTGAGTGCAAAATGACGACTGATAGAAATGTGATGAACTTTGAATGAAGAAAGACAGACATTCATTGCAAAATTTACCAGCGGCAACCAAATGTATGGGACAATCATTATAATCATCCAAAAGTTTTACTTTTCCATATTGCTGTGCTACAGGACTGTGTTACAAGCTATAAATGATCCTATCGAATAAATATGGCATAGGTCATGCAACATAAATAGTTTACAACTTTCCAGTGAGGCTACTACTCCTATTTACCTTCCAACTGTAGTACATGTACATTTTCCTAGATCAATTTGAAGATCATAAAATGCAAGTGTCCTGTGTATGAAACTATCTGGCATAATCCCATCTCCAAGCATGCGGTTATACAAAGTTATGGCTTCCACTAACCTACCAACTTTGCAGTAACCAAGAATCAAAATCCCATATGCTACTACATCAGGAAATAAACCCTTGTTCAGAGCAGCAGTAAAAATTTCAGACGCTTGTTGCACAAGTCCTCTTTTACAAAGACCATCAATTAGGATGCTGTAACTCACGATATTTGGAGAGACATTGTTCCCAAGCATCTCTTCATATAGCTTAAAAGCATCTTCTAAACAAAAGGATTTAAAGTAACCATCAATCATAGAACTGTAAGTGACCACATTAGGTACTGGACCTTTGTCCAGCATGGTGGAGAATAATGAAATTGCATCATCCATTCTACCTTCTTTACAAAATGCATCAATCAAAATAGTTAGGGTAATAGTGTTGAACCTAATCTGTCTGGATTTCAGCTCTTCAAAAAGTTTAATGGCCTCAGTCAACATTTTCATGGAGCAGTAGCCATTGATTACAATGTTGTATGTCACGATATCTGGTTCTGGCCCAACATTAGAAACCTGCTTGAAAAGCTCCAAAGCATTTCTCAACCTCCCTTGGTTGAAAAATGCATGAATGAGAACATTGTAGACAGCTATATCAGGATTTACCCCATTCTTCAACATCAGGGAGAAAATTCGTAGCCCAGCAGTCAGATTGTTCTGTTTGCAGAGTCCATCTATTAGAGCACAATATGATACAACATCTGGAGAGAAACCCATTTTCAGCATGTTGAAGAAACAAACTAACGTCTCATACACTTTTCCTTGTTGAGAGATAAATTTACTTATTGTTGTATGAGTCACTATATCTGGAATTACACCGTAAGTACCCATTTGGCTATACACATTTACTACATTTTTAACTTGTTTCAGTCTACACCAACCATCAAGTAAGGTGTTAAACATGTATATGTTGGGAGCTAAACAACTCTTTACCGCCTGATAGAACAATCTCATGGCATCATCCATCTGTCCATGTTTGCTAAGACCATTTAGTAGCACATTATAAACTACGACATCAGGTGTATGGCCCCTCCCAAGCATATCTTTGTACAAATTAATTCCACCTTTCAAATTCCCTGCCTTGCAAAGGCCATCAATTAGACCACTATGAATTAGAACAGATGGCTCAATACCATCTTTTAGCATCTGACCTAAAACCCCAAAAGCCTGAAGCACCTGGCCAATTTGACACAAACCATTTGCAAGAATGCCATAGGTAACTATGCTTGGACGGATCCCTTCCTTCAACATTCTTTTGAATACTAAAATCCCCTTTTCAACATCTCCGTCTCGGACACAAGCATCAATAATGGAACTAAAGATCACTACATCCAATTTAACTCCTTTCCTGAGAGCTGTAGAAAGAAGCTGATGTCCCTCCTCATATTTCCCTGCCTTGAACAGTCCATCAATCAAAATACTATACACAACTAGATCAGGATCTACACCCCTCCCTAGCATTAATACATAAAGCTTAAATGCCTCTTCTAATTTTCTTTCTTTACAATAAACATTAATTAGGGTGCTAAATGTCACCACATTGGGTTTTGGACCTAAATCAAGTAACAACAAAAACAACTGATTAGCAACTTCTACACAATTAGTACTACAACAAATAGTCTTCAAAATCTTGTTACAAGATACAATATTGGGTGTAAAACCTCTATCAACCATTTTCCGATGGAAAGTTAAGGCAATAGCAATCTCTCCATTCTTGAAAAAACCATCCATCACAAAACCATAAAAATCAAGGCACTGTCTTGGCTCTCCCCTCAACACATTTTCCATTCCTTCGTACACATTTAACATTATATCCAAACGCCTTGAATCAATCAAAGAATTCAACATTTTCGACCATGCGTAGTATGAAACAGACACACCCATTTTACATAATTGAAAGTACAGCTCAACTGAACGATTGACCAACCCAATTCTGCAGTAACCTTGAACCAAAAAGCTAAACACAGTGCTCCTATTCGATCCATAACACCTAAACCCCTCATCAAAAACAACTAAACAATCAAAATCCCCAAACTTTTCCACCATTCTAACAAAAACCCATCTAGCATGATCAAAAACACGCTTACTCAACAACAAATGAAAGAGCATACAATGAGACTCAAGTGTGTGATTAAGCCCAAAGAAATTCTCAGACCACTCAAAGAACCTAATTGCTGAAGTTGGTTTTGAGCGAAGATCATAAAGAATTGATCCTACATGGCATGGTTGAATCTTGGATACTAATTTTGGGTCAATTAGTTTGAGGTTTTCTTGATGAAATGCTGCTGTAATTTGAGATAATAGTGATTTGGGTAATGGGGAGTGTGAAATTGAATGTGAAAGAATGAATCTTGAAATGGGTTTAAGTGAAAATTTTATTACCTTTGATGAGAATACCATGGACATTGCAGTTCTTGAATGTAAAGTTTGAGGATTTTTGCTTAGTTTGTGTTTTCAAGGGTGGGATTTTAGCATCATCATCTGTTCTGCTGGGGTTTTGCTGGGTTTATGGCTGGAAAGGAAAGGTTTAAGCCGTAAGGGCGACAAGAAGTTTTTGTTTGCTTTTGTTTTTTGGGGACTAACTGAGTAAGGAAATGTTTTAGGCAAACCATTTCTGGGGGAAAATCATTTCTTCTCCTAATTCTGTTTCTGTTTTTTTTTTTTTTAAATTAAAAGTCCAGCAATAAAAGGATGATTTGAACTTGAAATTTTAAATTTTTATTTTAAATAATAAAAAAATTCAAAAAAAAAACCAAAAAAAAAAATTGAATCAATCAAATCATCCACTCCACAATTAAAAATATTTCTTCTATAAGAAGCAAACCTAAATTTAGTTTATTGGGTTGTAGTTTTGAATGTTTTTGGGGAAAATTGAAAATTTTCAAAAACTACTTGTAAGTGCTAGTAATAGTCAATTTTTTGCTCATGATATAACAAAAGATTTAAACTTATAGATTATAGAAAATTTTGAAAAAAAATAAATATTTAGAAAATTTTAAAGATGGATAACAAAATATGATCCATATAGTCCATCTTATATAGTACGAAAGGGTTAGGTGTTGTTGATGGAAGGTTTCGAGAAGTTTCTGAATGTAATTAAGTGCTCGTAGCTACACGTTTCTACCATGCCGATGCTTTAGAGAAAATGAAATATAAAATACCTCCTAAAAAATAAAAAAAAACAAAATATAAAATATTTTTTTGGTGGGCTACAATCGATCTTAGTTTGACGTTAACGTGGCCATTCCTCGTGAGTTAACGAACTAGAGTTTAGTTTGAGCTACAAAATGAGTTAACAAACCAGAGTTTGAGGTATGAGAGTAAGTTAAAATCTTTTTTATTACCCACATTATAATTAGGAAAATAAAACGAAATTAAATAAAAGAATAAATTTGATACAATTTTTTAATATGAATAATAAAAATATTTTATTTTAAATGTAAGTAATGAATTTTTCGAATAAATGTGAAGAATGATGTTTGCAATTCTTCCCAAATATATAAAATGCCTTTTGCTTTAATCCCTGTGCTATATTCCATCCCCAGATGAAAATATGTAGTGTAGTTGCAGTATATTCCATCAATGTCATGGAACTTTCGGCCCTGTTCAATATATTCCATGAATGTCGTGGAACTTTCAGCCCTGTTCAAGTTTATGTTGATGTCAAGTCTTCAAAGTCACTAGTCTGGCAAGATCAGATGGGATATTTTGTCCAAAAAATTCTGAGCTAATTAAAATTAGGTTGTCTTAAGATTCACTAATATCTTAGTTAAGATTTAATAATTTTAAATTAATTTTAATGATATTTATTCATTTAGTCCCTACTTTTAATGAAACTGCGTAATTTTAAACGTTAGACATGATAGTATTGGATAAATATTGGACAGAGTATCTGAACTCTGATTGATGAAAATCTCTATCCATGTCTAATTTGTGACGTTTTTCTTTTTTCTTTTTTTTGTTCTTTTTATCAATGTTTTCCTTATTCTCCATACCAAGAAACTCCATAGTTCCATGCACTAGCACCATTAGTGCTTCTAACTAAAGTCAGAACAACATTTGGAAGTACACAGAAATTACAATGAAGTAAACTTGAAGAAGTACAATGAGTCATAAAGACATGATGCTTCTATCTTTCTTTAAACTTTGACAAAGCACAATACTTCCCACTTTTAGCTAATAATAATAACGAATAAGAAATGGAGTACAAGATCCATCAGTGGGAAATTATAATGCAAAACATTGAAGGGATCTATTCCCAATTGGCGAACATTAGTGAAAAAACCTGGAGGTTCTAAGAAGATTGTCCGATCTTCATTAACACTCGTTAATACCACCAAACTAAGTTGGAATATTTTCACATTTGATACAGAATGGCATGCTCAAAGAAGTTCACTCTTTGGAGAATAAGAATTTGAGGACTGGCCATGTCCTGCAGTAAGTCAATGGAAAACCATTTGGAGATGAGTTCTGCACCATGATGCATCTACTTCAATATGAAAGGTCAATAACCAATTAACAGTGTAGCATACTTTGTTGTCCTTTAACATGTATAGTTCCAAAATACCACAATGAAATATCAAGCACCTATGTTGCACACACCTCTACCGCGCCAAAAAACTTAACACTACCTACAGAAGGAGATAGCTAATAAAGCGTCTTTTCCATCCAAACAAATGTTTCAAAAATTGAAATAAGATTGTTAACAATTCTCTATGGGAACAAGGCTATTAATTCAATTACTGGACCATCTGAATAAGTAAAGCTCTACACCATTATGATCAATTGGCGAAAAGAAGCAATTCACCAAACATAGACCTCTATCACATTGAGGCTAAACTAGAAAATCTTACAGAGCATCTTTCATCTATTGTACAAGCTACGAAAATAATAGATCTTTAAAGGCTAGGGGAGGATTTATTATTTGGATCATGATTCTACACCAAGAACATGGAGGTACCAACAGCAAGAGAAACTAGGGGGGTTTATTGCATCAAACAATGAATATCATAGCTTGCAGCCAAAATTTGATGTCATAAACACAAGTTACATGATTCATTCAAAAGAATCCAACAACTGCACACGAGGTGCAAGATTTAGTTCACCATGCTCCCAAGCTGTGAAAGCAATTTTCAATTCCTTCTTTTCTTTGAAGTCATAAATAAAGACTAGATAGGGATATAATTACTAATGCAAGGTGATGCATGAAATTCATGAGTATACAAATAAAAATCAAGTTACCAGGTAAAGTAGCAACTAATAAATTTCATCATCAGGGATGTCTGGCGTCAAAAATTTCTTGGGATCTTTGCTGATTTCTTCATAATTGAATGTTGAAGCTTTAACCCTATCAGGAACAGGTACAAGAGGAATGATGCTATCTCTATCAATAACCCCATCAATAATGCCATACTCCACCGCTTCAACTGGGGACAGATAACGGTCCCTATCAATATCCTTTTCAACCTGTTCAATTGATCGACTGGTGAAATCAGACACGATTTTTATCACATTGTTCTTGTTGTGCATGATTTCTCTGGCTTGAATTTCGACATCTATTGCTTGCCCACTTGCACCTCCAAGTGGCTGATGTATCATGATTCTTGCATTTGGCATAGCCAAGCGCTTACCTTTAGTGCCACCACCAAGGATTAAGGAAGCTGTCGACGCTGCAATGCCTAGTGCAATTGTGGAAACATCAGCCCTCACAAGCCGCACAACATCAAAGATGGCCATTGTAGCACTGGCAAGGATAAGAAGTAAATGTGAGAAAATACAAAAAATAGAAGTTCAACAAATCAAACATATCCTTATCATAAAGGAGTGCAGTGCAGATGCAGGCAAATAGGTCAGAAACAAACTTATGGAAGCTTGACTAGACCAATAGTTTTGAATCCGCAAGCAGTCTCATACGTGGGGCTAAATCATAAAAGAGCAGTCATTGAGCTTGCAATCATCCTTAAATAGTTGGTACAAAGAGTTCCTTGATATATTCATAACTTGGTAGCTAAAATTATCCCTGGGTTCATGGATTCAAAAGTCACAATCAACCTGGATAATACCTAAGGAAAGAAAATTTGCACCAAGTGTCTTTCTCAGATAATATCATAGGGAAACTTTCAATCTCTTTCCTTTCATTTTAATAAATATGGTTTTGTTTCCTTCATTTTCAAAGTTCACTATTTTTTCTCCTGGTATAAACTTTGGATTGATTCAAATTCTATCCATAAAAGGAACGTCAGCAATGGATCCAGCAACCAAAATAATAACATGAGTCAAGAGTCCTACACTCCTAAAGAGAAAGCTAAAGGAAAAGAATATAATAGCCTTCTTCGATCAGCAATCTATGGTATAGCTACTTTGGTTAAACATGGAAAAAGAAGTTTCTTGAGATCCACTAAATTGCTAGTCCATATGCAGATAACATCAAGAAATCCTCAACTAACCCAGTAGTATACCAACACTGCAAAAGCCAAAACCAATGTAGCTAAAAAACACTTCAGTGGCCAAAATGAGAGGAAAACCTGTACAGGACGTCAAATTCATTGTATTGTTCTAAAACCAATTGAAAAACACAAACCATCCTTCAATAACGAGCATATAGTACTACCAAGTCATAAAGCCATGAACTTTGTAAGTATCCAAATACTTCAAAGGTTAATGGCCCTATAAGTGAACTTCAACACAATCTACATTGTTCCACTATCAACAGAGGAACTAATTAGCAAAGGTTATCTACCACACATGTACATAATTATACATCCTCGGACCCGATTGAGGAATCCATCCAAACCCAATTTTCCCACACAACCCATCTTCAAAGTTGGTAACTTTCAAAAATCATCTACCTTAAAAAAGCCAAAACAAACATTAAAAACAAGTTGGACATCGGCAAACCTGAGAGAGCCACCAGTGGAATTAATAAAGAGTCGAATATCTTTAGTATGGTCTTGAGCATCCAACAATAGCAGCTGACTAATAATAGCATCAGCCACAAAATCATCAATATTGCTACCCAAAAACACAATCCTCTCCCTAAATAAAAGCCCCATTGCATCAGCCTCAGCACCCCTCATGGCAGTGGCCGGAGTCTGTGTCGACGCAGCAGCCCACAGTTCATCATCTGGGCTACTGGTGTTGAAATTATTGATATTGAAATTAAGGGAGTGAGTTAATGGAGACTTTGAGAGAATTCTTGAAGTTGGCTGATGAGGAGAGAGTGAGGATTTGAGAGGGAAGATGGGATGGTTATGAGAAAGGGATAAAGATACTGTACTAAGAGGGTGTTTGTTGAAATGCCTGAGAGAAGGGCAGGAAGAATAGAGAGGAGTAGAGAGGGAGAGTGAGTCCATAATCATGGAAAACTTGTTGAAGCGAAGCAAAATTCTTAGAAAGAAAAAGAAGAGAAAAGAAAGGTTTTGAGGATGGAAGAGGAAAGAGATGAGCTCTGCAGCCTGCTGGGGATTGCCTGATTAATAGCTAAAATATAGTAATGCCCCTAAATTGTTTACTGGTCCCGTATTGACCCGCCATAGTTTTAATTGTAAACACTTCATTTTTTCAAAAAGTTTTAAATTTAAAATAAATCAATCTATTTAATTTGAATAAAAGTATGAAATTCAAAAATACTAGTTTTTAAATAGGAATTAATACTAGTTTTTAAATAGAAATTAATACCTCGTTTCATTTATTTATTTGACAAGAATTAACTAAATAAACTAATTTATTTCATATTAAAAAATTAATAAAAAAAGTTAAATGTTACAATTAAAACTATAAAGAATCAATACAACACATGACAACACTATCTTTATAATGTAAATTTGTGTGCATTTTGAGTCTTGAAATATGTGTGTATATATATATATATATAGTAATTTCACATTTTAACTTGAAATATCTCAATTTGTATTATTAGGGCCAATTTACAACACAAAATCAATATTGAAAACAAGCCGTAATTGTGTTTTCTATATTTATTTATTTATTTTTTGTCAAAATGAGCATAGGTTATTATACTAATGAACTAATACACATGTCTTTTAAATTGCACTTGTGCTATCGACTGCCAAATAAGGTTTGAACTTCTGCATATATCAAAATGATTAGGGAGAGTGGTATCTAATTGTAAATTTAAACTTAACTTTTCAATTGTATATACAGATGAATTGAATTACCTTCACGTCAAGAATGATTTAAACCACGTTCTCATCCTTTTCAAAGGTCCCAAATTTTCCATATCAATTTGAAGTGTGTATGACTAGTTGACAATTTATAACCCAAGCCAAATTACCCACAAGGCCATAACTTAGCTAGTGGACTTGTGGAGATGCCAATATTTACTTTAACATAAAAACTCCGGTGACGCGCCCTTATGCATATATATAATGCACTTCATGAATAAAATATTATAATTAACGTATAACGTATGAAATATAACGTGTGGAGATATTATGATTAACGTATAACGTATAAAGTATGAAGACATTATGATTGGTATATAACATATATCGTATATCGTATGAAGGAATATGAAGTCATTATGATTGACGTATAACGTATGAAGTATGGAGTATGAAGGCATTATGATTGGCGTATAATATATGGAGTATGAAGATATTATGATTGGCGTACAACGTATCATTATGAAATGAAAATTGAAATGCTAAAAAAAAACACGCACATGTGGTAAGTCGCATATATGCGACCGTTTCACAGGAGACTTACTCTTACTACAAACCCAATTTTTAACTAATTAATAACCTTAACTAATTAACTAACAAGTTGATAACTTTCTACCTAAATTTTACCTAAAAAAAACTAAAAAAAAAATTGATTACCTAAATTAACTAACAAGTTGATAACGGGGCTTTTACCAAAATATTGTCATAATATAAAAAATTTACATAAATATTGTGAATCTTATATTGTTTCCAAAAGTAACCAAAGCGAGATTCTCAATTTCGACTTTGAAATTTCATCAAAACCAAATAAGTTTATCTTATTTATAAATTGACCCCAGAACTTTTAAAAAAAAGTTCATATAAAGACTATATATTCTTCAATGAATATAATTTAGCATTTCTAATATAATTCCGCACTGATCCCTTCTAGGCTAAGTATAACTTTAGTTTAAACCCATCCACACTTGGTATCAGAGCCATGTGCTCATAAAAATTTTATAATTTCTTGAATGGAAATAGAAGATAGACTGTTTTTCTTCTATGAAGAAAATAACATGCATAATTTTCTTTGAGCAAACTGCCCAGAAGGTCACTAAACTTTCACTATGTCCGGCTTTTGGTCACTAAACTTTTAAAGTTGTAAAAAAGGTCACCAAACTCTTCAAAAACACAACTTTTGGTCCTTCCGTCCAATAGCTCCGTAAGTGGAGACGGAAATCACCTTTTTTAGGGGTATTTTTGTCTTTTTCTTTTTCTTCTTCTTCCTCTTTCTTCTTCCTTATTCTTATTCTTCTTCTTCTTCAAAACCCACTTCTTCTTTAACACTACCGACATAGAAAATGCACAAAATTAACAGCAGCTATTCAAGACTGAGAAGCACATTCGAAGTGCTAGACCTAGTTCAATCACGGTTGTTCAGCAATGGAATATCGTAAAAGATTGACAGAACCAGAAAACAATGCAGAAATGACATTCAGAGGGCTAAAAGTATAAGCATTGTAGTGATCTTTCTTCTACACTAAATGTCAAAGAATCATTTACCAGGACTAAGCACTAGACATGGTCAAACTAAATTCCACAAAAGAGGACGCGGGACAATGTAAGACTGCTCAAGGTAGAACTATTGCTCAACTGAAACTCAATCCTCAATATTGTAGTAAAGTAGGATCTGTATCATGTATGTAGACTTGTATCGCATTTTCTATACATCACATTCATCTCTCAGGAAAACATATGATTGATTGCCAAAAACTTTTGACTATGATGCAGTATCTTTTTCTTCTGTACCAAATTTTCAAGACTTGGACAATTTTTAGTTCTGAAAATTTTGTTTCACTAATAATAATGATTCCGAACATTTAGAAAGTTTAATGTTGTTTCACACAAAACTTAAATACCTCTTTTATATATATATGGAGAGTGAAACATGACGGGTGAATTAGGGGGTTTTGAAAGAAGAAGTGGATTTTGAAGAAGAAGAAGAAGAAGTGGGTTTTGAAGAAGAAGAAGGAGAAGGAAGAAGAAGAAAAAGACAAAAATACCCCTAAAAAGATGATTTTCGTCTCCACTTACGGAGCTATTGGACGGAAGGACCAAAAGTTGTGTTTTTGAAGAGTTTGGTGACATTTTTTACAACTTTAAAAGTTTAGTGACCAAAAGCCGGACATAGTGAAAGTTTAGTGACCTTCTGGGCAGTTTGCTCATTTTCTTTTCTATAAGCAGAAAATAGAATTATTGGTAAGTATAGAAACTCCAATTATCATTGGAATACTAAGAGAATTAATGAATAAAAATATAATTCAAGATCTCAGAAAGATCATTTATGAAAAGATAATAAAAATTTTGATTGTATAAATTCTAAAATAGAAATAATAGAATATACAGGAACAATTTATTCTGAAACAGAATATGAATAGAGTCTAGAAGAATGGCCAGATACGGATTAATAAAGTAAAATATAATGTATAGAAGAACTGCTTCAAAAGTTTTTGAATCAACTAAAAAATGCTATGTTTACATAGATTTTATAGAAAAAATACAAGATGCTAATAAAGAATTAAAAATAAGAAAAGAAAGATTTCAAGAAAATCTTATAGCTGGAGTGCATCGAGAAGCCTTAAAAAGACAAGAAATAATTATAAAAGAATTAGAATCAGAAATTCTATATATGAAAGAAAAAGTAAACTTTCATGGAACTCATGGATAAAATGAGTAAACTTGAATCAATAGAATTAATTCTTCGTAAACAAGAAGAAAAAATAGAAAAGTTAATCCAGTTAGTCATAGGACTAGAAGTAAAGATTAATACAATAGAAAATATGGTTAAATCCATAGAAGATCAAATACCTAATAAGGTAAAAGATAGTAAAAAATTTCAAAAAAACCAACAAAAGGTTTTTGAAGAAATTTGGATGAAAAAGGCTCCAACAGGATATAGGCCATATGAAAAAGGAAGTTTAGATGAAAGATTTTATTTAAAAGAAATGAAAAGAATTAAACAAGAAAAAATAAAACAGAAAGTTTTAAATGAAGAAATCAATTCAAGTTCAGAAGAAGAAATAGAATTAAAATAATAAATGGATAAAGAAATAGAAGAATTAATATATTCTTTAGAAGATTTAGTAATAGAAGAACCAGTAAAGGTAAAAATGAATAAAGATACATCTGTAAAACTAGAAACAGATAAACCAAGTACTTCATCAGTACCTATAAATCAAGGAAGAACCCGTAAAGTTCAACCTGAAAAGGCAGCCATAGAATATACTTATTCACCTAGTGGAAAGTATATACCTAATAGACATATACCAGCAACTACAAGTTCTGGATTTAGATTTATGAACCTTGACTGCAAGTTAGATGCGTCAAAAACTTTACAACAATGGGGACAAGATATAGGTATCTATTTTTTGATTGATAAAACATCTAACTTTTCGTCAGAAGAAAAATACCAAATATGCGTAGCAGCATTAGATGGAAATGTTAAAAACTGGTATCAAGGATTGTCAGATTCAACCAGGAATACAATAAGAGTTAATGTAATCAGACATATGGATACTTCCTTAACAGATGGAATTAGCACATTCATTAACTATATAGCAGATGAATTCATGGGATATGATTGGAATTCAAAAATAGATTCATTAAGAATTGCTGAAAAATAAGAAGCTATAAAGAAGATTAGTCAATTACAAATTTGTAATATGTGTGATATTAATTCATATATATGTGAATTCGAAGAATATTATTATCAGCATTTTGATAGTAATGAAGATATGTCGAAAATAGCTGATATGCTATATAAAAAACTACCAAGTATATGGAGTTCATATTTTTTGACTTAGTTTTCAAAAAATCATGAAACAGAAGGATATTCAAATACTCTAGGAGCAAGAATAGTTTTCTTAAAAGAAAAATTATCTGATCTTTGTGCACAACAAAGAATACTGTCAAAAGCTAAAAGGGTTAATGAAACCATATGTTGCAAAGAAGTATCTGAAGTAGGCAATTGGGGATGTCATGGATCTACCAATAAGTCTAAAAAACATAAATCCAAAAATAAGATTTACAAAAAATATAAAAAATTCTTTAAAAAGAATAAAAAACAGGATAGAAAATATTATAAAAGAAATAAAAAAGATAAAGATATAACCAACCAGTTGTAGGTGCTATAACTGTGGTGAAGAAGGACATAAGTCTTATGAATGCAATAAAAGGAAAGTCAAAGTTTCAATACTTGACATAAGAGACATAGAATCTGATTTAGAAACTGTGTCATCATTCGATTCTGAAATGACAGAAATATTTGAAGTATTTACTGAATCTGATTCAGAATGAGTGAATTAGAAATCAGTAAAAAAGAAGAGGAAGGAATCCTCATACAAGAAGAAGAAGAAACTATAGGAGGATATGCATTAAGGGCATCTTTTGATCCTTCTAAATATGAAAAGATTAGAAATCTAGAGCTAAATTTAAAAGGACCTAATCAAAATGTGTTAAGCCAAATAGGAAATGCTTTCAAAAGAAAAAATACTTTTATCATGAATACATGAAAATTGAAAAGGTTATACCTATTCAAGAAACCTCTGGAAATAGAAAATTGAATTTATTAACAAAAAAGATGGTAACAGATTTGTTAAATAAACTGCCTAAAGAAAAGAAAGATAAAATGCAATATGTTTATCTTGCAGGCATACAAATTCTTTGTAAATCAACTTTTCAAGAAGGAATTGATTGTCCTTTAGTTATCAATTTATCTGATGAAAGATTTACAAATGCTTCAGATGGAAATCTTGGAATAGTAGAAGACAATTTAGCCTACAAAAAACTACTTTTCACGTATTATCCAAAATATTGCATATCTTTAAAAGATAAAGATTTTAATGATGCCTTGAGTCTACATTTTCAAATCTTAAGAAAAGGATTTTTTAAACCAGGCAATCATATAATGAGCATATATTATTGTGCATTATATAGTCTTACTAATTCAAACTATGAAAGTATTTTTGATAAAAAGCCAGCAGTTGAACTAGATAAAGAATGCCTAGAGATAGGAAGAATTCTAGAACCGACTGTAAATAATCTAACTATCCCAGATAGTTATTCAATAGATTTTGGAACTTTTAAAAATTTAGAAGAAGGAACCTCAAGAGACATAGTCTCATATAATAAAAATAATATTATGATAGAGAAAGGAAGGAGAAGTTATTCCTCACTCAATATATCAAGAAAAGAAAATATACCAAATGACTTAAAAGTTTTTGGTAAATATTTTAATGGTAAAAGTTATGTTGAAGGATATAACATTCTTATAAATCCAAAAAGTGCACAAAATCATTTTAATAGTTATTTTGATGCAGGATTAATAAAGAAATATAAAGACACACATAGACATGTATCAAATGATGGAAATGAAAATGAGATCAATGAAATTGTTAAAGTTCCAATAACTTTTCAAGAAACCAAATTTAACATTAATTGTTATTTGGATATTTTAGATGGAAAACAAAACCATCATATAATCCTAGGAAGATCATTTCTAGACAGCCTAGATAATGTCACCATTGACAAATATGGTATTGAGATTTCTTTTGCAAGAAAAACTATTTTTCTAGAGAAGGAAAATGCCTAGTGAACAGAGATTTTCTGTAAGTATTTTCGTAGAAATTACATGTTACGGAAAGAAAATTCTCACTTGTGCTCAGATTGATACAGGTGCAGAAATAAGTTTAGGAAAATAATTCCTATTTAAAAATTGGATAACTAATCCAATAAAAATCTCAATGCAAGGAGTAACAGGTGATAAGCACTCCTTAGACAAGGTATGTTTTAAACCTAAAATTATATTAGGAAGCAAAATAGTGGCTATAAAACAGCTATATGCTTATGAAGGATTAGATGTCGACTTACTGTTAGGAAATGACTTTGTTCAACAGTTTCAGACATATAACCAAACAATCTATATGATTAGTTTAAAAACCCCTTGTGGACATTGGATACGCACTTCGCGAATTCATACCCTATACAGAGTTCAGCCAGGACCCCGTGGTGATGGATATGACAAAATTTGGTTACATAAAAACCAGATAAGAAAGTTTAATGTTAGAATGCTAGATATAGACAAAGTAAAAGATCTAATAGCTAGCAATTATGGAGAAAATTCTATAGCGAAATGGGATATAAAAAGAGAATGATAAGGTTCTCGTTGATTTGATCCACCTTTGGGCGGATTTGACAACCTTATTTATCCATCTTGTATGCCAATGCAGGAGTCATTCCTGCCAAGAACCTTGCCATTGTTGTCTCAGGTTCTTCCACAATATTTGCCTTTATCTTGAGCAACTGCTTTTCCTTAAAGTAATCATCAACTGATCGATTTCCTTGGGTGAGAGTTTGAACTTGCATCTGCAATTCATTAGCGAAATAAGATGGGACAAACCGCCTCCTCATAATTGATTGCATCTCTCTCCAAGTTCGAATTGGACGCTCCCCATTGAGCTGTCTTTCCTTCACCAATTGAGTCCACCAATGAGCTGCATAATCCTTAAAGTGTATGGTCACCATTCGCATTTTTTTATTTTTAGAATAAGAATTTCCAGCAAATATTTGCTCCACTGTATAAATCCAATCCAGAAACGCGTCGGTATCTGAAGTGCCATGAAATTTTGGAAAATCCAATTTAACTCAAGCCACATCAAATTCGGACTGGCCCCGGCCCTTGGACTATTCAGTTTCTATGAACTCCTCTTCATCAAAATCAGCCTCATCAAATTCATCTTCAAGTTTCGTTGAGGTCCTTCTCCTAGAAGTAGAGTGTTGAGCTTCTGTAAGATTTTGTAATTGGATACTCATCTTTTGCATCATGTTCTTAAGGGCATCAATCTGAAATTGTTATTCAGATTGAGTCTTTGAAATTTGTTGTTTAGATTGATTCTTTGAAGTTTCCTCCGCCATTTAAGATACCTGCAAGTTAGATAAAACAACACAAGAAACAATAATAAAAATTATGGCTCCTCACGGGTTCTCGCTTTAGGTATGGTCGTTTCACTTCACTCTTTTAATATGGTTATTCTCGTGTATAATTGCTCTCCCTAATCTACTCTCCAAATGTGGGGTCTCTCGTAGTTTGCTTTGCAAGTACTAAGTTCTTAAACCGCCTATCAATAATTCAACTCAAATACCACACAAATCAAGTAAGGAATTGAAGAAGGAATTATGAAGAATTGCAATTTAGAACACATTAAGGCACAATTTTGGACAAATTAGCAAGAAAAGAAATAGATACACAAAAATGAATTTCAAATATCAATAGCAAATTTTCAACAGTGATTGTATAACCAGAATTTTCGTTTTTAGATTTTGCTGCAATTTTTTTTTCACGTCACTTTTTTTTTTAAGAGTTGCTTTTTTTTTTGTTGTTCAACAAGCAATTTCAATCACTCAATATTTAGCAGCACGAAAATTCAATCCAATTTCACAAGATTCAATCACAAATTGAAAAGGTTACGAGATGGAAAATTTAACCTGAAAATTTCAAGCACCAAAACTTCTCTGATACCACTTGATAAGGTTCTCGTTGATTTGATCCACCTTTGGGCGGATTTGACAACCTTATTTATCCACAGGACAGGTCTAGCTTGGAAAATTCCACCAGCAACACAAAAGAATAAACACAAAGAAAGAATCAAGAAACAAAGAAAAGGGTTAGAACAAAGAACAAAGAAAGAACAAAAGAAAGACAAAGAAACAAAGAAGATATTGAGCGCGATTCAATGAAAAATTGTCCAAAGCCCCAACGCTATTACAAAACCAACTTGATTCAGGCGGCACCTAAATCAAATCAGATTTGGCTGTTCTCAAACTTAGAACAAAAGCAAGACTATTGGCTTAATCTCACTTTGGGTTTAGAAGAACAAAAGCTCAAACTTAGCTTAAGGTCTCTAAGGGTTTTGGGATCAAATTTTGCTCTGCAAAATTATGACTTCTTAATTCAAAATTCAACTATTGAAATTCGTGGGTTTACAAGCCTTTAAATAGGCACAAAGACTTGCCAACAAAGTAAACCCTACTTTCCTAAAAGATAGTTTCCTAATTGGAATAAACTTCCTTAAAATGTAATTAACACATGCTTTAATCATGCAAGATCTTTAGCCATGTGAAAACATCATATAGAACATATCAATGTTCATGCAAGAACATTAGATCACGTTCCTTATTGAAAAGATCAAACAAAAACGATTAAAAATCAAAACCAAAAAAAACTGCAAAAAAAATTCCCAACGTCGCGACGTGGGAGTCTGGACGTCGTGACTTCGGTGTACGTCGCGACGTGGAAGGTTGCGCGTCGCGACGTGCGGAAATCTCGACGTGAATTAAAATTGGGTTTTTAATTCAACCTCAAACTTCCAGAGAAATACGTCGCGACGTGGAGGGCGGTGGACGTCGCAACGTCGGTGCACGTCGCGACGTGGAGCTATGGACATCGCGACATGGAGGCACGAACATTCAATACTTGTCCAATCTTGCTCTCCAACTCAGATTCTCCATGCAATGTCAAAACCACGAGGTTCCAAGGCTTAAAATCAGTCATCACTTCATCGAAACCTTGTTCTAGCAACTTGTATGCGTCGTCCATCACTTCCATGATCAAACCATTAAGAGCCAACTTGAACTTCTTGATTTTAGCTCGAGTCATTGGTCCACCAATTCCACTTAACAGGTCAAGGGAATGTTGTTCACCATTAAGTGCGTCTGGATTCCCATCATTCCCCCCCTCGTCAAAAGGATTCGTCCTCGAATTTCCTGCATCAAACAAAGAGAGATCAGAAACATTAAAAATAGCACTAACGTCTCCATACTCACCGGGTAAATCAATGCGGTATGCATTGTCATTAATGCGCTCGAGAACTTGGAATGGTCCATCGCCTCTTGGGTGAAGTTTTGATTTCCGCCGCTCAGGAAATCTTTCTTTTCGCAAGTGTACCCAAACCCAATCACCCGGGTGGAACACCATGCGGCGTCTACCTTTATTGGCTTGCTTGGCATATTGCTCATTTCTCCTTTCAATATTGTCACGAACCTTAGCATGAAGGTCCTTAACAAAAGTAGCTTTGCTTGCACCATCAACATTAACAAACTCGTTAATAGGAATAGGCAAAATATCCAAAGGCGTCAAAGGATTAAAGCCATATACAATCTCAAAGGGAGAAAAAGAAGTAGAACTGTGAATAGTACGATTGTAAGCAAACTCAATGTGTGGTAAACAATATTCCCATTTCTTTAGATTCTTTTGTATGATAGCACGCAATAATGCAGATAGAGTTCTATTAACTACCTCAGTTTGCCCATCTGTTTGTGGGTACGCAACAGTAGAAAATAACAATTTAGTTCCCAATTTACTCCAAAGAGTACGCCAAAAATGACTAAGGAACTTGACATCCCTATCACTCACAATAGTCTGAGGAATACCGTGCAATCTCACAATTTCTTTAAAGAAAAGGTCAGCTATGTGCGTAGCATCATTGGTTCGTGAACATGCAATGAAGTGTGCCATTTTACTGAACCTATCAACTACCAAAAAGATACTATCCTTACCACTTGGTGACCTAGGCAACCCTAAAACAAAATCCATTGAAATATCTAACCAAGGATGCAAAGGTACGGGCAGTGGCGTGTATAGACCATGAGGCATTATTTTTGACTTTGCCTGTTTACAAACAATACATCTTTGACAAACAGATTGAACACTTTTTCTCATATGAGGCCAATGAAAATGTTCTTGCAAAATATGTAATGTCTTGTTAACACCAAAGTGACCCATCAATCCTCCCCCATGCGTCTCAGTAACCAATAAATCACGAATAGAGCAATTAGGCACACACAATTTGTCCTTTTTAAACAAGAAACCATAATGCAAATAATACTCTCCTTCGGATTTATGCAAACAATTCTCATATACAAGTTTAAAATCAACATCCTCAGCATACAATCCTTTCATGACATCAAATCCAAGCAGTTTAGTATGCAAGAAAGTAAGTAAATTATACCTTCTCGACAATGCATCAGCAACCACATTTTCCTTTCCAGCCTTGTATTTAACAACATAAGGAAAAGTCTCAATAAACTCCAACCACTTAGCATGTCTTTTATTCAACTTACATTGGGTCTTAAGGAACTTAAGACTCTCATGATCCGAATGAATGATGAATTCCTTCGGCCAAAGGTAGTGCTGCCAAACTTGTAGAGATCTCACCAATGCATACAACTCCTTGTCGTATGTGGGGTAATTCAATGTTGCTCCATTAAGCTTCTCGCTAAAGTATGCCACGGGTTTGCCTTCCTGCATCAAAACAGAACCAATACCTTTTCCGGAGGCATCACATTGTATTTCAAAAGCTTTCTCAAAATTAGGTAACATAAGAACAGGAACATTGGTTAATTTCTGCTTCAAGGTATTAAAAGCTTTTTCTTGAGCATCAGTCCAAACAAAAGTCACATTCTTTTTAACTAGATCATTTAAGGGGGCAGCAATTGTACTAAAGTCCTTCACAAACCTCCTATAAAATCAAGCTAAACCATGAAAACTCCTAACATCATTAGCTGACTTAGGTGTGGGCCAATCTCTAATTGCTTTCACTTTATTTCATCAACAGAAATTCCATCAGCACTTACAACAAATCCTAAAAAGATAACAGATGAAGTACAGAATTCACACTTTTTAAAATTTGCATAAAGCTGATTCTCACGAAGGACAACAAACACTCTTTTTAAATGTAACACATGATCTTCAAGTGTTTTGCTGTAAACAAGTATATCATCAAAATAAACAACTACAAATTTCCCTATGAAAGATCTAAGTACATGGTTCATTAAACGCATAAATGTGCTTGGTGCATTAGTCAGTCCAAAAGGCATAACTAACCACTCATAAAGACCATACTTAGTTTTAAAGGCAGTTTTCCATTCATCACCTTCTTTCATGCGGATTTGATAATAGCCACTTTTCAAATCAATCTTCGTGAAGATTTTAGAACCATATAACTCATCTAACATGTCATCTAACCTAGGGATAGGGTGACGATATTTAATGGTTATCTTGTTAATGGCTCTACAGTCAACACACATTCTCCATGTTTCATCTTTCTTAGGAACAAGAATAACAGGCACAGAACATGGACTAAGGCTTTCACGAACAATACCTTTTTTCTAGAAGACCATCCACTTGCATTTGAATTTCCTTTGTCTCCTCAGGACTTGCTCTATATGCTGGTCTGTTGGGAATTGAAGCACCAGGAATGAAATCAATTTGATGTTCTATTCCACGAATTGGAGGTAAACCATTTGGCAACTCCTCGGGGAATAAATCTTCAAATTCCTGTATAAGAGAAATCACAGCACTAGGCAAAGTAGAAAGGTGATCACTAGACAGCAAATACAAGTCTTTGTAAATAAGTACAAACATCTCATGCCTATCTAGTATTGCTCTTTTGACTTCACTTTTTCTTGCAAAGACTGTTAATCTCTTTTCTTTCTCCTCTTGCTTCATCTTTTGACCTTCCAATTTCTTGGCATTATTGCTAGAAGGGGTAGAGGTGTTTCCCACTTCTTGTTTCATTTGCTCGGCTTGCACCAATTGCCTACACTCCTTGCAGATCTTGGCTTGATCTTCATATACTTCCCATGGTTTCAAAGAAGCCAAAATGTACTTCTTACCATCCTTCTCCACGGTGTAGTGATTCTTCCGTCCATCATGCATGACATGTCTATCAAATTGCCATGGCCGTCCAAGTAACACATGCGCTGCCTCCATTGGAACAACATCACAAAGAATATCATCAGTATACATTCCAATAGACAAAGATAAGCGCACCTGTTTGTTTACCTTAACCTCTCCACTTTGATTCAACCATTGAAGCTTATATGGTTTGGGGTGTTTTGAACAAGTAAGCTTCAACTTGGATACCAACAAGGTACTCGCCACATTAGTGCAACTCCCACCATCAATAATCAAACTGCACTGCTTTTTCTGAATAATGCACTTGGTGTGGAAAATATTCTCACGTTGCACTGTTTCACCATCCAACTATGGTTGTGTACTCAAGGTCCTCATGGTGACAAGAGACTCAGCAACTTCCAACTTTTCTGGAGTATCTTCATCATATTCTTCACCATAAGTCTTTTCTTCAAGCTTGAGCATCTCATTATCACTTGAATGAACACTAGCAACATCCCCATTGTCAAGGAAGTAAATAGCCTTTTTGCTGGGGCAATTTGATTGCATATAACCATATCCTTGACATTTATAACATTTAACCTCACTAGATCTTTGGGGTGTGTTTTGGGCTGACTTCTGAACAAATGGTGGTGTTCTTTCTATCGGTTTGGGCGTAGCATTACCTCCAAAAGGCTTGTTCTTCATAACTGAATTAGGTGGAACCTGTCGGTTATTCTTTTGCCAAGGAGGTTGAGGAGGTGTAAGTCGCCCCTTTTGCTTCATGTGACGCTCTATCTGAATAGCATTATGCAACATCTCTGTCAAATCATAGGATCTCTGAAAACCCATATTGTATGCCAATGCAGGAGTCATTCCTGCCAAGAGCCATTGTTGTCTCAGGTTCTTCCACAATATTTGCCTTTATCTTGAGCAACTGCATTTCCTTAAAGTAATCATCAACTGATCGATTTCCTTGGGTGGTTTGAACTTGCATCCGCAATTCATTAGCGAAATAAGATGGGACAAATCGCCTCCTCATAATTGATTGCATCTCTCTCCAAGTTCGAATTGGACGCTCCCCATTGAGCTGTCTTTCCTTCACCAATTGAGTCCACCAATGAGCTGCATAATCCTTAAAGTGTATGGTCACCATTCGCATTTTTTTATCTTCAGAATAAGAATTTCCAGCAAATATTTGCTCCACTGTATAAATCCAATCCAGAAACGCGTCGGTATCTGAAGTGCCATGAAATTTTGAAAAATTCAATTTAACTGAAGCCACATCAAATTCGGACTTGCCCCGGCCCTTGGACTTTTCAGTTTCTATGAACTCCTCTTCACAAAAATCAGCCTCATCAAATTCATCTTCAAGTTTCGTTGTGGTCCTTCTCCTAGAAGTAGAGTGTTGAGCTTCTGTAAGATTTTGTAATTGGATACTCATATTTTGCATCATGTTCTTAAGGGCATCAATCTGAAATTGTTGTTCAAATTGAGTCTTTGAAATTTGTTATTCAGATTGATTCTTTGAAGTTTCCTCCGCCATTTAAGATACCTGCAAGTTAGAAAAAACAACACAAGAAACAATAATAAAAATTATGGCTCCTCACGGGTTCTCGCTTTAGGTATGGTCGGTTCACTTCACTCTTTTAATATGGTTATTCTCGTGTATAATTGCTCTCCCTAATCTACTCTCCAAATGTGGGGTCTCTCGTAGTTTGCTTTGCAAGTACTAAGTTCTTAAACCGCCTATCAATAATTCAACTCAAATACCACACAAATCAAGTAAGGAATTGAAGAAGGAATTATGAAGAATTGCAATTTAGAACACGTTAAGGCACAATTTTGGACAAATTAGCAAGAAAAGAAATAGATACACAAGAATGAATTTCGAATATCAATAGCAAATTTTCAACAGTGATTGTATAACCAGAATTTTCGTTTTCAGATTTTGCTGCAATTTTTTTTTCACGTCACTTTTTTTTTTTGACGAGTTGCTTTCTTTTTTTTTTTTTGTTGTTCAACAAGCAATTTCAATCACTCAATATTTAGCAGCACGAAAATTCAATCCAATTTCACAATATTCAATCACAAATTGAAAAGGTTACGAGATGGAAAATTTAACCTGTAATTTTCAAGCACCAAAACTTCTCTGATACCACTTGATAAGGTTCTCGTTGATTTGATCCACCTTTGGGCAGATTTGACAACCTTATTTATCCACAGGACAGGTCTAGCTTGGAAAATTCCACCAGCAACACAAAAGAATAAACACAAAGAAAGAATCAAGAAACAAAGAAAAGGGTTAAAACAAAGAACAAAGAAAGAACAAAAGAAAGACAAAGAAACAAAGAAGATATTGAGCGCGATTCAATGGAAACTTGTCCAAAGCCCCAACGCTATTACAAAACCAACTTGACTCAGGCGGCACCTAAATCAAATCAGATTTGGCTGTTCTCAAATTTAGAACAAAAGCAAGACTATTGGCTTAATCTCACTTTGGATTTAGAAGAACAAAAGCTCAAACTTAGCTTAAGGTCTCTAAGGGTTTTGGGATCAAATTTTGCTCTGCAAAATTATGACTTCTTAATTCAAAATTCAACTACTGAAATTCATGGGTTTACAAGCCTTTAAATAGGCACAAAGACTTGCCAACAAAGTAAACCCTACTTTCCTAAAAGATAGTTTCCTAATTGGAATAAACTTCCTTAAAATGTAATTAACACATGCTTTAATCATGCAAGATCTTTAGCCATGTGAAAACATCATATAGAACATATCAATGTTCATGCAAGAACATTAGATCACGTTCCTTATTGAAAAGATCAAACAAAAAGGATTAAAAATCAAAACAAAAAAAAACTGCAAAAAAAATTCCCAACGTCGCGACTTGGGAGTCTGGACGTCGCGACTTCGGTGTACGTCGCGACGTGCGGAAATCTCGACGTGAATTAAAATTGGGTTTTTAATTCAACATCAAACTTCCAGAGAAATACGTCGCGCGACGTGGAGGTCGGTGGACGTCGCGACGTCGGTGCACGTCGCGACGTGGAGCTATGGACATCGCGACGTGGAGGCACGAACATTCAATACTTGTCCAATCTTGCTCTCCAACTCAGATTCTCCATGCAATGTCAAAACCACGAGGTTCCAAGGCTTAAAATCAGTCCTCACTTCATCGAAACCTTGTTCTAGCAACTTGTATGCGTCGTCCATCACTTCCATGATCAAACCATTAAGAGCCAACTTGAACTTCTTGATTTTAGCTCGAGTCATTGGTCCACCAATTCCACTTAACGGGTCAAGGGAATGTTGTTCACCATTAAGTGCGTCTGGATTCCCATCAAAGAATTAGCTGTAATAGAGCTAAAAGATCCAAATATTATCATTAGGGTTAAACCAATGATATATTCTGAAGAAGATAAAATTGAGTTTAAAACTCAAATAAAAGAATTACTTAATCTAACATTAATTAGAGGAAGTAATAGCCCTCATAGTTCACCAGCTTTTATGGTTAGGAACCATGCTGAAGAAAAACGTGAAAAAACACGAGTGGTTGTTAACTATAAAGAGTTAAATAAATATAGTATTTTTTATGGATATTTTCTTTCAAACAAAAATAATTTAATCAATTTAGCTAAAGGAAAGAAATACTTTTCTAAATTTGATTGTAAATCAAGATTTTGGCAAATAAAGCTTGCTAAAAAATCTATACCTTTAACTGCCTTTAGTACATCTAATAGACAGTATGAATGGTTAGTGATGCCTTTTGGATTAAAAAATGCACCACAAATATATCAGAGAAGAATGGATAAGATATTTTCTATTTTCTCATACATGCTTGTTTATGTTGATGATATTCTAATTTGTTCTAATGAATATCAAGAACATATAGACCATTTAAAAGAATTTGCAAAAATTTGCATGCAAAATAGAATAATCTTAAGTTAGAAAAAGGTTGAGATTAGTAAAACTGAGATAGAATTTCTTGGTATGATAATAACCACTAATGGTATTAAATTACAAAGTCATATATCTCAAAAGATATGTAATTTTCCAGATAAATTAAACACTAAAAAAGAAATAGAAGAATTTCTTGGATGTTTAAATTATGCAGGAGAATTTATACCGCAACTTGCAAAGAAAAGGTCTATGTTACAAAAATTGCTAAGAAAAAATAACACTACTGGATGGTCAGATGACCACACTGAAGTAGTAAAATCTTTAAAGGAAGAATGTAAAGAACTTTCTAAACTCAGAATGCCTGAACCAAAAAATAATATTGTTTTGCAAACTGATGCTTTTAATTTATATTGGGCAGCTATATTAAAAACTGACATCAATGAAATATACAGGTACACAAGCGGTACATTTAACACAGCAGAAGTTAATTATTCCACAAATGAAAAGGAATTATTAGCTATAATAAAAGGAATAAGAAAATTCTCTTTTTTCTTATTACCAAAACCCTTTGTGGTAAAAACAGATAATACTCAAGTTGGTATTTTAATTTTTAATAAATTACCTTCTGAACCTCAATTTAGAAGATTATTGAGATGACAATCTTTGTTGTCTTATTATACTTTTAAAATTGATTATATAAAAGAAACTGACAATTTCTATGCAGATTTTCTATCCAGAAATCCCGAACATGGAGTAGGGTAAAAGGCAACAAATATTATAGCTTTGTAGCTCTTTAGCTACAAAAATAACTCAGCTAGATGAAAGCATAGTGGAAAAATCAAACATGTTATTCTCAATCCAAGAACAAACAATAAATCTTGTGGATCAGCAAAACAACTACAGCAAGAAATGAATAGTCTTGTTGAACAACAGGGAGAGATACTAAAAGAATTTGCAGATCTTTATGAACTGGTAGAGAAGTCTTCAGACTCTCATGGAATGTTGGGTGATAAACCAACTTATAGTGGTGAATCCACTAAAAATAAAAATGTTGAATTCAAATTAGCATATGATGATTCTACCATTCACATGGAGAATCCTGATAATATAAATCTCAAAATCAACAACGAGCAACCCGGTTCTTCTGATACTGGAAAAAACGAAGTTGTTCGGATAAAAAGATATTCGGATTCAAAAAAACTCAAAAGAAAAAGAATACTATGAATTTGCTTTGCAGGTATACAATTTAAATAATGGAGAAACTTTCTTTAGACTTGAAGGATCAAGTATATATCCGAGAATAACAACAGTTGAAGGAGTTCCAGCAAAATTCCTATGTCAATTATTCAAATTCAGTTTCTGTGATCGAATTTATCCAAGTGTGGAGTTAAAAGAATTCCAGTTCTTTGACCCAATATTTGTTCAGAGTCTTGAAAAATATGTTGAAGGCAAGAAGCTTTTTATTCGAGTGTACAACATAGCACCCGAATATGATGAAGATGAAGAATACCCGGGTTTTAACCTAGTTCATATCGCCAAACTTAAAGGAGATGTGAGTCTACGAGTTAATGAACAAAAGGTAAAGATACATTTCTTCAATAAAAAATGGGAACAATACAGAAGAGCTATGGGAATCAAAGCCATAGCAGGAATAATGGAGATTTTCTCTGTAAAAAATTTCCAAGTCCTCAACAGTTCAGAAAGCTAGATGATCATGACAGAAGTAAATAAAAGATCACCAACATTGCAAGAAAAGGTGAAAGAATTTAAAGCCGACAGATTTTATGGCAGACGCACTACTCTGCAAATGGCATGCAAAATGAGTCAGCATATGCACTCAAGAGATTCTTTACCAAATAAAGACAGTAACATGTGAAGAGTGGTCCATACCACAACGCTCAAAATGGAGCATATGAAGAGTGGTCCCTACCACTATTAGAAGCAATTGCTGGAAAATAACAGCAATGGACCACATCCATGTTATGATGAAGATAACTATTACCCCACTCATCTAGTAGATATGGATTCTTATCATCAATCCACCAATAGATGAGAAGGCTTATCTCTTTACCCGGATTTTCAAACGCGGTTGAAGCCTATAAAAGGAGAACATCTTGAAGAATGAAGGCATAGAAAAATCTACCAGAAAATCCTCAACATAGAGTGTTAGAAAAAGAATGAATTTCTAAGTTTTCTTCTTTCCCATAGGGAAAATATAAGCATAGGGATGAGCTGATTATAGCCCTCTTCTATTGTAAATTAGTTTGTTCAAATTTAATAAAAGAACGTTTCCTTTCAGAAATTGAGCCATATATTTCATTGTTTTAATTCTTAAAACCCAAATCAGATTAATTTCTGTACCCAAGGGAGGAGCTTTGGCAGTCAGGAGAATCTATCAAGGATGAAAAGGCATTGAGACAGAAGGTCGTTAGCCGTTAAGAAGTCCAAATGTGTGAAGATTCTGACACCTTTAAGTGAAATGTCATTAATCATTGCCCGAAAGGTGAAACCAAGAGGCTGATAAGGTTATAAGAAGAAGAACAAACAGCTTAAAGGAAGTGAAGTAAGACCCGAAAAATTTGAACTGCTAAGATACAATAGAAAGTGTTTTATTATGCTTTAATTATGCTTATATGAGTACCTAGGGAATATAAAATCAATTGAATTCTAAAATATTTATGCTTTTGTAAGATATGCATAAAGTTTAAGGACTAAAATCTAAATAGCTAAAGAATTTTGGCATATATTGAGAATAATTCTCAAAACCACCATATTTTGGGAATAAAGTTCCAAAAGCAGCATAGTTTGGTAAATAGCCCAGTTGATAACATTCTACCTAAAAATAAAAATAAAAAAAAAAAGTTTTGACGGGCCAATGCTGATGGGCCATGAGAATTTATATCCGTACTTCAAAAGCCCAATCAAAAGCCCCAAAGCTTAGGCGGATTCATCCATGATCCATCTCTCATCTCCATCTATATATTATTATCTCGTCTTCTTCCGCATTAGGGTTTTATCAAAATTAGGGTTTCCATTCTTCCCTGCCCTGCTCAATAACGTTTTCATACTATATTTTCTTCATCGATTTTTTCGAAGAACAGAAGTTCACCGAAGCCGATTTTGCCACTGGAAATAGAAAGCGACTTCGAAGCATCTTCTGTTGTTGCTTGATTTCTCAGTTGCAGAATTTGCTTTGGCGATAAAGATGATAATTTGACGGTTAATTTGCATTTTTTGAATTTGGGGCTTTGCTGAATTTGGAATTAGCAAAGCCCTTGATCTGAAAGTGCATAAAGTAAAATGCTGAGTTAACTCAGCGGCGGCCAGACAACCGCTGAGATGGATCCACAGATTTCTGCGCACTTTGTTCTAATGGCAGTTATCTACTAAATCCATCTTACAAATGTTTCAAAGTTTTTATTTTTAATCCATTTGTTATAGACTCAAATAATTAAAATATTTTGTGAATTTTTATGGTGCCCTAATAGTTCTTATAAATTTAAATTTGGAATAAAAAAAGAAGAAAGTGGATTTTAGAAGTGTAAAATGAAACTCAAATAATGAAAATAAATTAATTATCAATTTATAACAAGAATTATAGCATCTAAAAATTTAGAAGCTAATTGCCTAACTGCTCGAGTTCTGAGCATCTAAATTTAAAGAAATCTTTAAATCTGGTTTTTGACAATGTAAAAACTCCAACTATCTTAGAAAAATTACTCACTCATGGAGATGTAATGAAATTAGTCATAGAGATGTACAAGAATGGTTAAAAATATTCTTAAATAAATTTCCTTAAAATTGCAATTTCTGCCATAATCTTGCTATTTGAACATTTCCCATTGAGTTGAAAAGAACATACTGTTGCAATCTGCCAAAAATGGAACCCAGAAAATGGGTAAGATGTCACACTGCACTGGAATGGCTAAATGAGCTGTATTGCCTGGTTAAAGAAATTAAGACGCAGTTTCAACCAGGACATCTTTTATGTTAGTTGCAGTCTTGATGAAAGCAAATTTCATAACTAATTCTAATTGTTTTAGTGATCATTCACATTAGTTTTACAAAAAAAAAAAAAAAAACCAAAGAAGAATATAGCTATCCAAACACTTCTGATTCTTGTTAACAAACAAGCAAATTAGCCAGAAGTTCTCTTTAGTAGGATATAGGTACTACCATTAGGAAACTTTAATGTAATGCCTATTCTTCCTCATTTTGTGTGTCATCATCAGAAGCTAGAAGATGATCTAGAGCAACTTTTGACTTCTTTGTTTGTGGCAAGATTTCCTTGGTAATATCATCATTCATCTTCCTCTTGATGGATTCATCCTTTTCAGTTTCGGGTTCTTCGTCTTGATCTTGAAATTCTCTATCAGCCCTGTTTGCATTCTCCTGTGAAGATGAATCTTGTCGAGTTTCTGTATCTTTTTCTTTACCATTCAAAACCTTCTTGCTGGATGTGGTTTGATATTCAACCAAGAATGTACGGACTTCTTCACTGCTTGCCAGATCAACTGGAGTATTTCCAGCTTTGTTCTTTGAATTTGTAACTGCACCTTTCTTAATCAAGTACTTGACTAGTTCCAAATATGAACCCTGTGCGGCATAGTGCAGAGCAGTCATGCCTTTGCGATTGTATGACTTGATGGGGACTCCAGAGTTGATGAGAATCCGAACAACTTCTGTGTGACCCTTCTGAGCAGCAAAGTGAATGGCACCCATATCATCCATTGCAGCAGCTCCAACATCGGCTTTCTTGCAGAGATAATCCACTACCTTAGTTTGGCCAGACCATGCTGCTAGATGAAGTCTAAGTTCAATGTCCCTCAAGGAACAAACAGACAGAAAAATTACAATCATAGCATTATGTCACCACAGCAAAAGGTGTAATAATCTGATGAGTTGCTCTTAGCCTCCTTTCTCCTTTTCTTGGTGAAAACCTAAGCCTTAAGACAGTATTCCTCTTTTTTTTAGAATAATCAAGGGAGGGCACTACATACAGACATAATCATCTAAAATCATGCTACTAAAAGAATATGCCAAATAAAGAATTAATAACAATATATAACTCTGTAAATAAAGAACCCGCCCTTCTCCCAAAACATTGACAAGGAATGATGATTTTCCAAGTAAACCAACTTTTGATATTATATTTTCTGAAGAAGATTTGTAGTTCCAACCCTAGATGCCTTGATTGATGAAGTTAGCTGAAAATTATTTGAAGATCCTTCAAGTCATGGAGTTTCCAGTTACAATAACTTAAAACAACGCGACTCTTCATTTTTCATCATTTTCCTCATGTGAGATTCTTTGTTCTTTCAGAGAACAATTATTTCTGGCACTTGCAATACTAAAACTTCAAACAGAAAATGAAGTTCATCTACTTCTGGAAACCATTTTGACATGACCAACAGAGGAAAAGAAGGATTCTACAATTTGAGACAAGGAAGTGTTTTCACATTTTTCCTGAGTAATTGAAGATACTCACATTGCAAGAATTAGCCTTCTATATTCTAATAAACTAAAATTGGGCACCAGAGAAGTGATTAAAGATCAATGACTAAAAATGCAAACATCAGATAACTAGATAGGACAGATGCTTCAAATCATCAAGGCAATAAAAAATAAACTAAAAAAAAGCTGATGAACACAATTAGCTTCCAGAAAAGTAGGCAAATGACTTTGCAATCATTCATTAATAGATAAAACATAGGAGTAAAGAACATCTGAGACCATGTCATTGTAGATTTATTTTATTCCACCGATGACATATCGAACTACATAAGTTAACTGTAGCCCATTCCTCTCTTGTTTAAACACGAATTTGGCTTCCTAGTATCGGCTTGAAAAGCCAAAGTACCCAAAATAACACAAGC
This sequence comes from Ophiorrhiza pumila, assembly GCA_016586305.1. NCBI lineage: Eukaryota > Viridiplantae > Streptophyta > Magnoliopsida > Gentianales > Rubiaceae > Ophiorrhiza > Ophiorrhiza pumila. The sequence goes on along the minus strand of BLIW01000008.1, from coordinate 31,587,698 downwards.
TCAGGATGTCTTACAAGACAAACAAAAATATATCGATAAAGTGAAAACAAGGAAATATCATGAACAGAGAATTCTTTTCTAAAGAATCAATTAAAATTCTAAATGTCCTGCATTGAACAATTACGAACATATATACCTTTTAGAAAAACATAAGGATACCATAGTTCAAATGAAAGCATGATAGTAATTTGATGTATCATGAAGTCCTAGCTGAAGTCTTAAATCATCATCAACATGATACAAAAGGTCTGCTCAGTGAAAAATGTGTAAAAGTCTGTCATCATGGGATGAGAAGGAAAAAAAAAAGAATCAAAGAAAAATTATTCCCAAACAAATTAGAAGACCTCTCCAGCATTCTGAAACCTAGACACTTTCATCCAAATATATTACACGGAGTGAGAAAATAACTCCCAAAATTCAAATCTCCAGAAGCTCTGAAGCACCAGCAACTAAAACAATCATCCCTACAAACTAATCGGTACACTCAATAGTTGCAATAGTAATTATCAAGCAACACATTCTCACACCCTCAACAACATAAAATAAAATTTGAACTTGCATCCTTTATTCTCCCTTCAAGCACACTTCTAGATACAAAAACACCAACTAAATACTTCCAATTTTCGGGATAACAACCAAAAACTCCATAACAAAGCCTATTCAGCAAGATCCCATTTTTATGCAACTTACTCAATAACCAAACCAACCAACTCTCTCTACACAAAAACCCAGTTATAATTTACCAAAAAAGATTGAAAAATAGCAATAAAATGGCATAAACATCAATTTCACACATTCTAGAAACAAAAATGAAAAAAAAAATTAATCCTGAAGCTAAAGAAGAGGAGAAAAAGAAGGAGGAGGATACGGTGTGCGGGAGTGTTTGTCTCTAGAATTTATAGCAAGAGGGTTGGTGCTACATATTCTTTGGACAGCCTCAAGGTCCCCTGATCGAGCAGCTCTGTGTAATTCTTCATCTCCGTCCGCTGTATTCGTTGCTGCTGCTGCTCTTCTTGATGGTTTCTTTTGGTTCCCCATTGATTATTTTTCTTGTTTTTCCGATTGAGCAAAATTTACAGATTCTATTATCAACTGCATATGTCATATGTGCTTATTTTTGAACTACTGAACGGGCCCAATTCCTTGTTGTAGTGGACAGGCCCAATTAATAGTAAACTTTTCTCTCATTTCTTGCTCATCATTTTATTGGGCTATATGGCCCAAACTGGTGGATGAATTTTACGTGTTGAATTAGGGTTCATGCAGAAAAGGATTTTAGTCGCATACGTAATTTCTTGTTCTTTTTATGAGATTAATTTTGCGTTAATTATATTTACCACCCCTGAGGTTTGATGAAAGTACCAAACGAATTCTATAATTTCAAAATATTACGATCACTCCCCTGACTGAGCAAACATTTAACAAATCAACCCCTCCCACCAAAAAATATGTGTATTGCCTAATATGCCCTTAAAACTTTATCTATAATAATTACATTGTCTTAGTTAACTAAATACATATGTTAAATACTTAAATATTAAAATAAAAACAAAGAAATTTTCTTTTTTACACAAACAAAAAAACTCAAAAAGAAAAAATTTTCTTTCTTAATTAATCAAACTAATTATTTTATTCTCCAAAAATAATTCTTTTTCTTCCAAAATTTAAAATTTATATAGAAAAAAATTTCTTGATTAAAGTTTGATTAATTTGATAAACCCATTTATAATAAAGAATATGAAATTGATAGTTTATAACAAAGAATTAAAAAGTAAAAAAGTATTTATTGCCATTTCATATTTACTCATATATTTTTGTTATTTTTTTAACAAAAGAAGTTATAGCATTTTGATCTTTTCATCAATTTTATTAGTCAATTTTAACAGTAGGGGATGACCGTAATTTTCTGAAACCATAGAGTTTGTTTGGTACTTTTACCAAACCTCGAAAGTGGTAAATGTAATTAAGGTTGGCTAAGGATTTGAGGTTTTCTTTAATTTAGGTCTTCAAATTAACCAAATTGTCCCAGTGACTATTTAAGAAGGTTCTTTAGAACTAAAGATCAGCATTTATTATTTCTAGTATATGAACTCGTGTGAGAATGTCAATCATAGAGGATTGTGTACATAAAATTCTTGCGATATTACCATCGCGATCTCTTATGCGATTCAGGCGTATCAAAACAATGGTGCGTTCTAATTGATAGTCCTAAATTCATTCGAATGCAACTCAGTCAATCACGTTTGGACTCAAAGAAATGCCCCCAATTTATCTTCAACTTTAATGCTTTCGGAGAACGTACTGTTTTCAGAAAACGTAGTATTGAGGCCATCTCCAACGTAGCACCAAATTTGGTGTTTTGGTGCTACGTTGGCACCATTCTCCTCCAACGTATGACTATTTTTTACCCCAAATTTGGTGCAAATGAATAGTGCAGCATATTTTTTTTAATTATTATTATTATTATTTTTAAAGCTATAATTTTATGATTATTATATATTATTAAATAATAAACTTATATATATATATTCTTAATTATGCATTAATGTCAAAATTTTATTTATTAATTTTAAATTAATTCATATATTTTGTAATAATTAAATTTATAAATAATCTCACTAATTTTATAAAAAAAATCACAATTAAATATTTAAAATTTCATAATACATAAACATAAAATACATTACGCATAACACCAACATACAATTTAAAACAAATGCTAAACCAAATATAAAATTAAAAATAAGTACGACACTAAACCAAACATAAATTTGAAATAGCTACAACAACGTTACAATACTAAAGCAAACTACTAATATTCTGGAAAATCACTCCCTACGCCGCCAAAATAGTTATGAAATTGATCGGAGATATTTGGAGGATTTTGAGATTCTAGCCCTTCATCTTGATATAGATTGAATTGAGATCTTTCTCCTTGATGTGGAAATGATTGAGATCCTTCTCCTTGATGTGGAATTGAATGAGATCCTTCTCCTTGATGTGGAAATGAAGGAGATCCCTAATTTTGTATTCTTTTTTGCATAATTTTAACTTGTTCACCACGAATATATTCGCGCATCATTGGATTGGAAATAGAATTCAAATCTTTTAATAAAATTCTAGTTTCTTCCTTGAATCTAGCAACAGCGTTACTTTCATTCATTGCCTCAACAAGTTGTTCAGTCTGTTTAATAAATTTTGCAAATTGGTCTTCATCATTTTTCTTCCGTTTTGCTTTCTTTACCCCAATAGGTCGTTGATTGGAAATAGTACCACTATCGAATCAGTCACATTAAGATCAAATGAAGACATGCGTGGAGATGGTGTATGAAAATCTTCCTCAGAAGAATGTGGTTGAGAAGAACCAACATTAACATTAACATTGTGTTGTCGGACTCTCATACCTGCAGTATCGATGTTGTCATTACCAAATTTCTCAACGTCTTTGAGAATGTTCCATACATGGTCAAATTTGAACCCCTTTGAGTATTTAGGGTCTTGTGTTATCAATATTTTAGCACGACTTAACTGCAAAAAAATAAAATCACACTTATTAAAACAATGTTAATAACTAACTTAGGTATTGATTACGAACTTTATGTATTCTAAAATAAAAATAACCATAATTACTTACAATGTCTTGCTCAGAAGCTCCACTTGGATTCAAGTGTTCGATTTGTCGTATGCAACCTTTTAATTTGGATACTGCACTAAGAATAACATTCATCCTTTTTTGCAAAGATCTTTTTGGTCAATTATTATCCGCAAATTTCGGATCTGAATGATATTCGGCCTCAACTCTTGTCCAAAATTGATCTTTCGATTGGTTCACCCCGATGATTGGATTTTGTGCAATGTGAAGATAGACATGATATAAGTGTATATCTTCCTCAATTGAATATGATGTTGAGCGAGAATTCGAACTCATTTTTTCTCAAAAGTTGAATCTTAATTATAAGAGAGGTAGAAATAAGATGTATTATAACTATGTCTTGTAAGCCATTGTATAGAAAAATTTTGAAGATAAGATAACATTATGCCATATCTAATCCGACGGTGTATATAATGATGAAATCGATTCAACGGATGAGATGTGTGCATTGTTATATGTCCCATCATTTGCACAAATTCCAAAATGTGAAGATAAGATGATATTGCAATATCCGATCTGGCGGTGGATGTAAAGATGAAATCGGTTCAACGGATGAGATATGTTCAATGTCATATCCTATCATTTACATATGTAAATCAATTAATTTTCCACTTTTATTAATTAAAAAATAAATGAATATTAACTTATTAAATATCATAAAATTATTAATTTTGAAATATAATAATTACTATATAAAAAATATGTAACAAATTAATTTGTAGGGTAATAATTAGATTATAAGAAAGAAAAAAAGAATAGTGTTTGGTGCTAAAATTGCACCATTTTGGTGTGAAAATTACACCAAATTTGGTGCAAAGCATTGGAGATACCCTGAAGGATCTGACAAGATGGATATTTGGACTATGAAAATATCTGGAAATTCGGACACTGATGATGATGATGATGTGAGAGACCACAACAAACCTCCTGTCCGTATCCCATGTAAAAACGGTAATGTTCAGGGCTCTTGCAATGGGGTGTTTTTTAGAAATAAGATCGTTTTTTTAAAGTTTTATAAGAATATGATTGTTTTAAAACCCTATTCTAAATATAGAAAATTCGCATTTGCTGAATACGAATCTCATTCAGCAAATGCGAATATATGGGAAAAAAATAAAACAAAAGAAAAATAAAAAATTATTAAAATAATGAATTAAATATAATAAAATAAAATAATAACATAATAAAATGTAATTATATAATTAATTTATATATTTTTTAAAAGTATCCAGACGTCCGGATGTAAATCCAGATAAAACAGGGAGAGAATTCGGACGTTCGAATGTAAGTCCGAATTCTAAAATTTATTCGGACTTACATCCAGATGAGTGCCTTATCATCCGGATGAGCCACTCGGATGTTGTATAAAATTTACATGGATTTTATAAAAAAAAATTTCATTGGAAAATATTATAATAACACAGCTCACACTTTTGAAAAATATTTAAATTAATTATATAATTAGATATCAAATATTTTAAAACAATAATTTCGTTGAAAATTTGAATACTTTTAAAAAATATTTAAATTAATTATATAATTACATATGAAATATTTTATCCAATAATTTTATGGATTTAAAGTAATTTAAAGTAATTATATAATTACTTTAAATATTTACGAGTTGCGTTATTATAATTTTTTCCAATGAATTTTTTTTATAAAATCCATGTAAATTTTATAGACGTTCGGACGGCTCATCCGGATGCTAAGGCACTCATTCGGATGTAAGTCTGGATAAAACAGTGGGAATCCAGGCTTCACATACAGAAGAGACAATACTAGTCCGGATTTATTTTTAAAGAACTCGCATTCATCAAATGCGAGTTCAAATTTTTTCTAAATTATTTTATATGTAGTTATATATTTACTTTAAATATTTTTTACAAGTGTGAGTTGTGTTATTATAATTTTTTCCAATGATTTTTTTTTATAAAATCCATGTAAATTTTATACAATGTCCGGACGGCTCATTCGGATGATAAGGCACTCATCCGGATGTAAGTCCGGATAAAACAATTGGAATTTGGACTTACATCCCGACGTCCGAATTATCTCCCTGTTTTATCCGGATACTTTTAAAAAATATATAAATTAATTATATAATTACATTTTATTATGTTATTATTTTATTTTATTATATTTAATTCATTATTTTAACAATTTTTTATTTTACTTTTGTTTTATTTTTTTCCCATATGTTCGCATTTGCTGAATGCGATTTCAGAGAGTTCGTATTGAGCAAATGCGAATTTCCTATATTTTTAAAAAAAATCATATTCTTAACAAACTTTTAAAAAACGATCATATTTTTAGAAAACACTCTCTTGCAATGGCATGGTATGTATCAAAGGTATGGAAAATCAACTCATTATGTGGAATCGTTGGATCAGGAAATCCTTTATATTACCTGAAATTAAATACTCGGAAGTTGGAAAATTAAACTTTACATGTCGATTTTACTATATTACAGATGACTATAAGATTGTGAAGCATTACGAGAATTCCAGCCGTAGTTTTTGTCGTTGTGAAGTGAATGTTTATAGTACAAAACAGAATTCTTGGGAAAAGCTTCCAGATTTTCCCTATTACGTTCACGACTACTTATATCTAAGTTTCTCTGGGGTTTTAACTAGTGGGGCTTTGCATTTTATTGTGCATGGAATGGATGGTATTTCTATAGGAGCGACTGATCTTAAAACTGAGAAATATAGCCTTCTGCCTACACCTGAGGCTGAGGATTTAAAAGATAAATTACATCATTCTTGTCTATATGTTTTAGATGGCTGTCTTTGTATCCTTCCAACATTCCTTTATGATTGGTGTTCTCCCGAAATGGTTAAGAATTTTCTATGGATAATGAGTGATTATGGGGTCAAAGTTAACTGTTGCAGTACCAATGAATAGTTTCCCTGTTCCTAAATTTTTTGCAAATTTGATTATACACCCTATTGGGTTTTCAGAGAACAATATGCTAGTGGCTTTGCAGATATATGGGCAGGGTGATGAGCCGAAACTTATACTGTATGACGTTGAAAATCAAACATTGGTGTGAGTTTATGTGCGCGTTACAAGTACAAGAATTCCTATCCAGTCCGTCATTTTTGCTGTCGTGAACTGAATATTTATAGTATGAAAAATAATTCTTGGAAATGCTTCCAGATTTTCCGTATTACGTTTACGACTACTTATATCTAAGTTACTATGGAGTTTTTGCTAAGGGTGCTTTGCATTTTATTGTGCATGGAACGGATGGTATTTCTATAGGAGCCATTGATCTTAAAACTGAGAAATATAGCCTTCTGCCTATACCTGAGGATTTAAAAAATAAATTACATCATTCTTGTCTTTCATATGTTTTATTTGATGTTTTAGATGGCTGCCCTTATATCCTTCCAACGTTACTTTATGATTGGTCGTCTTCTCCCAAAATGGTTAAGATTTTTCTATGGATAATGAGTGATTATGGGGTCAAAGATTCTTGGACAAAGTTAACCATTGCAGTACCTATGAATGGTTCCCCTTATAATACTTGTAACCCAAATCAAGGGCCAATCAATAAATAAGAGAAACTATAGGGGTTATTTTGCAAATTGTAAAAATTTGGTCTTAAAACCATTCATTGCCAAGACTTGGTCTTCATTCTCTTTCTCATATTTCTTCTCTTTTCTCTCTTATTAGGGCAAGGAGAAAGAGTTGATTAAAGGAGGAAAAAAGAAGCCAATCTCACTTCAACACCATTCTAAGTAAGGTAAAGAATTTGTTTAGTTGTTTATTCATGTCAATATCTATATATAGTGTTCTAGAGTAAGAAGGGGTTTGAATTTTGTGTAATAGGATATGGGTTTTAATCCCATAAGTTTAAAAACACTTATATAAGGATTTGAGCATGCATTTGATTAGGAATAGAACATGAATAGATGGATTTAAGTCAATTTGAGATGATATTTTGTTAAAGAAAGTTATGAGAGTAATATATATAATGGGTCTTGGAATTGTAAGGAAAATGAAATATTCTTAGACTGAGAAAGGTGTCTAAAGGTTGTTAGACTCTATGTAATGATCCTTTTGTTATATGTGTGTGTTTTATAGGAAGGTGGATTGAATAGGTGGTAGAAATCTTAAGAATCAAGGGCTATATCGGATATTGGCTAAGGTAAGTGGTTTTGATATTCCTTTGTGTTTTATAAGCATTTGATAAAACATATTTTTGGAAAGCTTGGCTATGTTCATATATAAAAATGGTTTGAGCATGAATAAGATTGTGACTTTGAGAACTATGAAATGTATGCAGTGGCTTTTGTGAATGTAAAGCATTTTGTGAAATGATTTGAATGAATTTGAATTGTTTTGAGCTCTTGAATGCTTTAATGATCGATTGGTAGGAACATGTTCCACTTATCTGTTCTGGCCTCCCTAGCGGGTTATAGTAGCTAGGAACCCATCTGTTCTAGCCTCCCTGACGGGTTATAAAAGTCAGGACTGGATCCAGTTATTGTACCGAAAGTGATTTGAACTGTTCATGAGCTAAATGACTACAAGTACTCAATGTATTTGTAAATGTTTGATGAATGATAATGCCACTTGCTATATATATATGTGTGTGTGCTTTCATTTGAAACACTTTCTAAAGTGGATTTTCATGTGTGAAAGGATGTTTTGAGAAAATATATATATATATATATATATGACGTGGTCAATCCAATAGAGAAATATCTCTATCACTTACTTAGCATAGTTTTGCTCATACCGCATATATTGTTATCTTTGCAAATTATAAGGTTTCATGTACAGGTTATGTGGATGACTGGAAGTGGGGAGAGCTGTTTTGTGGATTTTGTAATTATGTAGAGATGCTTATTGAAATGATGTTTATAATTTTGTAGATATAATAGGAATTTGTAAATGAATGTTTTGGATGAAACGATATTGGAACATTTGATTTTGATGTTGATTTATATAGTATATAATGGACATTGAAGAAATTGTATAGTTGTGATCTTAAGTGACGTCATTTTATTCTAACTCGTTTATATCAGGCTTTGTTGATAAAGGATGTGCAGGATATAGAAGATATAGGTTTGAATCTCCTTGTTGGGGATGTGCATATAAGGAGAGTACATATTGTTTATTAGTTAATGTGTGGCCTAAATATAAAATGTATATACTGTTGGTATATTAAACATGTGGGAGAACAGGAGGCTTCGTGCTATTGGAACGGTTACCAAGAGTGCGGCCGTGTCATGTCGAATTCGGGGCGTGAAATTTAGTGGTATCAGAGAGAAGTCGATGACAATAGGTACATATAAGAGGTGAAATGCAAGAGTGTGAGTTTTAGAGCATTGAAGGTTCAAAAAGAGGGAAAAACTAGCCGTTAGGGTAAAACTTTGAGTTTCGGAAGCCCCTGTAAATCACTAAGGTCGTCCGAACCTATTTTAATTGGAAGTAGGATAAATTGGTCACGACAGTTTTGGACGGCCGAAACCCCTCTGAGCTGTCCGAACCTAATCTTCAGAGAGGCTTCATTTTTCACAAAATTTCGGATGATACTTTCGGACGGTCAGGGGTCGTCCGATCCTAAGTTTCGGACATCCGAAACTCCCCTGCATCTTCCGAACCTAATCTTCAGAGAGGCCTCATTTTGCACAAACTTTCGGACGGTAGTTCGGACTCTAGGGGGTCGTCCGAACCTAACTTTCGGACGTCCGAAAGTATGAATAGTGCGTCCGATCCTATTTTGCTCAACTTGTTTTCAATTTTCATTTTCCAAATCATTTGTGCAATTATGTATGACATTGTGCAAGTGTGAAATGAATATTGGTTGATCTTTTATGATAGGATTATGGCACAAAACAGTGGAAGTGAAGAGAATCCCAACATTGTGATAGTGGATAGCCATGTTGATAGTGACAGTGAAGGAGCGAATACGGGGGAACATGTGATTACTTGTACGCCTCAACCCATAACCAATAGAATGGCTACTGGGGGTGAATCATCTAATGAACCACATGCGACAAGTACAACCACTTTGGTGATGCCTCCGGAGTTTACCGCTGCCTTTGGCATGATGGCTCAGATTATGCAAAACCAACAACGGTTGCAACAAGAACAAGAGAGCCGTCAACGTCAACAAATGACAGGTAGCAAAACTCATTACGAGAACTTAAAGAATGCGAACATGCCAGTCTTTGATGGTGGTCCGGACCCTGAGAAGGCAGAAAAGTGGCTACATGAATTAGAGGCCAACTTCGACGTCTTGGAGGTACCGGAGGATGTGAAGACAAAGGTTGTCATTCCTTTCCTTGTTGGAGATGCAGAGATGTGGTGGAAAAGAATTGCCCCAGCTTATACCCGTGAAGGACAACCATTGGATTGACGAACCTTCAAAAGTGTTTTCTTGAAACACTACTTTCCAGACTCGATACGTGGTGAGAAACAGAAACAGTTCTTCCACTTGAAGCAGACGGAGAATATGTCCGTGGTGGAATATACCAGAAATTTTAATGCATTAGGGCGTTATGTGCCAACGGTGATGGCGGATGATAGCCTAAAGTTACTTAGATTTGAGGAAGGCTTACAAGGGCGCATCCGAACTAGATTGTCCTCTGTCCCCTCAAATAGTTATGATGATTCTTTCAAGAGATGCATTGGGATTGAGGCGGACATCAAAAGAGGTGATGCTGAGTATAGTGCAAAGAGATCTAGACCAATGCCAAACCAAGGTCAAGGATCAAGACAGCCCGGCGGGAGTCAATTCATGAACAAAAAACGTGGACCACCACAACCACCAATTCAGACGGGGTTTAAGAAGAAAGAATGTGATTTTTGCCACCGTGTTCATGTAGGAGAATGTCGATGGAAGACTGGAGCATGTTTCAGGTGTGGCAAGTTTGGACACAAGATTAATGAGTGTCCCACTCCTCAACAAGACAAAACCAAACCCATCAATGCTCGTGTCTTTGCACTAACTCAATCAGAGGCGGAAGCGTCAGAGGAAGTTGTCACAGGTACTATCATGATAAATTCAGTACCTGTTATGGCTTTATTTGATTGTGGGGCTTCTCATTCTTTTATAGCTAAAAGATGTGCTAGTCATATGGGTTCTAAGCCTGAATATCTTAAAGAATCCTATCGTGTAGCTACCCCAGGAAGGAAGATCATTAAATCAAATCTTGTACATAGAGACTGTTATGTAGGAATTAATGGGCAAGAACTTAAGGCCGATTTGATTCTAATTAACATGAGGGATTTTGATGTGATTTTGGGTATGGATTGGTTAGCCAATAACTATGCTTGTGTAGATTGTCGGAGTAAGAAAATTGAATTTGATATTCCGGGAAGGGAAAAGTTTTCATTTCAAGGGGGCATGGAGAAACAAGTCAAATGTACAACTCCAATAATATCTGCCATGCAAGCTTGGAAAGCTCTTAAAAAGGGTTGTGTAGGTTATTTGGCGAATGTGATTGACACCAAGAAAGAGGGTGTGAACTTGAACGACATTTCCGTGGTTCAAGAATTTCCCGATGTGTTTCCTAAGGAATTGCCAGGGCTCCCACCGAATCGTGAGATTGAGTTTGAGATTAATGTGATGCCTGGAGAAGCACCAATCTCTAAAGCTCCATAACGAATGGCTCCTGCAGAATTACGAGAGCTTAAAGTTCAATTACAAGAATTGTTGGATCTTAAGTTTATCCGACCTAGTGTATCTCTATGGGGTGCTCCTGTGCTATTTGTGAAGAAGAAAGATGGGAGTTTGAGACTTTGTATTGATTATCGGGAATTGAACAAGATTACAACCAAGAATAAGTACCCACTACCCAGAATAGATGACTTATTTAATCAACTTAAGGGAGCTCGAGTCTTCTCGAAAATTGATTTGCGTTCAGGCTACCACCAGTTGAAAATTAAGTCAGAAGACATCTCAAAGAGTGCTTTTAGAACAAGGTATGGGCATTATGAATTTCTTGTTATGCCTTTTGGACTAACAAATGCCCCTGCCGCTTTCATGGATTTGATGAACAGGGTTTTTAGGTCTCAACTTGACAAATTTGTAGAGGTGTTTATTGATGATATCTTGGTCTATTCTCAAACTGAGGAAGAGCACGTTGAACACTTGAGGATAGTATTGCAAATCTTAAGGGAAAAGAAACTTTTTGCCAAGTTTAGCAAATGTGAATTTTGGCTAAAAAGTGTTGCTTTCTTGGGTAATGTGATATCCGAAGCTGGTATAACAGTTGATCCGAAAAAGGTAGAAGCAATTGAAGATTGGCCTCAACCGACCAATGTAACGGAGGTTCGGAGTTTCCTAGGTTTGGTTGGATACTATAGGAAGTTCGTTGAGGGATTTTCATCTATTGCAATACCTTTGACTCAGTTAACTCAGAAAAGAGTAAAGTTTGAATGGACCACGGCGTGTGAGGACAATTTTCAGGAATTGAAAAGGAATTTGATTTCTGCACCGGTAATTACACTTCTATCGGAGTGTGGAGGGTTCACAGTGTATAGTGATGCTTCTAAACATGGCTTGGGATGTGTGTTAATGCAAAACGGTCGAGTTATTACATATGCCTCTAGCTAATTGAAGAAATATGAACAAAATTACCCGACCCATGATCTTGAATTGGCGGCTGTAGTGTTTGCTTTGAAAATCTGGAGACATTATCTGTACGGAGAAAAATGTGAGATATTTATAGATAATAAGAGCTTGAAGTATTTGTTTTCACAAAAGGAGTTAAATATGAGACAAAGGCGATGGTTAGAATTGCTGAGTGATTACGATTTAGATATTAAATACCATCCCGGGAAGGCAAATAGAGTAGCGGATGCTTTGAGTAGAAAGTCTTCAGGAACATTGGCATTATTGTTGACCCAACAGAATCAGTTGATTTCTGAACTTGAGAAATTAGAAATCGAAGTGATTGATTCAACCGATGGATTTCTAGCAACTTTAGTAGCACAACCTTCACTAATTGAGCGAATTAAAGTTGCTCAGGCCAATGATGTTGAATTGAAGAAGAAGAAAGATCAGATTCAAGAAGGCCAACAATCTGATTTTCAATTACATGATGATGGAAGTTTGTGGTTTCGAGATAGATTATGTGTACCCAATGATTTAGATTTGAAGAATAAAGTCTTAAAGAAAGCACATAACTCGAAGTTTTCCATTCATCCTGGTAGCACAAAGATGTACAAGGACATGAAAAGGAATTTTTGGTGGGGCGGCATGAAAAGAGAAATTGCTGAGTTCGTTTCCAAATGTTTAGTATGTCAACAAGTCAAGGCAGAGCATCAACGTCCTGGGGGACTGTTGAAGCCATTAGAAATACCAGTTTGGAAATGAGAACATGTGACTATGCACTTTGTTTGTGGCTTACCGAAGACAAAGACAAGTCAAGACACCATATGGGTAATTGTGGACAGACTGACTAAGAGTGCTCATTTCTTACCCATGCGATCCACCGCTACCATGGATCAATTAGTCAATATGTACATGGATAATATTATCCGTTTACATGGTGTGCCTGTCAGTATTGTCTCCGATCGGGATCCAAGGTTTACATCTAGATTCTGGGAAAGTTTTAATCAAGCATTGGGGACTAAGGTGACGCTTAGCACCGCTTTTCATCCACAGACAGATGGGCAATTAGAAAGAACCATCCAAACACTTGAGGACATGTTGAGAGCATGTATTTTGGACTTCAAAGGTAGTTGGGTTGACTACTTGACCCTCATTGAATTTGCCTATAACAACAGTTTCCATGCTAGTATTGGGATGGCACCTTATGAAGCATTGTATGGGAAGAAATGTAGATCACCTATTTGTTGGGATGAAATTGGTGAGAAAAGCATTATGGGACCAGATTTGGTACAAGTGACAATTGAAAAGGTTCCATTGATTCGAAATCATTTGAAAGCTGCTCAGGACAGACAAAAGAGTTGGGCTGATACCAAGAGAAGACCTTTACAATTTCAATGTGGAGACAAAGCATACCTTCGTGTATCGCCTAGTAAAGGAGTTATGCGTTTTGGCAAAAGTGGGAAGTTGGGTCCGAGCTATGTTGGAACGTTTGAGATATTGGAAAGAATTGGAGATCTCGCTTATAGACTCGCCTTGCCACCATCTTTATCAAGAGTTCATAATGTTTTCCACGTCTCTCAACTAAGGCGGTATATCTCCGATCCCAGTCATGAAGTAGAAGTGGAACCGTTGGAAGTGCTACAAGAAGGTTTGTCATATAGGGAATTTCCACTACGAATTGTAGATCGGAAGGAGCAAGTTTTGAGACGAAGGACAATTCCTTATGTGAAGGTGCAGTGGTCGAATCATACTCCTCGTGAAGCAACGTGGGAGTTGGAAGAAGAAGTAAAAGAAAAATACCCACACTTGTTTGAAGAACAAGGTACTTTAAGTTTCGAGGCCGAAACTTTCTATAAGGAGGGTAGAATATAATACTTGTAACCCAAATCAAGGGCCAATTAATAAATAAGAGAAACTATAGAGGTTATTTTGCAAATTGTAAAAATTTGGTCTTAAAACCATTCATTGCCAAGACTTGGTCTTCATTCTCTTTCTCATATTTCTTCTCTTTTCTCTCTTATTAGGGCAAGGAGAAAGAGTTGATTAAAGGAGGAAAAATGAAGCCAATCTCACTTCAACGCCATTCTAAGTAAGGTAAAGAACTTGTTTAGTTGTTTATTCATGTCAATATCTATATATAGTGTTCTAGAGTTAGAAGGGGTTTGAATTTTGTGTAATAGGATATGGATTTTAATCCCATAAGTTTAAGAACACTTATATAAGGATTTGAGCATGCATTTGATTAGGAATAGAACATGAATAGATGGATTTAAGTCAATTTGAGATGATATTTTGTTAAAGAAAGTTATGAGAGTAATATATATAATGGGTCTTGGAATTGTAAGGAAAACGAAATATTCTTAGACTGAGAAAGGTGTCTAAAGGTTGTTAGACTCTATGTAATGATCCTTTTGTTATATGTGTGTGTTTTATAGGAAGGTGGATTGAATAGGTGGTAGAAATCTTAAGAATCAAGGGCTATATCGGATATTGGCTAAGGTAAGTGGTTTTGATATCCCTTTGTGCTTTATAAGCATTTGATAAAACATATTTTTGGAAAGCTTGGCTATGTTCATATATAAAAATGGTTTGAGCATGAATAAGATTGTGACTTTGAGAACTATGAAATGTATGCAGTGGCTTTTGTGAATGTAAAGCATTTTGTGAAATGATTTGAATGAATTTGAATTGTTTTGAGCTCTTGAATGCTTTAATGATCGATTGGTAGGAACATGTTCCACTTATCTATTCTGGCCTCCCTAGCGGGCTATAGTAGCTAGGAACCCATCTGTTCTGGCCTCCCTGACGGGTTATAAAAGTCAGGACTGGATCCAGTTATTGTACCGAAAGTGATTTGAACTGTTCATGAGCTAAATGACTACAAGTACTCAATGTATTTGTAAATGTTTGATGAATGATGATGCCACTTGCTATATGTATATGTGTGTGTGCTTTCATTTTAAACACTTTCTAAAGTGGATTTTCATGTGTGAAAGGATGCTTTGAGAATATATATATATATATATATATATATATATATATGATGTGGTCAATCCAATAGAGGAATATCTCTATCACTTACTGAGCATAGTTTTGCTCATACCACATATATTGTTATCTTTGCAGATTATAAGGTTTCATGTACAGGTTATGTGGATGACTGGAAGTGGGGAGAGCTGTTTTGTGGATTTTGTAATTATGTAGAGATGCTTATTGAAATGATGTTTATAGTTTTGTAGATATAATAGGAATTTGTAAATGAATGTTTTGGATGAAACGATATTGGAACATTTGATTTTGACGTTGATTTATATAGTATATAATAGACATTGAAGAAATTGTATAGTTGTGATCTTAAGTGACGTCATTTTGTTCTAAGTCATTTATATCAGGCTTTGTTGATAGAGGATGTGCAGGATATAGAAGATATAGGTTTGAATCTCCTTGTTGGGGATGTGTATATAAGGAGAGTACATATTGTTTATTAGTTAATGTGTGGCCTAAATATAAAATGTATAAATTGTTGGTATATTAAACATGTGGGGGAACAGGAGGCTTCGTGCTATTGGAACGGTTACCAAGAGTGCGGCCGAGTCATGTCGAATTCGGGGCGTGATACCCCTCCTCCTAGATTGTTTGCGAATTTGATTATATACCCTATTGCGTTTTCAGAGGACAATATGCTATTGGCTTTGCAGATGTATGGGCAGGGTGAGCCGAAACTTATACTATATGACGTTGAAAATCAAACATTGGTGCACACAGCTGAGGTTCCACCAGCTTTAGCATACATGAAGAAAGGATATCAATGTGCTCTAAGGAAAGGATATCAATGCACTCCAAGCATTGTTCCATCTTTAGCATACATGAAGATGAGATAGAAAGAGATCAAGAGCAAGAAGTGTGATGAAGATGGTGGACAGAAAGAGATCAAGAGCAAGAAGAATAATCAATTGAAGTTTTGAGCATTTGAGCACATTTGATCATAAGTAAGTTAATATATACTAAAAGATACAATGTTTTATATTTTAGAAAAGATTTTTATAAATATTTGTGGAATGAATGTAGGGGATGATATTTCTAAATTTTTATTTTTTAATGGTTTGACGAAACTTAAAAAAAGATGGCCTTTAATTTTCATATTAATGTATGTATTTCTTTTGTTTCTTTTTCTTTTTATTGTTGTATAGTAGATAATTGCAAATTTTTGGAATTTTCACTTGTGGGAATTTTCCCTTTTGGAAATTGAAATAATACGAGGGATGCAAGATTTTCAAACATTATGTAGTTCAAAAATTCAAAAAGTCACATCCGCAGCAATTAAGCTGAATTTTAACATCTTATATACATACTACTTTATGCTTTTATAGTATGGCATTGTTTAGCCCCGGGCATAGCCTAGCTGGTAAGTGGCAAGGAGATAAAGTTTGGAGTATGGCATTGTTTAGACTAAAGGAAAGAAAAGAAAACAGAAAAGAAAGAAGAGTGAATTTAACATCGTATATAAATACTTTTTATGGCATCCTTGGGGTGAAAAGAAAGGAAAAGAAAGAAAGAATAGTATTGTTTGGATTAAAGAAAAAGAAAGAAAGAAGAGTAGAGTAGATTGGAAAGGAAAGGAATGATGTAATAAAAACATTCTTGTGAAAAAATTGAATGGAAAAGATATGAAAGGAAGGAATGAAATTTTTATTTACATTGTTAGTCTTAGTGATCTATACTAATTTATCTCTCTTTTTTTCCAAAAACCTCGGGAGGAAAAGAAATGAAAGGAAGGAATGAAATTTTTATTTACATTGTTAGTCTTAGTGATTCATACTAATTTCTCTCTCTTTTTTACCAAAAACCTCATACAAGGGAGGATGTCAGCCTCAATTTTATAAATTTTTAGGACAGGAGGATGTCGGCCTTAATTTTATAAATTTAGAAGGAATGTTAATTACATCTTGAAGAAACCAAGATATAAGGGCTCTAACTCAAAATAATAGAAAAGAAAAGAAAAATACAGTTATCACGGTTAATGCCTAAGTAAAAACTCACCTTAAAAGAGTAAAATACCAATGCAAGAAAGAATGGCATTAGGACCATATCTCTATCAGTTTCTTTAGTTTCATCAGTCAATTGAGCTGATGCATCATATGGTACATATCTAAAAGGCCATAATTGCTCAAGAGCACAGACTAGATCACTATATAAGGCACACTATTAACTCCAGTCAGTGCAATTGTGCCAATTCGAAATTGCTAAACATGTATGAAGCTGGCTGTGTATTTTGTGCCTTAAGAGAAAGTATTACAATCACCACCAATCACATGCACAAGAACAAAGTAACCTCCGCCCCAGCTCAACTGGTAATGGTGCAGCAGATATGCTTCAAGAAAAAAGTAACCTCCACCATTTTTTGTTCCACTGGATAAAACACTGATTATTTGCGATGCATGATCTCAATGGGCGCGTAAAGGTGTTTGAGATTTTTGTGTCAAACTAAAAAATTAAAAGTTTCGAAATGGTTCATGTTGAAATACAATTCAATTCTATTTTTTTTCTATTTTATTTTAGAATCAAACACAAAAATTAGAAAATTGAGCCAAGAAACTTCAAACCTATTCATTTAAAAAAAAATTCAGTGTCCAATCTTCAAATAATTTATACTTGTAATGTGACTAAATTATAGGGTTAAAATCACTTAACCCCTCTAACTCATACATTAGTTGCACTATACCCCCTCAATGAAATAAATAGACACTTACCCCTTTCTAACAAATTCTCTTAATGGCTTTAATAATTAATTACATATTTCAAGATATTTGGACAAGAATGCCCATACATTAATTTCCCTATACTCATCTTTAACTTTTTTGATAATATTTATTTTATTTTTTATTTATAAAAAAAGTGTTATAATTTCTTCTCATATATTTTTGAATATTTTTGTATTATGGTTATGGAATTTCTATTTATAAAATTTCTAATAATTAATCATCTAAAATGTGTTTTTATATATAATTCATTCTTACAATTTATTTTCACTACTCAATCATTTGGCAAAAAGATAAACTTCTTGTTTTTATATTTGATAATTGATAAATTTATGTTTCTCTCTATGCCGTATACTAGTCACCTTGTTTTTCTCTTTTTTTTTTATAATAATATTCAAACCCTTTCTTAATGAAATACATTCTTATTGCTTTCCTGATTTATTTAATATTAATAATAATTTAACATTTAATGTCATTATAGTAAATATAAAAACAAGAAGTGCTTAACCCTTAATTTAATGTCATATTTATCAATTATCAAATATAAAAACAAGAAGTTTATCTTTTTGCCAAATGATTGATGAGTGAAAAGAATTTGTAAAAAAGAATTGGGTTAATTACATTTACCACACCTGAGGTTTGATGAAAGTACCAAACGAACCCTGTAGTTTTAGAAAATTACGACCACCCACTGGCTGAGCAAACTTGTAATAAATCAACCATTCCCTCAAAAAAATGTTTGTGTATTACATAATATGCCCTTAAAATTTTATCTATAATAATTATATTATTTTAGTTAACTAAATACATATGTTAAATATTAAAATAAAACCAAAGAATTTTTTTACATAAAAAAATTCAGAAAGAAAAATCTTCTTTCTTAATTAATCAAACTAACTATTTTATTCTCAAAAAATAATTCTTTTTCTTCCAAAAATTTAAAATTTATATAGAAAGATTTCTTGATTAAAATTTGATTAATTTGATAAACCCATTTGTAATAAAGAATATAAAATTTATAATTTATAACAAAGAATTAAAAAGTGAAAAAAGTATTTATTGTCATTTTATATCTACTTATATATTTTTGTTATTTTTTTAACAAAAGAAGTTATGGTATTTTGGTTTTTCATCAATTGTTTTAGTCAATTTTAACAGCAGGGGGTGACCGTAATTTTCTGAAACCACAGGGTTTGGGTGGTAAATGTAATTAACTTAAAAGAATTATATATAAAACTACTATTTATAATTAATTATTAAAAATTTTATAAATAGAAATTCCATAACAATAATACCAAAATATTCAAAAATATGAGAAGAAATTATAGAACTTGTTTTATAAATAAAAAATAAAATAAATATTATCAAAGAAATTAGATAGGATTATAGGGAAATTAATGTGTGAGCATTCTTGTCTAAATATCTTTAAATATGTAGTTAATTATTAAAGCCATTAATACAATTTGTTAGAAGTGAGAAAATGCCTATTTATTTCATTGATAGAGTATAGTGCAACCCATGTATGAATTGAAAGAGGTTAAGTGATTTTAACCCTAAATTATATGAAGACACTTTCTTGAAATTCTGAATATTTTGTTTGATTCATTGTTTCGTGTATCTTGAAACAGATGATGTACTTTCTCCATAGTGTCGTAATAGCGCCCCCAAGTATGTATTGACTGTCCCAATTAATTAATAGAAAACTCTTCTATCATTGTTTGCTCATGTTGTGACTTTTTATAAGAATTAGGGTTCTATCTGGAAATAAGTTGTTTCATGGATTTTTTTAGAATGTCAATCCCAGAGGATTGTGTGCGTGAAATTCTTGCGAGATTACCGCCAAGTTCTCTTATGCGATTTAGGTGCGATCAAAACTATGGCGGGTTCTAATTGATAGTCCTGAATTCATCCAAATACAGCTCAATCAGTCATGTTTGGATTCAAAGAAATACCCCCAATTTCTCTTCAACGTTATTGTTTTCGGAAAAGATGACAACATAGATATTTGGACTATGAAAATATCTGGAAACTTGGACACTAATGTCGAAGAGCTCAATTCCCCTGCCCTTGTCCCACGTAAAGCTGCCACACTCAAGGGCAATCGCCGCGGTTCTATTCAGGGCTCTTGCAATGGCCTGGTATGTATAAAGAGTATGAAAAGTAAACTCATCTTGTGGAATCCTTGGATTAGGAAGTCTTTTATATTACCTAAACCTAAATACCCCCTCCATGACTACAGCTGCCGATTTTTCTACGGTTTTGGGTACAATGATATCACAGATGACTATAAGGTTGTGAGTTTATGTCAGCATTACAAAAAATCCAAAATGAATATTTATAGTATGAAACAGAATTCTTGGAGAAGGCTTCCAGATTTTCCTTATCAAATTCACAGATTATATCTAAATTTCCCTGGGATTTTTGCTAGTGGGGCTTTGCATTTTATTGTGCAGGGAACGGATGATGGTATTTCTATAGCAGCTATTGATATTAAAACTGAGGAATACAGCCTTGTGCCTATACCTGAGGATTAAAAAAATTGCCTGATGATTATTGGTGTGCATCTGCTGTATTTGATGTTTTGGATGGCTGCCTTTGTATCCTTCCAAAATTTCTTTGTGATTGTTCTTGTCCGGACAATGTTAAGATTTTCCTATGGATAATGAGTGATTATGGGGTTAAGGATTCTTGGACCAAGTTAACTGTTGTAATACCTAGGAATAGTCCCCCTCGTCCTATTTTGTTTTTGAATTCGACTATATACCCTATTGGATTTTCAGAGAACACTATGCTATTGGCTTTGAAGATATTTGGACAGGGTAAGCCGATGCTTATATTGTATGACGTTGAAAATCAAACATTGGTGGAGATAATTGATGTTCCACCAGCTTTAGAATTCAGGAAGGAAGGATATAAATGCTTTCCAAGGAAAGAATATCAGTGCACTCCAAGCATTGTTCCACTACCACGCAACGATGATGTAACGAAGATTGTGAAGAGAAAGAGATCAAGAATACGAAGATGGTGAACAGAAAGAGATCAAGAATGCAATAAGTGTGATGAGAACATAAAGAGATCAAGAGCAAGAAGCATGATGATCAAGATGGTGGACAGAAAGAGATCAAGATCAAGAAGATTAAAAATCAGATGGAAGTTTTGAGCATTTGAAGTACATTTATCTTAATACAAAAAAATACAATTTTTTTTACCTTTTATATGTTAAAAAAGATTTTTATAAATATTTGTGGGATGAATGTAGGGACCTTTAATTTTAATATTAATGTATGTATGTATTTATTTCGTTTCGTGTTTTCTTTTCATTGTTATATTGTAAATAGTTGCAAATTTTTTTTTTTTTTTTTGGAATTTTAACTTGTGGAAGTGTAAATTCAAGCTGTAAAACCGTAAAAATTGGTGTCTCAATTTATGATTGAAACAAAACGCTACCACAGGAAATTAGTTTTACATAATTACCTTTTAAATCATTTGCTTTATCTTAAGCAAAAAAACTATTTTACTAGTTTTACATAATTACCTTTTAAATCATTTGCTTTATCTTAAGCAAAAAAACTATTTTACATCACCCTTTTAATGAATTTCCTTTTATCTTAAGGAAAACACTATTTTAAAGCAAGTGTATTTACTAAAAAAAAAAACTCGGTCATATATGTGTTTTAATTTGATAATTAAAATAAAATAAAATAAAATAAAATAAAAGAAAAGAAAAGAAAAGAAAAGAAAAGAAAGGAAAAGAAAGATCCTTTGGATTAAAGGAAAGGAAAAGAAAGAAAGAAGAGCATTGTTTAAAATAAAGAAAAGGAAAGGGAAAAAAAAAAGAAAGAAAGAAAGAATCAATGAAAGAAGAGTAAAGTAGATTGGGAAAGAAAGAAAATGATGTATTAAATATATTATTTTGAAAAAATTGAATGGAAAAGAAATGAAAGGAAGGGATGAAATTTTTATTTACATTATTACTCTGAGTAATTCATGGCTAATTTATCTACAAATATAAGTATATTAAGACAATAAATTCTTACTTTCTTTTTTTCCTTCTATCTACACTCCTTTTTTTTTTCTTTTTTTTTTAAAATCTTAATTTAGTTCTATTTTTTATAAGGATATTCACCCAACATAGAATCTGGTAGTTAATTAAATGTTCATTCTCTAAAATTTAAAAATAAATAGCATTAGGAGTAATTAAAATTTTAAAATACAAAAAAAAATTCTAACAAAATTAGAACTCTCTCATATTTAAATGTTCATTCACTAAAATTAAAATATATATATATATATATATATAGAGTTATGAGTTGTTAAATTTTTATAAAAAAAAATAGAACCTACTATTATTTTGGAGCTAAGTAGAATTGTAAGATATTGAAACTCTAGTTTATTAATAAATCATACTAATTTGAATAATCTGGCAATTAAATATTTATCCATATAAAGCTAAAAATAGAATTGGCAGTTATTAAATTTTTAAAAATCAAATCAAATCAAATCAAATAGTAAACAAATTAGAATTCGAAGTAATTAAGTAGAATTATAATAGATTAAAATATAGTCTATTAATAAATAATGATAATACGAATTGTATTAAGAATTATAGCAATATATATATAATATACATATATATATGAATTGTATTAGAATCGAAAGATTAACACATTCTTATGTTATATGTTTATATGTTTACGTTATCTCGTGAAGTTTTTTAGGGTTTTTATTGGTGAATTTTTAGGGTTAGCTAAAGTTTGAGGTTTTGCTACCTTGATCCTCAAAAAATGTCAATCCCAGACGATTGCTTACTTGAAATTCTTAAGAGATTATCACCATGTTCTCTTGTGCGATTTAAGTGCGTATCAAAACCATGGTGTGCTCTTATTGATAGTCCTGAATTCATCCGAATGCAACTCAATCAATCTCGTTTGTACTCAAAGAAATACCATGAATTTCTCTTCAACGTTAATGTTGCCGGACAAGATTACAAGAGAGAGATTTGGATTATTAAAACATCAGAAAATTTGCAAACTAATATGGAAGAACTCAATTACCTCATCCCACGTAAAGGTATGTTGATGGATCCTTGCGGTTTTGTTGTGGGAAATTGCAATGGCCTGGTTTGTATCAAGGGTATGGAAAATCAACTCATTCTGTGGAATCCTTGGATTAGGAAGAAATCCTTTCAATTACCTGAAATTAAATATCCCGTCCCTGAAAACACATACGCATCAGACTTTAGGCATGGATTTTTCTATGGTTTTGGGTACACCGATATCACAGATCATGATGACTATAAGGTTAAGAGTTTATGTAAGTATCATAAGGCTTCCAGTCTTCGGTCCCTTACTAGTCATAGTTATTTTGAAGTGCATGTTTATAGCATGAAAAAGAATTCTTGGAGAAGGCTTGAAGATTTTAAGGTTGATTGCGTCGAGGACAAGGATGATTACGTAGGTTCCCATGGGGTTTTTGCTAGTGGGGCTTTACATTTTATCGTACAGAAGAGGGGTGGCGATATTTCTATAGCAGCAATTGATGTTAAAACCGAAGAATACAGGCTTCTGTCGATACCAAAAGATTTAACAAGACTAGAATATTATTTTAGGCGTGAATTTGAATCAGGGGTATTTAATGTTTTGGATGGCTGCCTTTGTATCCTTCCAAATTCACTTCTTCGTGGTTCTATTTCTTTTTTCCTTAGGGATAATGAAGGATTATGGGGTTGAGGATTCTTGGACTAAGTTTACTGTTGCGGTAACTATGACTATCCCTATATATTTCAATATATATCCTATTGAGTTTTCGGAGGGCAAGATGGTATTGTCTTTGCAGGTATTTGGGAAGAGGGATTTGAAACTGATATTGTATGACATTGAAAATCAAACATTGGTTCAGACAATGGAGGTTCCGCCTTTAGCATGTATGCCGGTAATTAAACGGTTTGTCCCGAAAGGATATCAATGCACTCCAAGCATTGTTCCAGTACCAAACCACGTTGTTGTGCAACGGAGGTGAAACAAGAGGATTAGGAACAAGAATATATATTCAGTTGAAGTTTTGCGATTTCCATAGTAAGTTAAATTAGTGTAACGTTGTTGTCTAACGATTGATGAAGAACTATATATATGTTCTAATAAGGTGTGTTGTATTAAACTGTGTTTAACATTTTCCCAAATTGCATGTTTGTTTTTCTTTTGTTGTATTCTAATTATATCTACATCATACGAGACTTGGATCGTTTTGTTAAATATAAAAAACGTCTCCTTGCTTTAGAATATTACCTCAATTCAAAATATAATCTTTTAATTTTGTAATTACATAATTTTACAGCCTCTAGAACACACAAAAAATTTATAAAACCGTTTTATGATTTATATATGAAACTAATAATTAATTAATTAATTGTTATCGCGGTTAATATATATATGAACCCGCTTGAAACCAATTCACCGTCTATTGAGTCATTGACTATATGTTTCTTACCATGAAATGATATTCAATGATGGTATCTAGTTATGAATGTTCAATATATATAAACTAATTCATCACAATTCGTCTTTGTTTAAACTGTTGATCAAAAGTCAAGTACAAAATATATTACACCAAATTCCAATTTTCAGCAGCGCTCTGGATATATAATTTATTCATTTGCATAGTTTTATTAACATTCAATTATTTATAATTAATATTTAAGTTGTACGTAGTTGGTTTCTTCAAAGTCGAATTGGAAGGTTATATTTAATTATAATAAAATTCCGATTTAAAATTTAGAATTAGTTGCAAAAAAATCTTTGAACTATGGTTACGATCACAAAATACACTAAAATTTTAATTGTAATACTTTACAACCCTCAACATTTAATTTTTTGCAATGTACTATATTTTTGACATGATTGTATTATGAAAAGATAGAATTAACACTAATAAATGTTAATAGTCTAAAATACCCTAATTTGGTTGTCTTTATTGGTTGACTTAACAAATAAATTTTTCTCAATGGTAAAACTCTTTTTCGCTCCAAATCTCTAGTATTTCTTTCTCCAAACTTCTATAACTTTTTATCACTAATTCTATAATACATGACATCTCTTGGGTATATCAGGAACTCCTAACAAGTTTTATAATGATAAAATTGTCTCCGCGATTTTATTTATATTAGTTAAAGTAAAAATGTCTAATATTATTCAAACTTGGGTACCAAACAGTGGTAAAAATGTATAATAGTATTCAGACTTGGGTAAAAATGTGTAATTTATATCATTTTGAGTATTTACTCTATTCTTAACCTCATCATATTTGATTGGGAAGTGGAATCGATTTCATTTAATTAACTAAGTAATCAAATTTAATAGTAGTAAAATTAGTGAGTAATGAGACTGAAAGACGTGTAATTTAGAAACTATCATAGTGATATTGCTCAACTAAACAAAATTTACAAGTTTGAAATTAATAAAATTAGGATAGCGATTACCCTTTATTGACTGCACTTATATTCTGGGATCAGATCCTCTGTCCAATATTTATCATGTCTTATTCCGTCTAACATTTAGACATTCAAAACGACATAGTTTTATTAAAACTAGAGACTAAATGTATAAATATTACTAAAATTACTTTACAATTATTAGATCATAACCAAGATATTAGTGAACCTACGACGTAATTTTAATTTTGACAGAATAAGACAGATAAAATTTTGGACAGAAGATCACGTGTATTATATTCTACCACAAATGCCATGAGTCATGACCACAAAAGTTCAATGTACTATTTATATGTTGTAGTACTGGACAGCATTGTTGTTAGTAGTGGATTGGCCCAATTAATAGCAAACTTTTCTACCATCATCTGCTCATGGGCTATATGACCGAACAAAGCTCGATGATGAGCTGAAACTAAAATAGAATTAGGGTATCCAAACAGCTCTTATGTAAGAGTAGCATATTTAGAAGGGACTTTTACCAAAATAGGGTCATTTTTATAAAAAATTACATGAATATTGTTGATTTCAAAATCTTTCCAAGAATAGAGAAAGTGAGGATGCCAACCTGGAATCCCAAAATTGGTATTTCAAATTGACCAAATAAATTTGTCTTATTTATAGATTAACCCCAGAACTTTTAAATAAGGCTCATATAAAAACTATAATTTCATTAAAGAATAATAATTTCCGCAATGATCCGCTTCGAGGCTAAGTATAACCTTAATCAACCCGTCCATAAATGGTATCAGAGCCATGTGCTCAATAAAAATTTATAATTTCACCTAAATGAAAAGGATTATAAACTCGTTTTCTTCCTATGAAGAAAATAAGATGCAATAACTTTGTTTTTCATAAAACAAAATAAAGAATTTATGAATTAACTATAGAAACTCCTAATTATTGTTGGAATATTGAAGAATTAATGAATATGAATATTATATCAGATATTAGAAAGATCATTATAATGAAAAAAATAAATAAAAAACTTGAACATTCTAACAAATTCTGAAAATAGAAATAGAAAGAATTGAAGAAAAAATATATTGAAAGCAGAATATAAATGGAATTCCTGAAGATTGGCCTTGTCAGATACAGAATAATAAAATAAAATGTATGAAGAACTGCTTTCAAAAGTTTATGAATCAACTAAAAATGCTATCGTTTGCATAGATCTTATGGAAAGAATACAAGATAAGTTAAAAGGAATTAAAAATAAGAAAGAAAGATTTCAGGAAATCTTATAGCTGGAATAAATTCAGAAGCCTTAAAAGCAAGAATAAATATAAAAGAATTAGATCTGAGATTCTATATATGAAAGAAAAGCAGACTTTCATGGGAAGCCATGGATAAAATGAGTAACTTGAATCCATAGAATTAATGCATCTTAAACAAGAAGAAAATATAGAAAATTAATCCAGTTAGTCAAAGGACTAGAGTCAAGGATTAATACAATAGAAATTATGGTTAAATCCAGTAGAAATCAAAATACCTACATAAGGTAAAAGATAGTAAAAATAATTCCAAGAAAAACAGCGAAAAGTTTTTGAAGATTTTGGGATGAAAAAGGCTCCAACAGGATATAGACCATATGAAAAAGGAAGTTTAGATGAAAGATTTTATTTAAAAGAAATGAAAAGAATTAAACAAGAAAAAATGAAACAAGAAGTTTCAAATAAATAAATCAATCCAAGTTCAGAAGAAGAGATTGAATCAAAAGAATAAATGGATAAAGAAATAGAAGAATTAATATATTCTTTAGAAGACTTAGTAATTGAAGAACCTGTAAAGGTAAAAATGAATAAAGATACATCTGTAAAATTAGAAACAGATAAAGCAAGTACTTCTTCAGTACCGATAAATCAAGGAAGAACCCGTAGAGTTCAACTTGAAAAAGCAGCTATAGAATATACTTATTCACCTAGTGGAAAGTATATACCTAATAGACATTTGCCAGCAATAACAAGTTCTGGATTTAGATTTTTAAACCTTGACTGCAAGTTAGATGCGTCAAAAGCTTTACAACAATGGGGACAAGATATAGGTCTCTATTTTTTGACAGATAAAACATCCAACTTTTCGTCAGAAGAAAAATATAAAATATGCCTAGCAGCATTAGATGGAAATGTTAAAAATTGGTATCAAGGAATAACAGATTCAACAAGAAATACAATAAGAGTCAATGTAGTCAGACATATGGAAAAATCTTTAACTGATGGAATTAGTACATTTGCTAATTATATAGCAGATGAATTTATGGGATATGATTGGAATACAAGAACAGATTCTTCTAGAATAGCTGAAAAACAAGAAGCTTTAAAGAAACTTAGTCAATTACAAATTTGTAATATGTGTGATATTAATTCGTATATGTACGAATTTGAAGAATATTATTATCAATACTTTGATAGTAATGAAGATATGTCAAAAATAGCTGATATGCTATATCAAAAACTACCAGGTATATGGAGTTCATATTTTTTGACTCAATTTTCAAAAAATCATGAAATAGAAGGATATTCAAATACTCTAGGAGCAAGAATAGTTTTCTTAAAAGAAAAATTATCCGATCTTTGTGTTCAACAAAGAATACTTTCAAAGGCTAAAAAAGTTAATGAAACTATATGTTGTAAAGAAGTAGAAGAAGTAGGCAATTGGGGATGTCATAGATCCACCAACAAGTCTAAAAAACGTAAATCAAAAAATAAGATTTACAAAAAATATAAAACATTCTTTAAAAAAAATAAAAAATAAAATAGAAAATATTACAAAAGAAATAAAACAGATAAAGATAAAAAGAAAAAACCAACCAGTTGTAGATGTTATAACTGTGGAGAAGAAGGACATAAGTCTTATGAATGCAATAAAAGGAAAGTAAAAGTTTCAATACTTGACATAAAAGACATAGAATCTGATTTAGAAACTGTGTCATCATTAGATTCTAAAATGACAGAAATATTTGAGGTATTTACTGAATCGGATTCAGAATGAGTGAAATAGAAATCAGTAAAAAAGAAGATGAAGATATCCTCATACAAGAAGAAGAAGAAACTATAGAAGGATACGCATTAAGAGCATCCTTTGATCCTTCTAGATATGAAAAGATTAGGAATCTAGAGTTAAATCTAAGAGGACCAAATAAAACATATTAAATCAAATAGGAAATGCTTTCAAAAGAAAGAAATATGTTTATCATGAATATATGGAAATTGAAAAGGTAATACCTATTCAAGAAACATCTGGAAACAGAAAATTGAATTTATTAACAAAAAAGACGGTAACAGATTTGTTAAATAAAATGCCTAAAGAAAAGAGAGATAAAATGCAATATGTTTATCTTGCAGGCATACAAATTCTTTGTAAATCAACTTTTCAAGAAGGAATTGACTGTCCTTTGGTCATCAATTTATCTGATGAAAGATTTACAAAAGCTTCAGATGGAAATCTTGGAATAGTAGAAGGCAATTTAGCCTACAAAAAACTACTTTTCACGTATTATCCAAAATATTGCATATCTTTAAAAGATAAAGATTTCAATGATGCCTTGAGTTAACATTTTCAAATCTTAAGAAAATGATTTTTCAAACCAGGCAATCATATAACGAGCATATATTATTGTACATTGTATAGTATTACTAATTCAAATTAAGGTAGTATTTTTGATAAAAAACCATCAGTTGAATTAGATAAAGAATGCCTAGAAATAGGAAAGATTCTAGAACCAACTAGAAATAATTTAACTATCCCAGATAGTTATTCAATAGAATATGGAACTTCTAAGAATTTAGAAGAAGAAACCTCAAGAGATATAGTCTCATATAATAAAAATAATATTGTAATAGAAAGAGGAAGAAAAAGTTATTCTTCACTCAATATATCAAGAAAAGAAGACACACCAAATGACTTAAAAGTTTTTGGTAAATATTTTAATGGTAAAAATTGTGTCGAAGGATATAACATTCTTATAAATCCAAAAAGTGCACAAAATCATTTTAACAGTTATTTTGATGCAGGATTAATAAAGAAATATAAAGACACACACAGACATATATCCAATGATGAAAATAAAATCAATGAAATCGTTAAAGTTCCAATAACTTTTCAAGAAACCAAATTTAACATCAATTGTTATTTGGATACTTTAGATGGAAAACAAAACCATCATATAATCCTAGGAAGATCATTTCTAGAAAGTCTAGATGATTTTTCTATTGATAAATATGGTATTGAGATTTCTTTTGCAGGAAAAACTATTTTCTTAGAAAAGGAAAATGCCTAGCGAACAGAAATTTTCTGTAAGTATTTTCGTAGAAGTCACATGTTACGAGAAGAAAATTCTCACGTGTGCTCAGATTGATACAGGTGCAGAAATAAGTTTAGGAAAAGAATTCCTATTCAAAAATTGGATAACCAATCCAATAAAAGTCTCAATGCAAGGAGTAACAGGTGATAAACACTCCTTAGACAAGGTATGTTTTAAACCTGAAATTATATTAGGAAGCAAAATAGTAGCTATAAAACAGATATATGCTTATGAAGGATTAGATGTCGATTTACTGTTAGGAAATGACTTTGTCCAACAGTTTCAGACATACAATCAAACAATATATATGATTAGTTTAAAAACCCCTTGTGGACATTGGATACGCACTTCGCGAATTCATAATCTATATAGAGTTCAGCCAGCACCGCGTGGTGATTAATATGAAAAAATTTGGTTACATAAAAACCAGATAAGAAAGTTTAATGTTAAAATGCTAGATATAGACAAAGTAAAAGATCTAATAGCTAGCAATTATGGAGAAAATCCTATAGCAAAATGGGATATAAAAAGAGAATTAGCAGTAATAGAGCTAAAAGATCCAAATGTTATCATTAGGGTTAAACCAATGATATATTCTGAAGAAGATAAAATAGAGTTTAAAACTCAAATAAAAGAATTGCTTAATCTAACATTAATTAGAGGTAGTAATAGCCCTCATAGTTCACCAGCTTTTATGGTTAGAAACCATGCTGAAGAAAAACGAGGAAAAGCAAGAATGGTTGTTAACTATAAAGAGTTAAATAAACATAGTATTTTTTATGGATATTTTCTTCCAAACAAAAATAATTTAATCAATTTAGCAAAAGGAAAGAAATACTTTTCTAAATTTGATTGTAAATCAGGATTTTGGCAAATAAAACTTGCTGATAAATCTATACCTCTAACTGCCTTTAGTACACCTAATGGACAGTATGAATGGTTAGTGATGCCTTTTGGATTAAAAAATGCACCACAAATATATTAGAGAAAAATGGATAAGATATTTTCTATTTTCTCATACATGCTTGTTTATGTAGATGATATTCTTATTTGCTCTAATGAATATCAGGAACATATAGAACATTTAAAAGAATTTGCAAAATTTGCATACAAAATGGAATAATCTTAAGTCAAAAAAAGGCTGAGATTAGTAAAACTGAGATAGAATTTCTTGGTATGATAATAACCACTAATGGTATTAAATTACAGAGTCATATATCTCAAAAAATATGTAATTTTTCAGATAAATTAAACACTAAAAAAGAAATAGAACAATTTCTTGGATGTTTAAATTATGCAGGAGAATTTATACCGCAACTTGCTAAGAAAAGATCTTTGTTGCAAAAATTACTAAGAAAAAATAATACTAGTGGATGGTCAGATGATCACACTGAAGTAATAAAATCCTTAAAGGAAGAATGCAGAGAACTTCCTAAACTAAGAATGCATGAACCAGAAGATAATCTTATTTTACAAACTGATGCTTCTGATTTTTATTGGGCAGCTATTTTAAAAACTGACATCAATGAGATATGCAGGTACACAAGCGGTACATTTAATACAGCAGAAGTCAATTATTCTACAAATGGAAAAGAATTATTGGCTATTATAAAAGGAATAAGAAAATTTTCTTTTTTCTTATTACCAAAACCTTTTGTGGTAAAAACAGATAATACCCAAGTTGGTAGTTTGATTTTTAATAAATTACCTTCTGAACCTCAATTTAGAAGACTATTAAGATGACAATCTTTGTTGTCTTATTATACTTTTAAAATTGATTATATAAAAGGAACTGATAATTTTTATGCAGATTTCCTATCCAGAAACCCCGAACATGGAGAAGGGTAAAAGGCAACAATTATTACAACTTTGCAGCTCCTTAGCTACAAAAATATCTCAACTAGATGAAAGTATTGTGGAAAAATCTAATATGTTATTCTCTATTAGAGAACAAACAATGAATATCTTGGATCAGCAAAAGCAACTACAACAAGAGATGAACAGTCTTGTTGAACAACAGGGAGAGATACTGACAGAATTTGCAGATCTCTATGAACTGGTAGAGAAGTTTTCAGACTCTCATGGAATGTTGGGTGATAAACCAACTCATAGTGGTGAATCCACTAAAAATAAAAATGTTGAATTCAAATCAGCATATGATGATTCTACCATTCACATGGAGAATCCTGAGAATATAAATCTCAAAATCAACAACGAGCAACCAAGTTCTTCTGATACTGGAAAAAACAAAGTTGTTCGGATAAAAGGATCTTCGGATTCAAAAAACTTAAAAGAAAAAGAATATTATGAATTTGCTTTGCAGGTATATAATTTAGATAATGGAGAAACTTTCTTCAGACTTGAAGGATCAAGTATATATCCAAGGATAACTACTATTGAAGGAGTTCCAGCCAAATTCCTATACCAACTATTCAAATTCGGTTTCTGTGATCGAATTTACCCAAGCATGGAGTTAAAAGAGTTCCAATTCTTTGACCCAGTATTTGTTCAGTGTCTTGAAAAATATTCTGAAGGCAAAAAACTTTTCATTCGAGTGTATAGCATTGCACCAGAATATGATGAAAATGGGGAGTACCCATGTTTTAACCTAGTTCATATTGCCAAGCTCAAAGGAGATGTGAGTCTACGAGTTAATGAACAAAAGGTGAAGATACTATTCTTCAATAAAAAATGGGAACAATACAGGAGAGCTATGGGAATCAAAGCCATAGCAGGAATAATGGAGACTTTCTTTGTAAAAAATTTTCAAGTTCTCAACAGCTCAGAAAGCTGGATGATAGTGACAGAAGAATATAAAAGATCACCAACATTGCAAGAAAAAGTAAAAGAATTCAAAACCGACAGGTTTTATGGCAGAAGCACCACTTTGCAAATGGCATGCAAAATGAGTCAGCATATACACTCAAGAGATTCTTCACCAAAGAAGGACAGCACCATGTGAAGAGTGGTCCATACCACTACGCTCAAATTGAGCATACGAAGAGTGCTCCCTACCACTATTGGAAGCAATTGCTGGAAAATAACAGCAATGGTCCACATCCATGTGATGATAAAGATAACTCTTAACCCACTCATCTAGTAGATATGGATTCTTATTATCAATCTACCAATGAAGAAGGAGGCCTATCTCTTTACGCGGATTTTCAAACGCGGTTGAAGCCTATAAAAGGAGAACACCTTGAAGAATGAAGGCATCGAAAAATCAATCCGAAACCTAAAATGTTAGAAAAAGAATGAGTTTCTAAGTTTTCTTCTTTCCCATAGGGAAAATATAGGCATAGGGATGAGCTGAATAAAGCTCTTTTCTATTGTAAATTAGTGTGTTCAAATTCAATAAAAGTACGCTTCCTTTTCAAAAATTGAGCCATATATTTTATTGTTTAAATTCTTAAAACCCAAATCAGAATTAAATTCTGTACCCAAGGGAGAAGCTTTGGCAGTCATAAGAATCCAGCAAGGACGAGAAGGCGTTGAGGCAAGTGGCCGTTAGCCGTTAAGAAGTCCAACGATGGAAGATTCTGACGTCTTTAAGTAGAATGCCAATAATCATTGCCCGAAAGGTGAAGCCATGCGGCTGATAAGGTTTCAAGAAGGAAAACAAACAGCTTAAAGGAAGCGAGGTAAGGCCCGAAAAATTTGAACTGCTAAAATACAATAGATAATGTTTTATTATGCTTTAATTATGCTTATATGAGTACCTAGGGAATATAAATTAATTGAATTCTAAAATATTCAGGTTTTTATATGATATGCAAAAGGTTGAAGGATTAAAATACAAATAACTAAAGTATTTTTGCCATATTTTGAGAATTATTCTCAAAACAACAATATTTTGGGAATAAAAACCCAAAATCACAATATTTTGGTAAATAACCCCTATTTAGACGATCGATCCTTTTAGCTTTTTTTTTCACCGATAAAAAGAATTAGGGTTTCAGTCACGTAAATTTTTTTTTTTTTTTTTAATATCTAGTGAATTTTTGGTGTTGGCTAAGGTTTGAGGTTTTCTTAACTTGATCTTCAAATGGAATGCATAAAGTTTGCCAGAATGTCAATCCCAGGTGATTGTTTACGTGAAATTCTTAAGAGATTACTACCACTTTCTCTTATGCGAATCAAGTGCGTATAAAAACCATGGTGTGCTGTAATTGATAGTCCTGAATTCATCCGAATGCATCTCAATCAATCACGTTTGGACTCAAAGAAACACCCTCAATTTCTCTTCAACGTTAGAGTTGCCAACAGAGAGGACAAGATAGAGATTTGGGCAATGAAAACATCAGAAAATTTGGACACAAATGTGGGAGAGTTCATCCTCCTTGCCACCCTCTCCCAGGTATTGGGATGGATCCTTGCGGTTTAGTTATTGTGGGATCTTGCAATGGCCTGGTTTGTATTAAGGGTATAGAAAAGCAACTCATCCTGTGGAATCCTTGGATTGGGAAATCCTTTCAATTACCTGATGAAATTATATACACAGCCACTGACGAGAGATGCAAATCAGGTTCATGTTTTTATGGTTTTGGGTATAATGACCTTACAGATGACTATAAGGTTTACCAAATTTCCAATTCATCCCTTGTTAATTTTGGTCGCGAAGTGAATGTTTATAGCATGAAACACAATTCTTGGAGAAGGCTTCCAAATTTTCCGTATAAATTTTGCTGCAGCATATTTAGAAGTCTCCCTGGGATTTTTGTTAGTTGTGCTTTGCATTTTATTGTGCAGGAAAGTGATGATGATATTTTCTATAGCAGCTATTGATCTTAAAACTGAAGAATACAGGCTTCTACCGTTACCTAAAGATTTAAAAAAATTACATTGTTTTCATCGATCTGCCATATTTAATGTTATGGGTGGTTGCCTTTGTATCCTTCCAAAATCACTTTATGGTTATTTTTCTGTGGACATTGTGGTTAAGATTTCCTTATGGATAATGAAGGATTATGTGGTTGAGGATTCTTGGACTAAGTTAACTATTGCATTACCGATGGTTGTCCTTGGTTCTGTCACTATATACCCTGTTGGATTTTCAGAGGGCAAGATGCTAGTGACTTTGCGGGCATATAGGAAGAGAGAAATGGAATTTATATGGTATGACATTGAAAATCAAACGTTGGTGCAGATAGCCAATGTTTCGTGTTTAGCATGTACGAATTACCTTATATCGCATATCCCGAGAGGATATCAATGCCATCCAAGCATTGTTCAGGTACCTCGTTGAGGTGATTGTGTGCTGGAAAGAAAAGAGAGAGCAACAGCAGTGATTGTGTGCTGGAAAGAAAAAGAGAGAACGAGCAAGAGCAAGAGCAAGAGGATGAAGAATAATGAGTTGATGTAGATTTGAGTATTTGATCGTAATTAAGTTAATACTAATAGATACAATTTTTTTTTTACCTTTTATATGTTAACAAAAGGGAAGTGTTTTTAACTTTTTATGAATTTAAGGGGTGATATTAATTCCTAGTTTTATTAAAAGGATGGACCTAGTATTACAAAAGTTTATGCGAAATCAGTTGGATTCTTATTTATATATAAGACGTAACAATTAATCTCTGTCTAATTTCTTGTGTCTTTTAGCTCTTTCACTCTTAAGAGAGCGGTTGTTAATATATGTATTTCTTTATTTTTGATTTTTACAATTTCATTGTTGTATTGTAGTTAATTGCAAATTTTGGAAAATTTTACTTGTAGGAGAGTAAATTCAAGTAGCTACAGTCCGCCAATTCACTAGCTCCAACTGAAAGTTTGTCAGGCAAACATGGTTGCCACAGCTCTTTTACCACATCCATGGAAAGTCTCAACTGTACATTCACTCAAAAATTGGCCTTCTGATCCTCTCGATCGTTAAACTTGCATCCTCAAGATTAATGTTGCAATTGGCATGTATATCTCATTCTCTTGGGATTGAATCAATCTTGATTGGACCCTTGTCTAATAAATGGAGGGGTTCCAAGATAGCGGCCGCAGTAGCTCAAGAAGCAGCTACGTGCAGATGCAGCAGCTGATCAGAGTTTTTTAAGATTTGATGAAAAGTATATTTTACTATTTAAGATAATTTGATAATAAGTTGAATTACTTAAAAAAATTTATTCACGAAAAATTATTAAAGAAATAAATAAAAGATTGAATAAATGATGGAAAGTTAAGTGTTTCAAAGTAATCTTTCTATAATTGGTAAGAAGTATACTAAAATTTTTAAGTAATTATATAACACAATAAAGTTATTTTAATACTCTTGCTAATAAATATGTTAAAGTTGCGCGCTATTTTGTAATAAGAGTTTAAGACCCGTCCTTAATACAAATTCTCTATATAATAAGTTGTCCTAAAAATGGTAAACCATCTCTATCTACCCAGACTTCTCACGTATTGGCAATTTTATGGCTAAAGCAAAAAAATATACATGTAATAGCATATATGTCATAATTAGGTAGAAAATCAGTTGAAATATTAGCCTCCCAATAGCATTTGGTATATGGCTTCAATATCTCTTTCAATCTTCCATGTCCTGATTATTAAAGAAAACATATAATTAAGAGATTTATTATAAGAGTGTGAAAATAATTTAATTATTTTAATTATGAGATTTCATTAAAAAAGACATAATTTTAAGAGATTTATTATTAAGAGCATAAAAATAATTCAATTAGTTTATGTACTTAGTACATATTTTATTATATCCTCTTTAATAATAAAGACTAACACAATGAGTGATTATAGATTATTTGGACAGAAGCAATTTTAACAGATTTTAAGTTAAAACTAAAGCAACAGATCCACTCGTTAAACTAATGCATATTGTTGAAGCCATGCAACAACTGAAGAAACTGTAATAATTATTACGTGACCTGAATTATTATCAAATATTTAGTGGTTTTAGACAAGAAATTTTACTGAATATTCAACATCAAACTGTAATAATACGTGGCATTAATTCATCACGCATATTGCAAATCATATATTGGTCCATTGAAATTTGTACTACTCACTCAATTGTGACCTATCTTGGAATCAAGACAAAAAGTCTTTATAATTTATTTTCTAGATACTTACAACTATCCATCACTTTTGTATATTCATCTTTTTTTACCATAATTTTAAATGTTCCTTTTCTTTCTTTCTTTTTTGAGGGATTAATTTTACATTTATATATATGTAGTTTTTGAAGCGAACACTGGTCCAACAATTCACCCATACTCAGTGGCGGAAATTTTTTTGTGAGGGGGTGCTTAATTATACACGAACTTTTGTTTTCATAAAATACATATATGTAATTATTAAAATAAAATAATACTCAATCACAGTAATTAATTAAAAAAATGCACAAAAATTTTTAAATATTACCAAGTAAAAAAGACATAAAAAAAAAAGGAAATACTCATATCACAAGGCAACGCTAATAGCAACGGAAAGATTTAGAGTAATTCAGTTGAATAATAATATGACGGAAGGAGTCAATAAATTGATGGGGTTATGAGCAAGAAATAGGTTGTAGACGAATGAGGGAACAAGAGATAGAGGAATTAATGTTTAAAAGTTCGAGAGATGGAGCAAGATAGATTAATTAGTTTAGGAATTAAAATAGCACAAGATAGAGTTTAGGAATTAAAATAGGATCAAATTTTTATAAATAGGAATAGTAGAATTTTTTTTACTCTTTAATAAAACTACGCTATGAAAACATATTTTTATTTTACTCTTTCGTTTTACTTAAGAGTATAAAAAGTAAAAATAAATAAAAATTGGAAGACGACGCCCATGGCGGATGGCAGAAGGGGTTTCAATGATGGAATATATTTTCTCCTACTTTAGATCTGCTCAAAACGAAGGGGGCGACCACACCGGCCCACCCCCTTAGTTCTGTCAGTGCCCATACTATTAAAATTATATTCATAAATCATGACAAACAATTCGAACAAAATTTAATTTCACAATTTAAGTATATACCTACAAATGCTAAAATTTTGAAAAAGATACCAACAATTCTTATGCAACGGAAGACGTTAACTCTTGTGCGATTACAAGTCTTTGTGCAACTGAAGAAGACAATAACTACTTGAATGTTAGGGCCTTTTAGAGTATTTAGGTAAAAATTTCACAACTTTATGTTAAAATTAAATTTGAACTTGGGTTCTCATTATACAAGAGGAATAATGAAAACAACTGTGTCCAACAACAAGAATAGTGCTTTGAAGAAATTATTCAAAGATGTGATATGAAAAAAATTAGAGAATAATGATGTTGAAGTCCGACTAGACGATTAAGGACCAGAAGCAATTCCGACGTCTAAACCTCAATAGAAGAAAATGATGTTTATAGCGACTTTTCAATTCCTATATTGTGTGTTTTATTAAAAAAAATTAAATATTTTTTTATTTACTTAATTATTTCAATTTATTATTTAATTAATTTTAATATTTTTTCTTCTTTTTTTTCATTTATTATTTCATGAATGTGAACAGAAATGGGGTTCAAAAAAATACTATTGTAATCAATTTTTTTTTTCAAAACCATCCCATTTTGAGTAAATACTCATTTTTAACCTTATCATATTTGGTTGAAAACTAAAATCGATTTTATTTAACCCAGTTGATTAAATAAGTAATCAAATTTAACAGTTGATAAATTAGTGAGTAATGAGAGTGCAAGACATGTAATTTAGAAACTATCACAGTCATAGAATAATAGTGATACTAGTCAAACAAACAAAATTTATATGTTTAAAATTAATAAAACTCATAATAAGATAATGATTACCCTTTATTAAACTGCTCCTATATTCTCTCACAAATGCCATGAGTACGTCATACCCACAAATTGGCTGATGTTATTACCAAAACAATTATTAGCATCTAAAGTAATAAATAACACATCTTCCTAATTTACCATTAATCAATTAAACTCTTCTCTTTTCTTTATTTATCATTAATCAATTAAACTCTTCTCTTTTCTTTATTTATCAGTATAAATTATTTTTATCTTCTTTGTACCTTATCATTATAATTTATTAATTCTTTATAACATCTTCTGTAGCTTGTGATTTCTTCTCTTTTACACTCATTTTTCTCTAAAATTTTTATTAATATAACATTTATTTTCACCATCAAATTATAATAAAAAAATTATATAATATAATATGACACTTATTTCTATTAAAAGGTTTTATTGTTCTCTCAATTAAATTATAAAATATTTACCAATATATACATAAAAAAATTTAGCCTCTATTTGTTTAGCGGTGTTTTAGTGTTTTATTTCACAAATTCAATTTGATTTCTTTGTTCGTCCAGTTTTTCGATCAAAATTTTTAAAACAAAAAAAAAATCATGTTACATTAATTATTTTTGCTATAATGTTTTTTTTATATATTTATAAATAAATTACTAAATTTGACTTTTTCAATTTTAATAAAAAATTCTTCCTAAGACAATTTTTTACCAAAAGAAATTCGTAAAATATTAATTTAAATTTGAATTTTAAATTTTATTAATAAAAAATTCTCAAATATAAATGAGCACCAAAACAAATTCACTCACTTGGACTTGAGTGGTATTGGAAAATCCCTAGTCGTGTTTATGACCCCATTTCCATGTCAACCCTTCCTAAAAACCTGGCTGACAAGCTAAAATCTCATAAACAAGTGCTCAACACTCATTTTTTCCTGAAAGAGTGTTGGCATCTACAAAAATGAGTTTTGCCATCTTGAAGTCTGACAACCAAGATTATGAGGACAAAGGAAAAAAGGGTATAGCTCTATTCTTTGCAGATGTATTGAAATGTGTTTTTACTTTTATATAACTAATAGTAATTCACTATTAGTTAACATATTTTTTTTAACATAAAAGTTTTATAGGTAGATGTTGATTCAAGTTTAAAAAAGTAGGGAGATTATTAAAGTTTTATAAATCAAATCAAATTCTAATAAAATAGAACTCTATTATTATTTTATGGGTAAGTAGAATTGGTAAGAAATTGAAACTCTAGTTTATTAATATATCATAATAATTTGAATAATCTTATAGTTAAATATTCATTCACATGAAGAATTATTAAATTTGTAGAAATCAAATCAAATTTTAATAGAATTAGAACTCTAGAGTTAGATAGAATTATATGAGATTAAATTTCTCATTTTTTTATAAGAGTTTTTTTTTTTTTTAAACACACACACCCTCACATGCATCCTACAGGAATCGAACTCTAGACCTGTAGGTCGGGAAGCTAACTCCCTAACCACTGGGCTAGCCCCAATGGCTAAATTGAAACAAAAGTTTACGTTATAATTTCCAAACAAAAATTTAAATTAAGAAAAATAATTTTATAATAATTAATTATTAACAATAAATCGTTTCCTTCCGTTTCCACTCACTATTGGATGGAAACAGAAATGGATACAAACATTTATATGCAATCCATCCTAATCCCTCCGTTTCCTTCCTCTTCCTCCCAAAAAATTTTATCAAAACTCACAAATTCTAATCTATCCCTTTCCTTTCATTTCCTTTTCTCTCCCTCCCTTTCCCTCAATCCAAACATAGCGTTAATGATTAGCATGAATTAATAATTAAGCTGCATATATACATTTGGCGTGTTGTTTAAAATTTGTTTTAACATTTTCCCAAACTTCTTTCTTTTCTGTTGTTGTTGTATTCCTTTTGTTCGTTCATTTAAGAATATGGTTTTTTTTTTGCATGTATTTCTTTATTTATTTTTGTTTTCATTGTTGTATTTATAGATAATGGCGAATTTTTCAGTTTTTTTTTTTATTTGGGCGTGTAATTTCAAGTCGAAAGACCTTCAAATGGAGATGTGAGATTCTCTATCTAATATTATCCTATCTTATAATGTTCAAAATTAAAACTATTTCTTAGATTAACTAATTTCTTGATTAGGGTATAATAATTTTAAAGTGATTTTACTGATATTTATGATTTTAGTCCCCAATTTTAGTTAAAATATGTTATTTTGAACTTTAGACATTGAATAGAATATGATAGAATAATTTTGCACAGAGGATCCAATATCCTTCCAAGTGAAATAGAATAT
Source organism: Ophiorrhiza pumila (assembly GCA_016586305.1). NCBI lineage: Eukaryota > Viridiplantae > Streptophyta > Magnoliopsida > Gentianales > Rubiaceae > Ophiorrhiza > Ophiorrhiza pumila. Next base: position 31,546,853 of record BLIW01000008.1, on the reverse strand, counting down.
GACAGGATAATGTTGGACAGATCATCTGATTTCCCTTCAAACTGAGTCTCACTTCAAACTGAGTCTCAATTTATGAAACGACACAAATGCTACTACAGCAATACTCAATTGTCTCCTTTTCTCATGCTAGGTGCACATATCTTGAAAACTTTTGTTGCGTAGAGTACTTTTAATGTATATGAACGACAAGTCTTACATATGGAGATTGCTTGGAGAGGGGAGCAATTCTAACAATTTTAAGTGAAAACTAAAGCAATAAATCCAATCATTAGATGCATACTGTCGAAGACAAAACAACATGAAACTGGAGGAACAAATAGATGCTTCAATGCAGAGGCTGAACTTCCTATTAAAATCATAGGTGCGATTGGTGCATCATTATATAAATTTGACATTCATGGACCTTGGATTTGCTGTTGTTGTTTCAACTGCTCTGAGTCTTTAAACCATGTTTTTGCTGATTGCACTCTAGCACAAAACGTATGGTAGTATATATTTTGGGAAACAATGGAGTTTCAACTCAATGCTAAGTCCATAGTGTCTACATTAACACTACTACAAAATGGCGAATTTAAACCGCCCTTTTTACAGCGGTTAAACATAATCCGGTGTAATTTATAAAAACGCGGTTGCATTATCGTAATATTAAACAAGAATTTAGTGACATGAGCACTTTTTACACCGGTTAAGAGATTAACCGGTGTAAAAAGAGCACTTTTTACACCGGTTATAAGAAAATCGGTGTAAAAAGAGCACTTCTTTACACCGGTTATAAGAAAACCGGTGTAAAAAGTGCTATTTTTACACCGATTTTCTTATAACCGGTGTAAAATAGTTGTAAAATTGTAAAATTTTATGTAAAACAGTTGTAAAATTGTAGATTTCAATATATATGCTTTGTTATTTTATGTAAAGCAGATGTAATATATTCGATGATGATTTCAGCACGCAAGATTTTGGCCACACGTTTATCATCTCAAACTTCAAGAAAACGTCAACTTGTTATTTACGATCCAGAGAGTGAAATGATTGAAGAAGTTCCAGATGGGTTGTTGCGCAGTAGTCCTGCTGTGTTGGATTACTTCTACTCTGTTACTGATAATTATACCGACAGTGAAAGAAAAGCAAAGCCCGCCATAGCAAGAGTTTTATACAAAAATTATTTGGTTGTTTTCGTGTGTAGGGATGATTAATTTGATTAGTTCTTCTCCAAGAGTTTTGGTTGTTTTCTGTGTGTAGATTTGAATAGATGGTACGTTAATTTATTTAATGTTTCGATCACTAATTTGTTTTTCATATTTACATAGAGTTTAATGAATGTTGAACTGAATATGTTTTAAAACTTAGAAATATTGCTCAAATAGTCATTAAAATTGTATTAAAAAATTTATTTTATTATTCAAATTAAAAATAATGCAATTTAGTTACTTATTTTTCAAAAAATACACAAATTAGTCGTCAAATAAAATTTCGTGACAATTTTTTTAATAGGAAAAATCATACTCACGTCATGTGCCATATATGGATGGATAAAAATAGAAAATCAAAACATTATACTGTGAGAGTAGAGACTTGAGAGTGGAAATTTGAGAAACAAATTTCATCAAAATATGTGAGGCGCTTGTGATTTGATTCATTAATTTGATTCATCAATCTATGAGCAGCTGTGCTTTTTTTTTTTTTCACTTTTACTCCTGCATAAATGGAACGTCACCCAAACATGAGTATTTTTCGTTAAAAATTTGAATGGGAGTGATGATTTTGGCAATTTTCCAACTTTATATTAACAAAATGGACTAAAAAAATATTTTTTTAAAGTCTTATTTTATTATAAATAATATATATACTATTACAATAAACCTATCTATAGTGTAACTTGAAATACTCTGGAACCTCTTGTATGCGCCTAGTGCTCATTCGGGACGACACCTCTTTAATTAATTGCATGCACCGCACCTTTTCAATTGCATGTTCTTAGCACTATAGAACAATCGAGACAATTCTTGCAATATTGGGAAGAACTTCTAGAGACAGTCCTTCGAATATTGGAAAGGAATTAGGCGCCTGTAAAACTGACTAAAGAACAATGGAGCCGGTCTTCCAATATTGAGAAGGACTTCTTGACTAAATCGAGATCGTTGCAAGTGCGCTAGAAGCTTAGAACAATGGAAATACCTTTGAATATTGGAGGATAACTCTAACCGTGCAACCGCAAATAAAGTAGAATGTTTGATATAACATATTTTTTGTTGATTATAATATACGTATTTTGGTCGAAAATGATAATATCAAAATATATGCTGATTTTGTCCATTTCTGTAATGTTTTTACACCCATAACAATTTTGAGCGTGCATTTGAGTGAATTATATCAAAAAAAGTGAAACTCATATTTATCACCACACCTCCATTCTTTGTGAGCTATAGCACACGTGTTTTGGCTGAAAATCATAATGTCAAAAAACGTGTCGATTTTGGCCATTTCGTGCTATTTTTTGCACCCATGACATGCATTATAGTGATCGGTGTCAAAAAAATTGAAATTCATATATATTTACCGTCAAACCTTTATTTTTTGTGGGTTATACCACATGTATTTTGCCAAAAAATAACAAAGTTTAAAAACGTGCCGATTTTGGCCATCTCAATGGTGAACATGCATTTTAGTGAACTGTGTCAAAAAGTGAAACTCATATTTATCAACAAACATATATTTTTATGGGATATTGCACACTATTTTGGCCGAAAATGACAATGTAAAAAGCATTCGATTTTGACTATTTTCGTGTGATTTTTTGCACATGCCTCAATTGTGAACATACATTCTAGTAAGTGGTGTTAAAAAATGTGTAACTCATATTTATTACTAAACCACCATTTTTTGTTGGTTATAACACACATTTTTTAGTCGAAAATGACAAGGTCCAAAAATCTGCCGATTTTGGATATTTTTGTGCTATTTTTTCACCTATCTCAATTGTAACGTGCATTATAGTGAACTGTGTCAAAAAAATATAAACTTATAATTATCACAAAATCTCCATTTTGTGTGTGTTATAACACACGTATTTTGGTCAAAAACGATAATATTAAAAAACGTGCCTACTTTGGCCTTTTATGTAATTAGTTTACACCCATCTCAATTTTGAGCGTGCATTCAAGTTGATTGTGCCAAAGAAATTGAAACTCATATTTATCACCAAATCTTCATTTTTTTGCTACAACACACATATTTTAGCAAAAAATGACACTGTCTAAAAACGTGCCAATTTTGACTATTTTGTATTGTTTTTAACTCTCATCACAATTTTGAATAAGCATTCAAATGAATTATGTGAAAAAAAAGTGAAACTTATATTTATCACCAAATCTCCATTTTTGTGGGATATAGCACAGGTATTTTGGCTGAAAATAACATTGTAAAAAAAACGTGCCAATTTTGGCTATTTTTGTGCTAGTTTTTGCTCCCGCTTCAATTGTGGACGTGCATTCTAGTTAGTCATGACCAAACCCACGGTTCCGGTTTCAGAACCGCCGATTCCGGAACCGTGGGACCCCCCAAACCGGAACCGTAACCGAACCGCCTATGGGCGGTTCGGTTACGGTTCTTATTTTCTATGTTTGGAACCGGAACCGGCGGTTCCGGTTCCGAACCGTAAATTTAAAAAAAAGAAAAAAAAAAACTGCCACGTCAGCATTTCGCTGACTCACGTGGCACGCGCCTAACAAAAAAAAAATACAGGCGCGTGTTTACATGCGCCTGTAACAAAAAAAAAATTACTGCAACGGTCAAATGACCGTTGCAGTAGTTTGCTGACCGTTGCCCCAACGGTCAGCAAAAAATTTTTCATTTGACAGTTCCTCATTCCTTTGTTTTTTTGTTTTTTACAATTTCTAAAACCTATAAATACCCCTTAATTTTTCATTTTTCCCACACAATTTCTAATTCTCTTCATCTCAATATTCTAATTCTCTCAATATTCTAATTCTCTTCATCTCAATATTCTCAAGCATTAAAATTCTATAAAATTCAATTCTATTTATTGTTTCTATTATAATTATTAGTTAAATTATTTATTATTGTTTTTAATATATTATTATTTCAATTTCCCGTTCTTTTTTAATCCTTTTGAATTTTTTTTATACAATGGATAGTTTTGGTTCTTTATCCCAACCAATTAATATTGGTGATGCATCACAATCAAGTCGTCGTCCACCAATGAATCCAAAATCCGAAATGTTTGTGAAATATTTCACAAAAATTTTTGATGCCGATGGAGTTCTTATTAGAGCACAATGCAATTTTTGCGAGAAATCATACGCCTTCAAAATTGGGAGTGGATATGGTACACTAAACAAGCATTTGGAGAAAACACATCCTCAAGAAATCGACCTTCAAAAGTCACAAACACAATTAACCGGTTTTGCTTAACAAGTTTCTTCTTCTTCTTTTTCTAGTAATTTAAATTTATTTAAATTTAGTGATTCAAAATGGAGAGATGGTGTAGCTAAATTTGTTTGTACACAACATTTACCATTTTCATTTGGTGAAAAACCACATTTTGTGAGATTAGTACAAGAAAATGCAAATCCACAAGTTAAACGTATTCCTAGAACAACTTTAACACATGATATTAGAAAACTACATAAAAAAGAAAAAATTATCTTATCGGAATATTTTTCTAAATTAGATTCTCGTGTTTCAATATGTTCCGATATTTGGAGTGATCATTGGCAAATGAATAGTTATATGGGAATAACTTGTCATTGGATATATCAAATTGGTTTTTACAAAAAAGAGTAATTGCATTTAGAGTTTTTAATGATTCTCATACGGCCATAAATATATCTAGATTAATTAGTCTTATTTTAGAAGAATATAATTTGAATGATAAAATTTTTTCAATTGGTTTTGATAATGCATCGGCTAATAATGCATCTATTGTAGAATTAAAAAATACGTGTGAACCAATTTTAGGTGGGAAATTTTTTCATATTAGATGTGTATGCCATATTTTAAATTTATCCGTTCAAAATGGTTTAAGTGCATTAGAATTTCATATTAAACCAATTAAAGATGCAATTAAATATTTGACTGGACATCCAAGTTTAATGAAAACATGGGCAAAATATTGTAAACAACATGGACAAAAACCTAAAAGATTTAAAAAGGATGTTCCAAATCGTTGGAATTCAACTTATGATTTACTTTGTGATTCTTCTAAATATAGTTCATTATTATGTAATTTTTTCATTGATAACTCTTGTCTTGGAATTGTATTATTTCCTAATCATTGGACTTCTTGTGCAAAATTGTTAGATGTTTTAAAAGTATTTAAGGATGCTACTTGTTTGTTTTCATGTGTGTATTTTTCAACTTCTCATTTATTTTTATATCAAGCATGTAATATAATTGGTATGTTAAAAGGGAACATAAATGATGAAACTTTGAAGCAAAGTATTTCTCACATGTTAGAAAAATGGCTTAGTTATTATAAAGAAATTCCAATTTTATATTTAGTTGCTCTTGTTCTTGATCCTCGTTTTAAATTTCAAGGTTTAGACCAATATTTGATGTTTTATTATAATTCGTTACAAGAATGTTTTCCATTTGATTCGAACATTATGCAATTACAATTAAATGTAAATAAATACATAAATGAGACTAGAGATATGTTAAATGCATTATATGAAGAATATTTTCTTAATTTTCAACCTCAAGTTCCTACTAGTAGTACCATTAGCACTCACACTAGTCACCATAATATTTCAACTTCAAATATTGGATATTCTTCTTCGTCTTCCTTTATCCTTGCTGGTTTAGAAATGTTTCAATCGTTAAAAAAACACAAGGGTACTACTAGTACGGAACTTGAGGTATATTTAACCACTTCTTTTGATTTTAGTGATAACAAGTATGAATGTGATAGTGTTGAGAACTTCCAAATATTGGAATGGTGGAAGTCCAAGTCAACGATGTGCCCTATTATCGCTTCGATAGCCAAAGAGATTTTGGCGGCCCCGACATCAACCGTAGCCGTGGAACAAGCTTTTAGTCAAGGTGGCAACATTTTGGACGAGACCCGATCGCGTTTGAGCCCCTTCTCCTTGGAGATTCAAGCTTTAGTAGATGATTGGACTAAAGCCGCATATAGAGAACAAGAACAAGACATAGAAGAAAATTTTAATTTAGATTTAGACGCTACCACCGATGGTAGCTCTACTTGTACAACTAGAACTAATTCACCTGTCACCGATGCCGATAGAGCCAATAATGACGACGACGATGACGACTATTAGTTTATTAAAATGAAGAAAAATATCATATTGTACATTTTTACATTATTGAAAATTTGAAATAATTTATTATGTTTTTTCAAATATTATAATTTCCATATCTATATATTCATTTATATAAATTAATGTTATAGTTTTATTTATATACACTATAGTTGTCTTAATTTGTAAATTTTTCTATCCAATGAATAAAATTTAGTAGTTTCTTCATTTATTAATTTCTAACTTGTAAATTTATAAATTAAAATCTTAACTTGTAAATTTTCTATCCAATGAATAAAATTTAGTAGTTTTCTTCATTTATTAATTTCTAACTTGTAAATTTATGAATTAAAATCTTAACTTGTAAATTTTTCTATCAAATGAATAAAATTTAGTAGTTTCTTCATTTATTAATTTATAACTTGTAAATTTATGATTTAAAAACCTTTTTTCATTTATTAATTTAAGACTTGTAAATTTTTTTTAAAATACTCTTATTATTTATATATATTTCTTTCTCACTTAATCTAATATTCATAATTCTATTACTCTAAAAAATTCATATATTAGTTTAATTTTAACTACTATTCTAATTATGTTAATATATTATACTAGTTGAATTGTAATTAATAATTCAAATATTCAAATATTCTAATTATTTTTATATCCTTGAAGCTTGATTGATTGAATCTCATTTATCTAATTATTCCTAGTTCTATTATCTAAAAACTATATATTAATTAAGTTCAATTGTAACTATTATTATTCTAATTTTATTATGTTGTATTATTTGAGTTTCAATTAATAGTTTAATCATTATATCAATAGAAATCAAATTTAAAAGTGGGATTACAATCGAAATTCGAAATTAAAAACCGGAACCGGAACCGCCGGTTTCGGAACTTTGGTCAAGGCTAATTCTAGTGAATGAAGTCAAAAAATTGAAACTCATATTTATGACCAAACCTTTATTTTTGTGGGCGTATTTTGGCCGAAAATGACAATGTGTAAAAATGTGTCGATTTTTGCCATTTTCATACTATTTTTTTCACCTATCTCAATTGCGAACCTGTATTCTAGTGAACGATGTCAAAAAAAGTGAAACTTATATTTATTGCAAAATCTCCATTTTTGTGTGTTATAAAACAAGTATTTTAACTAAACGACAATATCTAAAAACGTGCCAATTTTTGTCATTTCTGTATTATGTTTTGCACTCATCTCAATTTTGAACGTGCATTCGAGTGGATTGTATCAAAGAAAGTAAAACTCATATTTATCACAAAACCTTCATTTTTTGTGGGTTATAGCACATGTATTTTGGCCAACAATGACAATATCTAAAAACGTGCCAATTTTGGCAGTTTCTAGATTTTTTTTAACTCCTATCACAATTTTGAACGAGCATTCTAGTGAATTATGTCAAAAAAAGTTAAACTTATATTTATCACCAAACCTCCATTTTTGTGTGTTATATCACACGTATTTTAGCCGAAAATGACATTGTCAAAAAGTGCTAATTTTGGCTATTTCGTGCTTTTTTTTGCACCCACTTCAATTGTGAACGTGCATTCTAGCGAATATTGTTAAAAAAGGTAAAACTCATATTCATCACCAATCCTTCATTTTTTGTGGGCGTATTTTGGCCGAAAATAACAATGTTTAAAAACGTGCCGATTTTACCATTTTCATGCTATTTTTTAATCCATTTCAATTGTTAACTTGCATTCTAGTGAACGGTGTCAAAATAGTAAAACATATAATTATCACAAAGCCTCCATTTTGTGTGTGTTATAATACACGCATTTTAGCCGAAAATGACAATATTGAAAAAATTGTCGATCTTGGCCGTTTATGTGATATTTTTTTACACCTATCTCAATTTTGAACGTGCATTCGTGTGGATTATGTCAAAGAAAGTGAAACTCATATTTATCACCAAACTATCATTTTTTGTAGGTTATAGCACACATATTTGGCCGAAAATGACAATGCATAAAAACGTGCTTGGTTGTTTTCATATCACTACAACAAAAAAGGTCATTAGCGACAATATATTTCGTGATGAACCTCAATTTCCTCGCTAAAAATATCAATTAGCGAGGATTTAAAAAAACTACTGTTCAATGAGAAAACAAACATAATTAGTGAGGGAAAAAAATTTGTCACCATTTTTTGTCGCTATTAGTTTGGCAGGCAATGTCCCATCAATTAAATAGTATAATAGTGACAAATTTTTTATTTGCTTTAGCGAGAAAACTACAAATTCATGGCTGAATACAATAGAACATAGTCCGTAATTCCTCGCTAAATGTGAGTTATTTTAGCGAGAAATAGAATGAAACGACTATAAAAACATCAAGTATCACTTATTGAAAAATAGCGGGAAACCTAAATATCATTGTAGAAAAGCCTTGGTCTGTTTGGAAATGCTTTTTTTTTTGTGATTTATTTCACAATTGCAAAATGAGGTGTTTGTTTTGTTCAACTTTTTCATCAAAATTTTTAAAACACAAAACAATGCTACAGTAATTATTTTTGCTACAGTAATTTTTATAAATAAAATATTAAATTTGAATTTGAATTTTAAATCTAATAATAAACAATTCTTCCTAACAAACTTCCCACCAAAATAAACTAATAAAATACTAATTCAAATTTAAATTTCAAACTTTTATTAATAAAAAAATCTTTAATACAAATCCCAACAAAATAAAATCATTCATTCCAAACACTCTCAAAATATTCTTTTCTCATAACAAATCTCAAGAAAAAAAAATTCATGATATAATTCAAAAATAGCTTGTCCAAACGGAGCCATTATTTAGTGGAATATTTTCATACAAAATAATCTAATTCATTTTTTCCTTTTGATTTTCCTTTGTTTTTTTAATATTTCTAATGAAGAAGCTCATCCTTAAAAATATAGCATACAGTCTAATGAAAATCATTAAAAAATACATTAATTCTTTTTATTTATTTATTTTTATTTTTTTAATACCTCTTCTTTGCACCTTCATTAATATTTTATCATATATTTTGGTAGAGTTTAGTCTCGTAAATATGAATATTGTAAATTTTATAACAAGTAAAAAGTAAACAAAAGATATTAAGTATAATTTCATGAGATCAATTATAGAATACATTAATACTATAACACAAACAATTACTCAGAAACTCTTGTAGTCTAGCAGTTATAGCGTGTGCAATAATTAATTTTGGAACTGAGGTCTTCAGTTCGAACCTTGCCACCGTCTAATAATTGGTTGGTTTCAATCCCAACCTTTTTTGCGGGACCAAAACTTATTTAATTATTTTCAAAATTACATAGTTATCTCACCCTAAAAATTTTCAATTGAATTCAAATAAAATTACATAATAGCCTAAACAGTTTTAGTTATCTCAATTAGACCCTAAATTTATAGCTACTTTTGTGTAAGATCTACACTATTTTAATTTGGTGTCTCAATATTAAAATTATTTTAAATTAGGTCCTTAAATGTGTGTTTTTTAATTTTATTATGAAATTTCTTTTCTTTGAGTTTACCCATTATACCTCAATTTGGTGGGACCAATTAGTATATATTAGGAGGTATGGGGAGAGACCAATTAGGACTTGGGAGGAGATTAAAAGGGTAATGAGAAGAAGGTTTGTCCCTAATCATTACCAACAAGATGTCGTGAGGAAACTCCAAACCTTCTCCCAAGGAAATAAGAGTGTGGAGGAGTATTTTTAGGAAATAGAGATAGCTTTAATTCGGGCTAATATAGATGAGGATCCTGAGTTTACAATGGGAAGATTTTTAGCGGGTTTGAACAGGGAGATAGCTGATGTGGTAGATTTGTAACAATAAGTTGATATGGAGGAGTTGTTGCATAAGGCCTTGAAAGTTGAGAGAATTGTTAAGGTTATGGGTAAGAATACTTGGAAGAGTTCTTGGAGGGATAATAAGCCAATGTCGAACACAAAAATGGGAAATGCTAATGTTGACTCCAAACCTAAGGTAGAACAGAAATGGGGAATCGGGAAGGCCAAGGTTAAGGAGAAAACAAATAGGAGGAGTAGGGACATTAGGTGCTTTAAGTGCCAAGGGTTAGGGCACATACAATCCCAATGTCCAAACAAAATGACAATGTTCTTGTTACCTAATGGGGAGTGTGAGAGTGAGCATTCCGATGATGAGGTTAATATGCCATTTTTTGAGGAGAGTGATGGAGAGGAAGAGCTACCAATGGAGGGAGAGGCACTTGTCAACTTAAGGGTTTTAAATGTCCAATCTAAGATAGAGGGAGAATTGGTGCAAAGGGACAACATCTTTCATACTAGGTGTCATGTGCAAGGAAATGTGTGTAGTTTGATCATTGATAGTGGGAGTTGTGCTAACATAGCTAGTACATTGTTGGTAGAGAAGTCAGGGTTAAAGATACTTAAACATCCTAAACTAATAGGCGTGAAAATTGAACTTTAATTCCCCGGCGCCAATTTGATAGCGGTTTTGGAGCTAGGGTTAAAAGCTAAGACTTAACCGAATCAAATAATTTATAGACCCTAATCTCTACGACATTTAAGGTGCATCAAGACACCCGACGTTTTGTGTAAGCAAAGAGGAAGTATGGGGGTACGAACCCACAGGGAAGGGATAGTTTATGGAATTAGTGTGAATGTGTGTGAAGTAGTGAAAATACAAACAAGAAAAAGGAAATGACCTAAACTGCCAACTAAAGAAAAGAACAAAAAACAAGGAAATAAATGCATCATGGAAACAGGAATCATGGCAATGAAGTGTACTCTTTGAGACATTGGTTTTCCTAAACATTAGTGTTTTATGTGGTTTACAAGAGTGAGTTAACAAACTAGGAGTGTGGACAACAGTAAAATAAAGTTCCACTTTATGCGCGGAAAAGCCTAGAAGCCGTAATACGTTCATGGACCCATACGGGGAAATTGACTTTATAGCTAATCCCCCTTTATGGCGGAGGCAAGGATTTGCCAATTTTAGGTCAACTAAAGAGGCCCCTATCTTCTTCCAAGCTTATCGCACTCTAATTCGGCTCCCTCCATTATGGCGAAGGTCAAGAGCCAAACCTAGTCCTACTCTTCGGAAATATCACTCCCCTAACCTATTCCTTCCTTTTATGGCGGAGGGCAAGGTCTAAGTTAGTTCATGCTACCCGAATTCACCAACCCTAACATCGGAATCTCAATGTCCTAACCGATTCCCCCTTTATGGCGGAGGCTAGAAAAGGCTAGAACACCACCATTAATCTACTATCCACATACTAATCTACCCTAAGCATTACTAGTATGGAATGTTAGATTAATTTGTAGTTCCTAATTCTTTATTACCCACAACATAAATCCAAATAAAAACACAACAATTCAACAATCAATAACCAATCTCCAAGGGCACTAGCAATTTAGCATATCAAAGCTACTAAGAACATCACAATAATGAATTAAAGCAATGGAATTAAACAAAGAAATACAAAGAGTAGTACTCCCCTTTGATTTTCCAAGCCAAAGCTCTAAGCTTCCTCAATCAAAACAAGTCCTTAGAGCCAATGACTTTCAACGAAATCCCTCTCCTCTTCATGCTATTTACACCAAGAACACACACTAGTTGTGTGTTCTTGTGGAGTTCCTAGGGAGGGAAGCTTACAAAACAACTAATCTAACCTAAAAACTAACTACAAAAACTAACAAGAATTGGCTTCCTTCTTGGTCTCTTCTTCTTCTCCCTCTTCTCCCCCTTTCTTTTGGCTGCAAAAACCCCTTATAATGAAGAGAATTAGGGCTGAAAATATGTGTCCTGATTGCCCAAAATGCCCTTGTTGACTTTGAAGTTGGAGGGCAAAAAGCGTAAAATTGCAGGCCCTTTGAGATCACCAGCTGCGCGCCGGAAAACTCTCCGGCGCGCCGCACAGAACTCTCTCCGGCGCTCCGGAGAGGTCTGGAAGTTTTGAAAATTCCAAAACTTGGAATTTTCGGCGCGCCGGAGAAGTTCTCTCCGGCACGCCATTCGTTTGTGAGCCAGTTTTCGCTATGATCCAGAACGAATTGGGAAAAACGCAAAACATGAAAGTTGTAGCTCTTCCTCTTAGCTTTCTAATGGAATCTGAATAATTCCATTCGGACGTAAATGGAGCGAGATATGAACGAAATACTAAACCCTGGCAGAGTTCTTCAGCATTTGTTCACATCCGCCTCAGCTCTCGAAATGCGCTCTTTTTGTCGCTCTTTTGCTCCGTTGCTCCTCCCACGCCATAATGTCCTACAAAACATATAAAAACACATAAAAATGACATAGAACCATGCTACAAGAACGCTCGAAAGATACGTAAAACGAATCCGATAAGGTGAAAAATATCACCTTATCAAACCTCCACACTTAAACCTTGCTCGTCCTCGAGCAACAAAACAAAATTAAAACAAAACACATATATGCTCGTTATACAACAAAGAATGAAGGATTGGCAAATTTACTTTACTCAACAATGTGTCTAATCATTTAAAGCATTTGATAAGTGTATGTGTATATGCCTCATGGCTTACTCGACTAAAATGACAAGTAATCACTCCATGTATCCACAAGAGTCCTCAAAGTGCCTTTTTGTACACGTTCAACACATTGAGTACATTGTATGTGTGTGTGTGTGCATTGGGTACCACTTGGATCTTGACTTATTCATGTCCATGCCATAGGTAAGAGATCCGACAACCAAGCTTCGTTTTACTCTCTTCCTTACAATCACCTCTTTGAAAATTATGTAGATACTAAGAAGTTTACAAGATCATTGGGACTTTTATTCTTATTGCAACGCATGCCAAGGGTTTTATGGCTTTTTATACCCATATTCCACCTCATATGAGTTATCCTCAAACCTTTTGGTTATTAAAGGAGCGGTCTCGCATTGGAGGGGAACTTATTCATAACAAAGTATACGAAATAACATAACTTAACACATATACAAAACACATAACTTATATATCTATGCCAAGGGTTTTGTGGCTATTTTTCCCATCTCCATCTCATATGAATTCTCCTTCTACCTTTTCGGTTAGTGAAGGAGCGGTCTCACATTGGAGAGGAATTTATTCATTGCAAACAACATAATATTAAAACAACACATGAATGCCCAATTCATTTCTTGAAACTTCAAAAGTATAATACACATGTCTTTTAGGGAAAGTTAGTCCAAAAGCTATAACTAAACAAAGTGCCAAGGTACTCCGACCTATCTTATTAACCAAACTTGTCAATCCTCCATGAGTTCCTGTCCTTATCAACAATAAACTCAAATGTCAACTTTCCATCAAGAACCTGACTTCCCTTATGTAACATGTTGTTTTTCTAATCACAAGTCGAGGTTCTAAAATACAACAATTCACATCATTGGCTACACAACACTTATCTCACATATTTACATTAGACACATTTTTTTCATTTTGGTTGCCAACACCATCACTCAAACACTTAAACACAAATATACAACATATACATAATCACTTAAAATCCACAAAAGTTCAAAAGTCACAAAAATGAAAAATTCACAAGAATCAACAAAGACAACAACAAATATGGACATTATGGGATCCCAAAATAGCAACAATGGATTTCCTATTGTAGAGCTTCAAGCCTAAAGACAGGGACTTTTAAAACTTCAAAACACACAATGGACTTTCAATGTGCACTCAAGAGACACAAGAATCAACCAAAAATCAAAACCTAAACAAGAAAAACACTAAAAATTCAAGTTCAACATCCATAAATCACCAAATATTCATTGAAGCACAATTTCAAGCATCTTCACCAATATCTCCCCTTCACGCTTAAAATATGCATTATTTTCAAAACACAAGAGAGGGATAAGAAAACACCCGTTGAACATGTATTCCTTTGCATCCTCGAGGTGTATGTATGATGGCCATTTCTTCATAGAAATTGGTCATTGCTAAGATGCTCCTTTTTTTTTCCTTCCTTATGGATGGAAAACCTAAAAAATCAAAGAAAGAAAACAAGTAAACTAATTCCATGTATGAGTTCAAAAAGAAGCATTTAAACAAATAAGCTCTATACATGTCACTCAAACATAATAACTCAAAAGAAAAATGTTCACAATCACTCTATGGCATGCATGAGAAATTTCACAATGTGCTCATGTGAGTGCTCTTGTGTTAAATGTGCATCACAATCATGTTCAAATCCTAATCTCATTCATTAAGCTCATGTGCACTTGAGTCCTAATGAATTCATGCTAGGTAAATCATGATTGTGCCATTAACCACATATATGAACATTGCACACATCAAGCTTTGAAACCTCACCACATATGCTAACCCATGCAATTTAACATTGAAAATCATGAAGTGATTTAGAGTGAAAAATGTGTTTGTGTGCCATTGATATGAGAGTGAAAAAGAAGAAAGAACTAAGCAAGTGTTGGGAGAGGTATGCATCCCCCTCCACACTTAGCTCTTTTTATCACTTAATGCACATTTTTCAATCTCTCATATTCATTTTTCAAATTTCTTGTTCTCTTTGAACTCCTACAAGAAAACAAACCTAATTACTCTAAAAACACAAAACAAACACAAAAACTAACATGTAACTAAAAATAAAAAGAAATGGCAAGAAATTGTAGTTCTAGGTTTATTTAGTCCCTAGCTAGACTTTATTCTTGTGGCTATTCCATCAAGATTCGGAATAGCCATCTCGGTACCAAAAAAATGCCATTTCATAGGCACTTCTATGCCTTTTGTAAGGCATCCTTTGGCACACTTTAAGGAGGTACTTGAGCTCAAGTACTTGGGGAGCAAACTCAACAAATTCTATTTTGCACCACTCTTGCTCCCCCATTGTAGGTACCTCCTTCTTCTCTCCCACTTTGTCAATTGGGATCACCAATGACTTAACATTCCCTAAGACTTCATCACTTACCATGCTAAGTAATGACTCTCTATATGGCTTGTCTAAAGGCTCTACATCTAAGGTCTTCTCACCATCATAAGACATTTCAAATATGGATGCATCAACAAAGCTATTTTCAACCAAGTTAGCTATTTCACAAAAAATATGAATATCTTCCTCATCAAAGCTAACATGGATTTCATTTTGAGACTCACCCTCATTCACATCACATTGAGCATCATAATCATTTGAGGGTGTCCTATCGCACATACATCTAATGACATCTTCCATTTCATGCAAATCATTGAATTCCATATAAGATGTCAAAATCACACAAGATTGCACTATGTTAGCTATTTCTTGACAAATTAACAAATCATCCTCACATAAGCTATCATATGCATTAATGTGTGGTGTGTCCTCATTCCTAAGGTGATCAAGCTTAGGGGACATGATGTGCTCAAAGCTTTGTCTATGGCTAAACCATTGCTCACTATAGCTTAATTGACCTACAAGATTTGAGTGAGGGAAAGGTAAAAAATTTTGGTCCCATTGGTTATCACTTCCCCTCATGTTATGTGAATAACATTGAAAGGCGTGATTGCCTCCTTGGCACCAATTACAAGAATGTGCATCCCTACTCAATTGAACTTGTATATCATTCAAAGTTTTGGTCATTTCGGCCATTTGAGCCTCAAGCCTAGAATGTCTAACCTCAAGTTCATCATTCACAAAGCATGGAAGGGGGGAATATCCTAGAGGTTCATTTTGTCCCCATTCATTGGTGTCCCAATACTCCAATGGGAAGAAGTCTCCAAACATCTTAGGTTGTGGTCTTGTGTCATCCACCACAAATGGTAGGTCATCATGATCTAGTTCAAGAAAGTCCCCAAACAACCTAGGCATATTTGGACAAACCTTAAGACAAAACTAAAAATGAAAGAAAACACAAGAAACAAATATACACAACATCATAAGCTAAATATTTACAACTACTCAACACACAAAAACACCAATCCTAAAACCAATTGCCTCCCCGGCAACGGCGTCAATTTGATAGGCGTGAAAATTGAACTTTAATTCCCCAGCGCCAATTTGATAGCGGTTTTGGAGCTAGGGTTAAAAGCTAAGGCTTAACCAAATCAAATAAATTTATAACCCTAATCCTCACGACATTTAAGGTGCATCAAGACACCGACGTTTGTGTAGCAAAGAGGAAGTAGGGGTCGAACCCACAAGGAGGGGATGAGTTTATAGAATTAGTGTGAATGTGTGTGAAGTAGTGAAAATACAAACAAGAAAAAGGAAATGACCTAAACTGCCAACTAAAGAAAAGAACAAAAACAAGGAAATAAATGCATCATGGAAAAAGGAATCATGCAATGAAGTGTACTCTTGGAGAATTGGTTTTCCTAAACATTAGTGTTTTATGTGGTTTACAAGAGTGAGTTAACGAACTAAGAGTGTGACAACAGAAATAAAGTTCCACTTTTATGGCGGAAGCTAAAACCTAATAATGTTGACACCTACGGGTAATTGACTTCGTAGCTAATCCCCCCTTTATGGCGGAGGCAAGGATTTGCCAATTTAGGTCAACTAAGAGCCCTATGTTCTTCCAAGCTTATCGCACTCTAATTCGGCTCCTCCATTATGGCGAAGACAAGAGCCAAACCTAGTCACTCTTTGGAATATCACTCCCTAACCTATTCCTTCCTTTATGGCTGAGGCAAGGTCTAAGTTAGTTCATGCTACCCGAATTCACCAACCCTAACATCGGAATCTCAATGTCCTAACCGATTCCCCCTTTATGGCGGAGGCAAGAAAAGGCTAGAACACCACCATTAATCTACTATCCACATACTAATCTTCCATAAGCATTACTAGTATGGAATGTTGATTAACTTGTAGTTCCTAATTCTTTATTACCCACAACATAAATCCACATAAAAACACAACAATTCAACAATCAATAACCAACCTCCAAGGGCACTAGCAATTTAGCACATCAAAGCTACTATGAACATCACAATAATGAATTAAAGCAATGGAATTAAACAAAGAAATACAAAGAGTAGTACTCCCCTTTGATTTTCCAAGCCAAAGCTCCAAGCTTCCTCAATCAAAACAAGTCCTTAGAGCCAATGACTTTCAACGAAATCCCTTTCCTCTTCATGCTATTTACACCAAGAACACACACTAGTTGTGTGTTCTTGTGGAGTTCCTAGGGAGGGAAGCTTACAAAACAACTAATCTAACCTAGAAACTAACTACAAAAACTAACAAGAATTGGCTTCCTTCTTGGTCTCTTCTTCTTCTCCCTCTTCTCCCCCTTTTTTTTGGCTGCAAAAAACCCTTATAATGAGGAGAATTAGGGCTGAAAATGTGTGTCCTGATTGCCCAAAATGCCCTTGTTGACTTTGAAGTTGGAGGGCAAAAAGCGTAAAATTGCAGGCCCTTCGCGATCACCAGCGGCGCGCCAGAGACTCTCTCCGGCGCGCCGGAGAGGTCTGGAAGTTTTGGAAATTTCAAAACATGGAATTTTCGGCGCGCCGGAGAAGTTCTCTCCGGCGCGCCGTTCGTTTGTTTGCCAATTTTCGCTATGATCCAGAACGAATTTGGAAAAACGCAAAACCTAAAAGTTGTAGCTCTTCCTCTTAGCTTTCCAATGGCATCTGAATCATTCCATTCGGACGTAAATGGAGCGAGATATGAACGAAATACTAGACCCTGGCAGAGTTCTTCAGCATTTGTTCACATCAGCCTCAGCTCTCGAAATGCGCTCTTTTTGTTCGTTCTTTTGCTCCGTTGCTCCTCCCACGCCATAATGTCCTACAAAACATATAAAAACACATAAAAATGACATAGAAATATGCTACAAGAAAGCTCGAAAGATACGTAAAACGAATCCGATAAGGTGAAAAATATCACCTTATCATAAACCCTATAAATTGCAGTGGTTGAGTACTAGTGGAGAGGCCAAAGTGAACAAACAAGTGAAAATTGAGTTTGTGATAGGTAGGTATAAGGATGAGGTGTTATGTGATGTAATACCAATGCAAGCTGCCTTTATCCTTTTGGGGCGTCCTTGGCAATTTGATCGAAAGGTAGTGTATGACGGTTACACTAACAAATACACACTGGAGATGAACAACCGCAAGCATACATTGGTGCCTTTGACACCGTGGGAGGCACATAAAGATCAGTTACGCATTGTGAAGGATTTTGAAAAGAAAGAAAAAGGCGAATCCAGTGAGAATAAGAGCTGAGAGGAAATCATCAAGAGTGAGGAAGAGAAATCAGAAAGTGGGAAAAAGAAAATGAGTGTTTTTGCAACAAAATGAGAGGTGAAGGAAAAATTGAGTGAGGGAGAGTGTGTGTTTATTTTATTGCGCAAAGATATATATTTCATTGATGCTAAATTGCTTGATCTTTTGCCTCAAGAAGTGGTGTTTTTATTGCAGGAGTACGAGGATGTTTTCCCCGAGGAGCTGCCTTCAGGACTTCCACCATTACGAGGAATCAAGCACTAAATCGATTTCCTTCCTGGAGCATCTATACCGAACCACCAGCTTATCGAGCCAATCCGAAGGAGTCTAAGGAAATACAGACTCAAGTGGAGGAGTTGTTGCAAAAAGGGGCTGTGAGGGAGAGTCTTAGCCCATGTGTGGTACCTGTCATCTTGGTACCTAAAAAGGATGCGAGTTGGAGGATGTGTATGGACTGCCGGGCAGTCAACAAAATTATGGTAAAGTATCGTCATCCTATTCCTCGACTTGATGACATGTTAGATGAATTGCATGGTGCATGTGTGTTTTCAAAGGTTGATCTAAAAAGTGGGTATTTTCAAATCCGAATGAAAGAGGGAAATGAGTGGAAAACTGCTTTCAAAACAAAATTTGGCTTGTATGAGTGGCTTGTCATGCCTTTTGGGTTGACAAATGCACCTAGTACATTTATGCGATTAATGAACCATGTTTTGAAGTCTTTCATAGGAAAGTTTGTTGTTGTTTATTTTGATGACATACTCATTTATAGTACGTCAATTGATGAACACATCTTGCATTTGAGAGAAGTCTTTATCGTGTTAAGAGAACATCAATTATATGCTAATTTGAAGAAATGTTCTTTTTGCATGGATTCTATTGTATTTCTTGGTTTTGTTGTGAGTGCTAACGGCATTAAAGTAGATGAAGAAAAGATTAGGGTAATCAAGGAGTGGCCTACACTAAAGAATGCTAGTGAGGTCCGGAGTTTCCATGGATTGGCAGGATTTTATCGAAGGTTTATTAAAAACTTTAGCACTATTGCCGCTCCATTGAATGAACTTGTTAAAAAGCATGCTGTATTTAAATGGGAAAATGTGCATGAAAGGGATTTTAACACGTTAAAGGACAAACTCACACAAGCACCTGTTTTGATGTTGCCTAATTTCAATAAAGTTTTTGAAGTTCAATGTGATGCCTCTGGGCTTGGGATTGGAGCTGTTTTGATGCAGGATTCGAAGCCGATTGCGTATTTTAGTGAGAAGATGCATGGGGCAATTTTGAACTATCCGACCTATGACAAAGAGCTTTATGCTCTAGTGAGGACATTGCAAACTTGGCAACATTATTTGTGGCCAAAGGAGTTCGTTATCCACTCCGATCATGAGCCGCTGAAGCACTTGAAGACTCAAGGAAAACTCCACCGACGACATGCAAGGTGGATGGAATTCATCGAATCTTTTCCGTATGTCATCAAACACAAGGGTGATAAGGAAAATGTAGTGGCAGATGCACTGTCACGAAGGTATGGACTATTAACTATGATGCAATCTAAACTGTTGGGATTCGATTTGCTTAAGGCATTGTATGTTAATGATGATGATTTTGGTGAAATATATGCTGAATGTGCAAGAACTACTTATGATGATTATTTTCAGCATGATGGGTTCCTTTTAAAGAAAGGGAAATTATGTGTGCCTAAAAGTTCATATCGTGAATTGCTTGTTAGGGAGGCACATTCTGGGGGTCTTATGAGGCATTTTGGTATCACGAAAACACTGGATACATTACATGAACATTTTTATTGGCCAAAGATGCGAAATGATGTTCAAAATTTTTGTGCAAAGTGTATTTCATGTCGTCAAGCAAAGTCTAAAGTCATGCCTCACGGTTTGTATACCCCATTACCCGTCCCTAGTCATCCATAGGTCGATATATCTATGGATTTTGTGTTAGAGTTGCCTAGGACACAGTCGGGTCATGATAGCATCTTTGTGGTAGTAGATCGTTTTAGCAAAATGGCGCATTTCATAGCATGCAATAAGACTAATGATATTTATCACCAAGTGCTCTCCTTTGTCTCATTGTACTTTCAATTATGTCAAAGAAAGTTAAAATCATATTTATCACAAAATCTTCATTTTTTGAGAGCTATAGTACACGTATTTTATTCGAAAATGACAATATAAAAAAAACATGCCGATTTATGCCATTTTCGTACTATTTTTTGCATCCGCCTCAATTGTGAATGTGCATTCTAGTGAAATATTACAAAAAAAAAAGTGAACCCTATATTTATCACAAAACCTTTATTTTTTGTGGGTTATAACACACGTATTTTGGCCGAAAATGACAATATCCAAAACGTGACGATTTTGGCCTTTGTGTATTGTTTCTTAGACTCATCTCAAATTTGAACATGCGTTCGAGTGAATTGTGTCAAATAAAGCGAAACTCATATTTATCACCAAACCTCTATTTTTTGTGAGCTATAGCACACGTATTTTTGCCAAAAATGACGATGTCTAAAAATGTGGCAATTTTGGCTGTTTCTGTATTGTTTTTAACACCCATCACAATTTTTAATGGGCATTCTAGTGAACAATGTTAAAAAAATTGAAACTATTATTTATCAAAAAACCTTCATTTTTTGTGGGCTATAGCACGCATATTTTGGCTGAAAATGACAATGATTAAAAGCATGCCGATTTTGGCCATTTTTTGTACTATTTTTTCTGCCCATCTCAATTCTGAACATGCATTTTAGTGAATTGTGTAAAAACAGTAAAACTCATATTTATCACAAAATCTCCTTTTTTTGCGGGCTATTATCTCCATTTTTTGTGGGCTATTGTACATATATTTTGGGCGAAAATGACAATGTAAAAAAATGTGCCAATTTTGGCTATTTTTGTTGTATTGTTTGCACCCATCTCATTTGTGAACAATCATTATAGTAGATGGTGTCAAACAAAGTGAAACTAATATTTATCACCAAACCTTCATTTTTTGTGGACTATAATACACATATTTTAGACGAAAATACCAATGTTTAAAAATGTGCTGATTTTGGCCATTTTCGTACTATTTGTTCCACTATCTCAATTGAGAACATGTATTTTACCAATTGGGTCAAAAAAGTAAAACTAATAGTTATTACCAAACCGCCACTTTTTGTGGCCTATTCCACACATGTCTTGGCTGAAATTGACAATGTCAAAAAATATGCCGATTATGGCTATTTTAGTGGTATTTTTTGCACCCATTTTATTTGTGAATGAGCATTCTTGTGAACGGTGACAAAAAAAGTGAAACAAATATTGATCACCAAATATTCATTTTTTTGTGGGCTGTAACACATGTATTTTGACGGAAAATGACAATGTTTAAAACATGTCGCTTTTGGCCATTTTCTTACTGGTTTTTCCACCATCTCAATTGAGAAGGTGCATTTTTGTGAATTGTGTCAAAAAATTAAAATTCATATTTATCACCAAACCTCCATTTTTTGTGGGTTATTGCAAACGTATTGTAAGCTCTAAGGCAACCTAAGAGGGGGGGGTGAATTAGGTTTCTAAAAATTTCTTGTACTCTATTCAATCAACTTCAATAAAAGTGAGTGAGTAGTGTGAATCACAATGAGTGTATGATACAAAGATGTATATTGATAATTCAGAAATATAATCAATGAACCCAACAATTCAATTCATGAATTAAAGCTTAAGCAAATTAAAATAAGTGCAGAAATGAAATCAATTGAAATCAAGAACACAAAAGATTTAGAGTGGTTCAAGTCTCCTCCTTGGAGCACTCTACATCCACTACCTAAGTTTCCCAACTTAGGATTTCAAACCTTTCCACTATGAATTGATCTCCTTACAAGTGGTGAGATCAAAAGAACCACTTTTACAACCCAAGTATCACAACTTAGTGAGATCAAAAGAACCACTTTTACAACCCAAGTAACACAACTTAGAATTTCACCCAAGGCTCAACCTTAACACAAGATATCCCAAGCTAAGTGTTCAAGGTTTTTACTCTTATTTGAGAAACCTTTTACAAAATACTTACAGTGATTGTATGAAGAGATACACCAACCCTTAATTAGGGTGAATATGATACAATGAAACTCACAATATGATTCCTATAATGAAGTTTTACAACTCAAATGATATAGCTCAATGAAGAAATGAAGAACTCAAATAAAGGCTCAAGAAATTTAATCTTTTGTTTCTTGATGAATCAAAAATGAAGTGCAAGAGTTGTGAATGATGTTTTTCAAGATTGGAAGCTCAAAGAATCAGTTTTTCAAGTGCTTTTAACGTTTGGGTGTTGGCTAGTATTTATACTAACAAAGAAAAAACAAGAAAACGTTCATGTTTGACATTTGAAAAAACTATCCGTTGGGACTTTCGGATGGGTGTTTCGGACGGGTAGGTCGTCCGAAACTAAGTTTCGGACGGCCGAAACTAGGCTAAGGTCGTCCGAACCTTTTTTTTTCAATTTAATTTCGATTTTCGTTTTACTTATCTTTTGTACAACTCCATACGACTTAGTGCAAGTGTGTACTAGATATTTTGAAGTTCTTTTGAAGACTAAAAACATTTTGAAAACAATTTTTCTTGAGCCTTAAACGAGTAAACCACTTTCTTGAGCTATTTACAAATTAGGGTTTTGGGTTGGGGAAAATGACCTTATTTACCATCCTTTTGTTTCTTTTGTAATTTTAATTCTTTCTTCGCTTGATAAATCTCCATGCTTGGCTTCCTTGAATTTCTATCAAATTGAAACACTTTTTCAACCATTAGCATAAACATAATTGTTTGTTATTCATCAAAATAAGTAAGATTAAGACCCTAGGTCTTCACAATCTCCCCCTTTTTGATGATGACAAACCAATTATGCAATAGAATAAATAGCAAGTGCAATAGGTTACATTTAATTAGACAAATTGATATAAGCTCCCCCTATGTGTATACTTCCATTGTATTTCAGTTTTTCTCCCCCTATGTATATACTTCTACTTCGATTTTCTATTTTCAAATGTTCTTCTCCCCCTTTGTTTTTCTCCTATTATTGCTTTTTACATGATACTCTTTATTTTTCTCTTATACTACTTATCACTTATTCTCTTATACTACTTATCACTTATTCTCCCCCTTTTGACATCATCAAAATAAGAAAATGGGATGAAAAATGTGAGTTTCCAGAAATCATAAACCATATAAAAAGTATACTCTTTTCTTACTCTTTGCATTTACCTTTAGTTTTGGGGAATTGACATCACATCTTAGGACTACCTTTCCACTCCTTGCAACCTAATGGGTGGCTAGGCAAAAAAAAAATGATTAAGTGCAATTATTTTGGAGAAATTTTGACAGAGTTTCCTTTGTATATTGATGATTTCCACCTGTCAACAATCCCAACAAATACAACACAACAACAAAGAGGCACAATATACAATTGTCCATTCAATAATAATCAAATGTCATCAATAAAAGGCCTTCAAGCCATTTAAATCATCAAATATCAATAACATTAAACCATGATATAACCTAAGTCAACATCAACAAACCATAAAGCTCTTCATAACACAAAAGCATCAACAAAGAAACAAGGAAAACATTCAAAGTACTAGGAAATACCAAAAAAAATAAGAGACAACTGAAAATGGTCCTAGTCTATTACACCAAGTGCATCAATCATGTGCCGGTGCCTTTCCTTTGACGCGAGCTTGAGCCAACGCCTCACGTTGCTCATTAGTCATGATTACTTCATGACCGTAGTGAATCTCACTACTCAAGTCGTTAACTCTAACGGTCAAAGCATCAAGTTGACCGCGAATCTCGTCCATGTTCCTATCAATACTTGAGTTTATACCGGCTAGTCCACTATCAATTCGATCCACCAAAGAGTCGAAATACCCTTGAATAAGGGTCTTGAAATCCTCATCCATGATCGGTGCTTGATTATGCTCCAGTGCATCTTATTGTTGACCTTGACCTTGTTCTTGATCTTGACCCTCTTCATCATCACCTCCCTCTATGTCTTCATCCTCCTCTTGACCTTCAATGGGCTTCTCAAATGTCCAAACCCCATTTACCACATATATACCCATGGACTTAAGAAAGGTTAAATCATAGAGATTGCGAGAGGGTGCCGGGTACATAGTAGCACTCTCAAGGAATATGCTATGATTCCTTAGGATCTTTGTAATAAGCATGCCATATGGTAAACTACAGCGTTGATCCTTAATGTTAACCTCAATGTACTTAAGCATTAAATATCCAAAATTTACGGGAACTTGCTTAAGTAAGGCATAGAGAAGATAAAGGTTCATGGTGTTGGGATCAGTCTTATGGCCATGAGTTGGAAGAATGATTTTGGTAATGATGTGGAACAAAATACGGTGCTTAGGGCTCAAATTCTTAATTGGTGCTTCACTTGCCTTAGTGAAAATCTCTCCATTAAAAGCAGTAGCTACTAGATCACGAAAATTAAAACCATGTGATGCATTTGACCAATAGTGAAGCTTAAAATATTTCATGACTTGTTTGCCATCTTTTGCTAAGCCATATTGATGATGACATTTAAACAGGATGTTAAGGGTTGCAGGGGTCAATGTGATATCCTTGGAATTAACCCTTGTACACAGTGTATCATCACTCGATTTTAAGCCTGCAGGATAATGTAAATTGGCAAAAATTTCATACACTAACAAGGTTGGTATTTGTTTCACTAGCATATAAGATCTCATTCCAATCTTGATATTCAAATAGCTCTAGAATATCTAAGGCATCACCAAAATCATCTTTTCTCACTAACCTAGGAACAATAATCTTCTTGGAAGACGTGAGGTAGTGATTATACTTAGCTTCGCATTCGTCATTAACGAATGGAGGGAGCGGAGAGGAAGATGCACCTAGTGACCCATGTTGAATATGAGGAGGTGCCGTAATCTTGGTTCTCTTGCGTCCTCGTGAAGTGCTCATGTTGTTCACGAACTTGAATATCAAAAAGATATTGAAGTTTTAGGAAAATTTCTTCAGGAATTTCCAAAATTGAGTTTTACCCAATTTCTAGGGTTAGGAATCAAATGGAAGAATTTTGTTGTGGAATTTAGGATTTTGAATCGGTGGAGGAGTTCTCTATATGCCAAGGAAGGATTCTAATGGATCAATTTGGGAATTAATCGGTTAGATTTCAAATTTGGGATTTAGGCGGTGAAAAATGTGGGGAGGGTTTGAAGAGTTTTTTTTTTTTTAAAAATCATTTCAGAAATCAGGAATTTTAAACCTGATACGATAGTTTCGTACGGCCGAAACTCTGGAGGTCGTCCGAAAGTGTCGTCCGAAACTCGACAGAGAGTTGGCAAGTTCTGACGATTTGGTTCGGACGGCCGAAACTTTGAAGGTCGTCCGATCTGGTCGTCCGAAACTCTGAAGAATTTTGAAAAATCATTTTTGATAAATAATTTCAGTGTTTTCGGATCATTTGAGTTGGACTACACCAATGTGAGTTCTCAAAAGAGAAAATTGATCCTCAGGGAGTGGTTTGGTGAAGATATCTGCCAATTGTTCTTTAGTGGAAACATATTCTATATGAATTTCCTTATTTTGAACAAGATCACGAATGAAGTGATGTTTAATGTCAATATGTTTTGACCTAGAGTGTTGAATGGGATTCTTGGTTAGATTTATAGCACTTGTGTTATCACATTTAATGGATACACAACCAAAATCTAAACCAAAATCAAGAAGAGTGTGTTTCATCCAAAGGATTTGAGAACAACAACTTCCGACGGCTATATATTCAGCTTCCGCCGTTGATAGGGACACGGAGGCTTGTTTTCTACTTGACCATGATACAAGTGATTTTCCTAGAAATTGACATGTTCCACTCGTGCTTTTTCTATCAACCCTACAGCCGGCAAAATCAGCATCGGTAAACCCTACTAATTCAAACGTATTTGTCCTAGGATACCATAATCCATGTTCTATTGTTCCTCTAAGGTATCTTAGTATCCTTTTTACAGCTATCAAGTGAGATTGTTTAGCACATGATTGAAATCTAGCACATCAGCACACAGCATACATAATATCCGGCCTACTAGCCGTCAAGTAAAGCAAGCTTCCTATCATTCCCCTATATTGAGTTTCATCAACTTTTACACCATTTTCATCCTTATCTAATTTAGTTGAAGTGCTCATAGGTGTTCCATTAGGTTTAGAGTCTTCCATACCATATTTGTTAAGCAACTCTTTAGTGTATTTTTCTTGACTTACAAAGATTCCATCATCCATTTGTTTTATTTGTAGTTCAAGGAGGAAGAATGTTAATTCTTCTATCATACTCATCTCAAATTCATCTTTCATTAAGTTTGAAAATTCTTCACACAAGACTTCATTTGAAGCACCAAAAATAATATCATCAGCATATATTTGAACAATGAGTAATTTATTTTCACAATATTTTGTAAACAAAGTAGTATCTATTACACCCTTATGAAAGTTCTTTTCTATTAGAAATCCACTAAGTCTTTCATACCAAGCTCTAGGAGCTTGGTTTAATCCATATAGTGCTTTAACCAATTTATATACGTGATTAGGAAACTTGTGATTTTCAAAACCGGGAGGTTGTTCTACATATACTTCCTCTTGAATAAAGCCATTTAAGAATGCACTTTTAAGAATGCATATGCAAGTAACATACAGATAGACTCAAGTCTTGCTACGGGAGCAAAGGTTTCATCATAGTCTATGCCTTCCTCTTGCCTATACCCTTGAGCCACCAATCTAGCTTTGTTTCTTACTATATTTCCTACTTCATTTAGTTTATTCCTAAAAATCCATTTAGTTCCTATAATTGAAGTGTCTTTAGGCCTTTCTACTAAATTCCATACTTTACTTCTTTCAAATTGATTTAACTCTTCTTGCATAGCTATGATCCAATTATCATCTTTTAAGGCTTCATTTATATTTTTTGGCTCAATTTGTGAGAGGAAGACCAAGTTATTATCTAAATGCAATGATGACCTAGTGTTGACTCCTCTAGATGGACTTCCTATGATTAAGTCTTTAGGATGACTTTGAATGAATTTCCAATCTCTTGGAAGATCCTTCTTTTGTGGACTTTCATCTAAAGTTTTAATATCATCTGTGGAGATGATTTGTTGTCTACTTCATTTTTATCTTGTTCATTAGATGGATTTTCTTCTATTCCTATTTCTTCATCACTTTCTTCATGGTTTTTGCTTGTATCACCTTCATCAAAATTTACATGAATTGCCTCTTCTAATATCATGGTTCTTTTGTTATATACTCTATATGCTTTTCTAATTTCTGAATAACCTAAGAATACTCCTTTATCCGATTTCTTATCAAATTTTCCTAAGGTGTCTTTTACATTTAGAATGAAGCACTTACAACCAAAGACTTTAAAATATCCTACATTTGGAGTTTTTTTATAGATTAATTCGTATGGAGTTTTCTTCAACAAGGGTCTAATCAAGGCACGATTCATGACATAACATGCGGTGTTAACCGCTTCAGCCCAAAAATATTTAGGCAAGTCATTTTCACAAAGCATAGTTCTAGCCATTTCTTGAAATGTTCTATTCTTTCTTTCAACTAATCCATTTTGTTGTGGTGATTTGACTACTGAAAAATTATGTGTAATACCATTCTCATCACAATGATTTATAAAGTTTTCATTTACAAATTCGGTTCCATTATCACTTCTAATTTTCACCACATTTAAACTTAACTCATTTTGAACCCTTTTAAATAGTCTAGCATATTCTTTAAATGTGTCACTTTTATGTGCCAAGAAGATTACCCAAGTGTACCTAGAATAGTCATCTACTATCACAAAAACATATCTTTTGCCACCTAGACTAGTGATTTGTGAAGGTCCAAACAAGTCCATATGTATTAACTCTAAAGGTTTTGAAGTTGTTATCATGTTCTTAGGTTTAAATGTACTTTTAGTTTGTTTTCCAAATTGACATGAATCACACACTTTATCTTTTTCATATTTTTGCTTAGGTAAGCCTCTAACTAGTTCTTTAGCAACTAGATTGTTTATGTGATCTATTCCCACATGAGCTAATCTCCTATGCCACAACCAAGTTGTATCATGCACCACATTAAGACATTGCATATCTTGTTCCGTAATATCACACAAATGAAGAGTATAAACATTGTTATGTCTAGATCCGGTAAGAACACTTTTACCATCTATAGGATCAATAACTACACATTTATCACGTTTAAATAACACATCAAGATCTTTATCACATATTTGACTTATACTAATCAAATTGAATTTCAAGTCATCAATCAAAAGCACATTTTCAATCACATTGTTATTATTATTTGCTACATTTCCAATGCCAATTATTTTTCCTTTTTTATCATTTCCAAAGGTGACATGTCCTTTGTTTCTTGTTTCCAAGTTTTTAAGCAATAAAGGATTACCGATCATGTGTCTTGAGCATCCACTATCAAGTAACCATTTTGTGTCCAAAATTGTATTTTTTTAAGCATACCTACATTCAAGAATCAATGTGTGATTTAAAGTACTTAAGTTCTTGCAACATTAATGTCTTTTCTTATCCAAGTCTTTGATCCATTTTCTACTTCTATTCTTGCAAAACATTTTCTTGGCATGTGTCCCTTTTTGCAACAATAATCACAAATTACATGATATTTAAAAGAGTGTGAAGTTTTATAATGAGGTCCACCATTGTTAAACCTATGTTCAAAGTTATACCTCTTATGTCCATATCTTTGGTTATGTGTGTTATGCATTCCGTACCTATGGTGTTGATTTTGTCTAAATTTTTCAGCCCCTTTTTCATGATTATATGATATGTGAGTAATTTTTACAGGTTTGGATGTGGAGCTTTGACCTATCTCATATCCTAATCCATATTTACTATTTCCCATTCTTTGATTTTCTAAAAGTATTTCTAAGTTGTTCTTGCCTTGAGTGAATTTAGCTAAACAATCACTAAGAACTTCAATTCCCTTCTTTAATCCTATATGTTCCTTCTTAACTTCATCGTATCTTTTAACCTCTTCCCTAGCCTTGTTACTATCTATTTTTAATTTTTCATTTTCTGTTTTTAATGTACAATTTTCTATTACTACACAATCATACTTAGTGATTAACTCTTGATTACATGAAGTGATTTCTTCCACTTTGGCCTTAAGCTTCTTGTTTTGAGTTTTGGTTTTCTTTAACTCATCTACTAGTCTAGCAATGTACAGCTCAAGTTCATCTTGATCATTACAATTATCATCATCATCATCACTAGAAGAAAGACTTACCTCATGGTCTTCAAATCCCATAAAGCACATGTTAGCAACTCCTTCTTCTTCTCCTTCGGTTTTCTCTTCCGATTGGTCATCATCCCATGTGACTTTGAAGCTTCTTCCTTTGCCTTTCTTGTCTTGTTTGAACTCCTTCTTTCTTCTTGGACAATCTGCAATAAAATGTCTAGGTTGATTACATTCAAAACATTTGTTAACCTTGGATGTTTCTCCCTTTTCTTTCACCCAATCTTTGCTCCTAAAGTTTCTTCCTTTGTTAAATCTCTTTTTCCTACTTTGCATCATCCTAGATAATTTTCTAGTAAGAAATACAAGGTCATCATCATCTTGTTCATTTGAATCTTCATCATCTTCATCATCATCATTCTCATTCTTTGACGCTTTAAGTGCTATGTTCTTCCTAGCCTTATTGTCTTCTTCTTTTTGAGTTTTAGATTTTATCTTTAGCTCATATGACATAAGTGAACTAATTAGTTGATCTATGGGTAGTTCTCTCAGATTTTTAGCTTCTTCAATTGCTATGGCTTTTGACTCCCACTCCTTAGGTAATGAATTTAAAATCTTTCTATTTTGCTCACCTAAGGGATAGATTTTTCCTAGACTTTCCAAATCTTTGATTATGCTATTGAATCTACAAAACATCTTATCTATGGATTCATTACTATCCATTTTAAAGGTTTCATATTGTGTTACTAGCAATGATTTCTTTTCCTCTTTTACATCTTCGGTTCCCTCATGAATTTCCCTAAATTTCTTCCAAATATCATGTACATTTTTACATCCTTTAACTCTACTTGATTCATTGACATCTAGTGAGTTATATAAGGCATTTGTTGCTTTAGCATTTAGGGTGAGGTTTCTCCTATCGGTTTCAGTGAGTTCACTCCTTTTCTTTTCTCTAGTTTTATCCCCTATAGTTATCTCAGCTTTATAAGGTCCTTCTTCTACAATATACCACATCTCAATATCAATGGATTTGAGATAGATTTCCATTCTATCTCTCCAACTGCTATAGTTGGTTCCATTAAACATTGGGGGCCTAGAGATAGATTGTCCCTCCATAAACATAGCATTGTTTGTTGTCATAATCTTTACTCTAAGGTTTTTAAGCCTAAACAAGTAGAGACCAAGCTCTGATACCAATTGTAAGCTCTAAGGCAACCTAAGAGGGGGGGTGAATTAGGTTTCTAAAAATTTCTTGTACTCTATTCAATCAACTTCAATAAAAGTGAGTGAGTAGTGTGAATCACAATGAGTGTATGATACAAAGATGTATATTGATAATTCAGAAATATAATCAATGAACCCAACAATTCAATTAATGAATTAAAGCATAAGCAAATTAAAATAAGTGCAGAAATGAAATCAATTGAAATCAAGAACGCAAAAGATTTAGAGTGGTTCAAGTTTCCTCCTTAGAGCACTCTACATCCACTACCTAAGTTTCCCAACTTAGGATTTCAAACCTTTCCACTATGAATTGATCTCCTTACAAGTGGTGAGATCAAAAGAACCACTTTTACAACCCAAGTATCACAACTTAGAATTTCACCCAAGGCTCAACCTTAACACAAGCTATCCCAAGCTAAGTGTTCAAGGTTTTTACTCTCACTTGAGAAACCTTTTACAAAATACTTACAGTGATTGTATGAAGAGATACACCAACCCTCAATTAGGGTGAATATGATACAATGAAACTCACAATATGATTCCTATAATGAAGTTTTACAACTCAAATGATATAGCTCAATGAAGAAATGAAGAACTCAAATAAAGGCTCAAGAAATTTAATCTTTTTTTCTTGATGAATCAAAAATGAAGTGCAAGAGTTGTGAATGATGTTTTTCAAGATTGGAAGCTCAAAGAATCAGTTTTTCAAGTGCTTTTAACGTTTGGGTGTTGGCTAGTATTTATACTAACAAAGAAAAGACAAGAAAACGTTCATGTTTGACATTTGAAAAAACTATCCGTTGGGACTTTCGGACGGGTGTTTCGGACGGGTAGGTCGTCCAAAACTAAGTTTTGGACGGCCGAAACTTGCCCTGCACCGTCCGATCCCAAACCCTGAAAATCATTTTCTCTGGACAGTTTCGGACGGCAGTTTCGGACGGCCGAAACTAGGCTAAGGTCGTCCGAACCTTTTCTTTTCAATTTAATTTCGATTTTCGTTTTACTTATCTTTTGTACAACTCCATACGACTTAGTGCAAGTGTGTACTACATCTTTTGAAGTTCTTTTGAAGACTAAAAATAGTTTGAAAACAATTTTTCTTGAGCCTTAAACGAGTAAACCACTTTCTTGAACTATTTACAAATTAGGGTTTTGGGTTGCGGAAAATGACCTTATTTACCATCCTTTTGTTTCTTTTTCGATTTCAATTCTTTCTTCGCTTGATAAATCTCCATGCTTGGCTTCCTTGAATTTCTATCAAATTGAAACACTTTTTCAACCATTAGCATAAACATAATTGTTTGTTATTCATCAAAATAAGTAAGATTAAGACCCTAGGTCTTCACACGTATTTTGGCCGAAAATGATAATGTAAAACAAGTGCAGATTTTAGCTATTTCCGTGCTATCTTTAGCACACATCTCATTTGTGAACGTGCATTCTAGTGAACGGTGTCAAAAAAAGTAAAACTCATATTTATCATCAAACCTTCATTTTTTGTGGGCTATATCACATATATTTTGGACGAAAATAACAAGTTTAAAAACGTGCCAATTTTAGTCATTTTCGTGTTATTTTTTCCACCATCTCAATTGAGAACGTGCATTTTAGAAATTGTTCAAAAAGTAAAACTCATATTTATCACCAAACCTCCATTTTCTTAGGCTATTGCACACGTACTTTAGATGAAAATGACAATGTAAAAAAGAGTGCCGATTTTGGCTATTTTCATGCTTTTTTTGCACTCTTCTCATTTGTTAACGTGTATTCTAGTGAACGGCGTCAGAAAAAGTGAAACTCATATTTATCACCAAATCTTCAAATTTTTGGGCTATAATAAACGTATTTTTACTGAAAATAAAAATGTTTAAAAACGTGTCAATTTGGCCATTTTCGTGCTATTTTTTCCACCATCTTAATTGAGAACGTGCATTTTATAAATTGTGTAAAAAATAATTAAATTTATATTTATCATAAAACCTCCATTTTTGTGGGTTATTTCACACGTATTTAGGTCGAAAATGAAAATGTAAAAGAGAGTGTCAATTTTGGCCATTTTCATGCTATTTTTTGCACCTATCTCATTTTTTAACTTGGATTCTAGTGAAAGGTGTCAGAAAAAGTAAAATTTATATCTATCGCCAAATCTTCATTTTTTTTGGGCTATAGTACACGTATTTTGGTCGAAAATAATAATATTTAAAACCGTCAATTTTGGCAATTTTTTTGCTATTTTTTCCTCCACGTGAATTGAGAAGGTGAATTTCAGTGAATTGTGTGAAAAAAAATTAAAACTCATATTTATCACCAAAGAGATCCACTTTTTTGGGCTATTGCACGCGTATTTTGTCTGAAAATCACAATGTCAAAAAAAGTATCGATTTTGGCCATTTTTGTGTTTTCTTTGCACTTGCCTCAATTGTGAACGTGTATTCTAATGAAGGGTGTCAAAATAAGTGAAACTCATATTTATCACCAAATCTCCAGTTTTTGTGAGTTATAGCACACTTATTTTGGCCGAAAATAACAATTTCTGAAAATGCGCCAATTTTGGTCTATTTCTGTATTATTTTTAGCACCCATTAAAATTTTGACCAAGCATTCTATTGAATTAAGTCAAAAAAGTAAAACACATACTTATTACCAAACCCCCATTTTTTGTGGGCTATAGCACACATATTTTGGCAAAAAATGACAATGTAAAAAAACGTGTCGATTTAGACTATTTTTTGCAATTGTCTCAATTGTAAACGTGCATTATAGTGAAAGGTGTTAAAATAATTGAAATTCAACTTTATCACCAAACCTCCATTTTTTGTGGGCTGTAGCACACGTATTTTAGTCGAAAATAACAATGTTAAAAAAATGTGCCGATTTTGGCTGTTATTGTATTGTTTTTTATCCAATCATAATTTTGAATATGAATTCTAGTGAATTATGTCAAACAAAGTGAAAATCATATTTATCACCGAACCTCCATTTTTTATGGGTTACAACATTCGTATTTTGGCTGAAAATTACTGTAAAAAATGTGCCGATTTTTTATGTTTCTATTTTGTTTTTGAAAACCATCCCAATTTTGAATGTGTATTGTAGAGAATTATGTCAAAAAAAATGAAAATCATAT
Organism: Ophiorrhiza pumila; assembly: GCA_016586305.1. Lineage (NCBI taxonomy): Eukaryota > Viridiplantae > Streptophyta > Magnoliopsida > Gentianales > Rubiaceae > Ophiorrhiza > Ophiorrhiza pumila. Next base: position 31,512,770 of record BLIW01000008.1, on the reverse strand, counting down.
TTATTACAAATCCAAATACAACTTATTCAGTTTTACCATTCCACTAATATTTAGAAAAAATGTAAATCTTTTTTAACATATAAAATTTTAAAAGAAAAATTATATCCACTTGTAATGTAAAACTAACTTAAGATGAAATGTTCAAAACTTGAACTGATTATTAATTCTTGCTCTTGATCTCTCTTTCTTTCTTTCTTTCTTTTCCACCACCTTTTTTTTTTCTTTTTCTTTTTCTTTTTCTTCATGCAATTGTTTACAGCAAGATAGCCAAGAACAATTTAGAAATTTATGTAATTTATCAGATCCATGAATAACAATCAATAAAAGCAAGAAAACCCCCATAAATTACCAAGTACAAGGATAAAAAATGCATCAACAATAACTAAAACTATAGCAAACATCCTTATCTATAGTCATTTTTTTTTAGCACTTGAACTCCTTCCAGACCAATGCCAAAATACAAGAATCATCATTAATCACTACAACGAGCGAGGAACTGGAACAATGCTTGGAGCGCATTGATATCCTCTCGGGATACTCGATATAATATCCTTCTTACATTCTAAAGACGAAACCTCAGCTGTTTTCACCAACGTTTGATTTTCAATGTCATACAGAATAAGCTCCCTCCCATAGTTCTCTAATGCCAACACCATATTGCCCTCTGAAAACCCAATAGGGTATATACTCAAACTCCGAAGGCCAGGAGGAGGGAAAAGGTTAGCATTCATAGGTAGTCCAACATTTAACTTTGTCCAAGAATTCTCCACACCATAATCCTTCATTATCCAAAAGGAAATCCCAGAAAAATAATAATAATTTGATTTTGGAAGCATAAAGAGGCAGCCATCCAACACATTAATTTCAACCGATGATTCAAGCCAAAACTGTTGTAATTGTTTTATAGCTTCTTTTAAAGCTTTAGGTACCGACAGAAGCCTGAATTCTTCAGTTTTAAGATCAAAAGCTGCTATAGAAATATCACGATCACTTCCATGCACAATAAAATGCAAAGCCCCATTGGCAAAAACCATATTATGGGTATCTATGCCGGGGTAATCATCATACTTCAAATTTGGAAGCCTTCTCCAAGAATTCTGTTTCATGCTATAAACATTCACAACTACAGACGAATTGAAAATCAGAGGTTTGCATAAACTCACAATCTTATAGTCATCTGTAATATCATTGTACCCAAAACCATAAAGAGATGGATCTGATCCAATTTTAGGCAATATAAAGGATTTCTTAATCCAAGGATTCCACAGGATGAGTTCATTTTTCATTCCTTTCATACAAATCAGGCCATTGCAAGATCCCACAACAAATCCGTAATGACCCTTCACATTACCTTTAAGTGGGAGTGGGGCAGGAGGGTTGAGCTCTCCCAAATCAGTGTCCAAATTTTCAGATGTTTTCATTGTCCAAATCTCTATATTGTCATCATCTTTGAAATCTTCTGCAGCAACAGTAACGTTGAAGACAAATTGGGGGTATTACAAGAACATGGGTGAACGATGATAGAATTTTTTTTATATTCAATTGGGCTGGTCCATTTCTAACAACAAGAAGTACATGCTTTGATTACGGACTTTAATTATATATGGACTTTAATTTATGGACTTTAACAAGAAGTACATATTATGGACTTTAATTTTTATGATTAGTAGTAAATTATAATATAAATTACAATAATTATATATTAAATTTATAAAATATTAAAACATGGTATTGTTAATTATTAGTCGTATTTATATCTTAAAATTTATAATATATTATTAACATTATTGGTATTACATTATAGAATATAACTCATTAATTATAAGTTAATTAATCAATTTGAATAATAAATAACTTAATTCTTAACATAAAAATTAGTATATTTATGAAAAATATTTTAATCATAATATAATAAATATATATTTTTATTGGTTAACTGGTTAAAATAATTATCCTATTTAACTAGTGGAAAAAATTCCGACCAAAAACCAAACCAGTTAATCGGTAACAATCAGTTAATGTCCTGTCATATTAACCATTTTTCGTTTTCTGCACGCTCCAAATTTAAATATAATAATTTATTTATAAAAAACATAAAAAAAAATTTGTAGTAATACCGTAGCATTGTTTTTTGGTTTAAAATTTTTTATAGAATAAATGGACAAAACAAACCATTCCAATTGAATTTGTAAAATAAAACACTAAAACATATGAAACCAAACCGAACCTGAAATCTCTGGTTTTTAATGGTGTTCGGCATTAGTGTTTGTCAAGATAATACGCAGCCCCAATGAAGCTAATCCTCCCTAGAGTAGACAAGGCCTACTTGGCAGCTCCGGAACCGGCATGTTGGTTCTGGTTCCGATTCTTAAAAATGCGGAACCACGAAAAAAAAAACCCTAAACTTATTAGTTTTTATTTTTATAATTTTATAAATATTTCTATATCTCTTCATTTTCATCACATATTTCTTTTTCTAATATTATTTCTTATTTTTTCTAATCTTTATATTCTAGATTTTAGAGTTTACAGTGTAAGGTTTATGGTATCAACTTTTTTAATTTATATTATTCTAATTCTATTATTATATTATACTAATATACTATTTGAATTTTAATTAATACTTCCGTTCATTTTTTCAATATTCTTTTCATTTATATATCTTTCTTTCTCACTTATCTAATATTTCATAATTCTATTTTTCTAAAAACTCTATATATTAGTTCAATTTCAACTATTATTTCAATTATATTGTGTATCAACTTTTCTATTTTATATTATCCTAATTCTATTATTATATTATGCGAATATACTATTTGAATTCTCATTAATAGTTGAATCATTCTTTCAATACTCTTATCATTCATATGTCTTTCTTTCTCACTTATCTAATCTTTCATAATTCTATTTTCCAAAAAAGTCTATATATTAGTTCAATTTTAACTATTATTCCAATTATATTATGTATCAACTTTTCTAATTTATATTATCATAATTCTATTATTATATTATACTAATATATTATTTGAATTCCAATTAATAGTTCAATTATTTTCTCAATACTCTTATTATTTCTATATCTTTCTTTCTTATTTATCTAATCCTTCATAATTCTATTATTCTAAAAACTCTATATGTTAGTTAAATTTTAACTACTATTCTAATTATATTATTATATTGAGTAATGATAGGGGGAGTGAAAAATTAAAGTGAAAACGTAAAGTGACTGACGTGATAGTTATAAAAAGACAAACTAATACTCTAACCAAATGATAAGTGAACCTAATGGATAATGGATAAGTTTGTCTTTTTATAACTGTCGGTAAGTTTGTCTTTTTATAACTGTCACGTCAATTACTCTACGTTTTCACTCTAATTTTTCACTCTGTATATCATTACTCTATTATATTATACTAGTTGAATTCTAATTAATAATTCAAATATTCAATTATTCTTATTATTTTTATATCTTTCAATCTCAGTCATCTAATCCTTCCTAGTTCTATTCTTCTAAAAACTCTATATATTAATTTCAATTCCAACTATTATTCTAATTATATTACTAGGTTGTATTATTTGAATTTTAATTAATAGTTCAATCCTTATTTCAATAAAAATCAAATTTAAAAATGGGAATAAAATCAAAATCAAACTAAAACTAAAAATCAAAATAAAAATTGGAACCGAAACAAAATCGAAATCGAAACAAAACTGGAATTGTAATCAAAACCGTAACCAAAATCAAAACCATTTGACGATTCGATTCCGGATCCCATGACCACAGAATCGAAAACGGGCTGTTTGGAAAACTTTGGTCATGTCTACCCTAGAGATGGCATTGTGTATATGATCTCTTAAATTTTCTTTCTACCCTTCCCCACAATCGAACAAGAAAGATACTATGCATTTAAAGCCCTTTGCTCATATAAAAAAAATAAATAAATAAATATGTGCTATGAAGAGTGTGTTTGTACGTACAGGTCATTGACAAGCCATGGAATAATCTTTCGTTGGAACGTAATTGTCAAGAAACTTGGAAAGAAATTCTGTTTTCTCATTAATTTCCTCTTTACTGATGTTAATTTGATAGTAAAGAAACATAATACATTAATATTGCAATTCATAATTTTGAATTCAGCCACTGTCAAATCATCATCGTATAATTATCGGCACATTTATAGTCAAAGAACACTACATATATTTTATAATCAAGCAGGCCCTGCATATATTATATTATATGAAAGAGTTTTTAATTTTACTGCTACACTTGCTTTAGTGATTATTATCTATAAATGCAACAATGAAAAGGAAAAAAAAAAGGAAATATATATATTAAAAAAAGAAAGAAAAAGAAGAAGCCATCTTAAATTAACAAACATATATAATTTAGTAGTTCTCATAATTCAACGAGTATATATTGAATTTATGAGCAATAATTTCTGAAAAGGGTATTGTTTTACACAGGAAAGATATATTAGATGATATTTAACAAAAAGATCTCAAGTCTTGCAGGATCGATGTAGACCAGACTAGAATACAACAAAAGAAAAGCAAGCAGTTTAGGAAAATGCTAAACAAAGTTTATAGAACACACGAAACCATCAAAGGCTGTAGGTACTGGAAACTGAGTAGGGGAAAATCCATAACAAGCCTCAAAGGGAGTCAACTTAATACTGGTGTGATAATTGGTGTTGTACCACCATTCCGCCATAGGTTGCCAATTTCACCAGCTATGGGGACGATCAGAACACATGCATATGAGATAATATTTCAAAACTTGGATTAACCGTTCACTCTGACCATCCATTTGAGGGTGGTAAGCAGTGCTGTAGTGAAGATTAATTCTTATCAAACTGAAAAGTTCCCTCCAAAATTGGCTAGTGAACAGCTTATCGCGATCTGTAACAATGGATTGTGCCGGCAGACCATGCAGTCTGAAAATGTGGTCTAAGAATATGTTGGCAACTTCTATAGCCGTGAAGGGATGTTGTAGTGCAATAAAGTGTCCCATCTTAGGCAATCGATCTACCACCACCAATATAGTATCACAGTTCTCAGATAGAGGCAGACCTTCGACAAAATTCATTGCAATTTGTGACCAAATTTTATCCGGTATTGGAAGAGGCTGCTTTGTTTCTTTTCGAGACAATGCATCCGCCGCTTTGTTTTCTATACCTTTTCTGTATTGAATCTCATAATCAAGTCACAATAATTTGGAAAAACATTTAAATTGCAGTGTAGTACTAAGCTTTTGGTCCAACAAAAATTTTAAACTTTGATGATCGGTTTTGATAATAAAACGATAACCAACCAAATAGTATTTCCACTTGACCACTGCTATCAACATGGCAAGCAGTTCTTTCTCATATATAGATAATCCCATATTCTTTGGGCTCAAGGCCTTACTCAAGAAAGCCACTGGATGTCCTTCTTGCATTAAAACTGCCCCAATGCATTTGTTGCTTGCATCGGTTACCTGGGTCGAAGAATCGTTTGTCCAGAAATGTCTCGACATTGGCTTTTGCGAATTTCTTTGATTCCCTATCATGAAGATTATTTTCACGACTGAATTTCCTTGATTCCCTATCATGAAGATTATTTTCACGATTGCATGAACACCTTTCACTATATATGGCAATTGTAACCCAACATCAAGAATTTGCGAGGTGTCTGGTTCCGAAGATGAGACATCATGAAATCGTGATCGAAAAAATGAAATTTCGCCATAACTTGCATACACAAGAAAATAACTTGCATACACAAGAAAATGTTAAGAGGATCTTCACCGGCAGCCGAATTAAAATTTGGTAGAAAATGATGTCGTTTGGTAAGCATGGGGATTTAATTGTTGATTTCGATGCTTCCTCCATGCTCTCATCCTACATGAAACTAATACTACAATTCTATAAAATATTTCTGTACAGAAATTGGGTTAAGATGATAAGTTTTATCAAATACTATCCAAATATGATATCATTTCCGTAATTAAAGTTTTCATCCTACATGAAACTTATGCATGTGATTAATTAAAGTTTTCAGAAATGGGATATGATGCCAAAAGTTTAACAACATAATTTCAATTTATTTTGCTTTGTCGTCAAGCATTAATTATTTCTATGGTAATTTCCTTCAATTGGTCAAATGTAATTATATTGAGCAATTTGAATGGCCCTAGTTAATATATAGGTGAAACAACAGTACTAATACTTGAACCCAAAAATTAAAACTTATAATTTTAATTTGGGCTAAGAATTTAGAAGGGCATTCTCTTCTTATATAACCCTTTATTTGATTGATTGAGAGATAAAAGAAAATTATTAGAAATGAAGTGTACAAATGATATATAATTATATATAGTGCACGCAGACAATTAAGAGAGATCCAAGTGTAGAAAATTTGGGGTATCCGTTTTGTCTTTAAAAGAAGGAAAGTACAAATTATTGCTACTGAATTATGATGTATGATCTTGCACAAAAATGGAATGGTCAAATTTAAAACTAATGAAAGGAAAAAGAATCAACTTCATTTTAGCATGTTGTCAGTTGACCATGTTGTTTGTTCAAAGTGTCCAAATAATGATTGTGATCATAAACTTCATTTTTGTTTCTGCAGTTACCATACCCTTCAAAGTTAAAACCTTGAACATCATGAACCTCCACATGACCTCCATCAAACTATTAAATGTTCATCATCCCTACGACCGTGCTCTTTAACACCTCGCCTCCTCCACTCGATTATGCATATAGTGAAGAATATTATTTTTATGATATACTTAAGGGATATGAAAAACGCAAAGTAAAAGAATTAATATTTAATAAGGATATATGCATGTGCTTAATAACGTTTATCCATTGTTTTTACTATAATAAGGATATTTGAATTGGGACTAATTAATTTCTCTCCCAATTAAAAGCGTGAAATGTTTTTGCCAATAAATTTATAGAATATATAATTAAAATATTTTACCCAATTTCATTACTAACTGAAATTCTTGGTGTGTCACAACTTGAATGTCCGAGAGAATAGAACAAGGTCTAGCAAAACGGCTCAATCAGGCATTTTTGTTTGTGAAAACTGTAAAGTTCAGAACTATTATTAATTATTCTGAAAGAATTAAGTTGCAATTAATTAAATTGAAAGAAAAAGAGAGAAAGGAGAGTTATAATAAGTAGTGAATTTGGCGAGGGACGGAGTGAAAAACAAAATGATGGGATTATTAATTGTTAATATTATTATTTTGGTTATTTTCATTAAAGTTTTAAAGCTGTTAAGGCAGCTTTGTGCAAAAGCTGTAAAACGTATAAATGGTGGCAGATTCTGTGTGGGTTTTTGGGAAGTAAATTAAATGGTGTACGTTGTGGCACATCATCTCACTGACTCACTGGCTCACTGCACCGTGAAAATATTGTTGAGTGTTGAGAATCAAGATTATCTTGAACTTGAAGCGATCCTCCTTGAAAATGCTGCATGCCCATCTTTGATCATTTTGCAGTAGCCGTAAAATGAATACGAGGTTGACGATTCACATTCCGTACATTTGATGAATTGACTAATCAAATGTCATGTTATTAGGAATTTCAAAATTTTATTTTTAGTTTTTTAGAGTCTAAGACTTGGTCAAATATTTAATACTAGTTGGTTTGAAAAATTGAAAATATATAAAAGAAAACAAATTAAGAAAATTATCATATTTTTTTTAAAAAAAATTATAATTAATCAGTGTTTTTCTTTACCATTTTTTTTTGATATATTTTACCGCATAAATATCTAATGCTCTAGAAGAAAAGGATAATTGAATTGATGAAATTAAAAATGAGTTGCATAAAATTATTTTAAAATCATTAATGTTGATAATCCAATCTTAATTAATTGAAGCAAACTTACTCATCCCACATTACTAATGAGTAATGACTCATGTTTTGGTAGTGGTTCAGCTAAGGGGGAATGGTATGAAAACATTAAAAAATTTAAAATTAATCTACGTTTTATATTATTAATATTCCGCCTAGCTAGTTAAAACAATTTTCTACTTGAGCTTGTTTAGTTTTTCGTTTAATTTACTCCCAATTCGTTTGAATTTTCTAACACATTTTTATCTATCAATGATATTCTTTTTTTTTTTTGAATTAATTGATACCTTAAATCGGATAAACATTAACTTTAGCATTCACATTACTATCTGTATTCCTTTTTCATTTTTTTTCTCACCTATCTAATTCTTCCTAATTTTATTCATCTAAAAAATTTATATATTAATTCTATTTCTATTATTATTATAATTATAAGGGTTAAAAGCAGTTATCCCCCTCCAACTTAAGGTGCAATTTACGCCCTTAATGACATTAATAGGCATTTTGCCCCTCTTTACAAACTTAGTTAATAGTTTTACTATTTTAATTGTATAGTTGAAATATGGTAAACATATATGGACAAAAATGCCCATGATTATTAAAGAATGAGAATTAATTAATGCATAATTCTCTCTAACCTTTTTTTGATGTTATTCTTTTAATGTTTTATTTATAAAAAAAAAATAGTGTGATAAGTTCTTTTTTTTTTAAATAAAAAAAAGTGTGATAAATTCTTTAACAATATTTGGAATTGCAGTTATTTGAATTCTATTTATACATTCACGAATTTCACAAACATATATTTTCTATATTCTGTATAAAGGATGTTGATCATGTGTAGAATTTTTTTAACAAACTATTTTCACCATATAAATTATTTAGCAAAATGACAACTTTAATGTTTATATATTTTAGAATTAATAGATTTAGAATCAACAACTTATTCTCAATAATAATAATTGAAAAAAACTTGCAATGAAATTATTGTGAAATATAAACAATGGCAAAATCTCGGTATTCATTGAGTCAAAATTTATCATCATTCTCAAATATCTCAAATTGGTAAATGTTAAAAAAAAATTAATCCATAACTATGTGTAGAATCTTTTACAGAAGTTGTTAAATGAAAATTTTCATAAGATTTAGAATTATACAAATATTTAATAGAATTTTAAATTGTGTTATAACATCAAATTTTTATAAGTTAAAAATGTAACACAATTTAAATTGGGTGATAAGAAAGAAAATCAACTATTGCTAAAAGAGGCATTTATGACATTAAACTAAAGAATTTTATTGTATTAATTGATAGTTAGTTGAATTTAACTCAAAGTGGGCAAACTGCTTATTTATTTGATTGATGGGGTAAAGTGCACCTCATCTACAAGTAGATGGAGGTACAGTGCTTTTAACCCTAATTATAATGAGTTCAAAATCCGGATTTTCCGTGAAAAATAGCACCCACTCTCATTCTATTATTATATTACGAATTTCAATAATAGTTAAATTATTTTTTGAATACCCTTATTCTTTTCAGATTTTTGTTTCTCACCTATCTAAACCTTCTTATTTCTTAATTCTCTTTATCTCAAAACTCTATAAATTAATTCAATTCCTATTATTATTATTTTAATTCTACTACTACATTACAATATTTGAATTCCAATTAATAGTTCAATTATTGATATAATATCCTTTTACTTTTATATCTTTTTTTTCTGACTTATCTACTTCTTTCTGATTCTCTTCAACTCAACACTCTATATATTAATTCAATTCTTATTATTAGTTTAGTTCAATTATTCTATTATACTATTTGTATTCCAATTAATAGTTTAATTATTTTTTTCAATATCTTTAATCTTTTTATATCTTTGTCACTTATCCAATCCTTCCTAATTTTCTAAATCTCAAAACTGTATGTATTGATTCAATTCATATTATTGTATTATAGAGTTTAAATTCCAATCAATAGTTAAATTATTCTTTTATTCGTTTCATATGTTTATAAATAAAAATTATATTGTTTCAAAGACAACGATACAATATGATAAAGATAATAATTTGACAGTAGGATCAAAATTAAATAACTTAATTTCTAATAAACAAATTAAAAGCGTGATCAAAATTGGAATAAAAATTAGAACCGAAATCAGAATCGCCTCTATGTGATTTTTGTTCCGTGATCATGTCTAATACCAATGAAGTAACAAAATGCAATGAAAGCCCCTACCGCACTTTTGCACATATATTAAAAAACTTGGGAAAACTATATAGTATTTTTAATAAATTAAGGTGTATAAATTTAGACAATTAGACATTTTATTTTGCATGACATGTACTCGTGAAAAGGGAAAAAAGGAGAAGGATTCTAATATGTATAAACTCGACCAATTTTTTATCAGTACTTGAGGATTCGAATAAACATTTAAAGAAAAGGGAGGAAAGATTTAAAATCTTATTTTAAGATTTTGTTTGCGTGACTACAATTAAAAATATTTATCTAACTCATGCATGTGATTAATTAAAGTTTTCAGAAATGGGATATGATGGCAAACCCAAAAGTATAACAACATAATTTCAATTTCTTTTGCTTTGGTATCAAGATTAATTAATTATTTCTCTGCTAATTTCCTTCACTTGACTTGGTCAAATGTAATTATATTGAGCAATTTGAATGAACCTTTTTAATATATATATATATGTGTGTGTGTGTGTGTGTGTGAAACAACACTAAATACTGCTCTTGTTATATATACAAACCTTTATTAATTTGCACTCTAAAAAATATCAACTACTAAAGAGAAAAAGTTACATAAGTAATTGATCATTAATATTATAGAAATGAAGAGTACAGATGACATAGTGCATGCAAACAATTAAGAGAGATCTCAAGTGTAGAAAATTTGGGGTGTGATTTTTGTCTTTAAAAGAAGGGAAGTACAAATTGTTGCTACTGAATTCTGATGTATGGTCTTGCACAAAAATGGAATGGTCAAATTTAAAAGTGGTGAAAGGAAAAAGAATCAAAACTTCATTTTAGGATATTAATTGTCAGTTGACTATGTTACGTCGAACTTCCAAGTGTCCAAATGCATGTTGTTGATCATAAACTTCATTTCTGCATTTACTTCAAAGTTCAAACCTTGAACATGATGAACCTCCCATGTATGTACCTGACCTTCATCAAACTATATATTGAATGTTCATCATCATCCCTACCACCGTGCCGGCTGGCTCGCCTACTCCACTCCTAATTATTTGCAAATTAATTAAGCCACTAGATCCTCTCAGTTTCATCTAGCTAGCACTAGTTGAGTACCCTTCAAAGTTCAAACTTGAACATATATGAACCTCCCATTCATATGCATATGCATGTACACCTCCATCAAACTAGTGAATGCTTCATCATCCCTACCACCGGCTCTCTGCTAAATATTTAAGCTACAAGATCCTCCCAATTTCAATTTCAGTTTCAGCTTCATCTAGCAGCAGTTAATAAGTGCTGATAGAGTATCTTTTGATTGTGAGATATATATAAGAGATCATTGAAGTACAAACTACTGAGATGGCGCGCAGACCAAGGAATGGGGATTTGCAATTGGCTCGTCAATGGGTGCACCAATCCTTGCATCACTGCTTGGATATCTTTGAGATTGGTGTTGCGTCAACACTTCAGCGTGGTGGAGGTAAAATTCGGTCATCACTTGAAAACCCTTTTTATTTCTTTTATTATGTCATTTTGCGGATGTTAAACACATGCATGTTTTGAATGATATATATTAAGGTCTGTTTAAAAAAAAATAAAAATACACATGCATGTTTTTTCTTTTTTTATACAAGTAAGAAATACTCTTAAATGATTTGTTTTTTTTCTTTCTTTTATATATTATGTCCATTTTTCCGTTGAAATGTTGTGCTTATTATTATTATTATTATTATTATTATTATTTTTCATGCAAATTTGTAAGCTAACTTTAATTATTACCTAAATATTAATTACAAGTAGCCCAATTAATCAGATCTAAACCAAAAGAAACTTTTGCTACATAATTAATAATACGTACACAAAAAACTATCTTTTTAACAAAAAACTATTGTACTATTACAGATTCTAAAAACTGCCAAATATTGAAACTTGAAGAGACAAATTAAGATTAACAAAAACCTCCGGGGCAGAGTGAAAATAACCCTTTTCAATATAGATGAAGAATTTAGCCAATATAGAAATGGAATATGTTTTAGTGAACCTTTGAATGTTCTCTCTCCCCTGGTTTATGATAGGTTAACTCTTCTTTAATGATTTGTTTTTTTTAGATTTATTTTGTTTTGTTAGTTTTGTATTCATGAAATTGGATCATAAATAAATCTTCCATTGTTATAGTCTTGAGTGAAGTTTCATTGCATTTCCCATTCTTGCATACAGAAAAATCAGCTGCAGCTATCCATTTTTGCTTAATATGTGATTAAGTACTTAAGTTCTTGAATAACAATTTTTTGTTTATGCAAAACATTTCATCATACTATCACTATGATTGCCACCCAAAATTGGTGTCACTCTTAGCTAAAAGTTAGGAACAAGTAAAAGAGAAGCAATCTCGTAGTTAAAATGGAACCCAAATCACCATCAAAATCAAAAACTCAGGTTATGGGATTTAAACAGAATTGCAGAATACTAAAAATTGGAGCAACCCTTTTGATAATATTGATTTTAATGATGGTTGGTGGGTTTTTAATAATTAGGCCAAGTATAAGTTATTATGTGTGGAATTGTTATTATATTGTTGTTTTGGATTGTGGAAGTACTAGTACAAGAGTAAATGTTTATAAATGGATGGTAAAGATAGTGTCCGTAATTTATTGTGAAAGACTGCATCCAATTTCCAAAAAAAAATCGAAGTTAAGTCATACAAATGAAAACTGAGTTAAAACTTAAAAGAGACCGTCTTTTCACATGTAATTAATCCCACACTGAAAGATCACTTGTCGCACTTTTCCTTCTCAACTCAAACTAAATAGTAAATACCCTCTCAAAAATCATTTCACTTCACACTTATTATGACATAAACAACCATCAACTTCTCCTCTGAGCCTTTCAAAGAGGCAACCATGGAATTGGAACCTGAGCCAAATTCCACCCTAAAGCTCCCTCTGTTCTCAATGGCACCCACCACTCAATCACCTGAGCATTCGGGCATGCTAATTAACACCACCACTATACGCCTCTGCTTCGATACCCTTTAGGTGGGAAGAAGAGCCTGGAAAGCCTAGACCTTGCACCACTCTCATCGCTCTTTCCGCCGCACCCATTGACTCCCCCAAGTGCTTAGACTTGCCTCCGAGGCTGTTTTTGGAGCCCATCAAGATTACTACCCAAACACCATCTCCCACCACCGTCCTTGACGGCCCTTATGTAGTGTTGGGCAGGCCTAAGTTCACTTCATCTTCATTCAGATTTTCCAGGGACCGTCAAGGATCTTTTGACAGCACTGGTAGTGCGAGTCCTGAGAGAGGGCAGCTCAGCAGTGTGGTTCTTGGCAAGAAACTGCACAAGGGAAGAGGACTTTTTGGCTCTTGGAGATATAGGACTAGGACTGGAAAAAGGGAAGTTGGGGGAAGCAGCAGTTTTGTCCATCCATCTTCATTTTCATTGGATTCTGCAGATTTTGGAACCGATAAAAGCAGTATTTCCAGGACAAAGGTTTCTAGAATGAGAAGAAATGGGAGCTTTTCAAGTCTCAAGTCAGGTCTCACTTCTGGGTAAGTTCTAGATTACAAACTATGGATTACTACCGTGACTTATGAACTTTTATCATTAGGATTATTAATATGTTTAGGCAGCACTTGGTTCATTAATATGTTTTTGCAATTACTAAAAACCCATGATATATATATATATATATATATATATTTTTTTTTTTCATCTTCAGACGGACTATGGCAAGTGTGAAAGTTTTCTGCTTACCAAACAAATGACAACTGAATTTGATTGGTTTTGCATTATTTGATTGAATGTCTTTAGAACGAAAACTATAATCATTAGGGAAGTTGATAATCTAATGTGGGATGCGATTAAAGCGTGTTTAACGAAAAGAGTAGGCTATTTACTATTAAAGTCAAAGTTCATTTAAGGGTGGGTACTGGTTAGGTCCGTAGGTATATATATCTGTCCAAAAGTACAATCCAATCTATGATCGTGTCAACTGCTGAAGAAATGAATGGTGGGGCTGGCTTTGGTAAAACTTTAGACTGGTCACTGGTGGGGAAAAAGTATGGTCAATTTGCCCCCATCGGAATTTGGTCATTGGGTCATTATTCACTTGACCATTGTTGCTGAGTTAGTCCTTAATGGACGCATTAACCATACACAGTCATATAATTGGTACCAATCTTTGCTTCCGTTGTTTTATGAACGTAATATATACTCGCAGTATTAATATATGTATTGGAGCCATTAATTCGATTAGCAGAACAATGAGTACCGATAGAGAAGCATAGAATTACATCTATTTTGTTGTCAAATTCACTATATATATAATGTGTACTATGTTATGAAAATTAATCCCTTAATATATATAGTAAATCTCTTTTTTTATTATTATTATATTGCTCAAAATTTTAAACATAAAATTAACATTGTTTGTACATTTAAATAGTTTACTAACTACTTATAAAGTTTTATTCATTCTCATAAAACATGACTAACCTATAAAGAATTCTTTTTAAACTTAAAAAAAATGAAATAATTAAGCAACAAATTTGCACCAAAAGCATTTAGTATATAGCTCTCTCTGAATAAATTTGAAGACATATAAGCGTAAAGCGAAGGTAAAGAAAGAAAAGTGAGGGTAAACAAAGAAAATTATAGAGTATTCAAAGTAGAAAGGTGAAGGTAAAAGAAAAAAAAAAGGGTTGGTTGCAATTGTACATATTAGGGAATAAAATATTTAGAAAAATAGGATAAAGAAAAGATGTAAGATGTTAAAACCTATTCAAACTTTCATTCGTTTTGATTGCTGTTCTCCAAACATCATTTTCCCTTTTTCTTGGGATAAGAAGAGAGACTTATATAATCGAATATCCACGAAGACAGACTTATGCATATTCGAATGCATCTAGGATTATTCTAATTATTTTTCCAATTATGTTAAACAATGTTTGCAAAAGGACATGGTTTTATATTTTAGGTTTTGTTGAAATATATTTAATTTCTATGAATATTCAAGGAAGACTTTTGTTTCTTGGATGTGGGTTCAAATGTGCTAGATTTTTTACATTTTCATAAATTGTGGTGCCTTGAAAAGGCTTTTTATTTTATTATTTCATTTTGTGGGATATTAATAATTTGTTGAATTCCGTAAAATTGTCTTCTTGAAAATAGGAATCATATCTAATCTATAGACTAATATGTCTATTATTTTGTTTTGATGTAGTTGGTCATGTCTTTACTTGGGGTTGGAACGGAGGTGTTTGTTATAGTGTGCGAGAAAAAGTTAGCAAATGGAACAATCCGTAGGGCATGGGGAACAGTTGTAGTGGCTGGCTGTGGGTTATTATTCCAAGCCATGAATTATTGGGCTATTGATTGGATCCAAGGTGCACGTTGTTCAACCGTATGTGGTTGGTTACTTGTTGCAAGACACGTGAACAATAAACTATGGGGATCTGAATTTATTATGGTTGGAATAGCATTCTGGATTGGCCACCTTGTGCTAACGCTTGTTGACCTCGTCTTCAAATATATGCATAGAGAAGAAGCTGGAGATGGGTTTTCGGTGTATCCCCTTATACTCGCCGGTTGTGAATTGTTACATGCCTCTCTTGCATTGCTCGGGTTTGAGCAGACATATTTAATAAGGTGCAGGAGGAGAGGAGATGTACGAGTCGAACCACACATTATTCAAGGATGCATTGCTTTCGACTGTACTTCCTGTAAAGCAAGATTTGTACCACTATATGAGCCTAGACCACTAGGTGATGTAGAACTCCTACGAGGTTTTGTTTGTATAACTAAAACCAGCAGCACTCGGAGTGGATATTGGAGTTTCCGCCCATTGAATTGACTGTCAATTCTGCCATCCCAAATGTAAGAATTCTATATACATTTTTAGTTGTATTTGGAGTCGATTTCTTTTGGTATTTATATTTAAATGCAGCTCGAGCAACAACTTCACCGGGACCAGTAGCAACTTCAGCAATAGCAGTAGTATGGTAAATTTTAAATTTCAGAACTTGTTGTAGTTACTCATATTTCTTACGAAATTTTGTTCCAATGGAATGATTGGATAATCATAAACAATTTTTGCTTCTTGTTACCTTGAGTTTCAGCAAGCTCGATTAGGTTTCTTGTTATGCTAAACTATTTAACTATCTTTATGTTGACCCTCTGTGTCTTGTTATTAGTTTTGAGGGTTATAACAATTATTTAACAAGACCCAGGGTCAACATAAAGATAGTTAAATAGTTTAGCATAACAAGAAACCTAATCGAGCTTGTAAATTTTGCCTTCATGAAATTCTTCCCAAGCTCAATTCTGAAACACAAGGTAACAACAAGCAAAGATTGTTTATGATTATCCAATCATTCAATTGGAACAAAATTTCGTAAGAAATATGAGTAGATACAACAAGTTCTAAAATTTAAAATTTACTATACTACTGCTATTGCTGAAGTTGTTACTGGTCCTGCTTAAGTTGTTGCTCGAGCTGCATTTAAATATAAATACCAAAAAAATCGACTCCAAATACAACTAAAAATGTATATAGAATTCTTATATTTGAGATGGCAGAATTGATAGTCAATTCAATGGGAGGAAACTCCAATATCCACTCCGGGTGCTGCTGGTTGTAGTTATGCAAACACAACCCTCCTTGGAGTTCTACATCGCCTAGGGGTCTAGGCTCATCTAGTTGTACAAATCTTGCTTTACAGGAAGTACAGTCGAATGCAATGCATCCTTGAATAATGTGTGGTTCGACTCGTACATCTTCCCCCCTCATTCACCTTGTGAAATATGTCTGCTCAAACGCGAGCAATACAAGAAAGGCATGTAACAATTCACAACCGGCGAGTATAAGGGGATACACCAAAAACCCATCTCCAGCTTCTTCTCTATGCATGTATTTGTAGACGAGGTCAACAAGCGTTAGCACAAGGTGGCCAATACAGAATGCTATTACAACCATAATAAATTCAGATCCCCATAGTTTATTGTTCACTCGTCTCGCAACACGTAACCAACCACATATGGTTGAACAACGTGCACCTTGGATCCAAGCAATCGCCTAATAATTCATGGCTTGAAATAATAACCCACAGCTAGTCACTACAACTGTCCCCCATGCCCCACCGATTGTTCTATTTGCTAACTTTTTCTCGCACACTATAACAAATACCTCCGTTCCAACCCCAAGCAAAGACATCACCAACTACATCAAAACAAAACAATAGACACATTAGCCTATAGATTAGATATGATTCCTATTTTCAAGAAGACAATTTTACGAAATTCAACAAATCATTAATATCCCACAAAATAAAATAATAAAATAAAAAACCTTTTCAAGGCCCAACAATTTATGAAAATGTAAAAAATCTAGCACATTTGAACCCACATCCAAGAAACAAAAGTCTTCCTTGAATATTCATAGAAATTAAATATATTTCGACAAAACCTAAAATATAAAACTATGTCCTTTTGCAAACATTGTTTAACATAATTGGAAAAAAGAATTAGAATAATCCAAGATGCATTCGAATATGTCCAAATTTGTTGTTCGTATTAATTTTTTTTTGAAAATGTAATAAACTTATGTTATGTCGTATTAAATATTAAAATAAAGTATGTATATTATTTATCGTGTAAATTTTCAAGAAGTTGAGATTCATGAGAAATAAACATTATTTTAGTAGTAAAAAATTATTGTAAAAAAAGCTATTTATATACTTATATGCCTATATTATTATACTCATTATATAATATGAGTTTATTAATTATAAATGAGTTTATATTAGTATTTGTTAACTTCTAATGGGTCAATAATATTAAAAGGTTCAGAACTTAATTTGGTTTGTTAGATCAATATTAAGTGAGCCCGATAAATTATTAATTTACTTTGGGGCAATAGTAATTAGCCCAAATTATTACTATATCTAATAAATTGGTTATATAATACGCAATGACAAAAATTTTACTTTATTAATAGTGTTGTTCTAAATTTATAATAATTATGTTATGACACTCTAATATTTACAAACTGTACCCATATACTGCTATATGAAAGTTGTAATTAAAAAATATGAATATAAATGGTTAAATTTAAGCACATATTTATACAACTACAAAGAAGTCTAATTACCTCCAAATTAAAAACTTAATACTTAATTTAGTATTTTGTACCAACATTGGGCCAGTTGTAACTAAGCCCAATGCTTACTAAAATTAATTAATTGGTTATTCAATAGTTATTTGGTCAAACCAAAAACAAGTTGACCCAATAAATTAGCAACTTGTATATGTACTATTGGGCTTGTAAATGTATCATTTTATAAAAATAAAATTTGGGCTAACTTAATTACTTGACAATATAGTGCCCACAACCACAAGCATTGGACAAGTTAAATTAGGCCAATAATAATGAAGAGCGAAGTGCCAATTTGGTCACCAAACTGTACGCAATTAGTAATTTTAGTCACTGAACTATTTTTCAGCCAAAACCATCATTCAACTATTATATTTTGGCGGAACAAGTCCTTCTGTCAATTCAAACTGTCAAATACGTAACGACATGAATTTGAAAGGACAAAAATGTAAAATCAGCCGATCTCATCGTCTTCTTCGTTGGGTTTTCCAATTTTCTGCGACTCATCCCTTATAAGAACGCAGATGGAATTCAAATCTCTCCCATTTATAACCAATCCTGCAGCCAGACAAGATAAAAAAGGGAGTCATCATCCTTGCTTTCCACTATATCATCTCCTTCCTCCAATTAAACTTAAACATAGACCAAGTTTCAAACCGTGTGTTTGCTTAACCATCAAGTCATACAATCAAAAAAATTATAAAGGATTTTACACTTGAGTCTTTCATCATCAAACAACCAAACTAAGCACCAAAAATAACTTTGAGAAAAAAATCTAACTTCACAATCAAACGATAAGGATATACACCAAAGAACAAGGAAAAGAAAAAACAAACACTACAAGTCTTCAATTGCAACTCACCTGGCTTGAAGAAGCAGGATCTGAAGTGTTGTTTGGATTAATAGGCACCACGCCAGGCTTAAATCTCTGGGAGGGAATGCTGAGCTGCTCATATATGGCCATCTTGTTCCTTGGAGGAGCTCTTGGTCCTCTATTCTCTGTGTCGTTCACATGAAGCCTTGGAAACATAGGCCCCATAACCTTCTCATCATCTTTCCCTCTCATCATCTTCTCTTCCTATCTCAACTCTCCACTCACCCTCTCCCTCTCCCTCTCAACACAGATATTCAATTGTATCCTCCAATTAGCCTGAATATCCGGTGGAAAATCCAACAAGGAGAGCACGAAAGAGTTGAACCCCAGATATCAAAGCTCTTCTTTTTGGAAAGCATACAGAAATCCCAAATAAATTCAGCTCCAGAATGAAAACCCACTCGCAAAATATTTCCAATTACCAAGCTGAGGCATCAAAATCTATTATTTTTCAGAAGATTAATTAAAGAACCTAAAACAAGCCAAGTTGAGAAGATCCTTCTTCACAACCAAACATAAAATTAAAATAACCCATGTATAACATGCCACAATTTCCAAAACCCATACTCCAAAATTGATTCTTTTTCTCAAAATCAAGCAATTTCTGATGAACCCAGAAAACCAAAAAAATGACCAGAGCTAGGCGTTCAATTGTGCAAGAAGAATACTGAGTCAGAATCAAGTGATAAATTAAAGGTTTGAAGTGAGGAAAAGAGATTCGAGAAATGTAAAAAACCAGAGATTTTTTAGGGATTCCTGGATAGAAATAATGGAAGAAAGAAATGAGGAAAACCCAACGGAGAAGACGATGAGATCGGCTGATTTTACATTTTTATCCCTTCAAATTCATGTCGTTACGTATTTAACAGTTTGAATTGACAGAATGACTTGTTTTGCCAAAATATAATAGTTGAGTGACGTTTTTGGCTGAAAAAATAGTTCAGTGACTAAAATTACTAATTGGGTACAGTTTGGTGACCAAATTGGCACTTCGCTCAATAATGAATGACTATTTCATTTAGACCTAGTAACTTATTACTAGTGATCGTAAGACACCCTAATATTTATATTTTTGTCCCATTACATTTTGATTAAAGGCTATAGTCTAATCAATGTTTTGAATGAATGTCTTGTTTTGAATAAAGGCCATATTTTTACTTATAAATAATGAATGATTAAATGTCTTATTTTAATCTCAGTTAGAGGTCTTGAGATCGAAGCTCACTGCCTCATTTTTTGGTATTTTATGAGTTGGGATCCTATCTGTCCAAGATTTATCTTGTCTTAGATTAAAACTATGTTATAAAGGTCACTCATCTCTTGGTTATGGTCTAATAATTGTAAAATAATTTTAGTGATATTTTTGCTTTTAGTCCATAGTTTTAGTAAAACTACGTCGTTTTGAACATTAGACACAATAAGACAGAATAATATTAGACAGATAATCTGGTCTTGTATTTTATACCCTTTAAGGTTGGAAATTTAATTATTCTATTTTAGCCTATAAAATTTAAGATTATTTTCAAATAGGCCCTCGAGCAATTTCTAAATTTTTAATAGTTGTAATATAACACCCAAATTTTCACAAATTGACTCATATACTATTATATGAAAGTTATAATTAATAAATATAGATACATTTGGTTAAATTCATTAGTAAGTATATATTTAGGGAAACTAATAATAAGTGGACCCAAAATATACTAACTAGCATTGTGCTAATAGTAACTAGCTTAAGTTATTACTACATTTAATTAATTTGAAGTACACAAATATGTATATGTACTATTGGTATTATAAATGATGAGAAATGATAGGGGGAGTGAAATTCTGGAGTGAAATTGTGGAGTGAATGACGTGGCAGTGATAAAAAGACAAACTTATCCCTTACCCATTAGGGTTCACTCATCATTTGGTTAGGGTATTAGTTTGTCTTTTTATCACTGCCACGTCATTCACTCTAGAATTTCACTCCCCCTATCATTGCTCATAAATGACTATTTGATAAAATTTAAATTTGTGCCAATTTAATGGCCTCACAATATGGTGTTCACAAAGATTTGATTTGATGTGATAAAGTAGACAAGTAATAAGGAATGCTTATTTATGTTATACCCCTTAACTTATTAATTATTATATTAAGACACCTTACCATTTTTATTTGTGCCCCATAACATTTGATTAAAGACCATAGTTTATTTTTTAATTAATTAAATGCATTGTTAATTAGTAATATTCAAATAATCTAGTTAAATTGATTAATTCTAATGGTTTGTTAAGAAAATTTAATATAGGATATATTAATGAAATACGAAAAAATATGTAAAAAGACTCTAATTTTGAAGTATTAGAAAAACGTTTATTAAATAATACTAGTTTATAGATGGTTCTACAAGTATTTTATAGTTTTAAAAAGCTATAACTATACTGATCAAGTATGAATATATGATTATATTTAATTTTTTTTATAATTTATAATAATAAAAATCATGTTATATTGTTATAACTATGCATTATTTTATTATATATATGGGTTGATTTAGTTATTTATTTTGGTTATAATTATAATATTTTAGTTATTTTATTTTGATTATAAGTCAAATATTAGTACTTATATAGTCAATTAGTATCTTAAGGATTTGTATGTAATTAATTCAATGCAATACAATATCCACCTTAATTATCAACATTTGAAAATTTGACACTAACATCACAGCTTAATACCAAGTGAGCTTAGCTCAATTGGTATCCCAAGTGAGATTCTACCATGGCAACCATGGTTTGAATCCCACTTGGAACAATTTCCACCCATTTATGGATAAATGGGTGGAAAAAGGGTATTTGTGAGATGCTCTAAGTTCCCCCGGGGCCCAGACGCAATGGAGAACGATTATAGTAGCTGTGCTCAAGAGTGAGGCAGTGTGGGGTCGGGATTCGTCGGAGGAGTATCGTCCACACTTCCCCCATCGATTGAAGACTGACCATGGTACCCAGCTTGGGCTACTACCGTAAGGTTAATACCCATTGCGTGCACATCCCGCGGTTTACATCCTCAGTTGGCTACGGGACGGTTGGCTTGAGGCCCAGGATTAGTCTGACTCAACAACAGTGAAATGGCGGAAGACATGAAGTTGTAGAGTTAGGAACCTAAGATAGCACAAAAAAAAAAAAAACTAAAAACTAAAAACAAACAAAGACTCACACACACACTCTCTCTCTCTATATATATTATAATCACCAAACACATTTGATAGTCTAAAGCAGAAATTTAAAAAAAAAAAAGTAAAATAAAACACAAAAAAGTAAATATGTATAATCACACCACTAAACATTGCTTATATAAAGGCATTAAATGAAATTTAGTACTGTTAGCATCATTTAAACATTTATCCTAAAAACTTATCCGAAAACACACAAAATCAAATTATCTTATTTGGGCAAATATCAGAAATTTTCCACACTTCCTCCCTTCTTTTCTTCACTCCTTCGCACGAACTCTCACCCAATTCACTCAAATCACCAATTCCACTACAAAAATAATCTAACCCACAAACATTTGAACACTCTATGAGAATTTGCACTGATTCATTTCACAGTTTGCACACTCCAATTGCTCAAAATCCGAATTTTATCTCAAGAGCCCTAACGTATGAACATTGATATTTTGTTTCGATTGATGCTTCTAATTCGTTTATATGCTTAGGGAAAACATTATTGTGGGTAAATATTGCTATTTCATGGATTAAAATTCACGATTTTATAGTTAAATGCATCAACCCATGTAATGGTTTATGCTCTTGAAATTGTACTTACGAATGTGGATGAACTTTTGGCTAGTTGCAGTGGCGGAATCAGAACCAAAATTGAGGGGTGCTATATATAATTAGTATAAAATAATTTTTTTTTCATTAAATAAATATGTATAACGAATAAAGTATCAATTTATATATATATATATATATATATATCATCTGCTGATAAAATACTTATTAATTAATATTTAAACATAAAACAAATGTGTCATATAAGTTTACAATTGTTATAAATATCGAAAAAATTATTTATGTTATTCTTATCCTCCATGTATACTAAAATTGTCATAAAAAATTCATAAAATACCTTTAATTTATTATTTCAATATGTTCAAAATTTTCAATTTTAACGAAATAGACAAAAACAATTCACATTTAGCTTATGGCTTATAGATTTCTCAATTTGAACATTTTATTTGATTGTCTATTTTTCTAAATTTAGCGGACAATTTTAACTTTTTTTTTATGATAAGTGAAACAATCAAAATCAAATTAAATTTTAACTTCCTTATTTTATGATAAGTCTAGTCATCAAAATCAAATTTCACTTGGACTTTTAGTTACTACATATTAAAAGAAAAAAATGAAGGGGACTACATTCTCTCTCCTAAATCTATCATTTCAATCAATTATAAGCTAATCCCTAAAAATCAATTCCCTTTTATCTCTACCACCTCTAGTTACCTAGCACCATCAAATACTATGATTCAAATGTATAAATATCTTATATTTTTATCGTATTTTTCACCATATTGAATGGCCAAGCGGACGAGATTACTTGTGCTAAAATAGTAGGGATAAAAGTATTAACCTTTACTTTTAAGAGCAACGGGTGCAGCCGCACTTGCTCGGCCCCCCTAGATTCGCCAATGGCTAGTTGTATGTGTTTTAATGGTTCTATTAGCTGCTTTGAAACTATTTGAAACCTTTGTACTTCATGGGTAATAGAAATTCACGACCATTTGAATTATTGGAAAGTTTGGAGAAGAGTGTTTGATGAAATGCCTATGTGAATACCAAACGCCATTTTTTATGCTTTCTTGGGTTGTATTTAATGCATTTTGGTTTCTAGTGAGGCTTTTCACGTTATGGATTTATGGATAGTGCAATTTGAGAGTTAATGTTGTTTTACCCTATTATGAGTGATTTGAGAGTTGTAAACATAGACATGTTGTTATGTCCTTGGTGCTATACTGGTATGGACTTTTAAGCTTTCCTGTTCTCGAAGGCTCACTAGGTAAATAATAGCTCTTTGTTGCTTTTAGTTGTTTCTTTTGTACTCTAATGCACTAAATACGCACAAGTATATTATAGCTCAATCTAATACTTACCTTTAATTATTTCAGGTATATATTACCCTCAATGGTGGATTACTTCCAGTCCTTATACTAGCCATTCAAATTGATGCTACTAAGATCATTGAAATTGATCCTAAATACTCTGAGGTGTGATTTCTTCTTTTTTTGAACTCCAAAAAAAGGTAAAGATTTAGTCTTTTTGGTTGATGTTTTTTTTCTTTTTGTATCTTTGATAAATTTGGGTTAGTGGGATGCTGTCTATAAAGGGCTTTGGATTGATATTGGAAGGGTTACTACAGGCATAGTGCAATATATTTGGCAATGGGAAAGTTTAAAGACACACTCACGGATTTTCAAAAGGTTTGTTTTGTTGGAGAATTACTTAAGAATACAACAATAGACTAACTATTACAACTTGTGGAAAAATGACTAACTATTACAAAATAGAAACAACCTTCAAATTGTGCAAATTGCACTTTCCTTTAGATTTTTATTTGCCTTCTATTGTGCAAGAAATTTAGCGAATAAATCCTTAGGATAAGATGAAGAAAGAAGAACTGTTTACACTAACAAAACTTCTACATATAAGACATAAGTGTGTTAGCAATAGCTGTGTTCTCAAAAGAAAAATTCTGCAGTCTTTTTCCTTCAAGAATAATCCCCTTTAAAGACTTCTATTTTGGCCATTTTTAATTCCCAAAGTAGTGGTTAGTTAATGGTAGATAAAACTATTCAACTGTTTACAACCAAAAAACAACTACTTCAAGACACATAAGATAACTTCTTATGAGTAAATCTGAATAACTTCCCAAAAACCAACTGATTGAGTTTAACTCAATCTTCTAGGTTTTACCCGACGTCGCGACGTGGGGGTCTCCACGTCACGACGTTCAATAAAGTGTAAAAGCAAATTTCCCAAAACTCTGCCCGACATCGCGACGTGCGACTCTCCACGTCGCGACGTCCAAATTCCAATTAATTGGAGTTTTGGGCAGAGAGTTACGTTGCGACGTGGGAACCCCTCGTACGTCGCGACGTCCGTCCACGTCACGACGTGGGAGTCTCCACATCGCGACGTTGGGGAACGCAGCTTTAACCAAACTTGACATTCCTCCACGTCGCGACATGGGAACCTCCACGTCGTGACGTTGGGAAAATCTTCAGCTCTTATGAAATTTTCAGATTCTTGATTGTTCCAATACTTTCAATTATTGAAAATATCCAACAATCCCCCGCCATTTTCAATATTTTGAAAAGTCTTTATGAATCATAAACAACTCTTGATAATCTATGAATTCAATAATGGTGTCTTTAGATTGAACCAATATCTATGTACAAAATTCAATAACTAATCATATGAATTGGTAGACCAGCTTTGAACCAACCATATATTTGATTAGCCACTTTATATTGTACACATAGATTCAACACTACTAAATATCATTGAATATGCAAGGTCTTTTGCACTTATCCTTCATGAGTGTTTACAAAATTAAAGTCCAAAAATTTTGTTGATGCCACAAATCATACACTCATATAGGCAAGCTCTTGATGCCTCCACCATTTTGGCATTTCCAAGACTTGTGAAGAACCCTTTGTTCAACATACTTTCTTGGTGGATAATACAACATTACTACACTTTTGGATGATACAATGTAATGTTCAAATCACTATAATAGTGTACTCTAACTCATTGAATCTAAGACTAGAAGTTGTAACTAACGTTAGATTGAGGTTTCCACTATTAGTGACTTTATAGAATGGACTTTAACCCCATCCCTTTAGATGTATTTAAAACCACATCTCTACTTAATCCATTTATTAAAGGATCAGCCAAATTGCCTTTAGATGATACAAAATCTAAGGTAATTACTCCATTAATTCGTGATCAAGCTTCTCACTATGCTATGTCTTAGACCTATATGTCTAGACTTTCCATTGTACACTTGACTATATGCTTTAGCTAGCATAGATGCACAATCACAGTGAATTAGAATCGGTGGAACCAGCTTTTTCCACATAAGAACTTCAATAAGAAGATTTCTAAGCCATTCAGCTTCTTTGCTAGCTAAGGCTAGAGCTACAAATTCAGATACCATTGTGGAATCAGTTATGCAAGTTAGTTTTTTATTGGAACCCCAAGAAATTGCACCTCCACCTAGCAAGAATATCCAACTACTTGTAGATGAATGATCATCTTTGTTGGTTATCCAACTACCATCTGAATATCCTTCTAACAGTTAAGGATATCCACTATAAAAAATGCCATAGTCTTTAGTTCCTTTAAGATATCTCAATATCCTAGTTATGCCCAACCAATGATGTTTACTTGGATTACTTGTAAACCTAGTCAAAACCCCTACAGCATAAACTATATCAGGTCTTATGCATGTCATTGCATACATTAAATATCCAATCACTTGAGCATACTCTAATTGTGATATTGGATTACCCTTATTCTTGACAAAATCAATTTTTGGCTCTAAAGGAGTCAAGGCAGGTTTACAATCAACATGATTGAACCTTTTAAGAATTTTCTCAACATAATGAGTTTGAGAAAGCAAGATTGAATCTTGTTCTATTTTAATTCTTATTCCAAGAATAACATCTGCCTCTCCCATGTCTTTCATTTCAAATTTGCTTGAAAGCAATTCTTTGGTTTTAACAACTTGTTCCAAGTTAGTTCCAAAGATTAACATATCATCCACATAGAGACATATTATCAATCCTTGACCATTGTCATACTTACTATATATGTATTTATCGGATTCATTTATTAAAAATCCACTAACAAGTATGACTTGATCAAACTTTTGGTGCCATTGTTTAGGTGCTTGTTTTAGTCCATATAAAGACTTAATAAGTTTACACACCTTACTTTCTTGCCCTGGTACAACAAAACCTTCAGGTTGATTCATGTACACTTCTTCATCCAAATCACCATTCAAGAATGTTGTTTTAACATCCATTTGATGAATTATCCATTTTTTTGGATTGAAGCAATTGCAAGTAGTAACCGAATAGTAGCTATTCTAGCTACCGGTGAATAGGTATCAAAGTAGTCCAATCCATACTTTTTAGTAAAGCCTTTAGCTACTAACCTTGCTTTGAACTTGTCAATGGTTCCATCAACCTTCATTTTCTTTTTGAAGATCCATTTACAAGCAATAGATTTAGAACCTGGTGGAAGATCCACCAACACCCAAGTTCCATTAGTTCTTATTGAGCTTATTTCTTCATTTATAGCTTTTTCCCAAAATGAGGAACCTTGTGACTTCATAGCTTCCTCAAATGTTCTAGGATCAGCTTCAGTATTAAAACATAATACCACTTTGTTACTTAATTCATCCATTGTTCCTTCAATAAGATAAGTAACAAAATCAGAACCATAGTTCTTTTACTACTTCTAAGTTCAATAACCTTTTCTTGGTCATTTGAAGCTTCATTAGTTGTCAAATCACTGTTGGAAACATTATCCAACTCTTTAGAAATTGAGGTGAATCTACCTTCATCAAAGATAGCATCTCTTGATTCAATAACTGTATTAATCGAAATTGAATCATTAGACTCTATAGTCATAAATCTATAAGCCTTACTGTTTTGTGCATATCCTAAGAAAATGCACTCAACACCTCTTTCTCCTAAGTTCCTTTTCTTTGGTTCAGGAAGTCTAACAATAGCTCTACAACCCCAAACTTTTAAGTGTTTGAGATTAGGCTTTTTATTGAACCAAAATTCATATGGGGTGGTAGAACTCCTTTTGTTAGGAACTCTATTCAAAATATAGCAAGCAGTAAGTACTGCTTCTCCCCAAAATCCATGGCTCAAACCTGAATTTGACAACATAGCATTAACCATTTCAGTTAACACTCTATTCTTTCTTTCAACTACACTATTTTGTTGTGGTGTATAAGGAGCTGTAAGTTCATGTTTTATACCACATTGCTCAAAGAACTCCTTTTGGTAGTATTCACCACCTCTATCGGTTCTAAGGCACTTTATTTGAGTACCATATTCTAACTCAACTTCAGCTTTAAAAACTTTGAATTTAATAATAACTTCATCTTTAGAATGTAGCAAATACACATAGCATAGTCTAGTACAATCATCAATAAAAGTTGTAAAATACTTTTTACCTCCTAATGTAGGTGTGCTATGTAAATCACATACATCACTATGAATCAATTCCAGTTTATTTATTTTCCTTTCAATTTTAGGAAATGGTTGTCTTGTAATCTTTGTGAGCATGCAAGTTCTACATTTCCTATCATCTTCTTCAAAATATGGCATAAGATCATGTTTCATCATTTCGCTCATTCTTTTGTAATTTACATGACCTAAGCTATTATGCCATAAAGTAAAAAATGACTCAAGAAAATAAATAACTGAAATTTTATTCATCTTATTGGTAGGTAATACATTCAACTTGAACATCCCATTACAATGGTAACCCTTCCCAACAAACATCCCACCTTTAGTGAGAACAAACTTGTCAGTCTCAAAAACTAATTTGAAACCAAATTTGTTCAACAAACTTCCACTAACTAAGTTCTTCCTAACTTCTGGTACATACAACACATTTGTCAAAGTTACAATATTACCAGAAGTAAACTTGAGATCAATCTCTCCTATGCCTTCAATAGGATTTGTTGAAGCATTCCCCATGTATACCACAACTTTAGCATCATCCATGGGCTTCAAGTTCTTGAAGAAACTTTTGTTCTTGCACACATGTCTTGTTGCACCGGTATCAATCCACCAAGGAAAGTCTTCTTCTATCATGTTAACTTCAGAAATCATTGCAACAAAATTCTGAACCTCATTCTTAGAAGATTTACCCTTGTTAAAAGATTTGTTCTTCAACAACCGACACTCATATCTATAGTGTCCTTCCTTGTTGCAATGGAAACACTTTCCTTTCTTCTTTTTGTTCTTGTTATTGAACTGATCCTTGCTTTGGAATGGCCTCTTGCCTTTGTTAGGCTTACTTTGTTGGCCTTCTTCTACCATGTGAACTTTGTTGGAAGGTTCCTTGTTCTTTTCATCTTGCTTCACTTGAGGATTTTTCATTTCCTGCACACGACATTCCTCTTCTATACGAAGGGACTTAGCAAGATTATCAATGGTCATTTCCTCTTTCTTGTGTTTCAACTTTTTCTTAAAGTCTTTTCAAGAAAGAGGAAGTTTTTCTATTATAGCACTTACTATAATAGTCTCATCTATGTTCAAGTTATGTTGAGTAAACTTATTCAATAAGACTTCAATTTCACAGAATTGATTCATCACAGATTTTGCATCTACCATTTTGTAATTCAAAAAATTTGAGACAAGAAACTTCTTACTTGAAGCATCCTCAAGCATGTACCTTGCTTCCACTTTGTTCCAAAGTTCCTTTGCAGTAGGAATGGTATGGTAGGTGTCAAACAATCCATCACACATAGCATTGAGTATGTGTCATCTACATATCTCATCATCATTCTCCCATTTTTGCCTTTTCCTCATGTCTTCAAGTGTCTCCTCCACTCCAACAGGAAGAAGTGGCTTTGGAGTAGTAAGAACATAAGCCACCTTGAGTGCAACAATGAGAAAATGTACCCTCTTTTGCCACCTTGTGAATTGGCCTCCATCAAACCTTTCCAACTTTGTGATGTTGGATGTCAAGTCTCTTCCACCAGCCATTGTTCCAGATTTAAAAGTCTAAAGATTGTTGGAGAATTACTTAGGAATACAACAATAGACTAACTATTACAACTTGTGGAAAAATGACTAACTATTACAAAATAGAAACAACCTTCAAATTGTGCAAATTGCACTTTCTTTTAGACTTTTATTTGCCTTCTATTGTGCAAGAAATCCAGCAAATAAATCCTTAGGATAAGATGAAGAAAGAAGAACTGTTTGCACTAACAAAACTTCTACACATAAGACATAAGTGTGTTAGCAATATTTGTGTTCTCAAAAGAAAAATTTTGCAGTCTTTTACCCTCAAGAATAATCCTCTTTAAAGACTTCTATTTTGGCCATTTTTAATTCCCAAAGTAGTGGTTAGTTAATGGTAGATAAAACTATTCAACTGTTTACAACCAAAAACAACTGCTTCAAGACACATAAGATAACTTCTTATGAGTAAATCTGAATAACTTCCCAAAAACCAACTGATTGAGTTTAACTCAATCTTCCAGGTTTTACCCGACGTCGCGACGTGGGGGTCTCCACGTCGCGACGTCCAACAAAGTATAAAAGCAAATTTCCCAAAACACTGCCCGACATCGCGACGTGTGACTCTCCACGTCGCGACGTCCAAATTCCAATTAATTGGAGTTTTGGGCAGAGAGTTACGTCGCGACGTGGGAACCCTTCGTACGTCGAGACGTGGGAGTCTCCACGTCACGACGTTGGGGAACGCAGCTTTAACCAAACTTGACATTCCTCCACGTCGCGACGTGGGAACCTCCACGTCGCGATGTTGGGAAAATCTTCAGCACTTATGAAATTTTCAGATTCTTGATTGTTCCAATACTTTCAATTATTGAAAATATCCAACATGTTTTTGATGGAAAAGTTGAATGAGTGGTTATTTTATATTGTCTTGGCCATTAACCTATTAGTGACTATTATAATTATATTAGGTAAAGAAAAGAATCGTGGTCCAATTCTTGTAATTTTCAATAACTTCATTTGAAATTGTCTAGGAATATATCATAGTTAACATTTTCTTCATGGCTGAAAGGTTGTGGCAAAGAATTTAAAGAGTAAAACTGGAAGAAGTCATTTTGGTGATTATCTTATTGAGACAATAGACTAATTTTTGTGCACCACACAAATTGATAAGAGAGTTCATAATCATCATCTCTGTATGCACTTTTTCTAAGATTCTAAAATTCTAATTCATTCATCCAGTCATCATTTTCCTTTCCTTTTTATCTTTTGTTGGTTTCTAGAAGACATAAGACATGTTAATGCATATACAACTTGTATTTCAAGTATGTTGTCAAAAATCCTCTATATTCTCCATGAACTCCTATTAGGTGAGGTTTGATTTGTTGTCTAGTACTTACTAGAGTATGATTAGCTAGCTAATTTATGCAATATTTATTGTTGTGCTAATTATTGCAATTGTTCATTACTTTATACTGTAAACATGTTCAATACTTGTTGTTTCAGTTGTTTTGTGTCAAATATTGTTAAGCATTTGTTGATTCAATACTTCAGTGTTTATAAATTTGCTTTTGAACTTAAATATTTGTTAGTGTGCGATATTTGAATGTATTGGTATTTTTTGGTTAATTTTATTTTAGTATTTATCCAATTTATTGGTAATATTTTTGTGTTGTGCATTATTTTTAATAGATAGTACATGTTTTATTTTATTGGGTTAATTACATTTACCACCCTCGAGGTTTGGTGAAAGTACCAAACGAATTCTGTGGTTTCAAAAAATTACGGTAACCCCCTCTTCTATTAAAGTTGACTAAAAAAAAGACCAAAATGTCATAACTTCTTTTATTAAAAAAATATATAAGTAAATATGAAATGACAATAAATACTTTTTTCACTTTTTAATTATTTGTTATAAATTATCAATTTCATATTCTTTAGGGCAAATTCCCTTTTACCCCATTGTGGTTTGAGCTAATAACCCTTTCACCACTTCGTGGTTTCAAAATACCCACAAAACCCTCTCGTGTTTTGAACTATTGTGGAAAACGGACAGAAACCGTCCAAACTGACGAAAGTGGTTTACACGCACAGTAATATGCGAGTAATACTTAAAAACAAAATTATTCCAAAATTACCCTTTCTTTTCTTTTCTCTTTCCTTTCTTCATCCACGTAAGAGCTTGGCCGACGCAACTGCTGGAAGCAAATTACCGAAAATTACACCGGCAATCTGCACCAACTTCAACTGTCCAAGGACCTTGCTGAAGAGGAAGCTTTGGCCGCCAGAGCTTCAAATCGTCAGAGATCCGTCCTGTTAGAGCTTCAAACCGCAGCTCTTCAACCTCCATCTTGTTGCTTGAAAGCTCAAACAGTCAACCCACAAATCAGGGCTGGACGAAGATCCGAGCTCCCCATGGTCGATTTTCACCCAGCCTTACCAGTCCTGGGTTGCAGATGCTCTCTTCGGGCGATTCAAAGATCTGACCCGTCAGAGCTTCAAATGCTTCAAGCCCATTTGTTGCTTCAAAGCTCAGATCATCAACCCACAAAACAAGGCTGGACCGAACGAAGAGGAAGCTTGGGCCGACGAAGATCCGAGCTCTCCATGGTCGTTCTACAGCGATCTTCACCGAGCTTTCCCTCGAGTTTGCAGTTTACCGAGTTTCACCAAGATAATTTTATTGCAATGGTTTTTCCATTTGCTTTGAATTATTGTTGTTCTTGGATGCTCTCGGATGAAGAAGAATTGATTATAAGTGGGATGGATTGGCTGAATCCTATATTAAAGTTTCACCAAGATAATTTTATTGCAATGACTTTTCCATTTGCTTTGAATTATTGCTGTTCTTGGATGCTCTCGGATGAAGAAGAATTGACTGTAAGTAGGATGGATTGGCTGAATCCTATATTGAAGTTTCACCAAGATAATTTTATTGCAATGGCTTTTCCATTTGCTTTGAATTATTGCTGTTCTTGGATGCTCTCGGATGAAGAAGAATTGACTGTAAGTGGGATGGATTGGCTGAATCCTATATTGAAGTTTCACCGAGATTATTTTACTGAAATGGCTGGGCCGTGGAGTTAGAATTACACTATTTACTCTTATTGAATCTCCATTTGCTTTGAACTGAATCTTAATGTAGCGATAGCTAGCGTCGTTGATGTTGCTTTGACTGTTAATTGCAATTTAATTGACTTGGTCTGGAGCTATGTGGATTGCATGTGGGTGCTTTGTTGATGATGCTTCTGGATCGCATGTGCTTTGTTTTTTATGTTGCTTTGTTGTTGATGATGCTTCTGGTGTATGCTTATGGATCATATATTTTGCGGGAAGAAGATAAAGTAGGTGGGAAGAAAAATAATTAAATAATATGATTTTTTTTACTTTTATGTAAAGGTTATATAGTAATTTTGTACATTTTCGTTAGTTTGGACGGTTTTCGTCCGTTTTCCACAGTAGTTCAAAATACGAGGGGGTTATGTGGGTATTTTGAAATCACGAGGTGGTGAAAAGGTTATTAGCTCAAACCACAAGGGGGTAAAAGGGAATTCGCCATATTCTTTATTACAAATGGGTTTTTCAAATTAATCAAATTTTAATCAATAAATATTTTTCTATATAAATTTTAAATTTTTGGAAGAAAAAAAAATTATTTTTGGAGAATAAAATAGTTAGATTGATTAATTAAGAAAGAATATTTTTTTTAAAATTTTTTTATGTAAAAAAAATTCTTTGAATTTATTTTAATATTTAACATATGTATTTAGTTAATTAAAATAATATAATTATTATAGATAAAGTTTTAAGGGCATATTAGGCAATACACAAATATTTTTTTGAGGGAGGGCTTTATTTGTTAAGCGTTTGCTCAGCCAAGCGGGTGGTCGTAATTTTCTGAAACCACAGGGTTTGTTTGGTACTTTCATCAAACATCAGGGGTGGTAAATGTAATTAACCCTATTTTATTATAAACATGTCATTATGCCATATAATGACCATATTTTTTTCACCAAATCAATATTTTAACCACATTTTTTTTACCACTGACCACAATATTTTGTCACCATATCAAAAAATTGACCAAATAATTTGGTTACTATTTTAGTTAATAAAATTGCATTGCAACTATTCAATTAATGACTAAATATTTGGTCACCATTTACTGACTACTAAACTAGTCACCAAAGATTGTTAATAATTTGGTCTCCACATTCCCTTTCGTGACGACAATTTCTGTCAATAATACATCAACTATCCGGGCAACGTAAAGCCTTTGTTGACAAATATTTTTGTCAGCAATTGGTAATCATTAGTGACCATATTTTTTGGTCAACGAACATCATGTAAGATGCGTTGACCATTGGGTATTTATTGACAAAATATTAGTGGTCACCATTTTGGTCACTAAAAAATGGCAATTTGGTGACCAAAATGCAGTTTGTTTTTACCATATTGGCGACCACATTTTTAGTTATTATTTTCATGACCGTTTTATGTTTGGTCACCAAAGGATAAAAAGTGGTCACTGATGTCTTTAGTGACTGAGTTTAGGTGACCAATTGGTGACTGCTAGAATTGAGTCACCAAATCGTGTTGGTGACCACTGTTGTCTTTTTTTTGGTGACTATACCTTGCTAGTCATTAAAGCCCATTTTTCTTATAGTATATATATATATATATATATATATATATATATTAACAAGGGTCATTCAAATTGCTCAATATAATTACATTTGACCAAGTGAAGTGAAGGAAATTAGCAGACAAATAATTAATTAAGGCTTGACACCAAAGCAAAAGAAATTGAAATTATGTTGTTATACTTTTGGGTTTGCCATCATATCCCATTTTTGAAAACTTTAATTAATCACATGCATGAGTTAGATAAATATTTTTAATTATAGTCACACAACCAAAATCTTAAAATAAGATTTTAAATCTTTCCTCCATTTTCTTTAAATTTGTATTCGAATCCCCAAGTACTGATAAAAAATTGATTGAGTTTATACACATTAGAATCCTTCTCCTTTTTCCTTTTCACCAGTACATGTCGTGCAAAATAAAATGTTTAATTGTCTAAATTTATACACATCAATTTATTAAAAATACTATATAGTTTTCCCAAGTTTTAAATATATGCGCAAAAGTGTGGTGGGGACTTTCATTGCATTTTGTTACTTCATTGGTGGACATAATCACGGTTTCAAAATCATAACATGAATAGCATAGGAGTGATTCTGATTTTGGTTCTGATTTTTATTCTAATTTTGATTGCGCTTTTAATTTGTTTATTAGAAATTAAGTTATTTAATTGTGATCCTACTGTCAAATTATTATCTTTAACATATTTTATCGATGTCTTTGCAGTAATATAATTTTTTTTATAAATATATGAAACGAATAAAAGAATAATTTAACTATTGATTGGAATTTAAACTCTATAATATAATAATATGAATTGAATCAATACATACAGTTTTGAAATTAAAAAAATTAGAAAAGATTAGATAAATGACAACGATATAAAAAGAATAAGGATATTGAATGAATAATTGAACTATTAATTGAAATACAAATAGTATAATAAAATAATAGAACTAAACTAATAATAAGAATTGAATTAATATATAGAGTGTTGAGTTGAAGAGAATTAGAAAGGAGTAAATAAGTAAGAAAGAAAGATATAAAAGCAATAAGGATATTAAATCAATAATCGAA
This sequence comes from Ophiorrhiza pumila, assembly GCA_016586305.1. NCBI lineage: Eukaryota > Viridiplantae > Streptophyta > Magnoliopsida > Gentianales > Rubiaceae > Ophiorrhiza > Ophiorrhiza pumila. Next base: position 31,477,196 of record BLIW01000008.1, on the reverse strand, counting down.
CTATTAATTGAAATTCAAATAGTGTAATGTAATGTAATAGTAGAATTAAAATAATAATAGGAATTAAATTAATTTATAGAGTTTTGAGATAAAGAGAATTAGGAATTAGGAAGGTTTAGATAAGTGAGAAAGAAAAATCCTAAAAGAATGAGGGTATTCAAAAACAAATTCAACTATCATTGGAATTCATAATATAATAATAGATTCACGAAAAATTCGAATTTTGAACTCATTATAATTATAATAATAATAGAAATTAAATTAATATATAGATTTTTGAGATGAAGAAAATTAGAAAGTATTAGATAGGTGAGAAAGAAAGATATAAAAAGAATACAAATATTGAAAGACTTGAAATTCAAATAGTGTAATATAATAATAATAAGAATTGAATTAATATATAAAGTTTTGAGATGAAGATAAGTATGAAGTAATAGATAAGTAAGCAATAAATATATAAAAAAATAAGAGTATTGAAAGAATAATTGAATATTAATTGAAATTCAAATAGTATAATAAAATAGAGTAATGATATTAGTGAAAATCAATAGTGAGTGGCTATAAAAAGATAAAATTATCTATTATGTATAAAAATATAAAATTATGTACCAACTTATAAAAAATTAACACGTGTACATTCACTTATCCCTTGGGATTTACTAGTATTAGTTTATTTTAAAAAATGAGAAAACTAACTAAAATGACACGTGTTAATTTTTTATAAAGTGCTACATAAAAAATGTACAATATACCCAATTTTGTCTTTTTATACTTGTCATGTCACTCACTTTACGTTTTAATTCCGATTCTATTTTTCATCCATCAGAACAGAATCGCCAAGGACAGTTGGATTCCAATTCTGAATCGCAATGGCCAGATTTCAGTTGCAAATACCGACACCATTTCAATTTTGATTAGAATGAACCGTGGCCATCTCTAGACATTGCTATATATCCTAAACTTAGTAAATGAAATAATGTGAAGACTAAAGTTAATGTTTATCCGATTTAGTTATTCATTAACTGGAAAATACAAGGTATCAATTAATTAAAAAAAAGAATATCATTGATAGATAAAAATGTGTTATAAAATCCAAACGAATTGGGAGTAAATTAAACGAAAACTAAGCAAGATAAAGTAGAAATTGTTTTAACTAGATAGGCGGAATAATAATATAAAACGTAGATTATTTTTAATGTTTTCATTCCATTCCCCCTTGCTGAACCACTACCAAAACATGAGTCATTACTCATTAGTAATGTGGGATAATGTGTGATGAGTAAGTTTGCTTCAAGATTGGATTATCAACATTAAGGATTTTAAAATAATTTTATGCAACTCATTCTTAATTTCATCAATTAAATTATATTTTTCTTCTAGAGTAGTAGATATTTATGCGATAAAATATACTCAATAAAATAAAAATAGTAGAGAAAAGCAATGATTAATTATAATTATAATTTCTTTTAAAGGATAATTGTCTTAATTTGTTTTCTTTTATATTTTTTTCAATTTTTCCTAACAACTAGTATTAAATATTTGACCGCCTTCGACTCTAAAAGAACTAAAAATAAAAATTTGAAATTCCTAATGACATGACATTTGATTAGTCAATTCAGCAAGTGTACGGAATCTGAATCATCAACCTCGGATACATTTCAGGGCTACTGCAAAAAGATCAAAGCCGGCAGCATTTTGTTGGCATAATAAAATTTGAAATCCAGGGTTCAAGGAGGATCACTTGAATATAATCTTGATTCTCAACCGTCAACAGCATTATTACAGCGCAGTGAGTCAGTGAGATCTGATGATGTGCCACAACGTACACAATTTAATTTACTTCCCAAAACCCCTCAGAGAATCTGCCACCATTTACGTTTTACACAAAGCTGCCCTAACAGCTCCAAAACTTTAATGAAATTAACTAGCAACGTTGCAGTTGTGTTGGTTATTTAATATAATGAGCAACGTGCCCAGATGGTTAGTAAACTTTCTTCATATCCGGCTTTTGGTCACAAACTTTTAAAGTTGTCGAAAAGGTCACTAAACTTTTAAAAAACGCAACTTTTCCTTCCGTCCAATAGCTCCGTAAGTGGAAACGAAAATCACCTTTTTGAAGGGTATTTTTGTCTTCTTCTTCTTCTTCAAAACCCACTTATTCTTCATCTTCAAAACCCACTTCTTCTCTTAAATTGAAAATTTCAAATTTTCATCACAAATCAACTTTTTTCAACAACATATGAAAATCCCGCCCTCACCTTCTCTTCCTCTTCCTTCTCCTATAAGGCTACAACCCACCAAAGACCAAACCCAATTATCTCTTTCTTTACTGCATCTGGGTTAAGCGACTTCAAATAAGCATTAAGAGAGAATGGGTCGTGAGTCAGTCTCATGAAACAAGTTTGTTGCAACTGGGTTTCTGTTGTCCAATTGGAGTGGTGTCAATTTCAACTGGGCTTCTTATGAATACAACATGAAACCATTGTAAGACAATTCGTTGTTCCAAACTCGAAATTGTTGGTCCACGTGCTACTTCTTCTGTGTACAGCACAAACATTTTTTCTTTTTCATTTTCTCTCAAAGTAGTAAAAACATGGTTGTGTTTTCTTTCCTTTTCTTTTCCAAAAAGTTAACAGTGGAGGATCCAGAAATTATGGTTTGGGGAGGGGGGGGGGGCAAAATTAGATAGTATTGTTAGTAGAAGTTATATTTTAATTTTTGGGGGGGTAAAATTCTAATTTTCTTAGGGATTCAATTGAAAATTTTAAATTTTTTGAAGGGAAGTAATAAATTTTTTCAAATCTTGGGGGGGGGGGGTGCATCCGCCCCTGAATGTTAAAGGACAACAAACTTGATATCATTATCCTGAGGGCTAAGGGGCAAGTGAATTCACTACAACAAAAATGTTCATTAGCCACGAAATGTTAGTGAGAAAATTTTGCTTTTCTCGCAAACAATATCAATTAGCGAGAAATAAAAAAAAATAATGTTTACCCAGAAGTGTTGCATAATTGGCGAGGAAAAGTTTTTTCCTCACCAAGTTTCGTCGCAATTAGTTTGGCGGGAAAACTCCCGCCATTTTAACTTTATATTAGCGACAATTTTTTCCTTTCATTCGCGAGGAAAAAATATAATCCTCACTAAATAGAATAAAACAAAACTCTACATTCCTCGCTTAAATAAAACTTTCTTTTAGCGAGAACATAAGTTTCTTGCAAAACCTTAAAATCATAAAATAGCAATGAAATAAATGGCGATGAAACTAAATATTGTCGCTAAAGTAGGAAATAGTGCAATAAAATATTCCTTTTTATTTCTTGTTTTCTTTTCTTTTTTATCCTCGTTTCTTTTATTTTGTAATTTATTCTTTTAAAATCTATTTTATAATACTATTCAAATTGTTTTCCTAAATACTATAAATCTTTATTGCATATATGCCAATCAAATTGATTTAACTAATTATTTCACTTTTAAAATTATAATTTATCATATTTCTTATCAAGTTTACACTGATGGAATTGGTGAAGTTTAGCTCCTTATATCCCCAAGGTTATGGGTTCAATTCTCTTGCTCTTCAAAACCTGGCGGAGTTTGTTAATTTTTTTATTTGACTGTTAAAATTTTTCTTTTATTGTTATTTACTATTGGATGATAAAGTGGTAAAGTTTAAGTTTTTGATGCTTGAGGTTTTGTGTTTCATTCTCCTGCTCTTCAAAAAAAATTAAATTAATTAAATTATGGGTTTTATTAAAATATTTTAAATTCATTAAATTATGGTCTTTATTATTCTTATTTGACTCTTAAATTTTAAAATTAGTTAAATCAAATGGAAATTATTTAAAATGAAGGCTTTGTTATTCCAATTTAACCTTTAAAATTTTAAATTAATTAAATTATGGGCTTTTTATACAAATTTTCTCTTAAATTTTAAAATTAGTTAAACCAAATTGCAATTATTTAAAGTATATGCTTTGTTATTCCAATTTGGCCCTTAAATTTTAAAAATCAATGATTTGGTGGACCTTCCCTTTTTCCTACTTAAAATCAAATGGGTTTTATTATTCTAATTTGACAATTAAATTTTAAATTTAGTTAAATCAAAGGACAACTAATCAAATTATGGACTTTGTTATTCAAATTTTGCCCTTAAATTGGAAAATTTCTTAAAGCAAATAGCAAATTTATGACATTCAATATTATAAAATTACTTTAATCATGGGTTTTGTTATTTCAATTTAACCCTTAGATTATGTTTTTTGTTATTTCAATTTGACCCTAAATTATAAAATTTCTTAAATGAAATGGAAAAATTGCAAAAAAAAATTAAAATATGAGACTCGAGATTATGGATAATTAGTTATTCTAACTTGACCCTTCTCAAATTATCTGTAATTGGATTCTTCAATTAAATTTCAAAATAGCTTTACTTTCATTTTAATCTTTACATGCTCTTAAATTTTATTATTTATTCTATGAAAACCTAAGCCTTAAATAGTGGAATAAAGACTTAATAGTTGTTGTTGTTGTTGTTGTATTCTACGATACCCTAAGATCAAAATTTAATCCCTATGAAATTCTAGCTCCAACCTTATGAATTTGTAGATTATAAAAAGTACTGAATAACACATTATGGAACATATTCACAAATTAAATATTTGTCTTTTAAAAAAATAACTATATATTAAGTAATATTGTCTTTTGAAAAAATAAAACCGAACTTGAAGGTTGGAAATGACCTAAGAGATCCTGTCAGAACTTGATTTTGTATTGGTAAAACTCCATGCTAAAATAAATATTTTGGGAAGAAAGTAAGAGGATTAAAGTGAAGGAGAGAGAAATAATAATAGAAATAAGAGGTATTCTTCTGTAAAACGGATTCATAAATGCGACATACTTGCATGCATGTTCATTTTTTTATGTATAACTTTTTATTTCAAATATTGATACTTCATACATTCACTGAATGAATAGAGTTTGCATTAATCGGAGTTCCAATCACGTCATCTCCTATAACAACAATTAAAGATGCAATTCCACTCTAACTAGCGTAATTCTAATAAATGAGTGCATGATAGATCGTTATTGGCCAACCCACTATATATAGGTTGGTTAATTATTCTATTATGGTTCCTAAAATATATAATTATTTCAATAAACTCATTTTTAATGTGTTGTTTTAATACAAACATATTTTACGTAGAATTTTCTTCTAATGCGTGATCTCAATACGAACCTATTTTACATGGAAATATTTTAAAGGTGGAAACATTCATTATCCTATTGGCTTTGTAAGATTTAAAAATTTGTCAATTGGGTCCAGATGAATAAGTGATTTCAATACCAATATTTATTTTCATTACTAGTTCAAAATAATCATTCTATTTTAATAACATATTTTATAATACAATTTTTTTATTAAATCACATTTATTTTTGAATATAATGTTAGAATAAGTTTGGAACTCTTGTTTAACAAAAAGATCATGAACATTTAATTATTTCTAAAAATTTATTTACAGGTATAAATTAATTAATTTACACATAAATATCTAATACATCAAATTGGAAAAAATTATGAAAATACAAAATTTTGATGTAAAATGGCTAACGACATCGTTTAGTCTTCTTATTCAAGCGGGATGTTGAATATTAAAACATTTGGCTGAAAAAAGGGAGGGGAAAAATATGGTGGGAAGCCTTCCCTCATTTTTTTCAGCACACTCGCTCTCCCACACTTCACCAAATTTCATCCAAATTCCAAATCACAGCCTCCTCTTCTTCATTCTCTCTAACCCCCCAAATTCTACCACAAACACTCACTCCCCTTTACTAATCTCTACATCTCACACCATTTCTAGATCTGCCACCAAGAATTTCTTAGATCTCCTCTCGATTTCCTTTTCCCTCAAGAATTTCTTCAATCAAACAATCCCATGTTGATGATGATGCTGATGGTGATTTGGATGATGATGATGATGAAAAAGAATCAAACTTTTCCATAGCTGCAGCTTTTCTGGCGGCCGCTTGTACGTCTCGTGGACTGAGTGAAGCTGGGCGTGGGAGTAATCCTGCAAGTTCTGGAAAGTTGAGTATCACTGACGTTCCCTTTATGCTTAAGGCTGCAACATCATGAGCTCGAGATGGCATTTTTGGTGATGGGAAAGTACCAAGCCAAATGCGAGACTTTTTCCGTGGCTCCCTGATTTTAGACACCCATTTTCCCCAGTTTCGCATTCGGACACCACGGTACACTGGATGCTTACTACTGTCTCTAATTCTCTTATTCTTTTTATTGTCTGAATCTTGACCATCTTCGGGTTTGGATTGGGATTGGGTTTGGGTTGAGATTGAGATTGTGTTGACCCTGATGATAATGGGGAGGTTGGTGACGATGAGAATGAAAATATTGAGTTTGAACTGCTCTCTGCTGGATCAATATTAGTCATCGTCGTGGTAACAAACAGATTATTTTGCTATTTGTGTTTAAAAGAGTTAGAAGCATGAAATGCTGACACAAAAATGGATTAATTTTAGGAAAAAAGGCATTAAAGTAAAGAGACAGACAGAATTGGAAAGATTTTTGAGGATGAGGCAAAGAAACTTTTATTTGGTAGATAGAAAAGGCAAAGGAATATTTATAGGAACAATTGCAAAATCTAGAGATCATAGGCTACCGCTTGATCAATGAATGGAGGAATGATCTTCGAGTATACTTAAATGTTCTAACTTTTTCATCTTTTTCAACTCCTTGGACAATGTGGTATTATTTGGTTTTATATATAGTTTTTCACACTCATTATAAAAAAGAATAGCAAAATAATAGACCAATAATCTTAAGGAAGATCGTAAACTAGTGAATGGTTTTAGAGGATTTAGATAAAATGAACCAGTAAATGATTCTTTTAAATGTTGTAATGAATTCAAGCAAACTTTATTCAGTTTTTTTTTTTTACTTTTATGAAGCAAATTTCTTTTCCTAACTGTATCTTATTCAGTTTAACAAAAAATGAAAAATATGGCTAAACTTGTGTGCTTTATTGGTTCTTTTGATAAATTCATTGTTTCTATAGATTGCTTTATTCATTCTAATCACTCTTGTTTTTTATTAGTTGGTGATTTTGTGTAATTAAACTGGACATCCTTGTTTGGAACTTAATCATTAGAAGAAAATCAAGTATGATTTAATTGATCCATTGAAGTCTGTTTTTTATGCTAGTAATACCATATCATATATGAAGATTGGAGATGTGTCCAATTGAAGGAACAAACTCAAGCTCTCAAGCACTTCAAAGTTGTGAGAAAGATTAAGAAGGAAGAAAATAGAGCTGCCAGAAGTCTAGCAGAATTTGCTCCCACAAATTCAAGAATCTTACTGGAGATCTGCAAAACAGTGCTGAAATATGATAAAAGGGGGCTCCCACATTTTAAAAGAGTGTTAAGAAGGTAGTACAAGGCCATTGTCTGCTGATGTTAGGACAATTTGCCTTTCTCTGATATCAATTTGCTTTCCACTCTGCCTGCTGATGTTAGGGCAGAGTCCTTTAATTATAATTGCTGTTTTCAACTGCTATGAACAAACCGCTGTGTGGTTGTTTGATTTGATTGTATTTCTTCCCTTGCCGAGGATGGTAGGAGTATACCTTAATGATTGGGTTACTATTAATTGTTGGAGCACATGTTGTATACCTGTATCTGCTTGGCTTTGGTGCCTGAAGGTGTACATGGTCTGAGAATCTGCATCTGATATGAACATGCTGCATGCCTGCACATTAATTGATTATAAAACTGTCACTATTTTTCCAAAAAAAAAATACCATATGGTATATGATGCAATTTGGAGAGATTTCAATAGAAATTGAAAACTGATTTCAAATTCTGCATTGTTTTAGAACTATATTTGATGTAAGTAGGTGTTCTAATCATTTTTCTTAGATCCTTTCCTTGTGTTGTTGTAATTCGAAATGTGATAGAATTGTCAATGAAGGAATTGATTATCATCTCAAATATCGTTTTGCTCCAACAAGAACTATTGGAACACCTTGGGTATAATGCTTCAACTCAACTAACATTATGTACTTCTTGGAAGCATTTTCACATGTGGCCTTACTAATGAAGTTCTCATTATCAAGTAATTTTTTTTCCTTTTTATTTATTTTAGGGAATAGTTGTTGCATATGTCTAACTTGATTCATATGTTCTTATGTATAAAAGGGTACAGTAACTAACATTTTGGATCATTTTAGAGTTGAGAATCTAGACCAATTAGCAAAAGCATACAAGTTGAAATAATGACACCAATCAAAACAGTGGGCAATTAGTAATGCTAAAAGCTTGTGTTTAGGATTCTCTTCTCTTCTATATAAATTAAATTATGCCCAGTTATTCTTTGATTTGAAATTGTCCATTATATTAGTGTTAAAAGAATTTGTCAAATATATTACTAGTACAAATCTCCTATAGTATTTAATGATCATAAGTGAGCTTTATACAGTTAAAATAGATAAGCTATTCTTTGTTAAAATATCACCTATACAGTAGATGAGTACTTACGAACAATGTGGTATCCCCATTTGTAAAGTGAAACAAAGGAACAAAATGGTGTTGCAATTGCTTTGCCTCATTTAGAAGTTCAATTTCATGTAGGAATGGATGCTTGGTAAATCCGCAAATAATTGTAAACTATGAACTTAACTATTTGACTGAATCTATGAAGTTTGATACTAACACTATGGCCATATTGTCTTATGTTAGACTACCCAATAAGGGCACTAATTTTTTAATAATTTCTTACAGATGTTAGTGAATCTAACCATTATAAAATCAAAGGTGGGTGTAGTGTCAAAGAGTATGGCATTTGATGTTACAATAATTTTAGATAAGTTGGGTAAGTATTATTATGGGTATTGTTGTGAGTATACTGAATTTGACTTTAAACTTTGCTCTTATCTTTTCTATTTTCAAAATTTTGTGAAGTGGTGATCATTACTTGTATCATGGTTGGAAGAATGCATCTAGAAATTGATACTACAATTTTTCTTTTGCATGTTTCAATAACTAATGTCAAAAGAATATTTTATATGTGCTTCATATTAGTTTAAATTGCTTACTTCAAAGAGTATGATTGGTGCCATATTGCACTATTTTTAAACTTTTTTTTGTTTTTTCATAGAATTCATCAAGTTATCTTTTTTCCTTTTCCCAATGTTGGAGCTTTTGATCATGATGGTTCTTTACATCTGAGTACTTCGGAACTTGTGTTGTGCTACCTATTTTAAAGTGTTATATTTTTTAATCTAAGTGTAATTTAGCTTCATCTAGATTGTTGTTTTACCTTATGAATTTATATGGATTGGCAAGTAGAATGGAAAAGTTTAGCTTTAAATATGTGTGCAAAACAATGTTTGTCATAAATTATGTGTTAGCGTTTATTTTGTGTTATAGATAAGAGAGTTAGATTGAAAATCTTGGTATCTTCTTTCATTTTCCTTTTCCTTCTTTTGAGTTCTCCCTTGCTATTTGGATGTCTGTGGACTTTTAGGTAATGTAACCTTTTCTAAGTTTGAGCATAGTTTACTAGTAAAAGAACTCTTTGAAGAATGATCAGTTGAGATGATTTTCTTAATTATTGGATGGAATATTTGTTGAGTTGGTTTTAGCTTTGTTTTGAAGCTAATACAAGTTACTATCATTTGGGATGTCATATTGTGATTTTTATTTGAATGTGGACAGTTATGGAGAAAGAAAAGACAAGCATTTTGACACTTTATGTTACACTAGAAAGTAATTCTAAACAAGGTTGTAGTTACTTAGCTTATTTATGTGTTGCTAAACTAAATAGACATTATGGTTTTGTTAATAAGGGAATGTGTTGTTTGTTTGATTGTGTTGTAGACAACATCCCTCTATAATAGTTCTTGTTTTATTAATATTTGGTTGTCTTTTGGTTGTTGATACCTATGCAAAAAAAGATCTTTTAATTGTTTATACACTTGTGAAAGACCAAGGAAGAGTTTGAATTCTTATTAGCTTGTATAAGAGTTTGAATTTTTCACCCATGCTAACTAAATAGAGCTCAACTGGTGGTGATCCTAGTGGAGAATCCTAGGAAGGCATGACATACTCTAGCTCCAGAGTTATAGAGATATAATTTTGTGCCTTTGTTGCTTTCTTATGGTCGTTGTTTCATATCCTAAAAATTGGTGTTTATTTTAACCTGCTAGTTTTAAGTTTCTCTCTACTTCCATTATATTTAATATTGAAAATTATTCATCTTTTTAAATATGACTTCTTGAATTATTATTCTCTATTTCTTTTGCAATGCAGTCAAATGCCAAAAAAAAGGTTAAGTACATGAATTTCGTGAGGCATCCTTCAAGACCAAGGAAACATTTAGATTCCATGAACTAGTAGTTGGATTTTTTTTCTTTACACTTTACACTTTACATGTAAATAATATTAGCGTTTTCTTAATTTAAGTTGTTTTATATGATTGAAGAATGTAAATTTTGTAACTGTGTTAATTATTGAATCAAGTGCATTAGCTATTTTTTGTTTATTACTTCATTTTGGCTATTAATTTTCTCGCTAACATTGTTATGGCAACCTCAAGACTTCCAACAATTACCAAGAAATATCGTGTCACTAAAACACGGCATTTAGCAAGGGCAATTCTCCTACTTTTGTATGTTTTAGAGGAAAATTGATTATCACTACTATTACAATCAACAAGATAAAATCAAATCAATAGCAATGATTTTTTTCTCATTAAATGTCCTTTTTAGCAAGGAATAATATATATTTAGCGAGGATACTTTATGTTCACTTCAATTTTTAGCGACAAAAGCTTTACCTACTAAATTCAACATTTAGTGAGCATTTGTTCACATTTTGCTAGGAAGGGCATAATTGTCTTTTTATATTTTTTGTAAGGAAACCTTCTTTCCTCGCTAACACTATGGACCATCTTCGAGGTTTCTCAACTTTTAGCGATGAAATTACAAAAGTAATAGTAAGGAAAAATTACTCGCTAAAACCCTAAAAATTTTGTGAGAAACCTATTTTCTCGCTAAATGTTGACATTTTTAGTGAGGATTGCCTTTTGGTTTCTCACCTTAACCTTTTGCGACGCTAAACTAGCTAGAAAACTAGTTAGCGAGGAAATTTCGTCACTTTATACTTTTAGCGAGTATTTTCCATGTTCTAGCAACCATTTTCTTTCCTCGCTAATGACCCTTTTTCTTATAGTGATTTAGGCCATCTATGGACACTGTTAGTGATCCCTTGAGGTCCCATTATCAACTTTTTGGTGGTCTGCAAAGACTACAAAGTTGGACAAGCGGATTGGTTTCTTGAGGCGGGAAGGAAATCTTCCAGACTTGGACAATTTTTAGTTCTGAAAATTATGTTTCTGATCAGGGTTAAAAATACCTATTTTTACCCTCTCATTTACTTAAGTTTATGCTTGTCTTTGAGGATTTTATTGTTGTTTATGTGTTGTTTTTGGAATGAATGCAGGATTTGAAGTTCAATGGAGCTAAAAGGAATAAAATCTAGATTTGATGTGAAAAAGTGGGAAAAAGAACCAAAAATCACTCAATTCGGATTACCAAAGACAATATGGCACAAAGGAGCAAAGGTGGGAATGGAAGGCAAAACTGGGCAGAACACAAAGCAAATTTCAAACGAGCGTATCTCAGCTTCTAATTAACGAAAAGAAGAGTTATTAGATGTTTTGGAAAGATCTATGAGAGTACTAAAACTCTTATGTTTGCAATTACTCCAAAATCTGCTGGCAAGATGGTTGAAATTGAGGCTCAAGTCAATATACACCAAAGAATTCGGAAAATCAGAAGCCTATGTCACAGTTTGGGAGAATATTTATAACTTTCATTCCGGACCTCCAAATTCAATGATTCTTGATGCATTAGAATGCCAGGAGGCAGGGCTACAATTCTTATGAAGAGCAAAACACCCAGTTCTACACGGACGACATTCAAAATTGCGTCCCAATATCATCAAAGTGTGTTGTCTGAAATCCTGAAAAAGTGGCTGCGGGACCAACACTTTCGGAAATTGCATTTCGGCCCCTATTTTAGAATTAGTGGGGTACTTTGTGTAATTATTGATTTTTAGTCATTTCACTAAATATTTAAGATTTCTTAAAGATTAAGATAGGTATATAGGACACAATTAGCAATAGCTCAAAAGAACACACCTTTTAGTGGGTGTTCTTGGTGTTTTCATTTCTTGGGAGAGAATTCTTGTAACTCTTGGCTAATTGGAGTGGAAATTAAAGGGAAGCTTGAACCTTTAGCTTGGAATCAACATTTGGGAAGTCTCATCATCTTGGGTTGTCTCTTCCTTTGCACTTTCTTGCTAAATTCATTGCTTAATTTACCATTTGAGTTTGCTCTAATTAGCCATGATAGGCTAAATTGTGTGGTGTCTTTGGAATTAGGCTATGGGCTTTTGATAATTTGTTTGTATGGTGATGAAATTTTATGGGCTTGATTATATGTTTCATATGCTTGATTTTAAGGTCACATTTCTTATGCAATATCCTTGACTTGAAAGTGAGAATTGGGTCATATTGTGAGTAGAATATTAATCCATTGCATGTTGTGATGAAGAGACCTCTTTGTCCATGATAATGTTGATTGAGTCTATTCCATGAATTAGCCCTAAGCATATGAAAACCAAGTCTACACTAGCTTGACAACCTAGTTGGGGGCTTGGCTTGGAAGTTGTAGATTTGCAATGACATAGAATCAATTGGCTTTGATTGATCTATTAATTATGGTTGAGTTTGGTCCGGTTATAGTCTTAGCCACCAAATTTCCACTAGACAACATTAAACCACATTCTTCAAGCTATCACATGAATTACCAATGCACAAATGATTGAGAAACCTAGTCCTCAATTCCAATGATACACTTATATACTTGATTTCTACTCCCTAATTTTGAAGCTAAGTCCTAGATCAATTGGGTTGACATTAGTGTTGGTTTAGTCTTGTTGCATTTTTTCTTGTTTTCTTTCCTTAGTTGCATTTTTCATTACTCTACATACTAGACACGAACTCTTAACAAGACCCCCCTCTCCGTGGAATTCGACCCCTTGCTTCCAAGTGCTACATATTTAGAGTTAGGGTATTTGTTTATTTGGGTTGCACGACAAACTCACTCAACAAAATGGCGCCGTTGCCGGGGAGGGGCTATTTGTGTTGAGATTAGTGTTTGGTATTTTGAGTAGTTTACATACTTTTTTTGTGTTTTTCATTTGTGCATAGTTTTCGCATTTTGTGTTGTCTTGAATTTTTTTATTATCTTGTTTTCGTTTTTGACTTGCTATTTTACATTTAGTCCATTTTACTCATTTTGTGTTTTGTGGTCTTTTGAATGTTGTGATTATATAGTTTGGTGTTTTACTTGCTCTTTTGTCTTTGGTGCATTACACTTGTTATTGTTTTGTGGCTATTGTAGGTTAATTTGGAGGCACTTGAGGATTCCTTTTTGTGTTAAGGTTCAATCTTAGAAAAGATGGCTACCCATGATGAACAACATCCAAGAACGTTTGGGGAGCTATATGAGCCTCGATTTGTAGATCGTAATAACTTGTGTGAACTTGATGTTGAAAGCTTCTTCATTCCTCCCGATCTCATATGTTTGATTCAAGAGAAGGTTGTTTTCCAAGGTTTTGAGAATGAAGATCCTTATGACCATATTGAGGATATTCTCCATATATGCAACACATTTATGATACAAGGAGTTTCTCGAGATGCGGTGAAAAGAATTCTCTTTCCATTTTCCTTGGAAGGGAAAGCAAAAAAATGGTACAAGGCATTGAGAGCCTCTTCTTTGGCAACATTTGAGGAGCTAAGAAGGAGGTTTATCATGAAATTCTTTCCCCCTAGCAAGATTGAGAAGTTGAGGATGGAAATCTTCATGTTTTGTCAAGATGAAGGAGAATCTCTTGGTGAAGCTTGGGAAAGGTTTGGAGAGATGTTGAGGAGATGCCCAAATCATGGTTTTGATAATGGAAGACACCTTCAAGTGTTTTGCAAAGGGTTGACTTATGATACTATGAGAGAGGTGAGAATGAGTGCGGGGGGCTCTTTATCATCCATGTCCATTCAAGGAGTTGAAGAGCTCTTGACACGCATGGCTGAAGAGGAGGAATTTTGGCCAAAGACTAGAATCTCTCCACAAAAGACACAACAAGGAGCAATAGAACGGGATGTTATTTCACTCTATGGGGCAAATTTGGAATCGGGAGATCATAGGCATCTTGGGAGCAACTTTGAGAGACAAGCTCAAAAGGAGGTTCCACCTTTGAAGCAAGAAGAGAAGAAGCCTTTGGTTGAGGAAATGTTTTGTAACATCTTGGATAAGATTGTCACAAGGATAGAGGTAATGGAGCAAAGGTTGAATCAAAATGATATAAGCATCATGAACCTTGAAGCTATGGTAAGGAGTATGCGAGATCAATTGAGGCAATTAGCCCAAGTTACCCAAAGTAAACCTCAAGAGATTACCACTAGTAACTCTTTGCCTAGCCAAGATGTTGAAGATCATTGTAATGCCATCTACTTAAGAAGTGGAGAGAAAGTTGAAACCACGAGTGAGAGAAAGAGGAAAAGTGGTGAAAAAGATAATGTGGAAGACGTGGCCATTAAAGGAGAAAAGTTGGAGTTTGAACCAGAATTGATGGAGACTATGAAGGAAGGTCCCAACTCTCTTGAATTTGAGAATGATTTGCAAAGTAGAACAATAACATTCAAGATTGAAGATCAAGCTATCACTCTCAAGGTTGGTGAAGAAGCGAAGAACCCTAATAGAGGAGGTCAATGCTTCATGGTAGGGATTCATCCAATGAGTAGTGGCACATTCATACCAAAGCCCAAACATCGAAAGAGGAAAAGAAAAAGAAGGAGAGGAGCTAACAAGGGAAAAGTGCCAAAGCAAACTTGGATGGCCATGAGTGAATCACAAAAAAATGGTAATAGTGTTGGCATGGAGAGGAAAATGAACAAAGCAAAGAGGAAGAAGGAAATCCAAGGAAACAAACCATGACAATAGCAATAAAGTCTAGCTAGGGACTAATAAACCTAGAACTACTTCTAATCTCTTGTTCTTTTCTTTTGACTTTAGTTATTTTTGCTTTGCTTTGAGTTGTTGATTTTCTTATTTTGTAGTAAATTAGGTTGAATTCTTTTGAAGGAGTCAAAGAGGATGCCACAAAAAGAATAAAGAAAAAAAAGAGGACATTTCAACAAGTATGGAGCTAGGAGCAAGCCAAATCAACTTAGCGAACATTGGAGTTCATTGCCTACTAAAAAGGGAGTTCTTTACCTTATTCTTTGACTTACATTGGGGACAATGTAAGATTCTAAGTGTGGGGGAGGGAATGTTTGCTTTTGTTGAAACTTTCTTATGTTGGGAAATGATCATCATCCTTGTTGGAGGAATTGAATGAAAGAGTTGATGCAATACATGTTTGTTGTTAGTTTTTTTTTTTTTGAGCTTATTGTGAAAAGTGAATTGCTAGTGAATCAATATTGCATGTTTTACCCCATATGTTATGTGTTTTGTTATTTGTGTGAACTTTTTCAAATTTTTGTGATCTTGTGAATAAGTTGTGTTTTTGACACAAAGTGTAGGTTGGAAACTTTGTTAAAGATCATAACTATCCATGGAAAGTGAACTAATGTAGGAAATGAATTTTTGTGTGACAAATGATACAAGTTTTATGCAATAAGACTTAATGGTTGAGGATAACTTAGTGCTAAGTGATAGAAGTTGAAGCATAGTGTGGAAAGTTTGTGTTTCAATACATTTTTTTTCAAGCACAAGTGGGGAAACATATGGCATAGGTTGAGTCATGAAACAAAGTGAGAACTAGGGATGTCTTTTTCAAAATGAATAAAGCTTACCTTTTACCTAGTGATCTTGTGAAAACTAGTGTGAACACACACGCATTGGAGGATATGATTTGAACTATGGCTTAGTTAATTGTCTTACTTTTACACATTCCCAATTCGATGTGAGATTGCCTCTTGAACTTGAAAGAAAGTTTGAAATCAAAGGAACTTGTATGATTGGGAATAGGTATAAAAAGCCATAAAACCTTTGGCATATGTTTAATTTGTTGAATTTCTTACCCGTCCTCTATGAGATAGCCTCTTGAGTGAAATTGACATTCGTATATGGAACTCATATGATTGGGTAGAGGTATAAAGATGCCAAAAACCCAAGGCACATCAAATTACTTATATGTGTAGGGAATAAAGTTCATTGATCCTCAATACAATGTATGAGTGTATGTATGCTAGTGGACATCTAGAATATTAGTGAAAGGAAGAGCTAGTTTAAAAAGGTAGAAACTATACATTCCCTATTATCGCTTATCTAATGACATAAACTTTGACCATGTGAACCCATTGCACACTACACACACAAATGTGTTGGAGTATCAAGTGAGTACTACTTAGCCTAAACAACTATTATGAAGCATTGAATATATCGTCTCCAAAAAAGTCAAATAGTTTTTTTTGAAATAAGGCACACGAAATTCATTGGTCACATGAATGCACTTGAAATGGATGGGATGTTATCTTTGCAAGTGGCCAACCAAGTTATGTGGTATGTATTATGTTTAGTTCTCTTTTGTTTTGTTTACTCGAGGACGAGCAAAACTTTAAGTGTGGGGGGATTGATCGGGGCTAAAAATACCTATTTTTACCCTCTCGTTTACTTAAGTTTATGCTTGTCTTTGAGGATTTTATTATTGTTTTTGGAATGAATGCAGGATTTGAAGTTCAATGGAGCTAAAAGGAATAAAATCCAGATTTGATGTGAAAAAGTGGGAAAAAGAACCAAAATTCACTCAATTCGGATTACCAAAGACAATATGGCACAAAGGAGCAAAGGTGGGAATGCAAGGCAAAACTGGGCAGAACACAAAGCAAACTTCAAACGAGCGTATCTCAGCTTCTAATTAACGAAAATAAGAGTTATTGGATGTTTTGGAAAGATCTATGAGAGTAATAAAACTCTTATGTTTGCAATTACTCCAAAATCTACTGGAAAGATGGTTGAAATTGAGGCTCAAGTCAATATACACCAAAGAATTCGGAAAATCAGAAGCCTATGTCACAGTTTGGGAGAATATTTATAACTTTCATTCCGGACCTCCAAATTCAATGATTCTTGATGCATTAGAATGCCAGGAGGCAGGGCTACAATTCTTATGAAGAGCAAAACACCCAGTTCTACACGGACGACATTCAAAATTGCGTCCCAATATCATCAAAGTGTGTTGTCTGAAATCCTGAAAAAGTGGCTGCGGGACCAACACTTTCGGAAATTGCATTTCGGCCCCTATTTTAGAATAAGTGGGGTACTTTGTGTAATTATTGATTTTTAGTCATTTCACTAAATATTTAAGATTTCTTAAAGATTAAGATAGGTATATAGGACACAATTAGCAATAGCTCAAAAGAACACACCTTTTAGTGGGTGTTCTTGGTGTTTTCATTTCTTGGGAGAGAATTCTTGTAACTCTTGGCTAATTGGAGTGGAAATTAAAGGGAAGCTTGAACCTTTAGCTTGGAATCAACATTTGGGAAGTCTCATCATCTTGGGTTGTCTCTTCCTTTGCACTTTCTTGCTAAATTCATTGCTTAATTTACCATTTGAGTTTGCTCTAATTAGCCATGATAGGCTAAATTGTGTGGTGTCTTTGGAATTAGGCTATGGGCTTTTGATAATTTGTTTGTATGGTGATGAAATGTTATGGGCTTGATTATATGTTTCATATGCTTGATTTTAAGGTCACATTTCTTATGCAATATCCTTGACTTGAAAGTGAGAATTGGGTCATATTGTGAGTAGAATATTAATCCATTGCATGTTGTGATGAAGAGACCTCTTTGTCCATGATAATGTTGATTGAGTCTATTCCATGAATTAGCCCTAAGCATATAAAAACCAAGTCTACACTAGCTTGACAACCTAGTTGGGGGCTTGGCTTGGAAGTTGTAGATTTGCAATGACATAGAATCAATTGGCTTTGATTGATCTATTAATTATGGTTGAGTTTGGTCCGGTTATAGTCTTAGCCACCAAATTTCCACTAGACAACATTAAACCACATTCTTCAAGCTATCACATGAATTACCAATGCACAAATGATTGAGAAACCTAGTCCTCAATTCCAATGATACACTTATATACTTGATTTCTACTCCCTAATTTTGAAGCTAAGTCCTAGATCAATTGGGTTGACATTAGTGTTGGTTTAGTCTTGTTGCATTTTTTCTTGTTTTCTTTCCTTAGTTGCATTTTTCATTACTCTACATACTAGACACGAACTCTTAACAAGACCCCCCTCTCCGTGGAATTCGACCCCTTGCTTCCAAGTGCTACATATTTAGAGTTAGGGTATTTGTTTATTTGGGTTGCACGACAAACTCACTCAACAGTTTCACTAATGATAATGATTCCGAACATTTAGAAAGTTTAATGTTGTTTCACACAAAACTTAAATACGTCTTATATATATATATATATATATATGGAGAGTGAAACATGACAGGTGAATTAGGGGGGTTTGAAAGAAGAAGTGAGTTTTGAAAGAAGAAGTGGATTTTGAAGAAGAACAAGTGAGTTTTGAAGAAGAAGAAGATTTCAAAGAAGAAGAAGAAGAAAAAGACAAAAATACCCTTAAAAAAAGTGATTTCCGTTTCCACTTATGGAGCTATTAGACGGAAGGACCAAAAGTTGCGTTTTTGAAGAGTTTGGTGACCTTTTCGACAACTTTAAAAGTTTAGTGACCAAAAAGCCGGACATAGGGAAAACTTTGTGACCACTGGGTAGTTTGCTCTAATATAATTAAATAGTATGTTCTAATATAAGCTCAATAAATAATGAACTTTTGTAATGAGCAAGAGTTCATTAACTGTGTTTTTAACTCTAATGTACTCCTATTTATATACTAGTGGGAGGCAGCAGGTTGGGTATTTCAAATTAGATACCTAGGGTATAATGCTCCAAGCAATCGCATATTCAATTGCTTGACGTAAAACCCTTAACAGTTTGCACAAACAAAAATGCCTGAGAGGGCCGTTTTGCTAGACCTTTTTCTATTCTCTTGGACATTGATCAAGTTGTAACACACCAAAAATTTCAATTGTAACTAAATTGGGTAAAATATTTTATTTATATATTTTATAAATTTATTGGCAAAAACATTTCAGGCTTTTAATTGGGAGAGAAATTAAGTCCTAATTCAAATATCCTTATTATAGTAAAAACAATGGATAAACGTTATTAAGCATGCACATATCCTTCTTAATTCTTTTACTTTGCCTTTTTCGTATCCTTAAGTATGTCAAAGAAATAATATACTTCACTATATGTATAATTTTTTTTTGAAATAATTTGTGTATAGTTTCTAATTAATCATCTAGGGAATTATTACGGAAATGATATTTGTTAGGAGTATATAAATATAGGATAGATATGAATAATTTGGATAGTATGAGATAAAACTTATCAAAGAAGAGTGGAATCATTGTAAGCCTCTTAACCCAATTTCTGTACATAAATATTTTATAGAATTTTAAGCATTAGTTTCATGTAGGATGAAGAGCATGGAGGAAGCATCGAAATCAACAATTAAATACCCATGCTTACCAAATGACATCATTTTCTACCAAATTTTAATTCGGCTGCCGGTGAAGATCCTCTTAACATTTTCTTGTGTATGCAAGTTATGGCGAAATTTCATTGTTTCGAATAACGATTTCATGATGTCTCATCTTCGGAACCAAACACCTCGCAAATTCTTGATGTTGGGTTACAATTGTTAGAGTTTTTATGTCAAGCAATTGAATATGCAATTGCTTGAAACATTACACTTCAGGTATCTAGTTTGGAATACCCAGCATGCTACCTCCAACTAGAATATATATAAGAGTATACTAGGGCTAAAACCAGTTAATAGACTCTTGCCCATTCAGGCCCATTACAAAGGTTCATAATTTATTGAGCTTATATTAGAACATATTATTGGGTTATATTAAATACCTAATAATCTCCTTCTATGTTCTACATATAGCACAATCTAATAAATAGATAATGTAATGTTCAAAACAGATGATTGAATCATTCATTACTCAAAAATATGAATTCTTTGAACACAATTATGAGTTTTAGAAAACAATCTAAACTCAACCAAACACAAACAAAAGTGTTACCAGGATCAAAATTTTAGAAATCTCTAAACTTCGAACACAAGAGTTTTAAAAATACTTTAAACTCAAACTAAACACTAACAAAAGTGTTACCAAGATCAAAGTTTTAGAAATCTCTAAACTTCGAACACAAGAGTTTTAGGGGGCGTTTGGTTCAAATTCTTCAATGGCAATCACAATGGGTTTGATTGAGGGGTCAATGGTAATGGGAATTATGATTGCATTGTTAATGTTTGGTTCAAATCCAATAATGGGTATTATTGTGATTGATGTTGTTTGGTTCAAATCAATAATAGTAATAGGAATCAGTCAAAATTTCTATTTTACCCTTATCAGAGTTTGCATTTTTTTATTATTATTAATCATTATTATTATTACTATTATTACTATTATTAATTAATAATAATAATATTATTATTATTATTTATTAATATTATTATAATTATTAATTATTAATTATTATTATTATTATTAATTTTATTATCATTGTCATTATTAATATTATTAATTATTAATATTATTATTAATGATTAATATTATTAATTATTATCATTATTAATATTATTATTAATGATTAATATTATTAATTATTATCGTTATTAATATTATTAATATTATTAATTAATAATAATAATTATCAAATAATAATAATAATAATTAATATTATTATTATTAATGAATTATTATTAATATTATTTATTTAATATTAATATTAATATTATTAATATAATAATAATATTATTATTAATATTACTATTACTATTATTATTTTTATTAATAATAATAATAATAACAATAATAATAATATTATTATTATTATTAAGGTACGTATTGGGGTAGGGAATTATTTGGTAGAGTTGGATAAAGTTGATTACCCAATACAGGGTAATAGATGATTAATGGGGGAGGCTAGGGAATCATCCATTGAATCATTTAAGGTAATCATTAATGAATAGTTATTCCTATTACCCCTTCCCAAACATTAACAATGACAATCACTTTTGTTGATTACCATTGACCCCTTCTATTCCCTCTTACCAAACGCTCCCTTAAAGATACTTTAAACTCAAACTAAACACTAACAAAAGTGTTGCCAAGATCAAAGTTTTAGAAATCTCTAAACTTCGAACTAAATGGGCAAAGCGTATGTAAGTGGACCAATTATTCAAATAATAGTCCCCCACAGTCCATAGCTCTAGAGGAATTATCCATCAAGCAGATCATCCTCTTTAGGATTCCAGTTGGAATCAGCTCATCCATTTCCATCATTAACTGTAAGTTACCAAATATGAACTTAATCATTTGTGTAACAAAATAAAGTGTCTAGTTCAAGCAGAAGAACTTAGCACAATATCTCAATAAATGAAAATAAATATATATCAATGTCAAAATGCATCAATACCATATTCTAATAAGCATCAATGTCCAGTTTCTTTATAAGAACAAGACCTAAACAGTTTCCTTTCCAAAAGAACCATTTCAATAAATATATATCAATGTCAAAATGCATCAATACTATATTCCAACAAGCATCAATGTGCAGTTTCTTTATAAGAACAAGACCTAAACAGTTTCTTTTCCCAAAAGAACCATTTCATATTTCTATGTGGAATGTTACAGCTGTCAAGTCCAAATTCAGTTAAGCAGCATCATCAAATATAGAATGATACTACCGCTCTAAACAGAACATCCAGAGTGAGTAAAACCACCTCATCATATGTGGAATGAGACAACGCACCCAAAAAGGATATATCATCAGATGTGGAATGATATATTGACAACCATAATCATTGTCGAAATATTATCAAGTGCTTATCTTAGCTATCAAAGGGAGATTCAAAAAATTCATAATTAACATGAATGTAGGTTAAGACATATCTATATAGTCTTTAACCCCATATCCTCACAATTTTGAAGATTCGAGCTTTGTTCAGTCCCTTTGTGAGAGCATCAGCTAGATTATAAATGTGCTCTTTCTAACCACTTGATAACAAATATCCATCATCTTATTGTGTACTCTATCCACTAAAAAGAATTAGGAATAAAGCTTGAGCTTTTTGCCTTTTCGTAATCAGCCCTATTCCTCTTGTGTCCAATTCTTTTCCATTTGATTTCAGGCACTACTGGAGTCCTCTTAAGCATCTACGGATTTTGTGAAAGATGTTCAAATATTATAATAAAGATCAACAACCCTTCTTCTATTTCACCAAAACTAGAAAATGCATCCCTCTCTATATTTGGGTCAATGAGATTCAATCAAAACAAAACCAGTGATGTGTTAAACTTTGGGAACATTATTACATGTGAGAGAAGGGGTTCAAAGATTGAAACAATAGAAAATCGTGATCGAATTGAATATCTATAGCCATTGGGGCTAGCCCAGTGGTTAGGGAGTTAACTTCCCGACCTACAGGTTTAGAGTTCGATTCCTGTAGGATGCATGTGAGGAAGTGTGTGTTTAAAAAAAAAATTGAATATCTACAACAAAACGAGAGAGAAATAGAATTAGACCCTACTGCATAAATTTGAGAGAGAAAACACAGAGAAAGGGAGAGAGAATACGAAGATTTGATCCAATCCAAAATATGAAGATTTGATCCGACCCATTAAATTTAATTGGTGGTTTTACGATTTTATCCCTAATTTTTATGATATTAAAGACATTTTTACGCTTAAAAAGGTGATTTCCGTTTGGACAAACGGATTTAGTGGACGGAATGATTTAAAATCATACATTTAAAAAATTTGGTGAACCTTTTGACCAATTTTATAGTTGAGTGACAGAAACTCGAATTTGGAAAAAGTTGAGTGTCCTTTTTGCCTTTTGCTCGTTTGATAATTTAAGATGGCTTCTTCTTTTTCTTTTTTCTTTTTTAAATTCTTCTTTTTAAAAAAAAAAATTCTTTCATATAATATATGCAGGGCTTGTTTGATTATAAAATATATGTAGTGTTCTTTGACTATAAATGTGCCGATAATTATACGACGATTATTTGACAGTGGCTGAATTCAAAATTATGAATTGCAATATTAATGTATTATGTTTCTTTACTATCAAATTAACATCAGTACTAAAGAGGAAATTAATGAGAAAATACAGATTTCTTTCCAAGTTTCTTGACAATTACGTTCCAACGAAAGATTAGGTCAATGACGTGTACGTACAAACACACTCTTCATAGCACATATTTATTTATTTATATGAGCAAAAGGCTTTAAATGCATAATATCTTTCTTGTTCGATTGTGGGGAACGGTAGAAAGAAAATTTAAGAGAATTTATACACAATACCATCTTTAGGGTAGACATGACCACAATTC
Organism: Ophiorrhiza pumila; assembly: GCA_016586305.1. Taxonomy (NCBI): domain Eukaryota; kingdom Viridiplantae; phylum Streptophyta; class Magnoliopsida; order Gentianales; family Rubiaceae; genus Ophiorrhiza; species Ophiorrhiza pumila. The sequence goes on along the minus strand of BLIW01000008.1, from coordinate 31,453,623 downwards.
CGAACCGTCGGTTTTCGGTTCTATGGTCATGGGATTCGGAATCGAATCGCCAAGGGACAGTTCCAATTTTGGAACTGCTGGTTCTCGTGTCGGTTAGGGTTTTAATTACGATTCCAATTTTGTTTCGATTTCAATTTTGTTTCGGTTACAATTTTTATTTTAATTTTTAGTTTTGATTTTAATTTTATTCCCACTTTTAAATTTGATTTCTATTGAAATAATGATTGAACTATTAATTAAAATTCAAATAATACAACATAGTAATATAATTAGAATAATAGTTGGAATTGAAATTAAAATTATAGAATTTTTAGAAGAATTGAAATAGAAAGGATTAGATGAGTGAAATTTAAATATATAAAAATAATAAGAATAATTGAACATTTGAATTATTAATTGGAATTCAACTAGTATAATATAATAAAATAATTAGAATAGTAGTTAAAATTTAACTAATATATAGAGTTTTTAGAATAATAGAATTATGAGGGATTAGATAAATAAGAAAGAAAGATATAGAAAGAATAAGAGTATTGAGAGAATAATTGTACTATTAATTAGAATTTAAATAATATATTAGCATAATAGTTAAAATTTCTGGAATTCTCCTTAATTTTGGACTTGATTATTCTGCATTAAAGTCACAGATGTAGCTAAATTAACTATCATATCTTCAAGAGGAACTCCGAACCTTGTAGTAGCTATAAAGCTGGGGCAGAAGGTGCTGGCGGCTTCAATTGGGCTTTTTGTTGGCTGTTGTGGAGGATTTTGTTGAGGAACTCGATTCCTATAGCTCAGGTTGGGATGGTCTTGCCAACCTGGGTTGAAAGTATTCGAATAAGAATCGTATCGCCTTTGTGGATAACCTCTTACAACATTTACTTCAGCTTCAACTTCTTCTTGAGTCTTTTGACATTGATCTGCTGAGTGAATTGGGCTTTTACAAATTGCACACACTTTTTCCATTTGAACTGGACCCATTCCAGTGATTAACTTCTCCACACTTGCTGTCAAAGCTTCCAATTTGCTTTCACGTGAAGAACTGGATATTTCACCCACTTGCTTGGTTGATCGACGAACAGGTTGGTACTGTTGACGGGATTCACAAGTCTTAGCAATCAAATTCATGGCTTGAGTTATATTATTATCCATAAACGCACCTCTACTTGCAACGTCAAGTGTCATCTTCTCCTCAGGTTGCAACCCTTCATAAAAATATTGAATTAGTAAATCATCGGGTATTTGGTGTTGAGGACAATTTTCACATAAGTTTCTAAATCTTCTCCAATATGCAGACAAAGATTCATCATAATTTTGTTCAATTCCAACAATTTCTTTTCTACATTGTGCAATTTTAGACGCGGGGAAAAAGTTCATAAGAAATATTCTTTGCATGCCATCCCATGTTGTAATAGATTTAGGAGCAAGATTTTTAAACCAAACACTAGCGTTTCCAATTAAGGACCAAGAAAAACTAGCTAGCTTAATGTATTCTTGTGATACCCCTATTTTATTTATCGTGCCACATACTCTAAGAAATTCATGCAAAAAATTATAAGGGTCTTCCCCATCTAAACCATGAAACTTTGGCAAAAAATTCAAATATGATGCTTTTAATTCAAAATCAGTTGCAAGTGGAGGCAAAACAATGCAATAGGCCCTGTAATTTATAATTGGGTAAGTAGACTCCCTTAATGGTCGATCATTTAACGGGGCTTGACGTGGCATCAATGGATTGAGTGCAGGAGCTCGTGGCTCTTGTCCATGCACGGGAGGTGGCACATTATCGCCAAGAGGCGAGTTCAGAGGTGGAAAATCAGCCATGAAAGTTTCGTCTGTTAAGAATTCTGGTTCAGCTGGGTTTGTGATTCTGCTAGTCGTTGTGGGGGCAAACGACGCGGATACTTTTGAACCAGAATTGGTTCTTTGGCGATGTTCTTTCATCTCTTTCTTCAATCTGCGAGCTGTCTTTTCGATTTCTGGATCAAAAAGTAAATCTAGGTTAGACGATCTGGACATAAACCAAAGAACAAATACAAATTAATTAAATAGAAAATAATTGCCGCTCCCCGGCAGCGGCGCCAAAATTTGGTGTGTCGTTTCGTACCAAATTAATTTACTTACTCTCTCTAAATATATAAACTACAGTATAGTGCGAGTAAGGTCGATCCCACGAGGAACAACACTATCTTCTAAATTCAATAATTTGCCAATAGTAACAACAATTCAAGTAATGATGGAAACAAGTACATCACAAGAAATTAATTACGAAATTAATAATAACAAAATAATAAAATTCAGAAATTAATTAAAAAGAAAGATCCGGCAATAAGTAATTCCACACTAATCAATTGTTTATTGTTCATCGACTCAAAGATAACAATCTCTCATTAATCAGTTAGTTATAGGTTACCGAGAATCAGCTCTGACATAACCCAATTCTTCCTTAATTATTCGATAACTGACAAGTATCGGCTTAATCAATTATTTCCCTATTTATAACATAACCCGGCCGGAATCAACCGAACACCAGATTCAATGTTACGAAAGCATTAAGTAGTGAAGAACCTAGCTCTAACAAATCATACCATGAACAGCATGCAACAATTTGTTAACCAATTATTTCCATCTACCGGGACAGTAGTTTCACCACTAATCAACCTTACTTATTAAATTTAGTGACTTAACAAGGGATTAATTGGCTCTACCTAATTCGATTAAAGGTGATCAAGCTTTAATTAAATTATATAATTAACTTTAGGCCTAGAAAACTCTTGGAATTAAATAAGAGAAAGTTTAATTAAAACCATTAGGTCTCACGATTCACGCATGATTAGTGCTTCATTACTTACAACAAGAAAAAGAATTACTCACTAAACATAACTAAAAACATAACAAAGAATTAAAATAATAAAACTGAATTAAGAAAAAACAAACCGAGCCGCCCATCGTTTGCTCAAACGATGGGCGTCTGTTCTTGTGTAAATCTGGAGCTCTGCAAAACTGCAGAACTCTCCAAAAAACTGCGCTAATTAAAAAGGTGTCTCAACCCTAATTAATCTACCCCTTATATAGGAGAAAAAAGAAGACTTCCTAATCCAACTAAAAGAATAAATCATCTTGTTCCCAAATTCAAATAAACCACATGCGGACTTAACTTCAGCATAAAAGTTAGTTTCCTTATCCAATTCATCCACCCATTTGGTAATTGCCTAGAATTCTTCTGCTACCATATTTCTTCAAACTTATCTTCAGTCATTAATCTTCCAGAAATCTCTCCAAATCCATCTTTTTCTCTCTGCATTCTCCCATCATGGAATCTCCCAAATTCTGCAAAGATAAACACCATTAAGCACAAATTTCCCCCATTTAAACACATAAAAGAATATACAATAAAACACATATTATGTTCTTATCAGTTAATATGACCGGACATTAATTGGTTGTTACCGATTAACTAGTTTGTTTTTTGTTGGAATTTTTTCCACTAGTTAAACCAGATAATCGTTTTAACCGGTTAACCAAAAAAAATATTTATTATATTATGTTTAAAATATTTTCATAAATATACTAATTTTTATGTTAATAATTAAGTTATTTATTATTCAAATTGATTAATTAACTTATAATTAATGAGTTATATTCTATAATGTAATACCAACAATGTTAATAATATATTATAAATTTTAAGATATAAATACGACTAATAATTAACAATACCATGTTTCAATATTTTATAAATTTAATATATAATTATTGTAATTTATATTATAATTTACTACTAATCATAAAAATTAAAGTCCATAATATGTACTTCTTGTTAAAGTCCATATATAATTAAAGTCCGTAATCAAAATATGTACTTCTTGTTGTTAGAAATGGACCAGCCCAATTAAATTAAAAAAAAATTCTATCATCGTTCACCCATGCTCTTGTAAATTGTAATGGGTTTCATAGGCTGGACTTATATAAAAGAATTAGGGTTCTGGGAAGAGTGAAGAGTGACGCGTGCGAGAATGTCAATCTCAGAGGATTGCTTACGCGAAATTCTTGCGAGACTGCCGCCACGTTCTCTCGTACGGTTTAAGTGCGTATCCAAACCATGGCGTGTTCTAATTGAAAGTCCTGAATTCATCCGAATGCATCTCAATCAATCGCATCAGTACTCAAAGAAATACCCCCAATTTGTCTTCAACGTTACTGTTGCCGGAGAAGATTTCAACGATCGTGACAATATAGAGATTTGGACAATGAAAACATCTGAAAATTTGGACACTGATGTGGGAGAGCTCAACCCTCCTGCCCCACTCCCACTTAAAGGTAATGTGAAGGGTCCTTACGGATTTGTTGTGGGATCTTGCAATGGCCTGATTTGTATGAAAGGAATGTTTAATCAACTCATCCTGTGGAATCCTTGGATTAAGAAATCCTTTATATTGCCTAAAATTGGATCAGATCCATCTTTTAATGGTTTTGGGTACAATGATATTACAGATGACTATAAGATTGTGAGTTTATGCCAATTCAATCCGTCTGTAGTAGTGAATGTTTATAGCATGAAACAGAATTCTTGGAGAAGGCTTCCAAATTTGAAGTATCATGATTACCCCGGAATAGATACCCATAATATGGTTTTTGCCAATGGGGCTTTGCATTTTATTGTGCATGGAAATGATCGTGATATTTCTATAGCAGCTATTGATCTTAAAACTGAAGAATTCAGGCTTCTGTCGGCACCTAAAGCTTTAAAAGAAGTTATAAAACAATTACACCATTTTTGGCTTGAATCATCGGTTGAAATTAATGTATTGGATGGCTGCCTCTTTATCCTTCCAAAATCAAATTATTATTATTTTTCTGGGATTTCCTTTTGGATAATGAAGGATTATGGTGTGGAGAATTCTTGGACAAAGTTAAATGTTGGACTACCTATGAATCCTAACCCTTTCCCTCCTCCTGGCCTTCGGAGTATGAGTATATACCCTATTGGGTTTTCAGAGGGCAATTTGATGTTGGCATTAGAGAACTATGGGAGGAAACTTATACTGTATGACATTGAAAATCAAACGTTGGTGAAAACAGCTGAGGTTTCGTCTTTAGAATGTAAGAAGGATATTATATCGAGGATCCCGAGAGGATATCAATGAGCTCCAAGCATTGTTCCAGTTCCTTGCTCGTTGTAGTGATTAATGATGATTCTTGTTTTTTGGCATTGGTCTGAAGAAGTTCAAGTGCTTAAAAAAATGACTATAGCCTTATAGGCTTTTCAGAGATAAGGATGTTTGCTATAGTTTTAGTTATTGTTGTTGCATTTTTTATCCTTGTACTTGGCAACTTATGGAGGTTTTCTTGCCTTTATTGATTGTTATTCCTGGATATGATAAATTACATAAATTTCTAAATTGTTCTTGGCTATCTTGCTGTAAGCAATTGCATGAAAAAACAATAAAGAAAGAAAGAGAGATCAAGAGCAAGAATTAATAATCAGGTTAAGTTTTGAACATTTCATCTTATGTTAGTTTTATATTACTTGTAGATATAATTTTTTTAAACCTTTTTATATGTTAGTGGAATGGTAAAGCTGAATAAGTTGCATTTGATTAAACGCTTGTGTAACCTTTACCTGCTGGCTTTTCTAAATTTATTGCTTATAAATTCAATGAATATTTGTAATACGAGACAGATAATTGGAAGAAAAAACCTTCACAAAGTCACAAATTCCAAAAAAAAATTTGAAAAGTTTATTCAATATCAAAATTTGTAGCGATAGAGGACGAACTTGCATCATTTAAAATGTTAGGATGGAAAAAGTTTTCAAACAAATGAGAGTTTTTTTTGCAATTTTCCCTTTTATTAACTATCCATAAAATCTAAATTTAATAGTTGTCAAATTATAAAATCTAGGAGAATTTGTTGATTAATTAGATAATCAAATTTAATAGTTGTCAAATTATAAAATCTAGGGAGAATTTCTTGATTAATTAGATAATCAAATTTAACAGTTCTCAAATTAGTGAGGATTGAGGAATGAAAGTCTTGGAAAATAGGTAATATTAGAGCAGTGTAAAGTTTGATCTTGATAAATCTTTAGTTAGCACCAATCATTCAATATTAGGTAAGTCTTTTTTTTAAGGTTTCACGTAATAATAATATTCCCCAATAAATCTCCCTATATCTTCTTCATGATGGGGTATAACATTATCTAATCTTTATTATGTCTATACCAAAAATTAAATTTACAATTATTAACTCCTAACCAAAATGTGAGTGAAAACCTATCACATGATTTTAATTTTGATTTTGTATTTATTCTATCTATCACTAAAATCAAATAAATAATTATTAAATAGTAACTCATTGAATCTTACGACATAGTTTTAATTTTGAATGTCTTTATTATGTCTAATGCTAAAATCAAATTTACAATTATTAAGCAGTAACTCATATGTGAGTGAACTCTATAATATGGTTTTAGTGTTGGTTTTAGTGAAACGACATCGTTTCGAGTATTAAACAATATATAATATAAGTATTGCATATTATTATTATGGTTAAACATTAAAAAAATGTCGTTCAATGCTGTTTGAAAAATGGTTTATCACGATAACCCTTATAAACTTTAAAATGATATTAAAAACTATCACAACAATAAAATAATAGTGATAATGGTCAACTAAACAAAATTTTATAAATTTAAAATTTATAAAACCCAGTTGGATAGTGATTACCTTTATCGTACGACTCTTGTATTTTTTTCATAAATGCCTTAGTCATAGTGTCATACCACAAAATTAAATTTCTGCACAAGTTATATTTTGTAGTACTGGACTGGCCTAATGATGTTGTTAATAGTGGACTAGCCCAATCAATAGAAAACTTTTCTAGTTCATTTTGTCGTAATGGGATAATGGGCCGGATGAATCTGAAGATTCTGAACCCGTTTCATTTTGTCGTAATGGGCTAATTAGGGTTTATGGAAACAAGATTTCAGTCGCACGTTTCTTTTTATCCGGTGAGTTTTTAATGTTTTGGTAATTAAGGTTTGAGGTTTTCTTAACTAATCTTCAAATCGAAAAGAATTAGGGTTCATGGAAACAAGATTTCAGTCACGTAGCTTGTGACTTTTTATCTGGTGAAAATTTTCTGTTGGCTAATTAAAGTTTGAGGTTTTGTTTAACTTGTTCTTCAAATTGAGTTGTACGAAGCGTGCGAGAATGTCAATCCCAGATGATTGTGTACGTGAAATTCTAAAGAGATTACCACCATGTTCTCTTATGCGATTCAAGTGCGTATCAAAATCATGGTGTGTTATAATTGATATTCCTGAATTCATCCGAATGCAACTCAATCAATCACGTTTGGATTCAAAGAAATACTCCCAATTTCTCTTCAACATTGCTGTTGCCGGAAAATATTACAAAGAGCACAAGATAGAGATTTGGACTATGAATACATCTAAAATTTTGGACACTAATGTGGGAGAGCTCAACCTCCCTGCCACCCTCCCAGGTAACGGTGTGCTTCTTGTGGGATCTTGCAATGGCCTGGTTTGTATCAATGGAATGGAGGATCAACTCATCCTGTGGAATCCATGGATTAGGAAGTCCTTTATATTACCTGAAATTAAATATCCCGCCCCTAACGAGAGATACGCATCATGCGTTAGATGTGAATTTTTCTACGGTTTTGGGTACGATGATTACAAATGACTATAAGGTTATGAGTTTATGTGAGCATTACAAGATTCATAGCAGTCCGTCCATTAATGGACGTTATTGTGGTAGTGAAGTGAATGTTTATAGCATGAAACAGAATTCTTGGAGAAGGCTTAAAGATTTAAAGGATGATGATTACCTTTCCCGCATACACATAGGTAGCCATGGGGTTTTTGCTAATGGAGCTTTGCATTTTATTGTGCGTAAAAGGGATGGTATTTCTATAGCAGCCATTGATGTTAAAACTGAAAAATACAGGCTTATGCGGGTACCTAAACCTTTAGAAAAATTACGTGATTTTTTTTCGCTTGGATCATCTGGTGAATTTAATGTTTTGAATGGCAGCTGCCTTTATATCCTTCCAAAATCAATTTATGATTATTTTTTTCTAAAAAAGGTTGAGATTTCCTTATGGATAATGAAGGATTATGGGGTTGAGGATTCTTGGACAAAGTTAACTGTTGGAGTATCTATGAAGGGTAACCCTTACCGTCATCTCCCTGGGTATTTCACTATATGCCCTATTGTGTATTCAGAGGGCAAGATTCTATTGGCTTTGCGTTCATATAAACAGGCTGCTTTGAAGCTTATACAGTATGACATTGAAAATCAAACCTTGGTGAAGATAATCAAGTTTCAGCCTTTAGGATTTACGGATGATTTTACTCCGACTATCCCGAAAGGATATCAATGCACTCCAAGCATTGTTCCAGTTCCAGGTTGTTGTTGTAGTGTGTCCGCTAACAAAGTTGGAAGAAAGAGATCAAGAGCAAGAATGGTCAGTTGAAGTTTTGAGCTAATTTCCATGGTAAGTTAGTGGATATAATTTTTTTCTTTTTACGTTAAAAAAAAGATTTTTTTTTTCAAATATTAGTTGAATGAATGAATTCTGGGGTGATGTTCTTAGTTTGATTCTTTAATGCTTATACGAAATTCCTTTCGTCAATTGCAAAAATGTCCAAGTCCTGAGCTCTTGCTCCCCATGCAAGCAGATATCAGATCTTATATTAGTTTATCTAATTTTGTTTAATATTAAAACCGGCCTAATTTCACTGAAAGATTACTAAAAGCATAAATATACTAAATTCACTTTACAATTATTAGAACCCTACGAGGTAGTTTTAAGACATAATAACACGATATAATATTGAGTAGAAGATCCCATCTACTTCAAGCAATGCAAAGTTAAACTTAAGCAATATATATATATTTGCTAGTGCTAGCTCAACTATATATGATCATAACAAATGCATAACCAGCACAAATCCTCCTTCCTGAACCAAATGGAAGTCATGATGTCCTTTGACATCTATACAACTATTCAAGAATCGATCTGTCCTTTGAAATCTATACAACTATTCAAGAATCGATCTCTCTGGGATAAACTTCTCAGGATCCTCCCACAATTAATGATGGCTGGGTCTCTTCCAATTTCCCAACTAGGAATATCATAGCTGTAATGCCCATGACCAAAATTAAGGGCCAATTAGTAAATAAGTAATAATAGAGGGGTTTAATTGCAAAATGGTGGAAATTGGCCTTGAAAGCCAAACGTTTGCTGCCTGATTTCCATTCTTTCCTTCATACTTTTCCCTTTCTTTTTCTCTCCATTCTTTTCTCTCAAATAGGGCAAGAAAGGATGATGGATTAAGGAAGATAAGGGCTCAATTTCCATACCAATTCCACTCTTGTTGAGGTAAAGAACTTAACTAGTTCAATTATCCATATTAATCTCTTTGTTTAACATTCTAGTTTAGTAAGGGTTTAAAACTTTTATGGTGAATAGGATATGGGTTTGAGTATGTAAGATCAAGAACACTAAACTAAGGATTTTAGCATTAATTTGATTAGGGATAGAACATGAATTGATGAATTTAAGTCAAATTGTGGAATAGGTTGTTGAATAAAGTTTATGGAAATGATATATAAATGGATTTTAGAAAAGAAAGAGAATGGAAACATTCTTATATTAAGAAAGGATTCTAAGAAGTTATCAAATGGGTTTCAAGTGTAGAAAAGTGTATAAATGGGTTTTAGAATGATAAGAAAAGGAAGTGTTCTTAAACTAGGAATGAGGTCTAAATGGTTAGTAGGCTTTATTTGATTGTTCTTTTGTATATGTGAATGTTTTATAGGAAAAGTGAAGTGATTAAGTGGTGGAAATCGTATATCAAGTGCGATAATGAAAAGTGACTACAAGTAAGTAGTTTTGATATCCTTTATGTTTTACAAACATTTTGATGAAATGTATTTTGAGAAATTGATTATGTTATTATATCAAAATGGTTTGAGCATGAATAAGATTGTGAATTTTGATGATTATGAAATGTATGCAGTGGCCTTTGTGAAAGTAAAGTGTTTGATGAAATGAATTGAAATGTTTTGGGCTCTTGAATGTTTAATGAACGATTGGGGGAACATATTCCAACTTATTGTTATGACCCACCTAGCGGGGTTAAAGCTAGGAACCCATTGTTATGACCCACCTAGCGGGGTTAAAGCTAGGGCTGGATCCAGTATTATGACCCAAGAGTGAATTGAATGGTTCATGAGCTAAATGTGAAATGTTTGATAAATGATGACAAATACATGTTGTATTTGTGAATGTTTGATCAACGATGATGCCATTGCTATGTATATATATATGTGTGTGTGTTTTGATTGGAAAACGTTTCAAATGTTGATTTCTTGTGTTAAATGGTGTTTGAGAAAGTATATTATGTATACGACATGCTCATTCCAATAAAGGAATATCTATATCACTTACTGGGCATAGTGTATGCTCATACCACATATATTGTCATTTTTGCAGATACTAAAGTTTCTCATACAGGTTTTGGGGATATCACAAGGTATAGAAGGACATTTTGTGGTTATTGTAGTTTATGTAAAGATATAGAAAGTTGTAATAGATGTTTTTGGAAGAATGATGTTGGAACATTTGATTTCGATGTTGATATATATTTAGTTAGTAAATGCTTTTGAAGGAAATGTATAGTGATGATTGTGAATGAAACCCTTTAGTTATAAGTTGTATATACAATGTTTTGTTGGATAGATATGTTCATATTATAAGTTTATAGGTTTGAATGCATGTTGTGGCGACATGAATTTGGAAAATGTACATATTGTCTATCATGAGATGTGGTGTATATAGGTTTGAATGTTAAAGTTGGAGTTGTGGATTATAAGTTGTACATATTATATTTTATGTAATGTGTGGCCTAAAGTATATGTGTATATATATATGTACTGTTGGGATAGAAAAGTGTAAACAGGAGGCTTCGCACGTTTGGAGTCGGTTTCCATTCGTGTAGCCGTGCCACGTCGGATTCAGGGCGTGACAATAGCCCATTAAATTTACGTTTGTCCTTGATTCTCGAGGAAGTGTGGAACCTGAGGATGTAATCGAAATGTCGCTTTTTTCACAGCTTTTAAGTACTGCAATTTCTCCAAATCATCCTCGGTTAATTATGCCTAATTTGCATCCAGCTACTTCTCTCACCTTATTCTGTAATTTTTCCGTGACATTTGGATGTCTTAAAAGTTCTGCCATTGCCCACTCTAGCACGTAAGTCGTAAGGCATAGTATCGCTTGCAGCTCCATTGAAGCCCCTGTGATCATAGCTTTAATGGAATCTCGATCAATGACAAAACCAGTGGCATCACTTTTTTGGAGTTGAAGCGCAACCTGGAGAAAATTCTGATTGAGTTCGTCTTCAGCACCATTGCTTTCTGCAGTTTTACGTTTGCTGATCATGATTTCATCGTCATCTAGATAGCTAAGTTATTATTAGTTTAGGAAAGTTGCATTAATAATTCAAGCAACATTAACATAGAGTTCCTTAATTAATGAAACGCAAAATCTATTGTGCTATGCATGCTTCTGATACTTGAATTTGTTACATTTGATATGCGAATTTTGTTATACTTGATACGGCTAATATTGATACGATAATATTTTATACTTCATTTGCTAATTTTTTATATATTATACACTAATTTTTTACACTTTATACGCTAATACGCTAATTTTTATACGTTATACACTAATTTTTTATACACTAATTTTTTATACGCTAATTTTTTATACTTTATATGTTAAAGTGAAAATTGATACGCCAATACGCTAATTTTTTTATACTTTATACGCTAAAATAACAATTGATATGCTAATTTTTTTTACTTTATATGCCAATTTTTTATATTTTATACTCTAAAGTAAAAATTGATACGCTAATATTTTTTGATACACTGATTTTTTAATTTCAAATGCAAAAGGCTGATTTTTTGAATTTCATACGCAAAAGAATAATGCCCCTTATGAAACACTAACATAACATAGAGTTGAAAAACATTATGTCACGCCCCGAATCCGACGTGGCACGGCCACACGCTTGGAAACCGGCTCCAAACGTGCGAAGCCCCTGTCATCAAAGTTTTCTATTCCAACAACAACATATATACATCTATAGGCCACACATTATCTAATAATCATCTTGTACATATATCAACTTTATAATTTCACAAATCCACATTCAAACCTAACATTTGCATAACCTGGCACATTCTCGTCCAATAAACATTATATATATAACTATACAAATCCTTCTAAATCATTTCAACACTATACACATCAAAACCAATATCCAAAGCTTCTAAGATCATTGTTTCCCAAAACATCTACTTACCATTTCTATTATCTATACAAAATGATATTATCCACAAAATAGCTCTCTCTCCACTTTTGATCGTCCACGAACCTGTACAGTAAACCTTACAATCTGCAAATATAACAATGATGGTGGTATGAGCAAAACTATGCTCAGTAAGTGATAATGACATTCCTTTATCGGATTGAGCATGTTATATACATAATATACTTTCATAAAATCATTTCAACACATGAAAACTCTCATTTGGAAACTTTTCCAAATCACACACACATATATACAAATAGCAAGTGGCACATTCGTTTATCAAATGACATTTACAAATACGTTGTGTATTTGACACTTAGCTCAAGAATGATTCAAGTTACTTTCGGTACACTGGATCCAGGCCTGACTGTTAATCCCGTCAGGTAGGCCACATAACACATGAATTTCTAGCTATTAATCCCGCTAGATAGGCCACATGACAAATGAGTTGGAACATGTTCCTACCGATCATCTCAAGAAACATTCAAGAGCTCACATACTTCAAATTCATTCAAACATTTCATCAAATACTTTGTTTGCACAAAAGCCACTGCATATATTTCATATACATGAAAATCATAAACTAGTACATGCTCAATCCATTTATATATATCACAACATATCAATTTATCAAAATATGTTTCATCAAAAGCATATTAAAATCTAAAGGAATATCAAACCACTTACCTGAAGCCAAAATCCAATATCACCATTGATTCTAAGATTTTCACCAAAAATCCAATCCACTTTCCTATAAAACACATACATATAATAAAAGAACCATCAAATGGAGCCTATTAACTCTTAAACATCCTCCATAACCTAAGAACACCTCATTCTTTTACATTTCTAATAATCCATTTATGTATTATTCTCATAAATTTCCTTCATCAAGAACATCCTCATAATTGGTTTAAATACATCAATACTTGTTCTCTACTTGATCAAAAGCATGCTTAAATCCTTAAATAGGAGTTCTTGAGCTTACATAATTAAACCCATATTCTATCATATCACAACTTCACATCTATCTCTAATCTAGGACATTAAAGAAAGAGATTAACATGGATAATAGGCTCAAAGGTTTCCTTACCTTGTATTGAGCAAAATAAGGTTGAGAATGGACTCCTTTCTTCCTTCAATTCAACCTTTCCTCTTGCCCTAGTGGAGATGGAAGATAGGGAAACAAGAAGGAATAAGAAAGGAAGAGGAAATGAAGAAGAAGAAATGAAGACCCAATAAGAAACAAAGGGTTTTCAAGATCCATTTCTATATTTTGCAAATTAACCCTTCTAGTTTTCTTATTTATCAAATGGCCCCTTAATTTGGGTCATGGGTATTATACATTAACATAGTTAAAATACAAAGTTTATAGAGTCGGATACTTTCCTTTGATCTCTTAATTTTATTGTATTCTTAATTAATTTTGATTAATCAAAATTGTACAAAGTTTATAGAGTCGGATCATAGTTGTTAGTATCGTACGATACGCGATACGTATCGTACGATACGTATCGAAAACAAGTAATTTCGATACGTATCGCATGTATGAATCGTACTAAGTAGTGAATCATTTAATTTTTTTTCGTATCGTACGATTCGATACGTATCGTACGATACGTACCGAATCGTACGATACGCTACCTTTTTTCAATAAACCGTTCAAGTTTCTTTTTTATTAATAGTATTATAAAATTGATTTTTCATATTCCTTTTACATTTTACATAATAATTTTCTATTTTTTCTTTTTCAAAAATCCTACCAACCAAGCGTATGCAGGAAGCTTCCATCCAGCGTCTTGAGTCTCTTGATTCCCAAATCCCAACTTCTAACTCATCAGTCATCACTTTAGATTGGAGATCAACAGTCATGAGTCATCTCTTGATTTTGAAACAGTGAATACGTACATGAGTAAGGTTATAGATTAGAGATCAACAGCTTTTTTGTGACTATTGCTTTTGGATTGAAGCTAAACACTTTAGATAGTGATTTTGAAATGATGTTTTACTTGCTAATTGATACCACAGTGAAGTTGTGTACAGTTTGTAAGCTTATTTAGTACCGGTGTTCCAATTATATAATAATATATTTATTTTATTAATATATAACATTAATTAACGTATCGTACGATACGATACACGATATGATACGCGTATCATAAAATTAAATTTACGATACACGATTCGTATCACGATTCGACAACTATGAGTCGGATACTTTCCTTCTCTTAAAATACAACTTATTCATTGTATTTTTCCTAAAATACCCACAAGCATAGTTGTCGAATCGTGATACGAATCGTGTATCGTAAATCTAATTTATGATACGCGTATCGTATCGTGTATCGTATCGTACGATACATTAATTAATGTTATTTATTAATAAAATAAATATATTATTATATAATTGGAACACCAGTACTAAATAAACATACAAACTATACATAACTTCAATGTGATATCAATTAGCAAGTGAAGTATCATTTCCAAATCATGTCTAAAGTGTTTAGCCTCAATCCAAAGCAACAGTCACAAAAAAGCTATTGATCTCCAATCTATAACCTTACTCATGTACGAATTTACTGTTTCAAAATCAAGAGGCAAACAAAAAATATAATATAATGTAAAAGTGAAAATGTTTCATAATTGAAAGTCATCTTCTTGATCTGTACGATAGGAAAAACAAGAAAAAGGTTGTTGGTGAGAATATGAACTACAAGAAGTTGAAGTGCTTGAAGAAGAAATAGCTGAAACTATTGATGATGAAGAACTGACAGTGGAAGCAACAACAGATCAAGAAGATGATTTTGATTTTGAAGATGACTTTTAATTTTGAAACATTTTCACTTTTACATTATATTATGTTTTTTGTTTGCCTCTTGATTTTAAAACAGTGAATTCGTACATGAATACGGTTATAGATTGGAGATCAATAGGTTTTTTGTGATTGTTGCTTTTGGATTGACGCTAAACACTTTAGACAGTGATTTGGAAATGATACCTCACTTGCTAATTGATATCACAGTGAAGTTATGTACAATTTGTATGCTTATTTAGTACTGGTGTTTCAATTATATAATAATATATTTATTTTATTAATATATAACATTAATTAACGAAAAAAAATAAAAAATAACATTAATTAACGTATCGTATGATACGATACACGATACGATTCGATACGTATCGTATGATACCAAAAAAAAATTAACGATTCACTACTTAGACCGATTCATACATGCGATTCGTATCGAAATTACTTATTTTCGATACGTACGCATATCGTACGATACTAACAACTATGCCCACAAGTAAGCATATTTTGCCCACTCTTCCTTAACGGTCTTGATTTTCATCAACTTTACTCTCAAAATCAAAGCACCTCGTGGTATAATTTTAAAACATATGGGGATAATAGAGAAATTTGATAAACCATATGGGAATTTTTTATAATTAACCCTTTAATTTTGAAATTGGATCCTCTCTCCAACATTATCCTTTCCTATTCTGTCTCGTGTTTAAAACATGTAGTTTAAGTAAAACTAGAGACTAAAAGCATAAACATAACTAAAATCACCTTATAATTATTAGACCTTAACCAAGAAATGAGTGAACCCTGTAATACTTATGTTTAAAGTATAGATTTGATTCCATACTTCTTAAGAGTTTGGAATTTAACTTATGTTTAATTGTTTAAACCTATATCTTTTTAATAGGTTTCAATGTCTAAAACTTTTGGTGATTTTATTGTCGGAAAGGTTTGGAATTTACCATATGTTTGAGGTTTATTTACATGAATAATGTTAAAAAAAATTAAATAAATATTGCTACTTTTAATAATCTTTCAAAAATAAAGAAGTCATAATCTCAAACTACGACTTTAGAAGTCGCAATCCTGAATTGCAACTTCTTTATTTGATTAATTTTTTAAATTCAATTAAAATATAAATTGACAATTGAACTATAATTTTTATTATTAAAATGTTGACGACTTATTTTTTTAAAAAAAATCTATGCAAACACTATATTAAATGTTAACGATTTAATATTGATACAGAATGAATACGGGTAATTTAGGAAGATCTTTCTGGAAGAAAAATAAATTAAAGAAATAATGTCAATTATATTATCCTTCCACAAATATTGGTGAGATTGCGATTCCTCTAGTAAATTAAAAAAAAAAAAAGAAAACTTGACTTCGATAACTTCTTTGTTAAATCTAATCACTAGAACCTTTTGACTTTGTCTTCTAAGAAAGACACATTGGTTTATATTTTAAGTAGTAAATATTTAAAAGAAAACCATTCCTACAAAGTAGGAAAGAAATTAGGTAAGTTTGACACATTTAACAAAATTCCCAAAAATAAAATACTACTAATAAGAAATGTAATAATCCTCTTACACCAAAGTTGTAGCATTTTTTTAAAGGGTGAATGACATCATTGGTCCCTAAAGTTTACACATCCATTCCGTTTTGTCCCTCATCTTCAAAAACTTTATTTTAGTCCATAAACTTGAAGTTACGGTTTTAAATGGTCCATAATTAAATTTTCTTCAAAAAAAGACAACTGTTGGTGTTCATGATTCATGAATATTTCATGCGAGAAATGGAAGGGTAACATTGGAAAAAATAGTTGGCTCCACAATTGATTATCCCATCTACACCATTTAATAGACACAAAGAGACCAAAACTGGCTCGACAAAGATCCTGTGATAAACAACTCCAGCAACGTTGAAGCTGAAGCAGATAATGGGAGGACAAAAATCCTATGAAAAACAACTCCTGCGATTATGAAGTTGGAGCAGATAATGGGAATGAATTGTCACTATGGAATTCCAGTAGTTGTGAAGACCATATGAACCTCAACAAATCCAAGAAGGCGGTTATTTGGTTGCGGTAAGTATGGAAAGATTAGGGTATGCAATTTTTTTGAATGGTTTGATCCCCAAATGTGTCATGTCTTCATCATCGCGATGTTTCAATTTCCAGGTTCGCAACATTTTTTCAAATCTATCAACTGGTGTTTTTCCTTTATTATCACTAGTTTTATATCTTAATACCCACTATTAGGTGCTCAGATCTATAAGATTTTGCAAACCCTATTTCCTACTATCAAACCCCTCTTTCAGTACAATATTTTTCGTTGCTACACAAACATGGACTTTGATTTGTTGGTCAACATAGTCGATAAATGCTGCTGTGAAGCCCAATAATTTTTTTCCAGCGTTACCCTTCCAGTTCTCACTTGAAATATTCATGATCACCGACGATTGTCTTTTTTTGACAGAAATTTAATTATGGACCTTTTAAAACCATGACTTCAAATTTATGGAGCAAAATGATGTTTTTTGAACATGAGGGACAAAACGTAATGAATGGGTGAACTTTAGGGACCAATGATGTCATTCACTCTTTTTTAAATCTTATGAATTTATTTGCATTAATTATGCAAAGATATGGGTATAATCTAATTATAAATTTATATCTTTATTATCTAGAAAATATATGTTTCGTTGCAATAATAAAATATAATTAAGTAGTCAATATTTTAATATAAGTGTTTCAATTGAATTTTTTTTTCTAAATAAAGTCATAAATTTGGAACTGAGACTTCTTTTTGTAAAGAAACAAATATGATCAAATTAGAAAATTAATATCTTTGTGTAGAAACAAAATTTCATACAAAAACTAAAAAATTTATAGTTCAAATAAATCATCATCAATTTGTGTTTTAATTGAATTTAAAAAATTCATAAAATAAAGAAATCATTAATTTGTGTTTTAATTGAGTTTAACAAAAATTAATAAAACAAAAAAGTCATCCATTTGTGTTTTAATTGAATTTTAAAAAATTAATAAAACTTAGAAATCATCCATTTGTGCTTGAATTGAATTTTAAAATATTAAAAGCCAAGAAATCATCCATTTGTATTTGAATTGAATTTTTAAAAAAAAGCAAGAAATCATTCATTTGTATTTTAATTGAATTTTTAAAAAAATGAATAAAATAAAGAAATCACAATTCCAAATTGCGACTTCTAAAGTCGTAGCTCGAAATTGCGACTTCAAAAGTCAGAAAAAAATCAAATCAAAGGAGAATCTAGAAAAAAAAAAGAAAAAACTTTTCTTAAGCCTTAAGGTTTTTTGAGAATCCAGTATTTATGCCACCATTTAAGAAAAACACCATTGGTATGAATTTTTATATTACTTTATGAGCTAGTAACGAAATTTAGTAACAAGAACAAAGTGTGGAAAACTAATTAAACACGACTGTAGAGTCGGCAAAAGTACCCATGCCCATTACCCGTCCGCAATATAACTCGTTTAAACTCACAAAATTTTAACTGAGGATATTATTGGGCAAGGTAATAATGGGCGGAGGTATATCGTATTAAGGGATATTAACGCTGGACAACTTGAGTACCCTAAATAACCCGCCTTAATTTAGTAACAATAAGAATAAAGTGCGAAAAACTAATTGTACGCAGTTCTATGGAAATAAGTCCAAGACCCTATATTAATACAAGGATCAAATTCAATTCAGGCAATACTTGAATCAATGTTGATATGGATTACAGTAGTTGTTGATCTCAAATAAACCAAGTTTTAGATAGTTTTTGATTTTACAAAATAAATATCATTTTACCTTTATCCAACAAAAATTAATTTCATTATTGATATTAATGAACATTAATTAGGAATTTTTTTACTCATTTTTAGGTATTTTTTATGAAGTGTTAAAATCTCTAATAATTTTGTCTTTCCAATTAGTTGTGCAATTTGGCAAGATTTCCTAAAAAGTAGGCTAAAATGTAGGACTTCTAACTAATTAGTCAAATCCAATTTGGATTCAATCTTATTTTATTAGTCAATCCACCTGTAGGGATAAAATTCGTAAGGTGCAAGTGGGTTTTCAAACAAAAACAGACATGGATGGTAATATTGTTGCCCGTGAAGCATCAATATTGGTGACTAAAAAGTTACACAAAAATCATAGTATTGATTATGATAAAACCTTTTTACCAGTTGCCGTGTTGAAATCCATTAAGATTTTACTTACTATAATTACATATTTTAGTCTAGCAAATTAAAGTTAAAACAGTTTTTTCTTAATGATAATTTGTAAGAAGACATGTATATGATACAATCGAAGAGTTTTTATATCTAAATACCCTAATAAAGTATGTAAACTATAAAAAAACCATTTATGGACTAAAGCAAATTTTTAAAAGTTAGAATATTTGTTTTGATGAGAAAATAAAAAAGTTTGATTTTATCAAAACAAAAATTAATCTTGTGTAAAAAGATTATTGGCAATATTATTGTATTTCTTATATTATATGTAGATGACATATTAATAATAGGAAATTATATAAATGCTCTTAAATTAGTTAAGGTGTGGTTGTTCAAAAACTTTTCATAAAAAGATTTTGGAAAAATAACTTATGCATTAGAAAAAGTCTATAGAGATAGATTTAATAAGTTGTTTGGTCTTACATATTCAATATAAATGTATATTGATAAGATGTTAAGGAAGTCTAACATGGATACGTTTAAAAGGTTTATATTCCTATATTTGATGAGATTTATATTTCTTAAGACATGTGTCTAAAAACCAATATTAAAAAATATAGTACACAAAGTATTCCTAACTAGTAGGATCAATTATGTATGCTATGTAGTATATAAGACTAAGTTTCTCATATACTCTAAGTGTTATGAGGGGATTTCAATCAAATTCTAGTGAAAGTCACTAAAAAGTTAGCCAAGAATATCCTAAGTACTTGAGAAGAATTAATGATCTATTCTTAAAGGTTGAGCTAAATATGTATGGATTCATTGATACTAGTTTTCACTCTTGTAAAGATGATTGCTAGTATCAATTTGGATATGTATTTATCCTAAATATACATGTTATTAAAAGTTTTAAATAGGTTCTATCAACAGATTCTACAACAAAAACTAAGTACATAACTGCTTGAGAAGTTGCTACAAAATTGTTTAGATAGAAATAGTTTATTCAATAGTTGAGGAACTAAGATCTTATCAATGATTCAAACATGTACTACAGTTCTATCATTTGATTAAAGTAATCATTGGTAGAATTTAAATAAAGATAAAAGAAATTCCTACAAAGGATAATATAATTATTCTATTGACTAAACCATTATCTTAAAAGAAACATGATAGTCATGTTTATTCATTCGGTATATAGTTCTGAATGATTGGTTTGAGTCATAATGGATGAATGATTATATAATTTTATGCAATAAAGATATGACTTATTTATCATTTTGTAACATATATGACAATATATATACAATATGATAAAATCCTTAAAATAATATTTATTATTCTTAAATTTCCCTAGTAATAGTATTAACAATAACAAGGACATTGTTAATGCAGATAGACTTGTATATATAGTAATATATGGGTGATTCTTTGGAGAATAAGTTCACTGGAATGATCCACTTATACATTTCCATATCGTTATCTGTTTGACTTGCCAATGGTATAATCTTTATGTGACACTAGTGTAAGCGATCTTTTGATTTGAGATTATAAAAGTATCTTTAGCATGGATGTTATGTTTTGACTCTATTTGTTCATAACTGTAACTAGTTATGTGAGCGGTAGACGTTAGGTATAACAAGAAGCATTGATTTATAGTTTATAATCAATATAGGATTCACTGCTACTAAAAGTGGGAAAGTATATTCCTTTCTGGTGTCACTTAGTAAGTAAATTTGGAAAAGTTCTAAATTTATTTACGAGGAGTTATTTCGCTACAAGAAAGAAATATAATTAGTACATTAAAGAGTTGAGACTTATACTTTACTCTTGTACTAATTAGGATATAGGATAGTGAAAAGATGATAATTACATTGTACCTAGTTCATGAATTTGTGAAGTTGATCAATTGAATTTTTCTAACTCTTGGGTAGTTATGATGTCTTTACTAGAGGTCTTTCTTGATCTATAAATATAAATGAATTAATTGTTGAATTAATGATATATTAAGGTTTTTTTTTATTTATCCTATCTTATAAGCTCCGTGACTAAATTGTCTTTAATCCAAATGTGAGTTTGTTGATTTTGTACAAAAGTCAATTTAATTCTAAAATTATTATTTATATTTATTGTCAAGTGTTTAGGAACCTAAAGGGTCACACAATATACAATTATTTTTGGGTTAAAATAATTTATATAATTATATGATAATTATGATATCTATTATACTCTTATATTCACATTTGGAAAGTGAATTGAGTTTGGTAATAATTGGTTTTGTTAGACAAGAAAGCCTTTTTTGGAAGGTTACATTATTAGAAATAAATGATTAATGTTAGGTCAAGACAGCACAACTCTCTCATTAAGAAATTTCAAAAATATGAAAAACAATTTTTCTTATTAGATTTTTTAAGTGTTGTTTAGAGGGATATTGCATATTAATTTAGCATTAAAATCAATCATTTGATAATCTCGAAAGTGATTCGTGTGGATTACCGTCAGATGTTGGACAATTGTGTGACTAATTGATCGATTAAACCTCATTCAAAGTTTTTGCTAACATTTCTCAACATATATTTTGTATAGATTATCATTAAAGGCAATGTGGAAATCAATTATAATATAATTATTATATTTTTCACCGGGCTGTTACTATGTTGATTTTCTTACACAAAGTCCACCGCGCAAAAGAGCAAGATCATCAAATCTTTCAAGTTCTGGCAGCAAGAGCCTTCCAACAAACCAGGATGAAGGTGATGGTATAGTCAGTGAGGATGAAGATTAAACAGTCGAGGATCAAAATGGTGAAGATTAAGATAAAATAGCTTACCTGAACAACCCAATGGATCAGAGAAAGAGGAGAAAGTTGTCCAGATAAAGGAACGAAAAGATACCATTTATAAGGGTCAGATCGATAAACATTAGCAAATGCTTTGGTTATGGTAATTTTGCTCAAAATCTTATCCATTTTTACGCATGCACTGAGTCTAATACGATACGGAGTTTGGTTTTGCCTTGGCCTGAATAAAAGGTCACATATATGGGGAAGGAGGAGGATGATCGTCTGGATCCCTTCAGTTTAAGTTGGAAGGATTTTTCTGAGAATCTAGACTCTATTATTGTAAAGAGTCAAAAGGCTGAACCAGAGTGATGCAAGATACTCACCATTGCATCGAATTTAAGATAGTGGGTGGCCTTAACAACCAATCAACTATTCATATCAACATTATCAAAGGGGAGGATCGTTGTTTGTGCAGTACATGCATTTGATCTGGTCAGGGTGAATGAAATTGAACCTTTGGATCAACAATTGGTGACTGCTGAAAATGTTGTTGGTGGATGCACCATGCAATATTTAGATTTTGAAGTCAATAGTTTGGCTACGGATGAGAATATTGGGGATGAAGATGAAAACATACTGAATTTCCTCCAAAGAGTGAAAAAGATTTATGTCACGGAGATAGAGGAGATGGGAGAGTGAGATACTAGGTGTTCATACACAGGATTGTTCTATTAATACTATAATACTACGTACATTTATGAGGATGTCCATTCTATAATATGTTGATGCACTCTGCACAAATATATCTAATTATGTGATTCTTTTAGATTTGTCATGATTGATGTTTGATGGCTCTTTTGTTGCCTAATTTCAGCTTTATTAGAATACAAAATGCTAATTCTTGCAATGTTAATCTCTTCAATTACTTGAAAGGAAAACAAATGTAAAGGCACTCCCTTGTCTCAAATGATCATGTCAAAATGGTTTCCGAAACTTGATGAATTACTCATTAATTTTTTGTTTCAAGTTTTGTTATTGCAACTTGTTCTCTCCAAAATTGAAGATGTCATATAGTTTTAAGTTATAGTTTCGGGTGATATCGAGTCGAGTTGAGTCTGAACTTTAAGGTGTTCAAGCTCTAATCGTTTTTAATCAAGGCTAAAATCTTATTCATGTTCGTTTATTTATTAAATGAACGAGTTCGAGCCAACCTTCACGTGAACCAATATGAGCCCGACCTTTGTTCGTGAATACTTTGCCGCTAGCATAAGAGGGTATAATTTTGTTAAATTAATATATTTTGTCACCTTACATAAATGTTCAAATTCAATTCAAACTCATATATAATGATTTGTGTGCTTATATGTATAAAAAAATCCAAATTTTCTATTATTTAATAGTTTTATTTAGAGTATATATTATTTATATTATATAATTTATATTTTAACTAAATCATTAACGAGTTATCAACGAACCTAAACGATTTTTCACTCACTTGTTGATTTATTATTCATTTATTAATCAAATCCAAAGTTTTGTTCTTGTTCAAACTCATATATAATGATTTGTGTACTTATATGTATAAAAACAAATCTTATTTTTCTATTATTTAATAGTTTTATTTAGGGTATATATTATTTATATTATATAATTTATATTTTAACTAAATGAGTTGTCCACGAACCTAAAAGATCTTCCACTCATTTGTTGATTTATTGTTCATTTAATAATTTAGAGGTATAATTTATTTTAAAATATATTAAATATACATACCATTTCGTTACATTTTTTTTTACTATAGTGATAAATTTTATAACAAAAGTAATATCACAATCGATCCTTTTCCAATGTATGTCAAGTGGAAGTGCAATATACCAATAACGCTATACCTATTTAAGCCAATACGACAAACTTATAAGGGGGCGAAATGCTTCATTTCATAAATGATAGGCTTTTCCGAAACAATTGAAAGTTGAAGGGGTAAATCACAATTAACCCTATGAAGAAAAAACAGCGGCAACTTTTAGGCAGGTCACACCGACACCGCCTATATAAATCACAGAAAACCGTAGGCTAATTCTCAAATTAAAAAAAAAAAAGGAAAAAAAAAAAACTTGGGTTTCTTCGATTGCTTGCCTTGTTTTGATCCACTGCAATGGTGAGTACACAAAATTGAACTCAGGGCATGCTAATTAGAATAGTAGATTTTTGTTCCTCGTGATTTTATCCTAGTTTAATACTTTCTTCTGTGCATGTTTGTAATTTTGAAATGAAATGTTAGTGTTTTGATCTGTTTATGTATTGTATTATTCAGAGAAATATGAAAGATTAAAAACCCCAATATCTACCCGTCTGTATTTGCAGCAGTGATTTTTTATTTTTTTTTGCAATTTATTGAAAAAAAATTTCTGCTGGGCTCTGAATTTAACATATTAATTTGGTTGAATTTGTTTTGTTATGAAGTGGGCAGCAGAATTTTTCTGGTGAAGTGTTTGAGTATTTTTAAATTTTATCTGTGTTAATAGTTGATATTTTTTCTTGGGGCGGGGACTGATGAGAAGGATTGCTGAAGGGTTTAGTAAATTTTTTATCTTTATCTGTTTTGTTATGATTTCTAAGATAAAGGAATTGGGTTCTGAAGTGTCAAGTTTTCGTCTTTGTTTCTTGGGTATATTCTCTTTGCTTTGCCCACAATATAGCATACCATCAGCCTGGCTACCATGGGATCTGAGTTGGTGCTCAAGCATCCCCTCCCACCAATTTCCCATTGAAACCCTCAAAAAAATTAAGTGAAGCCGTTTTCGACATTTATAGTGATCTGCTGATCTTATAATAGTTGAATGTACTTTAGATAGTGTTTAGACATGGGTTATGAGGTGGGATGGGGTGAGGCAAAGAATATGAATGATCAAGAATTCATTTTCTTGGGTGTGGTTTTAAGGTTATAAGAGTGCAATATTTGAATGTATATACTACTAGTTGTTATTCACTTTTTTAAATATGAATAACGATTTATAAAGTGGTTAATATGTCAGAATATATCACGAAAAAGATCTTCTCTTTCTTATGTTTATCCTTGCAAAATCATTCAAATATTGCTAAAAGAAATTGCTTAAGATTGTGCTTAAATAGATATGATTCCTTGGCCAGATTTCTCTCGTGCCTTTCAATTGCTTGTTTCCAGTGTTATGACATTTATAGATCAGCATTAGAAAGTCTATTATAGGTCTTCTGAAATGCGAAAACTTGAAAATGTTTTCTGATGCCATTCTTGGTTCATGACTTGGTTGCATGAACTATCTTCAGCATTATATATTGCACGTGACCTTGAGAGTTAATTTGTTTCTTCACAGGAGACTACTGGTGTACAGGATGATGTACTTGTTCTTACTGATCAAGTGGTCCTTCGACTTAGTGAAGCTCTTGAAGCACTTAGGATGGTGAATAAGGAAGGGAAACAGCAATTGGATCCTTCAATTCTCACTCAAGTTTCATCTGAGAGTATTTACTTTTTCTTTTACATAGACTTTTTGTATTTTCTTAGTCCTCATTTGGTTTGATTAGCATATCTGTTTTCTTCCAATTCTAATATTTCTGCAACCTCTTTTCAATTGGATAAATGCTTGGACAACTGTGATCTTTATAATTTATGGTATAGTTCTTCTTTAGCAGCTTTGCCACTCAACCCATACTCAGGTCGGTTACTGTATGAGTTAGTAAACTTCATAGAGTTGCGCGGATTTGGTCCTAGTTGTTTCAGACATCAGATTAACTGATGCTGACTTTTCTTGTTCCATCCCCTTTTTCTATTTCAGTTTCTTGCTAGAGTAGTTATGTAGTGGAACTGTGTAGATTGTTTGGGCCATTGAATTAATGTTGTATTATGCTTGTCAAGTATATGTGTCTACTAAGCATGGGAATATGACTGAATTAACAACTTTGTTCTGGTTTAGTTTGAAGTTAAATGATGCTGTATTTTTGACAACTGGTGGTTACAAATGGAAGTATTATGTCTTAGAGCTTTTGCTGCCCTAGTGGTTTGGAGTTGATTGTCTTTTGTAGTTTATGCTACTGGACTTCTGTTTGGATTAAAAGATGCTTGGGCCACAAAAAGTCATGGTTAACCATGAAACGATATTATCCTTCAAGATGCAGTGTGATTTTGTATTTTGTTGAAGAAATAATTGGAAAACAAACAATGCTTATGAAAAGAGATTTTATAAACAGGGGCAATTGTTGAATTTATTGTGCTCATTCTAAGAACTAGAAAAAGGCAAAGAACATAGTGGAAAAGCAAATCAATGAATAGTTGGATCTTTTTTCTGCTTATTCTAGGAAGTGTAATCTTTGACGTCCTTCCTGATTTGATAATGGTAGTGTTATTTTCTATCTAATTTTGTGCAGTCACTTACTAAAGTGATACTCGAATAGCAGCTTGTTTGAATTGATAACAACGTTTCCAATTCTTTTGGTTCCTTTCTGAAATTGCTTAGCACTTGACAGCTCATTGTCTTTGGAACCTGGTTACCTAGCACCTAGAATTAAGTAGAACTCACTTTCGTCCTTTCTACTTGTTTCCTGGTTTATTTTTTTGTAAAATTATTTTCTTAAAGTTCTCGAAGATTGCTGTTATTGTACCTTTTGAAGTTGTTCTCTATATATCACAGGTGCACTGCCAGTTGAATCTTCATCAAAAGATGTTATTGTAGTTATCTGCAAGTCATCTGGGTTTCCGAACAATCAGTTGTTTGGAGATATCTCAAGAGTCTTAAAGCCTGGGGGAATGGTGCTATTGCACCTGACTTCTCAATCTAATGATTTGCAAGTGGTAAAATATTTGGTATTTCCAGTTGATTACTCTGTAGATTAACTGTCGATGACTGTATGTCTTTGGCTTTTATTGCAGACCAAGTCTTCTCTGGAGCGCAACTTACTATTGGCAGGATTCTTGGATGTAAAATCTTCTGAAGCTGGTCAGTCTATTGGGGTTAGTCTCTGTCTGTGTATCCATTTCTCCATCCTTTCTAGTGTTCCCTTTTTGTTCTCCTGCAACTGCTACGATAGATGATTACTGTCAAATGCTCCTTATTGCAAATTTCTTATTTCTCTCCCCAATTTTTTGCAACTAAAACTTTTATTGTTTGTCAGCAGATCATTGGCAAAAAGGCTTCTTGGAAGATTGGTTCTTCCTTTTCTATAAAGAAACAAACAAAAAGTTTACCTGCATTCCAGATTGATGATGATATTGACTTGATAGATGAGGACAGCCTGCTAACTGAAGAGGATTTGAAGAAACCCCAGCTCCCAGTTGGTAAGTCGTTATCATTCTGGCTGTAGCATTTGTTGATTCGGTTTATATTCTAGTTTCTTTGTTGTTCCTATATGACATTGAGCTACCCACAATCTTAAACTAAAGGTGATTGTGAAGTCGGAAAAACAAGGAAAGCTTGCAAAAACTGCACTTGTGGACGTGCTGAAGCCGAGGAGAAAGTGGAGAAGTTGGGACTTACTATGGACCAGCTGGATAATCCTCAGTCTGCCTGCGGCAATGTGCGTATAATTTTTTTGAATCCTTAGTATTGATTTGCATCCTAGTTAGATCACCTTAGCTACGTGGTAGACTGCTTTGCTGTTAATGTTAATTGGGAGTTACTATTTGTAGCGAAAACAACCCGGTCAGGTTACCTCATGATGTCCTCCAAAGTGGGAGGACATGTTTTGGTTAAGCTAGAAACACACGCCACTCATTTACCTCTTTCCCGCTTTCAGCTGATTTTAATTGTAGGAAACCAGCCTTAAGAAGTACACCAATGTGAGTGTGAGGGTGTGCACACAAAATGTCTTATCTCCATTATGGAGATATGGGAGAAACTTCCTTTTGATTAATGCAATACACTTCAATTCACAATAAGGAAGTCCATTTTAGCTCTATGTACATTGAAGAGTGGACCTATCTAGCAGATCATCGTTTTGCTTCTTCAAATACTTAAAAATCAGTTCCTTTTTTGGCAGTTGACAAATCGTAATCTCTCTTACACTCTACAGCTGGCAATGTCTATGTATCATGCGTTTGATTTGGATGGTTCCAAAATCATTTTCAACTCATTAAATGGAACTTTACAACATTATTATATCTTTTCCAATACTTTATGCATAATTCTTTGATAAGAGGATTGGATATCCTCAAAAGTGAGTTTCCTTTTCTTCTAGAAAAAAGACTCGCTTGAAGGTCTCTTTTTACATTATTCATTCCTTTGTGTATTACCATGTGTATCTTGCTTTCTTCCATCTAGTTGGTTGGGGTTTTATATAGTTCTTGATGATTGGTGTCTGGGAACTTAAACCTGGCTAAATGTGTACAGTGATTATTGTCTGCCTGATCAGTAGGATTGTTTAATTATAAAACTATAGTGTATGTTATAAAAAATTATGAGGCTCCTATAAAACTATAAATGTATGCAAATGTCCGTATAATTTTTTCTATATTAATAAAAATCATTATTGATGCATTATACTTAAGGTTATACATCCTTATAATGATTAGATAGATATTATATGCATAATCAAAACAGTCCATATGTATAGTATTACAGCTATCGGGTGAATTATGGTGCCTGTTGTAAGAGACTTGAAGGCTTTAGTTGTATGGCCTTCTTGTGATTATTATGATTTGAACAATAGATCCAGATATTCGTAATGTTTCTATTGATTGCATTTCTATATCAGTTTTGGTGTAGCAACATTGTAAGTGGAATTGCAAATATTATGCTGAGCCTTGCATTAATTTGCAGTCATAGTTCAGTTTTTCACAAGTACATTTCCTTCTTCATTTGACTTTGGTGCTTCTTGGTGGGTATATATAATTATGTTTTGATCCATTCTTGATCATATGCAGTGTGGTCTAGGGGATGCCTTTCGCTGTAGTACATGTCCTTACAAGGGTCTTCCTACATTCAAACTAGGTGAAAAGGCAAGTATCTCTCTGTTTGAATTATTATTGTATTTATATTTTGTGTTTGTGTGAGGCAAGTTTCCGCATGCATCTAGTGAAATTTTCGGTGATCCTATTGAAAGTTATTAATGATAGTTGGATCTTCTTTTGTGCTTTTTACTTGAAAATGCGCCAAGTTGCCTTCCCTGGCTTGTATATAGCTCGAATTTGAAATTGGATTTCTTTGTAAACTTAATTTTACATAATAGTTGTTGGCTTATTGATTGTGAGCAACTTACCAACGGTTGAATATGCGAGGAAAACATGTTGACCCTCGATGATGTTTTGTTTTGGCAGGTAACTTTATCCGGAAACTTTCTTGCTGCTGACATATGAATGGCAAGATATTGAAGCTGGATTTGCCATCCTTTGTGCTAACCAATTTGAAGGCTTAGAAGTCTATAGAGTTGCAGTTTTTGTTTATGGTTTTGGCGAAACCATTATCGTGATGTTCAATGATTGATTTGTTCATTGATAGAGAAAGATAATGCCTTGTGCTATGTAGGAACTTTCCTTGTTCTGTAACAAAAACGCCAACATAAAAGAGAAGGCACCAAAAATGATTTTCAAGTTATTTTTTTGTGTGCAAGTTTTTGGTTTTTGGGAGACTAATAGAAATTTGAAAGCATTAGTTAGGAAACACATAGTATAAACAAAAGTCTTGGAACAAAGTAAACAAGTCTAGTAAATTCTAGTGTTGCTAGAACATATGCAACAGTAGAACATGTACCTCCTTTGATTTGGCTATGTTAGTAAAAGGTAAACTAGTTGTCCAAATTTATGATGACCAAAAGTAAAGAAAAGAAGTAAAAAACAGAAACAAATCTTCTTTAACATTTTAGGAAAGCAATTAGTTAAGCAACTACGAGATGGGGTTGCGGAATTAATCGCGATTTTTTAAAAATTATTAGAATCATGATTTTAAAGGTGATTAGTTGTTTAGTTCCATATATTTGTCAAAGTCGATCAAAGTTGATAAAAAACTTAACATAAAAATACTTACTATAGCAATCTTACTATATAAATCGAAATATATTAGTAAGAAGATAATAAGTAAACATTAACACTATTAAATTGCAATTTATATTATTAACATTAATAAAAATTAACAAGTAAATAAAAAAAGTACATTATAATTATAAGTAAATAATACTATGAATCAATACATATATATACTTAGTACATTAACTAAGTACATTATAGCTTATAAGTAAATAATATTATAAATATAATTAGTATATTAACTAAATACTTACTTATTTAAATACTTGTTATTGTTATGGATTTTATAATTTAAAATGTTAAATTATATGCTTTGTAATTTATGATAATTAGAAAAAATTTTAAGTGATAATAGCTTAAGTAAAAAAAAATTAATTATATTAGTTTATGTTTTAACTTTTAAGTAAAAAATAGATAAATGGTTATCCGATTTATCTATAGTAGTCCAACTGAAATCAGTAAAATCGAAACCAAAACTGGTAAACCAATCAATTAATTTTTATACTAAAATTTGGAAAACCAGTACAACCCTAGTTTTTGTGTATTAAACTAAATTTAATTAATTAGTAGTTTCTTGGAATTTGTTTATTATCAAAGTATAAGTTAGTTTCTTAATAGGTTTTATTTCTTAATTAGTTTTTGATACGGATTAAGTTTTTAGTTTATAAATAGTGGGTAGTAGAATTTTTTGTGATTATTGTTTTAAATAATAAATAAATATTAATTGCTTCCTCGTATTTTTGTTTTATCGGCCCGATCGAGCAGCTCTATGTAATTACTATTTTCCTTCCTTTACTGGTGCTTTCCATTAATTTTTTTTTTCGTTGAGAGAAAAATTTAGAGATTCTATTATGAAAACTGCATATGGATTGACCCAATTAATAGAAAATTTTTCTATCATTGTTTGGTGATGCTCATGTTCATGTTCTTGTTAGTGGAAGCATATTGGGTACGCGTTCAGAGAATGTGGATCCCATAGGATTGTGTACGTGAAATTCTTGCGAGATTACCGCCAAGTTCTCTCATGCGGTTTAGGTGCGTTTCAAAATCATGGCTTGTTGTAATTTGTTGGCATATGGGATAATTACGCCCATGATATTAATATGATATTATCTCAAAGTATGAGATAAAGTCATATGACTTTGATACGTATATCAGATACTGATAAAGATAAGAAAACTATCCCTATCTTGAAGATTTCTTGGAGCTCAAGAATAGGATTCTATTTATCTTTATATACAGAGAATATCAGACTGAGAAAAACAACGATAGAAAATATCGTTATACGTATTCTTCTTCCTCAGCATTATATTTGATTTCGTACTTTGTATCTAATTGGTGGACAACAATTGATACTCGTGTAGTTTATATTACCAGGAGTTCTTTTTCTTCCAGAGCAGTGAATTTCGTGGAGTAGAACAAAATCCCGTCTTCCGCTCTTCCAGGTCAGTTTCCTGGAAAACCTTCATTGGTATCAGAGCCAATGGTTATGTTCTACCCACCATGTAATTACTTATTATTTGATTTTTAAATGGCAATTATGAACTTTTTGTGGAATTATTTTTTTCTATGGAAATAAATTGTGAAATTCATAATTCCATATCTGATTCTTGCCATTTTTGACTCACTTATCATATGAATTAAATGATAAGTAATATATGGTTAGAAACTAGACTTCAAAACGAATCCATCGATATAAAGTATGTGAAAATCGAATATACGGTTAATTAGATATGACAGTTTTAAGTTTTTTTCGTTTTGATTTTATTTTCTGATTATTGATATAAAAATATGTGGACTATCCATTGTTGAGCCCTTCCTAAGTGGCGGGCTGGCCCTTTCAAGGCCCCAACAATAGGAGGATTAGGGCCTGCGCCCGATCAGAAGTTTTTTTTGTTTTGGTTTATGATCATTAGTATTGAAACGTGGGCCGTCCAATTCAGAAAGTTTTGGCCCAGAATCATAACAGCACATAAGAGCACATTCCATTGTGCCTTACTGGGCCTAAGGCCTGATCGGTGTGATGGGCTTCACTACTGTTGGGTGAGCCTTAAATATGAATGTATAGCCCATTAATATCGTTGTTTTTAATATCACCCAACAGTAGTGAAGCCCATCACACCGATCAGGTTTTAGGCCCAGTAAGGCACCATGGAATGTGCTCTTATGTGCTGTTATGATTCTGGGCCAAAACTTTCTGAGTTGGACGGCCCACGTTTCAATATTAATGATCATAAACCAAAACAAAAAAAACTTCTGATCGGGCGCAGGCCCTAATCCTCCTATTGTTGGGGCCTTGAAAGGGCCAGCCGCCACTTAGGAAGGGCTCAACAATGGATAGTCCACATATTTTTATATCAATAATCAGAAAATAAAATCAAAACGAAAAAAACTTAAAACTGTCATATCTAATTAACCGTATATTCGATTTTCACATACTTTATATCGATGGATTCGTTTTGAAGTCTAGTTTCTAACCATATAGTACTTATCATTTAATTCATACGATAAGTGAGTCAAAAATGGCAAGAATCAGATATGGAATTATGAATTTCACAATTTATTTCCATAGAAAAAAATAATTCCACAAAAAGTTCATAATTGCCATTTAAAAATCAAATAATAAGTAATTACATGGTGGATAGAACATAACCATTGGCTCTGATACCAATGAAGGTTTTCCAGGAAATTGACCTGGAAGAGCGAAAGACGGGATTTTGTTCTACTCCACGAAATTCACTGCTCTGGAAGAAAAAGAACTCCCGGTAATAGAAACTACACGAGTATCTATTGTTGTCCACCAATTAGATACAAAGTACGAAATCAAATATAATGTTGAGGAAAATGAATACGTATAACGATATTTTCTATCGTTGTTTTTCTCAGTCTGATATTCTCTGTATATAAAGATAAATAGACTCCTATCCTTAGCTACAAGAAAGCTTCAAGATAGGGATAGTCTTCTTATCTTTATCAGTATCTGATATACGTACCAAAGGCATATGACTTTATCTCATACTTTGAGATAATATCAGATTAATATCATGGGCGTAATTATCCCATAATTGATAGTCCTGAATTCATTCAAATGCAACTCAGTCAATCACGGTTGGACTCAAAGATATGCCCCCAATTTCTCTTGAGGGTTTTAAAAGATTACAAGATAGATATTTGGACTATGAAAATATCTGGAAATTTGGACACTAATGTCGGAGAGCTCAATCCCCCTGCTCTTGTCCCATGTAAAGCTGCCACACTGAAGGGCAGGCAATTACCGTGGTTATATTCAGGGCTCTTGCATTGGCCTGGTATGTATAAAGGGTATGAAAAATAAACTCATCCTATGGAATCCTTGGATTAGCAAGTCTTTTATATTACCTAAACTTGAATACCCTGTTACTTACTACACCTACGAAATTTTCTACGGTTTTGGGTACAATGATATCACAGATGACTATAATGTTTTGAGTTTATGTCAGAATTACAAGAAATCCCAAGTGAATGTTTATAGTATGAAACAGAATTCTTGGAGAAGGCTTCCAGATTTTCCTTATCAAATTGACGAAAGATATCAAAATTTTCCTGGGATTTTTGCTAGTGGGGCTTTGCATTTCATTGTGCAGGGAAGGGATTATGGTATTTCTATAGCAGCTGTTGATCTTAAAACTGAGAAATACAGCCTTCTGCCTATCCCTGAGGATTTAAAAAAATTGAATGATGATTATTGGTGTGCATCTGCTGGATTTGATGTTTTGGATGGCTGCCTCTATATCATTCCAATATTTCTTTGTGATTGTTCTTTTCCTTACGTCGTTAAGATTTTCTTATGGAAAATGAGTGATTATGGGGTTAAGGATTCTTGCTTCTCCTTACGTCGTTAAGATTTTCTTATGGAAAATGAGTGACTATGGGGTTAAGGATTCTTGGACCAAGTTAACCATTGCGATTGCTAAGAATGGTGTCCCTCGTGCTAGTTTGTTTCTGAATTTGACTATATACCCTATTGGATTTTCAAAGAAGAATATGCTATTGGCTTTGAAGATATATGGGCAGGGTGATCTGCCGAAACTTATAGTTTATGATGTTGAAAATCAAACATTGGTGCAGACATTTGAGGTTCCACCAACTTTAGCATTCATGATGAGAGGAGGATATCAATGCGGTCCAAGTAAAGCATATCAATGCACTCCAAGTAAAGCATATCAATGCATTCCAAGCATTGTTCCCCTACCCACAGACATTGTAATACTTGGGAATTTTATTTAGGGCCAATTAATAAATAAGTAAGAGTGTAGGGACTATTTTGCAAATTGTGGAAAAATTGGTCTTAAAACCCATCTTCTTCAAATTGGGTCTTCCTTTTCTCTTTCTCAAGTTTTCCTCACTTTTTTTTTCCTTTAGTCATTGTTTCCCTCTTCTCCATCTTAATTAGGGCAAGAGGCAAGGGAGAATTGAAGGAGGAAGAAGGATCAATTCTCACTTCAACACCGTTCTAAGTGAGGTAAAGAACTTAGATAGTTGGTTATTCATGCCTATACTTATATATATAGTGTTATGAAAGGATAAGGGTTTTGGAAATTATTGTGATAAGCTATGGATTTTAATCCCATAGGATAAGTAACACTTATATATGGATTTTAATATTCATTTGATTGAGAATAGAACATGAATAGGTGAATTTAAGTTAAATTGTGAAGGTATTGTGATTGAAGGAAAGTATGAGAATAATATATGCATGGATTTTAGAATTGTAAGGGAAGTGAAGTGTTCTAGATTAAGATTGATGTCTAAGAGTTATTAAACTCTATTTTGATTGTTCTTTTGTCTTGGGTGTATGTTTTTATAGGAAAGTGAAGTAAATAGGTGGAGAAAATCTTAGAATCAAGGGCTATATTGGATTTTGATTTGAGGTAAGTGGTTTTGATATTTCTTTATGTTTTATAACGTTTGATAAAACACATTTTTGAAAGTTTGATTATGTTGATTATATAAAAGTTGGTTTGAGCATGAATAGATTATAAATTTGGTGAATATAAAAATGTATGCAATGACTTTTGGTGAATGTGAATCATTTTGTGAAATGATTTCAAAGAATTTGAATCTGTTTTGAGCTCATTGAATGTTTAATGATCGATTGGTAGGAACATGTTCCAAATTTCTGTTCTGGCCCTTCCTAGTGGGTTATAGTAGCTAGGAACCCCTCTGTTCTGGCCCACCTGACGGGTTAGAATTGTCAGGACTGGATCCAGTTAAGTTTGCCAAGAGAGATTTGAACTGTTCATGAGCTATCTGATAATCAGTACTCAATGTATTGATAAATGTTTGATAAATGTTGAAGCCCTTGCTATATATGTATATGTGTGTGTGTTTTGATCGAAAATCTTGGCAATTGTTGATTTTCATGTGTATATGATGTTTTGAGAATGTATACTCTATATATAACGTGCTCAACCCAATAAAGAAATATTTTGACTACTTACTGGGCATAGTGTATGCTCATACCACCCATATTGTGATTTTTGCAGATTCTAAGGTTTCACGTGAAGATTTTGTGGATGATTAGAAGTAGGGAAAGCCATTTTTGTGGACATGTTAGTTATGTATAAGATAATAGTTTCAAATGATATTTTGTATGAAATGATATGAGAACAGTGATATGGTTGACGATGTATATAGATAGTGAATGGTTTGTGAAGGAATGTATAGCTGGGACTTTGAACGATATCATTTGATTATAAGTTGTATATAAAATCTTTTGTTGGATAAAGATATGCTTTGTTATTAGGATGTTAGGTTTGAATTCAAAACAGTGGACGTGTGGCCGAAATGTAAATGCATATACTGTTGATATATGAAGTTTTCGTATAAGGAGGCTTCGCACGCTTTGGAATAGGTTTTCAGGCGTGTGGCCGTGCCACGTCGGATTCGGGGCATGACATTTAGTGGTATCAGAGAGTAGTCGATGACAATAAGTATATATTAGAGGTGAAATGCAAGGTTGATTAGTCTTGGAGCTCTGAAAGTTCAAAAAGGAGGGAAATGTGAAGAAAATTAGTCAAAATGTGAAAAAATAGCCTCCACGTCGCTATGATAGGATTATGGCTCAAAACAGTGGTAGTGAAGGAAATCCTAACGTAGTGATAGTCGATAGCCACGTTGATGGTGACAGTGAAGGAGCCAATACGGAGGAGCATTTGATGGCTCGTACACCTCAGCCTTTAACCCATAGAATGGCTACAGGGGGTGAGTCATCCAATGATCCACCGGCGACGAGTACTACCACTTTGGCCATGCCACCGGAATTCACCGCCGCCTTTGGCATGATGGCTCAAATTATGCAAAACCAACACCGGTTGCAACAAGAACAAGAGAGCCGTCAACGCCAACAAATGACCGGTAGCAAGACTCATTATGAGAACTTGAAGAAGGCAAACATGCCGGTCTTTGATGGTGGTCCGGATCCTGAGAAAGCGGAGAAGTGGCTTAATGAACTAGAAGCCAACTTTGAGGTCTTGGAGGTCCCCGAAGATGTAAGACCAAAGGTTGTCATTCCATTTCTTGTTGGAGATGTAGAAATGTGGTGGAAAGGAACCGCTCCAGCTTATGTTCGAGAGGGACAACCTTTGGATTGGAAAACCTTCAAGAGTGTTTTCTTGAAACACTACTTTCCCGACTCCATCCGTAGTGAGAAACAAAGGCAGTTCTTCAACTTGAAGCAGACAGAGAACATGTCTATTGTGGAGTACGCTGGAAAGTTTAACTCGTTGGGGCGATATGTACCAACTGTGATGGCGGACGATAGCATTAAGCTGCTTAGATTTGAGGAGGGATTACAAGGGCACATTCAGGCTAGATTGTCTTCAATGCCCTCAAACAGTTATGAGGAATCTTTCAAGAGATGCATAGGGATTGAGGCGGATCTCAAGAGAGGTGACGCCGAATTTCGTGCCAAGAGATCTAGACCAACGCCAAGCCAAGGTCAAGGATCAAAACAGCCGTGGGGAGGTCAACAAATGAACAAGAGGCGTGGACCACCACAGCCACTAGTTCAAACAGGGTTTGGGACGAAGGAATGTGATGTTTGCCACCGTGTTCATGGATGAGAATGTCGATGGAAGACGGGAGCATGCTTTAGGTGTGGCAAGTTTGGACATAGAATTAATAAGTGCCCCACTCCTCAACAAGACAAAACCAAACCCGCCAATGCTCGTGTCTTTGCCCTAACTCAATCAGAGGCGGAAGCGTCAGAAGATGTTGTCACAGGTACTATAATGATAAATTCAGTACCTGTTATGGTTTTATTTGATTGTGGGACCTCTCATTCTTTCATAGCAAAAAGATGTGTTAGTAAATTGAATTCTAAGCCGGAATATCTTAGAGAGCCCTATCGTGTAGCTACCCCAGGAGGGAAAGTTCTTATATCCAATTTGGTACATAGAGATTGTCATGTAGAGATTGATGGGCAAGAACTTGAGGCGAGTTTAATTCAAATAAACATGAAGGATTTCGATGTAATCTTGGGTATGGATTGGTTGACAAACAACTATGCTTATGTGGATTGTCGGGGGGTAAGAATGTTAAATTTTGTATCCCGGGAAGAGATGAATTCTCATTTCGAGGGGGCATGGAGAAACAGGTCAAATGTACAACCCCAATGATATCGGCTATGCAAGCTTGGAAATCACTTCGCAAAGGTTGTGTGGGATACTTGGCGAATGTAATTGACACCAAGAAAGAGGGTGTAAACTTGAACGACATTCCGGTAGTTCAAGAATTTCCCGATGTGTTTCTCGAGGAATTGCCAGGACTTCCACCGGATCGTGAGATTGAGTTTGAGATTAATGTGATGTCCGGAGAAGCACCAATTTCTAAAGCTCCGTATCGAATGGCACCGGCGGAAGTATGAGAACTTAAAGTTCAATTACAAGAATTGTTGGACCTTAAGTTTATCCGACCTAGTGTATCTCCGTGGGGTGCTCCGGTGTTATTTGTGAAGAAGAAGGATGGAAGTTTGAGGCTTTGCATCGATTATCGGGAGTTAAACAAGATTACTATCAAGAATAAGTATCCACTCCCAAGAATTGATGACTTGTTTGATCAACTCAATGGAGCCCGAGTCTTTTCAAAGATTGATCTACGTTCGGGCTACCACCAGTTGAAGATTAAGTCAGAGGATATCTCAAAGAGTGCTTTTAGAACGAGGTACGGGCATTATGAGTTTCTTGTTATGCCTTTTGGTCTAACAAATGCCCCTGCCGCTTTTATGGATTTGATGAACAGGGTTTTTAGGCCTCAACTTGACAAGTTTGTGGTTGTGTTCATTGATGACATATTGGTTTATTCTCAAACTGAGGAAGAACATGTTGAGCACTTGAGAATTGTGTTGCAAACCTTAAGGGAAAAGAAACTTTTTGCCAAGTTTAGCAAATGTGAATTCTGGCTAAAAAGTGTTACCTTCTTAGGTCATGTGATCTCAGAAGATGGTGTAACCGTGGATCCGAGAAAGGTAGAAGCAATCGTGGATTGGCCTAGACCAACCAATATAACGGAGGTTCGGAGTTTTCTGGGTTTGGCCGGTTACTATCGGAAATTCGTCGAGGGATTCTCATCCATTGCTATCCCTTTGACTCGGTTAACTCAGAAAAGAATGAAGTTTGAATGGGCGACAGATTGTGAAAACAGTTTCCAAGAGTTGAAGAGGAAATTGACTTCTGCCCCGGTACTCACTCTTCCATCTGGATCAGGATGATTCACAGTGTATAGTGATGCTTCTAAACATGGCTTGGGATGTGTATTAATGCAAAATGGCCGAGTTATTGCATATGCCTCTCGTCAGTTGAAGAAGTATGAACAGAATTACCTGACTCATGATTTGGAATTAGCAGCTGTAGTGTTTGCTTTGAAAATCTGGAGACATTATCTGTATGGCGAAAAATGTGAGATCTTCACAGATAATAAAAGCTTGAAGTATTTGTTTACTCAAAAAGAGTTGAATATGAGACAACGGCGATGGTTAGAATTGTTAAATGATTATGATTTGGATATTAAATACCATCCCGAAAAAGCAAATAGAGTAGCGGATGCTTTGAGTAGAAAGTCTACAGGAACATTGGCATAATTGTTGACTCAACAGGATCACTTAATTTCTGAATTTGAGAAACTAGAAATGGAGGTGATTGATTCAACTGATGGGTTTTTAACGGCTTTAGTGGCACAACCTTCACTCCTTGAGCAAATTAAAATGGCTCAGGGCAATGATGTCGAATTGAAGAACAAGAAAGATCGGATTAAAGAAGGCCAACAATCCTATTTTCAATTGCATGATAATGGAAGCTTATGGTTTCGAGGAAGATTATGTGTACCCAATGATTCGGAGTTGAAGAACGAAGTTTTGAGAGAAGCACATAACTCAAAGTTTTCCATTCATCATGGTAGCACAAAAATGTACAAGGACATGAAAAGGAATTTTTGGTGGAGTGGCATGAAAAGAGAAATTTCTGAGTTCGTTTCCAAGTGCTTGGAATGTCAACAAGTTAAAGCAGAACATCAACGCCCTGGGGGACTGTTGAAACCGTTGGAAATACCAGTTTGGAAATGAGAACATGTGACTATGGACTTTGTTTGTAGGTTGCCGAAAACAAAGACAAGTCAAGACACCATATGGGTGATCGTGGACAGACTGACTAAGAGTGCTCATTTCTTACCTATGCGATCCACTGCTACCATGGATCAATTAGTCAGTATGTACATGGAAAATATTATCCGTTTGCATGGTGTACCAGTCAGCATTGTCTCAGATCGAGATCCCAGATTTGTTCCTAGATTCTGGGAGAGTTTTAATCGAGCAATGGGAACTAAAGTGACGCCTAGCACAGTTTTTCAACCACAGACAGATGGACAATCAGAAAGAACTATCCAAACACTTGAGGATATGTTGAGGGAATGTGTTTTGGACTTCAAAGGTAGTTGGGTCGACTATTTGACTCTCATTGAATTTGCTTATAACAACAGTTTTCATTCTAGCATTGGGATGGAGCCTTATGAGGCATTGTATGGGAGAAAATGTCGGTCACCTATTTGTTGGGATGAAATTGGTGAGAAAAGCATTATGGGGCCGGATTTGGTACAAATAACCCTTGAGAAAGTTCCCTTGATTCGAGACCATTTGAAAGCTGCCCAAGACAGACAAAAGAGTTGGGCCGATACCAAGAGAAGGCCTTTGGAGTTCCAATGTAGAGAGAAAGCTTATATTCGGGTATCGCCAAACAAAGGAGTTATGAGATTTGGCAAAAGTGGGAAGTTGAGTCCGTGATATGTTGGACCGTTTGAGATTTTAGAGAAGATTGGGGATCTTGCATATAGACTCGCTTTGCCACCATCTTTGTCAAAAGTACATAATGTCTTCCACGTGTCCCAATTGAGACGGTATATCTTTGATCCTAGTCATGAGATAGAAGTGGAACCGTTGGAAGTTCAAGAGGGTTTGTCATATAGGGAATTTCCATTAAGAATTGTGGATCGAAAGGATCAAGTGTTGAGACGAAGAACAATTCCCTATGTGAAGGTACAGTGGTCCAATCATACCCCTCGTGAAGCAACGTGGGAGTTGGAGGAAGAGGTGAAAGAAAAGTATCCACATTTGTTTGAAGAACAAGGTACTTTAAGTTTCGAGGCCGAAACTTTCTATAAGGAGGGTAGAATGTAATACTTGGGAATTTTAGTAAGGGCCAATTAATAAATAAGTAAGAGTGTAGGGACTATTTTGCAAATTGTGAAAAAATTGGTCTTAAAACCCATCTTCTTCAAATTGGGTCTTCCTTTACCTTTTCTCAAGTTTTCCTCTCTTTTTTTTTTCCTTTAGTCATTGTTTCCCTCTTCTCCATCTTAATTAGGGCAAGAGGCAAGGGAGAATTGAAGGAGGAAGAAGGATCAATTCTCACTTCAACACCGTTCTAAGTGAGGTAAAGAACTTAGATAGTTGGTTATTCATGCCTATACTTATATATATAGTGTTATGAAAGGATAAGGGTTTTGGAAATTGTTGTGATAAGCTATGGGTTTTAATCCCATAGGATAAGTAACACTTATATATGGATTTTAATATTCATTTGATTGAGAATAGAACATGAATAGGTGAATTTAAGTTAAATTGTGAGGGTATTGTGATTGAAGGAAAGTATGAGAATAATATATGCATGGATTTTAGAATTGTAAGGGAAATGAAGTGTTCTAGATTAAGATTGATGTCTAAGAGTTATTAAACTCTATTTTGATTGTTCTTTTGTCTTGGGTGTATGTTTTTATAGGAAAGTGAAGTAAATAGGTGGAAAAAATCTTAGAATTATGGGCTATATTGGATTTTGATTTGAGGTAAGTGGTTTTGATATTTCTTTATGTTTTATAACATTTGATAAAAACACATTTTTGAAAGTTTGATTATGTTGATTATATAAAAGTTGGTTTGAGCATGAATAGATTATAAATTTGGTGAATATAAAAATGTATGCAATGACTTTTGGTGAATGTGAATCATTTTGTGAAATGATTTCAAAGAATTTGAATCTGTTTTGAGCTCATTGAATGTTTAATGATCGATTGGTAGGAACATGTTCCAAATTTCTGTTCTGGCCCTTCCTAGCGGGTTATAGTAGCTAGGAACCCCTCTGTTCTGGCCCACCTGACGGGTTAGAATTGTCAGGACTGGATCCAGTTAAGTTTGCCAAGAGAGATTTGAACTGTTCATGAGCTATTTGATAATCAGTACTCAATGTATTGATAAATGTTTGATAAATGTTGAAGCCCTTGCTATATATGTATATGTGTGTGTGTTTTGATCGAAAATCTTGGCAATTGTTGATTTTCATGTGTATATGATGTTTTGAGAATGTATACTCTATATATAACGTGCTCAACCCAATAAAGAAATATTTTGACTACTTACTGGGCATAGTGTATGCTCATACCACCCATATTGTGATTTTTGCAGATTCTAAGGTTTCACGTGAAGATTTTGTGGATGATTAGAAGTAGGGAAAGTCATTTTTGTGGACATGTTAGTTATGTATAAGATAATAGGAAGTTTCAAATGATATTTTGTATGAAATGATATGAGAACAGTGATATGGTTGACGATGTATATAGATAGTGAATGGTTTGTGAAGGAATGTATAGTTGGGACTTTGAACGATATCATTTGATTATAAGTTGTATATAAAATCTTTTGTTGGGTAAAGATATGCTTTGTTATTAGGATGTTAGGTTTGAATTCAAAACAGTGGACGTGTGGCCGAAATGTAAATGCATATACTGTTGATATATGAAGTTTTCGTATAAGGAGGTTTCGCAGGCTTTGGAATAGGTTTTCAGGCGTGTGGCCGTGCCACGTCGGATTCAGGGCGTGACAGACATGATGATGGTGGACTGAAAGAGATCAAGAGCTGCAAGAAGTGTGCAAGATGAGAACAGAAAGAGATCAAGAGCTAGCAAAACAAGTGTGATGAAGATGGTGGACAGAACGAGTAAGTTAATATATAATAAAAAGTTAATACTAAAAGATATAGATTTTTACCTTTTAATATATTAAAAAAAGAATGAATGTGGTGAAAGTAGTTTTAATTTGTTTTCATACAAGGTAATTTTTATGATTTGAGAAGCTTTATATTTCATAGTTGCATACATTAGAAAGTTAAATTGAAATATGATCCAGTGATAAACATAATCATGACTGATCTTTTTTGTCAAAGGAACCAGGTCTATAATTTTCTCTCAAAAGTAATTGACTTGTGTTTCTCTTTATGTAAGAATTCAGTGAAGGAAATTAACCAGTTCTTGTCTGCTTTGATTCAAACTCTCGCAAGAAATTCATACACAATCTCTAGGTGAAAGTTCTACATTTGTACTTCCTTCGCGAAAGCACATTTTAGGCAAAGACAAAACCTGCAAGACTTGCATTCAAAAGCTACTTGCCAATTCAAACTACGATGACATTCTGCACAAAATGAATTCTCTTCGGCCTCCTGAATATGAGTGATAGGGTGAGAATGATTATCTACATTAAGAGTGCGCCCAAATTTCACATTTCTGAACACACCAAATTGTGGAATGCAACTAGGATGAAAAGACTTGTCGGTGCCGTCGTAGTGATAAATCCAACAATTTGGATTGATTTCCTTCTCGCATTTCACACAATAAAATTCATCTGGATGGTCAAAATAAGGAGGATACATTAAGATGAGTTGATGGTTATCCCAGCTTCGCTTGGTTGTAGGCGGCAGCAGAGCACACTCATAATCCAAATAGAACTTGCAATCGTCACAACCAAATGCAAATCCTCGAGTTATAGAACCACAAGCATTGCATTCTTTGGGATCTGAACTTTTAGTTGGAGTCAAGAGATGCTTGTGAGCATCGTGCAGAATACTTGTGGACAAGCTTGCACTAGCACATTTTATGCAAATATCAAAATTACAGGTTTTGCATCTGTAGTGGAGACTGTTCCCAAGCCAACGACAAGCATCGCATCTAAAGTGACCAACAGCATTTCTTCGTCTCGTAAGGATAACGGGGTGCTCAGGATGCGATGGGATTTGCAATTCAGGAGGAATTTTACTG
The DNA here is from genome assembly GCA_016586305.1 of Ophiorrhiza pumila. Classification (NCBI taxonomy): domain Eukaryota; kingdom Viridiplantae; phylum Streptophyta; class Magnoliopsida; order Gentianales; family Rubiaceae; genus Ophiorrhiza; species Ophiorrhiza pumila. The sequence continues at coordinate 31,409,806 of BLIW01000008.1, read as the reverse complement.
CAAGCTGCATGGAGGAAGTAACTGCAATCCACACATCTATAGTGAAGCACTGCAATAGAAATAGGATCCATGCATCCGTCACACTGCAATAACATTTCTTCTGTCTTCTCTGTCTCAGTTGGGATTGGCAGGCTATTGAAAACAAAAAGTGGATGCTTGTGACTAAAATGTAATATCATATCTTCCATCTTCTTCTCATTTTGTCTTCTCTTCATTTCTTTTTCTTTGAAAGATTTTGGGATCGTTTGTGCCCGGAGTAATAGGTTCTTATCTTTTCCCTTTTCCTCATCTTCATGTAGAAGAACAATACAACTTTTGGACCTCATTCTGAACTGGCTGGTACTAGTAGTTGTAATGCTAGTGCTGCTTTCATTACCTGCCTTGACAAGAAAATTGGTGATAAATTCTTGAGCCGCATGAGCCAGTGGTAGTTTGACCAAATTTTGGGTGGAAAGTAGTTCTGTATCTTCCAATTCTGATCCTGCATCCCTATTACATCCAGAATTGCAAGCAATTTAATTATAAAATTAAGGCTAGTTATCGTTAGGGGAACAAAGATATATTCAAGCAAAACTATTAAATGTTCAGAAGACAAAGAGATACGTCTTTTGACATGTTCAACGTTGAATGTGTTTATGGTCATTGATTTTACTCAGTCCAATGATCATACTATGAATTAAGGTGTTGAATTTAAGCCATAAAAAAAATATGAAAAATAGAAGTCCTTACACTATGTGATCATTTGCAACTTTCACGCACTTGACATGGACGAAGAATCTGCAGGGGCCACAGTAATAAGCCCAGAGATTTCTGCGTATCCTACGATGACAAACTTTGCATTTCTGTCTGAAACTACGGTATTGATATGAAAGGGAATAGGCTAAAACTAGAGAGTGATTGTGACCCTTGTGGTTGACCGAATCCGGTAGTGATGCACAGTTCTTGTGGATCCAAAATGGGCAGGTAGTGCACATGTATGATGCATCTTTCTCTACCAATTGGCAAGCATCACAGTAGACAATAGCTTGACTTTGTTGGAGTATCAATTGGTGCTCATGACTTTTGTGCCAAAATCTCCTATCAGAAATTTCAGGTTCAAACCCCTGTTCTGCAATCGCGCAAGATACATCGAGATCAAAAAAGCAAGAGGAACAATGGTAGAAGAAATTCTTACAATCCTTTCGTCCACAAGCATGACAAATACAACTGACATAGAGAGGAGGAAGCTCATGAAGTAGTATGAGTGGATGTTGGGAGTGCAATGGATGCCTAATCTGCCGAGGTAGTTCCGCACATAACTTATGAAGAAAGAAATCACAAGAAAAACAGCAGTATGCTTTTGGCTCCAAGATTTCTTTTTGACACCCATAACAGGTTGGTATGTTCTGCACTTGGCTTAGAATCAGTGGATGCTCCTCATGACTGAAATGTCTAAGCTCTTCCTGCTCCATCTTGTCAACAATTTCCATCCCTTTAACAGTTCCGAGAGTTCGTTTATTTTAATTTCATACTTCATTTGATGGCTACAAAATCATTCAATTTTCAAAGTCATGAGTCAATGGCCAGGCAAATATCTGCCAAACATTGTCAGTCTTGCTGGAAGTAGTTGTGTACTCACCTCACCTTAATTGCTACTCTCCATTATTTCCCATACATTTGAACAATTTTCTATTCATTCAGGCTTGACTTTGAACAAATTTGTAAATTCATGCCTGATATATTTTTAAGGAGTGATTGTGACTAGTTCTATTGATAATGTAGGCAAGTAAACCGAAACTTATCAATTTTTATATCAATGTAGCTATGTTCATTGTACTTGCTCGCCTTTCTTTAATTGATGGGCAGTTTGATGAAAACAAGTCAAAATCAGATGGCAATATCTCGCAAAATATAGTTCAAACGTACAAGTTTTAGATTCATTTATATAATGTATGATCTATAAAATCACAATATCGGCAACAATGATAAACGCAGACCTCAATTCTCACAAAAGGATTTGTAACTTTAATTCCTCCATAAGTTGAGCAAGATGAAAATCAAATGGCACAATCTTGGGCATACACAAAACTGAAAGCTTTACATTTGTGATTCCTTTGCCCAAGAACAATATGGGCAGAGATAAAAGTTACAAACCTTGCATTCAAAAGCTATTTCCCAATCCAAACTACGATTACATTCTGCACAAAACGATTTATAATCTGCTTCCTGAACATGAGTGAGAGAGTGACAGTGCTTATCTACCTTCACGATTTGTCCAAACTTCAAATTTCTGAACTTACCGAATCTCGGGAAGCACCAGGGATGATAGGAATAATCACATTCAGAGCAATAATACATCCAACAATTGGGGTTCATTGGGCGTTCACAAATGAAGCAATAGTGAAATTCTTCTGGATGATCAAAATAATAAGGATATCTTAAAATGAGTAAATGGTCGTCCCATCTTTGCCGGGTCGTAGGCGGCATCAGAGCACACTCATAGTCCAAATAAAATTTGCAATCTTTACAAGCAAAAACAAAATTGTTTCTTTCAAAGCCACAAGCATTGCATCTTGTGGGATCAGCAGGATTTGAGTTTTCGAATTGTGTCAGGATGTGCTGCTTGTGAGCATTGTGATTGATACTAGCGGCCAAACTTGAGCTAGCACACTTAATACAAAACTCTATTTCGCAGGGTTCGCAAGAGTACGAGAAACTGTTGCAATTCAGTTGACAAACACTGCATTTCGCAAAATTAGCACTGGAATATGGTCTGCCAAGTTTAAGCTGGTGCTGAGGATGTTTCGGAGTTTGTATTGTGGAGGGCAGCTTTGTACAAGCTTCGTGGAGAAAGTAATTACACTCAACGCAAGCATAGTAAATATCCGAATTACAAATAGGCTCGATGCATCCATCACACAGCAACAATGTTGTTTCTTCTCCAGTTCCAGTTCCAATTTCATCTTGGATTTGTAATATATTGCCAAGTGTGAGTGGATGCTCGTGATAAAAATGTTGTACGTTTTCTGGCACCTGCTTTATTCTGAATCCGCTTTCATGAGTACTACTGCTACATGGGATTTCCTTGACGAGAAAACGAATGATCATTTCTTGCGGAGCGTGAGCCACAGGTAGAGTGATCAGATTTTGCTCCTCATCATTCGATACTGCATCATTGCCATCCTCGCCGTCTGACTTGGTATCTGGGGAAATTGTGCAGTAAACATGAACGAAGTATCTGCAGGGGCTACAATAATAAACCCACATGTTCCAAAGTATTGTGCTGTGGCAATCAGCGCATCTCTGTCTAAATTCACGGTGTTCAGGTGGAAGACAATAAGCTAGCAACAGTGAGTGATTATGATACTTGAAATTAACTGTTTCCGGCAGCAAGGCGCACCCTCTATGGATCCAAAATGGGCAAGTAGTACATACGTAGGATGCATCTCTGCGATAATCCGTATAACAAGCATCACAGAAGAAAATAGCTGGCCTTTGTTGGAACACGAGTTCGTGTTCATGACATTTGTGCTTGGAAATCCGATCTTCCACAATTTCTATCTCAAAATTAGAATCCCTCATCGCACATGACACGTCCAGATCGAATTCACACCATGAGCAATGATAGGTGAAAAACTTCCAACCACGATCGCACTCATCACAGACACAAGTTTCATACGGTGGTTGCTTAAGGAGGATGAGGGGATGCTGGGAGTGGATTGGATGTCTGATCTGCCGAGGTAACTCTGCACATCTTTTGTGGAGAAAGAAATTACAAGGGATGCAATTGTAGGATTCAGAATCCGTGATTTGTTTTTGACAACCAAAACATATGATTTCCTCATCATCAGCATCATTCTCATCTTTCTTGTGCATTAATAATTGGGTGAGGATCAATGGATGCTCCTCATGACTGAAATGGTAATTAAGCTCCTTTATCATATTATATATCTTTACAAACTTTCTGCTTGTTTTTAATTCCTTTGTAATTCATGTGAAATTCAAGCCAAATGAGCAGGCAATAAACTCATATTATGCTACTTTTTAATTCCTTGACAAAATCAACTGAATAGCCAGTTAGTACATATACTTTGAATTTAATAATTGCCTCCAATTAATGTATTTTCGAGGTTTGGTTTATGTCCTCCTCGACCCTTTTAATATTTAGTTAAAAAATAATAACTGCCTCTTCAATTGGCTCACAAAATGCAATTTATTTCATATCATTTATAACTGAGTTTGATTTAGTCAAACTCAACTCACAAGTCGCCATGAAATTGCTACGAAATTTCTTTTATTAGTCTCTAAGTTGGATACTTCTAGCAATTGGACATTGACTAAATTTCTTTGTTTTGTTATTTAATTTCCCGGCAGCTTGGCTTAAGTCTTTTGGAACTTGTTGATTTATTAGAGAGATTCTTGTTTAATTTGGAAGAATTACAAAAGAGTAAAAGAAATTATAATATTGTATAAACACAATATTATATTAAGACTGGTGACGATATGGCCACATTTCATGATCAACACCTTATTAATTGCCCTTATTTTTACAAGCTAAAGTCAATAAAAGAAACCAATAGTTTTTACGAGAACATTATTCTACAATTAATTCATTCATTTAAAATTCAAAGTTATATATATGTATCCTTTTCAAATAATTAACTAATTAATCCAAGTATATATTAAGTATTTTCAATGACAAAAGATTAAAGATTAATAAGTTAACATTTTATACCAAATAAATAGATATTCAAAAATATGCAAATAATTAGATTTCTTGCTTTTTCTGGCAAGAAGAGCAAAAAAAAAAAAGGTTAAGATTAAAGGATCAAACACATAAATCTATTAAAAGATTAATAAAGGATCAAGTGTTGATTAAGGACTGCAAAATTAAGATTAAGATTAATTAAGCTGATTAAAGGATCAAACACATAAATCTACGGATGAAGTTGTGATCATTTCACCCATCTCTTAACTCCTTTTCGTAAGAACAATCTGGGCAAAGATAAAAACTGCAAGCTTCACATTCAAACGCTTCTTCCCAATCCAAAATGTTCCGACAACGATCGCAAAAGGATTTGTAGTCTGCCTCCAGAACATGTTTAAGAGGGTGAGGGTGATTGTCCACACACAGTGTGCGCCCGAATTTCAAATTCCTGAACAAACGAACCTCCGGAATGCACCAAACATGGCAAGAATAATCGCATTCCTTGCAATGATACATCCACTGATTGGGATTCATTTCAAATTCACAAATCACGCAGTAAAATTCATCTGGATGCTCATAATAAGGTGGATATATTAAGATGAGCTGGTGATGGACATCGCAGCTGAGCTTGGCTGAAGGCGGCAGTAAAGCGCACTCATAGTCCAAATAAAAATGACAATCCTCACAACCAAACCCATAACCTTCGATATCGTAGCCACAAGCATTGCATCTAGCGTCATTTGAATCTTCAGCTAGAGTGGTGAGGAGGTGCTTATGATGAGCAGTGTGGGCAACAGTTTTTGTGGAGGCAGCACTGGAGCACTTGACGCAAACACGTAACTCACAAGGTTCGCACCAATAAAAGAGGCCGTTCGAAAGCCTCGAACAAAAATCGCATGTGAAAATACCAACATATCTTTTTGCTCTGCTAAGACGGAGGGGGTGCTTGGGATGCTTCAGAATTTGTATCTTAAGAGGAAGTATAAGACAAGTGGCATGAACAAAATAACTGCAATCCTCACAACCATAGTAAGGAGCAGAGTTAGAGATAGGGTCGATGCACCACTCACAATAAATTACTACTTCTTCTTTTCCATTAATCATAGTCTTATTTTCGGTTTGTACTTTGTTTGACAGAGTAAGTGGATGCTTGTGAGCCGAATTTGATACAACTTGTTTGTTTTGTATCTTGTTTTCATGATTTCCATTGAGAAGAGAACGGACGGTCAGTTCTTGAGCTGCATCAGCTGACGGTAGTTTCATCAAATTTTCTTCTTCATTGTTGCATACTCTGAAAGGACATATATGATGTCATTTAATTGGAGAAAAGCCCAGAAAATAAATTAGAAAAAAAAATCTCTGAAAAGATTTGCAAATTGAGTAATAAATTCATAAAAAAAAAACATAATTCAAACTATTTTTCCTAAAATAAAATTATATTTGTACTGATTTCAATATGGCATTACATATTTTCATGAAATTCCAAAAACCTTGTTAATTCAGAGGAGTCCCAATCGATATGAAAAGTACCAGAAAGAAGAAAAAAAGAAACAAACAAAAAAAAAAAAACTTACGAGATTATAGAATCATTTCCTTCTTCACATGGTTGATTGGTAATGACGATACACTTAATATGGACAAAGTATCTGCACCGCCCACAATAATATACCCAATCACTGGGATGTACCTTTCGATGACAAGCAGGGCATTTTTGTGTAAAACTACGATAGTCAGAGTCGTTGGGAATAGAATAAGCTAGCGAGAGTGAGTGATTGTGATGCATGTGGTTTATGTTTTGTGGGAGTAACGCACATGTCTTGTGAATCCAAAAGTCACAACTACTGCATATGTAGGATGAATCTTCTTCAGTGGTACCGCACCCATTGCAGTGGAAAGTAGCCAGCCTTTGTAGAAGAATCAGCGGATGCTGCTGGTGACTTTTGTGCTCGAGTACTCTCTCATCTACTAGAATGGCACATGACACTTCAAGATCGAAATGGCATAAGGAACAATTATAGGTAAAGAAAGCCCAGTTCTTCTTTCCACATCCATTACAATTACATTTGTGAGAAGAATAAGTTGGATTCTTATGGAGGAGTAATGGATGTTGGGAATGCAAAGGATGCGTAATCTGCCGAGGCAGTTCTGCACATCTTTTGTGAAGAAAGAAATTACAGGGAAAACAACTGTACGCCGCTTCAAACTCCATGATCTGCTTTTGACACCCATAACAGATTACTCTACTCTTTTCCACTTGGGTGGGGATCAGAGGGTGCTCCTCATGGCTGAAATGGTTCAGCTCCTTATTCAATTCTTCCATGGATCTGATCTTTGATTAATTAATTACAAATATTAATGGATCTTGTATTTGATGGAAATAATTTCTTCAAAGATCGATGATATGCATAAAACTAATCGTAATTAACTTGACTAGACACGCAAGAAGAGTCTAAAAAAGTATATCTTAACACCAAAATTATTAATCCAACCACCACCAATTGTAGCTAGTCACCTGTCGATAGAAGTAAACACGAAGAATTATAATTTAAGATCTAAAACTAGAATGATTCAAGATTTGTCTTTAAAACACTTGCTTTGCATCTATATGAAACGTACAACTCTTTGGAATTTTGGATGGTGCATGCATCTTAAAAAAGATGATAATAATGGGAAATTAAACAATCACGGTCCAACAATAATATCTTTGTCAAAAACAAATTCAATTGTTAATTATATCATCATTCATGTATATACCAATAAGTATGATATATAAGAAATCAGAAATAGTATTTAATTTAGCTCAGAGTGACAAATACATAATAAAGCCAAAACTTAAAACATTATCTATAATGGTATTATGTAATACCTATTCTTTCAACATGTTTATTAAAAACGTTTGGATTTAATCTTTTTGTTAAAGGATCTACAACCATAAAATTTGTGCTAATGTGCTCAATTGACACTCTTCATTTTTGAACTTCTTCTTTAACGACAAGGTATTTCAATTCCACATGTCTAACTTCCTTGGAATACTTGTCGTTTTTAGAGAAGAAAATTACTGCGACATTATCACAATAAATTTTCAGCAACTTTGTGATATTGTCAACAATTCTAAGTTCTGAAATAAAGTTCCGCAACCATAATCTATGAATAGTGGCCTCAAAGTATGCCACAAACTCAGCTTCCAGAGTGCTAGTAGCAATGACTGACTGTTTTGCTCTTTTCCATGAGATTGCTTCTATAGCTATCATGAACAAATATGCAAACGTGGATTTCCTAGTATCCAAGCATCTACCCATAATCTGAATGCATGGCCGACATGCTGAGTGGTTTATTTGGCATGCTGAGTAAATTGACGTGACTGTAACGCAAGTCACACCGGTTAACCAAGTGAAACGTGGGTTAGCCGAGTAAAAGGCTGGCGTGTCGAAGGGGACGGCATGTCGGCATGCCTAAGGGAACGGTCGGCATGCCGAGTGGCAAGGTCTGGAACCGATGGTCTATTTTGGTTTCAAATTTATGGGAAGGAACGATGGAGTTGCCTATGAAACAAAACGAAGTCGTTTAACCAACTTTGAGAGAGGCAAAGTTGGCTGTTGCGAAAATGGGAGCTTTGGAGTTTAAGTCGGTTAGAGGCAAAGTGCTGAGCATTTTTGCAAGCTGATTTTAAGGATTGTGGGTTGTAAGTGTGATGGCTTAAGCCAAGGGAAAGCTGGTTCGGTTGGGGTTAGATTTTGGATGAGATTAGGTTCTAATTGGCTCAACCCTTGTGCTTGCTGAACTAAAGAAAGACGTGACTGAGCTGGCAGCAATGATCTTTGGGCAATTACACATTCCTTGCTCCTGACTGGCCCATTTTGTAACTGGTGTTAGTGTTTGGACATGTTAGCCACAAGTTAGGCTTTTATGCTTTAGACTAGGCAGATTTGCTGGGGGGGGAATGTTACGTTTTTGTGCCTTAGAATTTCTGCAACCATTGTAAAGAGCTCCTAGTAATCTTCATTGTTGTTAATGAGATTAAGGTTTGGCTTCGGCCTGTAAATTCGTTGTGTGCTTGCTGTTTATATTTGTCTTGTTGCTTACATTGTTTTTCTCTTTGCTAATGGGTTGTGTGAATTTAAACAAGAGAGAACTATGAGTGTTTCCAACACCGGGTTATTGGCTAACTGTGGAAATTTTTTGGTTATATATTTTGGTTAAGACGATAAAGGCTTGACAATTTAGTATCAGAGCCAGGTTTGCATGAGGCATTCTGGCTAAGTATTCTTTGATGGCGGAAGGAAGCGGTAGTACGTTGAAGAAACGTGTTAGCAGGTTAGAGGCAACGATTGATAATGTCATCATGATGTTGGGAACTCAAGAAGAGTCCTACAATCTGTACTAAATGGTGGCTGAAACTAGAAAATCGTTGAGCGAAATGAAAGCCAAACTTGACGAAGTTGAGAAAGTGGTGGCCTTTATCGCTGGTTCATTTTCTGGATTAGGAGATCTGGGATCTTGAAGGCAGTTGCTAGAGGCTCTACTGGACGATGTGGTCCTTTTGAAAAAGGCCATGTATTACGATATTATTGAGGAATATTTTTCCAGAATATGTTTCCTTAACATACACCTCTGTATTTAGGTAAATATATCTTTGTGATTAGCAGTTTCTATGTGGAGGATGAACCGAGCTTTAAGAGCACGGATTCTCTTCAACTTTCTGTAATATATATACACCTTTATTGTGAATGAAGAGGCAAGGAGATTAAGTGGAGAATTTGTCACTTTGTGAGAATTTGTCATTTTGTCACCATGCGTGATTGTTCAACCTGAAATGATGAATGGTTTCCAACAAAGGTAAAAGTACCTGAGCCCAAACCTTATGCTGGGATAAGGAGTTCCAAGAAGTTAGAAAACTCTCTATGGGACATGGAGTCATACTTTCTGACTGCTAAGGTGCCGTTGGACCAACAATTGTCCATTGCTTCGATGTATCTTTCAAGTGATGCCAAGCTATGGTGGTGCACATGATCTATTGACGAGAATGCTAAGAAGATAGTGACTTGGACAGAGATGAAGAACGAGTTGAAGGCTCAGTTTTTGCCTTCAAATTCTTCATGGCTTGCGAGGGAAGCTTTTAGGAAATTAAAGCATACGGGGTCTGTGAGGGAATATGTGAAGGACTTTAGTTCTCTTATGCTAGACGTTCATGAAATGTTGAGCAGGATAAGTTGTTCAATTTCATGACCGGATTGCAAAATTGGGCACAGATCGAATTGAACTGACAAGGAGTGCAAACTTTGTCCCAGGCTGTTGCCGCTGCTGAAAAGTTGGTGGACTTTCAGACAAACTGTGATGCTGTCGAAAAAGGAAAGAACAAAGTGACGGGAAATGAGAAGTTTTTTAAGAAAACTGAAAAGGTTGTTTCTGAAAATGCTAGCAAAGTCTCGATTTCTTATTATGGAAACAAGAAGAATGGTGGTGATAACTCTGATTTTTGTTGGTTTATTTGTGTAATTTTAATGTGTTAAATTAGGATTAATTGTTATATTTTGTGCAGGATTTATGGAATTTGTGAGGAAGTTCTCTTACTGTGGTAAATTATGAAAACATAGAACAGAAGGTTGTTGACTTCAGTGAAGAAGCAGACAAGGATGAAATTTCTGTTGAGGAGTGAGAAGCTTTTGTGGAGAATCTAAATTGTTCCTAATTTGATGGAATATCGGTTGTATGTTTTGGTTGCTTTAAATTAGGGATGAGTTGCAGAAGTTTAGGATTTTTTAATTTAGCTATTTTCCTATAAATAGGAGAGGAGCATAATAGTTTGGGCATCCCTTTGTAATTCTCTAAAGTTTTTCTTTAGTTTGAATTTTCTTTAGTTTTGAATTGAGTATTTAATTAATCTAGAGTTTAGTTCAGTTTTAATACTTATCTTTATTTTACAGAACTTGATTCCCTGTATTAGTTTAAAGTTATCTTTTGCAATTTCATTATTCGTTGTTTGATACAAGAGTTTGGTTTTAATTATTTAATTAAAGTTTTCGCTTCATTTAGTTCTGTAATTGAGTTTAATTCCTTCATTTAAATTTATTCTAGGTGTAAGTGTTAAACTTGAATGTAATTTCTTAAGTAATAAAGTTTGAGTTTTGATTAAGTAATCATTAAAGGGATGTAATTGAGTGATGTCTAATCAAGATTACCATTGAAGTTTTTGAAGTTTATCCGTTACAGTAATTTCATGTTTCAATCCTGTAGGAATTTCAACATTAATTCTTTTACATAGGTTTTTAATTATTGTATCATAAATCCTGGTAATTATTTTTGAAAGATCAATGTTAGATACGCGGTGTCCTAGTAGGTTGGAACACTAGGTGTGACACCGATAATAAAAGCGATAATGGACAATATTAGAATGGGGAAATGGCCGTGTCGTTTGCAACCAAAATTATTATCCTACTCTTTAACTAGAATAAATTCTAGTATAATGACGAGTAAGGTCGTCTCCCAAGGGAACGGTAGTATATCTTTTCCTTCACACAAATTGTCACCAATCAAAATTGTTGAGATTTAACAATAACAAAATTCCAAAAAAAAATGTAATAAAATAAATTCCGGTTAAAGTTTTGAATCAACATTAATATTGGTCTTGATCATTGATGCAATAATGTAACTATATAATTAAATCAATTGGTTATAGTTACCGGAATCCACTGACATAACCTTATTCCTTCTTAATTATTAGTAATTAAAAGAATCCTTATTAATTACTTCCTAATTAATAATTAACCTAAGAGAATTCTCATTAGATTTAAATTATTAATTGCATTAATGTTTTAAGGAACCCAATTCTGATATGTCCACATGAATCCATATGCCCATATCAACCTTTTATGTCCACTATCGATGAATGACAGTTTTACCACTAATTAAAAGTGAATTGCGAATCCGCCCCTTTTAATTGGTTTTAGATTATTCTATATCTAATTAAACATTATACACTATTTAATTTAACATAGAATAGTCTTAATTACTTCTATCACAGAACATAAATAGGAACTTAATTAATACATTGTTTTAGTCCAATTTGATCTCACAAGACTTTAATGTCACCCATTACTTTAAACGAAATTAAGCAATTAGCTACTCATCATTAATGAAAATAAGACTATTAAGTTAAAATTGAATTCCATAAAGAATAACGTGCCTTGAATAATAAATGAAATGAATAAAGAAGAGATAACCTTGATGAGAGTGATGGTGAGCTTAATCCAAATCCAATAGCAAAGGAATAGGATGATTATTGTCCAAAAATTCTTATCAACTAAATTATTTTTCTAATATTGCCAGAATTAAAATGCACTAATTAAAGTAATGATAACTTTATTAAATTCTAAATGATAAACTTGAATATTAAAATACGCGAAAACAAAACTTGAAAAAAACAAACTAAGCTACTAACTACACTATTCTACTCTACTACTACTCTACTTATTATCCTCCAAACTAGGCTGCCCACTCTATTATTTAAAGACTACTCCCAACAAACAATAACAAAATATCATAACTGAAAATTTCTCTTAACAAACTCCAAGAATACAATCTCCAAGATTTTAGGAGATTTAATGGCAACAAGAATATTTCTTCCCAACTAAAATATCTTCAATTAACTCTCTTGGTAAAAATCCTTCTTCTCTTCATGGTAAAATTCCTTCCTGCAAATCTTCTCAACTTCTTCCTACCTTTTTGCACCATCTTGAACTAATTAAACTCTTTTGTCACCATTCCATTCATTTTTCCGCATAAACCTGAATATATACCAAAACAATAAATTCCAACACATAAATATTACTAACAAGGCATAAAATTAAAATAAATAAATGTAAAATATTAACTCTATCAGGAAAATAAAGAGACAGGAGATTGGTAACGCAGTTTGGCAATTGCCTACTTCTGCGAGGCCACGCTCAGATATAAAAACAATTCACTAAGTTCACAAGACACCCGGTCTAACACAAAGCAAGACTCCCTCTTTTTTTGTCGCCGCCTCTTCCTAACTTCCCAAGTGAATCTGTTTTTGCGAGCTCCCCTCGACTTGATCGATTCTTCCTAAAATTTATAAGAGACAAGATTCCCTTGTCAATGGCGGTTCCTTTCGGAATCCGTGTATAGAAAGATCCCTTTGCTCACAATCAGAACTCCTCCCGAGTTCAAGCCAGCCTCCTCCCGAGACTGAGTTTCAAACAAAGATCACAAGGAATGCACCATCAACATTGTCGTATTCAGATGTGATCAGCCAACACACTAAACAAAGAATCCCAACCAAAACAAAGTGTGTTCACAGTCTCTCACAGACCGAATGAATAATCAATTCTCGTATCATCAAAACCGTGAGAGAAGAAAGAACTTATAGAGCACTTTAATTCTTTCTATGTTTATCTCCAATATTATCTCCAATCAGATCGCACAGAAAGAGAAAACCGTGTCAATCCCATCACTTATCTTTCCAAAGATAAACCTTCAAAGATTATTACCAAAACTACCAAGATAATTACCAAGAATACCAAAATAGCATAATCACCAAAATCAACCTTCCTTGCATAGATTGATTCAATTGATTACTGCAGCAAATCGCAATCTTTCTTTATTTTCCAAAAAAATCAATGCCAACAGAATCTTTAGCATTTATAATCTCCCCCTTTGACATTTTTTGGCAAAATCCAAACTCCCCATGTATGCTGGATGTAAGTTCGATGAAGCTTCCCCTGAACTGAAACTTACAAAAAATCATCATTGCAGAAGACACCGTGCATGACACATCAAAAAACATCAAGATCCCAACATACAATGTTTTAGAAATTACACAAAATACTCCTCCTTTTTGCCAAAAAAAGACAAAAGGGTATAAAAACAACTAACAACATAACACATTATCTTAACAAAACGTAAAAATCACCACGGCAACATCAAGCAGAATGATCATCACAGGGCACTAGGCCAATCAAATCTGCTAGTAAATGAACACCAACATCTTTTCCTGGGACAGATTCATCTGTACCAACAACACACCCACCGGATTGGGCGTTGGAAGGACCCTGAGTGTCTGTGACACCAAGAATGACACTTGGAGAAATCGCACCAGAACGACCAGAAGGAACAGGAGTTTCCTTCGCAACAAATTCTTCATCAGAAATAACATCTTTATTGACTGCCACTATAGGAATTTCTGGCTCCATCTCAGACTCTGCAAAAACAGAAGATAAATTTTGGGAAATACCTTCTGTAACACCTTTACCGACATCAGGTAGAACATCTGATGAACAAGCGACATCAGCCTCTACAACATTCTCCTGCATATTAACACGTTTCTTCCTCTAAGCAGTATCAACAACAACTTCTTTAGCAGACCTTACTCCTACAAGGTCATCAAGCAAAGATGAAACTTCTTTTCTCCTCTTCTCAATAACAGACTGCTAATTGATCAGGGCCTTTAGCTCTTCAAACACCTTGATAGTGCGAGAGACAATAAGGCATCATCAGAGGCATTGCCAGGGTCAGGAACACCCTCAGGAACATTGTCCATATCATTAATATAATCACCCTCAAGAAGCTTATAGCTGATTCTAATCTCCTCATTGTCCATCTCAAGGACCTCTTTAGCTCGAAACAGCTTGTTGAGAAGGGATAATACCATAAATCAAACAAGGAAAGGGAAGAGATATCCTTTCATTTTTGCAATCGGCATACTTCACAATTTGATCAAAGAAGAACTGCCCAACATCAAACTCAATAAAGTTTCCAATCTTGAATAGTAAGACAGCCATCGACCTGTTTACTTCAGTCCCATGAGAAGTAGGAAGCCAATTCCTTATAGCTATCTTGTGAAGGATAGCGTACTTGACAGAGAATTGCGAGACAGAAAAATCTTTACCTCGGGGCCACACACGTCTGACACGACCAGTGATATCAGTGATAATTTTACTGAAATCAGGAGTGAACTTCTCAATATCAATCCAGTGACTACCCAGGTGAGTGTTGATTACATTGGGGGAAAATTCAAACAAATGACCCCTCACAAAAATATGAACATCATCCGGATGCTCAAAGTTCTTCACATCCGGATCCAAATTGCAGTAAAACTCTTGAACAAATTTTCTAACAAATGGCTTCAACCCCTTAAAAGTCTTGCCTAATCCTTAACTAATAAGGTGGTCCAAAACTTTTTGACATTCCTTAAAATCTCCCTCATGAATGTTTCTTTCACACCATATATTCCTCTTAGATACTCTATTCCAGAGGCCAGCATTATACTCTGATTTAAAATCATTCAAATCAACAGAAGGAACTGATGACTTACTTGAAGTGGTTGTTGACTTTCCCTTTGACACCGACTGAGAACGAGTGACCGGCTGACTCAGGACTTGGATTTACTTTTCGTCGCTTAGACTTGGGAGACTTAGCAAGTTCCGGGTCCGAAACTTCTTGAACATCATCATCAGAAGAGACCTCATCTTTGGCATCTTCTTCAACATCCCAAGCATCATCAGAGGACTCTTCATCCTTGTTAGACATAGACTTTTTCCCTTAGAATCTCGAGAAAACCTAAAAGCATCATCTGCCTTAAAAGGAGCAACACTAATCTTGAACGGACCACCACCAGACTGCCCGAAGTGTGTTCTCACACCAGAGGGATCCACGGACTGAATTGGAGAGACGATCAAGATTTTCGAGGCTGTGCCATCCATGAAATCTGAAGACAACTCCCGTGAATAGGAGGAACTACTATCATCCTGAGACGAACCCAGAGAAGCAGGGGTGACAACAACATGAACCCCGTCATCGTCGACAGTCTCTACCACCTTGTTAATCTGAGATGAAGACTTTGGATAAGACATCTCTAGAATTGGAGGACACTTGACTCAAATCACCTTCAATACCTTTGATTATTGTCAAGACGGAGAAGAACCTGAGATGAACCCAACACTTGAGAAGGAGAAACTCAAATGACAGTATACCCTCGAAGTAGTGAAGAGAGAGAGAGAAATAATAACAGTTAGATTTTGCGTGAAAGAAATAAATTACCGACTCCTCGTAATCAGCCAAAAATCCCCAAATAAGCCACGTGTCACTTAGAGAGTTGAAGATCAAAATTCAAAAAAAATTCCCACAACTACTAGATACACAGAAAACCGCCTAAAACATGCGGCGGGAAAACAAAAAGAACAAAAACTACTATAATATTTTTGTTTTGTTTTTTTTATTTATGAAAACAAGTAAAAAAACTTACAACACTGAAGAACTTCTTCACATGACACAAAGGCCTAGGGCAGACCTTAGTTCTTCAAATCTCACACCATCCAAAGCTTTGGTGAAAATATCTGCAATCTACTTTTCTGTCACAGTATGTTCCAAAGTGATAATTTTGTCTTCCACAACAGATCGAATGAAATGATGTCGGATATCAATATTCTTGGTCCGAGAATGCTGAACAGGATTCTTGGAAATATTAATAGCACTCATGTTGTCACAATAGAGTGTCATGACATCTTGTGTGATACCATAGTCTTTCAGCATGTGCTTCATCCAGAGAAGCTGAGTACAACTACTACCAGCTGCAATATATTCTGTCTTGGCAGTAGACAGAGAAATAGAGTTTTGCTTCTTGCTGAACCATGACACCAAGTTATTTTCCAAGTAAAAACATCCACCAGAAGTACTGTTTCGATAATCGAAACTCTCACCCCAGTTAGCATCACAATAACCAACTAGATTGGTATTTGTATCAAACGAATACCAAATCCCATAATCAGTTGTCCCGCTAATATACTTGAGTATTCGCTTCACTGACACCAGATGTGACTCTCAAGAATTTGCTTGAAATTGAGCACATAAACCCACACTCTAACAAATATTTTGTCGACTAGCAGTTAGATACAAGAGACTACCAATCATACTTCTATATAAGCTTGCATCAATAGAAATTCCCTTCTCATCTTTGCATAGCTTTTCATGAGTCCCAATCGGTGTTCTCCTTGGACGAGCATTATCCAACTCAAACTTTTTCAACAAACTCTTGGGATACTTGCTTTGAGAAATGAAGATACCATCTTTTCCTTGTTGAATCTGAAGACTAAGGAAATAAGTAAGCTCACTAACCATACTCATCTCAAATTCCTCAGTCATTTGAGCGACAAATTCATCCATCATCGCCTGTGACACCGAGCGAAACACTATGTCATCAACATAGATTTGAGTGAGTAAAAATTGACCCTTATCACGGAGAATAAAAAAGGTTTTATCTACTCCCCCTCGCTCATATCCATTGGACAATAAGTACTCTGTGAGTCTTTCGGTCCACGCCCGAAGAGCTTGTTTGAGCCCATATAATGCCTTTTTCAACTTGTAGACATACTCGGGATGATGAGGGTCTTCAAAACCCTTTGGTTGAGCAACGTACACCTCATTATTAAGAAGACCATTGAGGAAAGCACTCTTCACTTCCATTTGATACAACTTGAACCGCATCACACACGCAGTGGTTAACAAGAGATGAATAGACTCAAGACGAGCAACGGGGGGGAATGGATTTCATGGGTCTATTTCCTAGTTCGTTTTCCAATTTGTACATACTTTTGGCTGTTGATTATGTATCAAAATAAGTGGAAGCAAAAGCCACTCGTACTAATGATTCAAAAGTGGTTGTAGGATTTTTAAGGACAACAATTTTCAGTCGTTATGGCATTCATCGTGCTATAATCAGCGATAATGGCACTCATTTCTATAACCGCACAATTGAAGCTCTTATGAAGAAGTATGATGTTCATCATCAACTTACCACACCCTATCATCCTCAATCCAATGGCCAGGCAGAGGTATCAAATCGTGAGATCAAACAGATTTTGGAAAAAACTGTGAACACCTCTAGGAAAGATTGGAGTCTTCGCCTTGATGATGCCTTATGGGCATATCGAACTGCTTTTAGGACACCAATTGGAATGTCTCCTTATCGCCTTATTTTTTGGAAGCTCTGTCGTCTTCCAGTACAAGTTGAACATAAGACGTATTGGGCCATTAAGTAGTTTAATATGGATGAAGCTAAGTGTGGGGAGGAAAGAAAATTCCATTTGCAAGAATTAGAAGAAATTCGCTTGGAAGCTTATGATAATGCAATGTGGTACAAAGATCGCACCAAGCTTTACCATGATCAACTTTTGAGGAAGAAAGAATTCCATGTTGGACACAAGGTTCTTTTGTTTCAGTCTAAGCTTCGACTGATGGGTGGAAAATTGAAGTCTAAATGGATTGGTCCATTTGAGGTAGTATTCGTATGCCCAAAAGGCATTGTGGAAATTAAGGGAATTGCTACTGGGAAGATTTTTAAGGTTAACGGTTAGAGACTTAAACACTTTTATGAGAATGTTCCAGCAGAAAAGGTGGAAGAATTGCAGATTTTTCACCCAAGATCTTGAGTTATCATACACTGTCTAGTTTAAGACATTAAACAATGACGCTTTTGGGAGGCAACCCAATTTTTAATTACTATTTACATTATTTTTCTGTTTCATATTTATTTGTTTCTTTATTTCATCAACAGTTAATAAATCACTTTTTGGTTTCAGGTTTCTTGGCTTTCGTGAAAATGATGGGGAAACATATATGGTACAGACATGGAGAAGTGATAATGGAAAGTGATTTGGGCCATCAGATTTTTATTCTTTTTGTTTAAGGGAATGATATGGACAGGCCCACATTTTATTCTTTTCTGTTCTTGTCAACCCAAATTCAAGTGTCCCAATAGAACATTCTACAACTTTGTCCTTTGTCCCACAAACCTAGCTATCACAATCAACCACACGCGCAGCCGGGTTGCAAGAGTCGCTCCACCATTTCCGCCGACCAACCGCCATCATCATCCGCAACCATGGTCCGCATTAAATTTGCCTCCCCATCACCTCATGAAGCTCCTTCTACCCCAATCAGTTCATCCCCATCCAATGACCCACCGCCCATAGTAGAAAATTCACCGCCTTTGCAAACACCCGTCGGTGAACCGTCACTTTAGCCGCCACCTGCCAAACGCCAAAAACGCGTGGCTATTAAGACCGCTTCGACTGTTGCCGATTCTTTTTCGTCGAGTGAAATGTCTGATCGAGCAGATATTCCGAGCGACCCTGAGCAAACCAAATCTGACTCACCGGTTCAATATTTTCCGTCTGATAATGTTATGCAGCCTGTCCAAGTCCCATTTTCGCCACCAATTAAGGTTAGAAGACAATCCAGCCGGTTAGCTGCTCAAACACCTAGTGGTTCGGTCCCACAGACAACCTCTACTTCGGCTGTCAAGCGAGCCACTACTACGGAGAAAGGGAAGGCGCCTGCTTCGACCTCTACAACATCAGCTAATGCCACCAGTGACGCTATACCCAGAATTCAAGCCCTTCACAAAAAAATCACAAATTCGGAGGTATGAAATATTACAAACCCAAGCTATTGTCTATTACAAAACTTTTGATTTTCAAAGCCTTTCTGTGTTAAATGTTGAAGAAAATATTCATGAATATTTTTCCAATATTGGTTGGGCTTGGTTGTTGAATATCCTTGAACTGAAATTGCCAGTGAGATTTTTAAGAGAATTTTATGCATCATTTTCTTCGAAAATCACTGATTCTGATGCTATGATTTATGTTTCTGCTTTTAAATTTCGTTTGTTGAATAGTGATTATCAGTGGTCTTTGTATGAATTGGCTGTTAAGTTAGGTATTATGGATCCTGAGATTGAAGATAATGATGATTATTTTATTGCTCAAACTGGAGTACCAAAATCTGTTCCTTATGTTGGGTTCTGGAAACAAATAGCTCCTTTTGATCCTAATCCTTATAAACCTTCTAGGTCTAAAGCCTATTTAATAGAAAATCCAGGTTTACTGCTGTGCCATCGATTTATCGCGTCTACACTTTTTGGTAGAAATGATCAGGCTACAATAGTTTCCTCCCATGAGTTAACAATTTTATGGGCTATGACAAATTCTGTGAAATTATCTCTTCCATATTGGCTTGTGTATGTTTGGCAAAGAGTTAGTAAAACTGAAAAAAGAAATTTGGCCTTGGGACATATAGTTGCTATTTTGCTTGCGAGAGATCCTGTGTATGATGATTTAAGTACCTCGTGGCCTAATGATTGCCCTTCCTCTGCGATTGACATTCCTTTTTTAAGGAGTGCTGGTTTGGTCATACATGATAAGGATGGTAATCTTCACTTTAATGAGCCGAGGGATCCACCCTCGAGCAATTTACAATCTGCAGGTGAAGCAGCTTTAAGACAAGACGTTCAGGATTTGCGTTTGTTGATTTCATCTCTTGCATCCCAATATGCCGATACAAATGCCCATGTACACTCTTTGACTGCCGCACTCAATGCAATTCAAGCAAGTCAAGCTTCAATTCTACAGTTTCTGCATGACAGATTTCCACCACCTCCACCGTTGAATTGATAAGGCTGTCCCTTTTCTCCTTTCTATGTTTTTTGTCTTTTATGTTATTTTGTTTCCTTCTTCACATGAGGACATGTTATTATTTAAGTGTGGGGAGATGTTATATGTTATGTGTAATTTTGTTTTCAATTACCAAAAATGCAAAAAAATCAGTAAATAAAAAATTTTCACAAAAACAGTTAGTTATTTGTTGTAGGATGTTTTGAACTGTTCACTCTTATGAACATTGTCTGGCCGAACGGAATATAATTAAAACTTACTTAGTTTATTGTGATGGTTTTTGCATGATCTTGAATGATTCCAAGTATGACGAATGCAATTTCTGAGTTTATTTTGCCCACTTAAAAGTGAGGATTTTGAGCCCAAGCACGCAATGACCACTTTGTTGATGCTTAATTGAATTAATTTTTTGAAAGAGTGTGAATTGTGCATGGGTAGCTTATTGGATTTGCTTTGTTGTACATGGATACTATAGTGTTAAAATTAAGCTTGAATGTGATAAAGGCATTTAGGATTTATCCATTTTTAACTCCTACCTTAATTTACCCTTAGTTAGCCCCTTTGAGCCTTAAACCTTTTCTTTTTAATTTAACTATAAAAATTTGAATCCTAAACCTTTTTAGCTTTCTTTGGCCTACTAAAGTGTAAGTAGCTTTAAATTGTTTCTCCTTGCTTGAGTAACAGAAAAAATGCATCTTTTAAGTCTTTGTGCATTAAGAAGTTCCATTTTGTGCTGCTGAATTCTGTCGTTTCACCAAACACCACTGGGCAGAGAAAAAAAAATCTGCAGAGTTTGGTCTATGCTGTTTGCCTAAACTATGGTAGGAAAAAGAAAGAACAACAGCAAAAAAATGATGAAAAATATGTGAAAAAGTACGTAAAAAATGATTGATGTGCTGGAATTACTTCGAATTGTTTTGAAAGTCAAAAGTTGAGACTTGATGCAAGTTAAGTGTGGGGATGTTCTTTATTGAGTTGCTTACACGTTATTTTTATTTTTAGCCCTTTTGTCCATCTTAAATCCTAACTTTTAAGCCTTGGCCCCATTATAACCATTGAAAGACCTTTTGATTCTTGTTTAGTTTCGATATTATGGCTATCTTTTGACATATTTGCAAGTTCATTGTAAGATTTCCATGTGCAATTTTAAATGAGTGGTTGAACCCAAATTATATACATTTATGAGTGTTTGGAGTGATCTTGGAGAGTTACTCAGAATTTTGTATTTTGACTTAAAAGGACTTGATTATGCCTGAATTTGTACTTGGACTAAGCATGAATTTTATTTTAAAAGAGTTTCTCGGTTTGGCTGGATTGGTGCTTATATTAGTGAAGTGGTTTAGTTAGTTGTGTTTAGTTGTTTGTTATTTATTTTCTGTTTAAATGCCGAGGGACCAGCATTATTCAAGTGTGGGGATATTTGATGGGCACAGAATAGTTCATATTTTTTATGCATACTTTGGTGTGTTTGATGGGGTATATTTGTACTTAATTGGTTTAATTGATGCAGAATTTTGGAGATTCAGACACAGGACAAGCTGTTGAAGTAGAGCTGATTTTAGAGATAATTTCTGTAGAAAGTTACGGGCTGAAGATACATTAAGGATTTGGAACAGCAAAAGGATTTTGATGAGTTTGAATTGGAAGTGGGTTGTTGTAACCGAATATGGTTGACAGATATTTCTGAAAACAAGAAGGATTCTTGTTTGAGTAAAGTTAGGAAAAGGGGTTGTTTCTCTTCTATATAACAGAAGAGGACATTAGATGAAAGGGGGGGATCTCTTTGAATATTATTATTTTACTTTTAAATTTGTAGCTTTCCTTTTGGAGAATTTTCATTATTTAGTTGCTGCCCAGTTGTAGCTGGAGTAGTTTTCTGCAGTTGCAGTTTTACAACAAGAACAGCAGGTCGTCGTTCGGTCGAACGACGGACTACCTGGTTTGATATTTTTAGTTTAATTTAATTTCCTTTTTAATTATTCTTCTTACCTTATTTTAATTATGCTTAGGGAGTAGTTTCTTATCTTGTGAGTAAGTAAGAAGCACTAATTATGATTAAGTTGTGAGACCAAATTGTGTTAATCAATGATTTCATATTCAATTTCAAAAGTTTTCTGTGAATAGCGTTCATTACCTAATTGGATTAAAGCCTGATCAACTTTAATAAACTTAGGCAGAGTCAATTATTCTCTAGTTAAATTACTGGATTGAATTAGTAAGATTAATTAGTGACAAAGCTGCTGTCTAGGTAGACGGAGACAATTGGTTAACAAATTATTGTATACTAATCATAATATAGTTTGTTGGAGTTAGGTCCTTCTAAGAATTAATGTTTTTTTTAACGTTGAATTGGGGATCGGCTGATTCCGGCCTGGTTATGTTAGAAATAGGGAAATAGTGGATTAAGCTGATACTTGTCCACTATCGATAAGTAAGGAAAGATTGGGACACGTCAGAGCCAATTCTTGGTGTCCTATAACTGACTAATTGAAAAAATGAAATTATTATTCTTGCGTCAATGAATAACTGATAAAGATTAGTGTGGATTGCTTATTTGCCAGAATTTTATCTTAATTAATTTAATTCAGTATTTTTATAATATTAATTGCTTTGGTTATTAATTAGTTAATCCAGTTTCCTTCGTATTATTTATTATTTTAATTGTTGTGACAAATTGCAAGTTAACTAATTAGAGAATTTGTTGTTCCTCGTGGGAACGATCTCACTCCTCTATACTAATCCATTAGTGTTAGGTGCGAATTAATTTTGGTGCAAAAACAACACACCACTTTGACATTGAACTTTCTCCGTTATAACCCCATCCAGAATGATCACCACTGGGTTTACTGGTCTTGAGAATGTCATCCAGCTTGGAAGAACCCGAATTTAATATTTTGACATTTTTCTTTATGTGATTTAGCTCGTTGGTCAGATTCTTCACTTCCTCCTGACTTGCTCTCAGTTTGGCTTCCAATTCTGCAGTAGAGTTTTGAAGATTGAGCTTCTTATCTCTCAAATCCCCAATCTGAGTACGAAGATGCTGAGTTAGTCTCACAGGTTCAGTCCATTTATCATGAAGGATCTTGTATTCGACGATGATATCTTTTTTTGTGATTTCATCTTCATTCTCGTCACTATAACCCAACATATTTTCAGTGGCACTTCGTGTAACATTCTTGACACCACCATTGTCTGATTGTTCAGCTTTAGAAGCAAGAGCCATATGGTTATTCTGAAATTCATCTTCTTTATCTGATTCATCTTCACTCCAGGTTGTGTTGAGAGAATTCTTCTTCTTCTTCAATGTATTAGCACAATCTGTCTGAACGTGCCCAAAGCCATCACATTTCTCTACACTAAATTCCCCTATTCTTAAAAGGTTGATCAGATGTATTATTTTCTTCCCTACACTTCTTATTGCTTGACGATTCATTCTTGGTGTTGATGATGCTGGTCTTGACACCTTGACTATTTCTGCCAGATCTCTTCATAACTCTGCTAAGGTTCTTAGACAGCAGTGCTAGAGATTCCTCAAAGTTATCTTCACCATGATCATCCAGCTTGATAGCAATCCAAGGCCGAGCTCGCATGATCCATTGGACAAGTACAATTTATTGTCAACACATTTTGGAACTTTTGGTGATATTCATTACATGGAGGTTGAACCATCTCCAGCATCTTCATTAAGGAATATCCACCTTGAAGAACTCCACATGGCCAAATCATAGACCAAGAAGAAAAGGCGTGCTTGGGCTTTGCTTAATGGATTACGCCATTTGATAATTATTAGGCTTTATTTTTAAGTTGTAATAATTAAGTCCATTAAAGTCTTCATTATGGCTTCAATTTTGTTTTTAATAAGTCATTACTTGGCCCAATTATCTTGCATGATAATCAGGAAAGTAATCTCCTACTTTTTAGGAGAATTTAGGAAACTTATCTCCTATCTTTTAGGAGCTTTAGGCGTCTTTATTCCAAAAAGCAAAAATGTGTTTTGCTTCTTCATCACCGAATTTGTCTTGTTTTGAGTTTAGAAAACTAGTTTGTTAGTTAGTTAGTTAAGAAGTCAAATTGTAATTGACTTTTATTAGGGTTTCTTGTTTCCTAATCTTGTCAAGGCCGAATTCAATCCTATAAAAGGGATAGGCCATTAACGTTTTTTATATGATGAAAATTTGAGAGTTTTAGCTTTGCTAAATTCGTGATTAACACCTTGTGTTGTCAAAACCTTGAAGTGCAAGTTTGTTCTTCATTGTATAGCAAGCCTTTAGCGTGACCTTTAGGTGAGCTTATCCGAATTCTTTATTTAAAGAACAAGCCAAATTAATTTAGTTTAACTCTTGTATTTACTCGGGTTGATCAAGGTTCATTTGTTTAAGCGTAGGGGTTTGATTACTTCAAGTTTAGCTTTCACGATTCCCTTTGAATTGTACCATCCATTCTTGTTTGTGGTTGTGTTTTGGTGAATTTTGGCATAGCAACGATCCGAAGTTTGTGGAGATTGTTTGGTCAACTTCGATCACTCATATCAATTGGTATCAGAGCAAAAGATTGTTGTCTCAAAATTCAGGTTAATCCGTTTTATGTTCTTCTTTCTTTGAGTCGAGATTTCTTGCTATTTTTTGCGTCAAATCTGCTGCTGTTTTGTTGCGTCTTTTTGCTGCTGTCTTTAAGGTTTTTCTTGTTATCTTAGTTCATGTTAAATTCAGTCTTTGATTCGTTATTATTGTTATAAAAAATCACATGCAAAATTTGTGCTAAATTCTGCCCAAATCTTCAATTAATCTTGATAGCATTTCTTGCTGATTTTGTGTCGTTCTTGTGCTGATTTCTTTAGCATCTTGTTGCTATTTTTTTCCTTGTCAAATTCTGCATTGTTTTGTTCATCATCATAGTGCTGAATTCTTGTGTTTTCATTGCTGTTTTACACGTCAAAATTTTGCTAGGGTTTTCGTCAAATTAGGGTTTATCAAAATTTTTTTAGGGTTTTTCAGCCTGACGCGATAGGATCGGACGGTGCTAGGCGTCCGAAACTATAAGTTCAAAGTTGTCCTTCAAGAAGTTTAGGTTCGGACGGTGCTAGGCGTCCGAAAGGTGCGTCCGAAACTATAAGTTCGAAACTATAAGTTCAAAGTTGTCCTTCCAGAAGTTTAGGTTCGGATGGGTCTGTCGTCCGAAACGTGCGTCCGAAAGTTTCAGTTCAAAATTGTCCTTCCAGAAGTTTGGGTTCGGACGGGTCTGTCGTCCGAAAGGTGCATCAGAAAGTTTAAAAAAAAGAGAAAAAAAAAGAGATCGACAAAAAAAAGAGAAAAAAAAAGAGAAGCCCAAAGGCTATTCGGTCAAAGTCAAATTTTTTTTTATTATTTCGGACATTTGAATTTAAAAGAACAAAGTGTTCTTAGTTTGTTTCTTTGAGGACACATAATATTGAAAGTGCCATATCTTGCTCATTTTTAATCGGAATTGGGTGATTCAAAAATCCATCTTCTTATTTTCGTGTCTATTTTCTGTTTTCGTAGTTTTTTGAAGTTAAATCAAGTTGCACCCACACGTGATCTAAATACTCTTGTGACGTGTTTTCTTTGTTGAATTCTCTTTGGTTTTACTTGTGTAAGTTCTTGTGGTGGAACTTGTTGATTGAGACGTGTTCTATAAATCATTGGACTTGGTAAGTCTCAATAGTTCTAACACATTCACTACTTGAGAGTATTAACTAGGATATACAAGAGAGAACACAACTTAAAGAGAGTTGAGAGTACCTACTTCCCTAAAGTGAGAAACCCGTGAGGAATATCTAGTATTTTCTTGTTGTTTCTTTACTAACATTGCAGGTACAATGGATGGAGATAAGACCGTATCTTAAGGTGAACGAAAATCTGAGATGGAGGTACTTTTTGACATGATTCAAAAATTTCAAGTACAAATGGATAGTTTTGCCTCCAATCCAAAACGCCATTCTAAGAGTTCCACTTCAAGGCATATTAATTTTGATGAAGTTCTATCCGATGAGGAGGAGGAGGAGTTTGTTGGTTCTACAAAATCTGGTAAAAAGTCTGATGTTTCAATTGGTTCTGTTAAATTGACATTGCCTACTTTTCATGGAAAAGCAGATCTCGAAGCCTACTTTGATTGGGTTCGAGAACTTGAGCATTTCTTTGAAGGCAATAGTTATCCCGAGGAGAAAAGATATCGACTAGCCTTCATGCATCTCAAAGATTATGCCAGTTTATGGTGGGATGAGGTAATGAAAAATAGACGCCAAGATGGCGAACCACCAGTCAAGACTTGGAACCAAATGAAAGCTCTCATGAGGAAGAAATATGTTCCATCACATTATCATCGAGAAATCAACAGAAAATTGCACTCTCTTGTGCAAGGTAGCCGAACAGTTAAAGATTACTACCATGAGATGGAAGCTTTAATGATTAAAGCCAATGTTCAAGAGGATCCCGACTCAACCATTGAGAGGTTCCTTCGAGGTATGAATTCCGAATTGGCTTACCATGTTGATCTTCAAAGTTATGTAGATATTAATGAGCTTGATCATAAAGCAATAAAGATTGAAAGGTACATGAAGGGTAAAAATCGGTTCACACAACATAATCCACCTTGGCAAAGAACTTCAAAGCCGAATGTGGCTCCCTTCACTCCAGCCACGAAACCACGCCAATTCACTTCAAATCTATCTTCAAGTGCAACATCAAATGTCCCAAAATCAGTCCAGAGGTTGCTGAAACAGTTCCCAAATCGGCGACACCATCTACCCAAAGATTGAGGGATATTAAGTGCTATAAATGTCAAGGCTTTGGACATATTCAATCCGACTGTCCAACACAAAAATTGATGTTCATAAATGATAAAGGAGAGATTAAAAGTGATGAGGAATGTGCAGACATGCCATCTCTTGAGGAAAAGCACCTAAGTGAAGAAGTTGAAGAGCTTGAAACTTATAAGGTTGGTGATTTTTGCTTAGTTAATCGCCGAGTTCTTAATACACAACCCCACATTGATGATGATTTGTCTCAAAGAGAAAATATTTTTCACACACGATGCATGGTTCAAAATAAGATATATAGTGTGATCATTGATAGTGGAAGTTGTACAAATGTGGCTAGTACCTTACTTGTTAATAAGCTAAAATTGTCTTGCACGAAACATCCAAAACCATACAAACTTCAATGGTTCAACAACTCAGCCAAAAGTAAAGTTACTAAACAAGTAAAGTTTTCATTCACCATTGCAAAGTATGTGGATAGTGTTTTATGTGATGTTGTTCCGATGGAAGCAAGTCATATTTTGCTTGGTAGACCATGGCAATTTGACCATGATGTACTTTAGCATGCCAAGGAAAACTTTTATAGATTTGAACATGAGGGTAAAAAGTATACTCTCCGGGCTTTAACTCCAACTCAAGTCTATGAAGATCAAGAAAAACTTGTCAAAGCTTGTCGAGATATGCGCAAAGTAAAATTGAAGAATGATCAAGATAAAGTCACGGATGTAACTAGCATAGGGCAAAACATTGTAACTAGCAATAGTGATAGTGATAGCCGAGAGTTAGTTTATTCAAAATCTTGTTATTTTGCTTTCAAGAGTGATTTAGAGAAAGCAATACTAGATAGGCAATCAATGTATTTATTTTGCAGATGAATGGAGTTCCAAGACAACTAATGGAGTTGAAACCAACTCATTATCAAATGGAAGGAGTCCAATCTGCCTTAGCTTGTTTTCCACAAGGTAAGCAAGGTAAGTTAGGTAAGTATGAAAGCTTTTTGGTTGATTTCAATAGTTTATATGTCAAGAACTTTGTTAATGTCAATCTTATTGATTTTCAAAGTTTGAATTATATTTTGAATCAATTTCAATGTCTTTCACATACCTATGAAACATTATTTCGAAAATTTATACCATGTGTATTAAAGTCCGATGGTTTGTGTTTTGGTAAGCAAATTATTTCACATAATTCTTCAATTATGAAATCTAACTATTTTATATTGAATGAATTTATGTATAGTTTCTTAACATACTATGTTGCTTATCTAATACATGAATTATATCTTGAGCTTAATGTTTATCATTTTGAGCTTAACCAAATCCTTGTGTATAAAAGTGTTAATTATATTGGTTATACTAGTTGGACTAACTTTTCTTTTAAATATGGGAATCAAGAGTTTACACATATTGTTATCAATCGATTCCGTAGCCAATTTCAAGTTCCAAGAGGTAATCATGTAATTCAATACTTGTTCGGTAAGTTATCTAAGTACCAAATTTCTTTTCAATTCTAAAAGGTACAATATTATGTTTACATCTACTTTTTAGATTGTTTACATTCTGTTTTTATTCTTTGGAATTGTAATTTCCTATTTGATAACTTCAGCATGCTTATGAAATGTTTAAAATTTTATTGTGATTTACATTCCATTCGAGATGCATATATGTTTAGCTGCTATGAATATTCTTATGTATCTTCAGAAAATCCTTGTTATTATCTCATTCAAACCAATATGTATTCTGATTTGCATTTAATCCATGATGTTTATTTGCATAATTGTTTTGAATTTTCTTTCCAATATTGTGTTTATTTCATTGTTTTTGGCGTTATTGCTCATAACTTTAACAATGTGAATCATGCACAACGTATTAAGTATAATGATGCCATACGTATTTTAATGCTTACATATTCTGCCCGCCCAATATTTTTGGTGAAAGACACTCATTTAAAGTCCTGCTCTAGCACTTATACACTTCTCTTATTTTTGCAGGATATAAATAGGTGTTGGCCAAGATGTGAATCTTCACAATTTTACTTGGCTCAGATTTGCAATAAGTTCGTGATCTTGATGTTTGATCCCGGAGCTCAACTTCAAGATTCGAGGACGAATCTTTTCGAGGAGGGAGGGAATGATAGCAATCCAAGGCTGAGCTCGCATGATCCATTGGAGAAGTACAATTTATTGTCAACACATTGTGGAACTTTTGGTGATATTCATTACATGGAGGTTGAACCATCTCCACTATCTTCATTTGAAGTTCTATGGTATGTTTCTTCAATAACAATTAAGGAATATCCATCTTGAAGAACTCCACGTGGCCGAATCAAAGAACAAGAATAAAAGGCGTGCTTGGGCTTTGCTTAATGGATTACGCCATTTGATAATTATTAGGCTTTATTTTTAAGTTGTAATAATTAAGTCCATTAAAGTCTTCATTATGGGCTTCAATTTCGTTTTTAATAAGTCATTACTTGGCCCAATTATCTTGCATGATAATTAGGAAAGTAATCTCCTACTTTTTAGGAGAATTTAGGAAACTTATCTCCTATCTTTTAGGAGCTTTAGGCGTCTTTATTCCAAGAAGCAAAAACGTGTTTTGCTTCTTCATCACCGACTTTGTCTTGTTTTGAGTTTAGGAAACTAGTTTGTTAGTTAGTTAGTTAAGAAGTCAAATTGTAATTGGCTTTTATTAGGGTTTCTTGTTTCCTAATCTTGTCAAGGCCGAATTCAATCCTATAAAAGGGATAGGCCATTAACGTTTTTAATATGATGAAAATTTGAGAGTTTTAGCTTTGCTAAATTCGTGATTAACACCTTGTGTTATCAAAACCTTGAAGTGTAAGTTTGTTCTTCATTATATAGCAAGCCTTTAGCGTGACCTTTAGGTGAGCTTATCCGAGTTCTTTATTTAAAGAACAAGCCAAATTAACTTAGTTTAACTCTTGTATTTACTCGGGTTGATCAAGGTTCATTTGTTTAAGCGTGGGGGTTTGATTGCTTCAATCCTATCTTTGCGTTTTCCCTTGAATTCCTTCCGCCAAGTTTGTGTTGTTTGGAGTTAACGAATTTGTGCAGCACGATCCGAAATTGTGGTGAATTGTTTGGTCCAAGAGCTTGAGCCTCGGCCACTCATATCACAGCTTCTGTATCTCTGCTTGTAGAGCCATCTCTTTAGCCTATTTTTGCTTCCGAGTCCACTTAAAGATTCATCTCAAATGTTCTAAGAGATCCAATTAGTTCTTCTAACTTCATCTTGGAGACATATTTTGTTTCTTCAATGGCAGTTACCTTAAAAGAAAACCGTTGAGATAGAGATTGTAGAGTTTTCCTCACCATCCTTTCTTAGGAAAAAATTTCACCAAGAGCGAATGCCTCATTGGCAATGTCATAGAGTTTGGCATTGAACTCTACAATACTCTCATCTTCATGCATCCTTAGGCTTTCAAATCTTGTAGTTAGCATATGCATCTTTGACAATTTCACAGCCGACGTCCCTTCATAAGTAATCCGAAGAATTTTCCAAGCCTTTTTGGCTGACTCACACGTAGAAATGAGTCTAAACTGATCGGGATCAACGACGTTGAAAATAGCATCAAGAGCCTCTGAATTACTGTTTGCCAAGGCATCTTCAGTAGCAGACCAACTTTCTTTAGGCTTGGGAAATATGAGAACATCCTCTGTGTCGGTAATCATCGGAGGGTTCCATCATGTCAAAATTGATTTCCAAGCCTTCTCATTGATAGCTTTGATGAAGGCTCTCATTCTGGCCTTCTAATACGCATAATTACTGTCATCCAATAAAGGTGGACGCATTGTTGAACCTCATTCCTTCATAGAGTCCATCGCACCAAAATCAAGATCAAGTTCTACGGATCCCGCCTAAGAAACAAAGACGACCTTGTCAATTTTGTGAGCTCCTAACTTCCCAAATGAATCTGTTTTTGCGAGCTCCCCTCGACTTGATCGATTCTTCCCATAGTCTATAAGAGACAAGATCCCCTTGTCAATGGCGATTCCTCCCGGAATCCATGTATAGTAAGATCCCCTTGCTCACGATCAAAAATCCTCCCGAGTTCCAACCAGCCTCCTCTCGAGATTGCATTTCAAACAAAGATCATAAGGAATGCACCTTCAACACTGTCGTATTCAGATGCGACTAGCCAACACACTAAACAAAGAATTCCAACCAAAACAAAGTGTGTTCACAGTCTCTCACAGACCGAATAAATAATCAATTCTCGCATCATCAAAACCGTGAGAGAAAAAAGAACTTATAGAGCACTTGAATTCTTTCTATGTTTATCTCCAACATTATTTCCAATCAGATCGCACAGAAAGAGGAAACCGTGTCAATCCCATCGCTTATCTTTCCAAAGATAAACCTACAAAGATAATTACCAAAACTATCAAAATAATTACCAAGAATACCAAGATAGCATAATCTCCAAAATCAACCTTCCTTGCATAGATTGATTCAGCTGATTACTGCAGCAAATCGCAATCTTTCTTTATTTGCCAAAAAAATCAATGCCAACAGAATATTTAGCATTTACTATTTTTAATAAGATTTGTGATCAATAACTTTTTTTAATAAGATTTTTTATCAATAACTAAAAGTTGCATCTTCATTTAGTAATAAATGGGAGAATTATTTTAGATTAGAGTGCATATTTTATAGTTTTCCGAGTAGATGATCAGAAGTGCAAAAAAATCATTGGAGATAGTTTTCAATTCGTTCTTACAAAGTTGAGCTAACAAATGGTGTCTATTTGTCCAAACGAAAAGCTTCTCCAGTCCAAAGCAATAAGTTTTTTTTTTACCTTCTCTCTTTTAGTTTAATCTTATTTTATATTCAGTAATTCGTTTAAGTGTTATTTTAATTATGTATGTATCTTAATTTTGTTTTTTGGCATTAATAATGAAGCACTAATTAAAATATGACCGTGAGACCAAAATGTACGTATTAAATTAACTTGAACAAATTCTATAAATTTTCTGTGTTTAATGATTATGTTGCGATTGATTTAACCTTAATCACGTTTCTTTAATCTGTGCAATGCCAAATTAATTTTCTGTTAATTATCTATAATTAATTGGTTAATTAATTAAGTGGTAAAACTATCTTTAGGTTGGAGGGAATTAAAGGTTAGTAAATTATGACATGCATCGTAAATTACTAAAATTAGGTTTTTCTAATTATTAATGGAATTAAAATTTTAAATTTAGTGTTGGCTGATTCCAGCTAAATTAAAATTTAATTAGGGGTAATTAGTTTATAGCTAATTCTTATTAATTACTTATTAATTAAGGAAAAATTAGATTATGTTAGAGATGATCCTCGGTAATCTATAACCAATTGGTTTGTAAAAGTTAATTAATTTGTGAGTCTATGATCGATCTAAAATTGATTAGTGTGAATTTATTAATTGCCGAATTTCTTTTATTAAGATTATTTCAAATATTTTTGTGATTAATTTTGTTTAATTTTTTATTATTGTTAAAACTCAAGAAAACCATTTTTTGTGATTATTTGATTGGATTGACTAAAATTGATTTGTATTCCGTTCCTTGAGGGATCGACCCTATTCTCTGTGCTATTTTTTATCATACGGAATAGGTATTTTAATTTGGCTTTAAAACGACGAGCCAAATTTTGGCGCCATTGCCGGGGAGCGACATAATACTTTTCATTTTGGTTAATTCTTTTTGTCCCTTGTTGTATGACCCGTTGGTCTAATCAAAATCTCTTATATGATCCAGAGATCGAGAAGACAACGAGAAGATTAAGGAAAGAGACAAGGGAAAGACGTCAAGGGCATTTTTTGAATTCTGTTCCAGAACCTCCGTTTGCTCAAATGGATGACAATTCAGCAACAGAATCAGACCATAACACATCCTTTAAATACTCAAATATGACAGAAAATCAGAATAGAAATGGTGGAAATCAAAATGGTGGAAATAATCAGAACGACGGAAATAATCAGGGGGTGGGAGGGAGAACCACAAGCACCCATTTGGGAAAGAACATTAAGGGAGTTAACTAGTCCTGTGATAAATTACAAACCCTCATCTATTGTATTACCTGCGATAACTGTTGATTTCAAACTCAAACCATCGTACCTTAATTTGTTGCCTAAATTTAATGGTTTAGTTAGAGAGGACCCACATAACTTCTTGCATGAATTCTTATGAGTTTTTGGAATATTGAACAACAGGGGGGGTGACACAAGAATACATCATGCTAGCAAGTTTTCCGTTTACCTAAACGAGAGAAGCTAATATATGGTTTAGTAGTCTAACTCCAAATTCTATACGTTCATGGCAAGAATTACAAGGACTCTTTTTGCAAACGTTTTTCCCTATATCAAGAATTGCATCTGTAAGAAAAGAAATTTGTGGAATCAAACAAAATATTAATAAATATTTGCATGCATATTGGTTAAGATTTAAGAGATTGTAATAGTTGTCCTCAACGTCAAATTTCTAAAGAATTACTAATTCAATATTTTTAAGAATGTATGCAGCCAAAAGAAAGGAGGACTGTTGATGTTTCAAGTGGTGGCGCATTTATGGATAAAACTCCGGCGCAACCTAGAGCTTTGATTACACATGTGTGAGTCCTGGCAACAATATCATATTTTCCGTTCGTCCAAACAGATAAATGTGGTCAACATGTCACCTTTTGAGATCCGACTGGATGCATTAACTACTTTAGTGGAATGTTTAGTGGCAATCTTAGGTACTACCCAAAAAACTTGTGGAGTATGTAATAATCTAGGACATCCAAATGACATGTGCCCATTGGTTCAAGATGACCAAACAGTATAGGTAAATGCAGCACAACAACAGTATGATCCTCACACCAATATGAGATATGGAAATTAGGGACAACAACAACCAGTCCCTAGAATTTTATATCCTCTACAATTCAGGCCACAACAACAGGTAATGGTTCTGGTTGCCCAACAACTTACTGTACCCACTTCAAGAGGAGGTGTACCTATGGAGGATTTAATTACAGATTTAGCCACCAGCACTCAAAATATGCAACAAGGATTTATTAAATCTCAAGTAGAGGTGCAAAAATTTCAATAAGAAACCAGGGCAAGTATAAAAGAGTTGAGTAACCAAATTACTTAGTTGTCCACTACTATTAATGCTTTAGAAAGGAATCGAAGAAAGCTTCCATCACAAGTTCTTACGAATCCAAGAGAAAATATTAGTCAAATAACATTGATAAGTGGCAACCAGTTGGAAGAGCCCACACCAAAGATCCAAGAAAAGCAAGTAGGAAACAAGGTTTCGTCAGACCAAACAGATGACAATCAGAAATCTGAGATAAAAATTGATTTAAATAAAAATATTTTGAATATTAAAATTCCTCCTCATTTCCATGGCAGGTTGAATAGAGACGTGAATGACGATGGCATGAGTGATATTTTCACCATATTCAGTAAGATTGAAATCAATATTCCCTTCTTTGAAGCAATCAGGAAAATGCCAACATTTGCAAAGTTTCTGAAAGATTTTTTGGTCAGAAAGATTAAACAGCCAAGGAATTAGAAAGTAGTGGTAAGTGAAAACGTTTCAGCAATAATTTTAAAAACGTTACCACCAAAATTCAAGGATCCAGGTATGTTTGCAACTCCATGTGTAATTTGGGAGAAATGGGTAGAAACAACTATTTGCGATTTAGATGCCTCTATCTACCTATAATGAATTAAGTTTGAGACCCCTTTCTGACACAAGAGTTGTAATACAATTAGTAGACAGATCATTGGCATACCCACTTGGTGTTCTTGAAAATGTGCTTGTTAAAGTGAATGAATTCATATATCCTGCCGATTTTTATGTTCTTGACAAAGAAAAAAATTATGATAAAAAATCTGTAATTTTATTGTTAGGGAGACCATTTTTGAAAACTGTAAAAGCCCAAATTAATATGGAGTTTATGACCTTTAATATTTATGATGCTATGAAACACCCCATAAATGTTGAAAATTATAATGCTATTGATGTTTTTGAACCATTTGTCCAAAAACTTCTTGAGACGAATTTTGTGTAGGATAAATTAGAGCAAGTCGTCACAACAACTTTTGAGGCAAAAGAAAATCAGGGCGACAAGATAAAGAATGCAATTACATTATTGCATTCACTGGATAAATTGCAATTAAAATAGATTCGTCTCATTTGCCCAAAAAGAAGCTGCCTTATAAATTACTACATTCTAGTTTGGAGCTTCCGATGTTGGACAATGTTTGAAGTCATCTTATGTAGCACATTTAGTCTAGCCAAAGACTTTAAACAAAAGCTCTGGTTGGGAGGCAACCCAATAATTTTTATTTTTTTAGTTGTTTTCACAGTTTTGAATTCTTAGTTTTGTTTCTCTAATTTTAATTTTTTGTGTTTCAGAGTCCAAGTGTTTAATTACTAAATAAAGGTTCTGTTTGCCCAAAAGGAAGATAGAGACTGTCAAAACCACATCCAACTCTATCCTACAGTTGCTCCAAATCTAAAATCCAAAAGAAATCACTACTATCATGTTTCAATTTCTGCAACACTATTTTCAATGAGGACAAAAATCATAAATAGGGCAGTATTTGTTTCATTTACATTCTACATTTTTTGTTTTTAGTTTTGTGGGTTACATGTTGAAGCCTTATTCATACTTTTACTTTTGTTTGGGACAAGCAAAGTTTTAGTGCGGAGAGGTAGATTTAATGTATTTATTTATTTTTTGTGTGTGTGTTTTTCCTATTTAAAAAAATAAAAAAATTAAAAAAAAAGAGAAACTTGAAAAAAAACAAAAAGATTTGTTTTCCTTTTTTCTGTTGTTTCCAAAATTCTAAAGTTAAATATTATTCATGAGAATCGAAATTTGGTTTGGAAGTTGGTGGAATCCTTGTGCTTTAATTTGAAAAAAATCCTTATATGTTTCAAACAGTGATAAAATGCAAGAATGAACTTTTCTTACCTACCTAAAGTGAGGATTAAGCCTAAGCATGCAAAACCACTTTTTGGTACTTGAATGATTTTTTTTTATGTTAAGTGAAAGAATGTACAATGATGATCTTACAAATTTTGCATTGTTATGCATATGCAACCATTGATGTTTGGAATTATTACATGAAAATGATAAAAGGCATTTAGATTTAACCAAGTTTGACTTTAGTTTCTTTCCTACCCTAAAGTAAATCTTTAGTTAACCCTTTTGAAGCTTGAAACTTTTTATTTGATATATTAACCCATTTAAAATACACCTTACCCCACTACTGCAAAATGGCGATTTTAAACCGCCCTTTTTAGAGCGGTTAAACAAAAATCGGTGTAATTTATAAAAACGCGTTGGCATTATCGTAATATTAAACAAGAATTTAGTGAAAAGAGAACTATTTACACCGGTTTAAACAATACCCAGTGTAAATAGTTTATATATTACACCGGTTATACAAAAACCGGTGTAAGAAGTTTTTTTTACACCGGTTATAAGAATAACCGGTGTAAGAAGTTTTTTTTTTTACTAAGTTTTTTTTTACACCGGTTATAAGAATAACCGGTGTAAGAAGTTTTTTTTTACTAAAAAGGAAGACAAATCAGATCGAACAACATCAAGAGCTACTCTTGGATCCAATGTTCTTCATTGGACTACTCTTCTCCACATATTTCACGAGGCGACGGCGACAAGAGCTTCTTGAAGCTAGCTGAGATCTGGGCTCCAGCGAGATCAGGTCTGCCATCGGCCATACAGATCGGCCTTCTTGAAGCTACTCTTTGTTCATGTGCTCTCTGTTCATGGGATTTCTGTTCATGTTGCTATTTAATCCTTTGCCTTAGAAGAAACAATGGAAAAGATTGAAGAATATCAAGAACCCATAAAGCAGCAGACAAAGAAGACTTCAGTGAAGAGGAACCATGGATCAACAAACTTCTTTATCTTTGTAGATTACCTTTTCTTGATACTATTCTTTGGTTTCCTCTTTTTTCTCCTCCTCAAATTGATTGGGTTTTGATTCCCATGAGAAGCTTGTTCCAAGTTCGAGAAATATTCAGAAGGTCTCCCTAGGTTCCCAAGTACGTGATTCCAGAATTTGTAGTTCACATGGTTGGCGAAATGGCCACTTGCTTGGCGATGCAGAAAAGACTCATCTTCAAGTGATTTTGGTTTTGTGAGGAACTGATTTAATGTCTTTAATTGGTGATTGTAATGCTTTATGTTATTCCATGATCTTTACCAGCTTAGTCATGGTATCCATTGTGCCACTTGTGGATAAATTTCCTTTGATATTAACAATCCTGTAGTTCTTCTAAGGTTTTCGACAGATTTATGGTGCAGAAAAACTTATGTATGAGATTTACCTATGTAAATCAATAAACAGTTACTTTACTAGCAAAAAAAAAAATCCTTTGCCTTAGAATAAATCTTTTACACCGGTTACTACACGAAACCGGTGTAAGAAGATTTTTTTACATCGGTTATTTTAACCGGTGTAAAAAGTTTTTTTTTACACCGCCTGTATATACACCGGTTCATTTTTAGAATAACCGGTGTAAAATTATACGATTTTTTTTAAAGGAAATATATTCATAGCTAAAACAAAACAAAATACAGTGCCGGCTATACCCGTCCACACTGTTGCAAAGCATATGCGATAAATTTGGAGTACTACTCCATTACATGAAGATCTAACTCAGTATATGTAAGAAAGATAGAGATAAGCTACTTTAAACCAGTAGATATGCTCTATCTCCCTCTAACTTTGAGGTCCTAATCTATGTAGTTAATCAGCAAAAGGTACGAGGAGCCGATATTTCTCTAAACTGTTAGTGTCGCTCCAAAAAGTCAACGAAGATCAATATTTGCAGCTTTTAAATCCATGGTCAACTCGGGTGAAATCACAGTCTATCGAAGTCAATATATCCCTATTTCCAGATCAGATCAAATGAAATGCTACAATCAAAAACTGTGCAACCGAGAACACTCCTCAAATGTTTATCATGTCCACATTAGTTCCCGGCCTCCAAATCAAAGTTTCACAGATCAGAAATGCAAAAATTCAACCCTGATTTATCAAATTCCAACAAAAGTACCAAAGAGCTCCCATATGATCAACCAGAATTAACAAATGATCCACTCCCCCAGCGCCACAAAATCAATAGCAACAAAACAATCCAGGGGCAGAAATGGCTCTCAAACAGCAAGAGATCAACACACCATTTCAAATTATAAGATTTAACCGGTGTAAAATCCCGATTTTGTAGTAGTGCCCCTTTTAACTTTCTATTTTCCCTTTTTTCAAGGTGATTATAGCAAGACAAATAATATTTGAAATAATCCTTTTACGTTGGTTTAGAAGCAAGCAAATGCAATTTGAAAATTGTGAAGAACTAAGTGTTCTTTTGTTGAAATAAAAGAAGAAAAGAAAAAGGTTCTATTTGAAGGGTTCTGTTTGATCAAACACGATCAGGACAGAAAAAAATGACAAAAAAAAGAAAAAGAAAAAAAAATTATTTGCTTATTTGAAGTTGATGCAAAAGATCTAGTGTGGGGATTATTTGCATAGTTGTGATTGAAAGCACCTTAAGTTGATTTTTAGCCATTTTATCCTTCTTTTCTTTATCCTACCTCACTTACTCTAACCCCAATACAACCATTAAAAGACCTTTGGATTCATGTATTTGATTTTGGCAAGTTATGGTTGAAATGTAACATATTTGCAAAATTATGGTAAGAAGTCTTGTACAATTTTGTTTCAGTGGATGACCGAAATGAGAGATATTGAGTGTTAAGTTGAAGTTTAAATGATGTTTATGATTCATTCTTGTACTTTTTGATTTTGAAGAAAATGATGTTTTGCGACTTTAATACAAGGAATGGATTGTGGAATGAAGGTTGAATTTCGATTTAAATGGATGATGTTTGCTGATAAGTATATTATAAGTTTTATTATTTAGTATTTTAAGTTGTTTTATTTGCATTAATGTGTGTATTGTGCAGGATTTATGAATATTGTGACGAAAAGTTTTTATTCTGGTAAATAATAGAAATATGGAACAGAAGGTTGCTGACTTAGATAAAGAAGCAGTCAAGGATCAGAAGTTTGTTGAAACGTGTGAAGCTTTTGGGGATAATGAAATTTGTTCCCTTTTGGAAGATTTGATACTGCATATTTTATTAGAGTTTAAGCAGGAATGCATTGTAGAATTTTAGAATTTTAGTTTTTCCTTTTTGCCTATAAATAGAGAGGAACACATTAGCTTGAACCACCTCAATTTTTTAATTCGAATAAGTTTTGTTTTAGTTTGAATATTTTTTTTAAGTCTTAATTTTATACTGCATGTGTGGATTTCCAAAGTGAAGTATTTGATGTTAATAAAATTTCTTTCCCATTTAGTTAAATTTTATCATTAAGTTTCATTGATTTGAATTTCAGAGTTAATCAAGTTAGATTCATAATCAAGATAGAATTGTTGAGTCTGGAAGTCTTATCAATTAAGGGGATAAATATGGTTATTTGAAGAAAAGGAATACTACTATTATTTTGGGTTTAACCCGCAAATTTCAATAGTTTTTTTTTTTTTGCTTTAATCATTTTTTGCAATATTAATTTGACCTCATCTCCTGTTCATCTCTTAACAACACCATTATTATTCCCAACAAGATTCAGTTTCTCTTCTTTATGTAGTTGAGAAAAAGAGTTACCTACTTGGCAGTCTTCACTATAACGGTCATCTGGGCACATACGATACCTCCTTAAATTTTTCAAAAATTCATCCAACTCATCTCAAATTGTTCTTTTGGAGACACCAATGGTAGAAACATCATTAATTATTTTATGGGAATCACTCGAACCATTGTAAAAGTCATAACTTTGCATTCTTTAATTTACAACTAAAATGAGGGTGAGACAAAATCTCGCCATATGAAGATAAAACGTACAAGCTTTACATTCATGCACATATATATATATAGTTTGACTTATCTCAGTGTCGGCAACAATAATAAAACGCAGACCACAATTCTCCCTAAAGAATTTGTAACTTTAAATATTCCTCTGGAAAATGGATAAGATGGTGAGATTTATTAAATGATTAAACAACCAATATTGTTGAGTGGGTTAAATAGGGAGGGATCAATTCCGTTCTATCTTGGCCTTTAAATATAAAATTCGAGGGTTGAATTATGTATGTGATGTAAGTATGCTATGTATGTATGTGTATATATATATATATATATATATATATATAAAAGGTTGATGTCTCTATTAGTAGTTTTTATTTCAACTAAACCCAATAATAAATTATTTATTATTCAAAAAGTTTAGTTTTAGTTAAACTACGTTGTTTCGAACATTTGACAGAATAGGACACTGATAATGTCAATATTTTGATATTTATCTATATTTATTTAGGATAATATTGGCATTATTAATTGGAAAAAGTGTTGATAATTGTAGATTTATCTAGAGGAAGTTGTTGACTACTAAAAGTGCAAGTACAGTGGAAATTGGATCTAGACACATTTTTGGGAAGATTCAAGGCTTGTTCTTAAAGGATAATTGAAGAAGTTGAGTTGAAGAACAAAAGTAAGCAAAGAAGTTGGAGAAATTCTGTAAAAGACGTATGAAGATTGAAATTGGGATTGACATTAGTTTTATAGATTTATTCCAAATAATTATCTTTTTGAGATAATTAGATAATTATCTTTTTGAGATAATTAGATAATTATAGCTTTTAAAGATAAATTCAGTATTTAGGGATAATTCCCACTTTTGAGGAATTAGATTAATATTAGGGAATTATTTAGTAGCTCTATAAATGAAGCATTACGCTACAGAGTTAGGAGTAGTTAGTTTTTCGATTTTTATTAGCTGAGTCTTAGTTTTGATTTCAAGTTATAAAAGTTAGGATTTTATTAGAATTCATGTTTTGAATATTTGATTCCAATTCGTATTTTAAGTCGATTAATTATTGAGTCAAGTTTTAGTTTCAAAGTTTTAGTTTCAGTAGTTGTTCATATTTCGTAATGATTCTTTGGTTTTAGTTTATCTAGTTCTCTATATAATTTAGTATTCTAACTTAATTTGCATTGTTGGTTATTCATTAATTACGTTGAGTCTTTGTCTCTAATTTAAATATCAGTTTTAATTGGTTTCATGTTTTTAGTGAGTCTTAATTGAAATAGGCAGTAAATTTAATCTTTGTTCTTGAATATGAATTCTACTTTTCTTAATTTCTATTTCTTTTATTTAATTATGTATTCTAGCTAAATTAATTTCTCCGGTTAAGATATTGATGAAGCACTAATTAAAATTCTTGTGAGATCTAATTTGAATTTAAATAAATTTGTTAGACAAGTACCTTTTATGTCTTGTGATAAATAGTTTATGAATTTTATGTAATTGTTAAATAGTGTACAATGTTTAATTAATTGCATGAAGTTCTAAGGCCAATTAAAACGGTGGATCCGTAATTGTCCATTTAGTTTTAATAAGTGGTAAGGCTGTCATTCATCGACAGCAGGCATAGGGGCTAGTATGGGCATATGGCGTCCATGTGGGCATATTAGTATCAGGTTTCTTTTATCTTAATGCTTTTAATGAATTAAATCTAATGAGGCGTCCTCTTAGGTTGTTTATTAATTAGAGAGTAATTAATAAGGCGTCCTTTTAATTACCAACAAGTAAGAAGAAATTAGGTTATGTCAGTGGCGTTCCCGATAACTATAACCGATTTATTTGTCGAACAGATTTAATATTTGCATCAAGGATCAAGTTATTAATTAGTGTGGATTCAATGTTTTAACCGGGTTCTCTTTCTTATTGATTAAATTCTCTAATAGTCTATTTTGTTTAATTGTTTTTAATCCCTTTTTGTGACGAGTCTGAAGAAAAGTTACAACCGTTCCCTTGGGAGACGACCTTACTCCATTGCTATACTAGTGAAGAGTAGGTTTTAATTTTGGTGGCATAACGACACTATCAGACACAGATAATTTTAGATCGAGGATATGATATCTCTTTATATTTATGAACCTGCTTTAATTAATTACTTAAGGCCAGTTGAACCTAATTAATTTTAATTTTGAAATGTTTTTATCCTGTATTGAAATCGCAATTATCTCGCAGTTGTATATATGAACTTGTTTTACTTAAAACTTGTTGAATCTGTTTGACATGTAATTGCTTCACTTGAAATCAGTTGAATTTGTTTGACACGAGACCCCAAGTGATGCTTCTATGAACTTGCTTCACTTGAAACCAACTAAACTTCTATAAACTTGCTTCACTTGATAACAGTTGAACCTGTTTGACATGAGAAGTTGCTTTATTTAACTTTGTAAAGATTTCTCTTTGCAGCTTCTATGAATTTCATTCATTTGAGACTAAGTGAACTTTTATGAACTTGCTTCACTTTATACCCAGCTGAACCTAGCTAGCTGACATGAGACCAGCTGATTGTAATTTAATGTAGAAGTTGTTTAATTGTACTGTGTAAAGGATATCGGCCTACTTAGAAAACCCTACAGAATCCCTCCTTCAGAAAGGGAAAAAAGAGGTCTATAATTCTGTTGTTGGCTTTTAAAATGTAAAAAGTTTCATTCTTTTCTCAGTTTCTGGATCTGACATTGCATTTTAGTATCATTTTTTTTTTTGTGGGCTTATTATATATGTTCTTGTATAATGGGTGGTGCTGAAACTTGAGTTTTAAGAGTGTGGATTAAAAGTGTTCTGAAACTGTGATACGGGCAGTCAGAAAACTATAGCTGAATAGCAGTGTTTCATTTTCTTTGAACGTTTTAATGGGGGTCAGTCAGTTTAGTTGGAAATGTGCTTTTCTGTTGCACATGTAAATGGTGGAGACGGTAATGACATTTATCTTTGTAATTTTGTGGGTTGACATTGCTATTGCTGATTCTTCAATAATGGAAGATGGGGCCTTCTTAATTAGGCTTCTAATTGGGTATGAGATTCTTTTGCTTACCTTTTTCCCATGGGCCTGGCGCTTCTCAGCTAAATTGGTTTCCTTGTGTTTTTTTTTTGTACTTCTGAAGCCAAATTGGTTGGTGTTCATTTTCCTTTTTTCTTATTCCTAACTTTTTCGAATGTTTTTGTTGGTTTTTTTTGCTGAAATTTCAAAGTTTTACAGCTTGGAGGCTTTACCCGATCTCTTTTGTGAATCTTGAACTAAAAGAGAAGAATAAATACATTTACTATCACTGGAATAAAAGGAGATAGCAAGTGTTTTTTAGCCGTTTGCTTTTTGAAACTTCTGCCCATTACATTTGCTTAAAAACTTCTGAACTTCATTGCTAAGTTTCAAGTTTAAATGATTGATTTATTATCCACACATATAAGGATTTTGGAGAAACTTTGGTTATTCATCTCCATTGAGATAAATAAGAAGTGGATATTCGATATGATTGTTGAAATACGTACTGAGACTAAGTATCAGTTGTTTTGAAGAAGAATTCGTAGAAGTTGTGTTTGACTTGAGATAATTTGTATTCCAGCCAGTGCAAAACTTATACATAAGTTTTTCTAAGTTGTGCTGCACATGCTTTTGAAACATAGAAATTTGTAATAAAAATTACTGGACAGCGCACTTAAAGAGCAGTACTCTGTACAGATTTCTCTTTGCTCATAATCATTGCCATTGTAATTAGTTCTTCAAGTTCAAGCTGGGATTAGCT
This sequence comes from Ophiorrhiza pumila, assembly GCA_016586305.1. Lineage (NCBI taxonomy): Eukaryota > Viridiplantae > Streptophyta > Magnoliopsida > Gentianales > Rubiaceae > Ophiorrhiza > Ophiorrhiza pumila. Next base: position 31,366,186 of record BLIW01000008.1, on the reverse strand, counting down.
AGCCTTCCTTTCTGGCTTTAACTGATCTAAAAAGATACAATTCCAGTGGTTTCCTTGTGGAAAGATATATACTATCATCATTCAAGAAAACAATGTCCTAATGTTCATTAATATTGATTATTTTCAGTGCAAAAGGAGGGAGGGAAGACTATCCCTTTTTATTTTAGTGCAGCGATAAATTAATTACACCACTTGTTTAATGCAGCAATTAGTTATATATTAATTGATTAAAATAAAATGATTGATTATATCATTCAACCCAATAATTTTATGTCACTTTGGAATTTGTGTGAAATTTGAAACTTCTTGGATAGAATTGTCAAAAGGCATGAATATGTGTCATTCCTCCATTAGATTGAATTGATTTAAGTAAGTTGGTTAAGTTTTTTGATTCATGATTAGATTTAGAAAAAAAATCAATTAAATTTTATGGAAGACGAAAAAAAAGATTTTGAATTTCTTGATTGAATTGATTTAGGGAAGTGTTGTATGGAAGAAAAAAAGAAAGAATAGATTTTCAAATTCTTAATTGAATTAATTTAAGAAAGTTGGACATTATAATTTAATGGATTTCCAATTGTAAGCATTTGAAAATTAAGGTTAATTAGATTTTCTAAATTGTTTTACTTTCTTTATAACAATTTATCTAGGAAATTTATATTAATTATGTTGAATTTAATTTATATTCATATGTTTTATTTAATTATGTTGAACTTAATTTATATTCATTTGTTTTATTTATTTACGTCGAGAAAATCAAGATTAGTTAGTTTTTTAATTAGAATTTAATAGTGTAATCATCGAGTAAATTACGTCAATCGTCCCTTAATTTAGGGTTGATTTTGAATTTGTCCCTCAACTTCAAAACGTTTTATTTTAGTCCATCATCTTACACTTTAAATTTTAAATAGTCCTCAGCCTATTTTTCGTTCATGTGTAGACAGATTATATCTCTCACGTACATGGCACATGACAAAAAAGATGAAGTTACGGAATAATAATCATGGAATAAATAAAACATACTATGAAATAAATAAATTATAAGTGAAATTGGTTCATCTTGTCCTTCGATTTGTCATGTGTCACGCATACAAAAGACGTAATCAGTCTACACGTGGACGAAAAACAGAGCGATGACTATTTAAAACTCGAAATGCAAGATGAGGGACTAAAATGAAACGTTTTGAAGTTGATGGACGAATTCGAAATCAACCCCTAAATTGAGGGATGATTGGTGTCATTTAGCAGATTTATATAATCCATCTTTTTTTTTTGGTTTAGATAAAGAATAAAACACTAAAACATCAATTTGCTTCTCTATACCAAAATAATAAAATTAACTAATAAGATCTTTGATACTGTATAAGAATTTGATCATTATATATAATTATAATATATTAGAGTCATGATTAGTTAAAATTGTTTTTCTTGTAGAATTCGTTTGTTAATTGGTTTCCTTTTCTTTATAGAAAATTAGAGTTTGTTTATGGAAGGGAGTTAGAGCCCAAGTTTCAGGGAATGGATGCATTGCTAATTTATATTTCTATATATACAAAATAAGTTTTTCGTTTGGTTTGAAACGCTGTAGATTAGGGTTTGTTCCTTGTTCTTCTTCTTTCTTATTAAAAAGCCATGTTTGTTTATATTTTTTGGACGATTTTTATAATCATAGCTCTTTGTTTGATCGGAATGATTTGTGATGAAGAGAAGAAAAAATCCAACGTTGTGAAAAACGAAAGAAACACTTCCATGGAAGGGAAAAAATCAAACGATGCTAAAACATCTCAAGTCATAAAAAACGAAAGAAACACTTCCATGGAAGGGAAAAAATCAAACGATGCTAAAACATCTCAAGTCATAAAAAATGAAAGAAATACTTCCATGGAGGAGAAGAAAAAATCTCAGGAAGACAAAAGATATATGGAGGACAAAAAATCTCAGGATGCTATGCCTGCATGCGATGAAGGTATACTGCTTTATTCGTTTTTTTTTTCTTTTTCTTTTATGAATTAATATTTATGAATTTGTTTGATGTTTTATTTTCTAATAAACAAATTAAATGTAATTAAGTTACAATTAAAATTTCAAATTTATTGTTGAAACTCACGATTTTTTTTTTGTTTGTAAATTTTTGTTAATCTCGTAAGTAATTAATACATGACGTACAATATAAAATTAAAAATTTCTCGTTTTTTTCTTAGTTTCATATCTTTATAATTCGAAGATTTGTGATATTTGAAGTGATATTGTTAAACTCCAATTTATTAATAATTTAATATTGAGGTTTGGTGAAAAAAAAGACGAAGAAATCAAGGGAAAAAAAATTCTTCCACATATCTTTCTTGTAGAATTAAAGATTCATAAATATGAATGAGTTCATTTAATTAGTTCTACATTTGTATTCACTTAATTAGTTGATACTACTAATATCTGTTCTAAGAATTTCAAATTCTTAATTATTTAATTATAGAACATTAATTGACTGATTTAATTACCAAGCTAGCATGTGTAGATGGTAATGATCTTATTATTAAAACAAAATGTCCTTTTAAACTATCAATTTTTGAGACATTGAGATAATATTTAACTTGATAGCCCCAGAATTATCAATTAATTTGAATCATATGGAATAAATTGATAATTTTGAATAATAAATTTTCAAAAATTGATAATATAAAACCTGTTTTTTTTTTAAATTGATAATATTAAACCTGTGCTTTCTTTTTGAATGGTATTATTATAAGTTATCCCTATCTAGACAGGGAGAAATTATATCAAAGTTTAAAATCTTTCTTTCTTTTTTTTTTTTTAACTGAATCATTTCTATTAAAGGTAATGGGATGTCAAGGGAAAAATGAAAAATAAAGGTATTGTGTGAATTGGAATAGTAAAGAACAAGTGTTTCAATATAATTTTTTCTTAATTTTTTTGGAAACATTATTATTTCAGCAGTGTTCCAATAATTTAGCGGTAATTTCAACTTCAGGGACTGTGCAATCTGTTAGAGACATGCATCCTGCTAATTACATATTGAAGATTGATTCATTCTCATCTCTTCTTGAAATGTTGGAGGAATCTGGACATGCAAGTTATGACTCAGAAATATTTGAAGCTTGTGGTTTCACATGGTACGTTTGAGTTTAATCTTTTCTTCTCTGGCCATGCATAGTTTTTATTGATGCTTAAGATTAATTGTTCAATGCTCCATTGATTCATTCACTTTCTTAAATTCTTTTCCCCATGATCTTCTGAAGAAATTAAAAATAAACAATGAAAGATGATCATGGCTTTTTATTTTGAAGGAAGTTATCCCTCTACCCTAATGGAGATGAAGAAAGAAATGGCAAAGGACACATCTCTCTTTACTTGAGTCTTGAAGATACCAATGATTTGGCTCTTGGCTGGGATGTTTATGCAGATTATAAGTTCTTTGTGCTTGATCAGATAAGAGACAAGTATTCGATTTTCCAAGGTGTCATGCATGCAATGTTCTTAAAAAGTTTCTAAACAATGCTATTCATCATGCATTTCCTCAGATTTCTTAGAGATCGTAATCTGTTACATTTAGATGCAGGTAAACAAGTGAGACGATTTCGTGAAACGAAGAAAGAATGGGGCTTTGCCCGGCTGCTTTCGCGCAATGTTTTCGACGATGCAACTAAAGGATACCTAATCCAGGACAAATGTATGTTTGGAGTGGAGATTTTTGTCTGTAATTATATTGGCAGAGGAGAGTGTTTGGGTCGTTCTGAGAAACTAATCACCAATCCTACTTACATTTGGACAATCACAAACTACTCTACTCTGACAGAGAGGGAATGTGAATCTCCTGTTTTCAATATTGGAAACAGCAATTGGTATGTAATCCTTATTTATTTCTTAAAATTAAAACAATATTTTGTTTTATGACAAATATTCTGGATATATATCCATTTTGTGATTTTAGGAAGCTGTATCTTTATCCCAAAGGAATAGATGGGGAGGAAGACGAAAGACTTTCTGTCTTTCTTGAATTAGAAGACCAGAAAAATACACCTAAAGTGTATGCAACTTACAAGATGAGCATTAAGGACAAGAACAATGTCACTATTGCTGGGAAGCATGAAGGTATACTCAATACATACACATATGATACTATTTGTATTTAATTTGAAAAAAAAAAGATTTTGGTGTCCAAAATTTGAACACTGATGCTTTTGATTTGAAATGATTTTGAACAATCCAATTTGATTTTTAAGATTTCAATTTGTAATCAATATAAGAAAATTGACATATTCTCAATTAGTGGTTAACCTCCTACTATTTTCTCTAGAAAGTTGACCACAAATGGACGTTTGCGTGAAAGTTTCTATGAATCAACAAAGTCAATTGTATTATATTGTTCACAAATTGAAAATTTGAAAATCAGATTTATTAGAGGACAAAAGTACCCTTAATTAAAATTTTTCCCTTTTCATTTGGAAAGATGCAAGAATTACAACTGTGGAGAAATTTTACTTTACATGCAGCTACTCGTTTGTTCTCTGCTGCTGCATATTCAAGCTGGGGATGGTTCACATTTCTGTCGCTAAAAGACATTGAAGATGCTTCTGGAGGCTTCCTTGTGCAAGACACTTTGATAGTTGAAGTTGATTTCAGTAGGATTTCAACTGTGAAAAATTTCTACTGATGTGAAAGGGCCAACATTTGTACACTTTTGAGCGCAGAAAAGTAAGGGAAGCGGATTAAAGATTTTGTACCAACTGCGGTTTGAAGTAATAATTTTCGTTTAAAACTTTTTGCAACAGATTATTTTGCATGTTTCTTGATTTGCAGTTTTCCATGACAAAAGGTTAATTTAAAGAGTATATTAATTTTTCACTTGATTTGCATATTTTGGATTACTTTCCTCATCCTTTCTTTTTTTTTTTTTAATGTAAACACTAGTCCCTCTATTCTCATTAATAATGAAAACAATACTGTCTCTTCTCTTTAATTAATGTAATGTCATTTGACTCTAGATAAACGAGATAAAGAATAAACTTGAAACTAGGTAGATTTTTTGTATTGAAATATGTAAAAGTGACACTTATTTGAGAATTTAAAAAAAAAAAAAAAAGTAAGTAAAGAAGACAGTTACAAAAGAACAGAAGTGTATACTATAGAGGCAAAATTGCTAATTGAAAAACGAATTCAAACCATAATTCTTACTTTAATTTTATTAATCAAGTCAATAAATTTGTTTTATCAAGGAAGCAATGGCGTATAGACAGATTCTGTCAACTGCTTATTATCAGACTATGCCTGAAGGAATTTTCACTCCATAAATACAGAAAAGAACAGTCAAAGCACATCTTGCAAGACAACAAGATTAGATTAGCTTCCTCCCATTATTGCAACTATTGGGCTTCTGACAGAGTACTTTACTGATTTCCATGTAATAGAACCTTGAGAAGTAACAGCGGTGAGTGGAGGAGTTGATAATGTCCTGAATGCAATTTCATAAGTCAACTTCTCATTCACCTCTGAGAAACTAAGTGTGTTTGGTTCGACTGTCACGTTAACCCCTGCTGCGTGAACAATCTTAACCGTGTAAACTGAATCAGCCTCGCCAACATTAGTAACAGTCCTTGTATACCTCTGAACTCTTGATGAATTGACTTTAAACGCGATTGAAAATGAAGGGTAGTTTAATTGAGCTTCCGGTATGCTTGTTTCCTCAGTGCAATTTACCTTCCTTTGTAAGAGGGAACCGAGCTCGTTGTCCGTGTAATTCAAACCACATAAATAAGGAATGTATTCTTCGGGTTCAATGTCATAAATCAGCCCTGGATTGTTCGCTCTTGATGGATTAACATGGCCTGAACCCATGGTGAAAACGTCTGCAGGACGACGTCTTTCATCCTCAATGAAATTTGTATTGGCAAGGTTCAGAAGATCAGTAGTTGTCATCATGGCAGATTTAATTGCAGCTGGAGACCAATCAGGATGAGCATTTTTCAGCAATGCAGCAACGCCACTGAGATGAGGGCAAGACATTGAAGTGCCTGAGATAACATTAAACGTTGATTTCGTGCTGGTGTCACCTTCAACTGAACGATGCCAGGCAGCGAGAATGTTCACACCGGGGCCAATTATATCTGGCTTCAAAATTCCAGGGCTTGCTCGGCTAGGACCCCTGGAAGAAAAATATGCCACTTCTGGAGCATAATCGTCTCCGATTATAGTTCCCTTGAATGCGATCCCTCCAACAGGTGATTTTGTTGATTCAATGTACTCCAAAACCTTAACTCCGTCAACATAATTCAAATGCGTGGCAGGAAGGACATGAGCATCAGCTGATGTTGTGTAACCCTCCGTCTCTGAGTTAATGATGATCATGCCAACACCACCAGCTGCCATGACATTTTGTCCTTTTTCCACTTCTGCTATCTTACCAGCATCACATACCACTATCTTTCCTTGGACGTCAAAATTCGCAAAAGCGCTTGATTCGCAGTATCCCAAGTCAACCTCACTTTCGTTCATTCCGAGGTAGATTAAAGGATAGAGGGTTGGAAGAAAATGTTCAGGCTGGTAAAGTGACTCACCATCAAGTTCTTCATTGTTTCCAAGCACGGCAGTTGTCCTTATTTTTCTGTCAATGGAGGCTTTGCTCCAACAGTGAAGATCCACGGGGCCCTCATTTCCCAAAGAGCCTGGAGAAGGGCCGCTATTGCCCAGCTGAGGCAACTCCAAAAAATGCCTTTCTCCATTGCACCTACTATTGCACCCAATTGCAATGCTGTCAGCATAAAATGGTTCTGAACCCACCGAGGAGAGGGGAAAGAATGTCAACCCCGTCATCCAATTGTCAACATCCATAGCGGCCAATATATCGCTTCTCAGAACAACCGGGGTGCAGTACTTTGTAATATTGCCAAGTGAGCAAAGAGGGGCAACTCAACTGCAGTGCCATTAGCATCTTTCATAGCACATTGGCACCCTTGACATAGTTTCCAGCAGCAGTTCCAGCTGTGTGGAGTACCGATGAGGCCATTCTTCATCAATTGGTGAACCCATTTCCATCTTTGAAAAATCTTGCTCCAATCAACTTGTTATTTGCAGACTGAGGGTATTGAATTCACACTGCCCTTCCATTTAGCAGGCGGTTGGAGGCATGCCTTCATCACTAAATGAGGGGTGATCTGGGCATGATTCCTGTGTCCAAGACTCCAATAATAACACCCTCACCGTGAATTTGATTGGTTCCAAAATCCCATGTTTTGATGCAGTCCCAAAAATTGGGAGTGTGAGTTGTATGCAAAGAGTAAATGGTCCTGGGGGTCGAGCAGGATATAAAACCGGGCTTCTTTTCCATTGCTTTTACATCCTCAGCAGATAATTGGGCAGAGAAAACCTTTGAAAAACATTGTTGAATAAGAATACACCATGCGGGGTGCTTCAGCGGATCTTGCCATGGTTGTTGGCAGGAAGACTTGTACCCAACTATCCAGATCTTCATTTTGGATGGAACTACTTCTGGCGGAAAATTGAGTATCAGATTCAGGTAACTCAACGTGAACAATATAAGTCTCTAAATTGGCTGAGACTGCCAATGAATAGAAACTGATCAGAATACAGAACAGACTTGGAGCATGCTCCACCCCATCTTTGACAAAATATAGTAAATTAATTAAGCTTCTCCCACCTGATATTGGAACTTGAGATTCCAAAAGTTGGTTTTCCAGAAAACCTGGGAAATTTCTTTGGTTAATAGATATTAGAATGATTATTTGTTTGTAGATTTTGGGATTCTGGAAGTTGCATCTATATATATAGGGACTGGACATGAACAGGATGGCTTTGCTTCCTGGAATACCTTCTTTCGTACAAATTGATGTAAAGACTTTGTCTTGGTTAATGCACTTTGTTTAAGAACACATAATCAGGGTCTTTTCTTGGTCAGACGAATACGTGCATAACAACCTCCAGAACATTCAACACGTTCAACATATTCTATTTATTTATTATTCAACGAAAGGAGCTTGAACAGAAACTGGATTTTGAATTCGTACGTAGTGGTACTAATCTTTCTGGTATGTTGGTATGTGCTTTTTTATTTAAATGAATTTTTTGCATATGTTTTAAATTTTTTTTTTTTGTGTGTATATTAAAATTAAATATTGTAAAAAATTGATAGTGGTGATGTTTGAAAACTAAACTTGGCAGTTAATTTGATTCAATGACTATCATAAACCCAAGTTGTTGTCGTTTAAATTTGACTTGACATTGTTCAAACCTTACAAACTCATCTCTGTATATTTTAATAGAGTTTGTAATTTTGGCATATGTGCGTTTGATATTTGGTAATAATTTTGTTTTTCATTTATACCGCTGCATTTCTTGAAATCTTTCCTTCTTTTTTTTTTTATCCACTTGGCTCCTTTATTTCTTTTCCATTTCTCCTTTGTTTTACTTCTTCATAGCCGCCTTATCCACCTTAATCCAAAGCCTTCTCTCGTCCACTGCAACAACAAGCCATCGCACTGGGCAGTCGTATGACGACTGGATGGGGTGATCGGTTGAGACCGGAGGTGGTGAGAAGTTTGTCATTTTTTTTATTTCATCTTCAGAGTAGTTTTTTTTTAGGCATAATCGGTCTGCGCAACGCCCAGTTTTATTTATTAAAACAAAAAGAGGTGAAGGATATACCCGTAACCAATCATTACACTTAGTGAAAATATCTAAATAAAGATTACTGCTCTCTTACATGATTCCCTCGAGAACAAAGTAAATGAGCAGAAATCCTGTTTACGTATAGTGAATTTCTAGATTTAAAAGTAATTCTGAATGCCGAAAAAAAGCTAATAAGTTCATATTACACACACTCTCCGAACTCCTTGAACAAAAAACTCCTTTTATATTTTCTAAATTTAACCAGGAGTGATGCCACAAAAAATAAATAAATAACATGCAGTCTATCATATTCTCAATCAAACATACTTCTATTAGCCATGCATTACTCTAAGATCCTATTTAAAGTCACTGATCTTCCACTATTTAGCCATGTCCCATGTATGTCTTAAATTTCACATATCATTTTTTTCCTATTTTTTTTTTTTTACACACGCACTCTAACATTCATTCCTAAGAAATCAAAGTCTATACGTTGAGGTTAGAAGGCTAACTTCCTAACTATTGGGTTAATCCCAATGGCTTTCACATATCGCCTACAACTTCATTTTTGACCAGAGCACATAAACTATATGCATCTTCAAAGTAGTTTAATTATTTAATTAAAATCATTAATCATTCAATAATATGAATTCACCTTCTAAATTGGGAAGGGAAGGTACAAGAAAAAAGCCCACGAAAGGAGTTCCAACTGTCCTAGTTTTTAATCTTGTCATTTTTAGGCAAAACGAAATTGTATTATAACTCACAAAATATTGAAATTTATCCAAAACTTTTTTGAAATAATTCCATTTTTTTGTGAGTTATTAAATACATGTTTTATTTGTATAAAATGGTAAGACTAAAAAATTAGCCATGGAATCTTTATCCCACCGTTATATTTTTACCCTTCATAATTTAGATTTTGAAATTTAATAACTGTGTGAAATTTTAAAATTTTTTAAAATTGACATTTTTTTTAGATATAATACCATGCATAAGGCCAAAAATAGCAAGACTGAAAACTACATGATCGAAACTCTTTTTGAAATAATTTATTGTATCCAGCTAGTTTGAAAATGTGCAATCTAATTAATTACATAGTGTGGAAAGAAGAAAATTTTAGATTTGTGGAAAACTCTCCACTTTTTTTAGCTATAAAACATGTTTTTTTTTACAAAAATGGCAAGACTAAAAACCTAACCAATGGAACCTCTTTTTCGACTGTTGTTTTTTTACCCTTAACAATTTAGAACATGAAATCTAGTGAATGTGCGAAATATTTTTTTAAAAAAATTGACATTTTTTTGAGCAATAATACATGAATATTGGCAAAAATGGCAAGACCCAAAAACTAATTGATCAAAATTCTTTACGAGTCCTTTTTTCTACTCAATTTCATTGAGAATGTGTAATCTAGTGAATAGCAAGAAAAATAGAAAAAATTAGATTTTTGGATAAATCTCCAATTTTTGTGACGTATAATATATCTTTTTTTTTTGCAAAAAACAAAGGACAAGACTAAAAAGCTAACCGATGGGAGCTCTTTTCCCACTATTTTTTTACCCTTCCCTATTTAAAAGGTTAAATCTAGTGAATGTGTGAAATTTTAAATTTTTAAAAAAAATTACATTTTTTGCGCTATATTAGACGCATTTTGGCAAAAAAGGTAAGAGTCAAAACCTAGTTGGCTGGAACTTTTCTCGAGTCTTTTTCGTACCCATCCTGGATGGGATTGTGCAATCTATTGAATAGTGTAGAAAAAGAAAAATTTAATTTTTTAAAAAAATTTTCATTTTCTGTGAGTTATAATACACAAATGTTTTGGCCAAAAATTTCAAGTCTACAAAACTAGTCCATGTCAGCTTTTTTTCGCCATTTTTTGTATTCTTCTCAATTTAAAACGTGAAATCTAATGAGTGTGTGAAAAAAAAATTAATTTTTTTAAAAATTTGTCTTTTTTTTGAAATATAATTCACACATTTTGGCCAAAAACAACAAGATTCAAAAACTAGTTGATTGGAAGTCTTTTCTGGTCTTTTTTTATACTCATCGTAGTTAGGAATGTGTAATCTAGTGAATAGTTTAAAAATATATAAATTTAAATTTTTGAAAAGAATTTCCTTGTTTTGTGAGCCATAATACTTGTTTTTTTTTTTGCCAAAAAATTGCAAAACTCAAAAACTTGCTCATGGGAGCTCTTTCGGTGATATTTTTTTAACCCTTCCCAATTTATAATGTGAAACCTAGTGAATGTGTGAAAACAAATTAAATTTTTTTAAAAAAAAAAATTGACATTGTTTTTGAGCTATAATAAAATCATTCTGGCAAAAAGGGAAGACTTAAAATCTAGTTGATCATAACTCTTTTCTTCAACTAGTTTTATGTACTAATCAAGTTCAGAATGTGCAATCTAACGAACAGTGTGGAAAAAAAAATTAGCTTATATTTGGATGTATCTGTTTTAGTAATTTATTTCATAAATTCCAAATGACTTGTTTTTTTTTTTTTTTTGCTCATTTTTCTACCAAAAATTTTAAAACAAAAAACAATGCTACAGTAACTATTTTCGCTGCTATATTAGTTATAAATAAAAAAATAATTTTGAATTTGAATTTGAATTTAAATTTAAATTTTTAATAATGAACATGATTTCTTAACACAATTTCCAATAAAAAAGATTCATAAAATATTGATTAAAATTTGAATTTTGAAATTTTATTAATAAAAAATCATCCAATATAATTCCCGACAAAAACAACCTCATCAATCAAAACTACTTTCAAAATATTCATTTCTTATAACAAATTGCAAGAAAAAAATGCCATCATAAAACTAAAAAATACCCTATCCAAATGGAACTTTAGATTTTTGAAAAGATCTCCAATTGTTGTGAGTTATAATACACATTTTTTTGGCAACAATGACAAGATTTAAAAAACTAGCCGATGGAATCTATTTTTCCAATTTTTTTTTACCCTTCCCAATTTAGAACATAAAATCTAGTGAATGTGTGAAAACAAATTTCAAAACAAAATTGACATTTTTTAGCAAAAAACAACTAGAATAAAAGGTTAGTTTATAAGAACTCGTTTGGACCCTTTTTTGTATCCATCATAGTTGAGAATATGCATTCTAAACTTGACTGAGTCTAAACAAACGATTCGAAAAAAGTTGTGATCAACTAGTTTTTGGGTCTTGCCCTTTTTTGCTAATATATGTGTATTATAGCTTAAAAAATTGTCAATTATTTTTAAAAATAATTTCACACATTCATTAGATTTCACGTTCTAAATTGTGAATGATAAAAAAAACAACGGTGGGAAAAGAGGTCCCATCAGCTAGTTTTTTAGTCTTAAAGTTTTTCCCAAAAAAATATGTATTATAACCCACAAAAAAATGAAAATTTTTCCACAAATCTAAATTTTCATTTTTTCCATACTATTCAATAGATTGCGCATTTTCAACTAGGTTGGGTACAATTAACTAGTCGAAAAGAGTTCTAATCAGCTAATTTTTTAATCTTACCATTTTTTACCAAAATGAATATATTATAGTTCAAATAAATGTCAAATTTTTAAAACAAAAGTTAAATCTTCTATTGTTTTTCACACACTCACTAGATTTTACGTTCGAAATTGTAAAAAATATAAAAAAATGGCGGGAAAAGAGCTCACATCGGCTAGTTTATGAGTTTTGTCATGTTTTGCAAAAAAAAAAATGTATTATAGCTCACACAAATGGAGATTTTTTCTAAAAATCTAAAATTTTCTTTTTTCACACTATTCAATAGATTACACATTCTCAACTAGGTTGAGTACATTTAGCTATTCGAAAAGAGTTCTGATCAAATAGTGTTTTAATCTTACAGTTTTTGGCTAAAATGCGTATATTATAACTAAAAAAATGACAATTTTGTAAAAAATTTAAAATTTCACACATTCACTAAATTTTACGTTCTAAAGTGTGAAGGGTAAAAAAACTATAGCTCACAAGAGCTTCCACCGGCTAATTATTGAGTCTTGACATTTTTGGGCGAAAATAACATGTATTATAACTCACCAAAAATAGAGATATTTCAAAAAAATATAAATTTCTATTTTTTTCCCCACAATTCAATAGATTACACATTTTCAACTAGATTGTGTGCAATTAACGACTCAAAAAGAATTGAGATCAACTAGTTTTCGAGTATTGCCATTTTTTTGCCAAAATGAGTGTATTATAGGCTAAAAAATGACTATTTCGTAAAAACAAAATTAAAATTTCACACAAACACTAAATTTCACATTCTAAATTATAATGGGAAAAAACAACGCGAGCCAAGAGCTTCCATCGGTTAATTTTTAAATCTTGCCTTGCTTGGCAAAAAGAGAACGTGTATTATAACTCATAAAAAATAGAGATATTTCTAAAAATCTAAAAATTTTTTTTGTCCCACACTATTCACTAGATTGCATATTCTCAACTATGATGGATACAAAAAAGGGTCCAAAAGAGTTCTTATAAACTAACTTTTTATTCTAGTTGTTTTTAGCTAAAAAAATGTCAATTTTGTTTTGAAATTTTTTTCACACATTCACTAGATTTCATGTTCTAAATTGGGAAGGGTAAAAAAAAAACTTCGGAAAAATAGAATCCATCAGCTACTTTTTTGAATCTTGTCATTGTTGCCAAAAAAAAAAAGTGTATTATAACTCACAACAATTGGAGATCTTTTCAAAAATCTAAAGCTCCCTTTGGATAGGGTATTTTTTAGTTTTATGATGGCATTTTTTTCTTGCAGTTTGTTATAAGAAATGAATATTTTGAAAGTGTTTGGATTGATGAGGTTGTTTTTGTCGGGAATTATATTGGATGATTTTTTATTAATAAAATTTCAAATTTCAAATTTTAATTAATATTTTATGAATCTTTTTTTTAGGAAATTGTGTTAAGAAATCTTGTTCATTATTAAAAATTTAAATTTAAATTCAAATTCAAATTCAAAATTAGTTTTTTATTTATAACAAATATAGTAGCGAAAATAGTTACTGTAGCATTGTTTTTTGTTTTAAAAATTTTGGTAGAAAAATGAGCAAAAAAAAAAAAACAAGTCATTTGGAATTTATGAAATAAATTACTAAAACAGATACATCCAAATATAAGCTAATTTTTTTTCCACACTGTTCGTTAGATTGCGCATTCTGAACTTGATTAGTACATAAAATGAGTAGAAGAAAAGAGTTATGATCAACTAGATTTTAAGTCTTGCCTTTTTTGCCAGAATGATTTTATTATAGCTCAAAAACAATGTCAATTTTTTTTAAAAAAATTTCATTTGTTTTCACACATTCACTAGATTTCACATTATAAATTGGGAAGGGGTAAAAAATATCACCGAAAGAGCTCCCACGGGCAAGTTTTTGAGTTTTGCCATTTTTTGGCAAAAAAAAAACAAGTATTATGGCTCACAAAACAAGGAAATTTTTTTCAAAAATTTAAATTTATATATTTTTAAACTATTCACTAGATTGCACATTCCTAACTACGATGGGTATAAAAAACGACCAGAAAAGACTTCCAATCAACTAGTTTTTGAATCTTGCTGTTTTTGGCCAAAATGTGTGAATTATATTTAAAAAAAGACAAATTTTTAAAAAAATTAATTTTTTTTTTCACACACTCATTAGATTTCACGTTTTAAATTGAGAAGAATACAAAAATTGGCGAAAAAAAGCTGACATGGACTAGTTTTCTAGACTTGCAATTTTTGGCCAAAACATTTGTGTATTATAACTCACAGAAAATGAAATTTTTTAAAAAAAATTAAAATTTTCTTTTTCTACACTATTCAATAGATTGCACAATCCTATCCAGGATGAGTACGAAAAAGACTCGAGAAAAGTTCCAGTCAACTAGGTTTTGACTCTTACCTTTTTTGCCAAAATGCAGCTAAGCAAAAAATGTAATTTTTTTAAAAAAATTTAAAATTTCACACATTCACTAGATTTAACCTTTTAAATAGGGATGGGTAAAAAAATAGTGGGAAAAGAGCTCCCATCGGTTAGTTTTTTAGTCTTGTCATTTGATTTTTGCAAAAAAAAAAAAAGATATATTATACCTCACAAAAATTGGAGTGGTGTGTCGTTTTGTACCAAATTAAATTACTTACTCTCAAACAATAAATCAAGTAAAGTGTGAGTAAGGTCGATCCCACGAGGAACAACACTATTTTCTAATTCAATTAATTTGCCAAAAGTAACCACAATTTAATCAATGATTTAAAACAATTAAATTAAAGAAATCAATTACGGAACAAGCAAATAACAAAATAATAAAATGCAAAAATTAATTAATCAAAAGAAAGATCCAGCTGTAAATAAATCCACACTAATCAATTCTTAATTGGTCATCGACTCAAAGATAACAATCTCTATTTAACCAGTTAGTTATAGATTACCGAGAATCGGCTCTGACATAATCCAATTCTTACTTAATTATTCGTTAATTGACAAGTATCGGCTTGACTCAATTAATTCCCTATTTATAACACAACCCGGCCGGAATCAGCCGAACACCAGATTTAATGTTATAAAAGCATTACGAAGTGAAGAACCTAACTCTAACAAACCATATCATGAATCAGCATGAAACAATTTGTTAACCAATTATTTCCGTCTACCAAGACAGTATCTTCGCCACTAATTAATCTTACTTATCAAATCCAGTGACTTAACAAGGGATTAATTGGCTCTACCTAATTAGATTAAATGTGGCCAATCTTTAATTAAATTAGGCAATGAACTTTAGGCTTAGAAAACTCTTGGAATTAAATATGAGGAAGTTCATGAAGAACAATTAGGTCTCACAATTCATGCATCGATTAGTGCTTCATTACCTACAGCCAGACAAGAAAACTACTCACTAAACATAATTAAAAACAAAACAAATTAAATATTAAAAGGAAATTTAATTAATACTGAAAATATAATTCAGAACGGCCGTCGTATGGGCATACGACGGGCTCTGATTCCTGGAAACAAGAAGTCTACAAACCCAGCAACGAGCTGCGCTAGAAATTCCAACTAACTGTCAAACTGTAATCGAAAAAGTGTGTCTTAACCTAATTAACCTACTCCTTATATAGGAGAGAAAAACAATAACTTCCTAAACCAAATCAAACAAAGAATCTTCATTGTTTCCAAAACCATCAAGCCACCAGCGGCTGTAAAAAGTAAATTTCCTATTTGCTTCAAACACCAATTTGGTAAGTGTTTAGAGTCGTTCTCTTCACCATCTCTCTTCAGATTCGTCTCCACTTCCTTTTATGCTCTACAAATTTCCAAATCTGCCTCTTTCCTTCCAAAACGATTCAATTCTCCAAGCCTCCAAATCTGCACATATTCACGACATTAAGTACATATTTCCACCCCACAAAGTACTCAAAACAAAGGTAATAAACTGATCATTTATGTGTTTATCAAGATCCCACACTTGAACAATGCTTGCCCCTAAGCATTCAAACAAAAACTGGAAACAAACAAATCAAACAAACAACCATCTTCCCCGAATAAGCATCACTCTGACCAAACCAAATATATATATTTTTTCAAACAGTCAAGTTTAACTCCAGTAACAACTTATGCATCATCAAGCCCTCCAAGTCAAACTACAAAAATTCTGAGTAACCTTTACAAATCTCTCCAAGCACTCACAAGATACTCAAGATTGGGTTCAGCCACTCAATAAAATCGCACATGGAAAATTTCAACAAACTTGCAAATATGTCACAAGACAATCATAACATTAAAATTGAACAGGAATCAAAAGGTCTTTACAAAGGTTGTAATGGGGCTAGGGTTTAACAAGGTATGTTTTACGACAGTCTAAAAGGCTTAAAAGAAACAAGTAAGATGTAAGCAACACTTGTAAAAACATCCCCACACTTGAATTTCACCAAGTCTCAAAATCTCAAACTCCTTAAAACCAATTCAGCACAACATACTCTTCTATTTTTTCCTTCTTCTTTCACCAGCAGCTAATGTTTTTTCTTCTTTCAATTTTGCTGCATTCTTTCTCTTTTTTTTTTCATCAGCAGATCACACATTTTTTATTATTGCTGCTTTTTTTCCTTCATTTCCCTTGCCATAGTTTAGGCAAACAACACAGACAAATTCCTCATATTTTCTTTCATTTTCTTTCCTTCCTGTCCCAGTGCCGTTTGGGCAAACAATGGGCTTCTGAATTTCAGTTCAGAAGACATACTGAAATCCTTTTACACAGAGACCAAAAATATGCAATATTCTACATTTAATCCAAGTGGGGAAAACAAATCATATGAAACTCAGCTACTTACACCTTAGGGCCAAAAGAAAGCTAAAAAGGTCTTAGGCAAAAATTTTCAGTTGTGTAAATGCAAAGAAAGGTTCAAGGCTCAAAATGGTTAACTAAGGGTAGACGTAAGGGTAGATCAGAAAATTAAAGTCAAAAGGGCGAAATCCTAAGTGCCTTTATCATATTCAAATTCAATTCCAACAAATGACATCCATGCACAACAAAGCAAGTTTAAGAAATCAACTATGAGCGATTTGCACTCATTCAAAGAATAATTCATATAAGCATGAACAAAGTGGTCATTCAATGCTTGGCTCAAAATCCTCACTTAAAGGTAGGCAAAAATACTCAGAATCTGTAGTCATCATACTTGGAATCATACTCAACTATCACAATCCATTACTATGAATTAAACCATAACTAAATTTCCTTTTCAAAAACAGTTTGGCTAAGAATGCTTATAACGGGAAAATAGTTCTAAAAAGAACAACCTAAACACTACAATTGCAAAACTGTAAACTAAAATTGCAAAAATTTTCTGATTTTCTAATATTTTTGTGGTTTCTGATTTTCTGTTATTTTTGTATTTTTTGTTAATATTATCAAGAGTAAAGTAAAACACATAACATAAAAAACCCTCCCCACACTTAGACAAGAACATGTCCCCATGTGAGAAGAGAAACACACAAAACACAAAAGCTACACGAAAATAGAAAAGAAAAACAACAGCAAAGATTAGGGACAGCCTGTTAGGTTGAGGGTGGCGGTGGTGGCAAACGAACTTGCAAAATCCGGAGAATTTCCGCTTGAGCAGCACGGATATCGGTGATAGCAGTTGTCAAATGAGTGATACGCTCATCAGTGTCCGCGTATCCAACAGCAATGGCAGAAACTAACAAATGTAAATCCTTCACATCCTGACGTAAAGCGGCAATACCTGCAGAGGGCAAATTGCTCGAAGGTGGATCCCTCAGCTCATTAAAACATAGGTGACCATCCGTTTCAACTAACAAACCAGCAAACTTCAAGTAGGGAATATCAATTGCAGAAGAAAGACAATCATTAGGCCAAGTAGGACGAAACTGCATAGAAACAGGATCACGCGATAACATAATAGCAACGATATGACCTAAAACCAGATTCCGCTTATCATTTTTGGAAGCTCTATGCCACACAAATGTAAACCAATAAGGAAGACTCAGTTTGACTGCTCTTTTCATAGCCCACAATATGATTAATTCATCCGAGGACACGACTGTGGTTTGATCATTACGACCAAACAATGTGTAAGCTAGGAACCTATACGATAAAAGTAAAGCAGGGTCAGCTATAAAGTGGGCTCTAGAACGAGAAGGTTTGTACGAATCGGGGTCAGATGGTGCAATCTCTTTCCAAAAAACAGCCAAAGGAAATTTGGGAAGTCCAGTTTTTGCACGAAAATAATCAGCAACAATTTCACCCTCAGCATCTTCTTCGACAAGTTCTAATAGTTCGGCCAAATCATGTAAGGACAGATTGTAGAGCACATTCATCAAACGAAAGGACATAGCAGGAATAGTAATTTTGGCAGAAGACTCACTAATCTCAGACGAAAAAGAAGCATAAAATTCCCGCAAAAACCGCACAGGCATTTTCAAAGAAGGGATATTCAACAGCCATGTCCAACCCACATTAGCAAAATATTCACGGATTTTTGGTTCCACATTCAACATGGATAAACTGGAAAAATCAAACACTTTATAATTTACCACAGAGAGTTTTTGAACTACCTCATACCGCCGGATATGGTGTTTGTTGGTGAACAACTGAAAGATAGGGTAAATGGCGCTTCCAACATTTTCTGTTAATGTAGTAGATGAGGAAACTGGAGCCTTACCCTTTTCCGAGGCTGTCGCACGTCGAGGGGCTGTAGTGGAAGGCGGTGGTGGGACCGAACGAGCATGGGTCTGAGCGGCGATTCGTTGCGATTGACGCCGGCCAGTGGTGGACGGCATGAAGGGAACCTGTATTGGCGACCTCTCCGCGTCAGAAAGAGAGATAGTCGTAGGAGAACTGGAATCCGAATAGACGTCGGAATCAGAATTGGCGGCGGCGGTTGAACTGCCGGAATCGGTATTGCTGACGTGCGGCATAGCATGCTTGATCGCCGCTTGTTTGCGACGTTTCGCCGGCGGTGGTGTGGGCGAGGCTGCTGCGGCCTGAGGGGTAGCAGCGCGAGGTGAGGATGGCGTAGAAGGGGAAGATGCTCCCGGAGATGGCGAATGGGCAAACTTTATGCGCACCATGGCGGGGTGCGGCGATGGAAATGAGATGGCGCGTGGGTGCAAGACAGCCGGCGGTTGTCGATGGGGTCAGCGGAAGAGACGGCTAGGGTTAGGAGACAAGACAAAAGGGAATAAAGACTTAAGTGGACCACTTAGATTAGGTGGGAAAGGTTCATGGGCCTATGTAATAAAATAAAAGGAATGTTGGTACTGGGCCCGAATCCCATGGAGAAGGACATGGCTCCACTTCCCATTACTTAATCTACCAACTCCATGTCTGCAACTATAATATTTCCACGTTTCAACCTCGACATGGAACAAAATCTGGAACAAGAAGACAACTTATTAAAAAAAAACAAGAAAATAATAATAAACTAAGAGATAATAAAATAAACAAACTTGCAAAAATAAAACGTGGGTTGCCTCCCACAAGCGCCATTATTTAACGTCTTAGACTAGACAAACCCTGACAACTTTAAGGAATGTTTAGAAATAACTGCAACTCTTCTACAACTTCCACTGGATCCGCCTCGTAAAAGGGTTTAAGCCTCTGACCATTAACCTTGAAGACTTTCCCAGTATCTAAACCTTTTATTTCCACAGTCCCGTTTGGGCAAACTGCAACTATCACAAAAGGACCAATCCACTTAGACTTCAATTTACCCCCCATGAGTCTGAGTTTGGACTGAAACAACAAGACCTTGTGACCAACATGAAACTCCTTCTTTCGCAAAAGGCGATCATGGTGAAGTTTTGTGCGGTCCTTGTACCACATAGCATTATCATAGGAATCTAAACGCATTTCCTCTAATTCCTTCAATTGAAGCTGCCTCTTTTCCCAACACTTACTGACATCCATATTGAACTGTTTAATGGCCCAATATGCCTTGTGTTCAACCTGTACAGGGAGACGACAGAGCTTCCCAAAAATAAGGCGATACGGGGACCTTCCAATAGGAGTCTTAAATGCTGTCCTATAAACCCATAAAGCATCATCGAAACGAAGACTCCAATCCTTCCGAGAGGGGTTCACAGTTTTCTCAAGAATCTGTTTGATTTCTCGATTTGAGACCTCAGCCTGCCCGTTAGACTGGGGATGGTAAGGAGTGGTGAGGCGATGATGTACACCGTATTTGGACATTAGAGCTTCAATGGTGCGATTGCAGAAATGAGTTCCGTTGTCACTGATTACAACACGAGGAATTCCATAACGGCTAAAAATAGTGGACTTTAAAAATCCTGCAACCACTTTAGAATCATTAGTGCGAGTGGCTTTGGCTTCCACCCACTTCGAAACATAGTCAACAGCTAAAAGTATGTATATATTGGAACACGAACTAGGAAAAGGACCCATGAAATCCATACCCCAAACATCAAATATTTCACATACAATTATAGGCAATTGAGGCATTTCATCACGTTGGGTAATGTTCCCTAACTGTTGACAACATGGACAGCTCTTACAGAACAAATATGAATCACGAAAAATAGATTTCCAGTAAAACCCACTATCAAGAACCTTCCTAGCTGTTCGTTTAGGACCAAAGTGACCCCCACAGGCAAATGAGTGACAGTGTTGCAAAATATCATTAACTTCATCTTCTGGAATACATCTTCTCAAGATTTGATCAGATCCAATATTCCACAAATAGGGTTCATCCCATAAGTAATATTTTGCGTCACTTTGAATTTTTAGTTTCTGTGCATGTGTAAGAGTCTTAGGAAGTTCCTTACTGACGAGGTAATTAACTAGGTCCGCAAACCAAGGGTCCTTACCTAAATTACCTGTTACAGTATACAGCTCTTCATCTGGGAACGTTTCTCGTATGGGCAAACGGTCATCGTCTGAAATTAATCTGCTTAAGTGGTCAACCACATGATTCTCAGCACCCTTCTTATCTTTAATTTCCCAATCAAATTCCTGCAAAAGAAGAATCCAACGAATAAGTCGGGGCTTACATTCCTTCTTAGAAAACAAATATTTTAATGCAGCATGATCATTGTAAACAACTATCTTAGAGCCTAATAAATACGATCGAAATTTCTCAAAAGCAAAGACAATGGCTAAAAGCTCCTTCTCAGTAGTCGTGTAGTTGCACTGTGTGAGGTTCAAAGTCTTTGATGCATAGTATATCACGTGGCTCTCTTTGCCAAATTTCTGACCAAGTACCGCTCCCACGGCGTAATCGCTGGCATCGCACATTAATTCAAACGGGAGGTCCCATTTAGGAGGTTGAACTATGGAAGCTGAAACTAATCTGCTTTTCAACTTGTCAAATGCATCTTTGCACTCAATGGTCATGTCAAACTGTACATCTTGCTGCAGTAGGCGTGTCAAGGGTTGTGCAATCTTTGCAAAATCATGGATGAATCGACGATAAAACCCTGCATGACCTAAAAAACCACGCACTTCACGCACATTAGTAGGATAAGGTAATTGTGAAATCAAATCAACCTTGGCCTTATCTACTTGAATGCCTTTCTCTGAAACAATATGACCAAGTACAATGCCTTCCCGAACCATAAAATGACATTTTTCATAATTTAAAACTAAGTTCTTTTCAACACAACGAAGTAACACATTATCGAGATTATTAAGACATTCATCAAATGAATTACCGTAAACAGTAAAATCATCCATAAATATTTCTATACACTTCTCAATCATGTCAGAAAAAATACTCATCATACATCGTTGAAAAGTACCGGGGGCATTGCATAAACCAAAAGGCATGCGTCTATATGCAAATGTACCAAATGTGCATGTAAAAGTGGTTTTTTCTTGATCTTCTTTAGACACATAAATCTAAAAATAGCCACTATAACCATCAAGAAAACAGAAAAACATTTTGCCGGCTAACTGTTCTAACATTTGATCAATAAAGGGCAACGGGAAATGATCTTTCCTAGTGGCTGCATTCAATTTACGAAAATCAATACACATACGCCAACCTGTTTGAAGACGCATTGGTACCAATTCATTCTTCTCGTTTTTCACCACTTGGAAGCCTGATTTCTTTGGTACGACATGAACTGGACTAACCCATTTGCTGTCCGAAATAGGAAATATGATGCCAAGCTCCAACAATTTTAGGATTTCGTTTAGAACCACCTCCTTCATATTCGGGTTGAGTTTCCTTTGCTGATCACGAACAGGTTTGGAATCAGCTTCCAGTAAGATCTGATGCATACAAATTGTGGGGCTAATTCCCTTTATATCAGCAAGTGTCCAGCCAATAGCTTCCTTCCGCTCACGAAGAACCCGCAACAATTTCTCTTCTTGGCCTTGAGTGAGATTTTTGTTAATGATCACGGGCAGTGTGTCATCAGCACCTAAGTAAGCATATTTCAGATTGTCAGGCAAAGGTTTCAATTTAAGAACTGGAGCCTTTAAAACAGAAGGAAGAAGTTTATCATTGGACTCCTGTTTGGGCAAACAGTGCAGATCTGATTTGATTGTTTGTTCTTCAAGAGAGTGAAGAGACATAATTGCAGATGCAATCTCTTCCGTGGTATGGGGGTCAACATCTGATTCACTCCAGCTTCTGGTAATCGCCAACTCCAGCTTATCCTGCACAAACTCAGTCTCAAGATGTTCTTGGACTAAAGAATCCATTAGATCAAGTGAATAGACATTTTCAACATCAAGGGGGTGATCCATAGCTTCGAAAATATTAAATGTATAATACTCCCCATTGAATTCACAAGTTAATGTCCCCTTATCCACATCGATTTTTGGTTTAGCTGTTTTCAAGAATGGTCTTCCTAACAATAAGACTGCAGAATTAGAGTCATGACGACTGCCTGAGTCAAGCACATAGAAATCAGCTGGGTATATAAAATTGTTAACCTTGACCAACACATTTTCTAGAATTCCCATTGGGTAAACTAGTGACCTATCAGCAAGTTGGATAACCACTCAAGTTTCAGCTATAGGTCCTATGTTTAAACCTTGGTATGTCGAAAGAGGCATCACATTAATAGAAGCTCCTAAATCCAGCATGCATCTTTCAATTTTCTTCTCTCCAATAACACAAGGGATAGAGAACATACCTGGGTCCTTATATTTAGGTGGTAGCTTTTGTTGTATAACAGCTGAAACATTCTCTCCGACCACAACCTTGTCCTTTGCTGCGTAAGGATTCTTTCTTGAAAGAAAATCTTTCAAAAATTTTGCACACTTGGGCATTTTCTTAATAGCCTCAAGAAATGGAATGTTGATTTCGATTTTGCTAAAAATGGTCAAGATGTCATCCAACTCCTCACTCTTAGCATTCTTCTTCAACCTGTTTGGGAAAGGGGGAGGTATTTTAATATCAGACGTTGCAACATTCAATTTAGGACTTACATCTGAGTTCTGCCCAGGTGTCGTATGGTCGAACGAAGAGGTCTGAACTTTTGGTTTATCAACCCTTTCTTTTGCAGCTGGTTCTTCAAGTTGCCTACCACTCCTCAATGTAATTTGACTGACGTTTTCTCGTGGATTAACCTGCACTTGAGAGGGCAACTTTCCCTGAGATCCTTGTGTTTCATTGAAGTGTTTCGCCATCTGGTTCATTTGGGTACTCAACCCACTTATGACTGCTCTTGTTTCTTGCTGAAATTGGTGGAAGTCGTCTTGATGTTTGGTTTGCGTGTTCTGCATCAAGGTAACAGAAGTTGCTAAATTAACAAGCATATCTTCAAGAGGAATTCCTGACCTTGAGGTAGGTATCAAGTTAGGATTCAATTGAGTTGATGGTGCTGTTGTGCGATATTGGGTTTGCTGTTGAGCTGGTTGTTGTGCTTGCTGTTGTGGAACATGTTGTTAAGGTGTGCGAGGTCGGTAGCTTAAATTCGGATGGTCCTGCCAACTTGGATTGTACGTGTTTGCATTAGGATCATAGCTCTTTTGTTGATATCCTCCCAAAGCATTAACTTCAGCAGCCTCAACTTCTTCTTGGGTTCTTTGACATTGATCTGTGGAATGTGTTGGGCTGCGACAAATTTCACAAACTTGCTCCATCTGAACGGGACCTCTTCCATTGATCAACTTTTCTACACTCGCTGTCAAAGCTTCCAGTTTACTTTCAATTGAAGAGTTGGAAATTTCACCAACTTGCTTAGCTGCTCGACGTATCGGCTGATATTGCTGTCGAGATTCACATGTTCTAGCTATCAAATTCGTGGCTTGGGTTGTGCTATTATCCATGAAGGCTCCACCACTTGCTGCATCAAGAGTTCTTTTCTCCTCTGGTTGCAAACCTTCATAAAAGTATTGAATTAAGAGTTCGTCAGAAATCTGATGTTGAGGACAACTCTCACACAATCTTTTAAATCGATTCCAATAGGCAGTTAAGGATTCATCATATTCTTGTTTAATACCTACAATTTCCTTTCTACCAAATGCAATCTTAGAAGCTGGAAAATAATTCATCAAAAATATTCTTTGCATACCTTCCCATGATGTAATGGATCTAGGAGTGATAGTTTTAAACCAAGCACTAGCTTGTCCAGTTAAAGACCATGAAAAACTAGCTAGTTTTATGTATTCTTGTGTGACTCCTCGGTTATATACTGTTTCACAAACCTTAATAAAATCATGCAAAAAACTATGTGGGTCTTCACCTACATCTCCATTAAACTTAGGTAATAAATTCAAAAAGGATGCTTTCAACTCATAGTCAATTGCAAGTTCAGGCAAGACAATGCAAGAAGGTCTGTAATTAACAATTGGGTTAGTAGACTCCCTTAGAGGTCGATCTTGCATAGGAAGTGGAATTGGATTCTGCACTCCTGGAATAACGACATGTCTTGGTGGCTGTTGGTTGTCTCCAGGTGATGGATCGTTAACTACAGCTTCCTGGTTCCCAAGTGGAAGATTAGCCATCGGGGTTTCTTCAAACAGAAATTCTAATTCAACTGGATTTTCAACTCTGCTGGTCGTCGTTTGGGCAAACGGCGAGTCTGCTACTGAACCAGAATTGATTCTTTGGCGTCTTTCCTTCGTCTCCTTTTTCAATCTACGAGCTGTCTTTTAGATCTCTGAATCAAAAAGTAAATCAGGTTTAGACGATCTGGACATAAACCAAAGAACAAAAACAAATTAATTAAAAAGAAAATTATGCCGCTCCCTGGCAACGGCGCCAAAATTTGGTGTGTCGTTTTGTACCAAATTAAATTACTTACTCTCAAACAATAAATCAAGTAAAGTGTGAGTAAGGTCGATCCCACGAGGAACAACACTTATTTCTAATTCAATTAATTTGCCAAAAGTAACCACAATTTAATCAATGATTTAAAACAATTAAATTAAAAAAATCAATTACGGAACAAGCAAATAACAAAATAATAAAATGCAAAAATTAATTAATCAAAAGAAAGATCCAGCTGTAAATAAATCCACACTAATCAATTCTTAATTGGTCATCGACTCAAAGATAACAATCTCTATTTAACCAGTTAGTTATAGATTACCGAGAATCGGCTCTGACATAATCCAATTCTTCCTTAATTATTCGTTAATTGACAAGTATCGGCTTGACTCAATTAATTCCCTATTTATAACACAACCCGGCCGGAATCAGCCGAACACCAGATTTAATGTTATAAAAGCATTACGAAGTGAAGAACCTAACTCTAACAAACCATATCATGAATCAGCATGCAACAATTTGTTAACCAATTATTTCCGTCTACCAAGACAGTAGCTTCGCCACTAATTAATCTTACTTATCAAATCCAGTGACTTAACAAGGGATTAATTGGCTCTACCTAATTAGATTAAAGGTGGCCAATCTTTAATTAAATTAGGCAATGAACTTTAGGCTTAGAAAACTCTTGGAATTAAATATGAGGAAGTTCATGAAGAACAATTAGGTCTCACAATTCATGCATCGATTAGTGCTTCATTACCTACAGCCAGACAAGAAAACTACTCACTAAACATAATTAAAAACAAAACAAATTAAATATTAAAAGGAAATTTAATTAATACTGAAAATATAATTCAGAACGGCCGTCGTATGGGCATACGACGGGCTCTGATTCCTGGAAACAAAAAGTCTGCAAACCCAGCAACGAGCTGCGCCAGAAATTCCAACTAACTGTCAAACTGTAATCGAAAAAGTGTGTCTTAACCTAATTAACCTACTCCTTATATAGGAGAGAAAAACAATAACTTCCTAAACCAAATCAAACAAAGAATCTTCATTGTTTCCAAAACCATCAAGCCACCAGCGGCTGTAAAAAGTAAATTTCCTATTTGCTTCAAACACCAATTTGGTAAGTGTTTAGAGTCGTTCTCTTCACCAACTCTCTTCAGATTCGTCTCCACTTCCTTTTATGCTCTACAAATCTCCAAATCTGCCTCTTTCCTTCCAAAATGATTCAATTCTCCAAGCCTCCAAATCTGCACATATTCACGACATTAAGTACATATTTCCACCCCACAAAGTACTCAAAACAAAGGTAATAAACTGATCATTTATGTGCTTATCATGGAGATTTATCCAAAAATCTAAATTTTTCTATTTTTCTCGCTATTCACTAGATTACACATTCTCAACGAAATTGAGTAGAAAAAAGGACTCGTAAAGAATTTTGATCAATTAGTTTTTGGGTCTTGCCTTTTTTGCCAATATATATTCATGTATTATTGCTCAAAAAAATGTCAATTTTTTTAAAAAAATATTTCGCACATTCACTAGATTTCATGTTCTAAATTGGTAAGGGTTAAAAAACAACAGTCGAAAAAGAGGTTCCATTGGTTAGGTTTTTAGTCTTGCCATTTTTGTAAAAAAAAAAACATGTTTTATAGCTAAAAAAAGTGGAGAGTTTTCCACAAATCTAAAATTTTCTTCTTTCCACACTATTAATTAGATTGCACATTTTCAACTAGGTTGGATACAATAAATTATTCAAAAAGAGTTTCAATCATGTAGTTTTTCAATCTTGCTATTTTTGGCCTTATGCATGTATTATATATAAAAAAATGTCAATTTTTAAAAAATTTTAAAATTTCACACAGTTATTAAATTTCAAAATCTAAATTATGAAGGGTAAAAATATAACGGTGGGATAAGAGATTCCATTGGCTAATTTTTTAGTCTTACCATTTTATACAAAATAAACATGTATTATAACTCACAAAAAAAAATGGAATTATTTCAAAAAAGTTTTGGATAAATTTCAATATTTTGTGAGTTAAAATACAATTTCGTTTTGGCCTAAAATGACAAGATTAAAAAACTAGACAGTGGGAACTCCTTTCGTGCTTTTTTTTTGTAACCTTCCCTTCCCAATTTAGAATGTGAAATCTAGTTATTTTAATGATTTAATGATTTTAATTAAATAATTAAACTACTTTGAAGATGCATATAGTTTATGTGCTCTAGTCAAAAATGAAGTTGCAGGCGATATGTGAAAGCCATTGGGATTAACCCAATAGTTAGGAAGTTAGCCTTCTAACCTCAACGTATAGACTTTGATTTCTTAGGAATGAATGTTAGAGTGCGTGTGTAAAAAAAAAAAAAATAGGAAAAAAAATGATATGTGAAATTTAAGACATACATTGGGACATGGCTAAATAGTGGAAGATCAGTGACTTTAAATAGGATCTTAGAGTAATGCATGGCTAATAGAAGTATGTTTGATTGAGATATGATAGACTGCATGTTATTTATTTATTTTTTGTGCATCACTCCTGGTTAAATTTAGAAAATATAAAAGGAGTTTTTTGTTCAAGGAGTTCGGAGAGTGTGTGTAATATGAACATTATTAGCTTTTTTCGGCATTCAGATTACTTTTAAATCTAGAAATTCACATATACGTAAACAGGATTTCTGCTCATTTACTTTGTTCTCGAGGAATCATGTAAGAGAGCAGTAATCTTTATTTAGATATTTTCACTAAGTGTAATGATGGTTACGGTATATCCTTCACCTCTTTTTGTTTTAATAAATAAAACTGGGCGTTGCGCATACCGATTATGCCTAAAAAAAAACTACTCTGAAGATGAAATAAAAAAATGACAAACTTCTCACCACCTCCGGTCTCAACCGATCACCCCATCCATCGTCATACGACTGCCCCAGTGCGATGGCTTGTTGTTGCAGTGACGGAGAAGGCTTTGGATTAAGGTGGATAAGGCGGCTATGAAGAAGTAAAACAAAGGAGAAATGGAAAAGAAATAAAGGAGCCAAGTGGATAAAAAAAAAAAAGAAGGAAAGATTTCAAGAAATGCAGCGGTATAAATGAAAAACAAAATTATTACCAAATATCAAACGCACATATGCCAAAATTACAAACTCTATTAAAATATACAGAGATGAGTTTGTAAGGTTTGAACAATGTCAAGTCAAATTTAAACGACAACAACTTGGGTTTATGATAGTCATTGAATCAAATTAACTGCCAAGTTTAGTTTTCAAACATCACCACTATCAATTTTTTACAATATTAATTTTATATACACACAAAAAAAAAAAATTTAAACCATATGCAAAAATTCATTTATATAAAGCATATAACAAATACCAAAAGATTAGTACCACTACGTACGATTCAAATCCAGTTTCTGTTCAGCTCCTTTCGTTGAATAATAAATAAATAGAATATGTTGAACGTGTTGATGTTCATGGAGGTTGTTATGCACGTATTCTCTGACCAAGAAAAGACCTGATTATGTGTTCTTAAACAAAGTGCATTAACCAAGACAAAGTCTTTACATCAATTTGTACGAAGAAGTATCCAGGAAGCAAAGCCATCCTGTTCATGTCCAGTCCTATATATATAGATGCAACTTCAGAATCCCAAAATCAACAACAAAAATCTCTAATTCTTTAACCAAAGAAATTTCCCAGTTTCTGAAAACCAATCTTTTGGAATCTCAAGTTCAATATCAGGTGGGAGAAGCTTAATTAATTACTATATTTTGTCAAAGATGGGGTGGATGCATGCTCCAAGTCTGTTCTGTATTCTGATCAGTTTCTATTCATTGGCAGTCTCAGCCAATTTAGAGACTTATATTGTTCACGTTGAGTTACCTGAATCTGATACTCAATTTTCCGCCAGAAGTAGTTCCATCCAAAATGAAGATCTGGATAGTTGGTACAAGTCCTTCCTGCCAACAACCATGGCAAGATCCGCTGAAGCACCCCGCATGGTGTATTCTTATCACAATGTTTTCAAAGGTTTCTCTGCCCAATTATCTGCTGAGGATGTAAAAGCAATGGAAAAGAAGCCCGGTTTTATATCTGCTCGACCCCAGACCATTTACTCTTTGCATACAACTCACACTCCCAATTTTTTGGGACTGCATCAAAACATGGGATTTTGGAACCAATCAAATTACGGTGAGGGTGTTATTATTGGAGTCTTGGACACAGGAATCATGCCAGATCACCCCTCATTTAGTGATGAAGGCATGCCTCCACCGCCTGCTAAATGGAAGGGACAGTGTGAATTCAATACCTCAGTCTGCAATAACAAGTTGATTGGAGCAAGATTTTTCAAAGATGGAAATGGTTCACCAATTGATGAGAATGGCCATGGTACTCACACAGCTGGAACTGCTGCTGGAAACTATGTCAAGGGTGCCAATGTCTATGAAAATGCTAATGGCACTGCAGTTGGAGTTGCCCCTCTTGCTCACTTGGCAATATACAAAGTATGCACCACAGGTTGTTCTGAGAGCGATATATTGGCCGCTATGGATGTTGCAATTGATGACGGGGTTGACATTCTTTCCCTCTCCCTCGGTGGGGGTTCAGAACCATTTTATGCTGACAGCATTGCAATTGGTGCATATAGTGCAATGGAGAAAGGCATTTTTGTGAGTTGCTCAGCTGGGAATAGCGGCCCTTCTCCAGGCTCTTTGGGAAATGAGGCCCCGTGGATTCTCACTGTTGGAGCAAGCTCCATTGATAGAAAAATAAGGACAACCGCCGTGCTTGGAAACAATGAAGAACTTGATGGTGAGTCACTTTACCAGCCTGAACATTTTCTTCCAACCCTCTATCCTTTAATCTACCTCGGAATGAACGAAAGTGAGGTTGACTTGGGATACTGCGAATCAAGCGCTTTTGCGAATTTTGACGTCCAAGGAAAGATAGTGGTATGTGATGCTGGTAAGATAGCAGAAGTGGAAAAAGGACAAAATGTCATGGCAGCTGGTGGTGTTGGCATGATCATCATTAACTCAGAGACGGAGGGTTACACAACATCAGCTGATGCTCATGTCCTTCCTGCCACGCATTTGAATTATGTTGACGGAGTTAAGGTTTTGGAGTACATTGAATCAACAAAATCACCTGTTGGAGGGATCGCATTCAAGGGAACTATAATCGGAGACGATTATGCTCCAGAAGTGGCATATTTTTCTTCCAGGGGTCCTAGCCGAGCAAGCCCTGGAATTTTGAAGCCAGATATAATTGGCCCCGGTGTGAACATTCTCGCTGCCTGGCATCGTTCAGTTGAAGGTGACACCAGCACGAAATCAACGTTTAATGTTATCTCAGGCACTTCAATGTCTTGCCCTCATCTCAGTGGCGTTGCTGCATTGCTGAAAAATGCTCATCCTGATTGGTCTCCAGCTGCAATTAAATCTGCCATGATGACAACTACTGATCTTCTGAACCTTGCCAATACAAATTTCATTGAGGATGAAAGACGTCGTCCTGCAGACGTTTTTGCCATGGGTTCAGGCCATGTTAATCCATCAAGAGCGAACAATCCAGGGCTGATTTATGACATTGAACCCGAAGAATACATTCCTTATTTATGTGGTTTGAATTACACGGACAACGAGCTCGGTTCCCTCTTACAAAGGAAGGTAAATTGCACTGAGGAAACAAGCATACCGGAAGCTCAATTAAACTACCCTTCATTTTCAATCGCGTTTAAAGTCAATTCATCAAGAGTTCAGAGGTATACAAGGACTGTTACTAATGTTGGCGAGGCTGATTCAGTTTACACGGTTAAGATTGTTCACGCAGCAGGGGTTAACGTGACAGTCGAACCAAACACACTTAGTTTCTCAGAGGTGAATGAGAAGTTGACTTATGAAATTGCATTCAGGACATTATCAACTCCTCCACTCACCGCTGTTACTTCTCAAGGTTCTATTACATGGAAATCAGTAAAGTACTCTGTCAGAAGCCCAATAGTTGCAATAATGGGAGGAAGCTAGAGATGTTAATTGCAAGATGTGCTTTGACATTGACTGTTCTTTTCTGTATTAATTATGGAGTGAAAATTCTTTTAGGTTCAGGCATGGTCTGATAATAAGCGGATGATAGAATCTATCCGTCTGTACGTATCTAATTGTTTTCTTGATGAAACAAATTTATTGACTTGAATAATAAAATTAATGTGAGAAGAATTATGGTTTGAATTCGTTTTTCAATTGGCAATTTACCTATATACATGGTGGCCTTATATTTCTCTTTCAGTAAGGCAAGAATAAATTTGATAGTTTTTTCTTTCAACAAGAATTCTCTTTCGTCATTTAAAATTGGTAAGAAAAAACAAATCTCATGTTGTATTTAATAGCCCAAATAATAATAGAGGAAAGTAACAAGAAAAATAAATAAGACAATAAACACAAAGATTTACGCGGTTCGGTCAATGTGACCTACATCCACGACCGGAGGCGGTGCCATTATTCTCTAATATATGGAGACAATTTACAAAAGGTGAGAACACCAATTATACAAATGGCTTTACGTAAAATTATTTGGGAGAAAGAAACTAAAAGGCTCTGAATAGAAAATTCTTTAAAGCTTTTAGTTTTGGTATGATTTCAAGATGCTGCAAGGGTTCCCTTTTATAGGCAAATGTTGAAGACCATTTTTGTACGAGGCGCATGCTTCAGCCATTCCATTTTGCATGTGGAGCTGAATGCGTATGCCATCCAAATTCCTCAAAGTCAAGAATGTAGGCTTTGAGGGTTGCGGGCCACCATATTTATTTCAAATATAACGAAGAATAATAAGGAGTAAGGGTCACTGGCGGAACTATGAAAAAAATTTAGTGAGGGGTGGAATTTAAAATATTTTTTGTGCGATAAAATAAATGTATATTAACAACTCAATTTTTAAATCTACAATTATAAGAGTGATACAAAAATATAAATGTACATGACTACACTATTAGTTGACACTTGATAAAATATCAGTTTTCGTTTTACTCATGCAACAAAGAGGAGATAAATATATTCTATACATCTGCTGGTCGTGTTGTAATTCCAACAAAATTAAACCTACTTTTTAACTAGTAGAACGATGAGTACGATCATATCCCAAAGGATCGATTGCAATTTTCTTTAAAATCTGTCATGAAAAAGGATTAGAAATAATTAGAATAAAACGATGAATAGAGTTTAAGAATTAAATCAATAAAAGAAAAGAATTGGCTAAAGTCGCAAATCCACACTAGTTATTCATTTGATCCTTGCTGCAATAATTAAAACGGAAATAGAAAATAAACCAGTTATAATTACCGGAATCGACATAACTTAGTTTTTCCTTACTTGTTAATAATTACCTTTATTAATTACTCTCTAATAATAAACAATTTAAGAGAAGCCTCATTACATATATTAACAACATTAAATATTAGAAAAATCTAATTCTAAAATGCCTATATGAAGCCATACCAACCCTTTTTGTCCAACGCCAATGAATGATAGTTTTTTCACTGACTAAAACTCTCAAGATGAACAACTATGAATCCACCCCCTTATTGGTAATAGGATTTTTCATAAGTAATTAAATACTGTGCATTATTTAATAACCAAAAAAAACTCATAAGCCTCTATCACAAAACATAAAAATATACTTGTTTAAACAGATTCATTAAACTCATTTAGATGTCACATTGGTGAAACTAGTGCTTCATCAATACTTTAAACCGGGAAAAAATATTTATAACCAAAACATGATTAAATATAAAGAATAATTAAGGAGAATGGAACTCATAATTAAAAGTAAATAAAACTTACCAAATATTTGTTAACTAAACAATAAGAAATGAAATAAAAAAAAAAATTGTTTGCAATTGATGTAATCCAGTCCTCGATTAATTAATTATATACTAGGCCCGAGAATTGACACAGAACTAAGCTATCAAAACTAATAGAATAACTAACAACTATTACATTAACGTTAAGAACTAAAATTTTCTTTTTTCCACCACTACTACAGAATATATAATTTAAAACGGTCTATTTAAAACGGTTATTAATAACCCGTTTTAGATAATTGGGGCGGTGGCATTTTTGTAATAAGAATTAGGAAAATGCAAACTTTCTAAAACGGTTACATTATAACCGTGTTAGAAAGTCTCTTGATGTCAGTTTCTAAAACGGTTCGGGAGACAACCGTTTTAGAAACTGTTATCATCTCCGTTTTAAGAACGGTTTCTAACTAACCGTTTTAGAAAATGTACCGATAAAAATCTCCCCCAGCATTTTCTTCTCTTGTAGAACAGATCTATATATAGATCGATGTGCAACTCTGAAGAAGTAAAAATCGAGCGGTGCAATCACCTTTGCAAACACAAGAAGCGAATCAAAGGTCTAATCTTTTTCTTACTTTTATTTGTTCGCGTAATACTCAGATTTTGAGGAACTCGGTTTCTAACTCCTCTACAAGTAATTTTGATTGGAAGGTTTTCTTGGTTGTTTAATTCTCAGATATTGCGAAAGCAGAGATTCGGTATAGTGTTACCGCTGAGGTATAACTCCTCTTTTTCTTACTTCTACATGCTTACTTGCATAGTTTGATTTTCGAATGAATTTAACCATGGGTGCTGCCTTCACATTTAACAGAGATATTTTGCTTGTTTCATGCCAGATTTTGGTGATTTAAGGGCTGCAATTGGTACAACATGACTACTCAAACGACTAAGAAGATTCGACTGGTTAGATGTCCCAGATGCAAACAAGTTCTTCCAGAACCAGAGATCCCTGTATACAAGGGTTGAATTCAGCTGATTCCACTTTCTGGGCTATGAATTGGGTTTCGAAATTCTGACAGTGTTAAATTCATATTGTCATAAAGTTCGAATTTTTAATTGCAAGTTTGGATTTTGGATTGAGTTGGATGTTGTTGTGAAATAGTTTTTCATTGTAAAACTTCATACTGGTTTCTTTCTTGATTCGAGCTTGTTTGCTTTTGTCTCTGAAGTAATAATATATAGGCAATGATTCTGCAAGAAATTATGTTTGCTCAGGTAGAGAGAATTTTATGTTCTTTGAGAGCCATGCTGGGTTTGAATGGTTCAACTGCCATTCTTAACAAGATTGCAATAGTTTTGAGCTTAATCAGCTGAACCCTTTATCAGTGGCTTAAAGGTAGGATCTTTGCTCAGATAGACTGGATGGTCGATGCATTAGTTTTACAAATTTGGTGATTTTGGTGTTGGGTTTGAATTTTGCGATGGAGATCTTTTCACTTAGTAAGCATTGGAAATACTGATGCTTTTAAAGCCAATGGTTAAAGGAAAGAATAGACAGAGGAAAATAAGAAAATGGATGATATTCAAGCAAACTACAATTGCCGAGTTGCCTAGTGAATGAAAAATAATATGTTCTCACCGAAACAGGATTTGGTTACTTTCCATATTTTAAAAAACAGACTTTTAAGAACGGTTCATCAACCGTGTTAGAAAACAGACTTTTAAGAACGGTTCATCAACCGTTCTAAAAAATAGTATTAAGAACGGTTTCTTAACCGTTTTAAAAAATGTAGGACTTTCTAGTCCGCCCATATCTAAAACGGTTTGGAAAATCTAAAACCCGTTTTAAATAACTACTTTTAACCGTTTCAGAAAGTGAATTCTGTAGTAGTGCACATTATTTACCAGATTTCACATTCTCAACAAGGTTGAATAGAAAAAACGATTCGAAAAGGGTTATGATCAACTAGGTTTTAGGTCTTGCCATTTTTGGGCAAAATGCGTGTATTATAGCTCAAAAATAATGTCAATGTTTTAAAAAAAATTAATATTTTCATTTTTTTTTCACACAATCACTAAATTTACATTCTAAATTTGGAAACATTCTAAATTTGGAAGAGTAAAAAAATATCGGCAAAAGGGCTCTTATCGACTAGTTTTTGAGCCTTGCGGTTTTTGGCCAAAAAATATATATTATGGCTCTCAAAAAATTAATGGAGATTTTTCCAAATATCTAAAAAAAAATTGCCACACTATTCACTGGCTTGCACATTCTTAACTATTGTGAGTACAAAAAAACAATTGGAAAAGATTTCTGATCAACTAATTTTTGAATTTTCCCATTTTTGACCAAAATGTGTGTATTATTGTTGAAAAAATGTCAATTTTTTTTAAAAAAATAAAATTTTCTTTCTTCACACACTCGCTAAATTTTAGGTCCTTAATTGGGAAGAATAAAAAATGGTAGGAAAAGAGCTCACATCAGCTAAATTTTTAGTCTTGCCATTTTTGGCTAAAAAAACATGTATTATAGCTCATAAAAATATTTTTTTTTCTACACTATTCAATATATTGCACATTCTCAACTAGTATGGGTATTAAAAACGACTTGAAAGTAGTTCTGATCAACTAGTTTTTGAATTTTGTTGTTTTTTTCCAAAATGCGTGTATTATATCTCAAAAAAAATATCAATTTTTTTTAAAAAAATAAAAATAAAATTTCACATATTCACTAGATTTCACATTCTAAATAGGGAAGGGTAAAAAAAGCGGGAAAAGAATTCCAATCGGCTAGTTTTTAGTCTTGTATTTTTGGGCCAAAAAAAAAATAATTATAGCTCACAAAAAAAGGAGATTTATCCAAAAATCTAAAAAAAATTAATTTTTGATACTATTTACTAGATTGCATATTCTCAACTAGATTGAGTACAAAAAATGATTCGAAAAGAGTTCTGATAAACTAGTTTTTGGGTATTGTAGTTTTGTCCAAAATGCGTGTATTATAGCTCAAAAAATGTCAATTTTTGAAAAATTTTAAAATTTTACACATTCACTAGATTACACATTTTAATAGGGAAGGGTAACAAAAATGGCATGAAAAGAGCTCCCGTTGGCTAATTTTTCTAGTTTTTAGTCTTATCATTTTTTCCCAAAAAAAAATGATGTATTATAGCTCATAAAAAATAAAAGTTTATCCGAAAATCTAAAATTTTCTATTTTCTACAATATTCACTAGATTGCACATTTTCAACTAGAGTGAGAGTAAAAAAAAAGTCGAAAAGAGTTATGATCAATTAATTCTTGGATCTTGTCGTTTTTTACCAATATGCGTGTAATATAGTGGTGTGTCGTTTTGTACCAAATTAAATTACTTACTCTCAAACAATAAATCAAGTAAAATGTGAGTAAGGTCGATCCCACGAGGAACAACACTATTTTCTAATTCAATTAATTTGCCAAAAGTAACCACAATTTAATCAATGATTTAAAACAATTAAATTAAAGAAATCAATTATGGAACAAGCAAATAACAAAATAATAAAATGCAGAAATTAATTAATACCAGATTTAATGTTATAAAAGCATTACGAAGTGAAGAACCTAACTCTAACAAATCATATCATGAATTAGCATGCAACAATTTGTTAACCAATTATTTTCGTCTACCGAGACAGTAGCTTCGCCACTAATTAATCTTACTTATTAAATCCAGTGACTTAATAAGGGATTAATTGGCTCTACCTAATTAGATTAAAGGTGGCCAATCTTTAATTAAATTAGGCAATTAACTTTAGGCTTAGAAAACTTTTGGAACTAAATATGAGAAAGTTTATGAAGAACAATTAGATCTCACAATTTATGCATCGATTAGTGTTTCATTATCTACAGCCAGACAAGAAAACTACTCACTAAACATAATTAAAAACAAAACAAATTAAATATTAAAAGAAAATTTAATTAATACTGAAAATATAATTCAGAACGGCCGTCGTATGGGCATACGACGGGCTCTGATTCCTGGAAACCAGAAGTCTGCAAAACCCAGCAACGAGCTGCGCCAGAAATTCCAACTAATTGCCAAACTGTAATCGAAAAGTGTGTCTTAACCTAATTAACCTACTCCTTATATAGGAGAGAAAAACAATAACTTCCTAAACCAAATCAAACAAAGAATCTTCATTGTTTCCAAAACCATCAAGCCACAAGCGGCTGCAAAAAGTAAATTTCCTATTTGCTTCAAACACTAATTTGGTAAGTGTTTAGAGTCGTTCTCTTCACCATCTCTCCTCAGATTCGTCTCCACTTCCTTTTATGCTCTACAAATCTCCAAATCTGTCTCTTTCCTTCCAAAACGATTCAATTCTTCAAGCCTCCAAATCTGCATATATTCACGACATTAAGTACATATTTCCACCCCACAAAGTACTCAAAACAAAGGTAATAAACTGATCATTTATGTGCTTATCATATAGGTAAAAAACAATGTCAATTTTTTTTATAAAAAAATTCATACATTTACTAGATTTCACGTTCTAAATTGTGAAGGGTAAAAAAAAACAACGGCGGGAAAAGAGTTTCCATCGGCTAGTTTTTTAGTCTTGCCATTTTTGCCAAAAAAATATATTATAGCTCACAAGAAATAGAAATTTTTTCGAAAATCTAAATTTTTCTGTTTTTCCCCACCATTCACAATATTGCACATTCTTAATTTGGCAAGGTATAATAAATGACTCAAAAGAAGTTCCGATCAACTAGTTTTTTATTCTTGTTATTTTTGGCTAAAATGCGTGTATTATAGTTTAAAAAATATCAATTTTTTAAAAAAAATAAAATTTCACACATTCACTAAATTTCCCATTCTTAATTATGAAGGGTAAAAAACCAACGGCAAGACATGAGGTTTCATCGACTAATTTTTTAGTTTTTGCTATTTTTGGTCAAAACACGTGTATTATAACTCACTAAAACGGAGATATTTTCAAAACTCTAAATTTCTTTTTTTTCCACACTTTTCACTGGATTGCACATTTTCAACTTGGATGGGTACAAAAAAGGCTCGAAAAGAGTTCTGATGAACTAGTTTTTAAATCTTGCCATTTTTTGCCAAAATGCGTGTGTTATAGCTCAAAAAAATGTCAATTTTTTTCACACATTTACAAGATTTCACTTTATAAATTGGGAAGGGTAAAAAAAAATTTCGACAAAAGAGATTCCATCGGCTAGTTTTTGAATATTGCTATTTTTTGCCAAAAAAATGTGTAGCTCACAAAAAATGGAGATTTTTTCAAAATCTATTTCTTTTTTCCTCACTATTCTTTATATTGCACATTTGAGATTGCCCATAAGTGAATTGATACAAACTGTAGATGAAGAATATGAAGTGGAGATAACTAAGTGTTGGTTTTGTACAAAAGCCAATTTAATTCTAAGATTATTATTTATATTTATTGCCAAGTGATTAGAAAACTAAAGGGTCACACACAATAGAATTATTTCTTGGGTTAAAATGATTTACATAATTATATGATAATTATGGCATCTATTATACTCTTGTTCACTTTTGGAAAGTGAATTGAGTTTGGTAATAATTCGTTTCTTGTCTGACAAGACAACCTTTTTGGAAGGCTGTATTATTATATATAGATGCTTAATGTTAGGTCAAAGACAACACAACTCTCTCAATAAGAAATCACGTTAATAAGAAAAATGGTTTTTCTTATTAGATTTTCAAGGTGTTGTTTAGAGGGATCTAGCTTATTAACCTAACGTTAAAATCAATCCTTTGAGGATTTCAAAGTAGTTCGTGTGGATTACCGTTAGAGGCCGGACATGTGTGCGGCTTGTTGGTCGATTAAACCTCGCTCAAGGATTTTGCTGGCATCTCTCGAGGTATATTTTGTATAGATTATCATTAAAGATTCTATGGAAATCAATTATAATATATTTGTTATATTTTCCACTGCGTTGTTACTATGTTGATTTCCTTACAGTGGTATCAGAGACTAATTTGATTTATCTATACAAAATATATCATGTCATGAATGATAAATTGTTTATGTATGTATATTGGATTTAATTGATGGATTTGAGACATATTTATTTAAAATTTCGTTTTAAATATTATGGGTCAAATATGATATTTTTGGTTTTATCCAAAATTGTTTTGAATTGCAATATATTTGTTTTTCATATTCCAAAACGTT
Organism: Ophiorrhiza pumila; assembly: GCA_016586305.1. Classification (NCBI taxonomy): domain Eukaryota; kingdom Viridiplantae; phylum Streptophyta; class Magnoliopsida; order Gentianales; family Rubiaceae; genus Ophiorrhiza; species Ophiorrhiza pumila. The sequence goes on along the minus strand of BLIW01000008.1, from coordinate 31,326,831 downwards.
TGGAAAACTGTTTTTCAAAAAAAAAAAAAACACACGAGGGAAAGTGCGGCATCGTTCTGGTCAAAGACCAAATTCAGGCCATGGGATGGCCGTCGCGAAGCGAGGCTTGAACACAACCGGGTTGGTGCGACTAGCCTTGCGAAGAATCACCGCGATCTCGCCGGAACAAAGCTGCAAAAATGGTAGACTGGCTGCAATGTCATGAGACGGAGAAATCTTGGGTGGAGGATTGGCTCTCGTTTGAACAAGGCAAGATGCAATCTTGTTGTTTGTGTTGCTATCGTGGAGTCACCGGAAAAACGATAGGAAAAGAAAAAGAAAAACAGAAAGCAAAATTTCCTTTTTTTGCCCGACTTTCAGTTTGGTCTGGGAGAAGATGATGATGACGTCATCTGACGTCATCATCTATTCTTGATTTAAAAAAAAAAGGAAGGATTGCATTGAAGGCGTGGTTTTGAAAACACGCCTTCTCGAGCATAAAGAGAATAGTTATCTTTATTTCTGTTTTGGCCCCACAAGTGTGCCTTCTTTTCTGATCAGTTGGCCCTATAGTTTTGAAAACTATATTTTGACCCATAAAAGTTTCAAAAATTCAATTAAATGATTTCTAATATAATTAGAAATAATATATATATAGATTCATGACAGAAAAATTATATATTCATTTAATGTAATTATTTGAATAATATGACATATGAAATTTATATTTGATATAAATTTATTATATATTCATTTAATGTGATTATTTGAATAATATGCAATATGTGATTTATATTTTATATAAATCTATTTTGTATTCATTTAATGTGATTATTTGAATAATATGCAATATGTGATTTATATTTGATATAAATCTATTTTGTATTCATTTAATGTGATTATTTGAATAAGACGACATGTATTTTATATTTGATATGAATCTATCATTTAATATGATTATTTGAATAACGTGTCATATGCACTTTATATTAGATATAAATTTATTATATATTCATTTAATATGATTATTTGAACAAGATGTGTCATATACAATTTATATTTGTTATAAATTTATTATATATTCATTTAATATGATTATTTGAATGACATGTGTCATATAATTTATATGTGATATAAATTTATTATATATTCATTTAATATGATTATTTGAATAACATGTGTCATGTAATTTATATGTGATATAAATTTATTATATATTCATTCAATATGATTATTTGAATAACATGTCATATGTGATTTGTATTTGATAAAATAATATATTTATTTAATTGCATATTGTATGTTCAATTGATCAAATAATTTTCACATATGATATGTATGTATGATGAGACTATAAATTAATCCCTTAATTAAATATTAAATCATAATTATTTGCCTTCCATTATTATAGTTTAAACAAATTTTTTATTAGAGCAACTTGTTGAGCTGCCTCAAGGTTGTTTTACTTTAAATGCGTTTATGCTATGAGATCAGATCTCTGAATAATGGGTTTGATTTAACAAAAAGTTTTGACTTGTTGAGCTGCCTCAAGGTCAAAATGTTTTCGAAGCAAAGAGTTAGGGGACATATGAGATATGTGTATCAAGAGTTGATGGCCTAACTATCTAGAAGTTACAAATAGTTGTAATTGGTAATTGTTACCTATTTGTTGAGACTATTTTGATTTGTTGAGCTGCCTCAAGATTAAAATAATTAAAATGAGATTCTAGCCACTAAGAATTTTGTGAAAATTCTCGAATCAATTTAAGGGATATTGATTTGAATAAAATAGTGGGAGCAAAATCAAAAATTTTCATAAGTCCAGATTTATTTATTTTGGTTTTGCTTATTGCATAAATATGAAATATTTTTCTATCTTTATTTTCTATTGTAGAAAATTATCTATAATATATTGTTTGACAATATATTCATTGCTCAAATTTTATGGATTAAATTTTACAACCTAAAAATTGTTTTTAGGTATGATAAGTTATTTTATGTCCTTAAAATCTTTTTCTTGATGATGATATTGATCAAGTAATCAAAGATACATGTCAAAAACATAAAGATGATTTTGATAATGTATATTGTCTTATGCTAAAAAGCATTCATGAATCTTAATTACAATAGTTGTATGTGAACATGTATGCTTTTACATTATTTCATTAGATGAAATGATTGTATGATATAAGAGTTAAAATTGAAGATATATGATATCTCTCTTACGAACTCATTTAGAGCAAAATGGCAAATAATCTTTAGTATCATCTAATGTACTAAAGGTGATTAGTCTCATTGAAAAATTAGATTTTTTAATTTTGTTATGAACAAAGTTTAGATCTAAATATTTGCTTGAATTGCTCAATAAGACAACAAAGGATTCAATCAAGAAGAAAAAGGAAATTGTGTTAATAGTTGAGCTTTCCAAGAAAGTGAAATTGGACCCTAATTTTAAGAAAATCAATAAAAGGGCGCTCAAACTTAACACAAAATAATAAGGACAAAAGTTTAAATGGTATTAAATTCTACTATGGTCTATTAAGATAGACATTAGAATTAGAATTAAAAGGTTCATCGAGATTTTGAAGTAGAAGAAACTTGGTGAAGTTTCTACTTCAAATATGTTTATGATTGAAATAAATGTTTCTGCTTATAAATAAAATCTTGCGTATTAGATACCAGATTTGGATCTCATATTTACATAAATATGCAAGATTTAAGGATAAGTAGAAAGTTGAGTAAAGAAAATGTATTCTTATATGTGGTAATTGAATGCGACAAAAGTTGTTACATTAACCATGGGAATATAGAGTTTTCTTTATTTAGAAGATTAATCCTTAATATAAAGGATTGTTATTATCAGTACTTACTAAAATATTATTTCTATTTCATGTTTGACATGAAAAGATTTACAATAATTCAAAAGAATAAATGTTGTTCTTTTTATTGTGAAAATATTTTAAGGTACTGGTTAATTAAATAACAAACTTTATATATTTGAGTTGGACAATCTTCTTTTCAAACATAAACACAAAGAAACAAAAATTGATAATTTTATCTCTAACATTGTAGAAGTAGTTATATATAAATGAGAAAAGCATAGCCAAATTGTATGAAAATGTTTATTTGGAATCACTTGATTATGAATCATTTGATAAATGTGAATCTTATTTATTAGAAAATAACTAATTTACCTTTTACTTAAAAAGGTGAAAGATCTACTGAATTACTAAGTCTAATACATATTGATGTATGTAGACCTATGTTAATTGTAATTAGAGAAAGTTTTTCATACTTCAAATGATTATATTAAATATAGTCATATATGTACTTATTGAAGTATATAACTAAATTCTTTGAAGAGTTCAAAGAATACAAAATTGATGTTGAAAAACAACTTGATAAAAGTATTAAAATATTTCGATTAGATCGAAATAGAGAATACTTGAGTCAAGAATTTATAATTATCTTAATAAAATGAGCTTGTTTCTTTATTAAAGTAATAATTAAATTTTATTAGATATCATCAAATTAATGATGAGCCATACAATTCTCTCAAAATTGTTTTGAGAATATACCATAAATATTGCATTTGATCTTTTAAAGTATGTCCCATTTAAACCTATCGATTCTACCTCATATGAGATATGGTATAGGAGAGAACCAAAATGTTTGGGAGTATCCTATATATAAAAGGTAAAATCTGATGAGTTTGATACAAAAGTTTCATATATACTATCTTGTGGAATGTCCAAAAGAAAGTTTTGGATATTATTTCTATGATCCCAATGAGCACAAAATGTTTGTCTCAAAATATGTCAAATTTCTAGAAGAATAGTTTATTCTAGAAAAGGCAAGTGGGAGCATATAGAACTTGATGAAGTTCTTAAACCATAATTTAGTAATGAAAAGAAGATGGAATTAGAGCTTGTACCTCCTGGTGATGTGGTAGGACATGAAGCTCTCAATACACAAGTAAATTGTATGTTTAGTAGGATAAATCATCCACATGGGGTGATGTGTTTATCATTAAGAATGATAAACCTACTATCTACAAAGAAGTCTTATTTGATAAGAAATCTAAAAGTGGTTTTGAACCATAAAATCTAAAATGGATTCCATGTATGACAACAAGGTATAGACCTTAGTCAATACATCTAAAGGGATAAAACTCATAAGGTGCAAGTGGGTCTTCAAAAGAAGACAAACATGGATGGTAATATTGTTACCCACAAAGCATGAATATTGGTCACTAAAGGTTACACAAAATCATAGTATTGACTATGATGAAACCTTTTCACCAATTGCCATGTTAAAATCCATTAAGATTTTACTTGTTGTAATTTGCAAAAGGATTAGTATATGATATAGTCTAAGGGTTTTTATGTGTAAATACCCTAACTAAGTATGCAAATTATAAAAGTCTATTTATAGACTAAAGCGAGCTTTTAAGAGTTCAAATATTTGTTTTGATGAGATAATCAAAAGTTTGATTTAATCAAAAACAAATATGAATCTTGTGTATAAAAAGGATTATTGGCAATATTATTGTACTTCTCATATTATATGTAGATGACATATTAATAATGAGACTACTCTTAATTAGTTAAGGTATAGTTGTTCAAAAAACCTTCTCAATAAAAGATTTTTGGAGAAACAACTTGTGAATTGGGAAAGGTCTACAGAGATAGATTTGATAAGTTGTTTGGTCATATATAGTCAATATATATGTATACATATATATATATTGATAAGATGTTAAAGACATTTAACATGCATGGATCATTTTAAAAGGTTTACATTCCTATATTTGATAGGATTTACCTTAGGACATGTGTCCAAAGACTGATATTAAGAACTATAATATGCAAAATATTCTTAAGAAGTAAGATCATTTATGTATATTATATAAGACCAAATGTCTCCTGCGCTATAGGTGTTATGAGCATGTTTCAATCCAATTCCAGTGAGAGTCACTAAAAGTGGTCAAGAATTTTCTTAAGTACTTGAGAAGTATTAAGGATCTATTCTTGAAAGTTGAGCTTGATATATATGGATTCATAGATACTAATTTTCAATCTTATAAAGATGATTGCAAGTATCAAGATGGATACGTATTTATCCTAATTATAAATGTTGTTATTTGAAAGTGTTTCAAATAGATTATAACAACATATTCTACAATAGAGATTAAGTATATAGTTGGTTGAGAAGTTGCTATAAGATTGTTTGGATGGAAATAATTTCTTCAATAGTTGAGGAACTAAGGTCTCATCAATGATTCAAACATGTACTAAAATTTTATCATTTGATTAGAGTAATCACTGATAGAATTTAAGTAAAGATACAAGAGATTCCTGTAAATGATAATATAATTATTCATTGACTAAACCATTATCCCAAAAGAAACAGTTGGTCATGTTTATTCATTTGGTTTGAAGTACTGAATGATTGGTTTGAGTCATAATGAAAGAATGATTATGTAATTTTATGCAATAAAGATATAGCGTATTTATCATTTTGTAACATATATATGTCGATATATATACACTATGATAAAGTCCTTAAAATAATATTATTATTCTTAAATTTCCCTAGTCATAGTATTAACAATAACAAGGACGTTGTTAATGTAGATAGACTAGTATATATAGTGATATATAGGTGAATCATTAGAGAATGTGTTCACTGGAATGATCCGCTTAGAGATTTCCATATCGTTAACTATTTGAATGCCAATGGTATAATCTCTACGTGACAGTAGTGTAAGCGATCCTTTAACTTGAGATCATAAGAGTATCTTTAGTGTGGATGTTATGTTTTGACTATATTTGTCCATAACCATAACTGGATATGCGAGCGGTAGACGTTGGATATAACAAGAAGCATGGATTGATAGTTTATGATCGATATAGGATTCACCACTCCTAATAGTGGGAGAGTATATTCCTTTCTGGCACCACTTGTTGAAGTTCAACTCAATGTGCACATATTTAGTAAGTATATTTGGAAAAGTTCTAAATTTATTTACAAGGAGTTGAATTTCGGTACAAGAAAGAAATATAATTAGTACAATAAAGAGTTGGCACTTATACTTTACTCTTGTACTAATTGGAATATAGGATGTTGAAAGGATGATAATTACATGGTACCTGGTTCATGGATAGGTGAAGTCGATCAATTGACTTTTCTTAACTCTTGGTTGGTCATGATGTCTTGGTTAAATGCCGCTCTTGATCTATGAATATAAATGAATTAATTGTTAAATTAATGATAAATTAAAGTTGTTTAATTTATCCTATCTTAGAAGCTCCGAGACTAAATTGTCTTTAGTCCAAGTGGGAGTTTGTTGGTTTTGTACAAAAGCCAATTTAATTCTAAGATTATTATTTATATTTATTGCCAAATGATTAGGAACCTAAAGGGTCACACACAATAGAATTACTTCTTGGGTTAAAATGATTTACATAATTATATGATAATTATGGCATCTATTATACTCTTGTTCACTTTTGGAAAGTGAATTGAGTTTGGTAATAATTCGTTTCTTGTTTGACAAAACAACCTTTTTGGAAGGCTGTATTATTATATATAGATGCTTAATGTTAGGTCAAAGACAACACAACTCTCTCAATAAGAAATCACGTTAATAAGAAAAATGGTTTTTCTTATTAGATTTCCAAGGTGTTGTTTAGAGGGATCTAGCTTATTAACCTAATGTTAAAATCAATCCTTTGAAGATTTCGAAAATAGTTCGTGTGGATTACCGTTAGAGGCCGGACATGTGTGCGGCTTGTTGGTCTATTAAACCTCGCTCAAGGATTTTGCTGGCATCTCTCGAGGTATATTTTGTATAGATTATCATTAAAGGTCCTATGGAAATCAATTATAATATAATTGTTATATTTTCCGCTGCGTTGTTACTTTGTTGATTTCCTTACACTAAGGATGTGGCATATAAGACAAGGGCAATGGCATTAAAGAAGATTATAGGTTCATCAACTGAACAATATGCAATGATAGGTGATTATGCAGCAGAGTTGAAGAGGACTTATCCTGATAGCACTGTAGAAATTCATTACACTCCATTTAGAGATGATGAAGGAAAACATAGATTTATGAGATTTTACTGCTGTTTAGATCCAATGAAAAAAGGCTTTAAAGGTGGTTGTTGTCCAATTGTATGTCTTGATGGATGTTTTCTCAAAATAGCATATAGTGGACAACTTTTGACGGCAATTGGTGTGGATCCTAATAATGGATGGTGGCCTGTAGCATATGCAGTAGTGGAAAAGGAGGCAAGAGAGCAGTGGTATTGGTTTCTTGAATTCCTGATTTCTGACCTAGGCATATAGGATTCATGTCATTACACATTTATGTCATATCAGCAAAAGGTAAACTAGATGTTATATTTTGTACATTTATGATATTCTTTTATGATTTAACAGTTTAGTTTCAAGATGCATTTATTATTTTTCTTGTCACGGGGGTTGGATGGTGCTTTAAATGCACTTTTACCTAACTGTGAACATAGATTTTGTGTACAACATATGTATAGGAACTTTAGAAAAAAAACATCCAGGGAAGGCACTTAAGAACAGATTGTTTGAACTTGCTGATTGTACCAACATGGCAGAATATGAACTACTAATTAAGGAGTTGAAAGAATACCATAGTGAGTCATACATTACATTCACCAGGGCTGCAGCTCATAAGCATTGGGTTAAAGCTTTTTTTCAACAATACACCAAGTGTGATATGTTAATCAACAACACCTGCGAGACATTCAATTCACATATTCTAGCATTTCGAGAGAAGCCAATTATCACAATGCTTGAGGACATTAGGGAGTTCTTAATGGAAATGATTGAGAGAAGGTACAACGATATGATAAAGGTATATGGGCCTATTGGACCAGCCATAAGGGAATTAATCGAGGACAATGGGAAGTTGTCTTTAAAGTGGAGACCAATTTCGAATGGAAAAGGTGGTTATCAGATTAGAGGACCAAAAAGGGCTCAATATGTTGTATTTTTAGATAAGAAAACATGCACATGTATATTATGGCAGATAAGTGGACTGCCTTGTTGTCATGCAATTGCAGCATTGCACAAGAATGGTGAAGATGTATATATGGCTGCTGATACTCTTTACAGCCAAGAATTATTCTTGAAAATATATGACAATGTACTATACCCCATGAACGGCAAAGATTTATGGCCTAAGTTTGGTCATATTGTGCTAAATCCACCAATTCCTTGTGTACAACTTGGTAGGCCAAAGAAATCAAGGATGAAGGATCCAACTGAAAGCAGAGGAGGTGATCCTGGGGTTAAGAAATTAAAAAATATGTTATGCATTGTAGAAAATGTGGAAGTGAAAAACATAATGATGGCACATGTAAAGTTCAGAAAGAGGTCACTCTTAATGAAGGTCCAAGTTTAGGAATTGAAAGCCAACAGACTGCTGAACAGAATATCAGACTGTAATTATTTTAATTAAAATTTGAAATCATGAGCTTGTATTATTTTCTTATAATATGTATACTTGTTAATGGAAATAGAGAATTCCACAGGTGAATGTTGACAACTCACAAATACAAAAGCAGAGTACAGATAATGCCAAAAAGATATGTGTCATCAGAAAATGCAAGAGCTCACATCGGCTAGTTTTTTAGTCTTGCTATTTTGCCAAAAAAAGATGTATTATATTATAGCGCTCACAAAATATGGAGATTTTTTAAAAAATCTAAGGGTCTGTTTGGATTGGCAGTTTTGCCCATTTTCCCATCTCTCACTAAAATAGCTTGTTTGTTTACACTTAATTCTCAAAACACAAATTTTCAATTTTTCCAAAATATGAATGAGGGAATTTTTGTCTTTTTAATTTTTGTCTAGTTTATTAGACCTAATTCCGCCATCGTCAACACCATTTGAGTTTTTTTCTTGTTTTTTTATTTTTTTCTAATATTACTAATGTTATTTTTTTTTTTGTATTTTCTAATATTATCAATTTAATATTTTAGGAGTTACATATATTGGTTTTAATATTATCAATTTGAAACTTTAGTAATTATATATTTATTTTACGGAAAAAAAAATTTCTTGTACGAGCCCCCTGAGCAAAATCTTCTAGTTCTGTCACTGTTAACACCCACTTTTTCCCCATTCCTATTGACCACCCGTGTTACCCCAACCAAAGTTACATATATTGGTTTTAATATTATCAATTTGAAACTTTAGTAATTATATATATTTATTTTACGGAAAAAAAAATTTCTTGTACGAGCAACATGAACAAAATCTTCTAGTTCTGTCACTGTTAACACCCACTTTTTCCCCATTCCTATTGACCACCCGTGTTACCCCAACCAAATGCCTCTTAATTTTACCAACATTAGGAAATTACGTAATGTATATATTGGATTTGGGCTTATGCATAATGTAGTGGCTCCTTTTAGATGTCTCGTCTCACTTTCATAAAGAAAGCTCTGAATGAATTTAGATCAGTTTCTAAATAGACCAAAAGGCAAAAAAAGTCACTTAACTTTTTTTTAAATCCGGGTTTTGGTCATTGAACTCTTAAGTTGGTAAAAATGGTCAACTAACTATCTAGATGTGTGTATTTAGGTCATTTCGTCATTAAAATCCGTTATGTTTTTTAAAACCGTTAAATTAAAGGGTATTTATGTCTTTTAAATATAAATTTAAAGGGTATTTATGTAAACGACACAACTTATCTTGAACAGTGTTATCTTCAACCTTTTTTTCCCAATCTAATTACCAATGATCTTTATAAGATCTAATTAATCTTCAGATCTAATCACTGCAAATATCATCTTGAATGAGATTAGAGATAGCAACGGAATTTATTGTTTGGAGAAATTGGTTATAAGTAAAAGATTGTTTGGATAAAGTGGTGATAAGTACCAACTGATAAGTAAAGGAATCCAAGTTAATCAATTAAGAAGAAGAAGATAACGTAGGCAATAGCACTCCAGGAAGAACACTAATTCAATATTTTTTTATATAATTTTGAAACATCAATGTTAACTAGCACAAAATGGAAATTTTTCACATATTAACATCAAAAAATCAAAAATTGATATCTTCTCTCACAATTAACAAGATGTAATGAAATTTTAAAATTAATTATCAAGATTCTATGTACTTTATCACCCTCTTATTTTTCTGCTACTTAGCCCTATTTTTCCCAATTGGGAATCCATATCAAAACCACCCAACAAGTCGACCACTATAATTAGAGTTGCCAGAAATTGAAACACAGTAGCCACTGCATTCATCTTGGCCTCTACAATATAACCTCCTCCACTTGCTCGGCGGCAGCACCTGCGAAGGAGGACCCCTTACATCCTCAAGAGAAAATCCCCCAACATCATCTGGGTTCCTTGTTAGCGCTGGCGAAAACATCATTTTGAACTCCTTGCCACCTATAGCTCCGTGCAGGTGACAATATCCTTCCAGATCTCATCCACCGTTTTAAAACAAGTATGGATCTTTTGTTTTCAAAATACTAATTTAGAGTGGATTTAGTATACTGATTACAATAGCACTAAGTGTCGAGATGAAATTGAAGAAAATGTTTAGTAAAAACCAGATAAGATGTAAAAATGTTAATAAGGTGAGAATAATAATTATGCGATGTGTGGATGGAAAAAAATCCAAATATATTTTTATATTTAAAAGATAAAAATACCCTCTAATCTAACGGTTTTAAAAAATATAATAGACTTCAATGACGGAATGACTAAAAAACTACACTTAAAATAGTTCGATGACGTTTTTTACTAATTTAATATTTTAGTGATCAAAACCAAGTTTAGTCTTATTCCTCGTCTTCTTCATAGGCAAAATCCACCCCATCTAACCAAAATTTGGGTTATTTAATATCTTATATCCAGTTTTTTTAAGTTGGCTAATTTTTTTTATTGTGGAATAACAGTTGAGATTTCAATAAAAAAGAAGAGAATATGATGACTTGAGTCATTGAGCATCTTAGTATGACATTTTAGGCGGAAAAATGAAAAAGGAAAAGGATTTTATTTTTCATAGGAGTAAAGTCTTCCTTTAAAGATTATGTGAAAATTTTGTCACATATTTAAAAATTATGTGAAAATTTCACATCATTCACTAGATATCATATTGCCAAGTAAGACAAGTGCAACAAACAGCGCGAAAGCAGCTTACTTAGACACTTTTTTGGACTTTTTATGTTTTCCCAGACTACATGTGTACTAATCCATCAAAATTGGCAATTTTTGAAAGTTTATTACTATCACTTTTTCTTACACTGTTTGCTAGATATAATGTTGACAAGTGAGACAAGCGGAAAAAACGGCGTGAAAACAGCAAAATTTGACACGTTTATGAGACTTTATTTTTTTTTCTTAAATTACGTGTGTTACCCATCAAAATTGCTATTTTTTTAAAAATTTCTTAGTATCCCTATTATTTCATATTGTTCAATAGATATCATATTACCAAGTGATATGGTACAAAGAATACAACAAAAATAGCCAACTTAGAAACTTTTTTGAAATTTTTATATTTGCCCAAAGCACGTGCGTTAACTCATCAAAATTGCAAATTTTTGAAAATTTTTTACTATTCCTTTTTTTTCACACTGTTCACTAGATATCATATTGGCAAATGAGACAAGTGTCAAAACGACACGAAAATGGCCAACTTAAGCATGTCTTCTAAACTTTTTATTTTTGCCAAAACTACGTTTGTTATAACCCATCAAATTTTCAAATTTTTTAAAATTTCTTACAATCACTTTTTCTTATACCATTCACTGGATATCATTTTGACAAATGAGGAACAAAAAACGGCACGAAAACAGCCAAATTAGGCAAGTTTTTTAGACTATTTATGTTTTTTTTAAATTACGTGTCTTAAATAACCCATCAAAGTTGCCCAATTTTTAAAATTTCTTACTATTTCACTTTTTTTTACACCGTTAAATAGATATAATATTGGTAAGTCAGACAAGTGCAAAAAACGATGCGAAAATAGCAAACTTAGGCACTTTTTTGGAATTTTATTTTTGCCTAAACATCTGTTATAACTCATCAAAATTACAAATTTTTGAAAATTTTTTACTATCCTTTTTTTTTCATACCGTTCACTATATATTATATTGGCAAGCGAGATTAGTGCAAAAAACAAAGTGAAAATAGCCAAATTAGATACCTTATTACATGTGTTATAACTCATCAAAATTATCAACTTTTTAAAATTTCTTATTATCCCTTGTTGCCAGATACCAAATTGGCAAATGCGGTGGGTGCAAAAAACAAAGCAAAAATAGCTAGCTTAAGCACATTTTCAAAACTTTTTGTTTTTTCTCACATTACGTGTGTTATAACCTATCAAAATGTCCAATTTATGAAAATGTCTTGTTATCTTTTTCTTTCACACTGTTCACTAGATATCATGTCGATCGAAAAATGAGACAACGCAAATCACGGCCCCTAAAATAGCCAACTTAGACACTTTTTTGAACTTTTTATTTTTGCCTAAACAACTTGTGTTATAATCCATCAAAATTATCAATTTTTGAAAATTTCTCAATATCCCTTTATTTCACATCATTCACTAGATATCATGTTAGCAAGTGAGACTAGCAAGTAAGACGGGTGCAAAAAACGGAGCAAAAATAGCCAAGTTAGAAACTTTTTTGGACTTTTTATTTTTACTCAAAGTATGTGTGTTATAACCAATTAAAATTGGTAAATTTTGAAAATTTCTTATTATCACTATTTCTTACAGTGTTTGCTAGATATCATGTTGACAAGTGAGATGTGCACAAAAAACTGCCCAAAAAACAACTAAATTAGGCAATTTTTTTGACACTTTTATTTTTCTTAAATCATGCGTGTTATAACCCATTAAAATTCCCAATTTCTTAAAGTTTCTTACCATCTCTCTTTTTTCTCAACGTTCAATAAGTATCATGTTGGCAAGTGAGAAAGTTGCAAAAAACAGAACGAAAATAAAAACTTAGGCACTTTTTTGTACTTTTTATTTTTGCCCAAACTATGTTTGTTATAACCCATGAAAATTGTCAATTTTTGAAAATTTTTTACTATCCCTTTTTTTTACATTCTTCAATAGATATCATGTTGGCCAATTAAGACGAGTGTAAAAAACATCGCGTAAACAGCCAAATTAGGCACCAACTTTTTATTTTTGCCCAAATTATGTGTGTTATAACTCATCAAAATTGTCAATTTTTTATAATTTCTTACTATTTACTTTTCTCACATCGTTCACTAGAAATCATGTTAGCAAATGTGCCAGGTGAAAAAAATGGTGCGAAAATAGCCAATATAAACACGTTTTTTAGACTTTTTGTTTTTTTCTAAATTGCATGTGTTATAACCTATCAAAATTTTCAATATATGAAAATTTCTTATTATCCTTTTATTTCACATGGCTCACTAGATATCATGTCGACAAGTGAGGCGAGCACAAAAAATGACATGAAAATAGCCAACTTAGACACTTTTTTGGACTTTTTATTTTTTGCCCAAACAACGTGTGTTATAACCCATCAAAATTGCCAATTTTTTAAAATATCTTATTATCATTTGATTTCACACTGTTCACTAGATATCATGTTGGCAGGTAAAATATGTGCAAAAAACGGAGCGACAGTAACCAAGTTAGACACTTTTTTGGACTTTTTATTTTTTCCTCAAAGTACTTGTGTTATAACCCATTAAAATTGCTAATTTTGAAAATTTCTTATTATCACCTTTTCTTACATCGTTCACTAGATATCATGTTGACAAGTAAGACGGGCACAAAAAATGGCATAAAAACTACGAAATTAGGCAAGTTTTGAGACTTTTTATTTTTTTCTTAAATTACATGTGTTATAACCCATCAAAATTGCAAATATTTTAAAATTTTCTAAATATCCATATTTTTTCACACCGTTCAATAGATATCATATTTGAAAGTGATATAGGTGCAAAAAACAGCGCGAAAACAGCAAAGTTAGGGATTTTTTTGGACTTTTTATTTTTGCCCAAACTACGTGTGTTATACCAATCAAAATCGCCAATTTTTTTAAATTTTTTACCGTCCCTATTTTCACACCGTTCAATAGATATCAAGTTGGCAAGTTAGATGAATGCAATAAACATCGTGTAAATAGCCAAATTAAGCACTTTTTTGAGACTTTTTATTTTTGTCCAAACTACGTGTGTTATATATAACTCATCAAAATTGTCAAAATTTTAAAATTTTTTACTGTTCCTTTTTGCCACACCGTTTGGTACATATCATAGTTGCAAATACAATGGGTACAAAAAATGCCGCGAAAAAGCCAATTTATGCACGTGTTTTAAACTTTTTATTTTTTTTCACAAATTACGTGTGTTATAACCCATAAAAATGTCAATTTATAAAAATTTCTTATTATCCTTTTATTTCACACCGTTCACTATATATGATGTTGGCAAGCGAGACGGGTGCAAAAAATGATGCAAAAAACAGCCAATTTAGACACTTTTTTGAACTTTTTATTTTTGCCCAAACTACGTGTGTTATAACCATCAAAATTGCCAAATTTGATTTTTTTTTTCATATCCCTTTATTTCACACCATTCACTAGATATCATATTGGCAAGTGAGACAAGTGTAAAAAACGGTGCGAAAACATCCAACTTAGACACTTTTTTTGGACTTTTTATTTTTTACCAAACTACATGTGTTATAATCCATCAAATTGCAAAATTACATGTGCTATATATAACACATAACAATTTTGACGGGTGCAAAACATGATATTTAGTGAATGGTGTGAAACTTTTTGAAAATTTTTTATATTTAGAAACTTTGCTAAATTAGAAACTTTTTATATTTATAACACCCGTACTTTTTATATTTACCCAAAGTATGTGTGTTTTAACCCATCAAAATTGCAAATTTTTGAAAAATTTTTACTATCCTTTTTTCACACCGTTTACTAGATATTATGTTGGCCAGTGAGATGAATGCAAAAAAAATAACTTGAAGACGCCAAATTAGGCAACTTGTTGCGATTTTTTATTTTGGCCAAATCTACGTGTGTTATAACTCATCAAAATTGTTTCTTACTATTCTTTTATACCTTACCGTTCACTAGATATCATGTTGGCAAATGTGATGGGTATGAAATTGGCGTGAAAATAGCCTACTTAGTCACTTTTTTAAACTATTTATTTTTTCTCAAATCGCGTGTGTTATAACCAATCAAAATTGCCAATATATGAACATTTCTTATTATCCTTTTATTTCACATCGTTTATGAGATATCATGTTGACAAGTTAGACGGGCGAAAAAAATGGCGCGAAAGTAGTTAATTTAGACACTTTTTTGGACTTTTCATTTGTGACCAAAATATGTGTGTTATAACCATAAAAACTGCCAATTTTTGAAAATTTCATAGTATCTCTTTATTTCACACCATTAACTGGATATCATGTTGTCAACTGGCCGGTGCAAAAAATAGCGAAAACAACCAACTTAGAGTTTTTTTTTGGACTTTTTATTTTTGCCCAATACTTATGTTATAATCCATCAAAATTACCAATTTTTGAATTTTATTACTATCACTTTTCTTAGACCATTCAGTAGATATCATGTTGACAAGTGAGACGGGTGCGAAATAAAGGCTCGAAAATGGCCAACTTGGACACTTTTTTAGACTTTTTACATTTTCTGAAACTACGTGTGCCATAACCCATCAAAATTGCCAATTTTTTAAAATTTCTTGTTGTCACTTTTTCTTGCACCGTTAACTAAATATCAAGTTGACAAGTAATGGCGCGAAAACGGCCCAATTAGGCATGTTTTTTAGACTTTTTATTTTTTTTCTTAAATTATGTGTGTTATAACCCATCAAAATTGGAAATTTTAAAATTTCTTAATATCCCTTTTATTCACACCATTAATAGAAATTATGTTGGCAAGTGAGATAGGTGCAAAATATAGTTAAAACAACCAACTTAGACACTTTATTGGACTTTTTATTTCTGCCCAAACTAGTGTGTTATAATCCATCAAAATTGCCAATTTTTGAAATTTTCTAACTATCACTTTTTCTTACAACGTTCAATAAATATCATGTTGACACGTAAGATGGGTGCAAAAAATGGAGCGAAAATAGCCAAGTTAGAAACTTTTTTGGATTTTATTTTTACCCAAACTAGTGTGTTATAACCCATTAAAATTGTCAATTTTTGAAAATTTTTAACTATCACTTTTTCTTACACCGTTTACTAAATATCATGTTGAAAAGTAAGATGGGTGCAAAAAATGGAGCGAAAACAGCCAAGTTAGACACTTTTTGGACTTTTTATTTTTGCCCAAACTAGTTTGTTATAACCCATCAAAATTGCCACTTTTTGACAATTTCTAATTATCACTTTTTCTTACACCGTTCGCTAAATATCATGTTGACAAGTAAGATGGTTACAAAAAATGGAGCGAAAATAGCCAAGTAAGACACTTTTTGGACTTTTTATTTTTAGCCAAACTACGTGTATTATAACCTATTAAAATTGTCAATTTTTGAAAATTTCTTATCGTCACTTTTTCTTACACCATTCACTAGATATCATGTTGACAAGTAAGACGGGATCAAACAACAACTTGAAAACGGCCAAATTAGGAAAGTTTTTTACACTTTTTATTTTTTTCTTAAATTATGTGTGCTACAACCCATCAAAATTGCCAATTTTTTAAAATTTCTTACTGTCTCTCTTTTTTCACACCTTTCAAAAGATATCAATTTGGCAACTGAGACATGTGAAAAAAATGGCGTGAAAACAACAAACTTTAGCACTTTTTTGGAATTTTTATTTTTTTTTCCCAACTATGTGTGTTATAATCTATCAAAATCGCCAGTTTTTGACAATTTTTTACTATTCCTTTTTTTTGCCACTGTTCAATAGATATTATGTTGGCAAGTCATACGAGTGCAAAAAACATCGCAAAAATGATAAGTCAGTTTTGTACCGACTTATATATTGTAATTTTCTTGGCTATTGTGTTGCTTTATGGTGTATTTCGATCTAAATGTGTAGAAGTAAGTGCAATAAATGTGTATCTATGTGCTTTGATGAGGAATGGAGATAATATGGATATTAGGTGAAAAATGCACGATTTGAGGGTTTAAAGTGTAGGTGTTAGTTGTGTGCGTTTTGGAAATCTTGAAAGTACAAAATGGTTGTTCATTTGCACACCACATTTGTACTAGTATTGATCATGTGTCCCACTTGCACACTTGTTTTCTCTCTCATTTCTTATTTCCATTTTCGCACAAACACACACTAAAATACACACATGAAATTCGCACAAATACACACTGAAACACACACATGAAATTTGCACAATACACTCACCAACACACTTGAGTTCTTCACTTTGTTTAACACTATCTCTCACACACTCTCACAACACTTGCACATAGACATGGCCAATATCATGGCCGGAACCGTAACCGGCCCAAAAAATATATATATATTTTTATGAATATTTCTATAACACTTCATTTTCATCACTTAATTTCTTAGTTTTCTAATCTTTATATAGTAAGTTTTAACGTTTATAGTTTAGGGTTTAGGCCCTTTAAGGTATCAAAGTTTTTAATTAATTATTCTAATTATATTATTATATTGTTCAATCATTCTTTCAATACTCTTATCATTTATATATTTTTCTTTCTCACTTATCTAATCCTTCATAATTCTATTTTTCTAAAACCTCTATATATTAGTTCAATTTCAACTATTAATCTAATTATATTATGTATCAACTTAATTTTCTAATTTATATTATCCTAATTTTATTATTATATTATGCTAATATACTATTTGAATTCCAATTAATAGTTCGATCATTCTCTCAATACTCTTATTCTTTCTATATTTTTCTTTCTCACTTATCTAATATTCATAATTCTATTATTCTAAAAAATTCATATATTAGTTTAATTTTAACTACTATTCTAATTATGTTATTATATTATACTAGTTGAATTCTAATTAATAATTCAAATATTCTTTTAATATTCTTATTATTTTTATATCATTGAATCTCACTTATCTAATTCTTCCAAGTTCTATTATCTAAAAACTATAACTTGTTTCTAATTATGTTATTATATTATACTAGTTGAATTCTAATTAATAATTCAAATATTCAAATATTTTTATTATTTTTATATCCTTGAATCTCATTTATCTAATTCTTCCTAGTTCTATTATGTAAAAACTATATATTAATTAAGTTCAATTGTAACTATTATTATTCTAATTATATTATTATGTTGTATTATTTGAGTTTCAATTAATAGTTTAATCATTATTTCAATAGAAATCAAATTTAAAAGTTGGATTACAATCGAAATTCGAAACTAAAAATAGAAAAAAAATCGAAATTGGAACAAAACCAGAACCGAAACCGGGACGGAACCGGAACCGGAATCGGAACCGGGACGGAACAGGAACCGGAACCGGAACCGGCAGTTCCGGAACCGTGGCCATCTCTACTTGCACACACCTTGTGTGCGGCCGCCCCACTTTGCACAACACACGCACACACTCGCACGCACTCACATTTTAGTTCTCTTTCGGCATTGATTTTCAGTGTTGCTACAGTTTAGTAAATTGGTCGTAACTTTGTCATCTTAACTCCAAATTGAATTATTCGAATTGCTATATGAAGCTAAGAGTTAGAGCTACATTTTTCATGTTTTACGTCTTCTCATATTCGGCCAGTTTTGAGGACAAAAATGGAGGTGAAAGATGATTAAGGTGCAACGTGAAAGAATAAACAACCAAAGGTTGACACTTGAGAGGACATGTTTCAGGCGTTCAGGAAAGTGATGAAGATTTAAAGAGATGCACGTGCTTGAGAAGAACGCAGGAGTCTTGTGGATCCAAGCTATAAATATCAACCAAAAGAGGGAGAAAGATCATTCTAGAGGGAATCAATCATCACTCTCATCTTCCTAGTTTATTTGCATATTTTCTCTCTCTAGAAACTTTATATTGAAGAATAGGATTTCTGAACTGGATTCAATTGTGAGAACATTGAGAGGATCTCCTAAGCTATAATTCTACACTGTAATCGGTACAATTTCATTCAAATTTCAAAAAATGTATGTGATCTCGTGTTTTGCAATTGAATTTTAGCCGATCATTGAAATGATAGGCTAATTTTTAAATTGCCTTGAGGAACTTGTGTTTCTGTGATCATTGATAGTTGAAACTGTATGAATTTTATCCTTAAAGTGTTTGTATGAACATTCATCAGTTTTGCAAGTATGAATTTGCATTGAATTACTAAGATCTAGCTTAACTTGTAGTAGCAACTAAGGTTTGGTGAAATCAGAGTTTGATGTGTTAAATTCATTTGAGTTGGACGTGTTGAATGATGAAATGGAGTGCCTAGGTCTTGCTTTCTCTTTGCTTACATTTGTGCGGTGACAACTAACGAGTGTTTGTGAAATTCTATAGAAAAGACATGGACATGTCTTCGCATGATAAGCTGAAGTTGTGGACAGACCCTTGCCTTGCCAAAGGAAGGTTCCGAGAAGTAATTTTAGGCTTATTGTGTTGAGGTAGAAATCTACGAATTTCATTTGTGCTAGTGCTTGTCTCGCCCGAGAAGGCATTAGATATTGTAGCTTGAACTAAGTTCAGCCAGCAGTCTGGCTGAATTCAGGTTATAAGGTAGTCAATTTCTTCATTTCATTTGCAAGTGTCAAGGAAGCCATCAATGAGCACTTGAACACGTAAAGGACCTCAAGGCAATACTCTAATCCTTGCATTCAGACATTTGTAGTGTTAGTTACAGGTAGTGCATTGACACACAATTCTACAATTAAATTGAACAAATGATAGATTCAATACCACCATTCCCTGTGGATTTAATCCCTCTCATACTACTACACTAATGTTTAGGGTTAATTGGAAGGTACGCGATAAGCCGGTTCAAAAAAGGCCAAATTTTGCACATTTTTGGAACTTTTTAATTGTACCCGAATTACGTGTGTTATAACTCATCAAAATTGTAATTTTTTCAAAATTTCTTACTATTCCTTTTTGTCACACCGTTCGCTAGATATCATGTTGGCAAATACGACTAGTGCAAGAAATGACGTGAAAATAGTCTAACTTAGGCACATTTTTTAGACTTATTATTTGTTCCCAAATTACATGTGTTATAAACCATAAAAATTTCTAATTTTTTAAAATTTCTTTTTATCCTTTTATTTCACACCGTTCACTATATATCATGTCGTCAAATGCCATAGGTGAAAAAATTCAAAAAATTAGCCAATTTAGGCATGTTTTTTGAATTTTTATTTTTGCCCAAACTATGTGTTTTATAACCCATCAAAATTGTCAATTTTTTAAAATTTCTTAATATCCCTTTATATCACAACGTTCACTAGATATCATGTTGGCAATTGAGACGGGTGCAAAAATATGGCCAAAACTTGCCAAATTAGAACTTTATGGCGGTTTAGAAAACTTTGGTAGCGGTTTAGACAAAGGAACACTTTATGGGCCACTTTTATGCATGACAAATATTGTGGATTGTCTCACCCTATGTCTATCCAACCAAAGAGAGGTAACTCCCATGCTTGGATCAGAATTTTAAACATTTCCCAAATAGCTGAGGAAAACATTTCATTCACTCTCCATGATGGCAGCTGTCATTTCTGGTTAGATAATTGGTTAGGACCAAAGAACCTTTTTTCCCTGACAGGCATCCTTCAAAACCATAAAGTCTCTGAATTTTTTCGAGAAGATGCATGGAATAAAGAAGCAGTTTCAGCAGTCCTTCCTGAAGAATGGACCATAAAGGTCTTAGATGTTCAAATATTCTCTAGGGGTGTAAAGGATAAAATGCATTGGAAGCTAGAAACTCGAGGGGATTTCTCCTCCTCTTCTGCCTTTCAACTCATTAGAACTCACAGTCTTCCTGACCCCTATTACTCTCACATTTGGGAAAATTCTCATTATTTATGTTAAGAAAAAGGCTATATAGACTCCCCATTCATAGAAATCTTCACAGATTCCAGATACATGGACCATTTATTTGTCCCCTTGTGTAATCTTCATGGCGAAACACAGCTCCATCTGTTCTCTGAGTGCAGATTTATTACACAACTAGGAAACATTTTTGGTGCAGAAATTGGTGGACTAACAATCATGGCCGAAGCTTAAGGACTTTTCTCCTTAAAATCACCCCCTCCATCTTATGTTGGACTGTGTGGACGACCAGAAATAAAGCAGTTTTTGAAGACATTACACCTGACTTTGACACAGCTGCAGTAAATATTTTCAAACTAGTGCACAACCTGACTCAAATAAAGGTAGGGAGATACCTCAGCGACAATTGGGAGACTTTTTGGTCTGAAATTCAGCACTATAGAGCTCCCTTCAGGCTGATCTCTGCAATTTGGACCCCCCCCAAGGGAAGGTATGTGGAAGATGAATGTGTCATGTCATGTAGCTGAAGGTAAGGTTCAAGGGGCAGGTATCGTCAGAGACTTTAGAGGATATTATATCTGCTGGTTTACTATCACTACATTCCCTTTTTGTCCAGTATCAAAATTGCAGGTCCTCGCATGTGTAGCTCATAAAGGCCTCCAGCTCCTTAAAGACAGAGATCCTTCTCCATTGGAACTAGAAACAGACTCTGCTGAGCTCCTTCACCTTATTCAAATGGAAGAGCCTAAGGACTGGAGATGCATTCAGCTAAAAGAGCAAATCCAGGCTATCACAGTTATTAAAACAGTGAAAAAAATTTCCAAAAAAGAAAATTGGGTTGCTAGATGTCTTGCACAACATGCCCATAGCGCCTCATCTCATCTGCCCGAAATATGTAAAGCCGCTATAAGCAATGACAGACTAGGGCTCCCCTATCTTATCAAGAAAAGGTAATGACAGGTAGTATAAGGCCATTGTCTACTGAAGTTAGGACAATTTACCACTAGCTCCATCCAGATTTTCCCCTGCCTGCTGAAGTTAGGGCATGGGTCTTTTGATTTCTTTTGACTATTTGATTACTTGTGGTCTTTGGATATTTTCTTTACACTTAAAAATCTCAGTAATCACTGCACAATCACTTGCTGAATCTATGCATAATCACTTGCTGAACCATTTACTCATTACAGAAAGCACTATGTTTACTTGACTGCTGATGTTTCTGATGTCCTCTTGCTGTATCACTGCATAGTCTAGACCCGAAAATCTTAGGTGCTACAGTCATACCCGGTTTTCATTACACCCACACACACAAGTTGCTGCATTTAGCTGACAAATTGGATGTGTAAGTGTATTTTCTTGCATGTCATATTTCTGTGTTGACTCACCTCTGGTGATTTTTGAAAATCATGTAAAGATGTATAAGGCAGCTATGCCCATTGAGCTTCTAGGTATTTACATGATTTTAATATTATTTTGTATCAAGGAGATGTCCCTCCTACAACTACGGTAACAGATAGCTTTGATTTTTGATTAAATTGCAACTTGTAAATGGAGTAGTACTCCACATTTACTTTTTTGGCACATCTTGAAGAAACATATCTCCATTAGGCTCTGGCATGTAAATGGAGGAATGTTTCTTTAAGACTGTTGGTGTAAGAGTGATATTAGGGTATATCCATCACTCAAAAACTTCATCTAATAAATTGGGAGTGGCGACCCACCTCGAAAAGAGGTTCTGCCGACTAAAAAAAAAAAAAAACTTGCCAAATTAGAAACTTTTTTGGACTTTTTATTTTTGCCCAAAGTACATATGTTATAACCCATTAAAATTGCTAATGTTTTAAAATTTCTTATTATCACTTTTTCTTACACCATTCACTAGATATCATGTTAACAAGTGAGACGGGCGCAAAAAACAGCGGCCAAATTAAGAAGGTTTTTGAGACTTTTTATTTTTTTTCTTAAATTACGTGTGTTATAACCTATCAAAATTGCCAATTTTTTGAAATTTTCTTAATATCCCTCTTTCTTCACACCATTCAATAAATATCATGTTGAGAAGTGATAAAGGTGTAAAAAAATGGCGCGAAAACAGTAAAGTTAGCCACTTTTTTGGATTTTTTATTTTTGCCCAACCTACGTGTATTATAACAAATCAAAATTGCCAATGTTTGAAAATTTTTTATTGTACCAATTTTTTTCACACCTTTTAATAGATATCATGTTGGCAAGTCAGACGTATGCATAAAACATCGCATAAATGGCCAAATTAGGTACTTTTTAATATTTTTTTAAACGACGTGTATTATAACTCATCAAAATTGTCAATTTTTTAAAATTTCTTACTGTTCCGTTTTGCCACACCATTTGGTATATATCATATTGGCAATTGCAACGGCTGCAAAAAACGGTGCGAAGAAAGTCAATTTAGGCACATTTTAAAATTTTTCTTTTTTCCCTAATTACGTGTGTTATAACCCATAAAAAATGCCAATTTATGAAATTTTTTTATTATACTTTTATTTCACACTGTTCACTATATATGATGTTGACAAAAGAGACGGGTGCAAAAAATGGCGCAAAAACAGCCAATTAAGACGCTTTTTTGGACTTTTTATTTCATACACTAGATATCATGTTGGCAAGTGAGACAAGTGAAAAAAATGGCACGAAAACAACAAACTTAGACACTTTTTTTGGAATTTTTATATTTGCCCAAACTATGTGTATTATAAACCATCAAAATTGAAATTTTTTGAAAATTTCTTATTATCCTTTCTTTCACACTGTTCACTAAATACTATGTTAGCAAGTGAGATAAGTGCAAAAAAATGACGTGAAAATGTCAAATTAGGCACTTTTTTGGGACTTTTTATTTTTGCCCAAATTATGTGAGTTATAACTCTTCAAAATTGTCAATTTTTTAAAATTTCTTACTGTTCCTTTTTGTCACACTATTCGCTAGATATAATGTTGGCAAATGCGAAGGGTTTGAAAAACGGCGAGAAAATTGCCAACTTAGGACTTTTTTAGACTTTTTTTCCCAAATTATGTGTGTTATAACCCAGTAAAATTGCCAATTTATGAAAATTTCTTATTATCCTTTTATTTCACACTGTTCACGAGATATCATGTTGACAAGTTAGATGGGAAAAAATAGCGCGAAAGCAGTCAATTTAGACACTTTTTTGGACTTTTCATTTTTGTCCAAACTACGTGTGTTATAACCCATCAAAGTGCCAATTCTTGAAAATTTCTTATTATCCCTTTATTTCACACCGTTCATTAGGTATCATGTTGGCAAGTGAGACAGGTGCAAAAAATGTGAAAAACAGCCAACTTAGACACTTTTTTGGACTTTTTATTTTTGCCAATAATAAATGTATTACAACCAATCAAAATTGCCTTTTTTGTGAAAATTTTCTTAATACTACTTTTTCTTATACCATTCACTAGATATCATGTTAGCAAATAAGATGGGTGCAAAAACAGAGCAAAAACCAACAAGTTAGACACTTTTTGTACTTTTTATTTTTACCCAAACTACGTGTGTTATAACCCATTAAAATTGCAAATTTTTGAAAATTTTTTAATATCTGTTTATTTCACACCGTTCACTGGATATCATGTTGGCAAGTAAGAAAATAAAAAACAACGAAAACATCCAACTTAGACACTTTTTTGGGCTTTTTTTATTTTTGCCGAAACTAAGTGTGATATAACCCATCAAAATTGTCAATTTTTTAAAATTTCTTACTACCAGTTTTTCTTACACTGTTCACTAGATGTCATGTTGGCAAGTAAGACGGGTGCAAAAAAATGGTGTGAAAACAGCCAAGTTTGACACTTTTTTGGACTTTTTATTTTTACCCAAACTATGTGTGTTATAACCGATCAAAATATCTAATTTTTGAAAATTTCTTATTGTCAATTTTTGTTACACCGTTCACTATAAATCATATTAACAAGTGAGGCGGGAGTAAAAAACAGAGCGAAAACGGCCAAATTAGGCAAGTTTTTGAGACTTTTAATTTTTTCTTAAATTACATGTGTTATAACCCATCAAAATTGTCAATTTTTAAAAATTTCTTACTATCCCTATTTTTTCACACCGTTCAATAGATATCACTTTAGCAAGTGAGACATGTGAAAAAAAAGATGCGAAAACAGCAAACTTTTGCACTTTTTGGAGTTTTTATTTTCGCCCAACTACTTGAGTTATAATTCATCAAATTTTTCAATTTTTGAAAATTTTTTACTATCCCTTTTTATCACAAGTCACACTATTCTGTAGATGTTCTGTTGATAAGTGAGACGGGTGAAAAAATGGCTAAATTAGGCTCATTTTTAGGCTTTTTGTTTTTTCCCCAAACTACGTGTGCTATAACCCATCAAAATTGCAAATTATTTTAAATTTCTTACTATTCCTTTTTGCCGCTCCGTTCGCTAGATATCATGTTGACAAATGCGACGGGTGCAAAAAATGACGCAAAAATAGCTAACTTAGGCGTGCTTTTTAAACTTTTTCTTTTTTCCCAAATTACGTCTGTTATGACCCATTGAAATTGCTAATTTTTGAAAATTTTTTATTATCCTTTTATTTCGCAGTGTTCACTATATATCATGTTGGCAAATGCCACAGGTGCAAAGAATGTAGCAAAATTAGCCAATTTATGCGCGTTTTTTGGAATTTTATTTTTGCCCAAACTACGTGTGTTATAACCCATCAAAATTGCCAATTTTTTAAAATTTCTTAATATCCCTTTATTTCACACCGTTCCCTAGATATTATATTGGTAAGTGAGACGGTGAAAAAAACTGTGAAAATAGCCAAATTAGAAACTTTTTTTAACTTTTTATTTTTTTCAAAAGACGTGTGTTATAACCCATTAAAATTGTCAATTTATTAAAATTTCTTCTTATCACTTTTTCTTGCACCGTTCACTATATATTATGTTGACAAGTAAGACAGGCGCAAAAAACGGCGCTCAAAAGGCCAAATTAGGCAAGTTTTTTAGAATTTTTATTTTTTTCTTAAATAACGTGTGTTATAACCCATCAAAATTTTCTTAATATCCCTCTTTTTTCACACTGTTCAATAGATAACAACCAAGTTGGCACTTTTTTGGAATTTTTATTTTTGCCCAAACTAAGTGTGTTATAATTAGCCATTGGGGCTAGCCCAGTGGTTAGGGAGTTAGCTTCCCGACCTACAGGTCTAGAGTTTGATTCCTGTAGGATGCATGTGAGGGTGTGTGTGTTATAAAATAAAATTAAAAAAAAAGTGTGTTATAACCAATCAAAATTGCCAATTTTTGAAAAATTTTTACTGTCCCTTTCTACACACCCTTCGATAGATATCATATAAGCAAGTGAGATGAATGCAAAAAACATCGATTAAATGGCCAAATAAGGCACATTTTTTAGACTTTTCATGTTTTTTCCAAACTAAGTGTCTTATAACTCATCAAATTTGTCAGTTTTTTAAAATTTCATACTGTTTTATTTTGCCACACCGTTTGGTAGATATCATATTGGAAAATGCAACATGTGCAATGCACGAAATCATACCGTTCACTAGATATCATGTTGGCAAGAGAGATGACTGCAAAAAGATGACGTGAAACGCCAAATTAGGCACCTTTATGAAACTTTTTATTTTTGCCCAAATTACATGTTTTATAAATCATGAACATTGTCAAATTTTCAAAATTTCTTACTATTACTTTTTGCCACACATTTCGCTAGATATCATGTTTGCAAATGCGACAGGTGCGAAAAACGGTGCGAAAGTAGCCAACTTTGGCACTTTTTTAGACTTTTTTTCCCGAATTACGTGTGTTATAACCTATCAAAATTGCCAATTTATGAAAATTTCTTATTGTCCTTTTATTTCGCACCATTCACGAGATATCATGTTTACAAGTTAGACGGACGAAAAAAATGGCATGAAAGAAGTTAATTTAGACACTTTTTTGGACTTTTCATTTTTGCCCAAACGACGTGTGTTATAACTCATCAAAATTGCCAGTTTCTGAAAATTTCTTAATATCCATTTATTTCACATCGTTCGCTAGATATCATGTAAGCAAGTGAGACAAGTGCAAAAAACGTCGAAAATAGTCAACTTAAACACTTTTTTGGACTTTTTATTTTTGCCGAAACTAAGTGTGTTATAACTCATCTAAATTGCCAATTTTTGAAAAAAATTTACCATTAGTTTTTCTTACACCATTAACTAGATATCATGATAGCAAGTAAAACGGGTGCAAAAAATAGAGCAAAAATAGCCAAGTTAGACACTTTTTTTGACTTTTTATTTTTATCCAAACTACGTGTGTATAACCCATCAAAATTGCAAATTTTGGAAAATTTCTTATTTTCACTTTTTATTACATCGTTTACTAGATATCATGTAGACAAGTGAGACGGGCGCAAAAACGGCCAAATTAGGCAAGTTTTTTATAAATTTTATTTTTTTTCTTAAATTACGTGTGTTATAACCCATCAAAATTATCAATTTTTTAAAATTTTCTTAATATCCCTCTTTTTTCACATCGTTCAACAGATATCATGTTGGCAAATAATACAGGTGCAAAAAATGGCGCAAAACCAGCAAAGTTAGGCAATTTTTTGGACTTTTTGTTTTTGCCCAAACTACGTGTGTTATAACTGATTAAAATTGCTAATTTTTGAAAAAAAATTACGGTCCTTTTTTGTGACACAGTTCAATAGATATCATGCTAGCAAGTGAGACAAATGCAAAAAATATCGCGTAAACGGCCAGATTAGACACCTTTTTTAGACTTTTTATTTTTTTTTCGAAATTAACTACGTGTTATAACTCATCAAAATTGTCAATTTTTTTAAATATCTTTTTTTCCACATCGTTTTGTAGATGTCATGTTGGCTAATTTTTGCACCTGTCGTATGTGATAAAAAGCTAATTTAGGCACACTTTTTAAAGTTTTTATTTTTTCCCAAATTACATGCGTTATAACCCATCAAAAATGCCAATTTATAAAAATTTCTTATTATATTTTTATTTCACACGTTAACTATATATGATGTTGACAAGAGAGATGGCGCAAAAAATGTCGCAAAAACAGCCAATTTAGACACTTTTTTGTACTTTTTATTTTTTTTCCCAAACTACGAGTGTTATAACCATCAAAATTGTCCAGTTTTAAAATTTTCTTAATATTCCTTTATTCACATCATTCACTAGATATCATATTGGCAAGTGTGCCAAGTGCAAAAAAGGGCGCGAAAGTAGCCAATTTAGACACTTTTTTGGACTTTTCATTTTTGCCCAAATTACATGTGTTATAACCAATCAAAATTAACAATTTTTGAAAATTTCTTAATATCCCTTTATTTCACACCGTTCACTAGATATCATGTTGGCAAGTGAGACAGGTGCAAAAATGGCGAAAATAGCCAACTTTGACACTTTTTTGGACTTTTTATTTTTGCCCAAATTACGTGTGTTATAATCCATCAAAATTGCCAATTTTTGAAAATTTCTTACTATTACTTTTTCTTACACCATTCACTAGATATCATGTTGGCAAACAAGACGGGTGCAAAATACAGTTCGAAAATGGCCAACTTGAACACTTTTTTGGACTTTTTATATTTGCCCAAACTATGTGTGTTATAATCCATCAAAATTGTAAATTTTTTAAAATTTCTTACTATCCTTTTTTCACACCGTTCACTAGATATCATATTAGCAAGTGAGATGAATGCAAAAAAATGACGTGAAAACGCCAAATTAGGCACTTTTTTAAACTTTTTATTTTTGTCCAAACTACGTGTGTTATAACTAATCAAAATTGTCAATTTTTAAAAAATTTTTACTATTCCTTTTTGCCACAGCGTTCGCAAGATATCATGTTGGAAAATGCAACGGGTGCAAAAAAGGCGTGAAAATAGCCAACATAGGCACTTTTTTAGACTTTCTTTTTCAAAATTACGTGTGTTATAACCCTTCAAAATGGCCAATTTATGAAAATTTCTTATTATCCTTTTATTTGAAACCATTCATGAGATATGATCTTGACAAGTTAGACGGGCAAAAAAATGGCGCGAAAGCAGCCAATTTAGACACTTTTTTGGACCTTACATTTTTGCCCAAATTACGTGTGTTATAACCCATCAAAATTAACAATTTTTGAATTTTTTTAATATCACTTTATTTCACACTATTCACTGCATATTATGCTTGCAAGTGAGACGGGTGCAAAAAACGGCGAAAATAGCCAACATAGACACTTTTTTGGACTTTTTATTTTTGCCCAAATTACGTGTGTTATAATCCATCAAAATTACCAATTTTTTAAAATTTCTTACTATCACTTTTTCTTACACTATTCACTAGATATCATGTTGGCAAGTGACGCAGGCGCAAAAAATGGTTAAAAATGGCCAACTTGGACACTTTTTTGGACTTTTTATATTTGGCCAAACTGTATGTGTTATTAACCATCAAAATTGCCTATTTTTGAAAAAAAAATTATTTTCACTTTTTCTTATACCATTCACGATATATCATGTTGACAAGTTTGATGGGCAAAAAAAATGGGCAAAAGCAGCCAATTTAGGCACTTTTTTGTACTTTTCATTTTTGTCCAAACTACGTGTGTTATAACCCATTAAAATTGCAAATTTTTGGAAATTTTTTAATATCCTTTTATTTCACACCGTTCACTAGATATTATGTTAGCAAGTGAGATATGTGCAAAAAACAGTAAAAACAGCCAACTTAGACCTTTTCTGAACTTTTTTGTTTTTGCCCCAACTAACTGTATTATAACCCATCAAAATTGCCAATTTTTGAAAATTTCTTACTATTACTTTTTCTTATACCGTTCACTATATATCATGTTGGCAAGTAAGATGGGTGCAAAAAACCAAGCGAAAATAGCCAAGTTAGACACTTTTTTGGACTTTTTATTTTTACCCAAATTACATGTGTTATAACCCATCAAAATTGCCAATTTTTTAAAATTTATTATTGTCACTTTTTCTTATACCATTCACTAGATATCATGTTGACAAGTGATATGGGCGCAAAAAATAGCGAGAAAACGGCCAAATTAGGCAAGTTTTTGAGAATTTTTATTTTTTTCTTAAATTATGTTTATTATAACCCATCAAAATTGCCAATTTTTTAAAATTTCTTTTTCTTCCTCTTTTTTCACACCGCTCAATAAATATTACTTTCGCAAGTGAGAGGTGTGAAGAAAACAATGCGAAAATAATAAACTTTGGTACTTTTTTGGACTTTTATTTTTGCCCAATTTTTCGAACTTTTTATTTTTGAAAATTTCTTACTATCGCTTTTTATCACAAGTCACACCGTTCAGTAGATATCATGTTGGCAAGTCATATGGGTGCAAAAAAACATTGCAAAAACAGCTAACTTAGGCACATTTTTTAGCATTTTTATTTTTTTCTCAAACTACGTGTGTTATAACTCATCAAAATTGTAAATTTTTTTAAATTTCTTACTATTCCTTTTTGCCACACCGTTCACTTGAGATCATGTTTGTAAATGCAACAGGTGCAAAAAATGGCTTGAAAATAGCCAACTTAGGCACGTTTTTTAGACTGTTTAGTTTTTTTTCTGAAATTACGTGTGTTATAACACATCAAAATTGCTAATTTTTAAAATTTTCTTATTATTCTTTTATTTCGTACTGTTCACTTCATATCATGTTAGCAAATGCCATGGGTGCAAAAAAATGTAGCGAAATTAGTTAATTTAGGCTTATTTTTTTGAATTTTTATTTTTGCCCAAACTACTTGTTGTTATAACCCATCAAATATGCCAATTTTTTAAAATTTCTTAATATCCCTTTATTTCACTAGACATCATATTGGCATGTGAGACAAGTGCAAAAAATGACTTTTTATTTTTGTCCAAAGTACGTGTGTTATAACCCATCAAAATTGTCTATTTTTGAAAATTTCTTATTATCACTTTTTCTTAGACTGTTCACTTGATATCATGTTGACAAGTGAGATGGGCGCAAAAAAAGGTGCGAAAACAGTCAAATTTGGCATGTTTTTGAAACTTTTTATTTTTTTTCTTAAATTACATGTGTTATAACCCATCAAAATTGCCAATTTTTCAAAATTTTCTTAATATCCCTCTTTTTTCACATCGTTGAAAAGATATCATGTTGGCAAGTGATACTGATGCAAAAAACGACTCGAAAATAGCAAAGTTTGGCACTTTTTTGGACTTTTTATTTTTGTCCAAAATACGTGATATCACCCATCAAAATTGTCAATTTTTAAAATTTTTTTACTGTCCCTTTTTTTCACACCGTTCAATAGATATCATGTTGGCAAGTGAGACGAATGCAAAAAACATCACATAAACGGCTATTTTTAGACTTTTTTTCCCCAAACTATGTGTGTTATAACTTATCAAAATTGTCAATTTTTTAAAACTTCTTACTGTTCCATTTTGCCACACCGTTTGTTAGATATCATGTAGGCAAATGCGAGGTTTCAAAAAATGGAGTGAAAAAAGCCAATTTAGGCACTTTTTTAAACTTTTTATTTTTTCCCATATTACATGTGTTCTAACCCATAAAAATGCCAATTTATGAGAATTTCCTAATATCCTTTTATTTCACATTGTTCACTATATATGATGTTGGCAGGTGAGACGGGTGCAAAAATAGCAAATTTAGACACTCTTTTGGACTTTAATTTTGCCCAAACTACGTGTGTTACAACTATCAAAATTGCTAATTTTTTAAAATTTCTTAATATCCTTTTATTTCACACCGTTCACTAGATATTATATTGGCAAGTGAAACAAGTGCAAAAAATAACACAAAAATAACCAATTTAGACTTTTTTGGACTTTTTATTTTTTGCCCAAACTACGTGTGTAATAGTCTATCAAAATTGCCAATTTTTTAAAATGTCTTACTATTATTGTTTCTTACACTGTTCACTAGATGTCATATAGGCAAGTGAGACATGTGCAAAAATAGAGTGAAAACTTCCAATTTAAATAGTTTTTTGGACTTTGTATATTTGCCCGAACTATGTGTGTTATAACCCATAAAAATTGCAAATTTTTGAAAATTTCTTACTCTTCTTTTTTCACACCGTTCACCAGATATCATATTGGCAAGTGAGATGAGTGCAAAACAATGACGTGAAAGCGCCAAATTAGGCATCTTTTTTTGGGACATTTTATTTTTGCCGAAAATACGTATGTTATAACTCATTAAAATTGTTAGTTTTTTAAAAAATTTTACTATTACTTTTTGCCACAATGTTCACTAGATATCATTTTGGAAAATGCGACGGGTGCGAGAAATGGCGCGAAAATAGAAAAATTAGGCCCTTTTGTAGATTTGTTTCCAAATTACGTGCGTATAACCCATCAAAATTGCCAATTTATGAAAATTTCTTATTATCCTTTTGTTTCACACCGTTCACGAGATATCATATTGACAAGTTAGATGGGCGGAAAAATGGCGCGAAAGCAATCAATTTAGACACTTTTTTGGACTTTTAATTTTTGCCTAAATTACGTGTGTTATAACCCATCAAAATTGCCAATTTTTTAAAAATTTATTAGCATCCCTTCATTTTACACCGTTCACTAGATTTCATGTTGGCAAATGAGACAGGTACACTTTTTTGGACTTTATATTTTTGCCAAAACTAAGTGTGTTATAACCCATCAAAATTGCCAATTTTTGAAAATTTCTTACTATCATTTTTTCTTACATCGTTCACTAGATATCATATTTGCAAGTAGGACGGGTGCAAAAAACGGAGCGAAAACAGCCAAGTTAAACACTTTTATGACTTTTTATTTTTACCTAAACTACTTGTGTTATAACCTATCAAAATGGACAATTTTTGAAAATTTCTTATTGTCACTTTTTCTTATTCCGTTCACTAAATATCATGTTGACAAGTGAGACGAGTGAAAAAAATGGTGCGAAAACGGCCAAATTAGGCAAGTTTTTGAGACTTTTTTTTTTCTAAAATTACGTGTGTTATAATCCATCAAAATTGCAAATTTTTTAAATTTCTTACTATCCCTATCTTTTCACACCGTTTAATAGATATCACTTTGGCAAGTGAGATGTGTGAAAAAAATGGCGCAAAAACAAACTTTGGTACTTTTTTAGACTTTTTATTTTTGTCCAACTATGTGCGTTATAATCCATCAAAATTTCCAATTTTTAAAAATTTTTTACTATCACTTTTTATCACAAGTCACACCATTAAGTAAATATCATGTTGACAAGGGAGACGGGTGCAAAAAACGGATCAAAAAATTGTAAATTAGGCACATTTT
Organism: Ophiorrhiza pumila; assembly: GCA_016586305.1. Lineage (NCBI taxonomy): Eukaryota > Viridiplantae > Streptophyta > Magnoliopsida > Gentianales > Rubiaceae > Ophiorrhiza > Ophiorrhiza pumila. The sequence continues at coordinate 31,293,483 of BLIW01000008.1, read as the reverse complement.
TAGGCTTTTTATTTTTTTTCCCAAATTACGTGTATTATAACTCATCAAAATTGAATTTTTTTTAAAAAATTTCTTATTATTCCTTTTTGCCACACCATTCACTCAATATCATATTGGCAAATGCGACAGGTGCAAAAATCGGTGCGACAATTGCCAAATTTGGCTCATTTTTTAGACTTTTTTGTTTTCTTAAATTACGTGTGTTATAACCCATCAAATTGCCAATTTTTTTTAAATTTTTTACTATTCCTATTTTTTCACACAATTCAATAGATATCATATTGGCAAGTTGGATGGGTGCGAAAATGGCGTGAAAACAGCCAATTTAGGCACTTTTTTGAACTTTTATTTTTTTTCCCAAACTACGTGTTATCTTTCAAAATTGCCAATTTTTTAAAATTTTTTACTATCCCCTTTTTTTTACACAATTTACTATATATCATGTTGGTAAGTGAGACGAGTGCAAAAAACGATGCGAAAACAGCCAAATTATGCATCTTTTGGGGAGTTTTTATTTTTTTTTTTCTCATACTACGTGTATTATATAATCCATCAAAATTGCTAATTTTTTAAAATTTCTTACTATCCTTTTCTGCAATACTGTTCAGTAAATATCATATTGGAAAATACCAAGGATGCAAAAAATGTCGCAAAATTAGCCACCTTAGGCACGTTTTTTAAAACTTTTTATTTTTTTGCTAAAACTACGAGTGTTATAATCCATCAAAATGTCAATTTATGAAAATTTCTTAATATTCTTTTATTTCACACCGTTCACTACACATGTTGTAAAGTGTGACATTTGCAAAAAAGGCGCGAAAACAACTAATTTAGACACTTTTTTTCCAAATTACGTGTGTTATAACTAATCAAAATTGTCAATTTTTTAAAATTTATTACTATCACTTTTTCTCACAAGTCACACCATTCACTAGATATAATGTTGACTAGTGTGACGGTCGCAAAAATGGCTAAATTAAGCATGTTTTTTTGACTTTTCACTTTTATCCAAACTACGTGTGATATAACCTATCTAAATTGCCAATGTTTTTAAAAAAATATTATTACTTTTTTTACACTATTCAATATATCTTGGATAGGAAAGAAAAAGAAAAAAAATCAGTTATGACGGGATATTGTTGTTTTCCTATTAAATTTTGTTAATTAAATATTATTTCTGTTTACTTTAAAAGAAAAGAAAAACAAAATACAACGGGGTAAATAGTAGGTTTCCAAATGTTATTGAGGTAAATTATAATTTCCACAAACCAATAAGTTTTTCTGTAAATTGCCCTAAAATTTGAATTGGAAGTTAAAAGAAACTTAGGAAAAGTTATAGATTATAAAATTTCACAATTTAACTAGAAATGTCAATCTTTTTTTGCAACTTACAAATTAAAAGAAAGAAATTATTACTAAAATCAGAATACCGTTCATTAAAGAACAGAGACTCATACAATAATGGGCAATAAGTCTTTTCAAAAACAAAGAATTATTAAAGAAAGAACTACCAAATTTTAAAGAAGTATCCACCGACTTGCATAAATACATTGACATAAATTATGAGTCTCTTTAACATTCAATTCTCTTGGCTGTGTGGAATTAGTTTAGATAAAAGGATGATGTAACTACATAAGTTCTCACAGATGCAATAAAACGATTTTCAAATGGGTTCATTGTTAATTAGGAGAACTGATCCAATTTGTTTTCTTGATTTTTGTCCAACCTTTGACAATCCTGGATTGTTTGAAATCTTCAAGAATGTGACTCTTCAATTTCTCGCTTTACATGACCATTGAACTTTCCAAAGTTATTAACTCCAGCTTCATCAGTAATTAACTTACCAAGAGATTGGAAGGATCGACAAGTTCAATACAATTGAAATTGGAGTCTAGCTGGACAGGCACCGCCACCATTTCAATGGAGAAGGACTCTAACAATTCCGTTCCTACTTGCCTTGATTCTTCTGGTAAGTATAGTCCGTTTAAAGTGTATGGACTTTGAGAAACTGCATCAAATATTTCACCTGTAGTAATATTACTTAGTTATAATGTTGTCAAAGTTTAAAATATTTGTTGTTGTGTACTAATCAATCATTTCAATTAAAAATAATGTATGTCAAAAAAAAAGTTGCGTTAATTACGTGAATTGGAATAATGAAGAATATGGAATTTATGAAGTGAAGACCAAGTGATTGAATATAGTTTTGTCTTAATATTTCGCAGCTAGAATTATTATTTCAGCATTATTCCAATGATTAAGTAGTGGTAATCTCAGCTGCAGGTACCTTAGTTCAATCTGTTAGAGACATGCATCCTGCTGATTACATATTGAGGATTGATTCATTCTCATTTCTTCTTGAAATACTGGAAGAATCTGAAACAGAAAGTTATGAGTCGGAGATATTTGAAGCTAGATGTCACAAATGGTTGAGTTTGATTCTTTCTCTTGGCTTGTCCTTAATTAACCTTCTATATTGATTTCTTGAAATTCTCATTGCGACCGATTCCTTAAATCCATTTTCTTCATTCCTGAGGAAAAAATAAATATCAAAGGAAAATCTTTTTGTGTCTAATTATTTATAAATACCATGATAAATATATACCTAATGATGATGAGGTTTTTTATTTTGAAGGAAGTTAACTCTCTACCCAAATGGAGACAAAGAAAGAAATGGTGAAGGACATATCTCTCTTTACTTGAGTATTCAAGATACCGACAAGATGCCTTTTGGGTGGGAGGCTAATGTGGAGTATAAGTTTTTTGTGTTTGATCAAATAAGAGACGAATATTTGATATTCCAAGGTGGGATGCATGCATGTTCTTAAAGTTTCTAAACAAAACTATTCATTTCTAAACTGTTATGTTCTCATATTCATTTCCTTTTCTCTTCGAAAATTATGCATCTTATATAGCATCTACTAACTTACTTTATAGTAATCCTTTTGTTTTTTTGTTTACATTCAGATGCTGGTAAAAAAGTGAGACGATTTAACGAAAACAAGAAAGAATGGGGCATTGCCCGGCTGCTTTCTCGCAATGTTTTTGATGATGCAACTAAAGGATACCTTATTCAAGACAAGTGTGTGTTTGGAGTGGAGATTTTGGTGTGTAATTACCATGTCAGAGGAGAGTGTTTGGGTCAGCCTGAGAAACTAATCAGCGACTCTACTTACACTTGGAAAGTCACCAACTACTCTACTCTGTCAGATCATAAATATCACTCTCCTATTTTCACTATTGGAAACTGCAAATGGTATGTAATCCTTATTTATTTCTCCGAAATTGTAGAGGTAAAAACAATTTAGGATCGACTCTCCGTTATTCATTTTAGGAAGCTATCTCTTTATCCGAAAGGGGATCAAGGGGAAGAAGGCAAAAGTGTTTCAGTCTATCTTCATCTAGATGACCTGAACAGTACGGCAACCAGAGTGTATGCAAGTTACAAGATTTGCATTAAGGACCAGAACCATGCAAATCATCGGGAGTATAAAAGTACACTGGATCAATATGTACATAAACAATAAACATATGATACTAATTCATGTTTTTAATTTTGAAAGATGCATACACAAACACACACACTGGAATTACAACTTGTTTGTGTTTAATTTGGATTGGACGAATCTGACTTTGCAGCTGGTGATTTCTTCTCTGCTACAAGTCCAAGCTTGAGCTGGGGCTGGGGCTGGCCTAGCTTTCTATCACTAAAAGACATTGAAGATGCTTCAAAAGGCTTCCTTGTGAAAGATACTTTGATAGTTGAAGTTGAAATCACTCAGATTTCAACTGTGGAAAGTTTATCCTGATGTGGAAATTAAGGCCAACATTAATTTGTACCCTTTTATCAGTGCAAAAAAGAAAGTCATGATGTTATGATTTTGTACCAACTGCTCTTTGAAGTAATATTTTTCATACTAAACTCTACGCAACAGATTGTTTTACATTTTCCTTTATAAATATTCCATCCTTTGTAGTATTGCATGACAAAAGTTAAAGAGTTCATTAATTAATTTTCCACTTGATTGCATAATTTGGATAACTTTTTCATCCTTTCTTGTTTGCTAAAATCATCAATATGTGTTGTTTCAATAAAAATAATAAAATACAAAAATTCAATGAGTCTAATTACATGATGACATACTGCTAGCTAGCCACTTTCAACAACAACAGCTAACCCTTTTTTCCCAGTTTGCACAACTACAATTTTTTTAACTAAAAAAAGTTGAAAGTGGTGGTTGCATTGTATATAATGCAGAGAAAAAAATTAATGGTAACAAACTGTTAGAAAGGAGATGGATTTTGAGTTTGAAAAGTCGAGGAGTACTCTTGCCAAGACACATAGTCTTGGTTGATCAAAATTTGTTCTTTTGTGTCAGTATACAGAAACCTTTTCATATATACTGTTAGTGGCAAATCCAGAGAATTTTTTTTTTGGGTTGGGGGAAGATTGAAATTGTATAAAATTATTAATATATATTATATTTTAATTTTGGCGATGAAACTTAAATTTTCTGAATGATTTAACTGAAAATTTTAAAATTTTTTATAGGGAAAGGACATAAATTTTTAAAATTTCGAATTTTATAGGGAAAGAACATAAATATGTCTTTTCAAATACAACAAGGAATTATTAAAGAACAAAAAGAACTATCAAATTTGGAAGATTTATCCACTGATATGATTTGCATAAATATATTTGCGATAAATATAGTTATGTTATGAGCAGTCAATTATTTGAGGGGTTCAATAGTACAATAATTTTTTTAGAAAATCAATATATGTAATTATAAAAGCATCAAAATAATAATATTAGAAAAAAAATGCATTTACTAATATTAGAAAAAAAATAAAAATAAAACTCAAGATAAGATAAGAGACAACATTGGGAACGGTGAAATAGCCTCTAGCATACAAGAATAATTCATCTAAATAATAGTGAAGAAAGGAGTCGACAGAAGTGAGGTCACGAGGGACATTAGGGTGAGAGCAAGAGAGAAATTCACGTTTAGAATTTAGGAATTAAGATGGGGGAGAGAAATTCACGTTTAGAGTTTAGGAATTAGGGTGGAATTGAGAGTTTAGTAATTATAATTTAAAAATTCACGTTTAGAATTTTTTTTTACTTGTAAGTAAAACGACGTCATTTTATTTAAGAGTTTTTTTTACTCAGAATAAAACAACATTGTTTTACTATCGAGTAAAACAAAAAAAAATTAAAACAAGGCAATGAAACGCCTTTCTCTTCTGGAAAGCTTGGAATATTTTTGCAATCTATTGGATAGTGCCACCTTGCCGTTACGGAATCACATAGAGGAGGTGCTGAAGTGGTGGAAGAGAAATACTACTCCATTGCCATCCAAGCAATGGCGGAACTAGGGGGCGAGCCGGTGCGCCTGCCCCCCTTCGTTTTGGGGAGCAAGGGGTGGTATCTGTAACACCCCGCCTAATTCCCTTATACGGAAACGCGACGGAGACGTTAGATTACGCCCGACTCACGTCTGGGCTCTAACCTTTAACATTAATAAATCATTACCTCAAAAGTACAAATAAATTTGCGATCACAATCTTCACCTTATGTTACATCCCTAAAAGCCAAACCATTCAAAAGATTACAAATCATTTATCATCGTGATTACAATCCAAATCTGAACGATTAAAATACCTTAACCTTCTACGCTTCTGTTTCTTCAGCGTATCCGAATATCCAAAAATCCAGTTCATCATTTAATCCGTCTTGTGTCGCTCTGAAAATATTTTAATAAAAGGGTGAGCTCAAAATAGCTCAGTGAGGGAGTAATGGACAATTTTCAGAAAATTAACTTTAAGAAAGTACAATTTCAGTTAAACATTTTTCCAATTCAAATAACCATATGACAATTGTTTTTCCAATGCAAATAACCATATGACAAAGTCTCAAATATCACATAACAGATTGTGCAATGCACATATCCATATATCACATAACTTTGTCATTAACTCCATATAAAACATTAGACATATAATCGGTACCTGTCAAGATCGGCCTTGCCGACCTTTACCAACCTTATATCCCCTAACAATTCATTGATGCGTGCACGACTTGAGAAGCTACCTTATCCTTCCTGGTGGTCAGTGACCACAACGGCCCCGCAGGCCTAACGTGGCATCCGGATTTGCCACTCCGACTCCCGTCAACGGAATTAAAAACTCCTTAATCGCGTGACGGGGCTCACCGGTGTGGTCTTGGCGTAATCGTCGGTCCAATGCCGTCTCGATCACCCTCCAAGCCAACACCTACTAGGGCCCATGCAATCAATGCAATACACGTATAACACGTTCACACAATTCAAAAATCATATAGCAATCATGTATCATTCACTTCCCAGGCTTGGGCACAAGTATATTGTCACACAAGCATATCTTAATTTCTCAAAAGTTACTGGTAACGTTGGACTCTAGAGTTGGCTCGTACGGACTCTAGAGGTGGCTCCCGCCTTTAAAGTGGCGTAGCACTAGCTCCGCACAGCACTTAGCTCCAATGTACCTAGTTTATCAATACCTGTTATATGGGCATGAAGTCCCACATATACACTGACATATCAACTACAATAATTACAACAGATTCCAGTTGATAAAAGGTGAGAAAACTCATTCAACAGAGAGTGCCCTTTCTAATGCAAGACAAGAGAGTGTCCACAATTCAAACAATGCCCATATCCCCTTTACTTATCAATTGACACAAAAAAAAAACTATCCCTCCAAATTCAATATGAAATACATTCAATAGGTAGTTCCAAAGTGTAGTTTGAACTTCTTATTACGGAATTCGTCATTCTACGTTTGATTCAAAATAATGTAAATTGGTAACGTCATATAATCCAATTATTTTAAGGACGGCCAATTTGGTAAATATGACCATCGTAGAGTACAAAATTTATCCCTGACCAAGTTATAATTCCCAAACATGTTTATAAGTACACATTGGATCAAGTAAGTATTTTACTTGATTTATAATTATGACTACTCAAAGTATTATTCTTATTGTCCCTTGTGATTAACCACTCATTTTCATGTAATATTCTCATACTATTGTTATCATTATTAAAACAAGAATTCTTTTACAAAAGTGAGGTAACGTAAATTTTACTTTAAGGTTGGCAATAACCTTGGAATAAAGCATTAATTTTAAAGCTTAAAACTTATAATTGAGTAACAACACCAAATCCCATTAAAACCATTTATGTTATTACTTCAATAGCCTATAGCCCAAACTGACAGAGCCCCAAAGCCTACTCTTAAAAGGTCCACTTCATATTAAACTCTAAAGCTCCATTCTTATTACTCACTTTCGTTTTAATTCTTATTGGACTATAGCCCAAACCGTTAATGTAAAGTGGCACATCCTTATTGCTCACATTCGTTTTAGTTCTGATTGGACTATAGCCCAAACCGTTAAAGTAAAGTGACCCACTCTTACTACTCAGATCCATTTTAATTCTTGATGGACTGAAACCCAAAACCGATAATGGACTGAAGCCCATTCTTAAAAAAAGGCCCACTTTCTATTACTCACATTTATTTAATTAATTCACAACTATGATTGATTCTTGATGGACTGAAACCCAAAACGGATAATGGACTGAAGCCCATTCTTAAGGGGCCCATTTTACACAATCACAGAATATTTAAAAGGCCCAAATCAAGTTAAATTAGTCCAGCTCCATCAGTTTTGTTCTTTGACCTTTGGGCTCTATTTCCTTAAGTTACAGGATCTAAGGCAAAAGGCACCAGACTTCCTTTATGGACAATAGAAACTAAAATTTAAGAGAGTTTCAAAGCAATTGCAGCAGAAAAGTTTTGTGCCTTTCTTAACTAATATTGTCCAGCCATCTTCTCTTCAACAGAGTTATAGTGCAACATAACGATAGTTCTCCAGCAAATTAAATCAATTTCCAATATACTGAACACCCAATTCAACTTACAATTTCCCTCCAGTTTAGACATACGGAAATCTAATTATGCAACCTCAACACAAGCATAGCTTGTTTGAATAAACCTTAGTAATGTATACTAAACCAACAAATTGATTCACCTCTCTATAGCCATAGATAAGTTTACTGAGTCGAAATCTGTTCACCAAATATAAACATACAACAATAAAATTCCAACCAAAACAACATCATAATAATCACAATTCCCCACCAAGCAGGAACACCAAATCATTATGAATTCAAACTAAACAACTCATGGAGCTGTGAATTCAACGAGAAATACCATGTTTACCATAAGAATTTTACCAAAATTGTGAAATCAAAACACACCCACAAACATCAGATTACAAGGTAAACACCAGTTCAGGAAGCAAGTTCATCCATTTTTTTTCCAAAGATTGAAACCAATTAAGTTACAAAACCGAAAACTCACCCACTGTATTTAAAAATTTCCACAGTTTTCTTGAGCTAGCCAAAGTGGAATTGCCAAACTTTTCTCCCTTCTCCTCTCTTCCTCTTTTCTTTCTCTTCTTCTTTCCTTCCTCTCCTCTGTTCCCGTCTTTATCTTCCTTTCATTGTTGTTTTTTTTTTTTGAAGGCTTCACAATAGCCTTATCACGATATGGCAACTTTTAGGTTGCCAAACGTGTAGCCAACGTTTGGTAGCTAGGTTTGTTATTTATTTATTTTTCTTTTTAATTTGCAACTTGGCCCTTAAATTTTGATGATTGCTATTTAAGACCTGGGTTCCTAATTAATCAATGCAATTAAGCCCTTTCAATCTTATAAAGTTCGCAATTTATTATCTAAATTTACTAATTAACCAAGGTTCTTACTTTTGGATTGTACAATTAATTCCAATATCTTCTCGTGTTGGTTCGTAAACTTACAAATAACAATCGACACATGTTTTTCTCATAGTGATTTTAAATCAAAATTCCTATATGTTAGACAAAAAACTAATTAAATATATATTCGTTTCTAAACTAAAATTCATATGACGGAAAACGTAACATTTTAAACTATTAAATACAATATTTATTTATATAAAAATTCCGGGGTTTCACAGTATCTATCCGCCACTGCCTAGCACCTGCTGTCGCCGTTGTCCGCCCTCCGCCCTCCGCCGCCGCCCAGCTGAAGAAGATGAAGACTTTTCATTTTTTTTACACACTTAAGTAAAACGACGTCGTTGTACGTAAGTTTTCTTTTTATTTTGAGCCCAAACCAGAATCTAGAGCCCAAACCAGAATATGAAGCCCAAATCAGAAGCCCTTATTACTATGCCTCAAAATTAGAAGCCCAAAAACCAAATGAAATCATCCTTACAAATGCAGATTTCACTAGCCTTATATTTTTAATATTTAAGTTTTTGCTTATATTTAAATTTTTTATGTTAGCTTTTAAACTTTTAGTAATTAGTAATAATGTAATATCTTAAAGTAATGTTGTATGTTTTTATATTTATTTTTCAATATTTAAGTTTTTATTAATATTTAAATTTTTTATGCAAGTTTTTAGTAATATGTGTATTTAAGTTTTTATATTTTTATGTTTTGGTAATATTTAAATTTTTGTGTGCATATTTTTGTGAATTATATTTAAATATTTATTAATAATTTATTAGTGAATTGGGATTAATTAATTTTAAATTTATAAATTATAATTATTTAATTAAAAATAATAATTATTTTATTGGTATGTGTATATACTATATTTTTATTATTATGATTATTACTTTGATAATTTAGGGCTGAATTTTTTTTAAATACAGTTAAGCTCCCTCTGAAAAAAAGTTCTAGTTCCACCACTGCATCCAAGAACAAGGGGGCGACTGCACCGACTCGCCCCCTTTGGTTTTGCCAGTGGTTATGAGCTAGTCTGTACGACTTTCAATTTTCTTGGCTGCATAGAATTAGATTAGATAAAGGATGGTTTAACTACTGCTTTTAATTAACTAGTAGTGTTGGGGAGAAAGAAGTGAAAATTTCTTGCTCGATGCTCTCCAAGTGTGTACACACTACGCATATACATGCATTAATAAAGGGAGTTAATAATACCATATATAACAAATATTAGCATTCATACCAACAAATAAGTCATCTTCCCAATTTACCTTTAATCACTTAAAGTTCTTTATCTTCTTTCCCCCACTTTATGAGTAAAATTTATTCATTCTTTTTAACCTCTTTTCTTTGATCTTTCAGTTTCATCTCAATTACACTGATTTTTTTCCAACATTTTTATTAATATAACACTTATTTTCGTTTCCAACTTATACGAAAAAAATCATATATAAAATAATATAACACTTATTTTAATTAATAGTTTTGTTCTATCAATTAAATTATAAAATATTTTTCAATATGTACTTCAAAAAATTCCGGCTCAGTTTATTTAGAGTTGTTTTGGTGTTTTATTTCACAAATTCAATTTGACTTTTTTGTTTTGTCCATTTTTTTACCAAAATTTTTTAAACAAAAAACAATGTTACATTCATTTTTTTTCTACGTGTTTTTATTAATAAATTATTAAATTTAAATTTGAATTTTAAATTTATAATAATAAAAATATCTTTCTAACACAAAGTTTTTACCAAAATAAATTCAAAAAATATTAATTCAAATTTAAATTTTTAAATTTTATTAATTAAAAATTCTCCAATATAAATACACCTCCAAAATATATCTTTCTTATAATAAATTTAAAAAAAATCCACTATAAACATATAACAACTGATATAAGCTATTGTTTTTGTTTCTAATGACAATGTTCAAAAAAATATTTTATCAAAATAGTTTTAATAACTTAAACTTAAAAGGAATACATTACCACTATATTTAAAATAGAAATCTCGATCGCACAATTTAATCCATAAGTTTTACACTATAAAATGACAAAAAATTTTACTTTAGAATTTCGATGCATATATTCATTTCTATTTATGCTCTGAGCGATTTTTTTTCCTTGTGATATATTAACATTTTTAAATATTAATTTGCTCATAATATATTGAAACTCACTAATTCTTTTAGTTTTTATTTTTTTCAGTCGCCATGTTAGTGAAAATTTAAAAAAAATTTAACTTGTTATTTTATCGATGTTATTTGTTGATTAATTAAAAAATTCAAACTAATTCCTTTTAATTTTACACTAAATATGAAGCATAAATTTTACATATAATTTAAAATTCTTTTTTTTGACTGGAAACTAATTTTTGACTAAGCTATACATATTTTTTTAATATAACTATGAGTAAAAATAAATGTTATATTAATAAAATATTGGGAAGGAAACTAGTGTAAAGAAACAAAAACTCGAAATTCAAACTTAAAAGAAAAAAAATGTTAGAATGAATTGATAATCTCTTGTGAGGTATTAAGTTGGAAAGAGGGAGTGAGAATAAGGTGGGGGAGAGAAAATCAGAAATTTAATTCATTAAGGATAAATTGGTAAATTAAATATTTTATTGCTTTGGAATTTGGATACTAATATTTGGTGTGGATACAACAACAGCCATTAATAAAACGATTTTCAAATCTTTTGCGCAAGCCCTAAACGCTGATATTAATTGTATAACTTTAGATTAGTGCATTGTTAATTACTCCCTCTGTTCTCTAATAACTGTCTTTTTAAAGATGTGCACACTAATTAAGAAAAGTAATAAATTATCTTATTTACCCATATTTATTACCATAACTTTCTGCTCTTCTTTTAAATAACATTACATAGATAAATGGGACCAAAGTTAAAATTGGAAGCTTTTAAACTTTTTGCATTGAAATATGTAAAATGACAATTATTTGAGAATAAAAAATGAAAGCTAAATCGACACTTATTAAAGAACAGGTGAGTATATTTGGAGAACTTATCCAACAACGGTCATTGTATTTGTTTCTTGATTTTTGTCCAACCCTTTGACTACCCTGGACTCATGAATTCTTCATCAAGAATTAATGAGACTCTTCGATTTTCGCTTTACATGACCATTGAACTTGACAAAGATATTTAACTCCAGCTTCCTCGTCAAATATTCCAGGGGTATTAATTTATCAAGAAATTGGAAAGGATTGACCAGCTTTAAAATTGAAATTGGAGGCTGTAGGAGCGCACCACATCATATCCATGGAGAAGGATTCAAACATTTCCATTTCTACTCATGATGATTGTTCTGGTATGTATAATACTTATATACTATGTTTGTAGGAATTTCTTTTACTGATAAACTGAAGAAACTACGTTAAAGATTTCACCTGTAGTAATGTTCGTACTAGTGAAGAATACACAATTTATAAAGTGAAGAACGAGTGATTTCAATATAATTTTGTCTTAATATTTGGCAGCATTATTATTTCTGCAGTGGTTCCGATAATTAATTAATTAAGTAGCGGTAATCTTAACTGCAGGTACCGTAGTGCAATCTGTTAGAGACATGCATCCGGCTCATTACATATTGAAGATTGATTCATTCTCATTTCTTGTTGAAATGCTGAAAGAATGTGGATCAAAAAGTTATGACTCAGACATATTTGAAGCTAGTGGTCACAAATGGTTGAGTTTTTGTATCTTTTCTTCTGGCTTGTTAGTCCTTTCTTTACCTTCTACATTTACGCTTAAAATCTTAAAATTCTCATTGCGATTCCTTAAATTCTTTTCTTCATTATTTTTGAAAAATAAAAATAAACGAGGAAGGAAAATCTTTTTGTTTGTCAAATTATTTATAAATATCATGATAAATATACCCTAATAGGTGTCTTACATTTTGAAGGAAGTTAACTCTCTACCCAAATGGAGACAAGGAAAGAAATGGCGAAGGATACATCTCTCTTTACTTGAGTATTCAAGATACCAATGATTTGTCTCTGGGCTGGGATGTCTACGCAGAGTATAAGTTTTTTGTGCTTGATCAGATAAGAGACGAATATTTGATGTTTCAAGGTGCATGTCATGTTCTTAAAGTTTATTATAAACAATACAATTCTTTTTCTCAAGTATTGTCCCATTCTCAGAATATAAAGTAATTTTTTATATTTTTTTATATTTTTTTTGTGGTTACATTCATTCAGATGCTGTTAAAAAAGTGAGACGATTTCGTGAAAGCAAGAAAGAATGGGGGTTTGCCAAGCTTCTTTCTCGCAATGATTTTGATGATGCAACTAAAGGATACCTTGTGCAAGACATATGTGTGTTTGGAGTGGAGATTTTGGTTTGCAATTACAGTGGCAGTGGAGAGTGTTTGGGTCAGCCTCATAAACTAATCGGAAGTAATTCTACTTACACTTGGAAAGTCACAAACTACTCTACTCTGCCAGATGACAAATTTGAATCTCCTGTTTTCACTTTGGGAAACTGCAAATGGTATGTATATATGATCGAACTCCATATTTATTTATTTCTCTCCTCAATCACTATAATGTAGGAGTTAAAAGACAATACTCCCTCTGTTCCTATATGAGTGTAGTTGGAAATTTCTATTCATGTTATAAGTCATTTAAACACTTTTTTAATTAGTGTGAAAATGTGTATAACATCAGTTATAACAAAATAGAGGGGTATAAATTTGGATTCTGACAAATATTCTGGATGGACTCTCCTTTTGTGATTTAATTAGGAAGGTAGCTCTTTATCCGAAAGGGAATCATGCGGGAAAGGCAAAAGTGTTTCAGTGTATCTTGAATTAGATGACCTGAACCCTATACCCAGAGTGTATGCAAGTTACAAGATGAGGATTAAGAACCAGTACTCTTTTGCCAAACTTCAAGAGGATAAAGGTATAGTACTACTATCTCTGAGCAGATTTAAGTGTCGTTTTATATTTTGTTTCCTTTTTGCAAAATAAATGATGTTTTACCATAGTTACTAATTTACCATCACCCAAACATTGAAGTTATCTAGACATTTATTGTAGTGCACTGGGACTCTTTTCAGTTTGCTTTTCCAACTAATATTAGTACTCTTTTCGGTTTGTTTTACCGTAATAATGAATCGATATGTGCGGATAATCCTTATGACTGTTGTTGAGGATTTTTCAGTCAATTTAACCATTTCTTAATAAGTGTGAAATTTTATAAAACGACACTTAAATCTGATTAGAGGGAGTAGTCAATACATAAACATATGATACTATTTGTCTTTAATTTTGAAAGATGCACATATACTCCCTCTTATTCTAATTCTAATTAAGTGTTATTTACAAGGGATTTTCACACTTTACTGGAAGGACTAAAATAACTAAAAGAATCTCAAATTAATGATGATTAACATCAATATAAAACTTTTCTGTCTCATTTATTAAATATTGTAATAGTGATATGTATTTTAATTTGTTTGGAGTAAAACTGGTTGGAAAAAGTAAATTTTTTAATGACTTTCAAAAGGCATCTTGATAAACATAAAAGACAACAGTACATATTTGAATAAAGGTAAAAAAGTAAGAATAAGTTAAATTGACAATTATTTTGCAAAAGAAAACAAACTCTATAGCGTAACTTATTTAGGATGAGAGGCCCTATATATACAGGCTAGGATTACAATTTGTTTGTGTCTAATTTAGTTTTGACAAACTTGACTTTGCAGCTACTCATTTGTTCTCTGCCACAAAGTCAAGCTGGGGCTGGCCAGGCTTTCTGTCACTAAAAGACATTGAAGATGCTTCAAAAGGCTTCCTTGTGAAAGATGCTTTGATAGTTGAAGTTGAAATCACTCGGATTTCAACTGTGAAAAGTTTCTCCAGATGTTGAAGGCCAACAATTCGTACTCTGAGTGCAATGAAGAAATTAAAGTGATTTTATGATTTTGTACCAACTACACTTTGAAGTAATATTATTTGTAGTGTAAAACTCAATGCAACAGAGATTATTTTACATAAAGATTAAGAATTCATTTATTAGTTTTCCACTTGATAGATTTCATAATTGGGATAAACTTTTCCAATTCTTTCCTGTCCTATATATCGTCAATATATCATTGACTACTGTTAACATGCATGATGACATAAAGTCAGCCACTTTGCTCAACTACAATTCTTTTTTCCTTTTTTCCCCTTAAAACTACTCACTTTGATCATATTTAAGTCTCATTGTGTGTTTTAAAATAAATGTCGTTTTACACTTATCAATATAAAAAGATTTAAAATTTTCAAATTTATCCTTCAACCATAATAATATTATCACTAACATTAATTGTTACTATTCATTTTTCAATAAAAAAAAGTATGATTAAATAAAACAATATATTTATTTTCTTAATTAATGTTCATTGAGTCAAAACGTTGTTTAAAAAAATCATAGAGAGTATAAACAAGTTGAAAGGGGTGGTGGTTTACTTGTGCCCTTCTTATTTTATTAAAATTTCTTGAAAATAAATACGGCATTAATTGATTGGATACGATGCCTTAACTCATAAGTACATAATAAATTTGACATATATATATATATATATATATGTATATATTGTCTTATTAAAATTTCTTGAAAATAAATACGGCATTGATTGGATACGATGCCTTAACTCATTAGTACAAAATAAATTTGACATATATATATATATATATATATATATATGTGCATATATACACATATATATCTTTGGCATATCTAAAGGTATATCACACGCATTCCAACAAAGATAAAATTGCTAAAGTAGTCACTGACATTGTACCAAAAAAAAATTGTTTGGTATTTACATTAAAAATTATGCATTTTAGCACCAAATTAGTCGCCAACCCAACTTTGTTAGCTTTTTTAACAAAGAAAACGCATGTTTACATTATGTACCACTCCATAAATGGGTAAAAAGGACAATCGATTTATTTTTCAAACTAAACTCTTCATGATTTATTCATATTTTGTCACTAATGAAGAAACCGTCCACCGATAGAAGGCGGTAAATAATGAATAAATTAGTATATTGAAGGGTTTTGTTGGAAGAATAAATCAATTTTCAACTTTTACTCTTTAATTAATTAAATCTCTCGTGATGTGAACATGTGTTTTTTCTGTTAAAAAACTGATTGAGTGGCTAATTTGATCCGGTTTTTAAATGTCAGTGACTAGAATACATCATTTTTAATTTAGATGACAAAAAAAAATTCTATTTTGACAATTTTCCTCCAACAAATTACTCACTTCGTTCTCTAATAAGTGTTGTTTTAAAGATAAGCACACTAATTTAGAAAAGTGATAAATTCTATGATTTACCCATATTTATGACTATAATTTTCTCTCTCTTCTTTTAAATAACATTAAATAAATAAATAGGACGAGAGGTAAAATTGGAATTATTTGAGAACAAAAAAGTGAGTTAAAACGATACTTATTAAAAAACTGAGGGACTAATTGGTTAGGGTTAAAAAAAAAAACCAAGAACACCGATATGTAACTTTAAATGGTGCATTAATTGTTAAGTTGGAGAACTGATCCAAGGCTGCTCAATGTTTTCTTGATTTTTGTCCAACCCAGGATTGAATTCTTCAAGAATATTAGAAATATGACTCTTCGATTTTCGCTTTACACATAATCATTGAACTTGCCAAAATTATCAGTAAACACTACTCCATGGTATTAATTTACCAAGAATTTGTAAGGGACAAGATCTTTAGTTGAAATTGCTGGATGAAGAGGCATCGCAGCATTTCCATGGAGAAGGACTCTAGCCATCCCACTCCAACTTCCGATGATTCTTCTGGTACGTATAGCCCGTTTAAATTAGTTTATGGACTATTTTAATTTGTTCGAAGTCGTTTACTTGCTTACTATTTTTTTTTTCAGTTTTTCTGATTTTCTTTAATATATTATGAATAATTCATAAAGAACATTATCGATCTTGTAGGAAATGCCTGTAAATTTTTTTGATTCACCTTGATGCTTATAATGAATCTGCTGATTTGAATAATGAGATTACATTAAGAATTGCCTGGCCTCGTAAGGATATAATGGAACTAATTAAGCCGAAACTTGTGGATTATGATCTTCAAATTTTGATACAACACTTAGAAGATATGGAGCTTCAGGCACCAATATTGCAAGCATTGCATGGAATGGAATAACGAAGAATGATCTGAAGGATGAATACGTGATCATTTAACTAATTTTTTTGGCCTCACTGTTTTCCCAAATGCTATAAAGTAACTTCTTATTCCAATATTTTTCCAGATATTGTCCAATCTGTTATACGTTGAAGATTGAATCATTCTCATTTCTTCTTGAAATGCTGGAAAAAACTGGAGCGGAATGTTATGACTCGGAAACCTCGGAGACTTTTGAAGCTGGTGGTTATAAATGGTTTAGTTCCATTCCATCTTTTTAATTAAGCTTGCCTGTTATTATGGTGATGCCGAACAAAATTTTTTACACTCAGTACAGAATAAATATTGCAAAACATATGCTTGGAGTGCCTGAGAAGTCCAAAGTACGTAATCTGGGAGAATTTTGCCAAATGCTTTTTTCCTATTTTGTGAAGAATCAAATGACAGATGAATATAATCAGATATGTGTTCTCAATACTAATCATTTTTTTTTTTAAAATTCCGAAGGAAACTCTCTCTGTACCCAAATGGTGACAACGAAAGGCATGCGACAGGATACATCTCTCTTTACTTGATAATTCAGGACGATAATTCTTTGCCTCTTGGGTGGGAGATCAATGTTAACTATAAACTGTTTGTGTCTGATCAAATTCGGGACAAGTACTTGACTTTCCAAGGTTATTTTCTTTTAACTTTACCTTGAAAAGTTCCCTTCATTTTCTGAACCAGTGAGTCTATCATGCATGCATGCATGATTATTTTCTTTTCTTACATTTAGATGCGTCCAATGGATCATTCAGACGATTTCACGAAACGAAAAAAGAATGGGGCATTGCCCGATTGCCGCCTCTCAACGTTTTTAACGATGCTTTGAAGGGATACCTCATCCGAGACAAATGCATACTTGGAGTGGAGATTTTTGTCATGAATCACACAGGGTGAGGAGAGTCCTTGCTGTGCCTGAGAAATTTGATTAAAGTTATATTTGGCGAGTTGTTGCTTATTCAAAGCGTGAGAAAGTTTGCTATTCTGATGATTTTATCATTGGAAATTGCAGATGGTATATAATAATGTTTCTTTTTTTTTTTTGGTATATAATAATGTTTCATTAATTCTTTTGAATGGTACTTAATATCTGTCAATAACAATCTGCAGAATCTTATACTAATGGCTCTTAGGGCTTAATTTCTATGATTTCAGGAAGCTATGTCTTCATCCCAAGGGCGAATATTGTCATGAAGGCAAGAGCCTTTCTCTCTGCCTTGAATTAGCTGATCCAAAAACTGCTCCATGAATTTAGGCAGAATACATTTTTTTTTTAAACCGAATATATATATAATAGGCAAAAGACGATGCTGGACATACCCAAACACATCGTTACAAAAGAGAAAGCAGTAAATGAGGAGTAATACTCCTTTACAAAAGTTGATAATTCAATGTATTCGGGGAAATAAGGGAATGTAGACAGGAAAAAAAAGAGAGGACTTACTCTAGACCAACTAGAGTAAGGCTGTCTAATTTCCACAACAACATTATGTAAGTGAAATCGAAAGACAAACTAAGGTCAGCTATACAAACAAAATGATCAGTGAATAGATGAGTATGAACTCTAAAGCCATTGCTTCCTTTCTAACCCTTTTGAATCAGTCTCAGATCATCAAAGCATCACACCTCCAAATGGAATCCTTCTAAGCTGCATGAGTGACTTAGCAATGCATGGGCGTGACATCCATCCATTTCACCAAACTAGCAGGGCCGCAATCCAAGTTTGATCCTTAAATTTCAGGCTAGCAGCAGAAGTTCAACAATGTTTCCCTACTAATTACATATTGTCTAGCCATCACAAGATCCACAGTAAAATCAGCCAAGCTTCTGGACCATCAAGGAAAACATTTCCAAAGAGGTCCTGCCAGCAGTTCCTCCATGACCAACAATCCTCCCCAGCGGCTCCAAATCAAGACAACTCAAAAGTACAGCAATAATACACGAAGCCACTAGACCCAATCAAGAGATACTGCAGTACATAAAGCTCCATCCAATGACACCCAGATATATTTAATAAAAAAAAAAAACTTCCAAATGCTGACAAAGGACATCAGCAGCCTCAAAGGTCCACCAAAAGGTCACAAAGGTAGACTCCAAGGACATGACCAGTCCATGTCAATCAAAGAAAAACCCAAATAAATGCCTAAAGACCAAGCTGACCTAACATCGGCAGTCAGGGGCCAAACCACATTTACCTTGTTATATAACCATAGGAAAATCGGCTCTTATAGCATTTCAGCAATATATCCACTCCTATCCAGATAAATAGTAAATGCTCAGCCAGAGTGGTTCCAGCATGACTCAGTTCCAGCATGACTCACCTCTGGTTCCACCTTTTAGGTTCTGAATAGCATATGAAGGGATTTCTCTCCCTGAGTTTTCTTCCCGAGACGGCACTGGCTTTAGGGCTGACTAAAGCTTCCATGTACTTCGTTTGTTTGGCTGGCTTTTGGCATTTTTCCATTTTATCAATGAATTTGTTTAGCTCATCTTCTGGAGCCTCCTCAAAGCTGTTCTCTGTCCAACGATCTTCCCCATCCTCCTCCGATTCTGATTCCGTTGGGATGGCTTGTTGGAGTGCAAGGTCCGTCATGGAGCTGACTTTGTACATGTTCGACGATTCCCCTTCGTCCCAGATTATCGTTGGGATGGCTTGGAGGATTGCTAAATCTGACTTGGAGCTGAAAGATTCCCCTTCATCCCAGCTTATCGTCACATTAATAGGCTCCGTATTCTGCATTTTGTTAGACACCAGTTCTGTCTTTAGAGGGTCGTTCTGTTTAGGAGGCTCGATTACTTGTATCCTTCCCAATTCTGTACTTGAAGGGTTCCATCAGATTCTTTAGAATCCCCCTCTTGCCTGTTAATGAATTCCAAGAATTGGCCAAGATTGGCGAAGAATTGTCCAAGATTGGAGCTGTCCTCATGACCGGCCTCTGCCTCTAAGAGCTGCTTGTCCTTCTTGGGGTTTTCTTGAGGAGGTTCTTTCAGCATCATTAGGCCATTTCCATCTCTAAGAACCACTTCCTCCTTGCCTCCCTCAGTTGGTTTGGAGGATTCGACATTTGGAGTGAAAGCATGCAGTTCCACAATCTTAGGGGCTAGCACATCCTTTGAGACAATGATCAATTCAGAGCCACCTTGAACAGCTTCTCTCAGGCCCAAATCCTCCTGTCCAGCTTTGTGATTGGCGACAGGGATCCACACTTTTTTCTTCCCTTTTCTAAGCTGTTCAGTGTTTCGTTCCTTCCGTGACTGTGGGGGTTTACAATTGATGGGCGAGTGACCCATTCTTCGGCAGTTGGTGCAGTAATGAGGGAGGTCTTCCATTTCAATGTGTTGCCATCTACCGTGCTCCTGACTGCCTATCCAGACTCGGTGAGGATGGGGTCGAAGGTCATCCATCTCAACCAGGACTCTCGCTTCACTTGGCCTCAGAAGTTTGTCAGCATGAGCGGTAGCTCGGTCGACTTTGAGGGGATTTCCAATAGCAGACGCTATGGAGTATAAAGATTCTGATATGAAATCAAGGTCATATGTCAAGTTTGTTGAATTCAAAGTGCTCATTCCAGTTGTAGAAGTCTTTCATTTGGAAACCTGGGATTGAAGAAACGAAGTGGACAGTAATCTACGTCGCGACGTGGAGAGGCTCCGACTTTGCGACGTCCACCCACGTCGCGACGTCCATCGTCGCGCGTCGCGACATCCATCCAGCTTAGGGTTTTTTTATTTTACCGACTTTTTCCCGACGTCGCGACGTCGGGCTCCCCCACGTCGCGACGTGCGGGAATTTTAGGCGTTAATTATTTTTCTGTTTTTAGAAATTAGGGTTTTAAGTTATTTAATGTTTCCTTTTATGTGTTATTTCGTTTAGAGTTTGTAGTAAGCCTATAAATAGGCCTTTTTATCAGTTGTAATGAGATAGAAGTGAATTTTGATAATTGAAAACACAGAGTTGTTTTTACGTGAGTTGCTTTCCTGAGGAGGGAAATTCAATTTACTTTGTGAAGATTATTCCTGAGGAGGGAGTTCTTTTCACACGACTGTCTTGTTATTTGTTGGTGAGGAGCCATCAAATAATTGTGCATACTGTCATCCTACAGAGATAGGGTGATTCTACCAGTCCAAATTGATTTACGAAAAGATCGTGGACGCTATTCCGCAACAATTATCAATCTACGCAAGGAGCGTGGTGAGATCGTTATCAAGTGGTATCAGAGATCAAGGGATTTTCGAAATCAGGTTTTTCAGTTTTCCTTAAAATTGAAACCCTAAATTGTTGTTATTCGCAGCCTTGCATGATTTGATTATTGTGAGAAGGTTACAACAATTATATCTTGTGTTATTATTTAATTGATATTGTGAGAATTCGATCCAGTTGATTTGGTTGTTTGATTGTTGGGTTGATCATATTGGATATTTGTGGATATTCTGTTGAAATTTGGTTAAATCAATATGAGTAGACAGGAAGAAGGAGCTAGTGTTAACCAAAATTTGGAAGGTATACTGGCTACTGTGAGTGAACAGTTACGGCAATTAACAGCTGAAACTCAACGAATCAGCCAGCGGATTGAACGACTGGAGTCGAGACCTCGAGCAGGTACTCCAAGGAGAACTCCATCTAAAAATCCTTGGGTTGAGGGTTTGAAGGAGTCTAAGCCAAAACCAATTCGGTGTGCTATATGTTATGGGTATGGTCATCCAGAACGTGATTGTGCTAATCTTTTTGTTGAAAGAAAGATTCGGACGCCTACTCCTAGAGTTCATGCTAGGAAGTGTTTGAGATGTATGGCTGTAGGTCATAATGCTATTAGTTGTCCAAGATGGTATAATTTGTATGTTGAACCTCCAAAGGAAGACCCAACTGTCAAAGTTGTTACTATACCATTGTTGGGATGTGTTGAGGATCATGTGGATAATGAGTTGAGTCCATTGGAGATGGGTCCAGTTAATGAAATTGATGAAGCTTCTTTGCAGGAAGTTCAATCACCCATGGTGGAGGTTTCACATGATGCGCTTGAAGAACAATCTTGTGCCGATTTAATTCCTTTTATTACTTTAAATAATTGTAATTTAATTGTCATTAATGATGTTTATCATGATAAGTAAGAAAGTGAATTGATTCATGATTTGAATGGAAAAAGGCTTGCGGTGAGGTTTGTAGAAAAAAGCAAAGAGGGGAACAATAATGAGTGTGAATTTCCGTATATTTTGTCTTTTTGTCTTCATGATTTTACAGATTTTGTACCGGATTTCCTTGTCACCAATCAACAAGATTTGAGGTCAAATCTTTTTCAAGTGGGAGGGAATGATACGAGATCAAGGTCATATGCCAAGTTCGTTGAATTCAAAGTGCTCATTCCAGTTGTAGGAGACGAGTATTTCATTTGGAAACCTGGGATTGAAGAAACGACGTGGACAATAATCTACGTCGCGACGTGGAGAGGCTCCGACGTCGCGACGTCCACCCACGTCGCGACGTCCATCGTCGCGCATTGCGACGTCCACCCACGTCGCGACATCCATCCAGCTTAGGGTTTTTTTATTTTAGCGACTTTTTCCCAACGTCGCGACGTCGGGCTCCCCCACGTTGCGACGTGCGGGAATTTTAGGCGTTAATTATTTTTCTGTTTTTAGAAACTAGGATTTTAAGTTATTTAATGTTTCCTTTTATGTGTTATTTCGTTTAGAGTTTGTAGTAAGCCTATAAATAGGCCTTTTTATCAGTTGTAATGAGATAGACGTGAATTTTGAGAATTGAAAACACAGAGTTGTTTTTACGTGAGTTGCTTTCCTGAGGAGGGAAATTCAATTTATTTTGTGAAGATTATTCCTGAGGAGGGAGTTCTTTTCACACGACTGTCTTGTTATTTGTTGGTGAGGTGCCATCAAATAATTGTGCATACTGTCATCCTACAGAGATAGGGTGATTCTACCAGTCCAAATTGATTTACGAAAAGATCGTGGACACTATTCCGCAACAACTATCAATCTACGTGAGGAGTTTGGTAAGATCGTTATCAGATTCTTTGTCACAATAATGTAATGGGAGCTGAGACATTTTAATCCAAACGGGCGCCACCGATGATTCAATGTCTGGGCTGAATTCCGGGGACCATCTGAAAATTCTTGCCTGAAAACCAGAGAAATTTCAAATTCGGCGAGACCACATCCTATGAAAGTCGTCTTCTATCGCAAATTTGAAAAACACATGTCGACAATCTAGGAGGCTTGAGAATACCTCACCAGCAAAAGAAGCAGCTAGAAGCTCTTTCTTAATAGCTACCATTGAGGGTTTTCCATTGCTGAATTTCCCAACTAGGGTATATTGGAAGGGATGTGCTCGTTTCTCTTCTTCTTCTTTTGACAAAATCAGGGCAGGCTCTGCTTGATGGGAGGAGAGGGGATTATGTTTAACTGAGGAGAATGACACATCAATTGGGTCTATTCCTCTTGACGCAGCAAAAGCTGGATCCTTATCTGCCGGGCCAGCTACCACCTGTTTGTAGGAGAGTGTCTGATGTGGTGTAGCCACCGTGGACGGCTACGGTGTGCTTTAGGGTGTAGGAGCTGGCCTCGGTTCAACCCCAAACGAGGTGGGCTGCTGATGACCGGGGGAAAGGTCTGAGACTGAACATGTCGGTAATTTCGCAGCAGTTTGGACCTTCGCTGGAAGGGGCGGGAAATCGGCGGACAAAGGCAGTGGACCACTAACTACCATGGGCCTCTTCCCTTCAGCCACCGAAAGCATGTGGTTTCTTCTCTTAGCTGCAGGGAGCTGAGCTAGGAGGGGAGTGAAAAAATTTGAAAGGAGGATCGGAGCTGAGCGTCGTTGGAATTTGGAGGTGGCTACAGCCTTGGATCTAGTCGTTGCTGAGGTTTGAGGGGAGGAAGCGGCCAAATCTCCCCTATTGTTTTGCTGACCACTCGTGCCAGGATCCGTGGGAGTAGCTGCTAGATCGTTCATGGAAGCTCTCTTCCGTGACTCCCCCATCTTATTTCAGTTAGTTGTAGCGCCGGCTGGTGGTGGCTCCGGCCTGTGGGGAACTGTGTGTGTGGTCGTGGATGGGTAAAATGTTGATAGAACTAGGAGGCTGATCAGGGATAAGGTGAAATAGTGGCTGAGGAATGATAGTGGTAGGGCCGATTGCTTGAAGATAAGGAATTAACTCCAAAAGTGAAAATTAGTGACCAATTTTAGGGCTGAAAGTGGACGGAACTAGAGAGAAGGAGGAGCATAAAGTGGTTCAGGAGAGAATGACATGGTTACTTAAAATCTTTTACATATATGTTTACCAAAAACATGCGAATCTAATCTAGGCAGAATACATCTTGTGCTTAAAGGACCAAAAGAATTTCAAAGATTTGAAGCGCAAAGGTTAACTTCACATCTATCCTTTGTACATAAATGCAACTTCCTTGCCATACATACATTTTCTTTTGCGGTAATTAAGCTTTGAATTGGTACATTTTTTTTGTGCAGCATGTAAGTTGTTCTCTGCTACAGAAAAAGGCTGGGGTTGGCTTGCCTTTCTGCCATTGACTGGTATTAAAGATGCTTCCAAAGGTTACCTTGTGGAAGATACTTTGATCATCGAAGTTAAATCCTTCGTATTTCACTTGTAAAAAGTTTCTCCTAAAAATGATGATATTGATGATCATCTCGAGAACTTTCTCAAGGATTCTCATAATTATACATTGGAACATTTTGTTGTACCAAGGTTCAGTGCTTATGATATTGTGTCAAAATTTATCCTTTGAAAGACCAGGCAAGCTTTTTTATTAATACAGAAAATGAATTTTGATCGAAGGCGAGGTCTCCGGTTCAAATCCATAATAACACCAACCACGAAAGCACTATGCCAGACCGACACTGTTTGCTAGTTGTATTTGCTTTTTCAGATGGATGGTAGGTCAAGTAACAAAAACGTTGGAGTTAATTATTAAGAACTCACGTATGTTTTGCCGCATTTTCCTATCACCTCTATATTATAAAAATATACCACTACCCAATCTATAAAATTGAACACAACATCATTCCCCCCATATCTGGTGTCGAAAAAAAAAAAAAGACGAAGTACACATTTATGCAATAAAACGATTTTCAAATCTTTTGCCTACCCCATTTGGTCCTCTGGTCAAAATTAAGGAAAAAATAACAAGAACAAATGGGTGCATTGTTAATTTGGAGACCTGAACCAAGAATATTCAATGTAACTGTTTTCTTGATTTTTGTCCAACCTCCTTGACTACCCTTGACTCATCAACTCTTCAAGAATTCTTCAAGAATTTGACTCTTCAAATTTCGCTATATTTGACCATTGAACTTGCCAAAGTTATTTAACTCCAGCTTCCTCAGTAAATACTCTAGAATTGAAATTGAAATCGGAGGCTGGAGAGGCATCCCAGCATAATTTCTTCTAACTATTCCATTAATTAATTCCTATATACTTACGATTATTCTTCTTCTATCCTCAGCTGGCAAGGAATTGCTTTTGGAATCAATAATATTCTCAGCCCTACTCATGTATTTCATGTCAGTTTTCAAACTTGCAGGAAGATTGTCTCAAGAGATGGCTTACATTATATCAAAATTTTGGTGGAAGAATGGAAATCTAGATAAGAAAGTCGGCCACTGGTTTGCATGGAGCAAAATGACAACAAACAAGGAAAAAGGTAATGGGCAGATATACAAACTTTTAGTATAATCCGTTCCAACTTGCCATGATTTTTCTGGTAGGTGTAATCCGTTTAAAGTATAGACTATTTTTAATTCGAAAATGTTTAGGTACTGTGCAATTTGTTAGAGACACGCATCCCGCTCATTACATATTGGTGATTGATTCATTCTCATTCCTTCTTGAAATGCTGAAAGAATCTGGAGAAGAAAGTTATATAACTCAGAGATATTTGAAGCTAGTGGTCACAAATGGTTGAGTTTCATCCTTTTCTCTGGCTTAATTGTACTCCTTCACCTTCTATAATATTGATGCTTAAAATTCTAAAAACTTTCAATGCAATTCGTTAAATTATTTTCTCCATTTGTGAAGAAAAAAGAACAATGAAAGAAAATCTGTGTTATAATAGTCTCTAATTATTTATAAATGTCATGATAATGGCAGAGGAGGAGAGTGTTTGGGTCGGTCTGATGAGAAACTAATCAGCAGCAACTCTACTTACACTTGGAAACTCACTAACTACTCTACTTTGCCAAATACAGCTTATTATTCTCCTGTTTTCGATATGGGAAACTGCAAATGGTATGTATGAACTCCATTTTTATTTATCTCCTCAACCACTATAATTAATGTGTAGTTTAAAGACAATATTTGGTTTCTAACAAATATTCTTGATTGACTCTCCTTTTGTGATTTTAGGTATCCCAAAGGATCATCTGATGGGGCGGAAGGGAAAAGTGTTTCAGCCTTTCTTCACTTAGTGGACCTGAACACTAGAACCAGAGTGTATGCAAGTTACAAGATGAACATTAAGGACCAGAACCATGCCAACCATTGGGTGTATGAAGGTACACTAAATACATAAACATATATACATATATATATACACGCAAGAATTACAACACTTCCTTGTGTTTACACTGATATGCATGTAACTTTAAATGGGTGCATTGCCAATTTGAAGAACTGATCCAAGATTCATTGTATTTCTTTTCTTGATTTTTGTCCAACCTTGAAATCCCTGGACTCATGAATTCTTCAAGAAATATGTGACTCTTCAATATTTTTGTAAATTCAACTGGCTAAAGTTATTTAACTCGAGCTTCCTCAGTAAAATACTCTACATGTATATTACCTTAATTAATTACCAAGAAATTTAAAGGGATCGACAAGTTCTATATACTAGTAGAGTTGAACTGTGCCCGGTTGGCTATTTAACTTTTAATTTTAATGTAAATATACATATCTAAACATACACAACATAAATATATATATATAATATATATAACTCTTCAAATAGTTGCCTAGCATCTTTTTTTGTCTGCATCCTTATTGGTTTTTTTTTTTATATTTTCTTCAAAGCTCTTTTTTCCATGTCTGCTTGATCATCTGTATCATGATCCTCCAAATTTGACACATATCATTCTTTGATTCTTTTTTTGAGATCTCTTTTCTGTGCGGCTACTTTCTTCATGTATAGCCTCTTTTGGTGATCCCATCATTTCTTCTTCATAAAAGTTGACCATTATATATTTTTGTGGATTCTTAACTGTTTTGGACCTCGGTGATTTAATTTGTACAAAGAATATTTTTTATTTTAATTTTTCATGAATTGTCGCTAGAGGAAGTTCTTTGTTCTGAAAAAATAAAATACATATATTAAAACAGTTTCAATAGGTCATTATTCTATGTCTACATATAAAGAAATAGACTCTAGAATTATGTATTTAATATATTTTCTAACATAAGAGTAATATTTTAAATTAATTGAACCTGTTGAGCACTTTTCATCGCCTCCATTGCAGAATAAGAAATAATCTTTTCCGCAAGGCTACCAAAAAACCGTTTCCTTGAAGACCATGCACTCATCAGCCATAATCGAAAGGTTGTTTTGCAAAGAATTACTAATTTACTTGTCTAAACCACTAAATGAATATTTAAGCAATAGCAACATGATACAATCATGTGATTTGCAGACATGGAAACAAACACCACAAACATAAAAAAAATATACATCACATCAATAACTTAATGAAGTAATAAAATAAAAAAAAGTATAGAATCAGTAATAAT
This sequence comes from Ophiorrhiza pumila, assembly GCA_016586305.1. NCBI lineage: Eukaryota > Viridiplantae > Streptophyta > Magnoliopsida > Gentianales > Rubiaceae > Ophiorrhiza > Ophiorrhiza pumila. The sequence goes on along the minus strand of BLIW01000008.1, from coordinate 31,265,690 downwards.
AATCTCAAACCGTCTAGAGCAACAATTCATAGTATAAATTCCCAAAGTATCAACAGTTTAGCAAAATTCAAAAATGTTCATTTATTAAAGAATATTTACTTGCATAAAATGAATCAAAATTGCTAGAACTAAAAAGTTATATTTAGGACAAATTTGAATATTTTGATTTAAATCAAAAGTGCCAATGAAACCCAAGTTCTTTGTTTCTGTAATTCCCTATTTGAAGAAACCTCGGAAAAAACTAATTAAATAACAATCTGAAAGCAAACATAATAAAAAAACCCATTAAAAATGATAAAGAAACATTTAGAGATTATGTTTGAGCTAAAATAACAAAAAGGGAACTAAAAAAGATAATTAAAATTGAAGAGAATGTGAAATACAAGATCTTGAGTGAAAATCCAGTTTGCTCTATGTTGATGTTGTGAAATCAGCCATTGTCCTTCACCATAAGTAGGTCTTAATATTTTCCAATTTTATAGGACACCTCTCTCTCTCACTCTCACACACACACACACACACACACACAAAACTCTAAATTACAGAACTGAGAGAGAAGCTATAGAGGTTCGAAAGTACCAACATTCATACCTTAGAACTCTTGAGATAAAATTGGAAATTCAGCAAAACTTCTTGTCACCATGTCCTCCACCTACAGCATAAGATAACTAATCTTAAATTTGCTACCTCTGTGCATAAAAACCATCACCCACAATGTCAGGCTACTAATTGAAAAGCTGAATCCATGTAGTTAAGCATGTATCAACCTAATTAAAATAGATTGGATTGAGATGAACTCTTGGCTTCATGTAAAGATTTACTTCAGGCATAAGTGTAATGTATCACCTCCTTATTATTTAAACTTACAAACTGCTCAAGAGCAAAACATACATATCTCCTTTTATCTCCCATGTCTTGATCTCTCTAAACCTAAGTTATAATAGACCACTACAAAAATATATTTTTAGTAATAGTGCTCTAGTTTTCTACTTATAAAAGAGAAGCTTAAGATCTGCACAATAGCTAGACTTTTATGAATGAATGTTATTTTGTTGGCAAAATAACTGAGTCCCTTTACCCTATAGAACTGCAATAAGATATGCAATAAGATATTCAACTATGATGAAACAGTATATACATTCGGTCAATAATTAAGTTAATTATAATAAAATAAAATATATAAAAAAAAGATTTTACAATCAAAAGTGCAAAGAAACCATAATTACCAAAGTCTTATTTGATGAATTAAGACTTCTAGATTTCTGTAGGTAAAAAAGAAAAAAAAAAGAGGAAAACCACAAGTTTGACTCTGAAGTCCATTACCTAAATTGGAAATAACCTTAAAGCCATTACATGCAGTTAATGTTGTTAACCTATTGGAATCTAAGAACGAGGCAGGAGAGTCGAAAATTAAACAATTAACCGGGAATCTCCGTAGGTTGCAGATTTTACAGAAAGATAATAGCCAAATAGATAAACAATAATAAAACAGGAAACAAAAATAAAAAATCACGGTAAGAATAGGAACATAATCAGCCAACTTCACTTCTTCTCAAAATACTAATACTTAATCAATCAAACCATAAAAGTGTCAATTTAAAAGCAAGTAATCAATCAAACATCAAAGTCCAAATCAACTAACCATAAAATAAGGCTAAATGAAAACAAAAACAAAAACAAATAAATAATTTCTCATTGATCAATTATAAAATCAAAAGTGAAAATAAAATAGAGTATAAAAAATTTAAGCAGTGGTCTCTTGACCACCTCCTTGGATACCGGTACTAACAAAAATCCCAGCAGGCTTTCCAGCAAGCCGCTATACTCTAACTATCACAACTTCCTATTTAATTAGGACTCTGCATACTCAACAACACCAACAATAAATACAAGAAAACAGTAAGATATAGTTGAAAATCTTATCTGCCAAATCAATGCTTTTACCTTTCCAGCTTGCTGGGGCTGTCCCTTAACTTATATTATTTTCAATCAAACCCGCTTCGATTTTCTCAGTGTGAATAAAACATAGAAATTAAAAATTGTCTTCATCTAAACCTAACTCAAACCCAGATTCCATGAATGAAACAAGCTTTATAATAAAGTTATAGTCTTTTGGTAATTTTACCCTTTTCTAACAGTACCATTTCAATAAAATAACAATTTTCATAGCTGCAGAATTCAAATATCACAGAAACTGAATGCGCAATCATAACTATAATTACCAACTCCCTAATCCATGATTTCTAAGCTTCCTTTTCAAGTCATCAAGTTTCAAGAAACCATCAAAAATTTTTCAACTTTATAACTCAATACACATTACACGAACAAACAGAAAAGAATTCAGCCATGAGAGAATCAAAACAGAAATTTATTTAAAAAAAATAAGTAACTAAGATAAGATGGTGTCTTACCCAGTGTCATACTGAATGTCTTGTAACTTGTGAACTTAGTGGATTGTTCTTTCTGGGCGTGGCCCCGCAGACGTAGGCAATTGCCGAACTGCGTTACCAACCTCCTGTCTCTTTACTTTCGGCATTTTTAATACTGTCCATTGCTGTTTATATTATCGGTGTCACACCCAGTGTCACTCACCTACTAGGACACCGCGTATCTAACCTTGATCTTTCAATTGGTATCAGAGCGGGTCGTCTTTGTTTCTTAGGCGAAATCCGCAGGACTTGATCTTGGTTGTTTGGTGCAACGGACTCTATGAAGGAAGGAGGTTCAACAATGCGTCCACCTCTCTTGGATGGAAGAAACTATGCTTATTGGAAGGCAAGAATGAGAGCCTTTATCAAAGCCATTGACGAGAAGGCTTGGAAATCAATTCTGGTTGGATGGGATCCTCTAACGACTACTGATGCTGATGGTGTTAAATCTCTTAAGCCCAAGAAAGCTGGTCGGCTACGGAAGATGTCTTGGCAAACAGTAACTCAAAGGCGCTTAATGCCATATTTAACGGGGTAGATCCAGCACAGTTCAGACTTATTTCCACATGTGTGATTGCTAAAAAGGCATGGGAAATTTTTCAAACTATTCATGAAGGAACCTCAAGTGTAAAATTATCAAAGATGCAGATTCTGACTACAAGATTTGAAAACTTGAGGATGCTTGAAGACGAAAGCATTACAGAATTCAATGTCAAACTACGTGATATTGCCAACGAAGCATTTGCCCTTGGTGAAATATTTTCAGAAGAAAAATTTGTGAGGAAAACCCTACCATCTTTGTCTCAACGCTTTGCTCATAAAGTTACTGCCATTGAGGAAGCAAAAGACATCTCAAAGATGAAGTTGGCAGAATTAATGGGATCCCTTATAACATTTGAGATGAATCTAGGAGTAGATATGGAAGCAAAGAAAAACAAAGAGCTTGCCTTAAAAGCAGAAATGCAGAATTTGGCAAATTTTGGAGATGATGACCTTGAGGACTCCTTGGCATTAATATCTAAGAACTTCAGCAAAATACTGAAAAGATATGGGAGAAGTAATCCGGGTGTCAGAGGCAGTGTCAGTAACACCAAGAATGAAGTGGGAAATAATAAAAAGTATAGGGAAGAAAATCATATGTCTGATCAACCACTCAAACTTAAAGGAATTAAGTCCAGAGAGTGTGATGGTTATGGGCATGTTCAGGCAGATTGTGCTAATACACTGAGAAAAAAGAGGAATTCACTCAACACCACTTGGAGTGAAGATGATTCAGACAGAGAAGATGATTTTCAGAACAACTATGTGGCTCTCACCACTAAGATAGAACAATCTGACCATGACAAGAAAACGGATGTCACACAGAGTGTCACTGAAAATATGTCAACCTATCTAGATGAAGATGAAAATTATGTTACAGAAGAAGATATTCTGGTAGAATTCAAGAATCTTCATGACAAGTGGACTGAACTTTCTAGAGTGAATCAGCAACTTCATACACAGGTTGGAGATCTGCAAACTGAAAAGGACAATCTTCAACAATCTCACACTGATCTAGTTATCAAACTGAGAGTAAGTCAAGAGGAAGTGAAGACATTGACCAACGAGTTAAATCACATAAAGAAATGAGTTAAGATGCTAAATTCAGGTGCTTCCAAGCTGGATGAAATTCTTAAAGTTGGGCAATCAAGTGGTGACTACACAGGACTGGGGTACAAAGGAGAAAGCTCAGTGTCACAACCCATGTCACAAATGATGTCACCGTTAGTGTCACTATCAGAAAATAATTCCAAAGGGTTGCAGGTTCCTATGAACAGGTCACATACTTTTTATTCTTATCATGCTCCTAACGGAAGAGGTAACAGATTTATACCTGTTTGTCATTACTGAAATCGTCGTGGTCATATTCGTCCTAGATGTTTTATCTATCTTGCTGAATTAAGACAATGTACTGCTAGAAACTCTACTTCTCGCAGGAATACACAACAGAGCTGGGTAATGAAGCCTAATTATCGATGCAACTTCACATACACCTCATTAAAGGCTGCCACAACTGATGAGTGGTATTTTGACAGTGGATGCTCCAGGCATATGACTGGTGACAACAATTTCTTGAAGAATGTTGTGTCTGGAAGTATGAGAAAAGTAACTTTCGGCAATGGTGTCACAACTCGTGTCATTGGAAAAGGTACTCTAAATGTGCCTTGGTTACCAAAGTTGGATATTGTACTGCTGGTAGATGACCTCACGGCAAATTTGCTTAGCATTAGTCACTTGTGCGACCAAGATTTGGATGTCAACTAAGAAAAATTGCAAGGTGATTGATCAAAACAACATGTGTATCATGGAAGGAGTAAGATCGAAAGATAATTGTTATCTCATCTCTGCCTCATCAACATGTCTTCGATCAAGTATGGAAGATTCAATTCTATGGCATTGAAAATTGGGTCATATGAACATCCGGATGCTGCAGAACATAGTTACTAAAGGAGCTGTCCATGGGATTCCCCAACTGAAGTTTGATGAAAGCAGAATATGCGGACCATGTCAGATTGGAAAACAAACAAAGGTGTCACATTCAAGTCACAGACACCAGGAACAACTCGTGTGCTAGAACTGCTTCATATGGATTTGATGGGTCCTATGTCAGTAGAAAGTATTGGAGGAAAACGATATGCATATGTGACTGTTGATGATTTTTCTCGTTATACATAGATTGAATTTCTTCGAGAAAAGTCTGACACATTTAATGCCTTTAAAGCATTATGTATACGCCTTCAGCGTGAAAAAGGATGTGCTATTCTGAAGATTGTACAGATTCGTAGTGATCATGGGAGAGAGTTTGAAAACTCATATTTTTTAGAATTCTGGAATCAGCATGGGATAGGTCATGAGTTCTCTACACCTAAAACTCCTCAGCAAAACGGAGTCGTAGAAAGGAAAAATCGGACAATAGCAGAGATGTCACGCGTCATTTACACGAGAAAAATATTACACAGAAATTTTGGGCTGAAGAAATGAACACAGCATGCTACACTATAAATCGTGTATATCTTCGTGGAGGAACTGAGAAGACGACCTATGAAATATGGAAAGGTAGAGCTCCAAATATTAACTATTTTCATCTTTTGGTAGTACTTGTTATGTGTTGAATGACAGGGAATATAAAGGAAAGCTCGATCGCAAGAGTGATGAAGCTATTTTTCTTGGATATGCTATCAATAGTCGAGCTTATCGAGTCTACAACAAAAGGACTCGAACTGTGATGACATCAGCGAATGTTCAAGTTGATGACTCTCTGGAAGTAAGTGCTGTTCCTAATGAAGATATTACAGATTCTCTACCTGAAGTAAGTTGCAGTGTTCCAGGCAGTGTTTCACCCAGTGTCACAGGTGGTGTCACTGATCAGAATGTAAAAAATGATAATGTGAATGATGCCACTTTACCTCACAGACAGCCTTCTACTCGTGTACAGAAGAATCATCCTACTGCTGAAGTTATTGGAAGTTTGACTGATGGTGTTCGTACAAGAGAAAAGCCGAGAGTAAATTATAGAGATATGATTCAAATGACTTGTTATACTTCCTCTATTGAGCCAAAGAATGTGAAAGAAGCTCTGGAAGATGAATATTGGATTGGTGCAATGCAAGAAGAACTTGATCAATTCACTCGCAATCAAGTTTGGGATCTAGTTCCATGTCCTCCTTATGTGAATGTTATTGCCACCAAATGGATATACAAGAACAAGAGTGATGAGCATGACAATATCACTCGCAACAAGGCTCGATTAGTTGCTCAGGGGTATATGCAAATTGAAGGAGTTGACTTTGATAAGACATTTGCTCTAGTTGCTCGCCTTGAGTCTATCCGGTTCTTGCTAGCAATTGCATGTGTATTGCGATTCAAGTTGTATCAAATGTATGTGAAGAGTGCGTTACTCAATGGTCTTCTTAATAAGGAGGTGTATGTTGCTCAACCAAAGGGTTTTGAAGAACCTCATAATCCCGAGTTTGTCTATAAGCTAAAGAAGGCCTTGTATGGGCTCAAACAAGCTCCTCGGGCTTGGTATGAGAGGCTGACTCAGTACTTGTTAGCCAAAGGATATGAGCGAGGGGGAGTAGATAAAACCCTTTTCATTCGCCAAGTGAAAGGTCAGTTTTTACTTGCTCAAATTTATGTTGATGATATAGTGTTTGGCTCAGTGTCACAGGCAATGGTGGAAGAGTTTGTTGCTCAAATGACTGGCGAATTTGAAATGAGCATGGTTGGTGAGTTTACTTACTTTCTTAGACTTCAAATTCAGCAACGACATGATGGTATCTTCATTTCTCAAAGCAAGTATGCAAAGAATTTGCTAAAGAAATTTGAATTGGTAAATGCTCGTCCAAGGAGAACACCAATGGGAACTCATGAGAAGATCTCTAAAGTTGAGAAGGGAATCCCTATTGATGCAAGTCTTTACAGAAGTGTGATTGGCAGTCTCTTGTACCTAACTGCTAGTCGACCTGATATCTGCTTCAGTTTTGGATTATGTGCTCGATTTCAGGCAGAACCTCGCGAGTCACACCTGGTGTCAGTCAAAAGAATTCTCAAATATATTTGTGGAACAACTGATTATGGAATTTGGTACTCCTTTGATACAAATACCAACTTAGTTGGTTATTGTGATGCTGACTGGGCAGGAAGTTCAGATGATCGGAAAAGCACTTCTGGTGGATGCTTCTATTTGGGAAATAATTTGGTGTCATGGTTCAGCAAGAAGTAAAACTCTATCTCTCTGTCTGCTTTCGAGGCAGAATATATCGCAGCTGGTAGTTGTTGTACTCAGCTTCTCTGGAAGAAGCAAATGCTGAAAGATTATGGTGTCACACAGGATGTCATGACACTCTACTGTGATAATATGAGTGCGATCAATATTTCAAAGAATCTTGTTCAGCATTCACGGACAAAACACTTTGATATTCGACATCACTTTATCAGAACTCTTTTGGAAGATAAAATTATTGCTTTGGAACATTTGGTGACAGAAAAACAAATTGGTGATATCTTCACCAAAGCATTGGATGGAGTAAGGTTTGAAGAACAGAGGTCTGCTCTAGGCCTTTGTGTTATGTGAAGAAGCTATTTGATATTGTATGTTTTTTTTGTATTGTATTTTTATGTACAGCAATATATATAAAATATATACAAAAATAACAGAAAAAGTAAAAATAGTAGAATAGCTAGTGTTTTTGTCTCTTCGGGTTTCCTGCCACCAGATTTTGGGCGAAATTGTAGCTGTGGATATGTTTTTATGAAATTCTGATCTTCAGCACTCCTTATGACACCTGGATTTTCGGGGATTTCTCGGCTGAATATATGGAATTGAAGAGTTGGTCTCGGTCACGTAAAATCTGACGGCAATAATTTCGGACTCTATTCCCTATTTCGAAAATTCAAGGGTTTTTGGACTTCCAAACTTCTACTACTCAAGTTTGTGAACTCATCTCAGCCGTCTTCATCACCTTAAACTTAATTAAAGTTTTTGAGAATTTTGTTGAGCTAAGTGTTCCGACAATCAGAAGATGTCTCAACCAGGGTCTTCACCTCGTGCTGAAAGGGCAGTAGAAATAATGGATGATGATGAAGTTCATGCCGTCTGCACCAGAATTGTCAAAAGGAGAAGGAAGTTCTGCTGAGCCGCAAGGGCAATTCCAAGATTCTGAGGCTGATATGGCTTCAATGGCAATTGATGTTACTCCTATTCAATCCATTGATCCATCAGGAGTTAGGACACGTTTTGGTCAGACCAGTGAGGGTCCATACAAGACCAGTGCTATACCTCCCAATGCTCCGGATGCTTCTAAAGTGAATGTTGAACCCAAGAGAAAAAGGTTCCAACTAGTGGATGAGGATTCCTCGGATGAGGATTGGGGAGAAGAAGGCAATACTGGAGGTGGTGATTCTGATGAAGGAAAAAATGTATCTTCTGAAGAAAGTGACTCTCTTGTTGGTGGTGATGATTCTTCTGAAAACGCAGAAGTGCATGACCTCTCAGACTCAGAACCAGTGAAGTCGCCTAAGGCTAAGAGGTAGAGAGCAACTGCCCCTATATCTCAGCGAATGACTCGCTCAAGGTCAATGTCAAATGGCAAGTTCCCTGCAGCATCAAGTAAGTCCTCTGTTTTTACGGTTAATCTTGATGATTTTAAGTCTGAATATAATGCGGGATTGTGGAGTCGAGTCTCTAAGAGAAATATCTGGGGAGAAAGAAATATACATGAAGGTGATTTCAAAGACTGTCAGAAACTTATAGATCAGTTAGTAAGTCAAGGTTTGGGAAGGACCATTAAGGGGATTAAACCATATGTGAGAAGAGTTGTACAAGAATTTTACTATAATCTGGACCCAACAATAAAGGACTTTGATCACCCAGATGGAGGTCATGTGTATGTGAGGGGTCGAGTGTTTAAGTTTTCCCCTGATATGATTAATACATACCTAGGAAGCCACTGGGCTGATCAGAATCTTGGAATTGCCCTTGCGGCTCAGCAGAACTTCCTTCTCCTTTTGACAATTCTGGTGCAGAATGAGTAATGACGACATGAACTTCATCATCATCCATTGTTTCTACTGCCCTTTCAGCACGAGGTGAAGACCCTGGTTGAGACATCTTCTGATTGTCAGAACACTTAGCTCAACAAAATTCTCAAAAACTTTGATTAAGTTCAAGGTGATGAAGACGGCTGAGATGAGTTCACAAACTTGAGTAGTAGAAGTTTAGAAGTCCAAAAACCCTTCAAATTTCGAAATAGGGAATAGAGTCCGAAATTATTGCCATCAGATTTTACATGACCGAGACCAACTCTTCAATTCCATATATTCAGCCGAGAAATCCCCGAAAATCCACGTGTCATACGGAGTGCTGAAGATCAAAATTTCATAAAAACATATCCACAGCTACAATTTCGCCCAAAACCTGGAGGCGGGAAACCAGAAGAGACAAAAACACTAGCTATTCTACTATTTTTTCTTTTTCTGTTATTTTTGTATATATTTTATATATATTGCTGTACATAAAAATACAATACAAAAAAACATACAATATCAAAGAGCTTCTTCACATAACACAAAGGCCTAGAGCAGACCTCAGTTATTCAAACCTTACTCCATCCAATGCTTTGGTGAAGATATCAGCAATTTGTTTTTGTGTCACCATATGTTCCAAAGCAATAATTTTATCTTCCACAAGAGATCTGATAAAGTGATGTCGAATATCAATGTGTTTTGTCCGTGAATGCTGAATATGATTCTTTGAAATATTGATCGCACTCATATTATCACAGTAGAGTGTCATGACATCCTGTATGACACCATAATCTTTCAGCATTTGCTTCATCCAGAGAAGCTGAGTACAACAACTACCAGTTGCGATATATTCTGCCTCGGCAGTAGACAGAGAGATAGAGTTTTGCTTCTTGCTGAACCATGACACCAAATTATTTCCCAAATAGAAGCATCCACCAGAAGTGCTTTTCCGATAATCTGAACTTCCTGCCCAGTCAGCATCACAATAACCAACTAAGTTGGTGTTTGTATCAAAGGAGTACCAAATTCCATAATCAGTTGTTCCACAAATATATTTGAGAATTCTTTTGACTGACACCAGGTGTCACTCGCGAGGTTCTGCCTGAAATCGAGCACATAATCCAACACTGAAGCAGATATCAGGTCGACTAGCAGTTAGGTACAAGAGATTACCAATCATACTTCTGTAAAGACTTGCATCAATAGGGGTTCCCTTCTCATCTTTGGAGATCTTCTCATGAGTTCCCATTGGTGTTCTCCTTGGACTAGCATTTACCAATTCAAATTTCTTTAGCAAATTCTTTGCATACTTGCTTTGAGAAATGAAGATACCATCATGTCGTTGCTGAATTTGAAGTCCAAGAAAGTAAGTAAGCTCACCAACCATGCTCATTTCAAATTCGCCAGTCATTTGAGCAACAAACTCATCTACCATTGCCTGTGACACTGAGCCAAACACTATATCATCAACATAAATTTGATCAAGTAAAAACTGTCCTTTCACTTGGCGAATGAAAAGGGTTTTATCTACTCCCCCTCGCTCATATCCTTTGGCTAATAAGTACTGAGTCAGCCTCTCATACCAAGCCCGAGGAGCTTGTTTGAGCCCATACAAGGCCTTCTTTAGCTTATAGACAAACTCAGGATTATGAGGGTCTTCAAAACCCTTTGGTTGAGCAACATACACCCCCTCATTAAGAATACCATTGAGGAATGCACTCTTCACATCCATTGATACAACTTGAATAGCAATACACATGCAATTTCTAGCAAGAACCGGATAGACTCAAGGCGAGCAACTGGAGCAAATGTCTCATCAAAGTCAACTTCTTCAATTTGCATATACCCCTGAGCAACTAATCGAGCCTTGTTGCGAGTGATATTGCCATGCTCATCAATCTTGTTCTTGTATATCCATTTAGTGCCAATAACATTCACATAAGGAGGACATGGAACTAGATCCCAAACTTGATTGCGAGTGAATTGATCAAGTTCTTCTTGCATTGCACCAATCCAATATTCATCTTCCAGAGCTTCTTTCACATTCTTTGGCTCAATAGAAGAAGTATAGCAAGCCATTTGAATCATATTCTATAATTTACTCTCGGCTTTTCTCTTGTACGTTCACCATCAGTCAAACTTCCAATAACTTCAACAGTAGGATGATTCTTCTGTATACGAGTAGAGGGCTGTCTGTGAGGTAAAGTGGCATCATTCACATTATCATTTTCTACATTCTTATCAGTGACACCACCTGTGACACTGGGTTAAACACTGTCTGGAACACTGGAACTTACTTCAGGTAGAGAATCTGTAATATCTTCATTAGGAACAGCACTTACTTTCAGAGAATCATCAACTTGAACATTCGCAGATTCCATCACAGTTCGAGTCCTTTTGTTGTAGACACGAGCAGAGGGCTCGACTATTGATAGCATACCCAAGAAAAATAGCTTCATCACTCTTGCGATCGAGCTTCCCTTTATATTTCCTGTCATTCAACACATAACAAGTACTACCAAAAGGATGAAAATAGTTAACATTTGGAGTCCTACCTTTCCATATTTCATAGGGCATCTTCTCAGTTCCTCCACGAAGATATACACGATTTATAGTGTAGCATGCTGTGTTCATTGCTTCAGCCCAGAATTTTTGTGGAATATTTTTCTCGTGTAACATAATGCGTGACATCTCTGCTATTGTCCGATTTTTCCTTTCTACGACTCCGTTTTGCTGAGGAGTTTTAGGTGCAGAGAACTCATGACCTATCCCATGCTGATTACAGAATTCTGAAAAATATGAGTTTTCAAACTCTCTCCCATGATCACTACGAATCTGTACAATCTTCAGAATAGCACATCCCTTTTCACGCTGAAGGCGTATACATAATGCTTTAAAGGCATTAAATGTGTCAGACTTTTCTCGAAGAAATTCAATCCATGTATAACGAGAAAAATCATCAACAGTCACATATGCATATCGTTTTCCTCTAATACTTTCTACTGACATAGGACCCATCAAATCCATATGAAGCAGTTCTAGCACACGAGTTGTTCCTGGTGTCCGTGATTTGGGATGTGACACCTTTGTTTATTTTCCAATCTGACATGGTCCGCATATTCTGCTTTCATCAAACTTCAGTTGGGGAATCCCACGGACAGCTCCTTTAGTAACTATGTTCTGCAGCATCCGGATGTTCATATGACCCAATTTTCGATGCCATAGAATTGAATCTTCCATACTTGATCGAAGACATGTTGATGAGGCAGAGGTGAGATAACAATTATCTTTCGATCTTTCTCCTTTCATGATACACATGTTGTTTTGATCAATCACCTTGCAATTTTTCTTAGTGAAATTGACATCCAAATCTTGGTCACACAAGTGACTAATGCTAAGCAAATTTGCCTTGAGGTCATCTACCAGACACAACATCCTTCAAGAAATTGTTGTCACCAGTCATATGCCTGGAGCATCCACTGTCAAAATACCACTCATAATTTGTGGCAGCCTTTAATGAGGTGTATGTGAAGTTGCATCGATAATTAGGCTTCATTACCCAGCTCTGTTGTGTATTCCTGCGAGAAGTAGAGTTTCTAGCAGTACATTGTCTTAATTCAGCAAGATAGATAAAACATCTAGGACGAATATGACCACGACGATTGCAGTAATGACAAACAGGTATAAATCTATTACATCTTCCGTTAGGAGCATGATAAGAATAAAAAGTATGTGACCTGTTCATAGGAACCTGCAACCCCTTGGAATTATTTTCTGATAGTGACACTGACGGTGACATCATTTGTGACATGGGTTGTGACATTGAGCTTTCTCCTTTGTACCACAGTCCTGTGTAATCACCACTTGATTGCCAACTCTAAGAATTTCATCCAGCTTGGAAGCACTTGAATTTAGCATCTTAACTCATTTCTTTATGTGATTTAACTCGTTGGTCAATGTCTTCACTTCATTTTGACTTACTCTCAGTTTAATAACCAGATCAGTGTCAGATTGTTGAAGATTGTCCCTTTCAGTTTGCAGATCTCCAACCAGTGTATGAAGTTGCTGATTCACTCTAGAAAGTTCAGTCCACTTGTCATGAAGATTCTTGAATTCTACCAGAATATCTTCTTCTGTAACATAATCTTCATCTTCATCTAGATAGGTTGACATATTTTCAGTGACACTGTGTGACATCTGTTTTCTTGTCATGATCAGATTGTTCTGTCTTAGTGGTGGGAGCCACATGGTTGTTCTGAAAATCATCTTCTCTGTCTGAATCATCTTCACTCCAAGTTGTGTTGAGTGAATTCCTCTTTCTTCTCAGTGTATTAGCACAATCTGCCTGAACATGCCCATAACCATCACACTCTCTGCACTTAATTCCTTTATGTTTGAGTGGTTGATCAGACATATGATTTTCTTCCCTGTATTTTTTATTATTTGCCACTTCATTCTTGGTGTTACTGATACTGCCTCTGACACCCGGATTTCTTCTCCCATATCTTTTCAGTATTTTGCTAAAGTTCTTAGATATTAATGCCGAGGAGTCTTCAAGGTCATCATCTCCAGAATTTTTCAAATTTTGCATTGGTATCAGAGCGGGTCGTCTTTGTTTCTTAGGCGGAATCCGCAGGACTTGATCTTGGTTGTTTGGTGCAATGGACTCTATGAAGGAAGGAGGTTCAACAATGCGTCCACCTCTCTTGGATGGAAGCAACTATGCGTATTGAAAGGCAAGAATGAGAGCCTTTATCAAAGCCATTGACGAGAAGGCTTGGAAATCAATTTTGGTTGGATGGGATCCTCCAACGACTACTGATGCTGATGGTGTTAAATCTCTTAAGCCCGAAGAAAGCTGGTCGGCTACTGAAGATGCCTTGGCAAACAGTAACTCAAAGGCGCTTAATACCATATTTAACGGGGTAGATCCAACACAGTTCAGAATTATTTCCACATGTGTGATTACTAAAAAGGCATGGGAAATTTTGCAAACTACTCATAAAGGAACCTCAAGTGTAAAATTATCAAAGATGCAGATTCTGACTACAAGATTTGAAAACTTGAGGATGCTTGAAGACGAAAGAATTACAGAATTCAATGTCAAACTATGTGATATTGCCAACGAAGCATTTGCCCTTGGTGAAAATTTTTCAGAAGATTGAAATATCTAGGTTAGATACGCGGTGTCCCAGAGGGTGAGCGACACTAGATATGACACCGATAATAAAATGATAATGGACAATATTAAAAATGCGGAAATTAAAAAGACAGGAGGTTGGTAACGCAGTTAGGCAATTGCCTACATCTGCGGGGCCACGCCCAGAAAGAACAATCCACTAAGTTCACAAGTTACAAGACATTCAGTATGACACAAGGTAAGACACCATCTTATCTTTGTTACTGCCTCTTCCTAACTTCTGCAGTGAACGGATTGTGCGAGCTCCCCTCGACTTGTGTTGATTCCTCTCGGAATCCTTGCTCCAGCAAGATCCCCTTGCACACGTTTGAACTCCTCCCGAGCTCCTTAAAACCCTCCTCCCGAGGTTAAACTTCAATGATGGTTGCAAAGATTTGTACCTTCAATAATATTGCATTGAGGTACTAAAAGCCAACACACTTCTAAAAACAATTCCAACTAGGAAGTGTGTTCACAGTCTTACAAAGAAGACCGAAGAAATATGATCAACGCACAAAGAATAATTCAATTAAGGCTTAACAATTCCGTGCGGCTTCTTGATCATAATATAGGGCACATAAAATATCTTCCATCTTTATCTTCAAGATTGTTTCCATAAAACTCTCACAGAAGATGGAAATAATATGCCTTCCAAACTTATCTTTTCCATAGATATCTTTTCCAAGATAATTACCAAGAATACCAAGATAAGTCTAAAGATATATAAGGATATCATTTAAATTCCAAATCAATCTCCTTTGCATAGATTGATTCTTCCAAGTTAATCATATCTTTCCTTATACTCTTGTTTGCCAAAAAACCAATGCCAATTAAATATAATGCCACATACGTGTGCGCATTAACAATCTCCCCCTTTGGCATTTTTTGGCAAAATATAAAACTCCCCTTGTATGCTTAAACTGAAGTTCGATGAAGCTCCCCCTGAATAGAAACTTCCACAAGAAACATCATTGCAAGAATATTGCACATGACCCATAAAAAAAAATCAAGATTCGAACTCCCCCTGCATCGGATCTTACTAACAAAACATCACTGCACAAGACACTGTGCATGACACATCAAGAGACACCAAGATCCCAGCATACAAATGTTTAGGGATTACAAAATAGAATGTAAAATATCCAAAATTACTTCCCCTTTTTGCCAACAAAAAGAGAAAATGGTATAAAAACAGCAATTAAAAGATAATAAATTGTCTTAAGCAATTAGCATAAGCAAATATCAGAGCAATATCATTCTGAGTCATCTGAACCATAATCCACCAAGACAGCTAAGTCGGCAAGTAAATGAACCCCAGCAGCTTCTTCTGGAACAGCATCATCTTTACCAGTATCATACCCACCAGATTGGGCGCTGGAAGGGGCATGACTGTCAGTGACACAAGTCGTGACACCAGGAGTGACACCAGTAGTGCCTTCACCAGAAACAGCAAAAGGAACAGGACTTTCCTTTGCAACAACTTTCTCAACAGAATCAGAATCAAGATGTTCTTCAATGATAGGATTTTCAGGCTCCATTTCAGATTCTATAAAAACAGAAGACAGGTTTTGAGGAATACCTGCTGTAACATCCTGAGTGACATCAGGTGGAACACCTGAAGAACCAGCAACATCATCTGCAATAGTTTCAGCCTTTGCAGCAAAATGCTTCTTCCTTTTAGCTGCTTTATCAGCAACATTCTTAGCATACTTTACAGCAACAATATCATCAAGCAATGAAGAGACCTCATTCATTTTCTTCTCAATTTCAGACTGCTGGGCAATCAGAGTTTTCAATTCATCCTCAAACACCTTAATAGTGCGTGATAGTAAGACTGAATTACCAAGCTCTTCACTATCAAAATTAGAGACATCCTCAGAGACATCCTCTATATAATTGACATGATCACCTTTCAACAGCTTGTAACTGATTCTTATTTCTTCTTTGTCTATCTCAAGAGTTTCCCTTGCTTGAATTACAGAATGTTGTGATGAGAGAATCCCATATATAAAACACGGAAAAGGATAAGCTATCCTTTCATTCTTGCAGTCTGCATGCTTAACAATTTGATCAAACAGAAATTGCCTTTACATCAAATTCAATAAAATTCCCAATCTTGAACAACAAAGTAGCCATGGACTTACTCACACTAGCTCCATGTGAGGTTGGGAGCCAATTCCTCATGGCAATCTTATGCAATACTGCATACTTAACAGATAGTTGAGATGCAGGAAAATCCTTCCCTCTAGGCCATACTCTTCTAACACCTCCCGTGACATCAGTAATGATCTTACTGTAATCAAGAGTGAATTCTTCCACATTTGCCCAGTGGCTACCTAGGTAAGTATTAATCATATCTGGGGAAAATTCAAACAACTTACGCCTCTCATACACATAACCACCATCGAGGTGTTCAAAATCCTTCACAGAAGAGTACAAATTGCAATAGAACTCTTGAACAATTCTCCTGACATAGGGCTTAATCCCCTTAATTGTCCTACCTAGACCTTGGCTAATCAACTGATCAACAAGTTTTTGGCAATTTTTGAAATCACCATCATGAATATTCCTTTCATTCCAAATATTTCTCCTAGAGACTACTCCATAAACCAGCATTGTATTCAGACTTGAAATTATCCAAATGTACATAAAAGTTTTATGACTTACTTGCAACAGCAGAAGACTTGCCCTTTGACATTGCCTTGGAGCGAGTGATTCGTTGAGATTCAGAGGCTGGAGTTTCTCTCTGTCGCTTTGCCTTAGGAGACTTAACCGGATCTGAATCAGAGAGATCCTGAACATCATCATGAGAAGGAACATCTCCTCTGACATCATCTTCTTTTTCAGCCCAAGTACCATCCGAGGAATCTTCATCCACAACTCGAAATCTCTTTCTCTGAGGCTCTATAGTAACCTTAGAGACATCAGTTTCTCTTGGAGGTACAACACTTGTCTTGAATTTGCTACCACTTGCTTGCCCAAACCTAGTTCTCACACCAGACGGATCTACTGTTTGAATGAGAGTGGCCATCTCCGCTTCTGAAGACAAATCAATCTCCACACTTGTGTACTTCTCCTATGAGTGAGAGGAACTTCCATCTCCATTTGACAAACTTGGAGAGGCAGGGGTGACCACCACATGAAATTTACCAATATCAACTGTTTCTAACACTTTTCTAGCCCGAGATGAAGAACTTGACTGAGACATCTTGAGATTTTTGGATCATCTAACTCAGTGGAGCTCTCAAAAATTTCAATTATGCTCACAGCAATGAAGACGGCTGAGATGACTTCAACACCTTAAGTAGTAGAAGTCCAGAAAACCAGAAACCCTTGGAATATCAAAAGGAGAAATAAGAGCCAAAATTATTGCAGTCAGAATTTACGTGACTGAGACCAACTCTTCAATTCCATATATTCAACCGAGAATCCCCAAACTGCCACGTGTCACTTGGAGTGCTGAAGATCAGAATCCTCAAAACACGAAATCCACAGCTATAATGCCGCCTAAAAGTGTGAGGCGGGAAACCACAAAAAACAAAATAGCTATTCTACAATATTTTTGTGTTTTTCATAATTTTTTTTATATTGTTATAAATACAAATACAATACAACAGAAAAACTTACAATACTTGAAGAACCTCTTCATAAGACACAAAGGCCTAAGGTAGACCTTAGATCTTCAAACCTTGTTCCATCCAAAGCTTTGGTGAAAATATCAACAATTTATTTTTCAGTCATCATATATTCCAAAGCAACAATTTTATCCTCCACAAGAGATCGAATAAAGTGATGTCGAATATCTATGTGCTTTGTTCGAGAATGCTGAACAGGATTTTTAGAGATATTGATAGCGCTCATATTATCACAGTAGAGTGTCATAACATCTTGTGTGACACCATAATCCTTCAGCATTTGCTTCATCCAGAGAAGTTGAGTACAACAACTGCCTGCTGCAATATATTCTGCCTCAACAGTAGACAGAGAAATAGAGTTTTTCTTCTTACTGAACCATGACACCAAATTGTTTCCCAAATAGAAACATCCACCAGATGTGCTCTTTCGATCATCTGAACTTCCACCCCAATCAGCGTCACAATAACCAACTAAGTTGGTGTTTGTATCAAAAGAATACCAGATCCCATAGTCAGTTGTCCCACTACCATATTTGAGAATTTGCTTCACTGACACCAGGTGTGACTCCCTTGAATTTGCCTGAAATCGAGCACATAAACCAACACTGTAGCAGATATCTGGACGACTAGCTGTTAGGTACAAAAGACTACCAATCATACTCCTGTATAGACTTGCATCAATAGGAGTTTCCTTCTCATCTTTAGAGATCTTCTCATGAGTTCCCATAGGTGTGCGCCTTGGACGAGCATTCTCCAATTCAATCTTCTTTAGCAAATTCTTGGCATTCTTGCTTTGACAAATGAAAATCCCATCATTACGGTGCTGAATTTGCAGTTCAAGAAATTAATTAAGCTCACCAACCATACTCATCTCAAATTCCTCAGTCATTTGAGCAACAAATTCATCTACCATCGCCTGTGACACTGAGCCAAATATTTTGTCATCAACATTTATTTGTACAATTAAAAACTGGCATTTAACACGGCGAATGAAAAGGGTTTTATCTACTCCCCCTCGCTCATATCCCTTGGACAATAAATACTCCGTGAGTCTTTCATACCAGGCTCGATGAGCTTGTTTGAGCCCGTATAACGCCTTCTTCAACTTGTAGACATGTTCGGGATTATGAGGGTCTTCAAAACCCTTTGGTTGAGTAACATATACCTCCTCATTAAGAAGACCATTGAGGAAAGCACTTTGCACATCCATTTGATACAATTTGAATTGCAACACACATGCAATGGCTAGCAATAACCGAATAGACTCAAGGCGATCAACCGGAGTAAATGTCTAATCAAAGTCAACTACTTCAATTTGTGTATACCCCAGTGCAACTAATCGAGCCTTGTTACAAGTGATATTTCCATGCTCATCACTCTTGTTCATGTATACACATTTCGTACAAATGACATTCATATTAGGGGGCACGGAACTTGATCCCAAACTTGATTGCGAGTGAATTGACCAAGTTCTTCTTGCATAGCACCAACCCAATATTCATCGGGTAAGGTTTCTTTCACATTTTTGGACTCAATGTTCTGATCTGTGACACCACTTGTGACACTGAGTGGAACACTGCCTGGGACACTAGAACTTACTTCATTTAAAAATTCTGTAACATCTTCATGATAAACAGCAGTTACTTCCAGTGAATCATCGACTTGAACATTTACAGATTCCATGACAGTTCGAGTTCTTTTGTTGTAGACTCAATAAGCTCAACTATTAACAACATAACCAAGAAAAATAGCTTCATCACTCTTGCGATTATATTCCCTGTCATTCAACACATAACAAGTACTACCAAACGGATGAAAATAGTTAACAGTTGGAGTTCTTCCTTTCCATTTTTCATAGGACGTCTTTTCAGTTCCTCCACGAAGATATACTCGATTTCCTCCAATACTTTCTACCGACATAGGACCCATCAAATCCATATGAAGCAGCTCGAGCACACAATTTGTCCCTAGAGTTTGAGACTCAGGGTGTGACACCCTTGTTTGGTTCCCAATCTGATAAGGTTCACACACTCTTTCTTCATCAAACTTTAGCATTGGAATCCCACGAACTACTCTCTTAGAGACACTTTTCTGCAGCATCCTTATATTCACATGACCCAATTTTCGATGCCATAGGATAGATTCTTCTATGCTTGATCGAAGACACGTAGATGAGGCAGAGATGAGATAACAATTGTCCGAAGATCTTACTCCTTCCATGATCCACATGTTGTTATGATCAACTACCTTACTCTTTCCCTTAGTGAAGTTCACATTCAGATCTTGATCACACAAATGACTAATGCTGATCAGATTTGCCTGTAGACCATTTACCAGAAGAACATTCTCTAGTTTTGGTAACCATGACACATCTAGAGTACCTTTTCCAATGACACGAGCTGTGACACCATTTCCAAATGTTATTTTTCCCATATTTCCGAATATAGTGTTCTTCAAAAACTTCTCATCACCAGTTATATGTCTGGAACATGCACTGTCAAAGTACCACTCCTCAGTTGTGGCAGCCTTTAGTGAAGTATATTTGAAGTTACACCTCAAATTTAGTTTCCTCACCCAACTCTGTTGTAAAATCATGCGAGGAGAAGACTTTCTAACAGTACCTATTCTCAAATCAGCTAGATAAGCAAAATATCTAGGACGAATATGACCACGTCGATTGCAATAATGGCAAATAGGAATAAATCTGTTACCTCTTCCTTTAGGAGCATGATAAGAATAATGAGGATTTTCCTTTTTTGTGTTCTTTGCAGTTTTCACAGCAACTTGGTTCACTTTGGAATTATCCACTAGTAGTGACACTGATTGTGACACTGAGTGTGACACTGGTTGTGATACTGAGCTTTCTCCTTTATACCCCAGTCCTGAGTGATCACCACTGGATTGACTAGTCTTAAAAATTTCATCCAGCTTGGAAGAGCCTGAATTTAACATCTTGACATTTTTCTTTATGTGATTTAGCTCGTTAGTCAGATTCTTCACTTCCTCCTGGCTTGCTCTCAGATTGGCTTCCAACCCTTCAGCAGAGTTTTGAAGATTTAGCTTCTCATCTCTCAAACCCCCAATTTGAGTACGAAGATGCTGAATTACTTTAACAAATTCAGTACATTTCTCAGAAAGAATCTTGTACTCAACAAGAATATCTTCTTCTGTGATTTCATCTTCGTCTTCGTCACTATAAGTTGACATATTTTCGGTGACACTACGTGTAACATTCTTGACAACACCATTGTCTGATTATTCAGTTTTAGAAGCAAGAGCCACATGATTATTATAAAATTCATCTTCTCTATCTGAATCATCTTCACTCCAGAATGTGTTGAGAAAATTCTTCTTTTTCTTCAATGTATTAGCACATTTCGCTTGAACATGCCCAAAGCCATCACATTCTTTACATTGAATTCCCCTGTTGTTGAAAGGTTGATCAGATGCATGATTTTCTTCTCTGTACTTCTTATTGCTTGATAATTCATTCTTGGTGTTACTGACACTGGTCTTGACACCTGAATTATTTCTGCCAAATCTCTTCACGATTCTGCCAATATTCTTAGACAGCAGTGCTGGAGATTCTTCAAGGTTATCTTCACCATGGTCATCCAGCTTCTGTATCTCTGCTTTTAAAGCCATCCCTTTAACCTTTTTTGCTTCTAGATCTAGTCCAAGATTCATCTCAAATGTTCTGAGAGATCCCATCAGTTCTTCTAACTTCATCTTGGAGACATCTTTTGCCTCTTCAATGGCAGTGCCTTTATAAGCAAACCGTTGAGGCAAAGATCGTAGAGTTTTTCTCACAAGCTTTTCTTCATAAAAACTCTCACCAATTGCAAACGCCTCATTAGCAATATCACAGAGCTTTGCATTAAATTCACCACTACTCTCATCTTCATGCATCTTTAAGCCCTCAAATCTTGTAGTTAATATCTGCATCTTTGATAACTTTACAGCAGAAGTTCCTTCATATGTAGTTTGAAGAATTTCCCATGCTTTCTTGGCTGTCACACATGTTGAGATAAGTCTAAACTGAGCAGGATCTACACCGTTGAAGATTGCATTAAGACCCTTTGAGTTGCTATTTGCTAAGGCATTTTCTGTGGTAGACCAACTTTCTTCTGGCTTGAGAGATTTGACACCGTCTGCATCAGTTGTCATTGGAGGATCCCAACCAGTTAGGATTGATTTCCAAGCCTTCTCATCAACAGCTTTGATGAACGCTCTCATTCTAGCCTTCCAATAAGCATAATTGCTCCCGTCCAATAATGGTGGACGCATTGTTGAACCTCCTTCCTTCATAGAGTCCATCACATAAAAACCAAGATCAAGTCCTGCGGATCCCGCCTAAAAAACAAAGACGACCCTCTCTGATACCAATTGAAAGATCTAGGTTAGATACGCGGTGTCCCAGTGGGTGAGCGACACTAGATATGACACCGATAATAAAATGATAATGAACAATATTAAAAATGCAGAAATTAAAAAGACAGGAGGTTGGTAACGCAGTTCGGCAATTGCCTACGTCTGCGGGGCTACGCCCAGAAAGAACAATCTACTAAGTTCACGAGTTACAAGACATTCAGTATGACACAAGGTAAGACACCATCTTATCTTTGTTATTGCCTCTTCCTAACTTCTGCAGTGAACGGATTGTGCGAGCTCCCTTCGACTTGTGTTGATTCCTCCCGGAATCCTTGCTCCAGCAAGATCCCCTTGCACACGTTTGAACTCCTCCCGAGCTCCTTAAAAACCTCCTCCCAAGGTTAAACTTCAATGATGGTTGCAAAGATTTGCACCTTCAACAATATTGCATTGAGGTACTAAAAGCCAACACACTTCTAAAAACAATTCCAACTAGGAAGTGTGTTCACAGTCTTACAAAGAAGACCGAAGAAATATGATCAACGCACAAAGAATAATTCAATTAAGGCTTAACAATTCCGTGCGGCTTCTTGATCATAATATAGGGCACATAAAATATCTTCCATCTTTATCTTCAAGATTGTTTCCATAAAACTCTCACAGAAGATGGAAATAATGTGCCTTCCAAACTTATCTTTTCCATAGATATCTTTTCCAAGATAATTACCAAGAATACCAAGATAAGTCCAAAGATATATAAGGATATCATTTAAATTCCAAATCAATCTCCTTTGCATAGATTGATTCTTCCAAGTTAATCATATCTTTCCTTATACTCTTGTTTGCCAAAAAACCAATGCCAATTAAATATAATGCCACATACGTGTGCGCATTAACAGATCAATTATAAAATCAAAAGTGAAAATAAAATAGAGTATAAAAAATTTAAGCAATGGTCTCTTGACCACCTCCTTGGATACCGGTACTAACAAAAATCCCAGCAGGCTTTCCAGCAAGCCGCTATACTCTAACTATCACAACTTTCTATTTAATTAGGACTCTGTATGCTCAACAACACCAACACAATATACAAGAAAACAGTAAGATATAGTTGAAAATCTTATCTGCCAAATCAATGCTTTTACCTTTCCAGCTTGCTGGGGCTGTCCCTTAACTTATATTATTTTCAATCAAACCCGCTTCGATTTTCTCAGTGTGAATAAAACATAGAAATTAAAAATTGTCTTCATCTAAACCTAACTCAAACCCAGATTCCATGAATGAAACATGCTTTATAATAAAGTTATAGTATTTTGGTAACTTTACCCTTTTCTAACAGTACCATTTCAATAAAATAACAATTTTCATAGCTGCAGAATTCAAATATCACAGAAACTGAATGCGCAATCATAACTATAATTACCAACTCCCTAATCCATGATTTCTAAGCTTCCTTTTCAAGTCATCAAGTTTCAAGAAACCATCATAAATTTTTCAATTTTATAACTCAATACACATTACACGAACAAACAAAAAAGAATTCAGCCATAAGAGAATCAAAACAGAAATTTATTTAAAAAAAAATAAGTAACCAATACTTTACTAATTTCATTCATTTAAAGACAAAATTAAAAGAAAATTTAAAAAAGGCTACCTAGGGTCAAGAAAAGGGAGGAGATTAAAAGGGCATTCATCAAAAGTACTGATGTCAATTGGGTTTCTCATCCATGGAAGAACTGGCACACTACCAGTCCCCTTCTTCTCTTTTGCCCCTTCTTTAGTTATATTTAATAGTTATTCCAACAACCTTCGAAAAAAGGCTTGAGCTTTCTTTAGTATTGTGTGAGTTTGACAATAGATAGTCAACTTTCAGGGAGGTGGCCGAGAGTGGCCGCCGCCTCCACCACCGACACGAAAGGGCTGGTGGTGCCCAAACAAGACATCGGCCTCCGTTCGAAAGAAGATTTATTAGAAAAGATGGGTTCTTTACCTTGTTCTTCCAAAGGGACTACTGTGATTATCAAGAGTTCTTTGATTGAACCCGATGGGGGATCATTTGGTGGATCTTGTGGTGATAGAAAGCCAAAGGACTGCGAAGGTTTTAACGACTGAGTCAATGCCAAAGGTGAAGCTGACAAAAATTTATCTTGAGTGGGTTCACGTGATTATCTGATTAGCTAATAAAGAGGAGACACCAAAAGCATATATGCTTCTATTAATCTAGTATCTAATGGATTGAAAGATGAAAATTTATGGAGGGCTGAGGTGGAGGATAGTGAGGAAAAATAGAGAAGCAATCCTATTATATAAAAATAGTAAGTTATGGATTGAGTGAGGAAGAGGAAGAGAAAGTGGAGTGGAAGTGGAAACGAAAAGAAGATAGTAATGGGTGGGGAAAAAAATTTAAGCGTTTTAGGAATTAAAGCAATTAAATGTTAGTGAGGAAGAGGAAGAGAAAGAGGAAAAGTGGAAGTGGAAATTTGGACGACGAAAAAAAACATCCCTTCCCTCTTTACTATAATATGTAGATAATTGAAACTGGAGGGTAGCTGGAGAGGCACCGCAGCATTTCCTCTAACAATTCCATTCCTATTTATTATTATTATTTTTGTTCTTCTTCTGGTAAGTATAATCCGTTTAAAGTGTATCCTTGTTGTTGTACTAATCAATCATTTCAATTTAAGGAAATATATGCAGGTGTAAAAAAAATTTACAATAATTAGCGAATTGGAACAATGAAGAACTAGTACAAAACCGGGATTTTACACCGGTTAAATCTTATTATTTACACCGGTTATTCTAAAAATGAACCCGTGTATATACAGGCGGGGTAAAAGGTACAAATTTCTTACACCGGTTTTATAAACCGATGTAACAAGTCTTTGTTACAAACCCGGTGTAAAATGTTTATTTTACACCAGTTATTTAACAGGTGTATTAAATTAAATAAAAATTGTTTTTAACATTTAATTCGGTTTTCTTGTACCCGGTGTAATATGTATTTATACCTTTTCTGCGAATTACAGCATATGAACAAAACAAAACAGCCCAAAATACAGAAATTTTATACCAGATATTGATTTCTAAAGTCAAAAGTATTGCATACACATATTACATCTAGATAATGTCCTAACAAAATAATGAATCAAATCTATTTCTGTTTGGATTGATCAACGCTTTGAGCTCATGATTCATTACATAATTACCCCATACTTCTCGAACAATATTCAAATCTTTTTTTGTTAATGCTTTCCCGTCTTTTTTGAAGCACTGATACATACAAAAAAGTCATTATATTATTAATAATTCATATGCAAAAAAAAAAGAAATAGAGTAGCAAATGCAATGATAATGAAATAATAAAACAAAACCCAAAACCTTCTTGAAATCCAAGTGCTCTATGTCTTCTCGGAGTATGATCATTCGCATGTAACACATGACATAATACCCACATTCCCAATTTCCTACTTGCCTCTTGTGCTACAATTAAATAATAATTTCATAAGTAAATAACATTGTTTACATTAGAACATTAAGTCGAACAATTGAACAAGCTTACATTTATCTCTATCCATTGAAGTGTTTTATGCGTCAGCGAGTGATCCCCTTCAAGTTGTGACTGATATACCCTCGATACACTGTAAAAGACAACATTAAAAAGCTTATAAACAAGAATTAGCAAATAAACATGTGATAATATCAGTAATATAATATTTAAAAAATTATGAAGAAATATAAATACGTGTTCATCAAATTCATAGCATCATCTCGGGGGTCTGAATGTATTGGATCAAACCAGTACACAATCATATCCTGTGGTTTTATGGCCATTAGCATCCAGTGTTCACTGAAAAATAATAATAAAATAAAAAATTCCAACTTATCATATGAATAAACCTATTGAAAATGCGGTTAAAAAAGTAAAACTATTGGAAATTTAATTACGCTAGAAAATACGGCGCGCTAGGTAGATGCTCTTGTTTCCATTCTTCGTGGTAGACACAATGTATTGTATTCTATTTGTTTCTTTATTCCCGATCGGTTGAATATGATCTGGAGATAGGAACCCTATCCCAGTTTGACCCTGTGCTATACCTAGCGTATACATTGTTCTACAAAATTCATTAACAAATAGAAGGACACGTTTGATTAGTTAAACTATATTGCAAACTAACCAAAAAATAAAATAAATTTGAAACTTTAAAAATATATACGAACTTAATGAACTTACTTTATTAAACACTTGCATGCAATCACCTGTCACCATATCAAATGCCAAGAAATCAATGAGGTTCTCTTTTGTAAGATATACTAAATACTCCTTGCCCACTATTTCTTCCATCATCTTGATTGTGTAGGAAGAATTAGTCGAGTGGTGGCTCACCACTATGTACAATTGCCGTATAGATGCATCAAGTTTAGATAATAATGAATTATTCGTTTCTTGCGGGTGGGCCACAACTGGAGTACTCTTGGGTTGAGGGGTTTCCTTCAACTTTTTAGAACCTTTCGTGTATAGCTTCTTCCATTGGTCCGGTACCTTTGAAAAATAACTCTGTAATTAGAGATGTTTATTAATAAATTATAACAAAAAAAGACAAAGAATTATATATTATTACACCTGCAAATTCGGATCGGTACAAATCTCAACTAATGACCTTGGCCACTCTAACAGATTCCCAAATCCTGTCCCAACTATGGTGGCCTCATCATCTGGAAATGGCAATGGAGCATCCTGTTTGATCGAGGTAATTATATTGACCTTCACTCTGTTCGGCATTACCTTTTTACCGTAATTCATTGATAAATTATAGAGACTCCCGGTAGCTGCAAGACGCCTCCCTTTAGTATGATCAATCAGATCAATCAGAAATAGGCGACATTCTGTTCCGTCCTGTGAATAATAGACAAGAATAGTATATATTAATAAATGAAGAAAAATGAAATAATTTTAAAAGAAAAAAATTATAATTTGTTACCTTGAACTCTCCCAATGAATCTAGCCGTCCAGAACCAGAGCATACCGGTATGTGCTCTGCCATGACTTCCCTGCTTAGTCTCCCGATTCTTTATCTCTGGTTGCTTCAATGATGATTCCATACTAGGAAAAATATTACTCGATCCGATATGTCTCTTGGGAAAAACTTGAACTGGTTTGCCCAAATCTCTGTATAGGTCCTTCAGTGTTTCAGACAAGAACCTAATTTCCTCTTTGCATTGAGGGTGAGTCTCTATATTCATAGTACGACCGGAAGATGAGGCTCTAAAAACTTGAGACATCCGCATCCGACCCCCAACACCCCTTATGCGAAAGGGGTGATCTTTCTTCCCCGTAGCAATGACAAGAATGTCATTTTTTCCATCTCCAAGGGACTCTCCTTGACTCTCGCGATTGGTCAAATCATCCTGATCAATTGTATCCAACATTATTCTTAATATAATTCACATTATTAAATAATATTAATAGACATTTTACTTAATTGAATAAATTATACTTACAATTGCCATACTAACATCTCTAGCCGCGTCGGTTGAAAAGTCACCATGCTTATTTTTGTGACCTTCCTTGAAGAGAAGATGACTGGGAATTGGTGAAGGGGGAGAAGTTGTTCTACGGGCCTCCTCTTCTGTCATACCGGATTCAATATTCTTTTGTATTTTTCCTCAAATTTGTCATTCATCATCCTTTTTTGTAACTTTGAATATCCACCACGAGACATTGTGTGATGGAGTTTGTTCTTGTTCGAACTCTCTTGGCTAGAAACACGCTTTACCTATTTGTCCAAAAAAAAGAATTAGATATCATTCAAATTGTTAACTTTAAATTAAATGATTAAAAAATTGAAAAAAATATATAGATTACCTGCCATTCTTTGGTTAATCGATTGTTGCGGAACTTCTCCCCTTCCACATGCAACAATCGATTAGCCAAAGAATGGTTGGTAATATATTTATTTTTTTCAATTTTTTATTCATTTAATTTAAAGTTAATAATTTGAATGATATCTAATTCTTTTTCTTGGACAAATAGGTAAAGCGTGTTTCTAGCCAAGAGAGTTCGAACAAGAACAAATTCTATTACACAATGTCTCGTGGTGGATATTCAAAGTTACAAAAAAGGATGATAAATGACAAATTTGAGGAAAAAATACAAAAGAATATTGAATCCGGTATGACAGAAGAGGAGGCCCGTAGAACAACTTCTCCCCCTTCACCAATTCCCCGTCATCTTCTCTTCAAGGAAGGTCACAAAAACAACCATGGTGACGTTTCAACCGACGCGGCTAGAGATGTTAGTATGGCAATTGTAAGTATAATTTATTCAATTAACTAAAATGTCTATTAATATTATTTAATAATGTGAATTATATTAAGAATAATGTTGGATACAATTGATCAGGATGATTTGATCAATCGCGAGAGTCAAGGAGAGTCCCTCGGAGATGGAAAAATGACATTATTGTCATTGCTACAGGGAAGAAAGATCACCCCGGTCGCATAAGGGGTATTGGGGGCCGGATACGGATGTCTCAAGTTTTTAGAGCCTCATCGTCCGGTCGTACTATGAATGTGGAGGCTCACGCTCAATGCAAAGAGGAAATTAGGTTCTTGTCTGAAATAGTGAAGGACCTATACATAGATTTGGGCAAACCAATTCCAGTTTTTCCTAAGAGACATGTCGGATCGAGTAATATTTTTCCTAGTATGGAATCATCATTGAAGCAACCAGAGTTAAAGAATCGGGAGACTATAAGCGGGGAAGTCATGGCAGAGCACATACCGGTATGCTCTGGTTCTGGACGGCCAGATTCATTGGGAGATTTCAAGGTAACAAATTATGATAATTTTTTTTAAAAATTATTCATTTTTCTTCATTTATTAATATATACTATTTTTGTCTATTATTCACAGGACGGAACAGAATGTCGCCTATTTCTGATTGATCATAAACAATTAACGCTAGATGGGAGGAAATATTTGGCCAGGAATTTTCTTTTCAATTCCTCAAAAGTGACTACCGAGGGCCCTCTGATCGAGTTAAACCAGTGCTTTGCCCTGCCTTTGAGAGAAAGTGGGAACAATATCCTTCTCACCTCATCAGGTGTGATTCTTTGCAGCTTGAAAGTGTTAAATAATCCCAGAAACCAATCTAAGTGCTCGGTTGGGTCGTCGTTGCTCAATCCTTGAAAAACCTGACCCTGAGTTATCATCGATACTATTTGAGTTGGGATTTGATAACTTTCCACATCCACATCTTGCCTGTTGTTCCTCCTCTCGAAGTTGACCGCGAAATGGTCCCCAAACCTTGGTAGTCGGTCTCTTGGTCTCTCCTCCCCCTGTTGGGGCCTAGCTCTCTCTTCACCCTGTTCCGCCATTTCTAGAGCCCTTCTCCTTCGCCTCAAAGTCCTCTGGAGCTCTGGATCAAAATTAAACTCAGGTTCTATCCCACAAATTCTGGCTCCCACTTGCATAAGCTGTATTACCTACACAAGCCAAAGACACCTCCCACGTAGATAGGTTACTGAATTTATAAACAAACTGTATAAATGGGATGAAATAATCTTGACAGGATCACCAACTATAATCAAAAGTCAATCAAAAGAAACAGAACAAATACTGAAATACGAAATACCAAAAATTCGCAACATAAAACTATCACAATCAATTCCTAATACTTAGCCTCTCCCCGGCAACGGCGCCAAAAATTGGTCGGGCGAGGTGTCGCAGGCTCCCAATTTTACCCAAACTCAACAATAAATGCAGCAGTGATGAGTGGGATCGTCTCCACAGGGAGAGGTTTGTAATCAAGTATTGAATAATGATAGCAGGTATGAACAATTAAAAAGGCACGAAATTAATACTCAAATGAATGAAAATGCAAAACTGTTGGAACGGGAGATAACTCAATAAAAACGGGAGGCGTTGCCTTAAGGGTGGAACAACTAGTATGGATTTTTCTCTTGCTATCCCTGACTTGTATAAACAAGTGTGAGGGGACTTCTCTGCTAGTGAGCCGGGATTCGATCAACTTGTCAGTTCTCTCAAACCCGTTTCACAATACTCCTCTAACTTCTCTTGTCAGGGCAAGTTCTAGGTACGAGTGAGACTTCCCCAGATCCCGATTCTCCTACTGTGAGCCTCGATTAGCCCGGATATACTCCCTTGTCAGGGCAGTCATCCCATATGTAATCTCAATCCACAATACAAGAATACTCTTAGTCCTTTCCTATGGTGGCAGTAGTGAGCCTCGATTACTTGGATATACTCCTTGTCAGGGCAGTCATCCCAGCCGTAATCTAAACTCACCATACAAAAACGCTCCTTGCCCTTTTATAAATCATGAAATGTGCAGGACTAAGACTCACACCAGCATGTTCATAATCAATACAAGTTGGGATTGATTTCCTTAGGCAAGTTCACAACAATCTCAGTGGTCACCGCAGATTTAATATCAAGTTAATCTAATGCAAAACATCAAACACAACAAGTACAGAATAATGAACATAAATAAACACAGATAAAATTCTAAATCAAATGTCTCAAACAAGATTAAATCCATACATGTAACCCCTCAAGGCAACACTCTATGTCTAGCCAATCATGTTAATCGGCTTAGAATTCATGATTACAAGACAGAAATGAAATGGGCAATTTCTCAAGATCTTCTCCCTCTCTGTAATTTGCTAAGTTCTTCTTTGATCCTCAATCTCCCGATCCCTCCTTTCTCTTTCTTTTTCAGCTCCTTTTATACTTTTCCCTTGCTGGGTTGGCTTGGTGACCTTCCTGGAAATTTCCATTTTTTCCGGAGGAGCTGCCACGTGTCTGTGAATAAGTCAGCAAAGGTAAAGTGAGGCCACGTAGTTCACTCAAGACTTAGTCATTAAGGAATTTCAATGCATTTCTTCAAACACTTGGTGCTCAACAGTGAACGTGCTTGATTGCCTGATAATGTGCGCAAAATATGTGCGGGAGCACGAGTGCGGTGAGGTGTATGCAAAACTAAACGTGCAAGTGTGCAAGTGAGAATGTGTGAGTGAGTGTGTGCGTGAGTGAAAGTCGTGGGCGGGCGCGCTAGGCGCCCGCCGTGCATTTGTGTGTGCGTGGTGCGGGCGCACTAGGCGCCCGCACTGTGTGTGCATTTGGGAGGGGCGGGTGTGCTAGGCGCCCGCCCTGTGTGTGCGTGTGAGTGAGGCTGGCGCGCTAGGCGCCCGCCCCGTGTGTGTGTGTTGAGTGGGCGGGCGCGCTAGGCGCCCGCCATGAGCATGTGTGTGTTGTGTGTTGAGAAGTTTGTGTGTGATGTCAGTGACTCGTGAGTGTTGTGAATTGTGAGTGACTTGTGAGGCTAAGGAGAGTGTGTGCATATTTTACATAATTGAATCGAACTTAACACATATTCCTCACACTAATCTATTTTCATCAATCGTAAATTCATGAACAATAATATGCACAAGCCATTCACAAAGTATTCCCTTTACTCAATTCCTATATAAAAAGGATGAGTATGTAAGATAAATAAGTCGGTACAACTCCGACTTATCAATAAAAGGTGCTAAAAATAAATAAAACCAAAGTGTAATGTAACTTAACCAAGTATTTCCCTTTATTTATATTGCATCAAGTCTCAAACTTTTGATTTCCAAAACAATACAAAGTATTCCATCACAGTAATGCTTCTTCTCTTTTTTTTACATGCTTTTTCACATATTTTTTCTCTCTTTTGGTGTAGTTTTTTTTCAGATCACTGTTTTTTTTCTACTAATTCTATTCTTTCTTTTTTTTCAACAATGTAAGCAACAACATAGGCAAAATTCTGTAGATTTGTTTCTTCTTTTTTCTTCTGTCCAGTGTTATTTGGTCGAACAACAGACTTCAACATTTCACTTCAACATCACATACTGAAATAACTTCTTCCAAAGAGACTTAAACATGCAATTTTCTCTTGTTCAATCAAAGGGGAAATAAATCATACATAAGTTAGTGAGCTACATGTACCTTGGGGGCCAAAAGAAAGCTAAAAAGGTCTTAGGTGAAAATTTTTAGTAGTTTCAATAGAAAGAAAAGGTTTAAGGCTCAACGGGGTTAACTAAGGGTAAATTTAAGGGTAGGAATGAAAATTAAAGTTAAAATTGGTTATTCCTAAATGACGTAATGAAATTCATATTCAATTTCAATAGTATGGCTTACCATGCATAACAAAGCAAATTCTGTAATATCATCCAAGTACAATTAACACTCAAAAAAAAAAATATTTTTAATTAAGTACCAACAAAGTGGTTATTGTGTGCTTAGGCTCAAAACCTCACTTTAAGTAGGCTTAATAAGCTCAATTCCATGTATTTATCATACTTGAAAAAAATACAAAGTTATGCACAAATTCAACACAATGGATCAACCAAACTTTTTATACCAATTCCAATTTGCTTAAATAATACTCAATAAGTAAGAAAGTTTGGAAACACAAAAACACAAAGATTTTGACACAAAAAACTAAAAAATAAAATATTTTTGGATTTTTCATTTTCTGAATTTTTTATTTTTTTTAAAACAAACTAACACTATTAAACACAAAAACCTTACACAAAGAATGAAAAATAAAATATTTGTTAAACATAAACATATATAATTCTCCCCACACTTAAATAAGAGTGAAGGAGGAAAACAAAATAACATAAAAGACAAAAAAAAATAGAAAAAGTTAGAGAAAAAGGACAGTCTGAGTTATTGTGGGGGGTTCTGCGGGAGCAAACGATCCTGCAGGATTTGAAGAATGGCAGCCAGCTTACGCTACTTGGCTGGTGGCGGCTGTGTAGAAAGAGTCTCCTCTGCCGACGTGGACTGTATGGTTGGTGAAAATTCCTCCGGTGAAGTCGGAAGTTCCAGTGAAGGAGGGGAAGAAAACTTTATGGGCTCGTTTGGTTGGCAGGGAATCTGGGTTGGGAAAGTAATCTTTTTCCTAATTTCCAGATTCCTGTGTTTGTTTCAAATTGGGAAAGTAATCATTTTCCTAATTATTAAATTCCTGCGTTTGTTTCATCCAGGGAAAGTAAAAAGAATCCTGAACTAAGGAAAATAACTGCAAGATTCCAGGATTATGAATCCTCTTTAAAAGTTGGTATTCTGATTCCCCTCTTGAGGATTTTGACTATGTACTGCTTTGTTTATGTTTATTATTTATATTTTGAGTTTCATATGCTTTTTATATTAAAGTCTAATTCATTTGGTCAAATAATTTTATTTTATTTTTAGTTTAATATTTTTTTATTGACTTTACTACTTAACTGAAATTAAAATTTTAGTAGTTTTAAATGTCTTTATATTGATTTTAAAAAGTAATTCAATGTAAAAAGAGTTAAATAAATGGATGGTATGTTATTTTTTTATTATTAAAATTATTAACATTATGGGGGTTTTATATATTTTTTTCTAAAAACTCAAAATTGTATTTATGTTGCTTTAGACTTTTTCTATCATATTTTTACTTAATTAATTTTCAATACTTATTGTTTAATAAATTTGAGCTATTTTTATTAATATTAATTTGTAAATTTATTTTTCATTTATTTAATCAACTATTCTTTTTTTTAATAATATTAACAAAAAAAAATTTATTTTAACACTTTTTTATAAGTTGTAGTTAATAGCTTAATTATTTAATTAAATTAAAAATGATAATTTTTACAATGATGAAAATATAAAACATAATATTAAAACATTTATTATAAGGTAAAAATATATAATTAAGTTTCATCATATGATTTAAAATAAAACTATATAAATGGTTATGTATAAGTATAACATACAAATGGAATTCAAATAATATTATTTGGTTCAATAATTTAAATCAAATAATGACATAAGAATCATACTAACTTTTTTAAAAATCTATCCAAACACAGGATAAATATTCAGATTCCTCAGAATTAAATTCCTAGGAATCAGATGACCAGGAAAAATATTCATTTTCCTCAAAATTAAAATCCCAAGAATCACATTCCCATTAAACATTACTTTCCTGCCAACCAAACGAGCCCTATATGCAAAGAAAACTTTCGAAACTCATAAAATATTAATTATATTAAAACAATTAGGTCTCACAAGTAAATAACAGTTAAAGCTTCATTACTTATATGCCGGATAATAAACTACTCAAGAAACATAATTAAAATAAAATAAAAGTAAGAAATACTGTCTGGAATTAACCATCGTCATCTGCCCGAACGGCGGCTGAGTTTGGAACAGCAACTACGAACGAAAATAAAACCTAAACTATTTCTATAAACTACAACTATAGCTACAGCTACCTAAAAGCTACGAATTTTCTTCTACTAAATTGCTATCCTTATATAGGAAAAGCAAACTTTACTCTCAAGTAATAAAAGCAATTAAAAACCTTCTAAAACTCTAATAAAGAAATAACTCTTTTATTTTCAAATAAATATGCCACATGTCGGCCAATAATTAAGGCATGCAAACCTTCTCCTTTTAGATTCCTTATTGATCTTCTTCTCCAAATAGGCAAAGGAAAGGAATTCTTAATCTTCCAAAAGTTTTCATTATTTCCAAATTAGATTAAGGAAATCTTTTCTTCCTTTAATTGCTCTTTCACGCCAAAACAGCCTCAAAATCTTCCAAATTCATCTTCTTCCTTTTATATTGCTTCACATCATCAATTCATTCAAATCTGAAAGATATTTTTAATTAAGTGTAGTTTCCATTCAAGTTTATCCCTAAAATAACACAAGATAAATCATATAATTTGTGTCTATCAGCCATTTTAACCAAAAATGTGCGTGTTATAACACATAAAACATGGTCAATTTTAAAAATTTGTAACTTTTTATTTTTTCACGCCATTAATTATATAGGACACCACTAATTGATATAAGTGCAAAAAATAACACGAAAACGGCCACCGACTGCAACTTTTTAAAATTTTGGCATTTTGGTAAAAAAACGTGTTTTATAACCCACAAAAAATGGTCATTTTCTAAAATTTATAACTTACTATTTTTTTTACACCATTCACTAGATAGGACATCGCCAACTTTTCTATTTTTAAGCATTCATTTTTCTAAAATTTATAACTTTCTATTTTTTTACACCATTTATTACATAGGACATTACCAATTAATATGAGTCCAAAAAATAGCACAATAATGTTCATTTATAAATTGGCGATGTCCTATCTAGTGAATTGTGTAAAAAATGTTCATTTATAAATGATAAACAAATTAATTTTTGTTGAAATTTTTTCTAACCATTATAAATTTTATCTCTCTTCCCATCTTTCTTCATTATGTTTCTTTGTAGATTGAATGAATTTATAGGGATTGAAAAAATGTATTAGAAAAAATAGTTGTTTAACGACCAAAGTTGAGTTCCAAAGCAATTCAAAACATGTAAAGGTATAATTGAAAATCTATAATAAAACATCACTTATTTTGTAACACAAATTTCTAAAACATCACTTATTTAAAATTAGATGGAGTATTGCACTTGAAAATTTACTACAAAAAGATATAACCATCACAAGTTAATTAAAGCAAGGACAATGTGATGATAACACCAAATGCTAATTAACTACAAAACTTTGTGGATCTTATCAAGCTTTTGAACAAATATCTAGCATTCCATCTATTAAATACTCACAAAATAAGATCTAAAAAATTGCTAAATTGAAGAAAAATAAATTTATTTAAATATATACCAGATGAAATATATAGATCCCACAATAAATCATTGTCATGTCCACTCTTTCTCAAGTTCCAACCTTCAATGCTCCTACATATGGCAATTATTTTCTCTTCCCTTTCATTTATACTGTCAATCTTTATTACCTTTACTTGCAGCCCTATACTCCCTTCTCAATAATTTCCTTCAAGTTTCAACTCCCATTCCATTCACAACAACTATTCTCAATTCACGATCATTTTCACCTAGCTTCAACCTTCACTATTTATAACAACAATTCTTTCTTCTTAATCATTTTCACTTTCAGCCTTCATTGTAGCAACTATTCTCATTTCTCGTACGATATTCACCAAGTTTCAACCCTCATTGCCTTATCCAATAGAAACTATTCTCTCCTTCCAATCATTTTAATCAAGTTTGAACTCTCATTGCTTATATTTGTGTCAACTATTCTCTATTAGATAGAACTTCCAAATGCCACCTCTTCCTTGCATCCTTCTTCAAGTCTTCAAGAAGATTAAGTCACAATTACAACATAACTATTTACAAGTTCTAGCAACTATTCTCTACTCTTGATTATCTTTACCTAGTTTCAACCTTCATTACTTCCACTTGCAAAAACTATTCTCTCATCCAAATCGATTCAACTATGTCCCTACCCTAAACAACAACAAGCATTCATCCCACTATTTGAAATTAACTATGTAGATCAGATTTAATCTATAATTTATTCAAATCAACGCTACTCTTCACCTATTTTATTTTAATAATTAGTTCCATTCGTAATCTCTACTTGCTAAGTTTATGTAATTCTATTCTTAATTTATTCTATTTTAACTAATTCTATTCTAATAGAAACACCACTCAATCTATTCGATTTTAATATACTCCAATAAAGAGATCCAACCATTTTATTCTATTTTAATCTATCCCAATAAAATCAACAAATTTTATCTCATTAGGTAAAATTGACTACATGGAACATATGGACATATTTCACCGTCATATTTTATCTATATTCTATTTATGCCCAATCTATTTTAATTTACCCCAATAAGATCAACAAATTTTTATGTTCTTACGTGAGATCGACTATATGAAGCATATAAACATATTTCACAGTCATATTTTATCTATGTTCTATTTATACCAAATCTATTTTAACCTACCCCAATAAGATCAACAAATTTTTATGTTCTTGCATGAGATCGACTACATGAAGTATGTAGAACATATTTCACAATCGTATTTTATCTATTTTCTATTTATACCCAATAATATCATCAACAAAAACTATATGTTCATCCCATTAGATTTGGTCAAATTTGTCCTGATAGACAAATACAACCAAATTAAGAAAGAAGAAGGAGATGAAGAGGTTAAAATCCCAACTTTAAATGAAAAGGGCCAAATAACAACTATTTATTCAAAAATAATCTTTTTTGAATATTCCTTATCCAAGGTAGTCTATGTGATGGAAGTCATGGAGATTACACCTTTATCAAAAAAATCATACATCTAGATATTTCATCTTCCTAGATCTAGGAAGAAAAAACATAAAAAATTAAAGAAAAACAAATATTTTTCAAAAGATTTACCTTTCAACAATCAAGAAATCTCACCTCAAACCATAAAATTTCTCTCTTCACACGGCTCACAGCAAAGAAACACCAACCAAGATTCTAAAATTTGAAGAATGGAAAGGATTATAAGTGTTCAATCCTAAACCATAATTAGAATAATAAATTTGAGATTAAATGATAAGAATCTAAGCATCTTGTAGTAATTTTCCTTAAGTTTAGAATTCTTTTTAATGTACCAAAGAGTAAAAATGAACCACCCATTCAAGGTACCAAAGGAGTTTAAAAATGAACCAAACGAATTATTGACATTTCATAATTAAAAAAAATTAAAATTAATTTCTTAACCTAAATTCCCTACCAACCAAATAAGTCTTCAAAGCCATCAGTCCACTTTAGTCAAAGGGTGGCTTAACCCATTTTATTAGGGTCATGTCACAAACAGTGGCCTAACAGTAATCGGTCCACTTTAGTCAAGTGCAGTTCCACCTATGTTATTAGGATCATGACAAATACAATATACATGTATTTCGCCAATGTGGGAATTGTGTCTCATCTCCCGCAAACTGAAAGAGATCACACAAACAAAGAAATGTTCATTGTACACATTGAAAAATTATCATATGCAACTTTCAACATTCAACAATATTTTTTCCAAACAGAAGAATTTTGGCATGTCAAAATAGAGAAATAAGCAGCAGTTCCAGAATCTCATAATAGAATCATTTGAGAATTTTAAATTAACTCAGTAAAGTTTTAAAGCATAAATAAAACTGGTCTTGATAATGTGAGCTCAGACTCCAATAGGAGGAGCATCCTAATGGATTCAAGCCAAGCAAGCTCCCTCGCTCCCATCTCGTCAACGATTTTGATCACGAGGTTTGGAGGTGCCACAACCAGTCTTGATCGAATCTCTAGTATGCACTTGTCAACCAACTCAATGGCTTCTTCAATTGTCATATCCCTATGTTACTGTCTATCCATCATAGCGAGTGAAAAATAGGACCCATAACCAAATGCTATCTTGTCAACCTTGTGAAGACTAGCAATATAATCAATGTAGTACAACGAAGGATTAGTCTCCTTGTCATAGCTAGCCATAAGGACATTCACGGTGTATGGGTTCTGGAAAAATACAGTACTATATTTCAGACAGTTTTACGCGAGGAAAATTTAATTATCAGCACAATATGAAAGGCTCTTTATTCCTTTAGCTATTCCAGAAGATCTAAATCCACAATTAAGAGGCACAAAAAATTAGCATGTTCCAATTTCATTTAATAAATCAACTGAGGTGATTTACTTATAATGGAATGATACTTAACAGTAGCTAAATACATTCCATGTTATAAGGGAAGAATGAAAAAACGAACATGGTGAAAATTCAATTATTTAGGGCTGCATCTGCAAATATGCTAGAGAAAATCTACAACCAGCAGAAAAAGAGTTTGCTTTTGGGGATAGATTCAATATGCTCAAGATAATTCAATGCTTCTTTTCAGCTCCCACTGATAACCGATAGTATAGTATGACTTTTTTTACACCGTTCACTCTTCAATTGTAAAAAGAAGGGAAAAGGTTTTAATGCAAAATCTGTACTCTTCTAGGCACTTCCTTCAAAGCAACTTCTTGCATATCAATTTGTTTATTTTTTTTATCTTGACCTTTCATAAATACAATTTAAATTTTAAGTGTTTTATCAATAAAAATTCATTATAAATTTTGCGAAATTTTTATTACATATAAATGTTTTTTTTCTTTTCAACAATCACCTTCTAGGGTTTTCTAGATGTAGTATATACAATAATTTAATACTTATTATAGTTACTAAAATTATGCAATTTCAATTGTGATGTCATTTTCTCACTAATAAAAAAAATTGTGCAGACAAAAAAATTCATTTTCTCTATCTTCAAGCAACATACGAATACTTTGCTTTATCGTAAAGCAAAGTCCGCGAACTCTGCTTCATAATGGATAAAGGCTGAGAATTGGTGTCATGACTTTCAAATAAAAAAATTACGTTTGCAAATAATTTTCAACATTGATTACAACTTGAGGGATCGAGGATATTTTGCCTTAAGAACTTCTATACTATTCTAGGCATTTCCTTCAAAGCAACTTCTTGCATATCAATTTTTTTTTTATCCTGACCTTCCACAAATACAATTTAAATTTTAAGTGTTTTTTTTTGGCAAAATCTAATACGAGGTGGGGCGCCACTCCTTTTTATTAGACAATATTGTTAGTGGTAGATACCACTCATACAGCAAAAGATCTACATGATTCCGGACCCATTTACATGCATAAAGCCTAATGGGAAGGGGATCAAGCAGAATTCTAAGATTAAATGTGGAGGACTCTTAAATGTTTCTTAGCCTAAAACCATTAGTCTAAGCTTAAAAAAAACAGCTTACAGAACTAATCAAAAGAGCACCATAGGTGCTAATAGCAAGTACATTGTACAAATGTGTTAGCCAGTCATACGTTCAATTATCTTCATCAGAGATTAATTGATCAAAACTTCCTGATTTCAGTGCCCATTTGCAGCTCAGACCCGCAGAGTTCACACATATTTGTTGCCATGGCGAAGCCTGTTTAGCACCAACCAGTTGATGACAAAAACCCTTATCACTACAAGAGTAGTAACCCATAACTGCAAGCACTCATTTACCAAAACGTTTGTTATCCATAAACTGCCAAATTCGAATCCATAGGCCATGTGGCTGTTCAACCCATTACAAACCTAGTGTCGTTTCAGCCAGACACACCACTATTCCAATGCAAACCACACAAGCAAAACCCAGGCAATAAACGTTTATACCAACTTCCATAGTCAACTTGACCTGAATGAGATTATATACAGTCATCCCAATCCTATAAGTTTCGGAGCAGAAATTCCAGACATTCATCAGGGACATTCACCCATTTGAGTCAGAATATAAACATTCATCATTGGACCAAAAAACCAAACCAAAACATGTTTCACCCGAAACATGAGCAACAACATTGGTCATCACCACAGTTTAACTCAATACAAAAAACACAAGCCATCACTACAAGCTTTTCAAACTTGGCCAAACTAATGTTAACACCAGAAATCAGGGGCTTGAAACCCATACTTACCTGTTTTCATAGCCAAACGCATTCACAAACTTCTTACTTCTAAGCTTTTGGTCCGATGTTGGAGCTGGTGGCTTCTGAGCTTTGGGTTTCCTTGACTTGTGATTGCGTTTGGGCAGGACTTCCAAATATGGAGCACTATCAGTTTCCTTCTCCCACTCCGAGCTGCCACCATAATGTTGAGGACCCGTATCAGATTCCGTGATGATGATCTGAAAACGTTGAAGGTCAGAAGTGGAGGGGGCCTTGGACATTGGGAGGAGAATGATATGGGAGTCATCCCCTCCTCCTTCACCTATGGGTGGATCTTCCCCTGCCTCTGGTTCCTGTCCATTCTGAAAATCTATGATCATAGGAATTCTGATTTCCTCAGATCGAGTATGGGCAGTAATCAAATTCGCTCCCAGTTTCTGTGCCTCTTCCGGAATAGAAGTTTTCAGCATCCCTCCCCCTTCTTGCAATTGAATAATAGAAAGCTCAGTAGCATCCCTGGAGTCTTTTAGTGCAGGACTGGAAGTCTCACACTCCTGCTCCACTACAGGGACGTTTGAAGAAGCCCTATTTGAAGATTCCGGGTGTTCTTTTTCCGAGCAAGGTTGTTGATAGCAATCCACCGCCACTGACTTACCTTTGTCTACTGCTCCAATTTGTTTTTGCTCATTGTGGGGCATCAGGGTAGTTTCAGAAACTTTCTTCTCCGCCACCTTGGTCCATTCTCTTTTCAGCGGTTGAGCCTTTTTACAAACAGCTTGGGGCCTGGTATGAAGAGGATTGCATTCCTGGTTGTTGTGCCCTAATTTCTTACAGGAGGAGCAATAATCTGGTTTTTCTTCCACCTCCATAGGTTGCCAGCATCCTTTCTCTCTACTCCCGATCCACACCCTAGCTGGGATTTCTTTCGTTACATCCATCTCAACACAGACTCTAGCTTCGCTAGGTCTGGTCAAGAGTGTTGCCGACGCTGTAGCTCCGTCCAACTTCAAGGGTGTTCTTGCTGCCGAGCAATAAATTTTGTGAAATTCTTATTACATATAAATCTTTTTTTTCTTTCAACAATCAACTTCCATGTGTTTTCTAGATGTGGTATGTACAATAATTTAATACTTATTATAGTTACTAAAATTATGCAATTTCAATTGTGATGTCATTTTCTCACTAATAAAAAAAATTATGCAGACGAAAAAATTCATTTTCTCTATCTTCAAGCAAAATACGAATACTTTGCTTTACCGTAAAGTAAAGTACGCGTACTCTACTTTATAATGGATAAAGGCTGAGAATTGGTGTTATGATTTTCAAATAAAAAAAAGTTAAGTTTGCAAATGATTTTCAACATTGATTACACCTTGAGGGATCGAGGATATTTTGCCTTGAGAACTTCTATACTCTTCAATGCACTTCCTTCAAAGCAACTTCTTGCATATCAATTGTTTATTTTTTTTATCTTGACATTCCACAAATACAATTTAAATTTTAAGTGTTTTATCAATAAAAATGCATTATAAATTTTGCGAAATTTTTATTACATATAAATCTTTTTTTTCTTTTCAACAATCAACTTCCATGGGTTTTCTAGATGTGGTATGTACAATAATTTAATACTTATTATAATTGCTAAAATTATGCAATTTCAATTGTGATGTCATTTTCTCACTAATAAAAAAAATGTGCAGACGAAAAAATTCGTTTTCTGTATCTTCAAGCAACATATATGTACTTTGCTGTACCGTAAAGTAAAGTACGCGTACTCTGCTTTATAATGGATAAAGGCTGAGAATTGGTGTTATGATTTTCAAATAAAAAAAAGTTAAGTTTGCAAATGATTTTCAACATTGATTACAACTTGAGGGATCGAGGACATTTTGCCTTGAGAACTTCTATACTCTTCAATGCACTTCCTTCAAAGCAACTTCTTGCATATCAATTGTTTATTTTTTTTATCTTGACATTCCACAAATACAATTTAAATTTTAAGTGTTTTATCAATAAAAATGCATTATAAATTTTGCGAAATTTTTATTACATATAAATCTTTTTTTTCTTTTCAACAATCAACTTCCATTGGTTTTCTAGATGTGGTATGTACAATAATTTAATACTTATTATAGTTACTAAAATTATGCAATTTCAATTGTGATGTCATTTTCTCACTAATAAAAAAAATTGTGCTGACGAAAAAAATTCATTTTCTGTATCTTCAAGCAAAATTAGCGTACTCTGCTTTATAATGGATAAAGGCTGAGAATTGGTGTTATGATTTTCAAATAAAAAAAATTATATTTGCAAATGATTTTCAACATTGATTATAACTTGAGAGACCGAGGATATTTTGCCTTGAAAACTTCTATACTCTTCTAGGCACTTTCTTGAAAGCAACTTCTTGCATATCAATTGTTTATTTTTTTATCTTGACCTTCAACAAATACAATTTAAATTTTAAGTGTTTTATCAATAAAAATTCATTATAAATTTTGCGAAACTTTTATTAGATATAAATCTTTTTTTTTGTTTTTCAACAATCAACTTCCATGGGTTTTCTAGATGTGGTATGTATAATAATTTAATACTTATTATAGTTAAATTATGCAATTTCAATTGTGATGTCATTTTCTCACTAATAAAAAAAATTGTGCTGACGAAAAAATTCATTTTCTCTATCTTCAAGCAAAGTACGCGTACTCTGATTTATAATGGATAAAGGCTGAGAATTGGTGTTATGATTTTCAAATAAAAAAATTATGTTTGCAAATGATTTTCAACATTGATTATGAAAGATCAAGGTTAGGTACGCGGTGTCCCAGTGGGTTAGAACACTAGGTGTGACACGGATAGTAAAACAATAATGGACAATAATAAAATGCGGAAAGTAAGAGACAGGAGGTTGGTAATGTAGTTCAGCAATTGCATACGTCTGCGGGACCACGCCCAGAAAATAATCCACTAAGTTTACAAGTTACAAGACACTCGGTCTGACACAAAGTAAGACTCCCTCTTATCTTTGTCGCCGCCTCTTTCTAACCTCACACATGAACCTATTTTTGCGAGCTCCCCTCGACTTGTGTGATTCTTCCCAGGATCTCTAAGAGACAAGATCCCCTTGTCAATGGTGACTCCTTCCGGAATTCGTGTTATGGCAAGATCCCCTTTGCCCACGATCAGAACTCCTCCTGAGTTAGTGGCAGCCTCCCCTCGAGACTGAGTTTCAACGAAGAATACAAGGAATGCACCTTCAATACTTTTGCATTAAGATGCGAATAGCCAACACACTTGATCAAAGACTTCCAACAAAGAAGTGTGTTCACAGTCTTACAAAAGACCGAAAGAATAATCAAAAACTCCACACAAGAAAACCGTGTGGTTGGAACACACAAAATCTTTCTATTTTTATCTCCAAGATTATTTCTAAATAAACCGCATAAAAAGATGGAAACCATGTGCATCCCATACATATCTTTTCCAAAGATAGTTCTCCAAAGATAATTACCAAGATAAGCACCAAGAAACCAAGATGATTACCAAATATATCAAGAGAGCATAATTTCCAAAATCAACCTTCCTTGCATAGATTGATTTAATTGATTTCTGCATCCAATTACGATCTTTCCTTATTTGCCAAAAAAATCAATGCCAACTAATAAAAATAAATGCCAACTAATAAAAATAAATGCCAACTCATCGTGCGCATTAACAATCTCCCCCTTTGGCATTTTTTGGCAAAATCCAAAGTCCCCCTGTATGATGGACAGAAGTTCACTGAAACTCCCCCTGAACAGGAACTTTCTAAAGAAACATCATTACACAAGACATTGTGCATGACACAGCAAAAGACATCAAAATCCCAACATACAATTGTTTTAGGGATTACAAAACAATATCCAAAATACTCCCCCATTTTACCACAAAAAGACAAAAGGGCATAAAATAACAATAAAACATAAGAAATTGTCTTAAGCAAAGCACCATAAAAAAATATCAGAGCAATATCAATCGGAATTCTCCGCATCATAGGGCACTAAGCCAACTGAGTCTGCTAGCAAATGAACACCAGTAGCTTTTTCTAGAGCAGCTTCATCTTTACCAGCAACACGCCCACCAGATTGGGTGCTGGAAG
This sequence comes from Ophiorrhiza pumila, assembly GCA_016586305.1. Lineage (NCBI taxonomy): Eukaryota > Viridiplantae > Streptophyta > Magnoliopsida > Gentianales > Rubiaceae > Ophiorrhiza > Ophiorrhiza pumila. The sequence continues at coordinate 31,221,003 of BLIW01000008.1, read as the reverse complement.
GATCCTGTCTGTTAGTAACACCAAGAGTGACAGTAGAAGTACCCTTACCAGAAATAGCAGAAGGAACGAGAGTTTCCTTTGCAACAACTTTCTCATCAGAATCAGATTCAGCAATATCTTCAATTATATGATTTTCAAGCTCCATTTCAGACTTTGCAAAAATAGGAGAGAAAGTTTGAGGAATACCTTCTATAACATCCTGAGTGATATCAGGTGAAACACCTGAAGAACTAGCAACCGTGTCATCTGCAACTCGTAAGCCTCTATAGTAAAATGCTTTTTCCTTTCAGCCGCTTCAGCAGCAACATCCTTAGTAAACTTTACAGCAATAAGATCATCAAGCAATGAAGAGACTTCCTTCCTTCTCTTCTCAATATCAGACTGCTAGGTAATCAGAGACTTCAATTCATCCTCCAGCACCTTAATGATGCGCGACAGTAAGACTGAATTGCCAAGCTTTTCTTTGTCTGAGTCAGAAACATCCTTAGAGACATCTTCCATATCATTGACATGATCACCTTTCAAGAGCTTATAACTGATTCTGATCTCTTCCTTGTCAGTCTCTAGAATTTCTCTTGCTCGGATTACAGAATGTTGTGAAGAGAGAATCCCATAAATTAAACACAGAAAATGATAAGCTCTCCTTTCATTCTTGCAGCCTGCATGCTTAACAATTTGGTCAAATAAAAACTGTCCTACATCAAATTCAACAAAATTCCCAACCTTGAACAACAGAGTAGCCATGGAATTATTCACACCAGTTCCATGTAAGGTAGGGAGCCAATTCCTTATGGCAATTTTATGCATAATTGCATACTTAACAGACAATTGGGAAGCAGTAAAATCTTTTCCTCTAGGCCATACTCTTCTGACACCACCTGTGATATCAGTAATAATCTTACTGTAATCAGGGGTGAACTCTTCAACATTAGCCCAATGACTGCCTAGATGAGTGTTTATAACATCCGGAGAAAATTCAAACAGACGACCCCTCACATATAAATGTCCACCATCAGGGTACTCAATATTCTTCACATTATGGTCTAAATTGCAATAGAATTCCTGAACAATTCTCCTAACATAGGGCTTTATACCCTTAATTGTCCTTCCTGACACTTGGCTAACCAACTGATCCACAAGTTTTTGACAATCTTTGAAATCACCATCATGAATATTCCTTTCACCACAAATATTTCTCCTAGAAACTCTATTCCACATACCAGCATTATATTCAGACTTGGAATCATCCAAGTTAACAGAAGGGTCTGATGACTTACTCAAAGTGGCAAGTGACTTTCCCTTTAACATCGATTTGGAGCGAGTAATTCGCTGAGATTTAGAGGCTAGATTTTCTTTCTGTCGCTTTGCCTTGGGTGACTTAACTGGTTTTGAATCAGAGAGGTCCTGAACATCATCATCAGAGGAAACATCATCTCTGACATCTTTCTCACCAACCCAAGCATCATCCGAAGAATCTTCATCCACAATTCGAAATCTTTTTCTCTTAGGCTCTGTGGTAACCTTAGAGAGATCTGGTGCTTTAGTAGGTGCAGCACCTGTCTTGAATGGACCACCACTACTTTGTCCAAATCTTGTTCTCACTCTAAAAGGATCTATTGACTGAATTGGAGTAACCATTACAGCCTTTGGAGACCTGTCACTTTCAGAATCTGAAGATAACTCTAGTGAATGAGAGGAACTTCTATTGTCCTGCGATGTAACTGGAGAAGCAGGAGTAACAACAGAATGAACTTCATCCTCATCTACAGTTTCCACCACCTTTCTAACTCGAGATGAAGACTTTGACTGAGACATCTCTACGATTTGGGGGCACTTGACTCAATTGAACTTTCAAAGACTTCGATTATAGTCAAGATAGTGACAGCGACTGATATGTGTCCAACACTTTGAGAAGAAGACACTCAAAAGACCACAAACCCTTAGAATAGCAGAGAGAGAGATAATGACCAAAATAAATGTAGTCAGATTTTGCGTGAAAGAGACTGACTCTTAATTCCTTGAAATCCGCCGAGAATCCCCAAAACGCCACGTGTCACTTGAAGAGCTGAAGATCAAAATTCACAAAGAGAAATCCACAACTACAAAACCGCCTAAAACATGAGGTGGGAAAACAGAAAAAACAAAAACAACTATTCTACTATTTTTGTTTTGTTTTGTTTTTCATTTTTCATTTTTTTATTATTATATCTATTTATTGTATATACAAATAAAAAAAACTTACAACACTGAAGAACCTCTTCACATGACACAAAGGCCTAGTGCAGACCTTAGTTATTCAAATCTTGCTCCATCCAAAGCTTTGGTAAAAATATCAGCAATTTGCTTTTCTGTCACCATATGCTCCAAAGCAATAATTTTGTCTTCCACAAGTGATCAAATAAAATGATGTCGAATATCAATATGCTTGGTACGAGAATGTTGAACAGGATTCTTAGAAATATTGATAGCACTCATATTATCACAGTAGAGTGTCATAACATCCTGTGTGACACAATAGTCTTTCAGCATTTGCTTCATCCAGAGAAGTTGTGTACAGCAACTACCAGCTGCAATATATTCTGCCTCGGCAGTAGACAGAGAAATAGAGTTTTGCTTCTTGCTGAACCATGACACCAAATTATTTTCCAAGTAAAAACATCCACCAGAAGTGCTTTTTCGATCATTAGAACTTCCAGTCCAGTCAGCGTCACAATAACCAACTAGATTGGTGTTTGTATCAAATGAATACCAGATCACATAGTCAGTTGTCCCGCTAATATACTTAAGTATTCTCTTCACTGACACCATGTGTGACTCTCGAGGATTTGCTTAAAAACGAGCACATAAACCAACACTGTAGTAGATATCTGGGCAACTAGCTGTAAGATACAAAAGACTACCAATCATACTTTTGTGTAGACTTGTATCAATAGGAATCCCTTTCTCATCTTTGGATATCTTCTCATGAGTTCCAATAGGTGTTCTCCTTGAACGAGCACTCTCCAATTCAAACTTCTTCAACAAATTTTTGGCATACTTACTTTGAGAAATAAAAATCCCATCATTTCTTTGCTGAATCTGAAGTCCAAGGAAATAATTAAGCTCACCAACTATACTCATCTCAAATTCCTCAGTTATTTGAGCGACAAAGTCATCCACCATCACCTGTGACACTGAGCTAAACACAATGTCATCAACATATATTTGAGCGAGTAAAAATTTACTTTTAGCACAACGAATGAAAAGGGTTTTATCTACTCCCCCTCGCTCATATTCCTTTGTCAATAAATACTGCGTTAGTCTTTCATACCACGCCGAGGAGCTTGTTTGAGCTCGTATAACGCCTTCTTCAACTTGTAGAAAAACTCGGGATGATGAGGATCTTTAAAACCCTTTGGTTGAGCAACATACACTTCATCATTAAGAAGACCATTGAAGAAAACACTTTTCACGTCTATTTGATAAACTTGAATCGCAACACACATGCAATTGCTAAAAATAGACGAATGGACTCAAGTCGAGCAACCGGTGCGAATGTGTCATCAAAGTTAACACCTTCAATTTGTGTGTATCCCTGGGCAACTAACCGAGCCTTGTTGCGTGTGATATTTCCATGCTCATCACTCTTGTTCTTGTATATCCACTTTGTTCCAATGACATTCACATTAGGGGGGCATGGAACTAGATCCCAAACTTGATTCTGAGTGAATTGATCATATTCTTCTTGCATAGCACAAATCCAATACTTATCTAGTAAGGCTTCTTTCACATTCTTAGGCTCAATAGATGACGTAAAGCATGCCATTTGGATCATATCTCTATAGTTTACTAGCTGCTTATCTCTTGTTTGAACACCATCATTTAGATTTCCAATAACTTCATTAGTAGGATTATTCTTTTGAACGCGAGAAGATGGTTGCTTGCGAGGTGAGATAACATCCTCCATATTGTCAATCATCGTACTCTGATCGGTAACACCACTTGTGACACTGGTTGACCTACTACTTGGAACACTGGAGCTTACTTCATTTAGGGATTCGATCACATCTTCTTTAGAAGCATTAGCTATTTCCAAAGAATCATCGACTTGAACATTCACAAATTCTATGTCAGTTCGAGTTCTTTTGTTGTAAACTCGATAAGCTTGACTATTGACAGCATACCCGAGAAAAATACCTTCATCACTTTTGCGATCAAGCTTCCCTTTAAGTTCCCTGTCATTCAACACATAACAAGTACTACCGAAATGATGGAAATAGTTAACAGTTGGAGTTCTACCTTTCCACATCTCGTAGGGCGTCATTTCAATTCCTTCACGAAAATATACATGATTAATAGTGTAACATGCTATTTTCATAGCTTCTGCCCAGAATTTCTGTGGAATATTTCTTTCGTGTAACATTACACGTGACATTTCTGCTATAGTCCGATTCTTTCTCTCAACGAATCCGTTTTGCTGAGGAGTTTTAGGTGCAGAGAATTCATGAGCTATTCCATGCCGATCACAGAAATCAGAGAAATCTGAGATTTCAAACTCTCTTCCATGGTCACTGTGAATCCGAACAATCTTCACAATAGTACAACCTTTTTCTCACTGAAGCCGAATACAAAAAGCCTTGAAAGCATTAAATTTGTCTGATTTTTCACGAAGAAATTCCACCTATGTATATCGAGAGAAATCATCAACAGTCACATAGGCATACCGTTTTCCTCCAATACTCTCTACAGGCATAGGACCTATTAAATCCATATGAAGCATCTCAAGTATACGAGTTGTTCCTGGTGTCTGAGACTTAGGATGTGACACCTTTGTTTGCTTTCCAATCTGACATGGTCAACACACTCTATCTTTATTAAACTTCAGTATGGGAATCCCACGTACAGCTCCCTTAGAGACAATCTTCTGTAGCATTCTTATATTCGCATGACCCAATTTTTGGTGCCATAGAGTAGAATCTTCCATATTTGACCGAAGACAAATAGATGAGGCAGATATGAGATAGTAGTTATCAAAAGATCTTACTCCTTCCATGATGCACATGTTGTTTTGATCAAACACCTTGCACTTTCTACGAGTGAAATTTACATTCAGATCTTGATCACACAAATGGCTAATGTTGATCAAATTCGCCTTTAGACCATTTACCAGAAGCACATTATCCAACTTTGGTAACCATGGCACATCTAATATACCTTTTCCAATAACACAAGCTGTGACACCATTGCCAAAAATCACTTTTCCCATACTTCCAATTACAATGTTCTTCAGAAACTTCTCGTCACCAATCATATGCCTGGAACATCCACTGTCAAAGTACCACTCATCATTTATGGCAGCTTTTAGTGAAGTATATGTGAAGTTGCACCTCAAATTTGACTTCATTGCCCAACTCTGTTGTGAATCTCTGCGAAAAGAAGACTTTCTAGCAGTACCTTGTCTCAATTCAGCAAGATAAATAAAGTATCTAGGACGAATATGACCACGACGATTGTAGTAATGACAAATAGGAATAAATCTGTTACCTTTGCCTCTAGGAATATGATAAGAATAATGAGGATTTGGCTTTTTCACATTTTTTGCAGTATTCACAGCAACTTGCTTCACTTTGTAATCGTCAACTTGTAGTGACACTAGCTGTGACACGAAACTTTCTCATTTATACCCCAGTCTAGAGCGATCACCACTGGATTGATCGGTCTTGATAATTTCATCCAGCTTGGAAGAACCTGAATTTAACATTTTAACATCTTTCTTTATGTGATTTAGCTCGTTGTTCAGATTCTTCACTTCCTCTTGACTTACTCTCAGTTTGGTTTCCAAATCTGCTGTAGAGTTTTGAAGACTGAGCTTCTCATTTTGTAGATCTCTAATTTGATTATGAAGATGCAGATTTACTTTAACAAGTTCAGTCCATTTATCATAAAGATTCTCGTACTCGACTAGGATATCTTCTTTAGTGACATAATCTTCATCTTCATCACTATTTGCAGACATATTTCCAGTGACACCTTGTGTAACATCCTTGACCCCACCATTGTCTGATTGTTCATTCTTAAAAGTAAGAGCCACATGATTATTCTGAAATTCATCTTCTTTATCTGAATCATCTTCACTCCAAGTTGTGTTGAGAGAATTCCTCTTCTTTCTCAATGTATTTGCACAATCTGCCTGAACATGCCCAAAACCATCACATTCTTTACATTGAATTCCTCTGTTCTTGAATAACTGATCGGATGTGTGATTTTCTTCCATGAACTTTTTATTACTCGTCAATTCATTCTTGGAGTTGCTGACACTGGGCTTGAAACCTGGATTATTTCTGTCAAATCTCTTCATGACTCTGCTAAGATTCTTAGATATTAATGCAAGAGAGTCCTCAAAGTCATTTTCATCAGGATCAACTGACTTCTACATCTCTGCTTTTAAGGCCATTCCTTTAGCTTTCTTTGCTTCCAAATCTGCTCCAAGATTTATCTCGAATGTACTAAGAGATCCCATCAGTTCTTCTAGCTTCATCTGTAAGACATCTTTTGCTTTTTCAATGGCAGTAACTTTGTAAACAAATCGTTGAGGCAGAGATCGTAGAGTTTTTCTCACAAGCTTTTCTTCAGAAAAACTTTCACCAAGAGCAAACGCCTCATTGCGATGTCACAGAGTTTGGCATTGAATTCGGCAATACTCTCATCCTCATGCATCCTTAAGCTCTCAAATCTTGTAGTCAGTATCTGCATCTTTGACAACTTCACAGCTGACGTCCCTTCATAAGTAGTTTGGAGAATTTTTCATGCCTTCTTGGCCGTCACACATATAGAAATAAGTCTAAATTGAGCAGGGTCAACACCGTTGAAAATAGCATTAAGTGCCTTTGAATTACTGTTTGCCAAGGCATCTTCAGTAGTAGACCAACTTTCTTCTGGCTTAGGAGATATGGCAACACCAGCTGTGTCGGTGATCATTGGGGGATACCATCCAGTCAAAATTGATTTGCAGGCCTTCTCATCAATAGCTTTGATGAAGGCTCTCATTCTGGCCTTCCAATAAGCATAGTTGGTGCCGTCCAATAAAGGTGGACGCATTGTTGAACCTCCTTCTTTTTTAGAGTCCATTGTACCAAAAACCAAAATCAAGTCCTGTGGATCCTTCCTAAGAAACAAAGACGACCCGCTCTGATACCAATTGAAAGATCAAGGTTAGATACACGGTGTCCCAGTGGATTAGAACACTAGGTGTAACACCGATAATAAAACAATAATGGACAATAATAAAATGCGGAAAGTAAAGAGAAAGGAGGTTGATAACGCAGTTCGGCAATTGCCTACGTCTGCGGGGCCACGCCAAAAAAACAATCCACTAAGTTCACAAGTTACAAGACACTCGGTCTGACACAAAGTAAGACTCCCTCTTATCTTTGTCGCCGCCTCTTTTTAACTTCTCATGTGAACCTGTTTTTGCGAGCTCCCCTCGACTTGTGCGATTCTTCCCAGAATCTCTAAGAGACAATATCCCTTGTCAATGGTGACTCCTTCCGAAATTCGTATTATGGCAAGATCCCTTTGCCCATGATCAGAACTCCTCCCGAGTTCGTGGCAGCCTCCTCCCGATACTGAGTTTCAATGAAGAATACAAGGAATGCACCTTCAATACTTTTGCATTAAGATGCGAATAGCCAACACACTTGATCCAAGACTTCCATCAAAGAAGTGTGTTCACAGTCTTACAAAAGACCGAAAGAATAATCAAAAACTCCACACCAGAAAACCTTGTGGTTGGAAAGGTCATATAGTGCACACAAAATCTTTCTATGTTTATCCCCAAGATTATTTCCAAATAAACCGCATAGAAATATGGAAACCATGTGCATCCCATGCTTATCTTTTCCAAAGATAGTTCTCCAAAGATAATTACTAAGAATACCAAGATAAGCACCAAGTAACCAAGATGATTACCAAATATATCAAGATAGCATAATCTCCAAAATCAACCTTCCTTGCATAGATTGATTTAATTGATTTCTGCAGCCAATCGCGATCTTTCCTTATTTGCCAAAAAATCAATGCCAACTAATAAAAATAAATACCAACTCATCGTGCACATTAACATATTACAACTTGAGGGATCGAGGATATTTTGCCTTGAAAACTTCTATACTCTTCTAAGCAATTCCTTCAAAGCAACTTCTTGCATATCAATTGTTTATTTTTTTTTATCTTGACCTTCCACAAATACAATTTAAATTTTAAGTGTTTTATCAATAAAAATTCATTATAAATTTTGCGAAATTTTTATTACATATAAATCTTTTTTTTCTTTTCAACAATCAACTTCCATGGGTTTTCTAGATGTGGTATGTACAATAATTTAATACTTATTATAGTTACTAAAATTATGCAATTTCAATTGTGATCTCATTTTCTCACTAATAAAAAAAATTATGTTGACGAAAAAATTCATTTTCTCTATCTTCAATCAACATGCGCGTACTTTGCTGTACCATAAAGCAAAGTACGCGTACTCTGCTTTATAATGGATAAAGGCTAAGAATTGGTGTTATGATTTTCAAATTTAAAAAATTACGTTTGCAAATGATTTTCAACCTTGATTACAACTTGAGGGATTGAGGACATTTTACCTTGAGAACTTTTATACTCTTCTAGGCACTTCTTTCAAAGCAACTTCTGGCATATCAATTGTTTATTTTTTTTTATCTTGACATTCCACAAATACAATTTAAATTTTAAGTGTTTTATCAATAAAAATTCATTATAAATTTTGCGAAATTTTTATTACATTTAAATCTTTTTTTTTTCTTTTCAACAATCAACTTCCATGGGTTTTTTAGATGTGGTATGTACAATATTTTAATACTTATTATAATTACTAAAATTATGCAATTTGAATTGTGATGTCATTTTCTCACTAATAAAAAAAATTGTGCTGTCGAAAAATTCATTTTTTGTATCTTCAAGCAACATACGCGTAGTTTGCTTCACTGAAATAACATAAAGATGTTATACCTAATGAATGGTGTAAAAGAGGAAAGTTAGAAAATTTTAAAATTGATCATTTTTATGGGTTATAACACACGTATTTTCGGTTAAAACGGCAAAATTTCAAAAAGTTATCGTCGGTAGCCGTTTTCGTGCCTTTTTTTGGCACTCATATCAATTGGCAATGTCCTATCTAATGAATTGTGTAAAAAATATGGAAAGTTAAAAATTTTCAAATAATGGATAAAGGCACTCATATCATTTTGCCTTGAGAACTTCTGTACTCTTCTATGCACTTCCTTCAAAGCAACTTCTTGCATATCAATTGTTTCTTTTTTTTATCTTGACCTTCCACAAATACAATTTAAATTTTAAGTGTTTTATCAATAAAAAATCATTATAAATTTTGCGAAATTTTTATTACATATAAATTTTTCTTTTTTTTCTTTTCAACCGTCAACTTTCATGGGTTTTCTAAATGTGGTATGTACAATAATTTAATACTTATTATAGTTATTAAAATTAAGCAATTTCAATTGTGATGTTATTTTCTCACTAATAAAAAAAATTGTGTTGTCGAAAAAATTCATTTTCTCTATCTTGAAGCAACATACGGGTACTTTGCTTTACCGTAAATAATGGTATTTGTAACTTTTTATTTTTTTACACCATTCATTATATAGGACATTTCCATTTGATATGATTGCAAAAAAGGCACGAAAATGGCCACCGACGGCAACTTTTTGAAATTTACCAAAAATACGTGTGTTATAACCCATAAAAAATTGTAATGTTAAAAAATTTGTAACTTTCTATTTTTCTACACCATTCATTATATAGGAAACTTCCAACTGATATGAGTGCAAAAAAGACACGAAACTGGTCACCGACTGCAACTTTTTCAAATTTTGCAATAAACAACATATGCTATTACAAAAAATGTTCATTTTCTAAAATTTACAACTTCCTATTTTTTTACACTATTCATTAGATATGACATCGCAAATTGATATAAATGCAAAAAACAGCACAAAAACGGCCACCGACGGCAACTTTTTGAAATTTTGCCATTTTAACAAAAAAATACGTGTGCTATAATCCATAAATAATGGTTAATTTTAAAATTTGTAACTTTTTGTTTTTTTACACCAATATGCGTATTTTGATCTATCATAAAATAGAGTACCCGTACTCTACTTTATAATGGATAAAGGCTGAGAATTGGTGTTATGATTTTCAAATGAAAAAAATTACGTTTGCTAATGATTTTCAACAATGATTACAACTTGAGAGATCGAGGACATTTCACCTTGAGAACTTATATAATCTTCTATGCACTTCCTTCAAAGCAACTTCTTGCATATCAATTGTTTATTTTTTTTTATCTTGACCTTCCACAAATACAATTTAAATTTGAAGTGTTATATCAATAAAAATTCATTATAGATTTTGCGAAATTTTTATTACATATAAATCTTTTTTTTTCAACAATATAAAAATGGTAAATTTTAAAAATTTCTAACTTTCTTTTTTTTACACCATTCATTAGATTTATATGAGCATCTTCATTTTATTTTAGTGAAAAAAATGACACAAAAACGGCCACAGACGGCAAGTTTTTGAAATTTGCCGTTTTAACTAAAAATACACGGGTTATAACCCATAAAACATGATCAATTTTAAAAATTTGTAACTTTCTGTTTTTTCACACCATTTATTATATAGGACACCACCAATTGATATAAGTGCAAAAAAGACACAAAAACGGCCACCAATTGCAACTTTTTGAAATTTTTGCATTTTGGTAAAAATACGTGTGCTGTAACCCACAAAAAATTGTCATTTTCTAAAATTTATAACTTCCTATTTTTTTACACCATTCATTAGATAGGACATCGCCAATTGATATGAGTGCAAAAAAGGCACCAAAACGGCCACTGATGGCAACTTTTTGAAATTTTTCTGTTTTAACAAAAAATACGTATGCTATAACCTAAGAGTGACCAAGGTTATGGAACCGGCGGTTCCCGGTTCCACCCAAGGTGGAACCGGAACAGCCGAGGGCGGTTCTGATTACAGTTTCGAAACCGGCAGTTGTGGTTCCGGTTCCGGTTCCGTCCCGGTTCCGGTTCCGTCCTGATTTCGGTTCCAGTTCCGTCCCGGTTTCGATTTTGTTCCAATTCCGATTTTTTCGATTTTTTGTTTCAAATTTCGATTGTAATCCCACTTTTAAATTTGATTTCTATTGAAATAATGATTAAACTATTAATTGAAACTCAAATAATACAACATAATAATATAATTAGAATAATAATAGTTACAATTGAACTTAATTAATATATAGTTTTTAGATAATAGAAATAGGAAGAATTAGATAAGTAAGATTCAAGGATATAAAAATAATAAGAATATTTGAATATTTGAATTATTAATTAGAATTCAACTCGTGTAATATAATAACATAATTAGAATAGTAGTTAAAATTAAACTAATATATGAATTTATTAGAACAATAGAATTATGAATATTAGAAAAGTGAGAAAGAAAGATATAGAAAGAATAAGAGTATTGAGAGAATGATCAAACTATTAATTGGAATTTAAATTGTATATTAGCATAATATAATAATAGAATTAAGATAATATAAATTATAAAATTAAGTTGATACATAATATAATTGGATTAATAGTTGAAATTGAACTAATATATGGAGGTTTTAGAAAAATAGAATTATGAAGGATTAGATAAGTGAGAAAGAAAAATATATAAATGATAAGAGTATTTGAAAGAATGATTGAACAATATAATAATATAATTAAAATAATTAATTAAAAAATTAATACCCTAAACCCTAAACTATAAACGTTAAAACTTACAATATAAAGATTAGAAAACTAAGAAATTGTGTGATGAAAATGAAGTGGTATAGAAATATTTATATAATTTTTTTTGCCGGTTCCGGCAATTCCGGTTTCGGTTCCACAAAATCAGGAACCAGAACCGAACAGTCCATAGACGGTTTGGCACCGGTTCCTGTTTTGTGGGAGCCACGGTTCCGGTTCCAAAATTTCCGGAACCGAAGTTTGGCCATCTCTACTATAACCCATAAAAATTGTCATTTTTAACTTTCTATTTTTTATATCATTCATTTGATAGGACATCGCCATTAGATATGAGTTCAAAAACCAGCTCGAAAACGACCACCGATAACAAGTTTTTGAAATTTGCCTTTTTAACAAAAAATACGTGTTCTAGAACCCATAAACAATGGTCATTTCTAAAAATTATAACTTTCTATTTTTTAACTCTATTCATTGGATAGGACATCTCCATTTGATATGAGTGCAAAAAAGGCACAAAAATGGCCATTGACGGCAACTTTTCAAAATTTTGCCATTTTTAACAAAAATACGTGTGCTATAACCCAAAAAAATGGTCATTTTTAAAAATTTGTAACTTTCTATTTTTTTTTTATACCATTCATTAGTTAGGACATCGACAATTGATATGAGTGCAAAAAAGGTACAAAAACGGCCACCGAAGGTAACTTTTTGAAATTTTGCTATTTTAACCAATATTACCGTGGGTATTAATTATTTTATCAGAAGTATAATTTGCTTTTTCTATTGAATTAGTACCGTGATAATTGTATTTTTTTATTTTATAAATTAATTTTTTATGTTTAAATGTGTTTTTATCATTTTAAAATATTAGTTTTTCATATTTTTAATGCTCGTGAGACTAATTCTGATTTCTTTTATTACCGTTGGTATTAATTATTTATCAAATGTATTACCTCTTTCCTTAAAAGTATTAGTTTTGCTAAAAAATTATTATCTTTTACATTATGTCGTGGGTATTAATTCTTTAATTTAAAGAGGTAATTAGAAATTTTCAAATTATGAGAGGTGAAATCAGAATTAAGGGGTATTTCTTTTATTAGCGTGGTTATTAATTATTTTTTGAAAAGTATTACCTATTTAATTAAAAGTATTAGACATTAGGGATCATTATTTGAATTGAATTTCTGTCGACCTATTTCAGGTGTGTAACTAGAAAATTTAGAACTTAACTTCGAATATGATTACAATTATAAAAAGACAAAAACAATTGATAAAATTATATCATGTCTGTATACTAAATTAAAAATAATCAAATATAATAAGAAATTGTTATGAAAATATTAATGTGAATGTTCATTAACCATTAAATTGGTTCATGTATTCCCCTCTAAATTCATTCCCATTGTTAATCATTAATATCAAGATTCATCTAGAACAACTCAATCGTTTACAACTTTGCATTGTTTTTGGTTTCAATCAATTCATGTATAGATATTAATTTCATGTATTACTTCTCACTTTGACAATACTTGTTCTTAAGCATTTCGATATACCCAGAACATATCAATTAACGATAAGCAAATACAACTGTCCAAACTTTACAAGATGCGCATTAAGGGCCAGAGCCATGCCAAACATCGGGAGCGTAAAAGTACACTTCATACATAAATAAACGATATTTTTTAATTTGAATGATGCATTATTTGTGTTTAATTAATTTTGTTTTTTTACCAATGTGACTTTGAAGCTACGCGCTTGTTAATTATCTGCTACAAGTTCAAGCTAAAAGACATTGAAGATGCTTCACATTGAAGATCACTCAGATTTCAAGTGTGAAAAGTTTCTCATGATGTGGAAATTAAAGGCCAACATTGTATACTTTTGAGTGCAAAAGAACATAAAAGAGAGAGTTCATTAATTAGTAAATTTGTTCGTGTTAAACTCTATGCAAATAGAGGATTGATTGGATATGATGCGTTTAACTCATACAATATAAATATAGAGTATACTATATGATGATAAAAATATTACTCGTGCACAAACCAGTGTTGTCAAACTCTATTTGCATTAGTGTTAATTAGCACTTGAATCATCAAAGTTTTGAATTAGGATTAGGCCTTGAATCAAACTTAAAGATGAAGGAACTTTTAAGTAGATAGTTGCTTTGAGGTTTGTCAACCGATAACGAAATCTTTTGTTAATTATACAAAATAACTAAACTATTATATTACTATGTACTTAATAATTAATAAATCTTTTAAAGTTGTACTATGCTCAATAATAAGGATTATGAAATCTTTAAATTATTAACTGTACACAATAACTAAATTAATACTATGTCTTTAATAATAAATCTTTTAACAGCTGATCTAGTGTAAATCATATTAATATATGCAATGGTGAGTTAATAACGATTTTAACTCGCGATAAAAATAATACGAAATTAGAACCTTGATTTCAACATGAAATTAGAACCATAATTTCAACTATAATTAATAATCCGTTTCAAATATAAACTACATCTTATATATAACTTTATTTCACATGAGCTTTTGTAATTTTTTAAAGTATGTTGTACCCTATCTAATAATAACGATGTGGGATGGACCCTTAATTAACCTTAATTTTGCTCGTTATTTAATACAAAAAGAAAGAGTTTTAACAAATTAGAATAATCATCATAAACGTATCTATGAAGTTGGTAGTCCATTTCCAAATGATTACAAACTGGTAATGAACACGTTATTTATGCCTAGTATTTGAAAAGAATATGAAAGCATTGCCGAACACGCTTTCGTCCAAATTTTGACAATGTTTGGAGCTTCAACTTCAATTTAAAGTAAGTAGACAAATCAAACTAGAAGACCAATGTCTTTTATTTTCTGCCGACAAAATTAACACAACGCTTGGGCTTTATTGTTGATTTTAAATAATGAAAATTTAATATCCAAAATATTAATTATCTTCCCTATATATAGAGACTTCCTAGTGAAACATATATATTTAATGGACATTAATTAAATATTTATATAAATATGTATATGTATATAATATATATACCACAAAAAAAGATATTGTGATTATTAAAAAAAGATGTTAAGATTAGATGTGAGGGAAAAAAATGTGTAAAAATTTGAGGGTTAACTTAATTTAACAAGAAAAGTATTTAATTTGTGTGAAAATTAGGGGCAAACTCTCCAAAGAGCTAAAGAAAATTGATCATTTACAACATCCGTTAAATAGAAAAGTCGTTGTACATATATCATTTCAATTGTTGAACATAACTTTTCAAAAATCAATATAGTTGAAAACGTGTGACGAAAAATTAGGGGCCTAATTTGTTGTTATATACAAAGTAGAAAGTGCATCAAATATGGAAAGACAAAGAAAAAGTAAGGAAACAACAACACCTATATATAGGATTTAGGTAAATTGACTTAATTAGCAATTGGACTTTACATTAAATAAACAGATTATATAAATGTTTATATAAATAATTAAAATAATTAACTTAAAGATATTAATTATGCCACAATGAACACTCAATTACAAGTTATGATAAGTTGCTTCTTAAAATTCAACTAATTAATTATAGAGGTCTAGGTCAATGCCTAAATTTATTTCTACAGATATACTATTGGCATCGATCAACAAACAAAATTAAAAAAACATTACTCACATTTTGTTGAAAATTTTATTTAGTCATTCACATTTATAAGGAATATTCATCATTCATATTTTAAAATCACACAAGTTTAGTTATTTCTCATATTTCATCCAGTTCGTTAACAAAACCAATAAAACCCAAAATGATAACTTTTATTATTATAATTTCATTTAATAAAACCCAAAATGATAACAAAACCAATAAAACCCAAAATGATAACTTTTATTATTATAATTTCATTTAAAAAATAAAGAGAATAAAAATGAAACTCCACCTACCCTTTAGTGACTCGAACTCATGAACTCAACCTACCTCTCGAACCCGTGATCTATTGTTTAACGGGTGAAAATACAAACCATTTGATCTAACCAACGATTCAATAGTTGCTGCCTTAACTAAAATGCACGTATCGTTTGAGGGAAGCAAATATGTCTGCAAACAACTTAGCAAAACATGGTAGATAAATTGACTATTCAATGTGCTACAATGCAGAAGCAGATATACCAAATCCAATTAGTGGTACTATTAGATAGATTATGACTCTCCTCTTTTAAAAAATGTAAATAATCTAACTTTAATTTTTGGAAATTCGTGAATGACTATATATTTTATTTAGAATCCACTCTCTAGTAGCTCCATATATTGAACCGAACATTTCATTATTGTATTGAAATGTATCTCTATTTTACTTATATCTATCAAATTGACGTTGACAAAAAAAAAAAATCTAACCTATGAAACTCTGCTTACCACTTAATGCCTCGAACCCTTAAAACTCCACCTATCCTTAATGACTTGAAGTCATGACCTATTGATTAACGGGTAAAGATGAAAACTATTTATTCTATATTTTGGTGTCAATTAACTTGTATTATATTATTAATAATAAAGGAAAAAATATTAATTTTTTCCTTCCTGCTTTAATCCAAAAGGGGGATATATGCCAATGTTGGTTGACTTTGTAGGTTGACTTTGGGCTTTCAAAGTACGGAAATTGTACAGAAGTTGTAAACATGGGAAAACCCCCGGAGACTTCTTTGAATAACACGGTCAGCTACCAATGGTAGAATTAGGATGTTTTCGCACACCATGGCAAAAACTTATAGCTTTATTTAACTGCTCATTCATACTCGTGATTTTTCTCATCGATCATCTGGGATTTTGTAGTTCTTCATCAATAATTAATTCTACTCGCAGCAGAGAAATGAAAAGATTTACTTCAGTCTTCACCAAGAACTACTTTGCAAATTCACACTGCAGCAGTACCATGGAGATGGAGAAGCCTTATTATGCTACTCCTGTTTGGGACAATTCTTCTGGTATATATATATATGAGACCTCTCTCATTCTAGCTAATTTTGTCTCTTGAACTTAATTATCAAACTGCTTTGCTGAAATTAATTAGTCTATATTGACAGATATTGTGAACTCAATCAGGGAAGTGCCTCCAGCTCACTACACATTAAAGATTGATTCATTCTCGTTTCTTCTTCAAGTGCTGGAAAAAGTCGGAACAAAGAGCTATGATACTGAGATTTTTGAAGCTAGTGGTTACAAATGGTGAGTTCAAAGGAAATGCAAGTCATGATCTAATTAACATGCTTT
Source organism: Ophiorrhiza pumila (assembly GCA_016586305.1). NCBI lineage: Eukaryota > Viridiplantae > Streptophyta > Magnoliopsida > Gentianales > Rubiaceae > Ophiorrhiza > Ophiorrhiza pumila. Next base: position 31,203,900 of record BLIW01000008.1, on the reverse strand, counting down.
AATTAATTAGTTAATTTGCGTTAATTTCTTCACCTTTTTGTTGAGTTGTGGAGCCTAAGACGTGTGAAGACCTTACGCTGAGTATTCCGCGGATCACAATTTATCATAGTGAAATCTGGTAGCGGCAAAGTGGACGTAGCTCTCAAATTGAGAGTGAACCACTATAAATCTTTGTGTTCTTTTATTTTCGCATCATTAATTGTTTTCAAAACAAGTTGGATTAGAGCGTTTAATCCTAACACTTTTTCCTATTGAAATTAGGACTATGAAACAATAAAGATCATCCACAAATTAATGTGTGCCTGTACTGCAAGTTTCTGTACTCTGTGTGTGTGTGTAAAGGAAGTTCCATAAAGAATGAAGATCATCTACAAACTAATGCGTCTGTGTTTTAATGTGTTAAATTCACCATACTGATAAAAAAAGATATAATTATTTTCTTCTGGATTAAAGGAAATTATGTCTCTACCCAAATGGTGACCAAGAGAGAAATGGAAAGGGATACATATCTCTTTACTTGGCAATCCAAGATACTAATGCTTTGCCTCTTGGTTGGGAGATCAATGTCAACTACAAATTGTTCGTGTTTGATCAGATTCGAGATAAGTATTTGGCGATTCAAGGTTGGTTTTCTTCTTGAACAATTTCTTCAAAACTTTTACATTTGTATTGGATGATCATTCATTGTATGCTTCATCTAAATTTTTTTCATATATATGTTCAGATGCTAATGGGAAATTAAGCCGATTTCATGAAATGAAGAAGGAATGGGGTTATACCCAATTCCTATCACAATATGTTTTCTATGATGCCAACAATGGCTTCCTTCTCCATGACAAATGTGTATTTGGGGTGGAGGTTTTCGTTAATAGTTACAGCGGCATAGGCGAGTGTCTAGCACTGCCTGAGAAACTTCACAGCACTTACACTTGGAAAGTTGTCAATTGTGCAACTATGAGTGATGGAGAAAATTGTTCTGATGATTTTGTTCTGGGAAATCGCAAATGGTATGTACCCCTTTCTATGACTTTCTTTAAAGTTAAAAGAGAGAGTATAAATTTTTTTCACAAAAATTGCTATGAAATCAATTCATGTATAAGACGTAATTAATATATAAAATAAATAATTAAATAATCGTTAAAATTGTAATTTTAATTTTTTGTTATTTTTATTGTGAGTTGGAATCGTCACCTAACTTGCGGGAGACCAACTGATTCTTTTTTTTTATATATATATGACTTAATAATTTTACTTAGGTAGAGTCTTAGTATCTGTCACGACTTTATAAGTGTTATCACGTTTTCTGTAGTTTACTATTAGTTTGGATTATTAAGTCAATTAGTTATTCCATTATTAGGGTGGACTACAGTACAAATAGGAATTACAGTAGTGAGGGTATGAGTATGTTGTTGGAACTGAATTCTCTGCTTGCTTAATTCATTTCTTATCTAAATTCTCTCTCTATTTTCCTCTCTAACTTTCTCTCTTCAATTCTGTTATTTCAATAGCGTGAAAACTCAGGTTGAGATCTTGACAGTATCACTCATTATTTTTCTTATAATTACTAAACCGCGAAAAAGTAGTATCATAACTACTTTATTTTGTTGTTTCAGGAAAATAAGTCTATTTCCCAAGGGACACAACAAAGGGGTTAATGACAAAAGTGTTGCCCTCTATTTAAAATTTGCTGATCTGGAAACTACACCTAGAGTGTTTGCTGAATTTAAGATGACCATAAAGGACCAAAAGAATGGCAAACATAAGGAGAATACAGGTAAACTCATGATGATGACACACATCTTTCCTTTATATTTCTCATTGCTGTGTAAATTTTCTAATGATAATTAACTGCAATACAAAACACTACTATAATTAATATATAGAGTAATTATACATGCAAACTGAAAAATTTCGATGAAAACACCAATTAATGATAAATAAGAGTGAACAATTTATGATAAACAGAGTGTTCAATTGATAGTGAATATCTGTTTCAATTTATAACACTTACGTATATTGAACTAAACTCCTAACAAGTTATTAGTGAATATTAAGGGATAAGTATTATTAAAACAAGAGATGAAACATAAAATATAATAGAAGACCCATTGTGATGAAAAATATTGAAAATATAGTCATTATTGTACTGGAGAAGTAAAAAACTGGTCTTGAAAGGGACTAGAAATTAAATTCGAAATAAATTACAACTTCATAAACTATAAGTCTATAACAACGATATTTGTGAAGAAACAGAAGAACGTTTTTGAGTGATTTGTAGTTTATCTTCTTACATATATATATACTTTCACTTGTTCATTAATTGGGTAGAAAAAGAATATATTCTCCAGCCAATTATATATGCAAAATGACTAACTTTTTGTGCATTGAACAAATTTCTTTTCGCAGCTTCTTATTTGTTCTCTGAATCAATATTAAGCTGGGGTTGGCCTGAATTTATTTCACTCAAGGATATTCAAGATCCTTCCAAAGGTTTCTTAGTGAAAGATACTCTGATTGTACAAGTTGAAATGATTCGTTTGTTAAATTTGGTTTGTTTTTAATAAAGGTGTGTTGATGATCGATCCTTCCATGTAACAGCTGTGGTTAAAATTCATTGTGTTCGATGTTTTGATAAATGGAAATTTTCTCTTATTTGAAATTTATGTATATGTTTTTGGAATAAAGTTGGATTTTTTTTTTCTTTTATAAATAGAGTTGGAGTTAGGATATTATTTTTATATTCTTCCACAGGATTTAAAGGATTCAATAGCCACGATAATAGTACTTAAATAACCCCAGTAGACCCTCGATTTGGGAAATATTATTTTGATATTCAATTTTGAAAAAGTTTCATTTCAATCTCAACTTTAATTTTGTCACATAAATAATTCTAACTCATTTTCTATCTATGTAACTAGTAATGTTGTTCATCATGTGAAAGTAAATAATGTCGTTTTAAATGTTAAACAATGTGATATTACAAACGATACTATTTGTAGATTGATGAAACATGAGTTAAAATTCATTTATTGACAAAAAATAAAAAATGTTAATATTAATTTATTTCGAAGTTGAGAAACTATTACCCTTTTTGAATTAAAATGCATTAATTATAAGTGTTAGAGACTATAGGGAAGAGTTGGTTTTCTGTAAAGTAGGTTCATATATGCAACGACGTGTTAATCGTAATTTTAACACATGATAAAAACGACAAAAAATTATAATTATAATTTCAACACTAATTAATTGTTTGTTTCATATATGAACCACATTTTATATGCAAATCAATTTCATAAGAGTTTTTTTGCAGAGCAAATGAGGTTATGACTCATGAATGCTTATTGAAATCAAAGGATAGAACTAGGAGTGGCCACGGTTCCGGTTCCGGTTTTGTTCTAATTCCAATTTTTTTTTTCAATTTTTAGTTTCGAATTTCGATTGTAATCCCACTTTTAAATTTAATTTCTATTGAAATAATGATTAAACTATTAATTGAAACTCAAATAATACAACATAATAATATAATTAGAATAATAATAGTACAATTGAACTTAATTAATATATAGTTTTTAGATAATAGAACTTGGAAGAAATAGATAAATGAGATTCAAGGACATAAAAATAATAAGAATATTTGAATATTTGAATTATTAAGTCCATAACTATACCATATAATTAACTATAAAACCCTTTAGATACTAAATTAAGCGTGAAAAAATAAACTATAAGAGGAAAAAGCAAAGAATTAAGGATCATTTTCCTGTGAGGTTGCCTCATATATGAGATTTGCTTATTAATTTCATTTTAGCGTATAAAGTATAAAAAATTAGCGTATAAACAGTGTCGAAAATTGGATTGAAGTATTGGAGGGGCCAATTAACAACTAATAGAGTTTAAAGAGAAAAATTAAATATTCTACTGCATACTATTCTTAAAAAATATTTTAATACAAAAAATAGTAATAGTCAAGAATTAATGAAACAAGAATTAATTGGCATATCAAAGATATCATTATCCAAAAGACAAATAATAAAACAAATTAAGAAAAAAATTAAAAATTTCTTTAATGTTTTTACTAAAGAGTACGTTATTTCAATACATTGGGCAATGGATCTTCACATTTGAACCTTTTGCACTTAGTTGGATGCTTCCAAAATAAAGTTTATTAAATGCCAAAAAATTTGTGAATAAGGAAGAAAAGCAAACAAAAATTTGTAAAAAGAGAACAAATGGAGAAGGGGAAAAAAAGGTTTTAGGAAATTGGGAGAGAATGAATTGTATTAGAATTATAAGATAAATGGTTATAACTTAAAAGTTTACCAAAGTTTAAAGAAGTTATCTTTTTGGATTTTTTAATTCTTACTTGGTGTTGATATTATTAAAATGAAAGTCAATCCATTGTGTTATCAATAATTTGGTAAAACTATTTTGATTGAAGGGGCCAAATATTTTTAGTTATATCTATATATATGTAGTAAAAAATAAAAATTTTGTAGCTCCGCCATGGCGTATAAAGTATCAAAGACTAACGTATAAAATATAAAAGAATTAGCGTATTATTGTATAAAATATCAAATATTAGCATTAGCGTATAAAGTATAAATAATTAGTGTATAAATTATCAAATATTTACGTATAACGTATAAAAAATTAACATATTAATGTATATAGTATAATTCACACATCACATTTCATATATGAGACGGTCACACAAGAACTTTCGCCAAAAATTAAATTAAACTAAAACAAGGGAACTTCCATCTCTTGATTCATGGTTTTTTTTTTGGCTTAACCTCTATTGCAAGGTGGGTCGCCACTCCCTAATATATTGCATACGGTTTTGGGTGATGAATATACCCTAATATCACCCTTACACTTTGTCTCCTTTTGACCTCCTACCCATTTATATGTCATAGGCCTAATGGGTAATAGTTCAAAAGGGTTAGGCAAAACCATAAATGTGAAGTACTTCCTCCATTTACAAAAATTCCAAATATTACCGTCAAATTTCACTAGGTTCAGAGTGTGGTACACCCCACATCTGTGGCCTTCTTATATGTGGTTTGCAGGAGACAAAAAATCCCAACAAGGGACCAAGAAATGAGGAACTCTATTCCCTTTGCACAAAACTCCTTAGTAAAGGAGAGGGATGCACGCTTCCTACATAAGTAGTGAGTTCTAGCAAGAATGCTGATTAGATACATTTAAAACTCTACAGTCAAAAGGCTGGCGCACAAAGATCCAAATTTTGCCACCCTCATTCAAATTTGAGAAACAATTTGTGAAGTTTAGTCTCCTCCTTATAGTTTCCATATATGACAAACCAACAAAAGGTTCCGCAATGGCTAAAAAATTCACATGATATTTCCTAATCAATTTTTTTAGTCTGTGCAATTTCCCTTTAGCAATTATACCCCTAATATTCCAGAATAGTGTGTTAATCATTGGAACTTACCTCTTTGCGACCAGTTTTTGAATCTTTAGGTCTCAGTGTCATTTTGGGTGGCACTTTCGACCTCACCTTGCTACTAGATGGAGGGATTTTCCTGCCCAGCTTGGTCAATTGGGGTTTGTTACTGTTTGAGCTAGAAGGAGTCACTGTGAGATTATCCATAACGTTAACCTCATCCAGAGCCACTGGTTCCTCTTTAGATTCTGTTAACAACTCCTGTAAATCAGAAGAAGAATTAATCTTTGGAAAACCCTTATCAGATGGAGAGAGCTGGGAATTTAGTGACTTAGCTGGAACTTCCAATTGGGGGAGGACAATCTGTAGTTCATTTGGACTAATCAGACTTACTTGTCGATCATTTTCTCCAACCAAATTTATCTGACCTTCTGAATCTTCCTGTTGAAGGAGCCCCTCCTCCACCCCTTTTAGGGATTCCATTGAGCTTCCCTGAGCTGCCTGTATATCCCTGGTATCAGTGTGATCAGGAAGATTAACAGGCTCGGCGGCCTCCAAGTTGAGTTCTTGTTCACTCTGCTGATTAGCCTCTAAGGAGTTGGGGGCAGTCATATTCAGCCTACTTTCACTGGGGTTTTCCATGACAAGGTCCACACTCTGAGGATGGTTTTGCGTCATCCTCGGTGATTTATTCACCAAACATAAGGTATCAATTTGGTCAATCATCATATCGCCCCTACGCTTAGATCCTTCTGGGATCTCTTCCAAATCTACATTACAAATTTGCGGCACACTTCCTGACACTACCTCTTTCCCTTTGTGGGCAGTTGGAATAATTTCGTTTGCTGATATTGTATCTTCCTCTGTAATCTCCTGATTGGTGTCAGTATTCTTTTTTTTTCCGATTTGGATCCAGCCTTTCTGCTGCTACTTGGGAGCCGGCGGTGGGGAGGGTCTTCGTACCTTAATGGGAGGGGCACACGAATCAGAGCTGTGAACTAGCTTTTTACACTTAGAACAGTAGGAGGGCCTATCTTCCACTACTAGCTTTTGCCATTTCCCTTTCTCTTTACTGCCAATCCACACTCTTTCTGGGATTTGCCTTCGAACGTCTATTTCAACACATATTCTGGCCTCACTAGGTCTTATCATTTGTCTAGCAGCTGCCGTAGCCACATACATCTTCAAAGGTTTTCCAGCAATGGATGTAATAAGTACAGTTTTTCTGGATGGAAAAAATGAAGCGGTAGGAGGGGAAAGCTAATCCAGACAGGGGAGATAGAGGGTTCAACCTCAGTATTAAACTCGTTGGACCACCTGAAAGTCGGGCTTGGAATCCTGCAAAGTGCCACACCTTCTTCATCCACATTCTCTGGAAGTCGCTTTCTTGCTCAAATTTGAACAAAATGGGGGCGATTGGCAAGCAGACCAGTGTATACCTCTCCTTTGAATGCGGCATTCAAGACCTCCTTTCTCAATATATTCATTGCCTGCCTGCCCCATGAGAATATAGCCACTAGAGTGTACTGAAACTCCATTGCTAAAAGGTCCTTTCTTCATCCGAAACTAAGAGTGCCGGTTCCCCTTTAAAGGTTGAAAGGGGGTCTCTGCAAAAGAGATACATACCCCTTTTCCTTTTTTGATTCCACTGCCAATAGCATCTCTGAAGGTTTTGGGGGTGTTGGGGTCCGGCGGTTTCACCGGTGGAGGGTCCATGACCCTGCTATGTTACCGTTATCCGCCCGTTAGGATATGTTGAAGGGGCAAGATATGTCTTTAAGTTGGATGAAGGGTTGAGATTGGGCCTAAATAGTATCTAATAAGAGATGATATTTTAGAGAGATAAAACTTAGAGAGAAGGCAGAGCATACGTTGGTCGAGCTTGACTTCTTGGTTCATGGTTATAATCACTAAAAACAATAAAGGAAGTTGCAGAGATATATCTACTGAATTACAGTACCATCAAAAGGGCCTTGTCAAGTTCAGCTACCTTCCTTGTCTACGAGATCAGATTCTGTGTATAACGTTATCATATCTTATTTTACCTTATCTGATGATTAGAATTAAAGATTAAAATCATAAATATCACTAAAATCAAATTTAGAATTATTAGGCCTCAATTCATATATGAGTTTGGTCTACGGCTAGTTTTAATTATAATTTTAGTAAAACAAAGTCATTTTGATTATTAATTGGACATGACAAGACAACATAATTTTAGATAGATGATCCCATCGAGTCTTTCAAGGCAAAATGATCACCAAAATCTACATTTGGAATCACTGAATTACCATCATCTGGAAAAAAAAAAAAAACATATCTTGGCTTTGTGAATAAGAAAGCTGAATTCTGCATTTTGGAATCCCTGAATTACGATAAAGTCAAAAGAAATAGCTTGGCTTTGTAAATTACAAGAAGGTTTAATTTTGTCCAAATGTTCAAAGAGTTCCGAAAAGATGATCAAATACAAGTAGTTAACAATTTAGGGGCTCAGACTCTACAGTCATGAAGCTTCATTCATTTTTTTTTTTTTTGTCAAAAAAATAAATTCATTAAAATTGAAAATAACATACAACAATTATGATTTTTGCAACTTTAGCCGCGGCTTATATAGGTGAATCCATGGAGGGCCATCATTGAAATAATTTTTTTTTTTTCAAATTTTAACGTGCGGCTAAAGATAATTTACTTAGGGAATATACAATTACGCCATATACGATATATAGTAATGGAAAATACAGCCTAACTAATAAGAGATTAAATGCAATGAGTTAAAAACTCAAATGCATTAAAAAAAACTTATTCACGAAATCACCGAACCTCTAAAAGTCATATCACGTTAAGTTGTACAAATATAAAATTCACAATAACTAATCATTTGATCCACAACAACATATCAGACTGAATGTTGCAGATTATTCTAGGATTATTGAATTTAATTGCATTTAAGATGATAAAAAATGGTACTTTTTTTTTTTGGTTCAAGAGACGGGGAAATAGGAACTAGCTAGGTTTAAGGGGCAAATAAGTATTGCTTTTCTTTCATACAATGCATTGGAAGTTGATGATTTGTTGAACACAAAAGCGAAAGAGGAAAAAACCCCATAAAAAAAAATATACACAACTCCACTGCAGAAAATTCATGTTTATCATCATGTTGATGATCAACTAGTTTCTTCCCAGCTGCCAAATATCAAGGCTGCACACTAGTTGAGGGAAGCAAATATCCCAACTGACTATCTTACAAATTAATCTAGGAGAGCAAGTTGGAGCAAATATATGTTTATATGTTTTGAATCAAAAATAGGTCTACCTACTAGGGTGAGGGGTGGAATTAGATTAAATAGATTAGACTTACGCTTATCTAGAAACTGTAAATATTTCACTAACTGCAGTGTATTTAATTTTGCTAAACACTCATTAGTACTGCATGATTATTATCATGTATTTTGGAACAATTCATTGCTAATTTGGTTATTATAATTAATAAATTGGGGTTGACATCGATCCCACACTATATACAGGGTTTGCCGAATAATAATAATTAATAAAAAAAAATGAACTAGTTTCTTCCCTATTCTACTTAGTGTGAAAACTTTAAGTGGCAGACTTCCTTTTGGCACCATGGGATTATATATAACTTCAGCCTTCATCAGCAGTAGTTTTAGTAGCAATCTTTCATAGTTGAGATACGGATGATTTCAACTTGTGCAATCAATGTATCTTTAACAATGAAGCCTTTGGATGAATCTTTAATATCATCAAGGGAGACAAAGTCGGGCCAACCCCAAGCACTTGATGAAGAAGAGAAAATGCGAGAAACTGCATAGAGAATTTTAATTTTGTCCAAACTCATTAGTTAGAAAATATGATGAATGAAAATTTCAAAGTAAAGAAAACTCAGATAAATAAGTTTTACTTGAATTCTCTTTATCTTTGTCATTCTTCTGGTCCTTTATGCGCAGCTTGAAATCTACAAAAACCTCAACGCCAGTTTGTGGCTTAGATAAATATAGATAGAGGGAAAGGCTTTTATTCTCCTGGCTTGAGTATCCTTTGGGATAAACAATGAGTTGCCTGTGAAATTAATTAAACAGATCATGAGTTGCATTAATAAAACAAGAATTATTAACTATAAATTATAAGAAAAAAAAAATGAAATTTATTGGATACATACCAGTTGATATTTCCTATGACAAAAACCTCAGAATAAACATATTTTCCACATGTAGAGAATTTGGGAATTTTCCAAGTGTAAGAGCTGCACAATTTCTCAGGCAATGGAAGACATTCTACAATACCCCTGTTATTACCAATGGCAAAAATCTCCACACCAAAAACACATTTGTCTTGTAAAAGATATCCATTTGTGGCATCTTTAAATACATTGAGATCCAGCAACTGGGCAATTCCCCAATCTTTCTTCACTTCATGAAATCGTTTTGATGTTCCGCTTGCATCTGCAAATGCAGGAAGAATTAATAATAGGAAAACGCGATACATTGAATTGCTAAAAATTGTTAACTTTGCCAAGATTACCTTGGAAAATCAGGTACTGGTCACGAATATGATCATACAAGAAGAATTTGAAGTTTGCATTAACTTCCCAACCTTGTGGGAAAGAATCAGTCCCTTGAATACTCAAGTAAAGTGATATGTATCCTTCTCCATTGCTTTCTTTGTTGCCATTTGGATACACAGATAATTTCCTTCAAAATTAACAAAAAGATCGATCTCATTATTGATCATCATGTCTATGGGAGATTTAAACAAGAAATTAATAGTTGAATGATTAATGATTTATTTGCAAATGAGTCTCCTCCTAATTAAATCACTTAGAACATATAGATTGCTTGATTTTATTTTTTGAAAAAAAATGTGAAAAGCAATATGGCTTGAAGAAAAAGAAATAATTAACTCAACGGACCAATCATAGTCACTAGCTTTAAAAATATTCGAATCATAACACTTCTTTCCTTTTTCCTGAAGAACTTCAAGAAGAAACGATCGAGAATGAGTCGATCTTCAACGTGTAATGAGCTGGTTGTGATTTTTGGATGGATGGTTGCACCACATCTGTAAGATTAATATGAATTATTTTAATCAGTTTTATGATGAAATTAAGCAAACGTATATGTGAATTATACTTTATACATACGTTCATTTTTTATACATTATATAGTTGATACTTTTTATCTTAATACCCTATTTTTTTATATTTTACACGCAAATCTTTAATACTTTATATTATAATTTTTTATATTTTATAAACTAAAGTAAAATTATACGCAAGTTTCGAGACGGTGTCACCCAATAAAGTTATACAAGAAAAAAAACCATTATGTGTAAGTGAATCTCAATCACAGTCATTAATTGCAAAAAAAAAAAAAAAAAAAAACAGTAATCAGTATAGCATATTTACTGTCATAATCAATCCATGATGAATAATTCCAACAGTTTTTCAGTATTTCTTAAAAATCATGCCCTTTCAACAATCTTGGTGAAGTTTGATTCGAAAACATCTCTTTCCGTCATTGATCGGGTACAAAAAAAAATCCAATAAAATTACACAGCTAAATCAATATAAAAACAAGATTTTAACACATATATAAATAATGTCTGATTGATATAATGAGTTGTTTTCTAACAATTAATATTAATTCAATCATTAAATATCTTGAGTTAATTCAATTGTCATTACAACAATATTGCCATAATTTCAAGAAATTAAAGAAGTACTCAAGAATTTTAAATAAACACATGATGAGTGCACAAAAACATAAGACAGCACTTTATATGTTTTAGACAAGAACAAAAAGCATACCATATTAATAGTCGTAAGACACTGGTGGGACAGTTGGTGGGTACATAATCTTCTCCTCCATTACTGGTGGGGCTGTTGACGGGGTCGCTGGTGGGTACATAATCTCACCCTCCATGGCTGGTTGGAAAATTGGTGGTGGGACAGTTGGTGGGTACATAATCTTCTCCTCCATTACTGGTGGGGCTGTTGATGGGGTCACTGGTGGGTACATAATCTCACCCTCCATGGCTGGTTGGAAAATTGGTGGGTACATAATTTTCTTCTCCATAATCGTAAAGAAAAATCAATTTTTTCAGAAAAAAATTAAAATTTTTATAATTTGGTCGGGTGTGCAAGTACTACTTATATATGGAGTTGTGTAGGATCCAATTAATCAAAAATATAATAAGCCACAAGACTTATTTCAAAACTCAAAAAAGCAACAAGCCCACTCAAATAGAAGGCAAAGATCAAACTCAGAGGCAAAACTTTATTTCTTCACCAAAACTGAGTAGCTTTTACAACACCACGACGATGGCTGCACTTTCTGTTTGTATGCATAACCAAAATTCTATTAATTAACCTGCACGGCTGCACCATGCAAAACTTTCCTAATCTATATTAACAACAAATTAATTAGGAAATAAACTCTATTTAGAAATTAACTAAACTACTTTAGAAAACTTAGCTTAATGCAAAACTTTCCTAATTTGTATTAACAACAAATTAATTAGGAAATAAACTCTATTTAGAAATTAAGTAAACTAGTTTAGGAAACTTAGCTTAATTCTACAAGTTGAATTCATTCCAAGTACTTGAATACTCAACTCAACATTAATTAATGCAGGTTTCAATCTTTAATTAGTAGAAAAGCTTTCAAATGTTAAAAACTAACCTGAACCACATTAATTAGAATATTCTAAATTACTCATCACAGGAAGAAATAAGTAATATTTATTTTTATATACAACTTGCATTGCATGTGTTTGTGTAAATGCATGTGTAAAAGATCGAATATGTTTACTTTGGACAACATAGACGAAAGAGATAAGCAACTGTGATAATAAAAGATTCGGCATAGATTTTTCAAAGTCTTAGGTTAACTTCCTTGGAAGCAATATGACTTGATCAATATGAATTTTGTTGCCTTTAGTAATTTTTCTTCTTATTGCTGCCATTTTATGCATTCAACAAACAAGCAATCCGGCTTGTTGTTTTTTCGTTTTATTAAAATTTCTTGTATCTGATTACGATGTAATGAAAAAAAGTAGAAATTTCAGCCACTCCAAGTTCCTCTCCGGGGCACTGTCTTGTCCCCCTTCCATATATTAAGAAGTAGTTTTTTTTTTTGTTCAGACTCTTATCCCGTACCACGTACAAGAATATTGTGCGACATTTACTTGAAACCCATGACGTTAATTTGTATTGGGAAGGTTGACAGACAGCAAAAAGGGTTCTTAATACTAGCTTGAAGAATTCGGGCAAAATTCTTGGCTATGGTGCCCAATTCTCAGTGCTTGCAATCTGCTTTAAAGATGAGAGAAATGCCATCTAGAAATTATCATGCAACAGAGATGCAAATTAGAATAGAGGAACACAAATAAAACCAGGAGAAAATGGTATCTTTGGTCTCCAAAGTTTAGAGGTATCTCACTTTTAGTCCCCAATGAATTCCGAATGACAAAAATAGTCCCCAATATTCTATTTTGTTATCAATATAAGACACTTTGTGGATTTTTTAAACTATTAACGGAATTGTTGACGTGGCATACACGCAACCAGCTATTAGATTATAAAAATATTTTTTCTTATTTTTCAGATAAAATGACTAAGCATACCATGTGTGCAACTGTTAACGGCCACGTGTACGCCACGTCACGCCATTGGTTAACAGTTTAAAAAATCTGTGAAGTGTCTAATATTGATAACAAAATAGAACATTGGGAACTATTTTTGTCTTTTCGAAATTATTGGGGAGCAAAAGTGAGACACCCCTAAATTTTATAAACTAAAAATGCATTTTTCTCTAAAACCAAATATGTATTTATTCTTGGAGTTTAACGTTTTTTTATTTGAAGTTATATAAACCTGTGAAACTTCATCTTTTGTTTTCTCCACCTTCACTTGTTCATTAATTGGGTAAGAAAAGAATATACACTCCAGCCAATTATATATGCAAAAAGACTAACTTTTTGTTTATGGAACAAATTAATTTCTTTTCGCAGCTTCTTATTTGTTCTCTCACTCTCTGAATCAATATTAAGCTGGGGTTGGCCTGAATTTCTGTCACTCAAGGATATTCAAGATCCTTCCAAAGGTTTCTTAGTGGGAGATACTCTCATTGTACAAGTTGAAATTATTCGTTTGTTAAATTTGGTTTGTTTTTAATAAAAAAGTGTTGATGATCGATCCTTCCATGTAGCAGTTGTTAAAATTCATAGTGTTCGATGTTTTTGATAAAGGGAAATTTTCTCTTATTTGAAATTTATGTATATGTTTTTTGGATTAAAGTTGGAATTTTTTTCCTTTTATAAATAAATTTGGAGTTAGGATAAAAATTTTATATTCTTCCACCGGGTTTAAAGGATTGAATAGATATGATAATAATACTTAAAAAGAGTAATAACCCCAGTCGACCCTCAACTTGGAAGTATTATTTTGATATTCAATTTTGAAAAAACATTATTTTAATCTCTCAACTTTAATTTTGTCCTGCAAATGATACTACGAGGAGAATGTCAACCTCAATATTTATATATTGAAATATTTTAAAAAGTACAACGCAATCCAAATATGAATTGTCTAAAAGTGAATAAGGAATGTAGTGGCTGATAAGTCGGTATTGTACCGACTTATTTGTCTTGTTTCTTTGAGCTTTTGCATGGTTTTATGGTGAAAATCATATTTGCTTGTGTGAGTTATGTGCTAAATGTTCATGAAATGATATTTGTGAAGTTTGTGAAGAAGTGTTGAATTTGTGCATAAAGTAGGTAAAGCATACATGTATTTGATCGAATGCACATCTTGACACAACTATTCCCACAACTCACAAGCACACAAGAAAAGTCCTAAGCACAACAAGCACATCAAAAGCACACTACAACACTAGCACACACATTTGATACATGGGGAGCACTAAATTCTTATTCGGCAGAATAGAAAACGAATGTCAAATGAGTATATCTCTCTCAATAATAATCCAAATGAAGAGATATTGGATGTTCTGGAAAGCTCATTGAGTGTACTGAATTTCTTATGTTTTAACTTTCTTCTAATTCTGTGTGCAAGTAGGAGAAACGGGGGCATCATTGCAACTGCTCCTTCAGGTCTTCACATTTGATTTCATATTGCCACAGTTTGGTAGATTGTCCATATCTCGAGCTACAGACCTTCAATGATGATAATTCTTGAACCTATGGAAAGCTAAGAGAGAGATCTACAATTCATATGTTTACCACAAAACCCAGTTCTCAACCGAAGGCCTTCAAATTCCCACAACACTAAGCACACACGGCTGGACCTACACTCATTTGCACACTTGAACGGCCATCAGCACTATTCCACACATTTGCACATTCATTTCACAGCATACACATGCACTCTTACACTCACTTATCCACTTGCACATGCATTCATCTCATTTTAATCCACTTCACAAGGGAGATAGCCAGGGACCGAATTAGATTTGTGTTAGGAGAATTGGGATTTGGGAGAGTCTGAATCGTGCCAAGGTCTTGCCCTACCAAGGGAGGGTCGGGGAGTATTGTGAGCTAGGATTGTGAGAACTACCAAGTTGATCAACCTTAGTTCACTAGCAGTATAGTCCCTCACATATGTTTACACAAGTCCAGGATAGCAAGAGAAAATCCATATGAATTGTCACCCTTAAGGCAACACACTCCTCTCTACTGATTTACCATATTCCAATTCCTTTTTGCTTGTTTACATTGCACTGTTTTGACATTCATCCACTCTATCATTAATTCAAATTTTGATCTAAGACCTCTCTCTGTGGGAACGATCCCACTTACCACTGCTACATTTGTTTGGTGAATTTGGGTAAAATTGGGAGCCAACGACAGCTCGCACCAATTTTTGGCGCCGTTGCCGGGGAGAGGCTAAGTGTTAGAGATTGATTGTGATAGTTTTTGGTTTTTCGTTTGTTTTGGTATCTATTTTGTGTTGTAATATCTGTGGTTTGATTGTTTTGATTTTTGTTGAGTCTCGATTCTACGTTATTGAGTTGTTACCTTACCTGCAAATTCTTGTGGAATTTAGTGCTATTGATCTATCTACTTTTGTGGGGTTTCTGGATTTTTGCAGAGAAGTCTTAGTTTATGCAACCTGGTGCAAGACGTAGGGGGGAAGTTCCAGAATTTGAACTCGATTTGGAATTTGAGAGGACTTTGAGGCAAAGGAGAAGGGCATTAGAAATGGCTGATCAGGTTGAAGAGAGAGCTAGACCTCTACAGGGTGGAGAGAGAGTTGGACCCCAACCTCCAAGATTTGGGGATCATTTCGCAGTAAGCTTTGAGAGAAGGAATAATCGCCAAGGAATAGACGTTGAGAGCTATCAAATACCAACCCAAATCGTCTCCATGATTACTCAAGGACAAATTTTTCAAGGCCTGAACAATGAGGATCCGAACGAGCATTTAGATTGGTTCTTGGGACTTTGTAACACCTTCAAATTGCAAAGAGTCACGCCTGATGACGTGAGAAGAGTTCTGTTCCCACTGTCCCTCAAGGGTAAGGCGAAGCACTGGTTTAACTCAATCGGGGGACAGTCCATAGCCACTTTTGAAGAACTGGAGAGAAAGTTTTTGGCCAAGTACTTCCCTCCAGCCAAATTAGAACGGATGAGGGATGGAAATTCGCAGCTTCCAACAGCAAGATGGCGAGACGTTTAAGGAAGCGTGGGATAGGTTCAATGATTTACTCAGGCAGTGTCCAAACAATGACCTTGGGGAGGTCAGAGAGCTCAACACCTTCTTCAAGGGTCTGTCACCAGAAGCCTCACTGATGGTTAAGGCATGTGCTAACGGAGCCTTGAAAGACAAAAGTGTGCCCGAGGTTAGGGAACTCTTCGACTCAATTGCGGATGACGAATACCTGTTCCCAGAGGCCTGAAAAACACCGATGAGGAAGCAACGAGGGGTATTGGATCTAGATGAGGAGACTTCCTTAGAGGCAAAGGTCGAAGCTCTAACAAGGCAAGTTCAGACCTTAAAAGCAGCAAAGACAGCCCCAGTGCTGTCATGTGGTTTATGTAAAGGGGAACACCACACTGATGAATGTGAGCTCACACAGGAGTCTGTTCAATATGTTCAGAATTACAACAACAGACAATAATAAGGACAGCAATATGGAGGCTATAAAAACCAGTCAGGTCAAGGCACTTGGGGATAGAGTAATCAGGGAAATCAGCAAGGGCAATACTACCAGAGTGGGGAGTCAAGCAACCGGGAACAGAGAAAGACAACCGATGATTTGCTCCATGAAATTCTGGGAAAAATGGACATGTATGAGAAGAGGACCTCCACATTGGAAACTCAAGTGAAAAACGTGGAGGCTTCTATCAAGAACATTGATATGCAGATGGGACAGTTGGCTAAAGCAAGCCATCAGAGACCTCAAGGTGCCCTCCCAAGCGATACAGAGCCAAACCCAAAACTGAAAATGAAGAAGGAGGAGTGCAATGCCATAACCCTCAAATGTGGAAAGGAGATCGGTGGAAGCAAGAGGAAAGAAGCGAAGAAGATTCCTGAGGAAGAAGTCATGGAGGAGGCCATTGTTGTGGAAGAGGAGCTCCAGGCAGAGGACAAAGATGAGAGTGTGAAGGCACCCGAGCCTAAGAAGAAAAAGGGACCTCCAAGCCCTTATAATTACCCTGAATACGCACCACTCCCACCTTTTCCTCAACGAGTCCCACCTCCAACTAAGAAGGGAGCACAGTTTACGAGATTCGTGGACATAGTTAAAAATGTTAATGTGAGTGTTCCACTTATGGATCTTGTCACGGCTGTACCGCGATATGCCAAGTTTCTGAAGGATTTAATCGCGAACAAGGAGCAAATTCTGCGTTGTGAGGTACCAATTCCACTGACAAAGGAGAGCCAAGCCTGGATCAACAATGACTTGCCCCCAAAGCTCAAGGACCCTGGGAGTTGCACAGTTCCATGCACTATTGGAGGAAAATTTTTCAACAAAGCATTGTGTGACCTTGGGGCAGGAATCAATCTCATGCCATTATCCATTGCTGAGAGCATAGGCTTGGGAGAGAAAATTAAGCCGGTGGCCGTACTTCTCCAATTGGCAGACAGATCCCTTGTGCAACCAACTGGAATTGTGGAGGATGTCTTGGTGTCAGTGGATAAATTCAAGCTTCCGGTGGATTTCATAATCTTGGATATGGAGGAAGACCCTAAAGTCCCGCTTATTTTTGGCAGACCATTCCTCGCCACGGGAGATGCCCTCATAGGAGTCAAAGGGAAAACCATCACTTTCAGGGTCAATGGTGAAGAAGTAATGTTCAATGTGGATTACGCAGTAAAGCACCCTCAGACCATTGAACAATGCTGTGTAGCAAACCTCGTGGAAGGTAACCTTCACTCACTGACATCAGAGCGCACAGGTAAATTTCCCATTTCAACACATGTATCCTGCAAGGATGATATGCAAGTAAAATTTGAGAGTACATTGATTGATGAGAAGAGTGACATCTTGCATGAATTGCAAAACATAAGTGAACAAACTGTGAGTAGTGAAATGGATGATCATAATGAGAAAATGAAGCTGAAAAATGAAATTGACAAAAACAATGAACGTGTTGAGTTTTGTGAAAAATTGTTAGATGTTTTTGCTGACACTAACAAAAATGTGAAAGTTGTGCCAACTGAGGTGAGGCTTGGAAATGTGGATGGCAGGAACAAAGGCTCGCTACATTCAGACAAGAAGCCAATCAAGCAGGAGCGTCGACCTCAATTAAACTATTTGAAGTGCATGGCTTGGAAGGAGAAGATGAAATGCCACCCACCAAAGTCTACCTGGAAGGACAAAGAATACACCCTGTTCCTTGACTGCCCACCCCCTTGATAAGCAGCTCTTCTATGTCTGGCTGAGGACAATAAATCAAGCGCTGTGTTGGGAGGCAACCCGACCACTTAGTTTCTACTTTCTGTCTGTCTCTTCAATAAAGATTGACCTCAATAAAACACCTGAATCTAAAGCCCATCATGTGTGAATATATGCAGGAGCCCTAAGCAAAAGACTCTCAAATGCTAAGTGTGGGGAGAGCATCTACAAATAAAAGGAGAGTCTTCAAGTGCAAGGTGGACATAAGAAGAACCTAAGTTGTTGAATATGGTGCACATAGGGTTTCAAGGACCACAGTCATGAAAGGGATGTTGAGGACAAAGGCAATCAAACCAACAAGGGATGTCACACTCTGCAAACATAGGGGAGTTCCTGAACCTTTTCTTTCACTGTATAATGGTGACGATGTAAATGTTAAAATGTGGTGAATGGAAGGATTGCCATGGTTTACGCCTTTGTGAATCCACATGTTATTTTCCTTCATGAAAGTTTTTGATGTTATGTGCTTGCTTGGTTAGCCTTTCTAGTGATGATGTTTTACTTGATACTGTGTTGTGATGTTTGAAAAGTTGTGCTAGGCATGGTACGCCTGTGAACTTGATCTGATGTGTGCCTATGTATGTGCCAAGAGAAATTGGTTGTGGTGTAGTATATAGTAGCATTCATATAGGTTGTGTGGTTTTGTGTCTAATGTGGGATAAAAGGCAGTGACTAGTACTAGCCTTGGGATGTGCTTTATGTTTCAATTGCAATAAATGTGAAAGTGATGTGTTGTGTGTTGTGTAAAAGTTGTCCTAGTCCATTTTCAACACTAGCAATTACAAAGCCCTCGTCCAATCTGTCCTCACTTTTTATCCACTTTGCATGCGAAATGAAATGTTGTGTTAGCCGTTTTCAGAACTCATTAGATTAATACATATTGTTGGTCAAGGCATAGTGTTAAGGTAAGATAGAGATGCCAACAAATCCTTTGACATAGGAGAGAGCTTATGAATCTTTTAATTGTATGTGCATTCTACTCGTAAACATTTATTCTTGCATTTGAGTATATAGTCTATTAAAGACACACATGAACATGTATGAAAGAAAAAAAAAAAGCAAATAAGCACCAATGTGCAGCCAAGCACCAAAGTGCGGCATGAGTTTCAAAACAATAAGCACCAATGTGCATTGAATGAGAGGGAAACCCCAGGGGAAAACCCCAGTACTAATGAGGAGTTCTGTCTTTCGATTTAAATATGAAGTGTTTGTGTGTGTGGACAACAGACTGTAGTGCAAGAATTTCTAATAAAGTGTTTTTTTGAGTACTTTGCATAGACATGATAAGGAAACATGAGAAACTCTCGGCACACACACCACGTTGGCAACTTGGTCTTTATTCATTGTCCCTTGATTGACAATTGGTATGAACTTAAGTGGGGGTCTGAATCGAAAAAAAAAATGAAAAAGATTTTGTGCATGCGAAAACTTTTAAGATTGGACAGGATAGTGATAACACCTGTGCTGTGTGTTGAAAATGGTGGAAGGGCCTATAATGTTCCTTTGCTCGGGACTAGCAAAGAGTTAAGTGTGGGGGATTGATTAGTCGGTATTGTACCGACTTATTTGTCTTGTTTCTTTGAGCTTTTGCATGGTTTTATGGTGAAAATCATATTTGCTTGTGTGAGTTATGTGCTAAATGTTCATGAAATGATATTTGTGAAGTTTGTGAAGAAGTGTTGAATTTGTGCATAAAGTAGGTAAAGCATACATGTATTTGATCGAATGCACATCTTGACACAACTATTCCCACAACTCACAAGCACACAAGAAAAGTCCTAAGCACAACAAGCACATCAAAAGCACACTACAACACTAGCACACACATTTGATACATGGGGAGCACTAAATTCTTATTTGGCAGAATAGAAAACGAACTTCAAATGAGTATATCTCTCTCAATAGTAATCCAAATGAAGAGATATTGGATGTTCTGGAAAACTAATTGAGTCTACTGAATTTCTTATGTTTTAACTTTCTTCTAATTCTGTGTGCAAGTAGGAGAAACGGGGGCATCATTGCAACTGCTCCTTCAGGTCTTCACATTTGATTTCATATTGCCACAGTTTGGTAGATTGTCCATATCTCGAGCTACAGACCTTCAATGATGATCATTCTTGAACCTATGGAAAGCTAAGAGAGAGATCTACAATTCATATGTTTACCACAAAACCCAGTTCTCAACCGAAGGCCTTCAAATTCCCACAACACTAAGCACACACGGCTGGACCTACACTCATTTGCACACTTGAACGGCCATAAGCACTATTCCACACATTTGCACATTCATTTCACAGCATACACATGCACTCTTACACTCACTTATCCACTTGCACATGCATTCATCTCATTTTAATCCACTTCACAAGCACACACCTCACTACAATTCATTCACAATTCACACATTTATTCATAACAATTCATTCATCAATTCACGTCACTTTTTATTCATCATTTTCATCCACCATTTTATTCATCATTTTTATTCGTCATTGTTATTCATCAATCCGCGCCATCAGTTTATTCATTATCATTTTATTCATCAATTTCATTCACCAAATTCACATCATTTTATTCATCAAATTCGTCCATCATTTTATCAATCACTTTAATTCACCAATTCACTCATCAATTCATTCATTCAACATCACAACCACACATACACACTTGGTCGGCCGACCAACCAGTCGGCCGACCAACACACCCCCAACACACACATTTTGCACCTGCACTCACACGCTACCTCACATTCACTACACTTCATTCATCACATTAATTCACTCAAAAGCACACACCTCACTTCACTCCTACATTACACTTGCACACAAATACTTGACACATGCATTTCATTATTTCACACAACACAAAGTCATTGACACAACTTCACTACACAATTCATTCTCACACTCACTTCAATTCATCCACTACACCCTCACACATCCACAAACACACTCACACACTGGTCGGCCGACTGGTTGGTCGGCCGACCAAACACACCCTCACACACACTCACACTCATGCACTAGCACACTACTACACTCTCACATGCACATGCCCCTCAGCTCATCACCACTACACTTGCACACCCAAGTGCACCTATAACACAGCACAAATGCACTCACGATGCATGCACACAAGGCATGAGCATAGAAATTGAGATGTTCACTAGGTGTTTGTAACTGTGCATATCTGATTCGTAATGTTTAAGTCATAGGGGTGACCACGTGACCTCACTTTATTATTTGGTTGACATATTTCAAGACACATGGAGGCATCACAGATGGAAAAGGAACTCAGCTGCTATGATCAGACCACGGAGAGAAAAAGAAGGAAACTTCCAAGAACTTGCTGGAGCCAAGACATCCGGAGGGAACTATAAGAGGAAAAGGAAGCAACCCTTGGGAGAGGGAGGCATATAGCTAGGAGAGCGAGGAGCAAGGGAGAAAATTACACAGAGAGAGAAGAGCCTAAGATACTGCCCATTTCACTTCACTCTTGTAATCATGAATTCTGAGCCGATCAACATGATCGGCTAGATTTATTGTGTTGCCTGAGGGGTCAATAGTATGGATTTGATCTTGTTTGAGACATTTGTTATGGAAATTATCTGTGTTATTTCATGTTCATAATTCTGCACTTGTTATGTTTGATAATTTGCACTCTAGATTAACTTCATACTAGGTCTGCGGTACCCACTGAGGTCGGTGTGAATACTCCATAGGCAATCAATCATAACATGAATCGATTTTGAACATGCATTTGTGAATCTTAGTTCCTGTGACATTTGTGATCTTGATTGTGCGGTACCCACTGACAGTTAGGTTCAACCCTTAGGAAAGGTCTAAGAGAGTCCTCGTAGTGTGAGTCGAAGTTGTGAACTGGATAGCTGCCCTACCAAGGGAGATAGCCAGGGACCGAATTAGATTTGTGTTAGGAGAATTGGGATCTGGGAGAGTCTGAATCGTGCCAAGGTCTTGCCCTACCAAGGGAGGGTCGGGGAGTATTGTGAGCTAGGATTGTGAGAACTACCAAGTTGATCAACCTTAGTTCACTAGCAGTATAGTCCCTCACATATGTTTACACAAGTCCAGGATAGCAAGAGAAAATCCATATGAATTGTCACCCTTAAGGCAACACACTCCTCTCTACTGATTTACCATATTCCAATTCCTTTTTGCTTGTTTACATTGCACTGTTTTGACATTCATCCACTCTATCATTAATTCAACTTTTGATCCAAGACCTCTCTCTGTGGGAACGATCCCACTCACCACTGCTACATTTGTTTGGTGAATTTGGGTAAAATTGGGAGCCAACGGCAGCTCGCACCAGTGGCATCCTGTCAAAATATACAGATCAAACAACTGATTTCCCCTCTAGCACTTCCTCCAAATTGCAGGTCCTGCTGTTAACAGCATTACAGGGTATTCAGATTTGCAAAGGTAGAGGCACAAGTGAGTTAGAGTTGGAGACAGAAATGTCAAAATATACAGTCTTCCATACTTTGCTAGACTGTCTGTTGGACTATTTGCTTCTCTCAAGCAATGTAAAAATTTTGTACATGGTATCAGTTGTTTGATCTGTTGAAGATCTCTAACAATTTTCCATGGGTGTTTCCATTTGCCCTGCAATGACTGTATCAAAACAAGTGAATCCGCTTCAATCACAAAATCAAATGTCTTATTAGCTAAACATAGTTTAATGCCATAGAGTAATGCTTTTGATTCAGCCTGTAAACTCGTGCCACTACTACAAAATGCCTTTTTACACCAGTCTTTTTAGAGCGGTTAAACATAAACCGGTGTAATTTATCAAAATACGGTGGCATTATCGTAATATTAAACAAGAATAGTACACTTTTTACACCGATTATAAAAAAACCGGTGTAAAAAGTACACTTTTTACACCGGTTATAAGACAACCGGTGTAAAAAGTATACTTTTTACAAATGTGGAATTACAAATAAATTACAAATGTGGAATTTGGGAAGCCAGTTCAATTAATCGTTTATAATATAATATTCTAATCTTAATTAACTGTTTATAATTTTCAATTAATCGTTTATCTTATGATTTTTAGTTCTTGTGGAAATGAAAAAAAAAATAACAAAAAAAAAAAAACAGATTTGAAGGGTAAAAAAAATACAAAAAAAAACTCTTATGTTTTTTATTACTGGTACGAATATAGAAGGGTAAAAAAAATACAAAAAAAAACTCTTATGTTTTTTATTTCTTGTGGAAATGAAAACTACAATTTTAGAATTGTATTTAAAAAGCTGATTTGAAATTGAAATAATAAATAGTTTACACCGGTTAAACAAATAACCGGTGTAAAAAGAACTTTTTACACCGGTTAAAATAATAACCGGTGTAAAAAATTAACTTTTTACACCGGTTATTTGTTTAACCGGTGTAATTATTATTTATAGTATACTCTTCAGACTAGCTCCCACCAAAACTCTTTCTCTCTCTCCTACCAAACTTTCTACACCGGTTCTTATTTTAACCGGTGTAAAAAGTTATTTTTTACACCGGTTATTTGTTTAACCGGTGTAATTATTGTTTAAAAGCCCTGGCTAGTATACACTTTAGACTCCCACCAAAACTTTTTCTCTCCTCTTTCTCTCCCACCAAAACTCTTCAGCCTCCACCACCACCGCCGTCATCTACCACTCCCACCTTTTTGTACTAGTGCTGCTGCTTATTGATGTTTGTTTGATATTTTTGCTTTCCTCTTGGTGATTGTTACTAATTGTTATGATTATTCTCAACTCCAATGGATAAAAAGCATAAGCATTTTATACTATAAGAAGTTGATTTCTTTAGCTTGATATGCTTAAGAGCTTAGTTGAATGATGGAAATCTGCTCCTATCAAGTTCTGACTTCTAGTGTATGTAAGTTTCAAGATATGAGCTATTATCTGTGAGACTAATAATAGTGACTAGTGGGATCTTTTTACGAAATTTGTTTCGAAAAGGCTCGATATTTAAATTAGTTCTCAATAATAAAAGATTAACAAAAAATCATTCACAAGTAAAAAAGAAGAGTATATCGGCAAAACCGGTGTAAATACAATACATATTACACCGGTTTTTCTTAACCGGTGTTAATAACTCCCACCTTCCCTTTTTATGCTCTGCTTGAATTTCCACAAACATAATCATTCCATACACAAAACAAAACTCATCCCTCTTATTATTTTTTCCTTCTTCTTGTTTTAGTACTCCTACACACACTCCCTCACTCCCTCTGATTCTGTCACAAAACTTTATTTAGTCCCATCAACCAAACCAGAATCCATTATTTTTACCTTTTTTGGTTTGAATCAAACACCAGCTTTCATGGATCTGGTCTAGTTTTCGCTTTTTTCACAACTCTGCTGTTTTGTCATTTCTGGAAAGCTCAAAGAAATGGCCTATGAGAAACCCAGTTCCAAAGGCCAAGCATGGTGATTATCTAAACTGTAGCTTTACAGTGTTCATCCTGATGATAGTACATTTTTCAATTTAAAAAAAAAAAAAAATTTTTTTGCTTTGCAGGTTTTGCACTATTGGATTGCCATATTGTAATCGAGGTGGGCGACATGATATAAAAACTTGTAGTAAATTTTGCTGAATCTATTAAGTATCAACTTATGATATAAAAACTTTTGTTTGTTTATTAATAAAAATATGGGATTTTCGCCAGTTTCCTCTTATGTCAAAAAGCCTAAAGCTTCACGAGCTGAAGAAGAGAAGGATCCAGATAATGACAATGACAATGACGACCAAGAGATTGAAGAAGCAGCTGCGGGGGATGATGATGATGAACGTGAACATGAAGACGAATACTCGTGTCACATCGCTCTCCCAGATCCGGAAAATCTCGGCATTGTTCAGAGATGCATCGAGGCTATTGCTTCCAAAGCTTCTTCCAAAACCGAATTAAATGTTAAAAGAGAGAGAGAGAGAGAGAGAGAAGAATTTAGTGACAAAGAGATTAAATTTAACTGGGTTCGATTATATGAACTTCAAATGCTATGTGTTGGTGAATATAATTTTTTTTCCCTTTGCATTTGCATTGCTTTTTAAGAATTTTGTGCGTTAATGGAGAAGATGAAAGAACATAATTTAGAATTTAGAACATAATTTAAACATTAAAAACAATTTTTATTTAATTTAATATACTTGTTAAAAATACTTTTTACACCGGCTGTTTATAAAACCGGTGTAAAAAGTTTTTTTTTTACATCGGTTTATAAAACCGATGTAAAAAAATTTACCTTTTACACCGCCTGTATATACACCGGTTCATTTTTTGAATAACCGGTGTAAAATGTAATAAATAACCGGTGTAAAAGCCACTTTTTGTACTAGTGTGCACTCTCCAAAATTGCATGCAAAAGCTAGTATCATGACAACATTATGATGGCGCACAATTCCGCCCCTCCCCCTATATTAGGCATACCTGAGCAGCTCCCATTACCATTTAGTTTAAAACTACCTACACTTGGTGGGTTTCATTTAATCAAAATAAATCTGTCAACACATATAACATTTGATAATGACATCCAAAAATCGAACCAGTGATATGCACAGAATTCAATCCTAGAAAAATTTGCAAGAACCAAAATTTTAATCTCTTAAAAAACACTAGCACAAACAGACACGAAATTCATGCGATTATCATTAAAAAAGTTATCATTTCTTTCTTTCCATGTATTCCAACATATTATAGAAGGCAGAATCTTCATTATGAATTTCAGCTTTTTATTCTTTTTTTTCATATTCCACCAATCATACAACAGTATCTTTAAAGTTGAACCCTAGAATTTATATTCACATTCCTTCCTAAAGTATCTCCAAATTCCTTGTGCAATTTTTCCTGTTGCAAAAAGATGGTCAGTTGATACACATGATAAGTAATAGTATTACTAAAACATCTGAATGACCCATGTATATTAAGCTTAAACAATTTAGACCCAATAGGTAGCCTTTCCATCACCAAACGAAGTATAAAGAAAGATGTTTTTTATGGCAATGCCTTGTTCCAAATGAATTTGATTAAAGGATTAGTGCAATTAGCTCTCTGTCTAATGTTCTCAAAAGCGGGTTCAGTTGAAAAATTGCCATCAATAGTTGGGGTCCATATCATCCTATCTTTGATGTTACCAATTGGAATAGACTGGTTTATGACCTGCATCACCAGGTTGGTTGGCAGCCAATAATTAAGTAAGCGGTTATTCCAATAACCTTGTGCAACAAAGTTTTTAACACCATGGTAACCTGAATCATCCACAACTTCTGAGATTGGACCGCTTTCTGACTAGTTATCCCACCAAAAGTCACAATTCTCCATATTAGGATGAAAAGTAATGAATTTTTCAGCATCATTTGCAATATTCCTCATCATTTTCCAAGTTTTTGAGGTATATAAAAGATTATTCAAAGCTGATGGGTGATGATTTTTACAATATTTCGCCTTTAAAAACTTGGCCCATAAAGATTTTTAACTTCTCTATCTCCACTATAGCTTAAGCTATATGAACATGTATGAAATATGTCTTTGAAAGACCTAAGACCTAAGATCTTTCTTTTATTGGTAAACATAATGTTGCCCATTTAATCTAATGATACTTCCTAGTCATTATAGTGTACCCCCACAAAAAATTTGCTAAGATTTTTTCTAAGTTATGCAACACTCTACTAGGAGGATTGGTGGCAGCCAAGATATGAGTAGGGAATGATATCAAAACATGTTTAATCAATGTAATTCTCCCCGATATAACAAAAATCTATCGCCCCAGGAAGATAATCTACTTACTAATTTCTGAACTAAGTCAGAAAAATTTAGCTTTCGAACAGCCATATAGCATAGGTACCCCAAGATATTTAATGGGGAAGGAACCTTGCGAGAATCCTGTAATACATTCAATTGTGTTTTTTATTTGTGATGACAAGGAATGATGATTTAAAAAGTAGCTTTTTTTTTTTATTCACTTTTTGACCTTAAATCGACTCATAGTTGTTAACTACTTTCATTACCATATATTTTCAAAGATCGGGGGTCAACTGATGTAAAATTATCACATCATCGACATAAGTCAAGTGTGAAACCCTAGAGCAGTACTTGGACATTTTATAACCAGATTAGTGATGGTGCTCTACCAATTGGTTTAAGGTTCTTGACAGGTATTCTGCCCTCAAAATGAAAAGGGTAGGTGATAGAGGGTTTTCATGTCTAAGTCTCCTAGATGATTTAAAAATCCTTGTGGAGCTTCGTTAATCAATATTGAGAACCATACCTTGGAGATCAATCTCTAAATGATGCCTATCTGTTGGAGATAAAAATCTCCTATATGTAACTTTAGAACTAGAAATAGTTCTTATACCAACACGCTAATATGCGGAAGCGCTTTTATTTATCTAACACAAGAATATGTGTTTGGGAGGAGAGGAATACAATTACAATATAACGTGTATGGCACAACCGCCACACAACAACACAATCCGCTGACCAGCGGAATTTCTCCAAACCCGAAAGGGCTTTCTTCACACCTCTTTGAGGTATTTAATCCTACTCCTCTACCTCTCTCTCTTCCACTATCACAAAGACCTCTATCACCCTCTATTTATAGGGTAATAATAAATCTAAAACACACAAGGATTTGGGGAGTGTATCCCTCACAAACTCTAATTCCTAAAGGAAAACAATCTAATAAGTAATCCTATTAGAAATATAATTTCTAATTAATAAAGCTTAGTTTAATTTCCAACACTATCTAAGTTTTGCTAAAATCAAAGCTAAGCAAAACTTGTAATAAGAACAGTCGGGACACTTTATCATAAGTTTTTTTCATATCCAATTTTAAAGCAACTCTTCCCCTCTTATTTACCTTTGACATGATAGACACAATTTCATTAGCAAGGAGAAAGTTGTTAACTATCATAAAAATCATTTATTTGACAAAAAATTAAAAAACAAAACAATATTTATTTCGAAGATGAGAAACTATTACCCTTTTTGAATGAAAATGCATTAATTATAAGTGTTAGAGACTATAGGGAAGAGTTGGTTTGCTGTGGAGTGGGTTTATATATGCCACAACGTGTTAATCGCAATTTCAACACGTAATAAAAGTAAAAGAAAATTAAATTTATGATTTTTGTTTAATTATTTGTTTTATATATGAACCACATCTTATAGACGAATCAGTTTTACAAGAGTTTTTATGGAGAGGAAATGAGGTTATTGTTGGTTTTGTACAAAAGCCAATTTAATTCTAAGATTATTATTTATATTTATTGCCAAGTGATTAGGAACCTAAAGGGTCACACACAATAGAACTACTTCTTGGGTTAAAATGATTTACATAAGTATATGATAATTATGGTATCTATTATACTCTTGTTCACTTTTGAAAAGTGAATAGAGTTTGGTAATAATTCGTTTCTTGTTTGACAAGACAACCTTTTTGGAAGGCTATATTATTATATATAGATGCTTAATGTTAGGTCAAAGATAACACAACTCTCTCAATAAGAAATCACGTAAATAAGGAAAAGGGTTTTTCTTATTAGATTTCTAAGGTGTTGTTTAGAGGAATCTAGCTTATTAATCTAACGTTAAAATCAATCATTTGAGGATCCCGAAAGTAGTTCGTGTGGATTACCGTTAAACCTCGCTCAAGGATTTTGCTAGCATCTCTCGAGGTATATTTTATATAGATTATCATTAATGGTCATATGGAAATCAATTATAATATAATTGTTGTATTTTCCGCTGCGTTGTTACTATAATGATTTCCTAACAGTGGTATAAGAGCCTGATTTGATATATATATATATATAATATATCATGTCATGGATGATAGATTATTTATGAATGTATATTGATTTAATTGATGGATTTGAGACATATACATTTAAAAATTCGTTTTAAATATTTATGGTTTAAAATATTTGATTTTTGTTTTTTTTAAATAGTTTTGAATTTTTTTTTAAAAAAAAGAAGGGCCAAAGCCGGATTCGATCCGGCAACTAAACAAACAAGTCATGCCGGAGATGGAGTCACGATCAAAAATTTGGTTGCGCAGCCCCGCGTATAAGTGATGCATATCTGCCGAGAATCGATGCTGTGGTCGACCGACCTTGCGGCAACCAAAGAGTTTGGTTACTCAACCCATTTGGACGAAGTCGCTGGAGAAAGCTCATGGTCGAACGTCACCACTGCAAAACTGGTCTTCTTCTCACCGGATAAAAGCTAGAAAATTTCTAGCTGGATTGCTGTGAGAAGTTGCTGGCGAGGAGGAAAAGTTGATCGGAAAAACGAAAAAAAAACAGAAAGCAAAAGTTGCTTCTGTCGAGTTTGCATTTGGAGAAGATGATGGTGACGTCTTATGACGTCATCATTTGTTTTTATTTAAAATAATAATAATAATAAATAAGTAAGTAAAATGAAGGCGTGGTTTTTAAACCACATTCTGGAGCAATTAAAGAAAAATATTTTCTTAATTAAATATTGGCCCCAGATGTTTATTTTTTTTTTATCAGTTGGCCCTATAGCTTTGGAAACTATATTTTGACCCATTAATGTTTCAAAAATTCAATTAAATGATTTCTAATTTGATTAGAAATAATATACATATAGATTCATGAAAGAAAAATTATATATTCATTTAATGTGATTATTTGAATAATATGACATATGTAATTTATATTTGATATAAATATATTGTATGTTCATTTAATATGATTATTTGAATAACATGACATGTCATTTATATTTGATATAAATTTATTTTATATTCATTTAACATGATTATTTGAATAACATGTGTCATATGTGATTTATATTTGATATAAATCTATTGTATATTCATTTAATGTGATTATTTGAATAACAGGTCATATGTGATTTGTATTTGATAAAATAATATATTTATTTAATTGCATATTGTATATTCAATTGATCAAATAATTTTCACATATGATATGTATGTATGATGAGACTATAAATTAATCCCTCAATTAAATATTAAATCATAATTAGTTGCCTTCTATTATTATAGTATAAACAATTTTTATTAGAGCAACTTGTTGAATTACCTCGAGGTTGTTTTACTTTAAATATGTTTATACTATGAGATGAGATCTCTGAATAATGAGTTTGATTTAACAAAGACTTTTGATTTGTTGAGTTATCTCATGGTCAAAATGTTTTTGAGATAAAAAGTTAGGGGACATATGAGATATGTGTATCAAGAGTTGATGGGCTAACTATCTAAGGGTTACAATTTGTTGTAATTGGTAATTGTTACCTACTTGTTGAGATTATTTTGACTTGTTGAGTTGCCTCAAGGTTAAAAATAATTAAAATAAGATCTTAGCCACTAAGAATTTTTGTGAAAATTCTCGAATCAATTTAAGGGCTATTGATTTGAATAAAATAATGGAGCAAAACCAAAATAGTCCATATTTATTTATTTTGGTTTTGCTTATTGCATAAATATGATATATTTTTCTATTTTTATTTTCTATTGTAGAAAATTATGTATAATATATTGTTTGACAATATATTAATTGCTCAAATTTTATAGATTGAATTTTACAACCTAAAATTTATTTTAGGGATGAGAAGTTGATTTATGTCCTTCAAACCTTTTTTCTTGATGATGATTTTGATTAAATAATCAAAGATACATATAAGAAAAATAAAGATGGTTTTGATAATGTATATTGTCTTATGCTAATAAGCATTCATGAATCTTAATTACAATAGTTGTATGTGAATATGTATGCTTTTACAATATTTCATTAGATGAATTGATTGTATGATATAAGAGTTAAAATTGAAGATATATGATATCTTTCTTACGAACTCATTTAGAGCAAAATGGCAAATAATCTTTAGTATCATCTAATGTGCTAAAGGTGATTAGTCTGATTGAAAAATTAGTTTTTTTAATTTTTGTTATGAACAAAGTTGAGATCTAAATATTGCTTGAATTGCTTAATAAGACAACAAAGGATTCAATCAATAAGAATCAATCAATTAAGCTACTACCCGTCAATTGAAATTGGAGGCACATCGCTGCCTCCCAATAACACATAACGGCTGGATAACGGTAACAACTGAAGAAGATGGAGTCTCTGCCGGCGAAGCCTCCGGACCCTAAAGCCCCCAACTCCTATAGTGAGGCAATTAAGGCTGGAAGTCAGAAGGGGAATGGGGTTTGTGTATCGTTTGCAGATGTGAAGAAAATATCCCTAACTACATTCAAAGGGGAACCAGCTCTTTTGATTTCAGATGAAGAAGAAGAGCTTCTAGCTACGGAGTTCAAGTACACCTTAGTTGGTAAGTTCTCCTGGGGAAGGCCGAATATGAACATAATGAGAAAAGAGGTTCTGAACGCAGCATTCAAAGGTGAGGTTTACATAGGACTCTTGGATAATCGACACATATTGTTCAGATTTGACTAGGAAGTTGATTTGCAAAGGATGTGGATGAAGAAAGTCTGGCACTTTGCAGGTTTTCAGGCTCGATTGTTTAAGTGGTCTAAGGAGTTTAATCCGGAGATTGAACCCTCAATTGCTCCAGTCTGGATTAGCTTACCCCTTCTCCCTCTTCATTTTTTTCATCCAGAAAAGATCTACTCTTTGGCCTCTATTGCCGGGAAGCCTCTAAAAATGGATGCTGCTACGGCTGCAGCTAAGGCATTGGTAAGGCCCAGTGAAGCCAGAATATGCGTGGAAATGGACGTCCAAAAATCAATTCCAGAAAGGATTTGGGTGGGAAGTAAGGAGAAAGGATTCTGGCAGAAGGTGTTGGTGGAAGATAGGCCTGCTTACTGTATAAAATGCAAAAAATTGGGACATAGTACAGAGCTATGTCTGCCCCCAATTAAGGGTCGGCAGAAGGTGCCAAATCCTCCCCAGGGGGAATCTAAGAAGCATCAGAAGGAATGGACTCAAATCAAGAAAAAGAACAATGACGTTATCATTAGGGAAGACTGAGGAGAGGCCATCAGAGCTCAGGATGAAGACCCAATCAACAATGGTCAGAAGGGGAAGCAAATCGTTCCAGGAAGTATACCCCAAATTTGTGAATTAGAAATGGAAGAAATTACTGAAGTACCTGAAGGATCTAAGGCCAAGGAGTCTCAATTAATAGTGGCTAAAGCTACAATGCCTGGAGTAAATACAGCCCATAGTGTGGAAAATTCCATATTTGAACCTGTTGAAGAGAAGTCGAGGCACGTAAAATTGCTTCTCACAGTGGAAAATCCTCAAGTAGAAGAGCAGCACCAGCTAAAAAAGAAGGTTTAATAGAGATTGTTTCAGAAAGTCACAGTGGAGTTTTGGAGGAGTTGGTTGAAATTCAGGGAGACAAGCCTTCTGAGCAGGTTGCTTGTTCGAATACTCAAGAATGTCTCAAAACGGTTGAAAGCTTGTCTGGCCATAGTCAGAAAGGGGTAAACAAGGAGATCGGTATTGAGGAAAAGGGCCCTCTGAACAATTGGGGATCAACTCTAGATCAGGAAGTTAATGACATGGAGGTAACTCCTGAAGGGGAGAAAAAGGTGAGCCAGGCCTCGCCTTGGCCCAGCCGGATCACCCAGATGCTCCAGTAGATACTCATGTGCTCATACTGGATCTTTCAGCTAAGTCATTCCAATCCCAAATTCCCTCCTCTCTACATGGTCTGCCAAAGAATAACTCTCTCACTGATCTACAGGATAGCCTAACGGAATCAGATGGAGAGCCAGCAGCAGCCGAGGAGGTAAACGTAGTGAACAGCCTCACTGCAGGTGAAAATCTTACAAAGAGGATGCAACCCCAACTAATCAAGTCGGGGAGGAAACTTAGTGCCTCAGGCAGCAAAGTGAAGGTTAAAGGGCCATCCTCAATGGCATTAAGATCTAAAGAGGCACAAACTGGGCACAAAAAAGGTCAGTTAAGATGATTAGTACAATTTTTTGGAATATCCGTGGTATAATTGCTAAAGGAAAACTCCATAGAGTTAAAAAACTGATTAGAAAACATAGAGTAAATTTTCTAGCTATTGCAGAACCTTTTGCTAGTTTAAATCACATGGAAACAGTTAGGAGAAGGCTAAATTTTGACACATGTTTTGTAAATGATGATGGGAAAATTTGGATCTTTGTTAGGCTTCCATTTAGTTGCCAAATAGTAGAATCTACCTCCCAACATATTACTTGCTCAGTTTCACATCCTGATTTCCCCTGTCCAGTCATAGTATCTACTGTCTATGCTAAGTGTACAGAGAGGAAAAGAGAGGAATTATGGGAATCGTTAGCTAAACAGTCCTCCCCTAACACTTTGGGTGTTATGGGGTGACTGGAATTGCATTGTGAATAGCTCCGAAAAGAAATGAGGGAAAAAATGTACAGAGAAAGATACCTATGAGCTAACTGAATTTATGGAAAGAGAGAGATTAGTGGAACCACAAATCATGGGATCTGTTTTCACTTGGTGCAATAATCGAAGGGGTGGGGCTAGAGTGTGGAAAAGGCTTGATAGATGTCTGGTAAACTCCCACTTCATGAACTCCTCTATTCAAATGTGTGTCCAGCATGCCCTAAGATCACCCTCGGACCACTCCCCTCTCATAGCTAAGTTTGGTGCACAGAAACAGAAAGGAATTAGAAGCTTTAGGTTTCAAAATTTCTAGACAGATCATAGGGACTTTTTAGAGGTGACTAGAAAAGCATGCATGGAACCAAAATCAGGGACACCTTTAAGAGTATTAGTGGAGAAATTAAAAGAAACCAAAACAGCTCTGAAAGCATGGAATAGACAAACTTTTGGGAACGTGTTCACTGCCCTTAAGGCTGCTGAACAGGAAATGGAAAGGCTTGAAGAAGAGGATTTAGTGAACCCCACCCCCAGAGAAATCCTAAACCTGGCGGCAGCAAAACTGAAGTTAGCAACAATTAGGGAAGAAAAATTTTGGGCACAAAAAGCTAATATAAGGTGGATAGAGGAGGGAGACAGAAATACTGCCTTTTTTCATGCATCGGTAAAGCAGAGACAAAATAGAAATTACGTCCATAGGATTAAAGGTGAATTGGGGAATTGGTTATATAGGGATAAGGACATAGGGGATGAAGCAACTAAGTACTTCTCTAACCTATACTCTGCCTCTTTCACATCAGGAGACTTCAGACCGGGGGTATTACCATCTGTGGTCACTTGGGAGATGAATGAGGCTTTAATGAGTGATCCTTCCATGGAAGAACTTAAGGAGGCTGTTTTCTCACTAGGAGAAAACAGTGCACCAGGCCCTGATGGCTTCAATGGGGTCTTTTTTAGAGTTACATGGGATGTGATTAAAGATGACCTATTGCTGGCTGTTCTCAGCTTTCTGAATGGGGAGATCATGCCTAAAGCCATGACTGCTACTTCGATAGTTCTTATCCCAAAAATTCCCAATCCATCATCTTTATCCCACTTTAGACCAATCAGCCTTTGCAATTATGTGAACAAAGTGGTGTCAAAGCTATTAGCCAATAGATTGAGCTCCCTACTGCCATCCCTAATCAGCAGCAATCAAAGTGGTTTTATTAAGGGCAGGCAAATACTAGATAATTATCTTTTGGCAAGTGAGCTAATGACTTCTATACCTAGCAAAAATAAAAATGGAAACATTGCTATAAAGTTAGATATGAAAAAAGCCTATGACAGGGTCCAATGGTCATATCTCATTCAAGTAATGAGAAAAATGGGTTTTCGGGAGAGGTGGATAGACACCATTTGGAGGCTGTTGTCCAATGTTTGGAAGTCCATTCTCATCAATGGATCGCCTCATGGTTGGTTTAATATGACTAGAGGATTAAGACAATGAGACCCACTTTCTCCAATGTTATTCATTTTTGGTTCAGAGTACTTGTCTAGATCTTAAATGTGTCAATTACTGAAGAATGTCCCGGATATTATGTGCCCAGAAACTGCCCAAATATATCCCACCTAGCTTATGCCGATGACATCATCATATTCTCTTCAGCCCACCCTCACACTCTGTCTCAGCTCATGAAGGATTTAGAACATTACCAAGCTATCTCAGGTCAGAAAATTAATGAGAACAAAAGCTGCTTCCTAACACACCATAAGATGTCTAATCAGAAAAGGAACTTAGTGGGTATATTGACCAAATTTCAGAGAGGCAACTGGCCACTCTTGTATTTAGGAATACCCTTGCATTATGGTAAAATCAAATCTGCACATTTTGAGGGCCTGATTCAAAAAATAAGGAACATAGTAGGGACTTGGAATGTCAATTTTCTTACCAAAAGAGGCAGAATCACACTTATTCAAAGTGTCCTGTCAGCTACCCCTATTTACTCTATGATGGCCCTAAGCCCGCTTAGGTGTGTCTTGGACCAAATAGAATCTATTTTCGCCAGGTTTCTATGGCAGCAAAGGAAGAAAAGATCCTATCACTGGATTAAATGGAAAGCTTTATGCTATCCCACTAAGGAGGGAGGGGTAGGATTCAGGTCACTAGCTGACATCATATCTGCCTAGAGTATTAAGCTTTGGTGGAGATTTAGGAAAAGAGACACTCTATGGGCAGAATTCCTGCACTATAAATATTGTGACCCTTACCACCCTTTACAAATAGCTCCATATAGGGGGGACTCTCACACGTGGAGAAGAATGCTCAAAGCTGTTTCTACTGCTGAAAGATTCATAATGATTAGAGTAGGAGATGGGCAATGCCACATGTGGTTAGACAAGGCTAGGAAGTGGTCTGTTAGATAGTTAGTACTCTGGAACACAGTTTCAGAGATTGTCTGAATTCATAAGAAGAGGAGTTTGGGATCAATACAGGCTGTCTCTTCTTCCTGTTGAAATCCAAGTGAAATTACTAGCTATTCCTGCCCCCTATCTACAAGAGAAGGACGAATTGAAATGGATTCTGTGTGAGAATGGTAATTTCTCTATGTCATCTGCCTTTCATCAAATAAGACAGAGATCGGCCACAAATTATTCTTATAATGAGATTTGGTGCAACTTGACTCCTATGAGAATTTCTTTTTTCATGTACTGCATGTTGGCAAGGAGAATTCCCCTTGGAGGAACACTACACAGGTTAAGATTTTTCGGTCCATCTCTATGTTATTTTTGTTTAAATTAGGAGGAAGAAATTAATCATTCTTTTGCTAGCTGCTCAGTGGTAAGACAGGTATGGAACAGATATGCAGCTGAAATGGGAGTGTATTGCCAATCGAACTCTATCAGACTTATGTGTAAATAATGGTGGCAGACTCCTTCAAAAAATGAGGCACATAAACAACTGCTGCTAACACTACCTTCCCTCATATGCTGGGAAATATGGAAGTGTAGAATCAGAGCTGTGTTTGAAGGATGTAAAGTTGAGATAGATCAGATTGTACATCAAGTGCTGAATTCAGCTTCTAGTATCATTCTCTGGAAATTCAAGCCTCTGTAGACCTGGGATATAAACAACTGGGGGCACTTCTGGGACCATGTAAACAACTTCAAGGGCAGAACAATGATCCAGCTCATCCAATGGAAGAAACCAGCAAGAACATGGAAAAAAATCAACATAGCCCATTGCAGAAATGGAAACTCCTTATCTGCTGCTGGGATCATCAGGGACTACAAAGGTGAGATCATTGATATTATGTTACATCAGTATGACTGGATTAATCCTGCAGGTGTTGCCATAATCAATGGATTACTAGACACAGCATACCAAGGGGTCAAACTTTGCTGCAAGAAGGGCTGGAACAACATCATCCTTCAGACCAGTCATCAAAATTTATACAAAGCTCTCAGACCCCAATCAGAGCTACCCTGGATGGTAGCAAACAAACGATGGAAGATGGAGCTGATTCAGGAAAAATGTGAGATGGAACTGTGTTCGGGTGAGGAAAATAAAGCTGTAATCTGGATTGCCTCAAAGGGAACACCTCAGGATTCAACCAGCAATGACCA
This sequence comes from Ophiorrhiza pumila, assembly GCA_016586305.1. NCBI lineage: Eukaryota > Viridiplantae > Streptophyta > Magnoliopsida > Gentianales > Rubiaceae > Ophiorrhiza > Ophiorrhiza pumila. Next base: position 31,166,594 of record BLIW01000008.1, on the reverse strand, counting down.
AGAATTCAGGAAGATCATTCTCAGGGATAAATCTGATTTCCCTTCATTTAAAAGGGTAAGAATGAGCAGGGCAAGGGGTTCCCTCCTGCTGAATCACTATAACAGCAGTTAAATGATGAATGTCATGCAAAGTTGGAGGGCATTGGCTGCCGTGTTAGGCCAATTTCCCATGCAGATATGTTTTGTCAAACAGTTTCAGCTTGCAAAACACATACTCCTCTCCTTATTAAAGGAGTTTTGCACAATACGAATAGACAGTAATCTTTTCTTCCTTAAGTCTGGAATTGTGTGTAAAGTTAGGACCTTTGTTAGATTAGTTAGAAAGGTGATGTGGAGTGGAGAATATTCAGCACACCTTATTTTGTACTGGATACACCACTGTTACAGCAGGAACTTGTGTAAATGGAGGAAGCGCTCCATATTTATGGCTTCGTTAACTCTAGTTGAACCTCCCCCCATTAGGCCATTGGCATGTAAATGGGAAGACGTCCAAAAGGAGATTTTGTGTATGGGTGATATTAGGGAGTGGCGACCCACCTCAAAAAAGAGGTTCAGCCAATTAAAAAAAAAGGATTCAATCAATAAGGAAAAGAAAATTGTGTTAATAGTTGAGTTTCCAAGAAAATAAAGTTGGACCCTGATTTTAAGAAAATCAATAAAAGGGCGCTCAAACTTAACACAAAATAATAAGGAAAAAAGTTTAAATAGTATTAAATTCTACTATGGTCAATTAAGATAGACACTGGAATTAGATTAAAAGGATCATCGAGATTTTGAAGTAGAAGAAACTTGGTGAAGTTTCTACTTCAAGTATGTTTATGATTGAAATAAATGTTTCTACTTATAAATAAAATATTGGATATTAGATGCCAGATTTGGATCTCATATTTACATAAATATGCAAGATTTAAGGATATGTAGAAAGTTTGGTAAAGAAAATGTATTCTTATATGTGGTAATTGAATGCGACAAAAGTTTTTACATTAACCATAGGAATATAGAGTTTTTTTTATTCAGAAGATTAATCCTTAATATAAATGATTGTTATTATCAGTACTTAATAAAATATTATTTCTATTTTATGTTTGACATGAATAGATTTACAATAATTCAAAAGAATAAATGTTGTTCTTTTTATTGTGAAAATATTTTAAGGTGCTGATTAATTGGATAACAAACTTTATATATTTGATTTGGATAATCTTCTTTTCAAACATTAACACAAAGAAACAAAAATTGATAATTTTATCTCTAACACTGTAGATATGATTATATAAATGAGAAACGCATAGCCAAATTGCATAAAGATGTTTATTTGGAATCACTTGATTATGAATCATTTGATAAATGTGAATTTTATTTATTAAAAAATAACCAATTTGCCTTTTTATATCTTCTAAATTACTAAGTCTAATACATATTGATGTTTGTAGATCTATGTTAATTCTAATTAGAGAAAGTTTTTCATACTTTAAATGATTATATTAGATATCGTCATATATGTACTTATTTAAGTGTATAACTAAATTCTTTGAAGAGTTCAAAGAATACAAAATTGAAGTTGAAAAACAACTTGATAAAAGTATTAAATATTTCGATTATATCTAAATAGGAATACTTGAGTCAAGAATTTTATAATTATCTTAATAAAAATGAACTTGTTTCTTTATTAAAGTAATAATCGAATTTTATTAGATATTATTCGATTAATGATGAGCCATACAATTCTCTCAAAATTGTTTTGAGAATATACCCTAAATATTGCATTTGATCTTTTAAATTATATTCCATTTAAACATATCGATTCTACCCCATATGAGATATGGTATAGGAAATAACCAAAATATTTGGGAGTGTCCTATAATTTATAAAAGGTAAAATCTGATAAGTTTGGTACAAAATTTTCATATATACTATTTTGTGGAATGTCCAAAAGAAAGTTTTGGATATTATTTCTATAATCCCAATGAGCACAAAATGTTTGTCTCAAAATATGTCATATTTCTAGAAAAAGAGCTTATTCTAGAAAAGGCAAGTGGGAGCATATAGAACTTTATGAAGTTCTTAAACCACAATTTACTAATGAAAAGAAATGGAATTAGAGCTTGTACCTCATGGTGATACGGTAGGACATGAAGCTCTCAATACACAAGTGTATCTTTAGTAGGATATAAATCGTCCACATGAGATGATGTGTTTATCATTAAGAATGATAAACCTACTATCTACAAAGAAATTTTATTTGATAAGAAATGTAAAAGTGGTTTTAAACCATAAAATGTAAAATGGATTCCATATATGACAACAAGGTATAGACCTTAGTCAATCCACCTAAAGGGATAAAACCCATAAGGTGCAAGTGGGTCTTCAAAAGAAGACAAACATGGATAGTAATATTGTTACCCATAAAGCATGAATATTGGTCATTAAAGGTTACACAAAATTATAGTATTGACTATGATGAAACATTTTCACCAATTTTCGTGTTAAAATCCATTAAGATTTTACTTGCTATAATTGCATATTTTGTTTTGGTAAATCAAAGTTAAGACAGATTCTCTTATTGATAATTTGCAAGAGAAGATGTATATGATACAATCTAAGGGTTTTTTTATATCTAAATACCCTAACAAAGTATGCAAATTATAAAAATCCATTCTTGGACTAAAGCAAGCTTCTAAGAGTTAGAATATTTGTTTTGATGAGATAATCAAAAGTTTGATTTTATCAAAAATAAGTATGAATCTTGTGTATACAAAAGATTAATGACAATACTATTGAATTTCTCATATTATATGTAAATGACATATTAATAATGAGAATGGACAACTACTCTTAAATTAGTTAAGTTGTGGTTCAAAAACTTCTCATAAAAGATTTTGGAGAAACAACTTATACATTGGGACAAAAGTCTATAGAGATAGATTTAATAAGTTGTTTGGTCATATACAGTCAATATATATATATATCTTGATAAAATGTTAAAGACGTTTAACATGTCTGGATTAGTTTAAAAGGTTTATATTCCTATATTTGATTGGATTTACATTAGGACATGTGTCCAAAGACTGACATTAAAGAAATATAGTATGCAAAATATTCTTAAAAAGTAAGATTAATTATGTATGCTAAATAAGACCAAATGTCTCCCGTGCTCTAACTGTTATGAGCAGTTTTTAATCCAATACTAGTGAAAGTCACTAGAAGTAGTCAAGAATTTCCTTTAATACTTGAGAAACATTAAAGACCTATTCTTGAATATTGAGCTAAATATATATGGATTCATAGATACCAGTTTTCAATCTTATAAAGATGATTGCAAGTATCAAGATGGGTACTTATTTATCCTAAATATAAATGTTGTTATTTGGAAATATTCCAAATAGATTATAACAACATATTCTACAATAGAAATTAAATATATAGCTGCTTGAGAAGTTGCTACAAGATTGTTTGGATGGAAATAGTTTCTTCAATAGTTGAGGAACTAAGGTCTCATCAATGATCCAAACATGTACTAAAATTTTATTATTTGATTAGAGTAATCACTGATAGAATTTAAGTAAAGATACAAGAGATTCCTGCAAAGGATAATATAATTATTCATTATCTAAACTATTATCCCAAAAGAAACATGATAGTCATATTTATTCATTCGGTATAAAGTTCTGAATGATTGGTTTGAGTTATAACGGAAGAATGATTATGTAATTTTATACAATAAAGATATGGCATATTCATCATTTTGTCTCATATATATGTCGATATATATACAATATGATAAAGTCCTTAGATTAATATTTATTATTATTAAATTTCCCTAGTCATAGTATTAACAATAACAAGGACGTTGTTAATGCGAATATACTAGTATATATAGTGATATATGGGTGAATCATTGGAGAATGTGTTCACTGGAATGATCCGCTTAGAGATTTCCATATCATTAACTATTTGAGTGCCAATGGTATAATCTCTACATGACAGTAGTGTAAGCGATCCTTTGACTTGAGATCATAAGAGCATCTTTAGTGTGGATATTATGTTTTGACTCTATTTATCTATAACTTTAACTGGATATGTGAGCGGTAGATGTTGGATATAACAAGAAGCATAGATTGATAGTTTATGATCGATATAGGATTCACCACTCCTAATAGTGGGAGAGTATATTCCTTTCTGGCGCCACTTGTTGAAGGTCAACTCAAAGTGCATATATTTAGTAAGTAAATTTGGAAAAGTTCTAAATTTATTTACAAGGAGTTGAATTTCGGTACAAGAAAGAAATATAATTAGTACAATAAAGAGTTGACACTTATACTTTACTCTTGTAATAATTGGAATATAGGATGGTGAAATGATGATAATTACATGGTACCTGGTTCATGAATAGGTGAAGTTGATCAATTGACTTTTCCTAACTCTTGGGTGGTCATGATGTCTTGGCTAGAGGCCGCTCTTGATCTATAAATATAAATGAATTAATTAATGAATTAATTATAAATTAACGTTGTTTAATTTATCCTATCTTAGAAGCTCCATGACTAAATTGTCTTTAGTCCAAGTGGGAGTTTGTTGGTTTTGTACAAAAGCCAGTTTAATTCTAAGATTATTATTTATATTTATTGTCAAGTGATTAGGAACCTGAAGGGTCACACACAATAGAATTACTTCTTGGCTTAAAATGATTTACATAATTATATGATAATTGTGGCATCTATTATACTCTTGTTCACTTTTGGAAAGTGAATAGAGTTTGGTAATAATTCGTTTCTTGTTTGATAAGACAACATTTTTGGAAGGCTGTATTATTATATATAGATGCTTAATGTTAGGTCAAAGACAACACAACTCTCTCAATAAGAAATCACGTAAATAAGGAAAATGGTTTTTCTTATTAGATTTCTAAGGTGTTGTTTAGAGGGATCTAGCTTATTAACCTAACATTAAAACCAATCATTTGATGATCCCGAAAGTAGTTAGTGTGGATTACCATTAGAGGCCGGATACTTGTGCAGCTTGTTGGTCGATTAAACCTCGCTTAAGGATTTCGCTAACATCTCTCGAAGTATATTTTATATAGATTATTATTAATGGTCCTATGGAAATCAATTATAATATAATTGTTGTATTTTTCGCTGCGTTGTTACTATGATGATTTCCTAACAGTTATGACTCATGAGTGCTTATAATAGATGTTGAACAATATGAATTTAGAGCTTTCTAATGAAATATTTTAATTACTTGAGCACATAGCTATGTAAACTAAATCGGTGGCATGCTTTATTTTTAACCTTAAGATCAAACATTCAATTCCTAGTTAGGATCATTTTAATAAACCCCTTATCATAATCGACTGGTTAAGCAGTTAGCGTCCTGATCCTTAAATCTAAGTCTAGTGGTCGATTCCTGAGGGATGCATATATGTGAGGGTGTGTAAGTTAAAACAAAACCAAAAAAAAAAGTAAAACCTTATCATGCGCCAATTATTTAAAACACTTTAAACACACACTCTAATAAAAATGCAATATACCTACCCCACATAATTAACTATAAAACACTTTAAACAAACACTAAATTAAGCGTGAAAAAGAGGATCCCACCGAGTTTAGCAAGACAAAAATACCACATTCTACAATTGGAATCAGTTATAATTACCATCATCTTTAAAAAACATATATTGGCTTTGTGCGAATAAGAAAGTTGAATTCTGCATTTTGGAATCCCTGAATTACCATAAACTCAAAAAGAAATATCTTTGCTTTGTGAATTATAAGAAGGTTTAATTTAGTCCAAATGTTCAAAGAGATCGAAAAAGATTATCAAATACAAGCAATTAACAATTTAATGGCTCAGCCTCCACCTTCATGAAGCTTCATCCTTTTTTTGTTGTTAAAAAAATAAATTCATTAAAATTGATAATCACATACACATACAGCCTAACTAGTAAGAGATTAAGTGCAATGAGTTAAAAAAACTCAAATGCATTTACAAACAACCTATTCAACAAATGATTAACTTAAAGTCATGTCAGGTGCAGTTGTACAAATATAAAATTCACAATAACTAATCATTCCATTCAAAGATAAATACTGAAGTGATTTTTTTCCCTAATTAGTAGCAAGGTTGGAAAAGAGTATTCATTATCTCTAATAACTGCGCAAGACTAAATTCTCTATTTTTATAAATCCAACATATATGCACTCAATTGAAGCAACATATCTCTATTAAAATTGTAGATCTCCTTTATTTATTATTAATTTTTTCCTTTTTAAACAAAACTCCAAAAAAAAAAAAGGATCAAATTGATGATTTGTTGAACACAAACGAAAGAGGAAAAAACCCCATAAAAAAATACACAACTCCACTGCAGAAAATTCATATTAATCATCATGTTGATGAACTAGTTTCTTCCCTTTTCTACGTACTGTGAAAACTTTACATGCATGCCACTATGCTAGACCTTCCTTTTTGCACCATGTAAATGGAACTTGAGTCTTCACCAGCAGTTTTAGTAGCAATTTTTCATAGTTGAGATACAGATGATTTGAACTTGTACAGTCAATGTATCTTTAACAAGGAAGCCTTTGGATGAATCTTTAATATCATCAAGGGAGATAAAGTTCGCCCAACCCCAGGTTATTAGTGAAGAAGAGAAAATTCTAGAAGCTGCAAAGAAAATTTAATTTGTCCAGAGTGATCATCAGCATATCATGGTATTAGAAAATATGATGAATGAAAATATCAAACTGAAGAGAACGTTCTCATAATTGTAAGTATGTAAAAAATTAAGATAAATAATTATTAAGTTGACCTGAATACACTTTATCTTTGCCATCCTTCTGGTCCTTTATGCGCACTTTGTATTCTACAAAAACCTCAACGCCAGTTTGCGGCTTACATAAGGATAGATAGAGGTCAAGGCTTTTATCCTGCCTAGAGTTTCCTTTGGGATATACACAAAGCTGCCTGTGAAATTAAGCAGAGTTACGTTGCAATAATAACAGTAATTAACTATAAAAAAATTAAAAGAAAAAATTGAAATTGATTGGGTAATTACCATTTTTTATTTCCTAGGAAAAAATCATCAGAATAAACACAATCTCCACGTCTAGAGAAGTTGGGAATTTTCCAAGTGTAAGAGCTGCTGCACAATTTCTCAGGCAATGCAAGAGATTCGACATTAGCCCTATTACCAATGGCATAAATCTCCACACCAAAAACACATTTGTCATGTAAAAGATATCCATTTGTGGCATCCTTAAAGACATTGAGATCCATCAACTGGGCATTTCCCCACTCTTTCTTCACTTCATGAAATCGTTTTGATTTTCCGCTTGCATCTGCAAATGTGTAGGAAGAATTAATATTAGGAAAATGCGATACATAGAATTCAGCAAAAAAAAAAATCATTAACTTTAACAAAGATTACCTACCTTGGAAAATCAGGTACTGGTCACGAATCTGATCATACAAAAAGAATTTGAAGTTTGCATTAACTTCCCAGCCTTGTGGGAGAATATCAGTCCCTTGAATATGCAAATAGAGAGATATGTATCCTTCTCCATTTCTTTCTTTGTCACCATTTGGATAAACAGATAATTTCCTTCAAAATTAACAAAAAGATCTATCTCATTATTGATCATGTCTATGGCAGATTTAAACAAGAAATTAATAGTTGAATGATTAATGATTTATTTGCAAATGAGTTCCTCCTAATTAAATCACTTAGAACATATATATTGCTTGATTTTATTTTTTGGTAAAAAAATGTGAAAAGCAATATGGCTTGAAGAAAAAGAAATAATTAACTCAACGTACCATTCGTAGTCACTAGCTCTAAAAATATTCGAATCATAACACTTCTTTCCTTTTGCTTGAAGGACATCAAGAAGAAACGAGAACGAGTCGACCTTCAATGTGTAATGAGCTGGTTGTGATTTTTGGATGGATGTTTGCACATCTGTAAGATTAACATAAATTATCTTAATCAGTTTTATGATGAAATTAAATAAAGTTATACAAGAAAAAAAACCATTTTGTGTAAGGGATTCTGAATCACAGTCATATTAGGTGCCAAAAAAAAAAAAAATCAGTATTAGGGTCATTCTCTTATGATACCGTCTCATATATGAAACTTGATATTTGTAAATGAATTTCACTTCAGGTTTAAAGTATAAAAAATCAACATATAAAGTATCAAAAATTAACGCATAAAATATAAAAAATCAGTGTATTATCGTATACTATTTCAAATATTAGCATATAATAGTATAAAAAATTAGTGTATAAACATATAAAATATAATTCACTTATTACATCTCACAATCTCACAAAAGTTTTTGTGTTACTGTCATGATCAATCCATGATGAATAATTCCAACAGTTTTTAAGTATTTCTTAAAACCCAGACCCTTTGAACTATCTTGATGAATTTTGATTCGAAAACATCTCTTTCTGTCATCGGTATACAAAAAAAAATCCAATAGAATTACAAAGCTAAATCAATAGAAAAACAAGATTTTACACATAAATAATGTCTGATCGATTGAGTTTGTTTTGTAACAACTAATATTAATTGTATCAATAAATATCTTGAGTTAATTCAATTATCATTACAACAATATTACCATAATTTTAAGAAATTAAACAAGCACTCCAGCAGTTTAAATAAACACAGTGCTCAAAAACATAAGACAGTTTTATGCATTAGAAAGGGGTCACAAAAGAGCATACCATGGTCATAAGACGCTGGCGGGGCAGTTGGTGGGTAAATAATCTTTTCCTCCATCGCTGGTGGGGGGCTGTTGGTGGGGCTATTGGTGGAATTGCTGATGAGTACATAATCTTATCCTCCATTGCTGGTGGGGATGTCGATGGGGTCGCTGGTGGGTACATAATCTTCTCCTCCATCGTTGGTGGGACAGTTGGTAGGTACATAGTCTTCTCCTCCATAATCTTCTTCTCCTTCTCCATTGTAATGCTGCGTGTGGCTGGTAATTTGTATTCTGTTATTAAAGAAAAATCAATTTTTTAGAAAAATTAAATTTTTTTTTTTAATTTGGTCGGGTGTGCAAGTACTATTCAACTATGGAGTTGAATTAAAATTCGAATTGGAATTGGAAATGTATATCCTGTACAACTCGAGAGCCATTCTTGTATCGTAATTTGAATTCGTAAACAAAAGGCAGCTCCCTTTCATGATAGGTAAAGGAAGAGTAATTAAGAACTGCTTTATTTGTGCTCGACCTATGGAAGGTCTGGATTAATTTCCAGAATTCAAACCCTTTAAATTTTTTCTGATAAAATCAAAATGTATTGATTTTAAAGGCGGATGATGGATATCCGGTTTTTTTTATTCTTCAAGTTTCACTTTTTTTCTATGTGCATAAGAGGAGTTTGTTGCAAAACACAACGATTAATTTGAATTCCAACCCATTACCCAATGGTAACGAATCCATAACACCTTTGATTTTAGCTACCCAATATTTTTCATTGCAAAAGTGTATTTTTTACATTTTGGGAAAATTGAAAAAAAAATCGCCTTTCACATTTTATTGGAAAACTTATTTATACTATGATCAAATTTCGTTATTTATACTAAAAATTTATAATAAATTGGTCATTTTATCAAATTCAATCAACTTTTTTTAACAAAAAATATACAATATGATATACACGTGTATACTTACTATTAAAGGAAACAAAATTGTATACATGTATACTTTCTCTTAAAAAATAAAATAAAATTAGATGAAAGGGTAAATTTGATACAATAATGTGAGTACCGAGGAAATTGCATTATTTTAAATATGAGTGATGAAAAATGTTTTTCCAACAAATGTAAATGATGGTTTTTTTAAATATTTTTTCTTTGTTTTTATTTTGTTTTGTTGATCACAACACTGTAAACACCACTATTTTTCATTATTATTTGATTCTTCAAAATGGTTTTCATATTCTTGATCATTTTTTGGTTTTTGAATAGGGCTTTTATAGTTGGTAAAAAATATAGAGAATCAAGATAAAAATTACCCTTACAATGGTAACGAATCCATAACACCTTTGATTTTAGCTACCCAATATTTTTCATTGCAAAAGTGTATTTTTTTCTTTTGGGAAAATTGAAAAAAAAAATCGCCTTTCACATTTTATTGGAAAACTTATTTATACTATGATCAAATTTCGTTATTTATACTAAAACTTTATTTATACTTTTTTTTACAACAATATGAAAACTGTTTCATAAGTAAAAATTACCCTTACAATGGTAACGAATCCATAACACCTTTGATTTTAGCTACCCAATATTTTTCATTGCAAAAGTGTATTTTTTTCTTTTGGGAAAATTGAAAAAAAAATCGCCTTTCACATTTTATTGGAAAACTTATTTATACTATGATCAAATTTCGTTATTTATACTAAAAATTTATAATAAATTGGTCATTTTATCAAATTCAATCAACTTTTTTTAACAAAAAATATACAATATGATATACACGTGTATACTTACTATTAAGGGAAACAAAATTGTATACATGTATACTTTCTCTTAAAAAATAAAATAAAATTAGATGAAAGGGTAAATTTGATACAATAATGTGAGTACCGGGGAAATTGCATTATTTTAAATATGAGTGATGAAAAATGTTTTTCCAACAAATGTAAATGATGGTTTTTTTAAATATTTTTTCTTTGTTTTTATTTTGTTTTGTTGATCACAACACTGTAAACACCACTATTTTTCATTATTATTTGATTCTTCAAAATGGTTTTCATATTCTTGATCATTTTTTGTTTTTTGAATAGGGCTTTTATAGTTGGTAAAAAATATAGAGAATCAGGATAAAAAATAGTACGATGGAGAGTAAAAATAATGGTAATTGCATGAGCTCAGTTTAATGCTTTGTTAGAACTTAAAAGGGGAGAAGAAGAAAGGATCAAATACTAGAACAGTATCAGTTTAGAGCTTTCCTATTAGATATTTTAATTAGGAAAAATTGCAAAAAAGCATTCATCATATTTGGTTGGAAAACTTTTTCCTTTCTTGACATTTCAAATGATACAAATTCATCTCTCACATTTGTTTTGAAATTTTTTTTCGTCCTTATTGTTTCAAATGATGCAAATTCGTTCATCACAATAAAATATTGTACCAAATTGGTATTTCCATTCGTTCACGTATCTTTTTTTTAACATATAGATGTCACTTTTATCTTGAAACAATTTTTTAAGGGTAAATTTAGAATCACAATTTCTTTTTAATTAATTCAAATAAAAATGATTGAACACAATTACTTAACTTGTTAAATCAATTAATTGATGAAAATTAACAATAACAATTTTTTGTAATCAATAAAGAAGTCGACAACAGATAAACTCATATTAACTAATTTTAAATCGATCATAGACGTAAGAATCAACCTAAATTTAATAAACTAACTAGTTATAGATTAGAGAAAGAGATAATTTTAGTCCGTAATGTTATAAATAGTTGCAAAATTAGTCCCTAATAAAATTTTTTGACTATAAATGCCCTAAATGTTTCAAACTTTGCTCAATTTTAGACATTTAACGGATTTTTTTTTTAAAAAAATTTAACAGAATCTTCATTTGTCCATTAGTTTTACCATCATCTCTATTTTATCTAATAAAAAATCTAAAAATATAATTTTATCTTTCAATTAATCAAACCCCTTTAATTGTACCTAAAGCACTGTCTCCACCTCCTCTTCCCTTGTGCCTCCACCTTCACCCTTTCCTTTTTGTCTCCGCACCAATACCCCGAGCATCCCCCACCATTTAGTCACGTCCCCCTCCCCCTCCCCCTCCCTCAATTTATACAATACCTTTTGAATCATCAAGTGCGAGTAAAAAAAAAATACCAATAAATACAGAGATAATCCCAAGGATAAACATTGTTATTTTTAAAGCATCAAATACTTGTTTCAATAACATTGAATAAGTTTTCCATATTTTCTCTCCTCGTTAAAATTAAAGGTAAAAGTTGAGCACTATTTTTGTCTAATAAACAAATCCTTGCACTACAAGAAAAAAGGCCTTTGGTGACATACAATATATGGTCACCAAAGAGCTAAAAGTGGTCACGAAAAGTGTTTGGTGACAAATTTTTGGTTGGTCAGCCGGTAGTCACCAATGCCCAGTCACTAGGGTGACTGATTTTGTTGGTGGTCACCAAAGTATAATTTTGGTGACCAGAACAAAAACGGTCACCAAAATAGTGACTGAAAAAGTGGTCACCAATTTAGTATAAGACATAAATAAAATTAATCTAAAGAATGAAAGGTAAAAAAAGATTATTGTATATTACTAAAGTAGCATTCTGTTTGAGCAAAGCTTATTGTTTATTACTAAAGTAGCATTCTGTTTGACTTACTGCAGATTCTGAAGTCGAATGGTATCTTTTTAATAAGTGAATTCATTCCGACTACTTGACTACTCAGTACTCAACTCAACAATAATGCAGGCTTCAATCTTTAGTAGAAAAGCTTTCAAATGTTAAAAACTAACATGAACCAATTAATTAGAATATTCTAAATTACTCGTTACATGAAGAAATAATTATTGAAAAATTGAAATCTGTTATGAATAATTGTGAATGTCCACCCCATTTTCTACCCCAATTACTTCACATTATTTCATGTAACTCATGTAACTCATGTAACACCATTTCTCCTCATAATCACCCACTACTTATGTTACCTATGTAACTCTTGTAACTTACATTTGGAACATTATAACCTACAAGATAGAGGTGTGAAGTTCAAGCCTATAAATAGAGGCTTATGTGAATGAAATGGATGGTAGAAAGACTTACAACATCTTGCTCTACTTTGCTCTCTTTTCTCTCCATCTTTTAGTATACTTATTTCATATTTTATAATTGTATTCTACTAGTTTTATAGAAATAGTAACATAACTTTATATCTCTACTTTGTAGTAGTGGTATAACAACTTGTTACACAATATAATACTACAAGTTTGTAGTATTTTTATAACACGTTATCAGCACGAATTCTCTAGCCACTTTGATCAATTTTCTTTTGGGTAAGTGTGGTAAGTGTTTGTTTATTTTATTGATATAATTATTATTATGGCTAACCTTTCAAAACTTGAATTTGTTGCTCTTGATGTTACTGGCAAGAACTACTTGTCATGGGTGCTAGATGCTGAAATTCATCTAGATGCAAATGGTCTTGGTGAAACCATCAAAGAAGGAAATCAATCCACTAGTCAAGAAAAGGCTAGAGCAATGATCTTTATTCGTCACCACCTTGATGAAGGGTTGAAAACTGAGTACCTAACAGTAAAAGATCCTTTTGTCTTATGGATAAGCTTGAAAGAGAGGTATGATCATCAAAAAACGGTTATTCTTCCAAAAGCTCGTTATGATTGGATGCACTTACGTTTACAAGATTTTAAAACTGTAAGTGAATATAATTCAGCACTTTTTAGAATCAGTTCTCAATTAAAATTGTGTGGAGAAAAAGTAACTGATGAAGATCTATTAGAAAAAACTTTCTCCACCTTTCACGCATCTAATGTGCTCCTGCAGCAGCAATATCGTGAAAAGGGTATTCTGGACTGATTTCTTGTCTTCTTGTTGCTGAACAAAATAATGAGCTTTTGTTGAAAAATCATGAATCACGTCCAACTGGTGCTGCTCCATTTCCTGAAGTAAATGCGATAGTTATGCATCCCAATAATGGACAAAATCGAGGCCGTGGTCGTGGTCGTGGTCATGGCCGTGGCCGTGGACGTGGTAGAAATTTCTACAATAATCGTGGTGGTCATGCAAGAGGTATAACTCACCAGAAGTGGGAGAGTAGTGATGAAAAAGATGGAATTCAAAACAAAAAGAAAGTTGATAACAAGTGTTATCGTTGTGGCATGAAAGGTCATTGGTCTCGGACTTGTCGTACTCCAAAACATCTTGTTGAACTCTATCAAGAATCATTGAAGAATAAAGATAAAAAGATAGAGACAAATTTTATTAGTAATGATGTTGTTCTTGATCATAGTTTGATCGCCAATGATCTTAGTAATTTTACTTCTTTAGATGTTGCGGATTTCTATGTCAATCACCCCGAAGGTGATACTAGTTACTTGATTGGTGATGAAAATGTCCAAAAATGAGAATTTTACTTGCTTACTTTGAAATGATGAATAAGGATTTTAGTTACTTATTTTAATGTAATGAATAAGTATTTTAGTTACTTATTTTGATGTAATGAATAAACATCTTATTTTCTTATTTTGATGTAATGAATAAAACTTTCAATTTCTCATTTTATATAATGAACAAATATCTTCATTAGATGTACTCAAATAATAAAAAAAAAATTATTAATGCATTAGTTTTAATATTTCTTTTATAATTAAAGAAATTAAAACATTTCTCATTTAGAATTTTTCTTTTGTGAAGAATATGGACGTTTCAGTGATCAATGACAAAGAACTATGTCTCGCAGACAGTGCAACAACACATTCCATACTAAAAGATAAGAAGTATTTTTCTTATATAATCATAAAAAAAAACTTATGTAAGTACTATATCTGGTAGTACAAAATTGATTGAAGGCTCCGGAAGAGCAATAATAATTTTACCAGGAGGAACAAAATTTTGCATTGAAGATGAATTATATTCTTCTAAGTCTCAAAGGAATTTGTTAAGTTTTAAAGATATTAGCCGAAATGGATATCATATTGAGACCAAAAGTGAAGGTAATAATGAATACTTGTATATTACAAGTATGGATTTTGGAAAGAAAATTGTATTAGAAAAATTACCTTCTCATCCACCGGGATTATATATATACCATATTTTCATATAGTTGAAATATATTGGCAACAGTAAATCAAAAGTTTACCGATCATAATGATTTTATTGTTTGGCTATGACCGGTTGGGCCATCCCGGTTCGTATGAATGATGCGAAGAATTTTAGATAAATTCATGATGGCCATTCTTTGAAAGAGCCCAGACAGCCATTCTTCAATCTAATGGAATTCTCATGGTGTTGGGCTTGTTCTCAAGGCAAATTAATTATAAGACCGTCACCAATAAAAATTCGTAACCGAATCTCCTACATTTTTAGAACGCGATAATGGTGATATTTGTGGCCGATTCACCCACCTTGTGGACCATTTAGATATTTTATGGTTTTAATTGATGCATCAACTAGATGGTCACATGTATGGTTTATTATCAATTCGCAACTTGGCGTTTGAGATTGCTTTGCGGAATTAATTCGGTTAGCGATCACATTTTCCAGATTATCCTATCAAGACAATTCGTCTTGATAATGCTGTGAATTTACATCCCAATCTTTTAATGATTATTGTATGTCTATTGGGGATAAGTGTTGAACATCCCGTCCGCTTATGTTCACACACGAAACGGTTTAGCAGAATCGTTTATTAAGCGTCATTCAATATGCAAGGCCATTACTTTTGAGAACTAAACTCCCAATAACATGGTTTGGGACATGCTATTTTGCATGCTGCAACACTAATTCGTATAAGGCCAACAAATTATCATGAATTCTCTCCCCAACAATTGGTTTTTGGTCAGGAACCAAATATTGCCCATCTTAGGAATTTTTGCGATGTGCGATTTATGTGCCAATTGCTCCACCACAACGCACAAAGATGGGACCTCAAAGGGAGGTTTGGGAATATATGTTGGGTATGAATCTCCATCTATAGTGAAATATCTTGAACCAACGACTGGAGATTTATTTACGGCTCGTTTTTGTTGATTGTCAATTTTGACGAATCAGTTTCCCAACTTTAGGGGGAGAAAATAACAGCTGGTTAAGAAAATTAGTTGGAATGAATTATCATTATCTCATTTTGATCCTCGTACAAATCAATGTGAACTGGAGAGTTCAAAAGATAATTCATTTGCAACGTTTAGCAAATCAATTGCCAGATGCTTTTACTGACCCAAAACGTGTAACTAAGTCACAGTATACCAGCTGTTAATGCTCCAATTCGAATTGGATGTCCCTGAAGGACCTTCTACCACTAGTAATCAATTAAAGGCACACATGAACGTGGTAGACCAATCGGTTCCAAAGACAAAATCCTCGAAAGAAAAAAGGAGCAAATAATAATTGATGGCAAAATCGAGGTAATGAAGTTCCAAAAAGAATCTTCAAAATGGAAATTCCGACATGACAAATTAATAAACTTCCAGGAGAGTTCAAGTACCTGAAAATTCTGATAATCATGAGATCTCAATAAATTATGTCATGACTGGGAAAAGGTGGAATCGATATAAAATCGACGTCGATGATAAATTTGCCTATGCCTGCAGCAATTACTATCATGAATGAAACGAGGATCATGAACCAAAGTCTGTGGATGAATGTAGACGAAGAACATGATTGGCCAAAATGGAAGGACGCAATTCAAGCAGAGTTAGATTCGTTGGCAAAACGTAAGTTTTTGGATCAATAATACGCACACCTGAAGATGTGCAGCCAGTGGGTTATAAATGGGTTTTTGTGCGAAAACGAAATGAGAATAATGAAATTGTGCCGATATAAGGCTCGACTTGTTGCACAAGGTTTTTCCCAAAGACCTGGTATTGATTATGAGGAGACATATTCTCCCGTTGGTGGATGCAAACAACTTTTCGTTATTTGCTTAATCTGACAGCAAAATGAACGGCTTGAAATGCGTTTAATGGATGTTGTAACAGCCTATTTGTATGGTCACTTGATAATGATATTTATATGAAAAATCCCTGAAGGATTCAAGTTGCCTAAGGAAAATAATTCTAATTCTCGAGAACTTTATTCAATTAAATTGTGCAAATCTTTATATGGATTAAAACAAGCTGGACGCATGTGGTTTAATCGCCTTAGTGAATATTTGATAAAAACAAGGCTATATGAATGATCCCATTTGTCCATGTGTTTTTATTAAAAGATCTGCATCCGAATTTGCAATCATTGCAATTTATGTTGATGATTTTGAATATTATTGGAAACTCTTGAAGAGCTCGAAAAAGCTGTTAACTCTTTGAAAACAAGAATTTGAAATGAAAGATCTTGGAAAGACAAAATTTTGTCTTGGGTTGCAAATTGAGCACTTGGAAATGGTATATTTTTGCATCAGTCAGGTTATACATCTAAAGTGCTTAAAAGATTCTATATGGATAAAGCACATCCCTTGAGAACGCCTATGGTTGTTAGATCACTTTGATGTGGCATAAAGATCTTTTCCGACCCTGCGTGAAAATGATGAAGAATTACTTGGTCCAGGAAAGTACCATATCTTAGTGCTATTGGAGCATTAATGTATCTTGCTAGTCATACACGTCCTGATATTTCATTTGCTGTGAATCTACTAGCAAGATATAGTTCTTCACCTACACGAAGGCATTGGAATGGTATAAAACATATTTTTTCGTTACCTTCAAGGTACGATAGATATGGGTCTTTATTATTCTAAGGCAATCAAGTTTGACCTAATAGGTTATGCAGATGCTGTGGATATTTATCTGATCGCTCATCATGGTCGTTCAACAAACGGGTTATGTGTTCACATGTGGTGGTACAGCTATTCTTGGCGTTCTATGAAACAAACTATAGCTGCTACTTCTTCAAATCATGCTGAAATATTGGCAATTCATGAAGCAAGTCGGGAGTGTTTTTGGTTGAGATCAGTGATCCATCATATTCGAGAAAACATGTGGTTTGCATTTGGATAAAAAAGTTCCTACTGTTTTGTTCGAAGATAATGCTGCATGCATTGCTGCAATTGAAGGATGGATACATCAAAGGTGATAGAACAAAACACATCTCACCAAAATTCTTTTTCACGCATGATCTTCAGAAGAATGGTGAAATCTGTGTACAACAAATTCGTTCGAGTGACAATTTGGCAGATTTGTTTCACTAAATCACTACCGACATCAACATTTGAAAAGTTGGTATATAAGATTGGAATGCGTCGATTGAAAGATGTCAAATGATGTGCTTCAAGAGGGGGAGTTATTATACATTGTACTCTTTTTCCCTTAACAAGGTTTTTTTCGCATTAGGGTTTTTCCTGGTGAGGTTTTTTAACGAGGCAATGTATATATATGGGAAATGTACTCTTTTTCCTTCACTAGGTTTTTATCCCACTGGGTTTTTCCTAGTAATGTTTTAACGAGGCATTTATCTTAAAAGATGGACATTCAAGGGGGAGTGTTATGAATAATTGTGAATGTCCACGCCCATTTTCTACCCCAATTACTTCGCATTATTTCATGTAACTGCATGTAACTCATGTAACACCATTTCTCCCTCATAATCACCCACTACTTATGTAACCTATGTAACTCTTGATAACTACATTTTGGGAACATTATAACCTACAAGATAGAGGTGTGAAGTTCAAGCCTATAAATAGAGGCTTATGTGAATGAAATGGATGGTAGAAAGACTTACAACATCTTGCTCTACTTTGCTCTCTTTTCTCTCCATCTTTTAGTATACTTATTTCATATTTTATAATTGTATTCTACTAGTTTTATAGAAATAGTAACATAACTTTATATCTCTACTTTGTAGTATTGGTATAACAACTTGTTACACAATATAATACTACAAGTTTGTAGTATTTTTATAACAAAATCAATGTTAATCTACTTAATGACTTAAAACTAGAAAAATCTTTAATGGATAGCACTAATTAAAGTAACAATATATTCATTTATGGAATAATCCATTTAGTGCTAAAAGCTAAAAGTTTACTTGGAATTTTAATGAATGAAATTGAAGATTCCTAAAAAGAAAGGAAAATGAAACATGTGCATAATTATTTAATTGATATAGGAAAACTCTCTAAACTACAAACTTAATTAAACCTTAAAGAGAAAAAAGTACTAACTAATTAGGAAAGCTCTCTATATTCCCTTTTGGCATCATGGGAATATAACCTCAGTTGATCTTCAACAGTTTTAGGAGGAATTTTTCGTAGTTAAGATACGAGTGATTTCAACTTGAGCAATCAATGCATCCTTAACAATAAAGCCTTTGGAAGAATCTCTAATATCATCCAGGGAAAGAAAGTTGGACCAACCCCAGTTAGTTGATGAAGAAGATAAAATGGTAGAACCTGCAAAGAGAATTTAATTTAATTTGTCCAAAAGTCATCAGCAAAATATAATAAATGAAAACTCATAATTGTGTATATATAAAAAATAAAAATTAAGATAAATAAGTTTACTTGAATTCTCTTTATCTTTGCCATTCTTCTGGTCTTTTATGCGCAGCTTGAATTCCACAAAAACTTCAACACCAGTTTGTGGCTTCAATAAACATAGAAAGAGGGAAAGGCTTTTATCCTTCTGCCTTGAGTCTCCTTTGGGATAAACACAAAGTTTCCTGTGAAATTAAGTAGAGTTGCAATAATACAATGATTAAATATAAATGTAAAAACTCATTTGAGACGGTTTCATTATATGTGAATTATATTTTATACCCTAATAAGCTAATTTTTTATATACATTAAAGTGAAATTTATATTATATGAGACAATTTTAAAGGAGAATGACCAAAATATAAATTACAAGAAAAATTAATGAATGAAATTTATTGGGTACATACCATTTTTTATTTCCTAGGACAAAAGCCTCAGAATAAACACAATCTTTATATCTAGAGAGGTTGCGAAATTTCCAAGTGAAAGAGCTGCACAATTTCACAGGCAATGGTTGAGATTCTACATTACCCCTATTACCAATGGCCACAATCTCCACTCCAAAAACACATTTGTCGTGTAAAAGATATCCATTTGTAGCATCCTTAAAGACATTGAGATCCAGCAACTGGGCAATGCCACACTCTTTCATCATTTCATGAAGTCGTTTCGATTTTCCGCTTGCATCTACACATGTACGAATATTTGGAAAACGCGATACATATATAGATACGATAAAATAATAACTCATAGAATTGAGAACAAAGATCACCTTGGAAAATCAAGTACTGGTCACGAATCTGATCATACAAGAAGAATTTGAACATTGCATTAACTTCCCAGCCTTGTGGGAGGGAATTAGTCCCTTGAATACTCAAGTAAAGTGATATGTATCCTTCTCCATTTCTTCCTTTGTCACCATTAGGATAGACAGATAATTTCCTTCAAAATTAAAAAAAAAAAATCTCATTATTAATTAATTGATCACGTCTATATATGGTAGATTTAAACAAGAGATAGTTGAATGATTAATGATTTAGTTGCAAATGAGTATGAGTTTCCCTTCTAATTAAAGCATTAATTCAGAGAATTTTTCTTGATTTTCTTTCTTGGATTATCAATCCATGCCATCATGCCATTTTTTATAACATTGGAAAAATGTGCAAAGCAAAATGCATGCCTTTGATGAAAAAGAAATAATGAACTCAACGTACCATTCATAATCACTCGCTTTAAAAATATTTGAATCGTAACACTTCTTTCCTTTTATCTGAAGCATTTGAACCATAAACGAGAAGGAGTCAATCTTCAACGTGTAATGAGATGGATGTGATTTTTGGATGGATGTTTGCACAGCATCTGTAATATTAACATTTATGTATTATCTAAATCAGTTTTATGATGAAATTAAATCAAGCTATAAAAAACAAAAACCATGAACACATTAATTGATTCTGAATCAAGCATAATAACTGGCATGATTAATCCATCATGAATAATTCCAACAGTTTTTCAGTATTTTTTATAAACCAGACCCTTTCAAATAAAGTTTGATTCCAAAACATCACTTTCTGCCCTCTCTCCTACAAAATCCAATAGAATTATACAGCTAAATCTGTAGAAAAATGAGATTTTTACGCATAAATATTCACTGATTAATTGAGATTGTTTTTGTAACAATATTCTATCATGAATTAACTCAAATTTTTTTTTTAACATTAAGTACCTAGGTCTAGATGAAAAGTATTACTCCTTTACATATATAAATTTGCGATAAACAAAAAGGACTCCTACTTTACAGAGGTCAAATGCATAAACAAGGAGGATTTCCTCCGTTATAGACATTGAAAGAATATGAAAATAATATGGTTACCAAACGTTATTAATATGGTTGCCCCAAATACTAATAAGTCATATTATATCAAAAATTTTCCCCTTCTTACCAAAATACTCCCTAAAACTTAATCAGAATTTCACTAAGAGTGATATGAACAAAAGAGATGAAAAGATTATTTTAATTTTTTTTTTTTAGCATGCAATATAATATCCATAAAACAGTACTACCATATTTTTAAGAAATTAAAGAAGTGCATAAAAACATAAGACATTTATGCATTAGACAGCACAAACGAGCATACCATAGTCGTAAGACTCCGGTGGGATCACTGGTGGGTACTTAATCTTCTCCTCCATCGCTGGTGGGATTGTTGGTGAGTATATAATCGTCTGTCAGTATAGAATCCTCTCCTCCTCCATCGTCGCTTTTAATTTGTATTCTGTTACTAAAGAGATTGTTTTATAATTTTGTCGGGTGTGCAAGAACTACTTAAATTTGGAGTTGAATTAGAATTAGAAATAGAATTAAATTGGAATTGCATATCGCGTACGAACTCTAGAGCCATTCTTGTATCGTAATTCTTTTTTTTCTTTTATAATCCCGGGCAATGCGCCACCCCTTCTATTTATTAAAATTAAAAAACAATGATACCTACATACCCAACACCACCCGTACAAAAGATAAAAGCAATTAAAGTAAACGAAACTCCTCCTTTGCAAAAGCATTCTTGTATCGGAATTCGAATTCCCAACAAAAGGCAACTCCCTTTCAAGATAGCTAAACTAAAGGAAGAGTAAGACGAACTACTTTATTGTGCTCAATCGCCCTATAAAAGGTCTGAATTAATTCCCAGAAATCAATCCATAAACTTTTCGGACAAAAGGGATGATGCATGCATGGATATCCAGTTTGTTTGATTCTGGAAAATTTCAATTCTTTCTGTGCATAAGAGGAGTTTGTCGTAAATTCGAATTCCAACCCATATCAGTTTTTCATAAGTAAAAGTTGCTCTTTGTTTTCTTGCATAATTGCAAAAAAAACAGTCCTTCGCATTTTACTGGCAAACTTTCTTATTACTATGATGAAATTTCCTTTTAGCACTAAAAATTTGTAGTAAATTGATCATTTTATCAAAATCTATATACTTTTTTAAACTATGATGTACCTGTATACTTTGTATCCAAACTATTAATCTAATTAAATTATTATGTTAACGTAGTTTAATTTCAATTAATATATAGTTCAATTATTTTTTCAATAGAGAAATCAAAATTAAAAATGTGATCAAAATTGAACTTGAATCTATCAAAATTTGAAATCGGAATTAGAATCCAAATCGAAACTGAAACCACCCATCATCGGTTAGGTTCCAATTCCTATGACGATCAAATTAGGAGATGGTAGTTTTGAAATCGTTGTCTTGCCTACTTTTATATATATAGTCACAGGATAAATGCATATTAGGTATAGCTTTCTTTTTTTATGTCAAGCCAAATGATTCCACCCCTCTCCCTTCAATAATTTAATGTAAATTTCATTGTAAATTTACTATTTCCAGTAGACCCTATATTTAACTTCCTTACAAATTATAGGAAACAAATTATGTGATTAATCATAGTCCACTTCCATTTATCTTGATCAATGATTGTCTCAACTGTTACGTGTAAAGAACTTCCAAATGCGTGAAAACTTTACATGTAAGACCTCCGTTTTGGCACCATGGGAATGTAACTTCAGCCTTCATCAGAAGTTTTAGTAACAATTTTTCATAGTTGAGATAGGGTGATTTCAACTTGTGCAATCAATGTATCATTAACAAGGAAGCCTTTGGAAGAATCTTTAATATCATCAAGGGAGACAAAGTCCGACCAACCCCAGATAGGTTATGTAGTGCAGAACATGGCGCATTCTGCAAAAATAATTTAGTTTGTCCAAAGTCATCAGCATAAAATTGTAGTGGAAAAATATAGTAATGAAAATTTCAAACTGAACAAAAGTCATAATTGTGTATATACAAAAAATTAAGATAAATAAGTTAACCTGAACGATCTGCATCTTTGCCATTCTTCTGGTCCTTTATGCGCTGCTTCGTTGAGTATCCTTTGGGATAAACACAAAGCTTCCTGTGAAATTAATTAATCAGAGTTGCAATAAACAATATATAATTTGGAAGACAAAAAAAATGAAATTTATTGATCGGGTACATACCAGTTGATATTTCCTATGACAAAAACCTCAGAATAAACATATTTTCCAGATTTAGAGAAGTTAGGAATTTTCCAAGTGTAAGAGCTGCACAATTTCTCAGGCAATGGATACATTACCCCTATCACCAATGACCAAAATTTCCACTCCAGAAACACATTTGTCATGTAAAAGATATCCATTTGTGGGATCCTTAAAGACATTGAAATCCAGCAACTGGGCAATGCCCCATTCTTTCTTCACTTCATGAAATCGTTTTGATTTTCGGCTTGCATCTACAAATGTAGGAAGAACAATATTAGGAAAACACGATAAACAGATACGATAAACGGCCAGTTCATAGAATTGATCGAGAAGAAAGATCACCTTGAAAAATTAGGTACTGGTCACGAATCTGATCATACAAAAAGAATTTGAAGTTTGCATTAACTTTCCAGCCTTGTGGGAGAGAATCAGTCCCTTGAATACTCAAGTAAAGAGATATGTGTCCTTTTCCATTTCTTTCTTTGTCACCATTTGAATAGACAGATAATTTCCTTCAAAACAAAAACGTCTCATTCTTGATGATCATGTCCATGCATGGTAGAATTTTGCAAATGAGTTTCCTTCTCATTGAATCCCTTAACTACTTGATTTTCTTTTTTGGATTATATGATAACATTGAGAAAAAGAATGTGAAAAAGCAATTCTTATAATCTCACATGGTCCAAATTTTGGCAATCATAGCTAATCAATCATAAAAAATATCAAATGGTTTTTATTGAATAGTATCCACCAAATCAATCAGATTTAAAGCTCAACGTTTATGGTTTTTTAAATAGTGATAGTAAAAAGGTAACATGGGGGAATTTTAAGAAACAATGATGGAAAGTTACTTTTTGCTTTCATTTCTACTCTACATAATTCTAACTTTTTTTCAAGTACTCAGGATGAAATTCAAGCTACATTACAAGGGATTAGGTTAGCACGACAAAGACGTATACATAATTGTCTATTGGTAGAATTGCATACTGAGCCTATTGTTTGTGCTTTACAAAATAACAGAAATATTCCAAGGAGACTAGAGAGATGGATAAAGCCCCTACAACACTTTGATGCATCTATCACATGGACGAAATGCCAAAAGGAAGCCAACATCCTCCCAAGACTCTTAGTTGCCACAACTTCCTACCACCATGCATGGTAATGCCCCTTTTGCATGATCTTTTCACGAATGGGATGCCTAATATATATGTCCAACCTGATCGAGCCTCGAATTTTAATAGGAAGATTTTTTTCCTGATAAAAAATTGTATCATATGATAATCTCAACAGTGAGCATTTTTAATTACTGCCTTCACTCACGAGTTTGGATTGCAGATTTGGTGCAAATTTTTGTCATTTTACGCACTATTTATGCCATTTTAGTTAGTGTTGGATATGGTCTAATTGTGGATCACCTGTACTAATGATTTCAAAGCTTTCATTTCTTTCTCGAGCTATTCTTTTTATTCTCTTAAGAAACTCTTGAGACTTTCTTCACACTTCCTAAAATTTTCGTATCTAGTGATCTCTACTATGGAGATCAAATATTTTATCAAATATTTCTCTATTCTATTATATATGTCAAACACATTAAACCTACATAGTTTAATTAACTAAAACCATAACTAAATAATTGTAGTAGCGATTAGTAATATTTGGGCAAAATTTTAATAATTGTGGATTTGATTTTTGTTACATTTATATTTTTAATCATGTGGAACTACGTAGTTTAATGTGTTGATCTGTCTATCATGTTGGTACAAACATCTGATACCATTTATGAGGCCCATTAGGGGAAAGAGAGTAAATGTAGAAGTCCTTCTGGAAATTAATTCAAGAATCAAATGGAAAAGAACATGGAAAAGTGTGATTGAATAACATGAAGATTTGCTATTACTTATATGCAGAAAATGTTGTAGAGAAATGAGTTCATATATTTGAATGGAGGGAAACATAGGGAAAGAAAAGTAGAGCATGAGTAGTGAAAAGGAGAGGAAAGTAGTGTAGATGTAAGAGGTTTCCTTGGTTTTGATAGATTTGAAAAGAAAGGAAATTGTATATTAAAAAAAATAGGCAAAAAAAATTAAATAAAAACTATATTAATTTTAAATAAACTTGTTATTTTTGTATAAAAATCCAAAACTAGTATTTTTATATATTTGATGGTGTTTTATAGCTAGGAAGCTAGAGTATATAGGATGATGGTTCAAATGTAGATAAATTAATTTTTTATATATGGGTAAATTTCATCATTCTAGATTTTATGAATATTCTTGTAACATAAAATTTGTAGTTAAATGTTCATTAAAATAAAAAAAAAGGTATGAAGATTATTAAAGTTTTATAAATCAAATCAAATTCTAATAAAATAGAACTCTATTAATATTTGTGAGGTGGGTAGAATTTTCATAAAATTGAAAGTCTAGTTTATTATTGTTGAAAGTTAAGCTTGTGTACATGTAACTCAAGTTAGAACACGTGTAACTCAAGAGCTAATACACGTGTAATTGGAACTAACAGAAGTAATTCCTATGTTGTTAGACTTCGTGTTAGCTAAGTTCCTAAGATTTAGCTCACGTCTAGGATTAGTTTGTGAGAGTGCAACAATTTGTGGATTTGTTGTTATTGTAACTATTATATTAAGAGGTTGATAGTATAGAATAAAATACAAGAATTATTCTATCCAAAATTGTATTTCTACATGGTATCAGAGATCTCTGTAGATAATCAGAAAGCAAGTCAAGAACCGATGAGTCAGCACCAGCTACACCAACATCAACAACAATACCTGTATCTGGTGCACCACCAATTCAGCCAAAGATCACTCATATGGACCATTTCTCTAGCTTCGTCACGAGCCATAAGCTAAATGGGCAGAACTACCTTCAGTGGTCACAATCTGTTCTCATGTTCATCTGTGGGAAGGGAAAAGAAGACTACTTGACTGGAGTAGCTGCATCCCCGAAGACTGATGATCCATTATTCAAGGTGTGGAAGATTGACGACTGCATGGTAAAGTCTTGGCTCATCAGTTCCATGATTACTGAGATTGAAGAAGATTTCCTCATGTGTAACACAGCGGCTGAAATATGGGAAAAGGCTCACACAACCTACTCAAGCGTGGATAATACAGCGGAACTCTTCGAAACCGAAAGTACCATCCATGAGCTGCGCTAAGGTGAGTGGACTGTCACCCAGTATTTCAGTCAATTAACTCGTCTCTGGTAGAAGATTGATCTCTACGACACCCATCAGTGGGCCTGCTTGTTGGGAAAAATACAGGAATAATAAAGGAACAAGTAACACAATGCACACAAGATTTACGTGGTTCGGTCAATAGACCTACGTCCACGGGCACACAAGAGAGAAATTTTCACTATGAGCGCAAAATGATGGAGTACAAAACACAGAGTTTTCTTAACACTCCCAACTCACACATTTTCTCTCTAAACGCACCATACACTTTTTTTTTTTCTTTGCACACAACAACAATAATGCAAAGGCACAGAACATATAAATATATATACAAAACTCCAAAAACTGAAGAAAAAGTCAACAAATCTCCCCCTTCGAATTATTTGGAGTTTATCATCATCCCGGCCATCAAACAACAAGTTTCAAACTTCCCTCTTGGAAGAACCTTCGTCATCATATCAGAACCATTATCATCTGTATGAATCTTTTCAAGCTCTAACACCTTAGAACTCAAAATATCTCTAATCCAGTGATATCTAACATCAATATGCTTCGACCTGGAATGAAATGTAGAGTCCTTACCAAGATAGATGGCACTCTGACTATCACAAAATAGCTGATACCTGTCTTGGCCAAAACCAAGCTCCTGAATGAACTTCTTCATCCACATCAACTCCTTGCACGCTTCAGTGATAGCAATAAATTCTGCCTCCGTGGTAGAAAGTGCAACACACTTCTGCAACTTAGACTGCCAAGAAACAGCTCCCCCTGCATAAGTGATCATATAACCTGAAGTAGACTTACGAGTATCAATATCTCCAGCCATATCAGAATCAGTATAGCCAACTAAAACAGGATTATCACATCCAAAACAAAGCTTCACATCAGAACTGCCCTTGAGATACCTCATAATCCACTTAACAGCTTCCCAATGTTGTTTTCCAGGATTTGAAAGAAAACGACTTACCACACCAACTGCATAGGCTATGTCTGGCCTAGTGCACACCATGGCATACATCAAACTACCTACTGATGAAGAATAAGGAACCTTCTCCATTTCTTTCTTATCTGTATCAGTAGTAGGACACTGTGTAATACTCAAATTAAAATGAGAAGCAAGAGGAGTACTCACTGACTTAGCATTATCCATGCTAAACCTCTGAAGCACCTTCTGAATGTACTTCTCTTGAGACAAATAAAGTCTCCTGGTAGGTCTGTCTCGAGAGATTTCCACGCCCAAAATCTGTTTGGCTGGACCCAAGTCTTTCATAGCAAAAGACTTGCTCAACTGTTTCTTCAACTCATTGATCCTCGAAACATTCCTACCAACAATCAACATATCATCAACATAAAGCAACAAAAATATGAAGTCATCATCAGAGAATTTCTGCACAAAAACACAGTGATCTGAAGTAGTCTTCTTGAAATCCTGTTTCGCCATAACAGACTCAAACTTCTTATACCACTGTCTGGGTGCCTGTTTCAAACCATAAAGACTCTTCTTCAATTTGCAGACATAATTCTCCTTCCCTTTCACTTCAAAACCCTCTGGTTGCTCCATGTAAATCTCCTCCTGTAACTCACCATGAAGAAAAGCAGTTTTGACATCCATCTGCTCAATCTCCAAATCCAGACTAGCTGCCAAACCAAGAACTACCCGAATGGAAGACATCTTCACAACAGGAGCAAAGATCTCATCAAAATCAATCCCTTTCCTCTGACTGTAGCCCTTAACAACCAATCTGGCCTTATACTTCGGATGTGAACTGAACTCATCCTTCTTGATCCGAAAAACCCATCTGTTTTTCAAAGCTCTCTTGCCCTTAGGAAGTGCCACAAACTCAAAAGTGTTATTTTCATGCAAAGATTGCATCTCATCTTGCATAGCATCAAACCACTCTTCTTTGTGCTCATCTTCCAAGGCTTCTTGAAAAGATTCAGGTTCTCCCCCATCAGTCAACATCACATACTCATGAGAAGAATACCTGGTAGAAGGCTGCCTAATCCTGGTAGACCTCCTAGTATGATCAATAGATGGAACCTCAGTCACTGGGGGCTGCATATCATCATGAGCAATCTGGATAGGAATATCTGTATCAATTACATCATGCTGATCATCATGTACCTCATCAGTCTGGATATTCTGTACGGGCTGTTGAGAAGCAGTAGCTAAAGAAATTGGACCCAAATCAACTGAATCAGTAAAAAACTCATCTACAAGCTTTTGAGTTTTATCAATGTCTTCAATCGTCTGGTCCTCAACAAAGATAACATCCCTGCTTCTCACAAGCTTTTCTCCAACTGGATCATACAGTCTGTAGCCAAACTCATCCAATCCATAGCCCAAAAACACACACTGTTTGGTCTTCATGTCCAGCTTCGATCTCTCATCCTTAGGCACATGAACAAAAACTTTGCAGCCAAAGACACGCAAGTGATCATATGAAATATCCTTGCCCGTCCACACCCTGTTAGGAACATCAAACTGCAAAGGAACACATGGTGTGAGATTAATCAAATGAATAACAGTATTTAAAGCCTCTCCCCAAAAATATTTTGGTAATTTGGCATGAGACAACAAACATCTGACTCTCTCAACCAATGTTCTGTTCATTCTCTCAGCTAAACCATTCAACTGCGGTGTTTTGGGCGGAGTCCTTTGATGCCGAATACCCTGTTGCCTACAATACTGATCAAACGGCCCAATATATTCTCCCCCATTATCAGTTCGAATGCATTTCAGCTTTTTACCAGTCTCTCTCTCAACTGAAGCCTGAAACTGCTTGAAAACATCTAACACCTGATTTTTGAACTTTAGTGTGTAAGCCCAAACCTTCCTCGAGTGATCATCAATAAATGTCACAAAATATGATGAACCACCACGTGATACTGTCTGCATTGGACCACATAAATCAGAATGAACCAAATCTAATACATCTGATTTTCTGGAAGACGGATGACTCTTGAAGCTAACTCTGTTCTGCTTACCAGCTAGACAATGATCACACCTCTTCAAATCTGTACTCTGAAGTCCAGACAACAGGTCTTTCTTGGCTAGCAACTTCATCCCCTTCTCACTCATATGACCAAGTCTCTTGTGCCACAAATCAGTCGCACCAGAATCATCTACAATATTAAGACATTCAGTGGAACACTTGGCTTGCATTAAATATAATCTGCAATGCTTTTTACCTCTAGCCACAATCAAATTTCCCTTAGTGAGTTTCCAATGTCCATTAAAGAAAGTATTACAAAAACCATCATCATCAAGCCTACCGACTGAAATCACATTCAATCGAATATCGGGAACATATCTCACATCTCTGAGAACCAACTTAGTGCCATTATCTGTATCCAAGACAACATCTCCCATACCAGTTATCGCTGCATGACCATCATTGCCCATACTCACAGTGCCAAAGTCACCCAAAGTCAATGATGCAAATAGGTCTCTAATAGGAGTAGCATGAATAGTAGCACCACTGTCAACTACCCAACTGGATTCAGGAAACACAAGATTATTCGCAGCTTCACACACAATAAGAAAATCTTCAACTGCAGTAGTGATTCTCTCCTCAGTATTATCTTTTGAACTGCTGCCCTTGTTCTCCTTTTTCAATTTCCAACAAAATTTCTTGATATGCCCATTCTTGCCACAATGATGACACTTCACATTAGCATACTTTCCTCTGGACTTACTTCTGCTTTTTTCTTTCTTGCCCTGATCTCTAGACTGATCTCTGCCTCTGGATTCAACAACAAGAATGTCTGATTGTGAAACAGAAACTCCCTGTGTGCGTCTTCTACTTTCTTCATTAATTACGCTACTCTTAGCATAATCCCAAGAAATCATATTACTAGGAGCTGTATTGCAGATTGTGGTTCTGAAAGTTTCCCACGAGTCTGACAGAGAACCAAGAAGTATCAAACCCCTAATCTCATCATCAAAAGTGATACCCAAACCAGTCAACCTGTTTATGATACCCTGAAACTCATTTAAGTGATCATTCATTGGAGTACCATCACTGTATCTCAAAGACATCAGCTGCTTAATCACAAACATCTTGTGAAAGCCATTTTTCCCTGCATACAATTCTTCAAGTTTGTTCCACAAAACATATGCATCTTCGTCATCAGATATTTGATTCAACACATTATTATCAATCCATTGACGAATAAATGCACAAACTTCAATATGCAGCTCTTTCCAATCATCATCACTCAAATTATCAGGCTTTTTATTCACAAAAACTGGTTTAAACATTTTCTTAAGGTAAAGCAAATCTCTCATTTTACCTTTCCAAGAATGATAATTCGTACCATCCAAAGAAATCATTTTCGAAGTGCTCACATCCATTGCAAATAACATAAAATAGCCTAAATAGCAAAATATACTGAGCAAATCGAAAAACGGACCTTAAAAATGGATTCAGGACGTCAAAAAACGGTAGAAATGACCGGGTCAAAAAAATCAACCGAAAAAGTCAACGGTCAACGGTCAACGGCCAACGTCGGTCAAAGTTGGTCAACGCCGGTCAAAGTTGGTCAACGCCGGTCAACAGTTGGTCAACAGTAAACAGATCTGACGGCTCCTGATAGCCAAGTGTATCATAACACAATACACACGCCCACACTCAATCAAAACTCCATTTTTCAATCTAACGGTTCTGATCAATTCTGATCAATGGCTGAGATTAAAGCATCCAAAATGCTTGCCACACCTGATTATTCCCTTGCCAAAACGAATCCCACTCTCGTCCCAAAACGGAATCGGCGCGTGTGCTTCACCCCGGTGGATTCCGGCGACGATCTTCGGTGGAAAGATAGATCTCGACGAGCTCTATCCAATAGTAGTGAAAGTTGCCGGTGAAAGTGACCAGAAGGGCACGAAATCCGAGGCAACCCGAGACGACTTCTGCCGGAGAGTGACGGAAATTCCGACGACGAAATCCGGCGATTCTTCCGTAGACGGATAGATCGCAAAACGAGGATTCCGGTGATATAAACGGCTCCCTCTAACTCGTCCGAAAACACCACGAACTGAAAATTGCTCCCTTTTCTACAGCTCTGATACCAGTTTGTTGGGAAAAATACAGGAATAATAAAGGAACAAGTAACACAATGCACACAAGATTTACGTGGTTCGGTCAATAGACCTACGTCCACGGGCACACAAGAGAGAAATTTTCACTATGAGCGCAAAATGATGGAGTACAAAACACAGAGTTTTCTTAACACTCCCAACTCACACATTTTCTCTCTAAACGCACCATACACTTTTTTTTTTCTTTGCACACAACAACAATAATGCAAAGGCACAGAACATATAAATATATATACAAAACTCCAAAAACTGAAGAAAAAGTCAACACTGCTTAGACGACCGTCATATTTACAGTAAGATTATTGAGACCAAGTGAGTCTTCAAACTATTGTCTGGTCTTAACAAAGACCTTGATGATGTACGTGGCCAAGTGTTGGGAATCAAACCCTGCCAAGCCTTCGAGAAGTCTTCTCCACTGTGCGATATGAGGAAAGCCGAAGGAAGGTCATGATGGGAGGCTCCAGCACCTCTCTGCCACGCGCACAATCAGAAGGATCAGCCTTGGCCTCAATCACTGAAACTCAAGGTGAACCAGAAGCTGCAAAGGCCTCCAGTGATAACCGTTCCAAGAAACCACGACCGTATTGTGATCACTTCCACAAACCAGGCCACACTCGAGACACGTGTTGGATGATACATGGAAAGCCTCAGAATTGGAAGCCAAGAAGCTCGGGTGACTCACAACGACAGCAACAGGGTGGACAAGGCAACTCAATTTCGTCCAAACCATTCAGCGAAGATCAAATGGAAGCCCTATACAGCATCTTCAAGAAGGTACACATGGATGCTCAACCTACACCCTCAAGCTCAGTGGCACAGAGAGGTAATAACACTCAGGCCCTACAAGCTACCACCGATCAAACCTCGTGGATAATACTCGGGGGCATCAGACCACATGATTGGTAATCGAAAGCTATTCTCGACATTTCGTCCATGTGAATAGATCATCTCAGTGACTATCGCAGATGGCACAAAATCCTGAGTCAAAGGGATAGGGATGATTCATATCTCACACACACTTCAACTTCAATATGTGCTCTATGTTCCCAAATTGCGTTGCAACTTACTCTCTGTGAGGAAACTTACGCATGACACAAAATGCCTAACTATGTTCTCTGCCACTACTTGTTCATTTCAGGACCAGGGTTCGGGGACGATGATTGGATGCGGTGAGTTGTGTGATAGTCTTTATCTTCTCAAAACAAGTGGTCCAGTTGCTAAGGAAGTCAACTAGTTTCAGGAAATAAGTCTGATTTAGACAAGTCTTGTTTCCTTAATTAGGATAAGGATAGTAAAGTCATGATGTATCATTATCATCTTGGACATCCGAGTTTTCAGTACCTTGAATGATTGTTTCCCTCGTTATTTGTTAATAAAAATGGCACTCAATTCTATTGTGATGTGTGTGAACTATCAAAACATAAACAAAGCTCATATTCACCCCGACCTTACACAGTATCTCATCCATTTTCCATGGTGCACTGCGACATTTGGGGGCCTTCTCGTGTCACAAACTTAGGAGGCACAAGGTGGTTTTTACTGTTTGTGGACAATCACACTCGCCTCTCTTGGATGTTTCTCATGAGGGAGAAATCCGAAGCCAGTTCTCTATTCAAGCAATTCCACGCAATGGTCAAGAACCAATTTAATACCAATATCCAGATTTTTCACTCCGACAATGCAAGCGAATTTTTCAACTCTGAACTCTCACAATATTTCGTATCTCAGGAAATCATCCACGCTAGCTCCTGTATAAAAACCCCACAGCAGAATGGAATCGTGGAACGGAAGAATAGACACATCCTTGAAGTTGCCAGGTCTATAATGTTTACATCAAATGTTCCAAAACATTTTTGGGGCGAAACTGTACTGACTGCAACATATTTGATCAATCGGCTTCCTTCTCGAGTGCTCAAATTCAACACCCCTTGCCAGACATTACTCAAGTCCTTTCCACACACTCGCCTTGTATCTAATCTGCCACCAAAGGTGTTTGGTTGCTCCTCATTTGTGCACTAATATGACCAGGGAAAACTCGATCCTCGCTCCGTGAAATGCATCTTTCTCGGCTACTCTCTTACTCAGAAGGGTTACAAATGTTATTCTCCCATCCTTCGAAAATATTTTGTCCCCATGGATGTCACCTTCCAAGAAGTATGCCCCTACTACTCTGTCATTCAGTGGGAGACTGAGTTATTCGAATCCCAGAGTTGGTTAATGACAAACCATGATTTAAATTTGCCACAGTTTGGAACCCAGCTCATCCCACCTCAGGAGACTACCTCTTTAATACCACAAGTCCCAGAGGCTATTGACCACATCACACATGCTCACACTTCCAACTCATCGCAACCAAACCTCGAGTCTACCTCAAATGAACAAGGTACCTCTTCTCCTCATACTGTGGATAATGATCAGTCGGATTTAGATCTTCCCATTGCACTCGGAAAACCTTCACGCTAATGTGGGAAATATCGCATTCAAGATTACATTTACTATGGACACCTATCTAATAGCTATCAAGCTTTTATGTCTAACATTGATCAGGTCAAAATTCCCACAACTGTTGAAGAAGCTCTTAGTGTGCCTGAATGGAGAGCTGCTACATACGACGAAATACGAGCCCTTGAAAAGAGTGGCACGTGGGAAATCACTGATCTGCCCTGAGAAAAGCGAGCAATAGGATGCAAATGGATTTTCTCGGTCAAACATAGAGCGGATGGATCGGTTGAGAGGTTGAAAGCCAGACTCGTCGCCAAAGGATTCACTCAGGCCTATGGGGTGGATTATAGTGAGACATTTGCACCGGTGGCAAAGGTAAATACCGTAAGAGTCTTATTCTCCATTGCGGCGAACCTCGACTGGCCCCTCCATCAACAAGACATAAAGAACGCTTTCTTGAACGGGGAACTTGAGGAAGAGGTGTACATGAAAATTCCTCCAGGTTTTGAAAATGACAAATCACTCAATAAATTCTGTAAGCTTCGGAGGTATTTATATAGACTAAAGCAATCCCTCCGAGCATGGTTTAGCAAATTCTGGCAGGTCATCAAGAGCTTTGGTTATCAACAAAGTCACGCAGATCACACCCTGTTTATCAAACACTCACATGGAGGGGAATGCACAGTGTTGAGTGTATATGTCAATGACATAATCATTACTGGGAACAATCCAGAAGAAATCAAGAAGCTCAAGAGCACACTTGCGTCTAAGTTCGAGGTCAAAGATCTTGGGATGATGAGGTACTTCCTAGGCATGGAGGTGGCTCGGTCTAAAGAAGGCATCAGTGTCTCACAACGCAAATACACTCTCGATCTCCTTTAGAAAACAGGTATGCTTGGTTGCAAACCTTCTGATATTCCAATGGATCCAATGATTAAACTCAAGAATCGAACTCACGAAACTGCGGTGGACAATGGGAGATACCAGAGGCTCGTTGGAAAGCTAATCTATTTGACTCACACCAGACCGGATATAGGTTTTGCTGTGAGTATGGTCAGCCGATTCATGAGTGATCCATCTGATGTGCACTTGGAAGCAGTAATGAAAATTCTCCTCTACATAAAAGGATCACCTGGCTCTGGACTAATATTCAAGAAATCTGGTAATCGAGACATCACAATTTATACTGACGCTGATTGGGCAGGGTCACTAGATGATCGAAAATCCACCTCAGGTATGTGCGCCTATGTCTGGGGAAACTTGGTGTGCTGGAGAAGCAAGAAACAGACCGTCGTTGCTCGAAGGAGTGCAGAGGCAGAGTTGAGATCACTGGCCAGTGGAATCTGTGAAGGGATTTGGCTCCGGAAGTTGCTAGATGACCTGAGGATTGCGCCAAGTAGCACTGTTAAATGATGTATGATAATCAGGCATGCCTTAGTATCTCGAAGGATCCAGTCCAACATGATCGAACCAAGCACATCGAAATAGATCGCCATTTCATTAGTGAGAAGATTGAGGACAACACCATCTCCATGACTTATGTTCCATCGAGGCACCAGGTAGCAGACATTTTGACCAAGCCACTTTCACGATCAAGCTTCAATGATATGTGTATCAAGCTCGATTTATTTAACATATATGAATCAAGCTTGAGGGGGAGTGTTGAAAGTTAAGCTTGTGTACGTGTAACTCAAGTTAGAACACGTGTAACTCAAGAGCTAATACACGTGTAATTGGAACTAACAGAAGTAATTCCTATGTTGTTAGACTTCGTGTTAGCTAAGTTCCTAAGATTTAGCTCACGTCTAGGATTAGTTGTGAGAATGCCACAATTTGTGGATTTGTTGTTATTGTAACTATTATATTAAGAGGTTGATAGTACAGAATAAAATACAAGAATTATTCTCTCCAAAATTGTATTTCTACAATTATAAAATTATAATAATTCTGAATAATCTTGCAACGTAAAACTAAAAGCACAACATTAGGAGTTACTAAATTTTTAAAAATCAAATCAAATTCTAACAAAATTAGAACTTTAGTTAGAATATATTATAGAGATTAATTATTAAAAGTTTGTAATAATATCAACGGTATATTATTATAGGTAGATAGAATTATAGAGTCGTTTAGAAGGTAACTAACAAAGTCCAACAAGTCCATAGGTCCATGCATGCATGATAAACCAAGAATACAAAAATAAAGAACGACACAAGTTTTTTTTATGGGCGTTGTTACAATTTCTTACGAAAATTTGTAAAACAAGCCACGAAGTAATACGATGGAGAAGGAGAAGACGATATACCTAGATATCCCACAAGCATATTACGAGTATGGTATGCTCTTTTGCCCCTGTCTATTGCATGAACTGTCTAATGGTTTTGTTATGTGCTCTGTTTGTTTATTTAAACTGGTTCCACTTCTTTAGTTTCTTAAAAATATAGTAATACTACTGTAATGATAAATGAATTAGCTCAAGATATTTAATGATAGAATTAATATTGTTACAAAATTAAACAAACTCAATTGATCAAACTTTATTTATGTGTAAAAATTTCGTTTTCTCTATTGGATTTAGCGGTATAGTTCTATTGGATTTTGTACTAGAGTGCAGAAAGAGATGTTCTTGAATCAAGCTTCATTAAGAATTGAAAGGGTTTGGTGTATGTTGGAAAAACGGGTGGGTCGCCCATGATGGGTTAACCCGACCCGATTTGACCTTAATTAAATAAAAAAAAGGAAATTAAGGATAATTCCAAGCGGGAACCGGGTTCACCGCTTGGATACTTTCTGTAGCTATTTAAAAAAGCTCAGAACGAAAAACAGAGGGCTGAGCCTCTTTCCTCTCCTCCAAAAAACATTCTCTCTATCACAAAATCATTCTTAAGGGATTTGGGTTGTGATCATTGGGTGTTTTCCAAATTCGTGATTACACTCAGGACTGCAGAGCTGTAATTCAGCCCAAGAATCCTGGTTTTATCTTTCAAGTTTGTGATTGTGAGGTAAGTTTCAAGTTTTGAGGAATACCCATTTATATACATCTTTGGATATGTGGTATTCCATCAGTGGTATCAGAGCCTTCTATGGCTAAGTTCATGCTCTTTATTGTTGTGGTTGAGCTGAAAGTTCATATTCGATCAGATTTCTTGGAAATCTTTGGAATGGCTCTTATGGCATCTTTGGATATACTTGATTATAACTTCTGAAACTTTGGAAACATGTTCCTTATGTGAGAAGAACGTGTTTTGAAGTTTTGGTAGTTTGTTTCTCATTGGAGTGGGAGTTTACAAATTTTGGAACCAGAACTTCCTTGACTTTCTGCAAGTTGTAGAAGCAGTTTTAGAGGCTCTTCTCTATATAATCATGTTCTCTTTGTCAAGAGCTTTCCATCGGTATATAGAACTTTAAAAACGGACACCTGGATTATGAGAAATCCTTATTTAAAGTTTGAAGAAAACTTGAATAACCTTCTATTTAAAGCTTCTATTTTGGAGGCAAACGAAGAAAAATGAGCGCTTGTTCTTGACGCGCGTGGCTCAACTATTTTTCTGATTTATTTTTTTTTAAATTAAAAGAGACAATTAATTCCTTTTGAAAAATCATATAAAATTAATTATAAATCAGAAAAATATGATTATTGCACCAAAATTTTTCTAATTTTGTGCTTAATGTGAATATGCAATAATCTGAAATATGTTTAATGACATAAAATATTTTGGATTTAATAATTGCATATTATTTAGGATAAAAATGATAAAATTCATGAAAATTAAGTTTTTCTGAAAATTATTTATCCTAATGAAAATATGGCATCTATTGTTGCATGTTTAATATTATAACATGCCATGACATCAACATAAATACAATATTTGTATTTTATGCCATATTTGTACATGTTTATTCCAGTGGGAGCATATATATTAGTTGGTTGAGCTGTGACTCCCAGCTATAGAAACTTAGCGCATAAATATGTTTGAACAATATTATTTAGACTTTCGTGTACATGAAATGATTGGGAGCTTGCGAACTTTCGATTGTGTACCTATTGTATAAAAATTATTGTTTAAATGATATTTTGATACAAAGTAAAGATTATATATATTTGTGTATCAATGCTTATAATCATCTTGTGTTGTGATCTATATGCAGTCTGTTCAAATGGTCGTTGCTAGTAAGAACATCGTGGCTGATTTGAACAAATGAGAGAAACTGAATGGTGATAACTTCGACATGTGGCATCGAAGAATTCAGTACATTCTTGAAGAACAGAAATGTTTAGAGACTCTCCATCATACCATGAAAGAACCAGAGCAGGGCAATACTCCTCAACATCAAAGAGATCTTGAAGCTTTTCTAGCATGGAAAAGGAAAAATAGCACAGCTCGCATAACGATGCTGAGCAGCATGCAGGATGATTTGATGGTTGAGTTTGAAGAATTAAAGACTGCTCAGGGACTTTGGATTGCTTTGAAGAAAAAGTTTGGAGTGATTTCAACCACTAAGCTTAGACAGCTTACAGCCAAATTTGACACTTATGTGAAAAAGCAACATCATACGATGGGGCAACATTTGGGTCATATGGCGACTATGATTACAGAGTTGAAATCAGCTGGACATGTACTTACTGATGAGCAACAAGTGCATGCAGTCATCAGATCGCTACCTCAGAGTTGGGAGCATATGAAAGTAAATATGACTCACAATAGTGACATTACCAACTTTGATAAAGCGAGGCATCATGTTTTACTGGAAGAGGAGCGCCTAGAGGCTGCTAAATCTAGCCAGACCTTTGTTGCCGAGTCCAGTGCGAACAGAGCTTCAACCTCCAAACTTAGAAAGAACAAGAAATTCTTCAAAAGGGCGACCCAAGAGTTCAAAAAGGCTCAAACTTTTCACCGCAAAAGAGGTAAGCGTGGTGGTTTGAAAAAGGACAAGAGCAATCAATCCTGTTATAATTGTGGCAAACTGGGCCACTATGCTCGTGAATGCACTGAGCCCAAGAAGGTATTGCTCAAATCTCATATTTGTGACAGTTATGTTTCTAGCACCGTAATGCTTACTGAATCGCATCCTTTGTGGACAATCGACTCAGGAGCCACGGACCATGTAGCTAGAGACAGAGGAGTTTTTGTTGAATATCGTCGTATCCCTTCAGGATCAAAGTGGATATATGTAGGAAATAACGCTAAGATTGAAGTTAAAGGCATTGGCACCTGTAAATTACTTTTGATTGGTGGCCATACCCTTTTCCTACATGATGTTTTGTATGCTCCAGATATTCGACGAAACTTAGTTTCTGTCATTGTCCTTTTTGGTTTGGGTTATGATATGTTTTTTCGTCGTAGTTCAAATGATGTACATATATACTATGGCACGAACCTTGTTGGTTCTGCACATCTTTTGGATGGTTTCATTGTACTTGATGTAGTACAAAATGATGTATATAATGATGATGTGTGCTTTTCTTTGATTGCATCTACTAGTGATGATATAAATGTCAATGTGTGGCATGCTAGATTGGGCCATATTGGGCAAGATCTTATGAATAGGCTAGCCAAAGAAAATCTTTTGGGCAGTGTCTCAAAAGTCGATCTACCAATATGTGAGCATTGTCTAGTTGGAAAAGCAACAAGAAAACCATTTGGCAAAGGAACTCGATCAGAATTCCCATTGCAATTAATCCATTCTGACATATGTGGTCCAATGAATGTGAGGGCAAGGCATGGAGCCTCGTATTTCATCACTTTTATTGATGATTTTACTCATTTTGGCCATGTTTATCTGATTTCCCATAAGTCAGAAGCATTGGATTGCTTTAGACTTTATTTGAATTTGGTTGAAAATCAGTTGGACAAAACAGTTAAATCATTGAGAACAGATCGTGGACCTGAGTATCTGTCAGATCAATTTAAAGATCTATGTGATGAAAAAGGAATTAATAGGCAATTAACTATTCCAAATACTCCGCAGCAAAATGGTGTTGCAGAGAGAAGGAATAGAACCCTATTAGACATGGTTAGGTCCATGATGGTGCAGGCAAATCTACCAATCTCCTATTGGGGAGATGCTTTGTTGACTGCGACCTATGTACTTAATCGT
This sequence comes from Ophiorrhiza pumila, assembly GCA_016586305.1. Classification (NCBI taxonomy): domain Eukaryota; kingdom Viridiplantae; phylum Streptophyta; class Magnoliopsida; order Gentianales; family Rubiaceae; genus Ophiorrhiza; species Ophiorrhiza pumila. The sequence continues at coordinate 31,126,468 of BLIW01000008.1, read as the reverse complement.
GTGCCCTCCAAATCAGCTACTTCCACTCCCTATGAGCTTTGGAAAAGTAAAAAACCTGATCTAAGTAATTTGCGGACCTGGGGGTCGGCAGCGTATGTTCATGACCCAAACCATAAATATGGAAAATTGAGTCCTCGAGGAAAGAAATGTATCTTTATTAGATACTCTGAACATTCAAAGGGATATGTGTTCATTGGTGAACATACAGATGGAAGTGCTATTGAATTAGAGTCAAGAGATGCCACATTCTTAGAAAGTGAATTTCCAGTTCGAGGTGAAATTGATAAAGATCTTGCTCTATATGAGATGCGAAATCTATATGATAATGACACTCCTAGTAGTTCATTTGTAAGAGAAGAGGATATTCCTCGTTCTCTTGAACCCAGTGGGAGTGATTTGCAATCAAAGATTTCAATTTCACCGGAAATTCAGTTGCGTAGAAGCAGTCGTAAAGGTATCCCTCGTCGTCGCTTTGAGATTGAGGGAGAAGCTTTTATGATAGCTCCGCAAGATGAAAGCGAGCCAAAAACAATTGAAGAGGCGCTTTCATCAATTAATAAAGAAGAATGAAAAAAGGCAATGGATGAAGAACTGGAGTCTATGAAAACCAATCATGTTTGGGAATTGGTTGATCTACCATCTGAGCGTAAAGCTATTGGGAACAAATGGGTTCTCAAAATTAAAAGAAAGGCAGATGGATCTATTGAAAAATACAAGGCACGTCTGGTTGCTAAGGGCTATACCCAGCAAGAAGGTATAGATTATGAAGAAACTTTTTCACCTGTTGTAAGGTTTGATTCTATTCGCCTTATCCTAGTTATTGTTGCCCATTTAGGCTTTGAGTTGCACCAAATGGATGTTAAAACTGCTTTTCTCAATGGAGAATTGGATGAAGAAATCTACATGCAACAGCCTGTAGGTTTCATTGTTAAAGGCCAGGAGCGCAAAGTTTGCAAGCTTCAAAAATCGATATATGGTCTTAAACAATCATCCAGACAATGGTATTTAAAATTTCATCGAGCCATGATATCTTATGGGTTTACGATGATTAACGAGGACCATTGTGTATATATTAAGCAGTTTGAAGGTAACATTGCAATATTGTCACTTTATGTGGACGATATTTTATTGGCTGGAAATAACATAAATGTGCATATATTGCCATTAAACAGTGGTTATCTTCAAATTTTGAAATGAAGGATATGGGTGAAGCTGCATATATTCTTGGTGTGAAAATCAATAGAGATCGTTCCAAGAAATTTCTTGCTCTGTCACAGGAGCCATATATTATGAAAATTTTGGAACGTTTTCACATGCAAGATTGCAAACCTATTGACACTCCTATTGCAAAAGGTGATTCCCTTAGTAAAGAAATGTGTCCTAAGACTCCAGAAGAACAACAAAGTATGGAAAGAGTTCCATATGCCTGTGCTGTGGGAAGTTTAATGTACGCCATGATGTGTACTCGCCCTGATATATGTTATGAGGTTGGTATGGTTAGTCACTACCAATCAAATCCTGGCCCCATTCACTGGCGAGCAGTGAAAAGGATATTGAGATATCTAAAAGGAACCTCCAATTATTCCTTATGCTATCAAGGCGGTGATCTATAATTGGTAGGTTACACTGATGCAGATTGGAGTGGGGATCTGGATGAACAAAAATCCACGTCAGGATATGTATTCTTGCTAAATAATGGAATAGCAAGAAACAAACATGCATAGCATTATCAACCATGGAGGCTGAGTTTGTAGCATGCGCTGCCGCAGTGCAAGAGGCTATTTGGCTTAAAAGGTTTTTGCGAAATCTGCAAATAGCCAACGACATGTCAGTGCCTACAACAATCCATTGTGATAGTCAGGCAGCCATTGACTACACCAAAGATCCAAAATATCACAGTCGAACGAAGCATATAGACACTAAATACAACTTTGTTAGAGATGTTGTAGCACAAAAGGAAATATGCTTACAACATATTTCTACGCATAAGATGGCAGCAGATCCTCTTACTAAACAAATCCCTAGATATGTATTTTTTTTCCATGTTAAGACTCTAGGATTGCGTAGAATCTGAATGACACAGATGTTGTTTCTTTTGAAGTAATGATGTATATACACCATGTAAATACAAATGTTGTGTTTCGTATATCAATGCATATATGGTGTTTATTTTATACGTCTTACTTAATTATAACATTGATACACATTTTGAATAAAGTATGTCGCCAAGCTTTGGTTGACTCTCTCATGCGAGTAACCACCTCAGGCGCTGTGATAGTGAGCTAAGATGAGACTAAAGGTGTCGCCTTGACAAGAGTCAAGATAAGGTCTACCTGAAGAGACCGAACGTGATATCCCACGATCACGCTAGCTTGAGGAAAAACCGGATATAAATTCTAAATAAGGCGCTTTGAATAGCGAATTATTAGAAGTTCAAACTAGTCGCTTGACACAAATTGTGGGGTTGCGACTGAGTTAAGATCCGTATGGTGGTGTAAAGACATACACTCTTTTGAAAAGAGTAATCCACCATATCATGTGTTTCATACCACATGTGCTATAAACGACTATAATAGGAAAGTGAGTGAATATTTGTTTTAATCCCTCCTTCCTCACTTGTATGAGTTCTATGTTTGTGCCCTATGTGACTTTCAACGATGCCACGAGGTGATGAATAAATGTTTTCTACTTTGGTATGTTCCTTATGGTCATGAATGATTCGACCTTCTGGGCATTACTGGGAAAGCAATTTGTTCATTATCAAATGTCATTGGTGTGGAAGGAAGACTATTTTGTTTATACTCTCCACATGTATTTACTGGCCAGACAATTATGTTTCCTATTTGGGTAGAGACATAATTGTCAATACATGGTGGTTTTATGAATATCAAGTATGATCTTTTTGAGGGATTAGATATACTTTGATTGGTATAACAAAATGAGTCGGGTACAACGAGACACCATTAACACTATTTGTTTTAGGGTAGTAGCCACTATGTAATCCCTAACAGGTGCATAGTTTGAGCTCCCAAGTGCAGGTGTGCTCGAGGTCGCCTACCCACTTTCCTGGATGAAGATTGTGATTTTGTGTAAGGATAGCAACGGTTCTATCCCATCATGTGCGAGTGGGAGATTGTTGGAAAAACGGGTGGGTCGCCCATGATGGGTTGACCCGACCCGATTTGACCTTAATTAAATTAAAAAAAAGGGAAATTAAGGATAATTCCAAGCGGGAACCGGGTTCACCGTTTGGATACTTTCTGTAGCTATTTAAAAAAGCTCAGAATGAAAAACAGAGGGATGAGACTCTTTCCTCTCCTCCAAAAAACATTCTCTCAATCACAAAATCATTCTTAAGGGATTTGGGTTGTGATCATTGGGTGTTTTCCAAATTCGTGATTACACTCAGGACTGCAGAGCTGTAATTCAGCCCAAGGATCCTGGTTTTATCTTTCAAGTTTGTGATTGTAAGGTAAGTTTCAAGTTTTGAGGAATATCCATTTATATACATCTTTGGATATGTGGTATTCCATCAGTGTACGTTGAAGAAATACTGAAAAACTTATTGAGTTATTCATTGTCACGGCAGTAATTATATGATTCTTGTTATAGCATTTTTGAACAGAATGAAATTCTTTTAAATTCTACAAGTTAGGTTTTGGCGTAGTGATTACTGTTTTATATATATATATATATCTTGATTTAATTTCATAATAAAACTGATTTAATCTTATAGATGTTCTGAAAACATCCATTCAAAAATCAAATCCACCTCATTACACATTGAAGATCGACTCCTACTCGTTTCTAGTTGAAGTGCTTAAAAAAAAGGAAAGAATTGCTATGATTCAAATATTTTTAAAGCTAGTGACTATGAATGGTATGTTGAGTTGATTAGTTCTTTTCTTCAAGCCATATTGCTTTATGGATTCATAATCCAAGAAAATAAAATCACCCGCATTAATTAGGAGGAAACTCATTTGGAAATAAATCATTCATTTAACTATTCCTTAAATAGTTTAAATCTACCATAGATATAGAGATATGATCAATCATGAGATCTTTTTGTTTTGAAGGAAATTATCAGTCTATCCAAATGGTGACAAAGAAAGAGATGGAGAAGGATACATATCAGTTTACTTGAGTATTCAAGGGACTTGTAATAAATGCTCTAGAAAGTCCAACATTGCGGCTTACTGAATAGAGCAAAGTTTTTCAATCATTGCGGCTGCATTTGGCGTGAAGAATTAGTATTCGGCCGCGTACAATATTTCGGCAGAAATGGAGAATTCACATTGGGTTTTTGGCCTATAAATATGAGGCAGTTCTGAAGCTTTAAAAGCACCCAAAACGAAAAGCATTCCTTTTCTTCCTCTGCCTTTTCTTTTTCACTTCTTTTGCTTTAAAGCCTTGTGGAAATTAGTGTTCCACTTTTGTAAATTTGTCTCCACATATTAGTGAATTTTGGCACCGCCTCCGGCCGTGGACGTAGGTCACATTGACCGAACCACGTAAATCTTTGTGTCCATTATCCTATTTATTTTTTCTCGTTACTATCATCTATTATTTTGGGCTATTAGATATAACGTGAGATTCGTTTATTCCCTAACAAATTGGTATCAGAGCAATATCTCATTTCAGATCTTTTTAGCCACGATGACAGTAACTAAACACTCTGTTGAAAGGTTTGACCGGAGTATCAACTTCGGTACATGGCAACTCAGAGTGGAAGCCATTCTTATTCAGGATGGGTGTGAGTTAGCTCTTGAAGGAGTAGAGAAAAAACCAGCAGAAATGACGACAGAAAGTTTCAAGGATCTAGATAAAAAAGCTAGATCAGGTATTATATTAAATCTCTCTAACGAGGTTTTGCAGGAAGTTGCCAGTGAAAAGACAGCCAAAGGAATGTGGGACATGTTAAAGTCCATTTATATGAAAAAGACGGTAGAGAATCGGCTTTATTTGAAGCAAAAGTTGTACATGTTAAAAATGACTGAAGGTACATCTATTATCTCACATCTTGATATATTTGATTCCATTATTTTGGATTTGGAGAATGTAGATGTTAAGATGGAAGATGAGGATCAAGCCATTTTGTTGTTATGCTCTCTTCCACAGTCATTTAAACATTTTTGTGATACCATGATTTATGGGAAAGATTCTGTCTCATATAGTCATGTAAAATCTGCATTAAAGTCCAAAGAGCAGATTGATAGGGATATCACGGGGAAGACTAGTGACAGTCAGGCAGAGGGATTAGTGATACAGGAGAGACCTGAAAACAGAAATTTTGATAGTAGTAGATCCAACGGCAGGTCTAAATCCAGACATAAAAATAAAGTTTGTAATTATTGCAAGAAAAAGGGGCACATTAAGGCTGACTGTTACAAATTGAAAAATAAAGAAAAATATAAAAATGAGCAGATTAACAGCAACACTGCCGAAGCTAGTGTAGTTGCAGATGAGAATAATGGAATTTTATTTGTAGCAACAACAAATAAAGTTAGGTCTAAAGATGAGTGGATTCTAGATTCTGGTTGTTCTTACCACATGAGTCCTGAAAAGGAATATTTCTCCACGTATGAAAAATATGATGGTGGGGTTGTTTTGATGGGCAATAATGCTCCATGTAAAGTTGTTGGTAGGGGAACAATCCAGATAAAGATGTATGATGGAATTGTTAGAACACTCACAAATGTTAGACATGTTCCAGATTTGAAGAAAAATCTCATCTCGTTAGGTACCCTTGATTCTCTCGGGTACAGGTATTCGGCTGAAGGTGGAGTTTTAAAATTTTCACGAGGTGCTCTTGTATTGATGAAAGCTTGCAAGTCTGGTAGTTTGTATATCTTGCAGGGATCTACAGTTTCAGGTGCTGCAACAGTCTCCGTATCATCAGATACCGACATCACCAAATTGTGGCATATGCAATTGGGACACTTGAGTGAGAAGGGCTTAACGTTGTTAAGCAACAGAGGCCTACTTTGTGGACAAAGTACTTGTAAGATGGACTTTTGTGAACATTGTATTTTTTGGAAACAGAAAAGTGTTAGTTTCAGTTCACCTGCAGTCCATAAAATAAAAGGTACTTTGGATTATATCTATTCTGATCTTTGGGGGCCTTCTCATGTTCCTTCTAAGGGTGGTGCAAGATATATGTTAAGCTTTATTGATGATTTTTCAAGAAAAGTTTGGGTGTATTTCTTCAAAAATAAAAATGATGTTTTCCTAACATTTAAACAATGGAAAGCTTTAATTGAAAAGTAGACAGGAAAACATATTAAGCAGCTGCGAACAGATAATGGCTTGGAATTTTGTGGAACAGAATTCAATGAATTCTGTAAAAATGAAGGAATTGCTCGACATCGTACCGTTAGAATGACGCCTCAACAGAATGGTATATCCGAGCGTATGAACCGGACTCTTTTGAAAAGAGCTCGGTGTATGATCTCAAATGCTGGGTTGACTTCAGACTTTTGGGCGGAAGCCATCTCTACAGCTTGTTATATTGTCAACCGTGTTCCGTGTGCTCCTCTTGATTTCAAGACTCCAGAGGAAGTGTGGTCAGGTACTCCTGCTAATTACTTCAATTTAAGAATATTTGGGTGTCCAGCATATATGCATGTAAGTGAGGGAAAGTTAGAGCCTAGGGCTAGAAAATGTATTTTCCTCGGTTATGCTTCAGGGGTGAAAGGATACAGATTATTTTGTCCTGATCCCAAATCACCTAAATTTGTAATTAGTAGAGATGTTACTTTTGATGAGTCATTTATGTTAAATCCTAGAAAAGAGTCTTGTAATCCTTGTAATTTAGAAAAGGAAGATAGCACACAGAAACAGGTGGAGTTCGAGATCATAAATTTTAATCCTTCTCAAAGATCTTCTACGGACCAAGGTGATGAACCAGCTCCAGACCTTGTTGAAGATGAACCAGTAGAAGAAGAATATTCCATAACCAGAGATAGACCAAGACGAGAGATTCGACCACCACAGAGGTATGCAAATTTGGATGCAAATTTGGTTGCATATGCTTTATCAACAGCACAGGAAACAGGTGGAGACGGAGAACCTTCCACATATACAGAGGCGATTTCAGGTGCTGATTCAGATAAGTGGGTGGTGGCCATGAATGAAGAAATGGAATCTCTACACAAGAATGGTACTTGGGATCTTGTGTCGCCGCCGAAAGGAAAGAAAATTGTTGGCTGCAAATGGGTCTTCAAAAGAAAAGAAGGTAATTCAGATGTTGTCGATGCAAGGTATAAGGCACGATTAGTTGCAAAGGGCTATAGTCAGGTACAAGGTGTTGATTTTAATGATGTTTTCTCACCTGTTGTGAAACATAGCTCTATTCGTGTATTGCTTGCATTAGTAGCCATGTATGACTTGGAATTGGAACAGCTTGATGTTAAGACAGCGTTCCTACATGGTGAATTAGATGAACAGATCTATATGAAACAACCTGAAGGCTTCGAATTTGAAGGTAAGGAAGACCATGTTTGTTTGTTGAAGAAATCCTTGTATGGATTGAAGCAATCTCCAAGACAGTGTACAAGAGGTTTGATTCATTTATGTTGGGTCATGATTTCTCCAGGAGCATGTATTATAGTTGTGTTTACTTCCGGAAGTTAAAAGATAATTCATTCATTTATCTTTTGTTATATGTTGATGACATGCTCATTGCGGCTAAGAATCTTGCAGAAATTCACCAGTTGAAGGCCTTATTAAATGGTGAATTTGAAATGAAAGACTTGGGAGCAGCTAAGAAGATTCTTGGTATGGAGATAAGACGAGATAGAGGAGTTGGAAAATTATATCTGACCCAAGAAGGTTACCTTAAGAAAGTTTTGGAGAGATTTGGCATGTTGGATGCCAAACTAGTCAGTACTCCTCTCGCTAGCCATTTTAGGCTATCTGCTGCTCAATCACCAAAATCAGAGGAAGAGGAAAGTTATATGGCACATGTTCCTTACTCTAGTGCCGTTGGCAGTATCATGTATGCAATGGTTTGTACTCGTCCAGATATTTCACAAGCAGTTAGTGTTGTTAGAAGGTATATGGAAAATCCAGGCAAAGAACACTGGCAGGCTGTGAAATGGATACTCAGATACTTGAAGGGTACTTCAAACTCTTGTTTGGAGTTCGGTAGAACCAACAATAGTTTGGTTGGTTTTGTAGATTCAGACTACGCCGGTGACCTTGAGCGCAGGTCTCTTACAGGTTATGTATTTTGCATTGGAGGTTGTGCAATTAGCTGGAAAGCTACTCTACAACATGTAGTGGCTTTATCCACTACTGAAGCAGAATATATGGCAGTCACTGAGGCTATCAAAGAAGCTTTATGGTTGAAAGGTTTATTCGGTGAATTAACTCTACAAGAAGAGGTTACTACCATTTACTGTGATAGTCAAAGTGCAATTCATTTGACTAAAAACCAGATGTATCATGAGCGGACGAAGCATATTGATATTAAATATCATTTCATTTGAGATACCATTGCTGAGAAGAAGGTCCTTGTTCAGAAAATCAATACCAAGGACAATCCTGCCGATATGTTTACGAAAGCTCTTCAAGTATACAAGTTCAAGCAGTGCTTAGACTTGATTGGTGTTCATAGTTGGTGATTCAGCCCATTAGGGCTTTGCCGGAGGTATATTTGATTAAGTCGCTATTTTTGGATTCCAGATCAAGGTGGAGATTTGTAATAAATGCTCTGGAAAGTCCAACATTGCGGCTTACTGAATGGAGCAAAGTTTTTCAATCATTGCGGCTGCATTTGGCGTGAAGAATTAGTATTCGGCCGCGTACAATATTTCGGCAGAAATGGAGAATTCACATTGGGTTTTTGGCCTATAAATATGAGGCAGTTCTGAAGCTTTAAAAGCAACCAAAACGAAAAGCATTCCTAAGCTTTTCTTCCTCTGCCCTTTCTTTTCCACTTCTTTTGCTTTAAAGTTGTGAAATTTAGTGTTCCACTTTTGTAAATTTGTCTCCACATATTAGTGAATTTTGGCACCGCCTCCGGCCGTGGACGTAGGTCACATTGACCGAACCACGTAAATCTTTATGTCCATTGTCCTATTTATTTTTTCTCGTTACTATCATCTATTATTTTGGGCTATTAGATACAACGTGAGATTCGTTTATTCCCTAACAGGACTGATTCTCTCCCACAAGGTTGGTAAGTTAATGCAAACTTCAAATTCTTTTGGAATGATCAGATTCGTGACCAGTACCAAATCTTCCAAGGTGATCTTTGTTCTCGATCAATTCTATGAACTTGTTTATCGTATCTGTGTATCGCGTTTTCCTAGTATTAATTCCTCCTACATGCATGAGTAGATGCAAGCGGAAAATCTAAACGATTTCATGAAATGAAGAAAGAATGGGGCATTGCCCAGTTGATGGATCTCAATGTCTTTAAGAATGCCACAAAAGGATATCTTTTACAGGACAAATGTGTTTTTGGTGTGGAGATTTTGGCCTCTGGTAATAGGGGTACTGTAGAATGTCTTGCATTGCCTGAGAAATTGTGCAGCTCTCACACTTGGAAAATTCCAAACTTTTCTGACTCTGGATATTGTGTTCAATCTGACGATTTTGTCCAAGGAAATACCAACTGGTATGTATTCTTCTAATTTATTGTTGGGCCATTGTTATGTGAGAACATTTCTTGCGTATGAATTTCACTCTACTGTATAAAGTATAAAAAATTACTTTATAAAATATAAAAATGAGCGTATCAGTGTATATAAAGTATAAAATACTAATGTATAAAAAAATTAACAAATATATTAGCATATAAGTACAATTTACGTATCACGTTGAGACGTTCTGCCAAGAATTTTTAGGTTTATAGTTAATTATTGCTTATTGCAACTCTCCTTAATTTCACAGGACGCTTCGTGTTTATCCCAAAGCAGACTGAAAGCAGAAGGATAAAAGCCTTTCCCTCTTTCTATCTTTATCTAAGCCACAAACTGATGTTGAAGTTTTTGTAGAATACAAAGTGCGCATAAAGGACCAGAAGAATGGCAAAGATAAAGAGCGTACAGGTCAACTTATTTATCTTAATTTCTACGTATATACACAATTATGATTTTTCTTCGTTTTGAAATTTTCATTCATCATATTTTTTTAATACCATGTTATGCTGATGACTCTGTACAAATTAAATTATCTTCGCAGATTCCGACATTTTCTCTTCATCAGAAAGTAGCTGGGGTTGGTCCAACTTTAATTCTCACCCTTGATGCTATTAAAGATTCTTCCAAAGGATTCCTTGTTGAAGATACATTGATTGCAGATCAAGTTGAAATCACCCGTATCTCAACTATGAAAAAGTGCTACTAAAACTGCTCAAGACTGAAGTTATATTCCCAAGGGAGGTTTGCAATGTAATTTTGAAATTATTCCTCTTTAGTGTAAGCTTAATGTAAAGGTTTTCACAGCAGAAAAGGGAAGAAATTACTTCAATGTAAATGATTAATAGGAATTTTCTATTGCACAGTTGACTATTTTTATTATGGTAGCTTTGTTAGTATATCTCTTGTATCTTTGTTCTTATCCGTGATTGTTATTGTTATCGTGTTGTTTATTCCAACAAGTAGTTTTTGGGATTAAAGTTCTTTTCCAACAAATGCGAGTACTCCATTTACATTTACTTGATGACAAAAGTTTTGGATGATGAGGATTTTTAACTTAAAGCCGAATTTTGTGGAGGGTGGAGAAATCTTGGTTTTGTGAAAGGTAAAAAAATCACGATGTTCATGGAAATTGTTGATGTGAGGATTTGTTTTGAAATAGGTCATGTAGAGATTTGTTAGGATATATTTTGTATCTTTATTTTTATTTGTGATTGTTATTGATGTTGATGTTTAGGATTAAAGTTTGTTTCCCAACCTATATATTTTGCCTCCTTTTCTTTGTGTTCAACAATCGTCAGCTTCAATTATTGCACTATAAGAACAATTGTATGAAAAATTTAATGATTAAAGGAGCTTAATTATTTGCCCCCTTAAACCTTTGTTCCACTGGTTTGAACATCTACCTGCAGCATGCCCCTGTTCCTTGCCTCTTGAACCAAAAAAAAAAAAAAATGCTACCATTTTTCATCTTAAATCATGCATAAAATGCTTGCAGGCTTTGTGACTTTGAAGTTTGAACCAATTCACAACCAAAATGCATGAATTCTTTCCAAGCATAAATGCATATATCACTTGTATTAGAGTAAAAATTAAGTATTTGTCGGTGTGGCGGAACCAAAACCAAAATTGAGGGGTGCTATATATAATTAGTATAAAATAATTTTTTTAATTAAATAAATATGTATAACTAATAAAGTATCAATTAATTAACAATCATAATAATCAATATCTATCTATATATATATATATATATACCACCTACTAATAAAATACTTATTTATTAACATTTAAACATAAAACAAATGTGTCATATAAATCTACAATTGTTATAAATATTGAAAAAATTATTTATTTTATTCTTATCGTATACTAAAATTGTCATAAAAAAAATTCATAGAATACCTTTAATTTATTATTTCAATATGTTCAAAATTTTTAATTTTGACGAAATAGACAAAAAAAAAATTCAAATTTAGCACATGGCTCATAGATTTCTCAACTTGAACATTTATTTGATTGTCTATTTTTCTAAATTTAGTGGACAATTTTAACTTTTTTTTAATGATAAGTTAAACTATCAAAATCAAATTAAATTTTAACTTTCTTATTTTATGATAAGCCTAGTCATCAAAATCAAATTTCAATTGAACGTTTAGTTACTACGTATTAAAAGATAAAAAAGAAGGGGACTACATTCTCTCTCCTAAATCTCATCATTTCAATCAATTATAAACTAATCCCCAAAATTCAATTACTCTTTTATCTATACCACATCTAGTTACCTACCACCATCAAATACTATGATTCAAATGTATAAATATCTTATGTTTTATCGTATTTTTCAAAATAGCCAAGCCGACAAGAACTAAAACTGTGGGGATAAGAGTATTAACCCTTACTAGCAACAGGAGGCGGCCGCACCTGCTCGGCCCTCCTTAGATCCGCCACATGTCGTTGTAAATATTCTTCTTGATTTTCAGTGTTTCATCCCTATATATTCAGCACTTTTCACATTAGTGTTTAACGTTTTTTTTAGTCACAAACTCGTACACCAGGGATGCCAGCCTCAAAATTTATAAATAGTTAAAGAAAATAGAGCAAAGCAATGAATCGTATTTAACGTTAAAATGTCTAAAGTCGTGAAAGATACTTTGATCGTCCAAGTTGAAATTACCCGCATTGCAACAATATGAAAATTTCTCTGGAAAGCACAATGAAAACATGGTGTTATAACGGAGTGCGGAGTATTGAAGTTGTTTCATCCTGTTATAACGGAAGAAAATGGCATTAATACATTTTTCATACAATTGTTCTTATACCGTGCATTTGTTATAATTAAAAAGTTCATACTAAAAAGCTCTTATACCACTGTTTAGTACGTAGTTGAAATTCTATATTATATATATTTAACAAAAAAAAAAAAAAAACATGTTTATGAGTAGAGGTATAAAATCACAACATCAAATATGACATAACTACCATACCACAATCATCCATTTGTTTGCGGAATTTTGTTAAAATTAAAAACTCTTATACCACCATTAAAGCTCTAATACCACTTTTAAAACTTGAAGTTCCATATTTATATATATTTAACAAAAAAAAATATATTTGTGGGTAGAGGAATAAAATCACAATATAAGTAATTAAAATACAACTATCATACAACAACTATAAGCTAGTATGAGATTGGGTGTCAAATAGGTGTTGAGCCACTCTGCAGGTGGGGTTGAGTAAAGAGTGGTATTTCGCGAGTCATGACTTAACCAAATCATAATGAGTCATACTTTGTTGGGTCATTGCTTCACTCGAATAGTTTTCTTCATTGGTCAATTCAACTATTTTTTTAAAAAAAATTTGTTATTTAAAATTAAATGTTTGTCATACACATTTTCATGCACTGTGCATATTTTCACATATTATACACATTTATACATGCTATATATATATATATATATATTATTAAATACTACACATATTTTTATATATTATACATATTTTCTTACACTACACATATTTTCACTAGGAAAATTTTGCTAAGACAACTAACAGAACTCTAGGCATGGCCACGGTTTCCGAACCGCCGGTTCTAGTTTCGGTTCCGGTTCCGTCCCAGTTCCGGTTACGGTTCCAATTTCGTTTTGGTTTCGGTTGCGATTTTTTTCCAATTCCGGTTTTTTTTCGATTTTTAGTTTCGAATTTCAATTGTAATTAATCCCACTTTTAAAATTTGATTTCTATTGAAAAATGATTAAACTATTAATTGAAACTCAAATAATACAATATAATAATATAATTAGAATAATAATAGTTACAATTGAACTTAATTAATATATAGTTTTTAGATAATAGAATTAGAAAGAATTAGATAAGTGAGATTCAAAGATATAAAAATAATAAGAATATTGAAAGAATAATTGAATTATTAATTAGAATTCAACTAGTATAATATAATAACATAATTAGAATAGCATTTAAAATTAAACTAATATATGATTTTTTTAGAAAAATAGAATTATGAAGATTAGATAAGTGAGAAAGAAAGATATACAAAGAATAAGAGTATTGAGAGAATGATCGAACTATTAATTGAAATTCAAATAATATATTAGCATAATATAATAATAGAATTGGGATAATATAAATTTGAAAAATAAGTTGATACATAATATAATTGGATTAATAGTTGAAATTGAACTAATATATTGAGGTTTTAGAAAAATAGAATTATGAAGGATTAGGTAAGTGAGAGAGAAAAATATATAAATGATAAGAGTATTGAAAGAATGATTGAACTATTAATTGGAATTCAAATAGTATATTAGTGTAATATAACAATATAATTAGAATAATTAATTAAAAAAATTGATATCCCTAAACCTAAACCCTAACCCTAAACCCTAAACTATAAACTATAAACTATAAACGCTAAAAATTACAATATCAAAATTAGAAAACTAAGAAATAATATTAGAAAAAGAATTATGTGATAAAAATGAAGAGGTATAGAAATATTTATAAAATTATAAAAATGAAAATAATTTTTTTTGCCGGTTCCAATTAAAAAATATCAGGAATCGTAACCGAACCGTCCATAGACAGTTCATGTATGGTTTCGATTTTATGGGGCCCCGATTCCGAAACCTCCAGAATGGCCATGTCTACAGAACTCACGAAGCACAAGCCAATCTACTTTTACCACTAACAGAACCCAACATGTTATGATGTGGGACAAGATAGGCTTTTGATGAAATCTTTTTAAACCCAAATTATTTTTGGGCCAATTTTGTGTTTGTAACTATTTTTTCTTTTATTTCCTAATTGAAAGCTTTTCTTTTATTTTCTAATTAGAATTAGGAATTATTATTTCTATATAAACTTTTGTATTGCTTTAGTTTTAGGAAAATAAGTCATAATTCAAACTTTGATATTTTCAATAAACTTTTAAATTTTGTGAAATTTTTATTGTTTGTGATTTTTGTGAAGAACGTGTGTCTTCCACAACACAAATTTGCCCCTGTAACAACACAAATATGTCCCCCATTCGATAGTATAAGCGACCAAGGTATTTTCTAGTTTGAGATGGTTAATTTAATCGGTGAAGATGTGAGTCTTTCTGACGTTCTCAGAGAGATTTGAACCCTGCATGTTTATTTTGATTGGATAGAAACATGATTGCGAGCAATACGGGTTAATCAAGACAATAGAGGTGGCAAAGATAGTACTAGAAGATTTGCTCAAAAACATTAAGTCATTCTAATATTACCCCCAACAAGCTCGTAGGGATTTACCCAATGAGAATGATTCCTCTTACAACTGCAGTGGCGGAGCTACATAGGAGATAATGGGGGCAATTGCCCCCACTACTTCCACCAAATCTGAAAAAGTTTTTATAAAATTTTTTTAGAAATAGTAAATTTCTTGATTTTGCCCCCAATAATTATTTTAAACTAAATCTCTTATATAAAAAAATATTTATACAACTTTTTAAAAATTGATATTTATTTTGGCTTTGCCGTACTAATTTTAAGAAATTACTACTAAATTGCTTATTACTATTCTTATCCAATGTTTATTTAAGATATGTTTTTTTATGATTTGAATATATAATAATATTATATTATTTTAACTATTTTATACAATTTATATATAATTTTTATTTGAAAATATGCATTCTTATGCCTTGCATATTTAATGATATTGTCTTAATTTCACTAATTTATAAAATTCAATAATTTTTATTGATTGAGATAGCTCGTAAAATTAAAAAGAATTAAAATAAAGTTTTACTATGCAATAGTAAAAAGTAAAGTGGTATGAAATAATACAATAAAACAAAAGAATTAAAATAACTAAATTTACGATATCAAAGTAAAGTGGTATGAAATAGTTAAAACAAAAGTACATTGATTTTTCTAAAACTTATATAATACTTTTGAAATTTGATTCCTATTCTTTACATTAATAATTTATAAACTATAATTGTGGCTTTTAGAAATACCTATAAAGTGATAAAAAAATATTAATTGTAAATATTTCATACTAAACTACAATGCACATATTTTTATTTGAAAATTGTCAAAAAAAAAATATTACTAGCTTATAAGCCATACATGTATATTAATTATTAAAAATATTTTAAAGTTAAATGAAATAAAAAAACAAAAAAAAAGTACTAAAAATATTATATAGAAGAATAAAAGTAATATATTATTTAATTGTACTATAGTTTATTTTGCCTCCACTAACTAACATTTCTAACTCGGCCAATACTTATGAGGAAATTAAAAACTTTATGATATGTTTGTTGAAAATAATTCAATTGATGAGAATTTTGATTTGGTTGAAAATTTTGAATTATTTCAATTATTTGGTACAATTAAAGAGGTAGAATTTGTAATGAAGAAGGAAAATTAACTTGTGATTTCCTTGACAAAGGAAGAGAAGAAATTATGGGTTTTGAGGAGAATTTCCATGAAAAATTAAGAGAAGAAATTATGTGTTTTGAGGAGGAAAAGAAAATAATAGATATGGTTAAAGAAGAATTAAAGGAAATTATAGGTATAATTGGAGAAGAAAAGGCAATCTAGATCTAGTTGGAGAAGGAAAGGAAACTATAGATATAGTTAGAAAAAAGATAGTTAAGGATTTGACATGGAAAGCTAAATATATTAATTTGGTTGATTTTTTCACAAATGATGAGGTTGGGTACTTGGGTTAAATAATATGGAAAAAAAATTTAAAGTTGGTAATTTATATTATGATTTCATATATTTTAGAAATTATACTGGCGATTGTTAATGGAACATACGTGGAAGTTTTTTTGACAAAGAAAAGCCAACAGAAATTATTTCTATATGCTACAAGATTTCTTCAAGTTATAAGATTTCTCTTGATGAAAATTAAATATAAGATTGAGACGCCAAAGAAAATTTTGAAAGAAATTAAAGATAGGATCTTGACGAAACCTTTTTAGATCAAAATACCTTTAGAACCTATTTTGTGTTTCTATAATTACTTTTTTTTCTTATTTATAAATTCCTTTATTCCAGCGTCGTGACATGCGTGTCTGAACGTCTCGACGTGGGTGTCTGTTTCTGAAATCCTTCGCCATTTTGCATCACGTGAGTTATAACCTACGAAAAACAATGATTTTTCAAAAAAAAATTACATTTCTATTTTTTAAACACTATTACTAGATAGTATATAACCAATATAGGTGGGTGAAAAAAATAACATGAAAACAGTCCACAATAGCCAGTTTTTGAGCCTTGCTCGTTTTCGGCAAAAAAAAATACGGGTTAATAGTGAATGAAAAAAAAGATGATTTTTCAAAAAATTTACATATCTATTTTTTTTTTTAACATCGTTCACTAGATAGAAAATGATCAATTTAGGTAGGTATAAAAACTGACACGAAAACTTTCCACAATAACAAAATTTTTAATCTTGACGTTTTCAACCAAAAAACGAGGGTTATACCCCACGAAAAATGATGATATTTAAAAAAAATTACAATTCTATTTTTTTTAACACCATTTACTAGATAGCACATTACTAATACAGGTGGGTACAAAAATTGACATAAAAATATTCCACAATAGTCGATTTTTTATTCTTGTCGTTTTCACCAAAAAAACGTGGGTTATAGCCAACAAAAACAATTATTATTTTTTAAAAAATTACATTTCTATTTTTTAAAATCCGTTTACTAGATAGTATATTATCAATATAAGTGGGTGAAAAAAATGACATTAAAACAGTACAGAATAGCTAGTTTTTTAGCCTTGCCCGTTTTCAGGCAAAAAACGTGGGTTATAGTGAACGAAAAATGATGATTTTTCTAAGAATATTACCTATCTATTTTTTAACACCGTTCACTAGATAACACTTTACTAATATAGGTGGGAGTAAAAAATGACATGAAAATATTCCACAATAGCCATTTTATGAGTCTTGTCGTTTTAAACCAAAAAACGTGGAATACAGCCCACCAAACATGATGATTTTAAAAAAAAAATTACATTTCTATTTTTTAAACACATTTTACTAGATTGAACATTACCAATACAGGATGGTGCAAATAATGACATGAAAATATTCTACAATAGTCAGTTTTTTAGTCTTACCGTTTTCAACCAAAAAACGTGAGATATAACCCACGAAAATTGATGATTTTTTTAAAAAAATAAATTTCTATTTTTTAAACACTGTTTACTAGATATTATATTATAAATATAGGAGGGTGCAAAAAAATGATATGAAAATAGTCAACAATAACCAATTTTTGAGCCTTGCCGGTTTTGAGCCAAAAAACGTGGGTTATAGTGAATGAAAAATGATGATTTTTTAAAACATTTACTTTTTAATTGTTTTAACATAGTTCACAAGATAAAATATACCAATATAGGTGGGTGTAAAAAATGACATGAAAACATTCCATAATAGCCAATTTTTTAGTCTTGCCGTTTTCAACCAAAAAACATGGGTTATAACCCACGAAAAATGATCATTTTTCAAAAAGTTTACATTTCTATTTTTTAAACAATATTTACTAGATAGCACATTGTCAATATAGGTAGGTGAAAAAAATGACATGAAAACATTCAACAATAGTTAATTTTTGACTATTTTCATTTTCAACCAAAAAACGTGGGTTATAGTCTATAAAAAATGATGATTTTTCAAAAAAAATTACATTTCCATTGTTCAAACACCGTTTACTAGATATCACATCAACAATATAGGTGAGTGCAAAAAATAACAAAATAACATTCCACAATAATCAGTTTTTGAGTCTTGATGTTTTCAACTAAAAAACGTGGGTTCACAATAATTAGTTTTTGAGTCTTGTCATTTTCAACCAAAAAACGTAGGTTATAGCCCACGAAAAAGGATGACCTTTTAAAAAATATACATTTCTATTTTTTTAACACCGTTCACTAGATAGCACATTACGAAGATAAGTGGGTGAAAAAAATAATATGAAAACAGTACACAATAGCCACTTTTTGAGTGTTATCGATTTCAGCCAAAAAACGTGCCCACAAAAAAATGATGATTTTTCAAAAACTTTACATTTTATTTTTTAACATCATTCACTAGATAAAACATTACCGTTGTAGGTGGGTGCAAAAAATGACAAGGAAATATTTTACAATAGCCAGTTTTTTATTATCATCGTTTTCAACAAAAATACGTAGGTTATATATATCCCATGAAAAATAATGATTTTTCAAAAAAATTACATTTTCATTTTTAACAGCGTTCACTAGATATCACATTACCAATATAGTTGAATAAAAAAAATGACATGATTATAGTCCACGATAGCCAGTTTTTAAGTTTTGTGGTTTTCAATTTAAAAACCGTGGGTTATAGCCCACGAAAAATAATGATTTTTTGAAAAATTTATAATTTAATTTTTTAACACTATTTACTGGATAGAACATTAAAAATATAGGTGGGTGAAAAAAATAACATGAAAGTTGATACAAAACCCGGATCGATTCGCTCCAAACCCCGGCTTGTATGTCACGGAAGCAATTCGCAGGACCTTCGAATAAAATCGATGAACAAGAACAACCCAACAATCCGCGAGTTGGAAATTAAAGAACCAACAATTTAGTCCGCTTCGCACAAACTAACTGTTCTCAATTGATGTAAACAAGCAAACCCTTCGCAGGAATACAAATTCACACGTAAGAAATTAATTGCTGAAATCTTATCAAAAATTATCTCAAAATTCTTCTCTATCATTACAACTGAAGGAAACACCTATTTATAGGCCTAAAATAAACCCTAACTTTCTAAAAAGATGGACTAAACAAAAGCCTAAAATTAAAAATCAACTTAAACTTCTACTAAACAATAATTAGAAGACATATTTTTGGGCCATAACATCTTAGGAACACTTTATGAAACAGCCCAAAATAAAAAAAAACACGGAAAAACACAAAAAAAATGAAAAAAAACTCAAAATTTCGTAATTTGACCGCGTCATGACGTGACGTGCAACTTCACGGCGTGTTTTCACCTTGAACCCGTCAGAATCTGGAAAAATTCAAAACATCAAAGTTTTAGCTCCGGCTCTTAGCTTTCTAATGCAGCTGTAATCAACCCATTCCGAGTTAAATTGAGAGAGATATGGACAGATTAATAAAACTCAAAATCTCGAGAATTGATTAGTTTGCGCGAAGCGGCTTATTCAATTGACGTTTAATTTTCCAACTCACGAGTTGTTGGGTTGTTCTTGTTCATCGATTTTATTCGAAGGTCCTGCAAATTGCTTCCGTGATATACAAGCCGGGGTTTGGAGCGAATCGATCCGGGTTTCGTATCAAGTGGTATCAAAGCACGGTTCTTCGAACAAAAATCAGGTTTTTCAGTTTTTCCTTAAAATTGAAACCCTAAATTGTTGTTATACGCGGCCTTGCATGATTTGATAGTTGTGTATTGGTTACAACAATTATATCTTTTCTTTTGTTGGATTTTTTTTTTATTTGCAAAGGAGAAAAAAAATTGGATCTTTGTTGTTAATATCAAGTAGAGTTTCTTGGAATTGTGGATATGGCTTTTGAGTCTCAATGGGATAATTTGAGTTGGTCTCGAAAGAATGAAATTATGTCCACCCCCATATTTCCTAAAACTGGTAAGGAGATTGAACAAGAAATTTGGGCTTTCCATGAATTGAAAAATCCCAAACCAAAGATACCTAGATGTGGTACATGTCTTGGATATGGTCATACTGAGATTGAATGCGTAAGTCAATTGAAAGTTGTTGTTGTTGATGGCGTTGCTAAATTTAAGGATCCAAAATCTTATGTTATTGGTGATCCTTTTACATGGGCATGGGTTGATGCCATTCCACAACCAATTGTGACAAACACAATTGAAGAGATCATTATTGAGCCCGAATGTGAAGGCGAATTTCTTTGGGATATGCCTTGGCCAAAGGTTATTTTGGAGGAAGAATTTTGAATTGAGAAATAAAACAGCGATTGTTTTATCTTTGTGACTTTGATTTCCTGCGAAGGGTTTTCAAACTAACAAATTCTTGAGAATTGATTAGTTTGCGCGAAGCGGCTTATTCAATTGGTGTTTATAAATTTTCCAACTCACGAGTTGTTGGGTTGTTCTTGTTCATCGATTTTATTCGAAGGTCCTGCGAATTGCTTCCGTGACATACAAGCCGGGGTTTGGAGCGAATTGATCCGGGTTTCGTATCAAAAGTAGTCCACAATAGCTAGTTTTTAAGCCTTGCAGTTTTCAATAAAAAAAACGTGGGTTATTGTCCCAAAAAATGATGATATTTTTTAAAAAATTACTTTTCCATTTTTTACATCATACAATAAATAGCATATTACGATTATAAATGGGTCCAAAAAATGACATTAAAACAGTCAAAACTAGCCAATTTTTTAGTCTTGCGGTTTCAACTAAAAAACGTATGTTATAGCTTACGAAAAATGATTTTTTTTTAAAAATTACATTTTGATTTTTTAAACACTGTTCACTAAATAGCACATTACCAATATAGGTGGTTGAAAAAAGTGATATGAAAACTGTCCATAATAGCAATTTTTTTAATATTGTCGTTTTTAACCAAGCCCATGAAAAATGATGATTTCTCAAAAAAAAAAGTGATATTTCATTTTTTAATACCGTTTACTAGATACCACATTATCAATATATGTGGGTTCAAAAAATGACATGAAAATAGTACACAATTGCCATTTTTTTTTGAATCTTGCCGTTTTCAAACAAAAAAATATAACAACAAAAAACGATGATTTTTTAAAAAATTGTCATTTTCATTTTTTAATACCGCTCACTAGATAGAACATCAATGTAGGTGGGTGCAAAAAATGATATGAAAACAGTCAACAATAGCCAATTTTTGAGAATTGCCATTTTCAGGCAAAATACAAGGGCTATATCCCACAAAAAATGATGATTTTTTTTAAAAAATACATTTTTATTTTTGTAGCACTGCTCATTAGATATCACATTGCCAATATAGGTCGATGCAAAAAATGACATGATTACAGTCCACGAGAGATAGTTTTTGAGTCTTGCGATTTTCAGTCAAAAAAAGTGAATTATAACCCATGAAAAATGATGATTTTTTGAAAAAATTTACATTTCTATTTTTTAACACTATTCACTAATTAGAACATTTTCAATATAGGTGTGTGTAAAAAATGATATGAAACTAGACTAGAATAGCAAGTTTTTAAGTTTTCAACGAAAAACGTGCCCACAAAAAATTATGATTTTTTAACAAATTTACATTTTCATTTATTTAACACCGTTTACTATAGAGTACATTAGCAATATAGGTGAGTGAAAAAATAGGTGAGTGAAAAAATAGACATGAAAGTAGTCTACAATAGTTAGTTTTTTAGCTTTATCATTTCTAGCCAAAAAACGCAGGTTGTAACCAACGAAAAATGATGATTTTTTCTTTGAAAAAAATTGCATTTCTATTTTTTTAAATTCATTCATTAGATAGCACATTACCAATATAGGTGGGTACAGAAAATGACATGAAAACGGTTCAAAATAGCCAATTTTTGTTTCTTACTATTTTCGACCAGAAAACGTGGGTTATAACCCACAAAAATAGATGATTTTTTTTAAAAAAATTCACATTTCCATTTTTTAACACTGTTCACTAAATAGCAAATTACTAATATAGGTGGGTGCAAAAAATGACATGAAAACTTTTCACAATAGCCAAACTTTGAATCTTGTCGTTTTCAACAAAAAAATATGGGTTAAACCCACGAAAAATGATGATATTTTGAAAAATTGCAATTCTATTTTTTAATACTGTTCACTAGATAGCACACTTCCAATATAGGTAGGTGAAAAAAATGACATGATCGTAGAAAACAATAACAAATCTTTGAACCTTGTCGTTTTCAGCGAAAACACTTGCCCACGAAAAATGATCATTTTTCAAAAAAAATATATTTCCATTTTAAAACACCGTTTACTAGATAGCAAATTAGAAATATAGGTGGTGCAAAACATGATATGAAAAAGTTCCAAAATAGCTAGTTTTGAAGCCTTACCATTTTCCATTTTTTTAACACCATTCACTATATAGCACATTAAAAATATAGGTGGGTGTAAAAAATATCATGAAAACAGTATAGAATAGCTAGTTTTTTAGCCTTGCTCATTTTTAGCCGAAAAACATGGGTTGAGTAAACAAAAAATTATTATATTTTTAAAAACTTAACTATATATTTTTTAATATCGTTCACTAAATAGCACATTACTAATATGGATGGGTGCAAAAATTGACATGAAAACATTCTACAATAGCCAGTTTTTGGGGCTTGCCATTTTCAACTAAAAACCGTGGGTTCTATCCTACGAAAAATGATGATTTTTCAAAAAATTTACATTTTTATTTTTTAAACACTATTTACTAGATAGCACAATATTAATATAGGTGGGTGCGAAAAATGATATGAAAACATTCCACAATAGTTACTTTTTAAATCTTGCCATTTTCAACTATAAAACGTGGGTTAGCCCATGAAAAATAATAATTTTTCAAAAAAATTACATTTTAATTTTTTAATACCGTTTACTAGATTGCACATTACCAATATAATTGGGTGCAAAAAATGATATTAAACAGTCCCCAATAGTCAAATTTTGAGTCTTGCCATTTTTAGCCAAAAAACGCGCCAAGAAAAATGATGAATTTTAAGAAAATTTACATTTCTATGTTTTAACACGGTTCACTATATAGAAAATTACAAATGTAGGTGGGTGCAAAAAATTACATGAAAAACAATTCACAGTAGCCAATTTTTTTGTATCGTCATTTTGTTGCCTTGTTGAGCTTCCTATAATCCATGCATACTCTCCAAGCATTTATAACTCTAGTTGCCAACAATTCATCATTTTCAGTTTTGACAACCGTTACACCTCCCTTCTTCGGAACACATTGAACAGGACTAACCCATTCACTGTCAGAAATTGCATAGATCATACCAAAGTCCAACAACTTGATTACTTCCTTCTTGACCACCTCCATCATAGCCGGGTTTAACCGACGTTGCCTATCACGAACAGGATTTGCCCCATCTTCAAGGAGAATTTTGTGCATACAAATCGAAGGGCTAATTTCTTTGATATCCGCGATTGTCCAACCAATTGCACCTTGATATAATTTCAAAACTTTAATCAACTCCTCTTCTTGCCAATTTTCCAATGAAGATGATATCACCAAAGGCAAAGTATTATTATCTCCAAGAAATGCATATTTGAGTTGTGGTGGAAGAGATTTTAGTTCCAGCTTTGGTGGTTCCTCAATTGATGGTTTCATTTTGTTCTCCCTGCAATCTAAAACCTCAATAGGCCTCACCTCAGTGGGCACTTCACAAGGATCATACATTAGTTCATCAAAAGAAGAATCAAGAAAAACCATTTCAACCAAATTTTGTAATTCCCATGCAATATTTTCATCAATTTTCAACAATTCAGAATTTAAAACATGCATTGAGGAATCATGAATATCAACACTACATAATTTCATGGCATTATTTTCAGCAATTACATTTTCAACAACATCCACGAAAAAACAAGTATTAACATCCCTTGGATGCTTCATGGCATAATTAACGTTAAATGTTTCCTCTTCGCCATTAACACGAAAGGTAATTGTTTTGCTCTTTACACCAATCATTGCATCTCCGGTAGCCAAAAATGGTCTCCCAAAAATAAGAGGAACTTCTTCATCTTCCTCCATGTCAAGAATAATAAAGTCCACCGGAATTGTGAACTTATCCACAACTACCAAAACATCTTCAATAATACCCATTGGAGTGATAATTGATCTATCCGCCAATTGAAGAGTTATAGCCACTGGTTTAATCTTTTCTCCCATTCCAACACTTATGGCTATAGAGTAAGGCATCAAATTGATTCCAGCCCCTAAGTCACACAATGCCTTGGAGAAAAATCTTGATCCAATTTTGCATGGTATTGTACAACTCCCTGGATCCTTAAGCTTAGGAGGCAAATTTTTCTTGAAACATTGTCCAACTTCATTCACTTGGATCACCTCTTCACATTGCAAAATTTGTTCTTTGTTTGAAATTAAATCCTTCAAAAATTTTGCATATGTTGGCACTGTTTTCACCAAATCCAACAAAGGAATTTCCACATTAAACTTCTTCATCATCTCCGTAAATTGGCTAAACTGAATTTTCTTCTTTGATGATTGCATCCTTTGAGGAAAAGGTGGTGGTGGTGCATACTCCGGAAAATTAAATGGACTTTGTGAATTTTTCTTCCTCCTTTCCTTGACAACATTTTCTTCCCTCTTTACATCTTGCTTTTGGATTTCTTCTTTTTCATCTTGCTTTTTATTTTCATTGCCATCAATTTGATCTTCAACAACAACTTGTTTTTCAACATTTGGAGAGTTTTCTTCAATAACAATTGGAGGATTAAACTCTTTACCACTTCTCAATGTAATGGCATGCAATTGCTCTTTTCCTTTTGGATTAGGAAAAGTGTCACTTGGTAAAGTTCCCATAGGTCTAGAATGAACTTCATTAGCAAGTTGACCTATTTGTGTCTCCATGTTTTTGAGAAGTGCCTTGTGTTCTCTAAACATTCCATCATAGATTTCCATCCTCTTCTCCACATTGGCATATTGTTGTTGGCATTCTCCAAACAATTTCTCCATCTTGGCTCCCAAAACAGAAATTACATCATCATTTGTAGATTGTGCATTGCTACCTTGTGCATTTTGTTGAGTCCCAAAACCAGGAGGATACATTGGTCTTTGAACATTGTATTGTGGACGATTTGCTCCCCCTTGGTACCATTGATTACCACCGGTTGGCCTCCATTGATTTGCATTAGGATTCCGGTTGTAATTTACATATTGCACAGGTTCATTTGTGATTTGTGGACATTCATCCATGTGGTGAGCTCCTTGACAAAGTCCACAAGATGGTGTAATTTTATTTGGCATAGGCAAGGCTGCTTGAATGGTAGTAAGTTGGCTTTGAATTGCAGAAATTTGTGCTTCCAAATTGGATGATTTATCCAATTCCAACATACCTATTTGCCTTCTCCCATGGCTGCTCCATGCATTTGGCAACATCAATTCATTGCTAACAATCGACTCAAAAATTTCTTCTACTTCCTCCGGTGATTTATTCCGCAAATTACCTCCCGCTGTAAGATTAACCATATTCATGGTTTCAAAATTTAATCCATTGCAGAAAAAATTCAACTCTCTCCCCGGCTCCAATCCACTGTTTGGACATTTGTTAAAAAGTTCCCTAAATCGATCCCATGCCTCTGTGAATGATTCATTATCTCCTTGACGAAATTGCATGAACTCCATCCTAATTTTGTCCATTCTTGAAGGTGGAAAATATTTAGTAATGAATCTTCTTGCCACTTCATCAAAAGTCTCAATTCTTGCACCATTTATCGAATCATACCACCTCTCGGCCGCTCCTTGAAGTGAGAAAGGAAATAGCATCCTCTTAAGCACATCATGTGGGATATGTGGTAAATTGCCCGTGTTACACACTTTAAGGAATGTCCTTAAGTGTGCATGTGGATCCTCCGAAGGCAAACCATGGAAAATCTGTCCATTTTGAATCAAGTTTATGAAGGCTGGTGGAAATTGAAAATGCTCTCCCGTGTTGATAAATGGTGAATCCAAATTGTCCATCCTTGGCTCATAATGATCTCCATATCTGCGCCTTGGAACAATCGGTTGTGCAGGATTTTGAATTCCTCCAGCTGGAGGAATAACAACACGTGGTTGATTATCTTGTCATTCCATAGCTCCAAATTCTAGCCTTTTATTTACACGCAATGTCCTTGCTAATTCCGGATCGTATTGGTATTCCGCTGGACCAAACGACCTTGTCCTGCGCATACAAAATAAAAGAAAAACAGTATCAAATATTCATAATAAAAATTCACTAAAAATCAAAATCAAAAACAGCTTTCAATATTTACACAACAAAAATATCAACAAAAATATTTCAACAAAAGTAACTTCCCCGGCAACGGCGCCAAAATTTGACGCGAGGTAAAGTTACATAAAATATTGCCGTGGTTGTATTTACTCTCGACTCAAATTAAATTCACTACACAACCCCTTTTTAGGTAGTAGTATAGCGAGTTCGAACCCACAGGGAAGTTAATGTATTGAAATGTGGTAAAATGAAGTGTAAATTCTTTAGGTTTTGATTAACTAAAAACTGTCCAAATTCCAACATAAAAATATCAATAAAATTAAATAAATAACAACACTTGGTTTTCAAAACAACAAATGATCAAACGTATTCCCGGGATGATTTCGAGGGTTATAAAAATATTTCATGTATTTGTTCTATTTATGGAAATATGAAATTAAGGATAAACAACTTTTCTCATACCTTCCTTGTGGCTATTAAGGTAAGGTTTGATTTAATTATTTATCTATTTAAGTATTAATCAATTTCTTAAATCCTCCTTGTGGCTATTAAGGTAAGATTTAATTCATTAATTAACCTAAAATCTTGTGCATCATCCAACTTTTCAAACACTCAAGTTCAATTATTCCTTTTGGCTATCAAGGCAACAATCAAGCTAGTCACACTTATGTTAAATCATTTTACTTTAATTCTCCCTTGTGGCTATTAAGGTGAGAGTTAAATTAACTTGACCTAACAAATTCACAACTTTCCACACAAGATTTCAAACAATCCACTCTAACCTCCTTGTGGCTATTAAGGTAAATTAGAGCAAATTATCCTTAAATAATTTGCTGCACTTTTCAAAGTATTCATCACACATGATTGATCAAGTCAAGTATGACTAATTAAGCTCACAACAAAACTCAACTCACAACAATCCATAAAATAGAACTAACATGAATTTAAGTACATAGACCCTCTACATCATCCCAGGAATACAAAATAATTTAGCCAAGCATAATCATCTCAAACATCATCATATATAAGATTAAGAACAATATTGGTATCATTAATACAAAGGAAAGAAAACACCTTGGAGAATCACTCCTTGGAAGAATCCTTGCCTTTGAATATATGAAATCCAACTCCAATGATGTATCAAAGATATGCTATTACAATCCTTACAATATCAAATGATCAAAAGAGATGAAAACCATGAATTGTACAAAGTAAAATGTGAAGTCTTCCCTTGAAGCTCTCTTTCTTCTCTTCTTCACACTTCCCTTAGCTATGGAATGGAATATGGATATGAATATGGATTGGAATGCTCCCCTCTAGCTTTTTGGTCTTCTAATACGTCCAAATTGAGCTCCATCAACTGTGCTACCGACAATTCATCAACCAATGATAATTTTTGGTTAATTGTTTAAGTTGACAAAAATGGCAAAAATAATATATATTGATTATGCCTCGGCGTCGTGACGCAGAGGGTCGCGCGTCGCGACGCCTAAGCTCTTGGGCGTCGCAACACGGAGAATTTATTTCTCTGCCATGTTTTGATGCTCTGTGCGTCGCGACGCAGAGGATTGCGTTCCTGGGCGTCGCGACGCAGAGGAGTTCCTCTTTTTATCGATTTTCTTCTCATTTTTCTCCATTCTTTGTCGGTTTAGCTTTTTCCTTGACTTCTTTCCTCCAATGTACAATATGGTCGTCAAACCTACAATTTAAACATTAAAACAAATCAAACGGAACAAAAACGATCAAAGAGTTAAGCGTAATTGTTATATAAAAGGTGAATAAATTCACCTTATCACATTTTCATCCAAAATACGTGGTTTAGATCCCACAAAAAATGATAATTTTTTTTAAAAAAATTACATTTTTATTTTTTAAATATTGTTACCTATATATCACATTACCAATATAGGTGGATGTAAAAAATGACATAATTACAAACCACGATAACCAGCTTTTGAGTCTTGCAGTTTTAAGTAAAAAAATGTGGGCTATAATCCACGAAAAATTAGAAATTTTCAAAAAAATTATATTTCTATTTTTTAAACATCATTTAATAGATAGCACATTTTCATTATAGATGGGTGCAAAAAATGATATGAAAGTATACTACAATAGCAAGTTTTTGAATCTTGGTATTTTCAGCTAAAAAACGTGCCATAGAAAAATGATTATCTTTCAAAAAAAATTACATTTCTATTTTTTTAACACCGTTCACTAGAGAGTGCATTATCAATATAGATGGGTGCAAAAATTGACATAAAAGCAGTCCACAATAGCTATTTTTTGAGTCATACTATTTTTAGCCAAAAAATGTATGTTATAACAAACGAAAAATGATGATTTTTTTAAAAAAAATTACATTTCTATTTTTTTAACACCGCTCACTAGATAGTACATCACCAACATAGGTGGATACTGAAAATGACATGAAATCAATCCACAATAGCCAGTTTTTGAGTCTTGCGTTTTCAACTATAAAACGTGGGTTATTGCCCACGAAAATGATAATTTTTCAAAAAAAAATATGTTTCCAATTTTTTAAAACAGTTTACTAGATAGCACATTACTGATATAGGTGGGTGCAAAAAAATGGCATGAAAATATTACACAATTGCCAAATTTTGAGTCTTGCCGTTTTCACCCAAAAAACGTGATTATAACCCACGAAAAATGGTGATTTTTTGAAAAAAAATTATATTTCTATTTTTTAATACCGTGCACCAGATAGCAATTTTTCGATATAGGTGGGTGCAAAAAACGACATGAAAGTATGCCACAGTAGCAAGTTTTTGAATCATGTCTTTTTCATCGAAAAAACGTGTCCACCAAAAATGAATATTTTCAAAGAAATTATATTTTCATTTTTTTAGAGTGTTCACTAGATAGCACATTATCAACATAGTTAGGTGAAAAATAAAGATATAAAAAAATCTAGAATAGCTATTTTTTTATCCTTGCCGTTTTCTATTTTTTTAACACCATTAATTAGTTATCACATTACAAATATTAGTGAGTACAAAAAATGACATGAAAATAGCCTAGAATAGCTAGTTGTTTTTACCATTTTCATTTTCATCAAAAAACTGGGTTATAGTCAACTAAAAATGATGATTTTTGAAAAAAAAATTCTATCCAAATTTTTAACATCGTTTACTAGATAACACATTACCAATATAAGTGAATGCAAAAAATGACATAATTATAATCCACGATAGCCAGTTTTTGAGTTTTGCAGTTTTTAGTCAAAAAATGTTGGTTATAACCTACGAAAAATGATGATTTTTCAAAAAAAAATTGCATTTCTATTTTTTAATATTGTTCACTAAATAGCACATTAGCAATATAGGAAGGTGAAAAAATTACGTGAAAAAATTATATGAAAACAGTCTACAATTACTAGTTTTTGAGTACGTCTTGCCGTTTTCAGCCAAAAAGCGTGGGTTAGTGCCAATGAAAATTGATGATTTTTTTTTAAAAAAATTATATTTCCATTTTTTAAAACCGTTCACTAGAAAAGAAATTGCTTGTATATGTGGGTGCAAATATTGACATAAAAACTGTCAACAATAACTAGTTTTTTAGCCTTGCTGTTTTCGACCCAAAATTAATTCAAAAATCAGAAGGGATAAAAACAAGGAAAATTGTGATTAAATAAAATGAAGATTTGCTATCCAGAAAATGTTGTATAGAGATCAGTTGAAGTATCAGACTAACCAAAGATAATGACAGTCACTCAATTTTGCAAAAATACAACTAACATAACTCAGAAACCACAAAATCTGAGATCGAACACTATGTTCCAGATTATTTTACCTTATCTTATATAATATTCAAAACGACACTATTTTACTAATATTAAGAATTAAAAGCATAAATATTACTAAAGTTAAATTTACAATTATTATATCCTAATACAAGAAATGAGTGAACCCTATTTGTATATATTGACAAAAACTCTTGTGAGATAGTCTCATAGATGAAACACAATTAATGACTGTTGAGATTTTGATTTTGAAATTAGAATCACGATGTCAACGATCATTAATTGCGTCTTATATATAAAACCGTCTCAATGAGACCAACTAATTTTTGTTTTTAATCTTAGGTTTTAGTGAATTTGATCATTGAACAAGATAAAATAGAATAATCGATGATCTCATTTCACAAAACCCAATCGCACCTACTTTTAAGCTGTGTTTGGTAGCATTGAATTGGACCCTTTGAATTAGAATTGGAGGGTCCAATTCTAATTCTTGTGTTTGGTTCCTTATTAAATCACAAAAATTGGAATTGTGTTCCAATTCAAAATGGTCCAATTCATTGGATTCAATTCTTTACTTGGATCAAAAAATTCCAATCCCATTTCTATACAAATTCGGGTCAACACGCGGGTCAACACTATACATATTTTACACATACTACACACATTTTCACACGCTAAACATATTTTCACACACTACACATATTTTACACATACTACATACATTTTACACATACTACACACATTTTCACACACTACACACATTTTTACACACTTCACATATTTTACACATACTACACACATTTTCACACACTACACATACTACACATATTTTACACATACTACACACATTTTCACACACTACACATATTTTACATATAATACACATATTTTCACACATTACACATATTTTACATATAGTACACACATTTTCACACATTACATATATTTTACACATAGTACACACATTTTTTCACACACTACACATTTTTTCATACACTACACACATTTTCACACACTACACATATTTTACACATACTACACACATTTTCACACACTACACATATTTTACATATAATACACATATTTTCACACATTACATATATTTTACACATAGTACATATATTTTCACACACTACACACATTTTCACACACTACACATATTTTACACATACTACATATATTTAGTGTGTGAAAAATAGGTAGTGTGTGTAAAATATGTGTAGTGTGTGAAAATATGTGTAGCGTGTGTAAAATATGTGTAGTGTGTGAAAATGTGTGTACTATGTGTAGTGTGTGAAAACATGTGTAGGGTGTGAAAATGTGTGTACTATGTGTAAAATACGTGTAGTGTGTGAAAAAATGTGTACTACGTAAAAAATATGTGTAGTGTGTGAAAAAATAAAACTAAATTTTTTTGTTTAAATTTGTTGTAGAAATTTAAAAATAATATTGAAAAGTAAATATTCTTATAAAAAATATATTAAAAATAAATTATTTTAACAATTCTGATTACGATGAAATCTAATTTTATACATTTTTTCTAAACTTCCAAACAAAGAATTTGGAGTTATAATTCAATTCTAAATGAATTTTGTTGTTTTGCCAAACAAAGGAATTCAAACATTTTATACTTTCAATTTATTGAATTACATTTATATAGTATTTAAATTGGAATTCAATTCTATTTCTAAACAACCAAACACGGCCTTAGTGTTTTACCACTAACAAAGTCTAACAAGGCCTGCTAAAGGCCCATGCATTATAAACCTAGACAACCAACACAAAGTTTTTTTTATGGGGGCATCGCAATTTTCATCAGAAATTCGGAAAAAACAAACCACGCAGCATTACGATGGAGGAGACAACGATATACCCAATTATCCCACCATCGTCGTACGAGTTTGGTATGCTCTTTTTTGTCCCTGTCTAATGCACAAACTATCAAATGTTTTTACACACTGTGTTTATTTAAACTGCTTGACTTCTTATGGCGACTACACCATGAAAACTGTTAGTTCCGTGACGGTAAGGAACACAATCAGAATGTTGAGGAGTTCATCAAAATATTTTGAAGACATCTTTAGATGCAGAAACTTCTGGAATTCTATATGTACTTTTAACAATTTTTGCGGTCAATCGTAAACAGTTGAAACGATCCTTTTGATGAAAAAAAAGTGACTTCTTTAATTTCTTAAAAATATAGCAATACTGTTTGTAATGATAATTGAATTGAGCCAAGATGTTAAATGATAGAATATTGTTACAAAATAAACTCAATCAGACATTATTTATGTGCAAAAATTTTGTTTTTCTACTTATCGATTTAGCTATATAATTTTATTGAATTTTGTACCAAAGGACAGAAAGAGACGTTTTTCGAATCAAACTTCACTAAGAGTTGAAAGGGTAATTATGCGATTCTTGTTTATAGCAGTTTTTTTGAACATGATGAAATTCTTTTAAATTCTCCCAAGTTAGATTTTGGCATATTGATTACTGATATTTTTGGCAATTAATGACCGTGATTCAGAATCACATTACACAGTACACAATGAATAATTCCAATGCAGAGTCTTTGTGTTTTTTTTTTTTTTTATAGCTTGATTTAATTTCATCGTAAAACTGATTTAGATAATACATACATGTTAATCTTACAGATGTTGTGCAAACATCCATCCAAAAATCACATCCACCTCATTACACATTGAAGATCGACTCGTACTCGTTTCTTCTTGAAGTGCTTCAGAAAAAAGAAAAGGATTGCTATGATTCAAATATTTTTAAAGCTAGTGACTATGAATGGTAGGTTGAGTTGATTTGTTCTTTAATTTCTTCAAACCATGTTGCTTTTCGCATTCGATTAATGCTATTGATGGCATGGATTGATAATCCAAAAAAGAAATTAAAATGAAGCAAAATGCTCTAAATGCTTTAATTAGAAGGAAACTCATACTGATCGTTTGCAAATCGATCATTCATTTAGCTATTTCTTGTTTAAATATACCATAGACATGATCAATAATGAGATATTTTTCTTAATTTTGAAGGAAATTATCTGTCTATCCAAATGGTGACAAAGAAAGAAATGGAAAAGGATACATATCTCTTTACTTGAGTATTCAAGGGACTAATTCTCTCCCACAAGGTTGGGAAGTTAATGCAAGCTTCAAATTCTTTTTGTACGATCAGATTCGTGACGAGTACCTGATCTTCCAAGGTGATCTTTGTTCTCGATCAATTCTATGAACTGGTTTATTAATTATCGTACCTGTGTCTCGCGTTTTCCTAATGTTGTTCGTCCTACATGTGCAGATGCAAGCGGAAAAACAAAACGACTTCATGAAATGAAGAAAGAGTTGGGCATTGCCCAGTTGATGGATCTCAATGTCTTTAAGGATGCCGCAAAAGGATATCTTTTACACGACAAATGTGTTTTTGGAGTGGAGATTGTGGCCATTGGTAATAGGGGTAATATAGAATGTTTTGCATTGCCTGAGAAATTGTGCAGCAGCTCTTACACTTGGAAAATTCCCAACTTCTCTAAATCTGGAAATTGTGTTTATTCTGATGTTTTTGTCCTAGGAAATAACAACTGGTATGTATGTACCCAATCAATAAATTTAATTTTTCTTATAATTTATAGTTAATTATTGTTTTATTAATGCAACTCTGCTTAATTTCACAGGAAACTTTGCGTATATCCCAAAGGAGACTTAAAGCATAAGGATAAAAGCCTTTCCCTCTTTCTATCTTTATCTAAGCCACAAACTGGCGTTGAGGTTTTTGCAGAATACAATCTGAGCATAAAGGACCAGAAGAATGGCAAAGATAAAGAGCATTCATGTAAACTTATTTATCTTAATTTTTATTTTATATATAAACAATTATGAGTTTTCTTCTCAGTTTGAAATTTTCATTTATCATATTATGCTGATGACTCTATACAAATTAAATTCTCTTAATTTGCAGCTTCTATCATTTTCTCTTCATCAGACAGTAGCTGGGGTTGGTCCAACTTTCTCACCCTTGATGATATTAAAGATTCTTCCAAAGGATTCCTTGTTGAAGATACATTGATTGCACAAGTTGAAATCACCCGTATCTCAACTATGAAAGAATGCTACTAAAACTGCTCAAGACTCAAGTGTCCTATTCATCATTTTGAAATTATCCCGCTCTAGTGTAGGCTTAAAGTAAAGTTTTTCACAGCAGAAAAGGGAAGAAA
Source organism: Ophiorrhiza pumila (assembly GCA_016586305.1). Lineage (NCBI taxonomy): Eukaryota > Viridiplantae > Streptophyta > Magnoliopsida > Gentianales > Rubiaceae > Ophiorrhiza > Ophiorrhiza pumila. Next base: position 31,091,857 of record BLIW01000008.1, on the reverse strand, counting down.
TTACTTCAATGTAAATGATGAATAGGAATTTTCTATCCCGGCAGTTGACTATTTTTATTATGGGTACTTTAATTGTTAGAATATGTCTCGTATCTTTGTTCTTTTATGTGATTGTTATCCCAGCAAGTAGTTTTTGGGATTAAAGGTTGTTTTCCACAAATGGTATTAGAGCCCAAGATTGATTAGATCGAGTATTTTGGGTAGATGGAGTATTTGGCGACAACTGTGTTAGTCAGTTAATTTTAATGACAATTTTCATAGAAAAATTTGTTTGTGGTTTCAAAATATTGAAGAATTTACTTGATGACAAAAGTTTTGGAAGACGAGGATTTCAACTTGAACCGCGTAGTTTTGTGGAAGGCGGAGAAATCATAGTTTTGTGAAGATATTGCGATGTTCATGAAAATTGTTGATGTGAGGATTTGTTTAGGATTAAATGTTGTTTCCCAACCTATTTTGTCTCTTTTTCTTTGTGTTCAACAATCGTCAACTTCAATAATTGCAATATAAGAACAATTGTATGCAAAATGTAATGGTTAAAGGAGCTTAATTATTTGCCACCTTAAACCTTTGTTCCACTGGTTAATTTGAACATCTACCTGCAATATGCCCCTGTTGTCTCTTGAACCAACAAAAAAAAAAAAAAGAGTACCATTTTTCTTCTTAAATCATGCATAAAATACTTGCAGGCTTTGTGGCTTTGAACCAATTCACAACCAAAATGCAAGAATTCTTTCCTAACATAAATGCATATATGACTTCTATTAGAGTAAAAATTAAGTAGATGTATGCTATAATTCTTCTTGATTTTTCATTGTTTCATCCATATATATTCAGCACTTTTCACATTAGAATTTAATATTTTTTTAGTGGCAAACCTCGTACGTGAGAGAATGCTACCCCATAATTTATAAATTGATAAAAGAAAATGGAGCAAAGCACACCCAAATCCAGTATTGAATTGTATTTAATGTTAAAACGTTTAAAAATTTATAAATAGATAAAAGAAAATGGAGCAAAACACACGAATCCATTAATGAATTGTATTTAACGTTAACGTTAAAACGTCTAAAGTCTTGAAAGATACTTTGATCGTCCAAGTTGACACTAGTAGAAAAATGGCCTTTTACACCGGGTAAATCGGTGTATATACACCGGTTTTTTGAAAAATGAACCGGTGTAAATATAGGCGAGGTAAAAAGTGCAAACTTTTTACACCGGTTCAAACAACCGGTGTAAAATTTTGTTTACACCGGTTATTTTTCAACCGGTGTAATAAAGTTTTAATTTACACCGGTTTTCAACCGGTGTTAATATGTGTTTATTGTTACACCGGTTCCTTTTAACCGGTGTACGAAGTTTACTTTTTACACCGGTTCCTTTTAACCGGTGTAAAACGTTTACTTTTTTACACTGGTTCCTTTTAACCGGTGTGAAATATGTGCTTTTTATTTAAGGTTCATTTTAAACGGTGTACAATGTTTCTCTTTTACCCCTGTTCCTTATAACCGGTGTAAAATGATTGATTTAACACCGGTTCTTTCAACTGGTGTAAAATGATTGTTATACCCGGTGTAATATGTTCTTCTCCTACGAATTGATTTGAATTATATGTGCCTGAACAGGTATATTCAAAATCAAATCTCGAAATACAGAAATTATATAAGCATACCAATCCAAAATCTATATTGAAAACAACGCATTCAAAAGTTTCCATTAAAAGTAACAACAATTTCGTTTATATTTTTACAAATATTTACATCTACATATAAGCGTATATAATGTCCTAATAAAATACTGAATCACATCTGTCTTAGGGTATTAACCATCAACTCTTGCAGCTCATTGTTCATTATATATTCCGCCCATGCTTCTTGAACAATATTCAAATCTGTTTCGGTTAATGCTTTCGCATCTTTTTTGAACCACTGGTACATGCAAATGAAGTCATTGTATTATTACTAACAATTTCAGATGCGAAACAAAAAAAGGATTTGACAAGCAAAATATTTTGATAATGAAATAATAAAACATAACCCAATTACCTTCTTGAAATCCTTCTGTGCTATGCAAGCTCGGAGTATTATCATGCGCATGTACCACATCACATAATACCCACATTCCCAGTTTGATACTTGCCTTTTGTGCTACAATGAAATAATAATGTCATAAAGTAATAACATTTTTCACACAAGGTACATCTAGTCGAACTATTGAACAATATTACCTGAATCTCTATCCATTTTATTGTTTTCTGCGTCGATGAGTGATCCCCTTCAATGTCTGACTGATACACCCTCGCTACACTGTACAAGACGACAATTGCAAGCATATAAATAAGCATCATCAAATAAACATGCGACAATATCAGTAATATAATTTTTGAAAAACATTGAAATATTATAAATACGCGTTCATCAAATTCGTAGCATCGTCTCGTGGGCTTGTGTGTACTGGATCAAACCAGTACACAGTCATGTCCTGTGGACTTATTGCCATTAGCATCCAATGTACACTGAAAAATAATACGCAGAATTAATTCCAACTAATTATACTATAAACCTATTGAAAACAATCGCATAACATTATAAAGAGATTTGATATTAAATTACTTTAGAAAATATGGCGCTAAGTATATGCTCTTGTCTCCAGTCTTCATGGTTGACACAATGTACTGTACTCTAGATTCTTCGCTATTCCCGAATTGTTGTATATGATATGGCGATAGGAACCCTATCCCATTTTGACCCTGTTTCTCACATAGTGCATACATTGTCCTACAACATTCATTGACAAACATACGTACACGTTTCATTAGTGTACCTATCTTGCAAAATAACCAAAACAAATAAAATAAACTTGAAACTTTAAGAAAGAGTCCAAACTTACTTTATGAACAATAGCATGCATTCACCCGTCACCATATCACACGACAAGAAGTCACTGAGGCTCTCGTTCGAAACTAATAGGGAAAACTCAATGCCCACTATTCCTTCCGTCATTTGGATTGTATACATAGAGTCGGTCGAATGGTTGCTCACCAATATGCACACTTGTCGTAAAGATCCATCAAGGTGAGATAATAATTCATTAACCTCGTCCCGCGGGTGTGCCACCAATTTTGTTTTCTTGGGTGGAGGGGAGTTCGTTAACTCTTTACCACCTTTCTTGGCCGGTACCTTACAAAAAAACAAATTCAATTAATTGAGATGTTTAAAACTAAAATTATACGAAAAATACACATATAGTAGAATGTAATTACACCTGATAATCCGATTCGGTACAAATATCAACCAACGACCGTGGCCACTCTTACAGGTTTCCAAATCCTGTACCAACTGTCGTGGCCTCATCATCGGGAAATGGCAATAGAGCATCATGTACGATGGCCGTAATGATGTTGAACTTCACTCTGTCCCGCATTACCTCTTTCCCGTGATGCATTGTTAAATTATACAGCCTCCCGTTAGCTACATGACACCTCTCTTGAATATGATCAATAACAAACAGGCGACATTCTGTTCCGTCCTGTGATTAATAATCAAATATAGTATAAATTAATAAATGAGTTAAATGAAATTCTTTTGAAAGGAAAGAATTATGATTTGGTACCTCGAAATCTCCCAATGAATCTGGGGCTCCAGAACCAGAGCAAACCGATATGTTCTCTGGCTGCTTTAACTCTTGTTGCTTGGGCGTTGATTCCGTACTACGCAAAGTAGAGACATCGCTCGCAGAAAAAACAGGAACTGGTTTGCCCAAAGATCGGTATAGGTCATGAACTGCTTGAGTCAATAACCTAATTTCCTCTTTGCACTTCGCGTGACTGTCTACACTCGCATTACGCCCGGACGATGAGTCTCCAAAAACGTTTTACATCCTCATCCGACCCCCAACTCCCCTTACGCGCCCGGGGTGATCTTTCTTACCCGTTGCAATGACAAGAATGTCATTGCTTCCCTCTCCAAGGGACTCTCCTTGACTTGAGCGATTCGTCAAATCATCCTGGTAAATTGTAGCAAAGAGTTTTTATAGTATAATGCACATTAACTAAAAATATTAAATGTCTTACTAGAAAATTGATTTAAATGAATAAATTACACTTACAATTGTCTTACTAAGCCCCCTAGCCGCGTCGCTAGAAAAGTCACCACGCTTGTTTTTGTGACCTTCCTTGAATAGAATATGCCGGGGAATTGGTGACGGGGGCGAGGTTGTTTCACGTGCCTCCTCTGCTGTCATGTCGGAGTCAATCTCCATTTGTACTTTTGCCTGAAATTTATCGTGCATCATCTTTTTTTTCAAGCTCGAATATCCACCACGAGACATGGTGTGATGTAGTTTGTTCATGTTCGAACTCTCTTGGCTAGCAACACGCTTTTTCTATTCCTCGGGAAAAAAGAAAAAGATTAAGTGAATAATCATTGGAAAAAATATAATACTAACTGAATAATCATTACAAAAAATAAAATATTACCTGCCATTCTTCGCTTAATCGAATGTTTCGGAAGGCCTTCCATGTATCCCTGCTAAGGTACCGATATGTAGCACATGGGTCCTCATCCTTCTGGCTTCCAAATATATACCTGTTCAAGCTTGTCTTCCAACCCCGCCACCGTTCCCCAGCTTGGACTAACCACTTCTTCTTCAGTTGTGGTGTGGACTTAAAATCGAAGGTAAGCTGATGAAAAAAAAAATAACATCAATGTACGCCAAATATCCTATAAATGAACGAATATTTATAAAAAAAATTAAAATATTGATTTTTATGTTGAATATACCATCACTTCGTCCCAAATCATGTCCTTTATTGATGCATCGACTTTTGGCCATGATGGAAATTGCACAATGTTCACTTTACTACGCGCCATTAACGCAATGAAACCAATCCATTCATTCTGTGATTTTGCAGTCGTCGACTCACCGTTGGCATCGAAAAAAATTGCTGTCTTTAATCCTCTTGCCCTCCTTTCCAAAACCGCGCGACATTTCGTTCCCTCTCGTCGTTTCTTAGCCATGACAAATCTTTGTAGTGTACAAAGCATTAAAAAGTAAAAAACACAGTAACAACATTTTTAAATTAAACTAACTCTTTTTAGTAACTCAGATCATACATGAAACATACTTTTAACTTTTGTCTGGTTTTTCGTATATAAGTTGACATAAATCATCAAAACATCTCATAAATGAACATCTCATAAATCATCAAAACAGAAATTACTAACATCTCATAAATCATCAAAACAGAAATTAACAACACCTCATAATCAGTCCAAGCAGAAATTACTTATATTGTGAATTGAATAAATACTGAATAATATATTGATCATAATTAGTCCATTGTATATCCCCCCATATCTAGAGTTCAGTTACGTGTAATATTCCATCACAATATCTATTACATCCTTTGAATACAGAGTACATTGCCAAAAGCAGCAGCTCAAAGTTTAATCACAGATTCCATATTTTTTCAATTTCATGACAAATCCACAGCCACAAAATCCAGATTCTAACAGTAAGATAACATTCCAAATGAAACATAATAGTTCAACCAGGCATGTCCAAAATATTTAACTCAGTTCAGAGAAATTCCATAGAATGCATTAACAATCCGAATTAAATTACCCACTTGCATGCAAGCGTTAAAATTAACTAATAGCCTTTCCAAATTTTTACTTCACCCACCACAAAACAAAACATACCAACAAATAACATATGAATGGTTCTTTACACAGTAAAGAGTGTAATTTTTTCCCTTTCGCAAGCTAAGACGCCAATACATGGTAACCACTGCCTTCTGCTAAATGATAGAAGCACTATACCTCGAAAATAGTGCTGCAATCGGAAAAAGAGATTGATACGCTCCGAACTGGAGTTGGCTGCGATGGTTACGGCTGCGAATGGTGCGTCGACGTTGGAGGCTGTTATGATAGAGATGGCGCCGATGGAGGTGGCTGCGAAGTGTTTACAACACGATGGTGGTGAAAATGGAGGTGGAGGTTGCGGCTTAAAAATCTGTAAAGCTGGCTATATGTTATACAAGGAATTCGAAACGGCGCCAGGGCAAAATGTTTTGTTTTAAAAAACGCTATCTACACCGGTTATAAGGAAACCGGTTTAGAAAGTTTGTTTTAACGTTAACGTTCATGAAATCACCCGCATTGCAACTATATGAAAATTTCTCTAGAAAGAACAATGAAAGAATCGTGTTATAATCGAGTGCAAAGTATTGAAGTTGTTTCATTGTGTTATAACAGAGGAAAATGGCATTACATTTTTCATACAATTGTTCTTATACGTGCATTTGTTAGAATTAAAAAGTCCTGATACTAAAAACATACTATATTTAGTAATTGAAGTTCTATATTTATACATATTTAACAAAAAAAAAAACATGTTTATGAGTACAGGAATAAAATCACAACATCAAGTATGACACAACAACCATCCTTTAGTTTGCCAAATTTTGTTAAAATTAAAAACTCGTACACCACTTTTCAAACTTGAAGTTCCATATTTAGATATATTTAACAAAAAAATTTTGGGTAGAGGAATAAAATCACAACATAAGTATGACATAACTATCATACAACAATCATCCACTAGTCTGCGATAGGAGTGTCAAATAGGTGTTGGATTACTCTGCAGGTAGGGTTAAATATAAAATTGAGACATCAAAGGAAATTTTAAAAAGAATTAAAGATCGAGTTTTGACAAAACCTTTTTAGATTCAAATTACTTTAGAGCCTATTTTGTGTTTCTAATTACTTTATTTCTCATTTATAATTATCTTTTTTTTTCTTTTGTTTCTTAATTAGGATTAGAAATTATTAGATCTATATAAAACTGTGTATGCTTTTGGAAAATAATTCATAATTTCAAACTTTGATATTTTTAATAAACTTCAAATTCGGTGTCTTTTGAGTTCTTTGAAGAACGTGTAGCTTAATCAACTATTTCCCTATTCATAACATAACCCGGCCGGAATCAGCCGATCACCAGATTCAAAGCATTACCTATTAAAAGGACCTAATTCTAACAAATCATATTATGATCCGCATGCAATAATTTGTTAACCGTTTGTTTCCATCTACCTAAACAGTAGCTCTATCACTAATTAATCTTACTTATTAAATCCAGTGATTTAACGAGGGATTAATTGGCTCTACCTAAATTCATTAAAGTTGATCAGACTTTAATTTAGTTAAGTAATTAACGCTATACTCAGAAAACTCGCGGAATTGATTATGAAATTATTAGTTAAAACAATTCGGTCTCACAACTTGTTCATGATTAGTGCTTTTTACTTACATGCCAGATAAAGAACTACTCACTACACATAATAAAAACTAATCAAAAGATTATATTAATGAAATAAATATTGAATTAGATAAAATAAATCAAACCCCCAGACTGTCGTCTGGGCAAACGACTGGACTGCAGAACTGCTTCTTCAGCTCTAAAATTGGACAGTAACAAAAATCAAGGAAGACTCCAAAAGGAAAGCTGCCGCACTAAAAAAATTCTTTCCAAAAATATACCTCCACTTAATTAACCAATTCCCTTTTATAAAGGGAAAAGAAATCATAACTTTCTAAATTAACTAAGAAAAGAATCTTCTTGTTTCCAAAAATCCTAACAGCCACACTTGGCTATAGCAACCAACTTCCAAATCAAATTCTTCTCCCATTTGGTAACTACGTAGAATCTTTATGCTACCAAATCTTTCCAAATTATCTTCAGCCCTTCTAAGATTTGCTCCAAATCCGTCCTTTTCTCCTCTTCATACTCCTCTATGGAATCTTCCAAATTCTGCACAAATTAATACCATTAAGTAAACAATTCATCCCAGTTTAGCACTAAAAAGAATATACATTAAAGCATATATTACGTGCTTATCAAGATCCCCACACTTGAATGATGCTGGTCCCGCAGCATTTACACATAAAGCAACTAACATCTAAACAAAACCCAACTAAACTACTGCACTAAATTAAGCACTAATCCAGCCAAACTGAAAAGAATCCATTTAAAGAAAATGCATGCTCAGTCCAAGTAACAAGTTCATCCAAAGATCAAGTCATCCAAGTCAAAATTTAAATTTCTGAGTAACTTCCAAAGATCGCTCAATCACTCATTGAGACATACAGTTGGGTCAAACCACTCATTTAAATTGTAAATGAAAACTTACTACAAAGTTTGCAAAATTGTCAAAAGATAATCATATCATTAAAGATTTAACAAGAATCGAAAGGTCTTTCAATGGTTGTAATGGGGCTAGGGTTAGATGGTACGATTTAAGATGGTTAAAAAGGGCTAAAATTAAAACAAAGGTGTAAGTAACACAGATAATACATCCCCACACTTAGTTGCATTAAGTCTCAACCTTGCAAAACACTCCAAAGCAATTCAGCATGGTGATCATATGAATTTCTTATGTTCTTCAAACATTTTCTCATTTTTTTTAATCACTTTCCTTTTCAAACAAACTTTTTCCTTGTCGAAATAAGGCAAACAGCATTGTCATCATTCTTCAAATTTTTTTTTTATTCGTTCTTATTCTTTTTCCATTGCTGTATGATCAAACAACATATGCCAAAATTTTACTTCAACAATTCATGCTGGAATCACTTGCTATCTAAAGACTTAATCATGCAACTTTCTTCTGTCAAACCAAAGGGAATGAAATCAGAATAATCTTAAGTTACTTACACCGTAGGGCTAAACGAATGCTAAAAAGATTCTTAGGTGAAACTTTTCGGTGGTGTAAATACAAAGAAAAGGTTCAAGGCTCAAAGAGGTTGACTAAGGATAAATGTAAAGGTAGGAATGAAAAGTAAAGTCAAAAAGGGTTGAAATCCTAAATGCCTTTTTCATTTTCAAGTTCAATCTCAACATATGATATCCATGCACAATTAAGCAAACCCTAAAAGTTATCCATGCACAATTTTCACTCATCAAAGAAAATCATTAAAGCACCAATAAAGTGGTTATCACATACTTAAGGCTAAAAAATCCTCACATTTAGTGGGCAGATAACACTCGGAAACTGAATTTTTTCATTCCTGGAATCATTCAAGTTCATGCAAAAACTATTACTTAAAACTGAGCAAGTTTAATCATGTACAAATTGGCTGAAAAAATGCTTATGAAATAGCGTAAAGAATTCTACAACACAAATCAGACTGAAAACTAAACTAAACTGTTGTTCTTTGTAAATTCTTTTATGATTTTCTTTTTTTTTGTTTTTTTTTGTTTTTTTATGAAATAACACAAACAACACTTCACAACCTCCCCACACTTAAACATGAACATGTCCTTATGTGAAAGAGTATAACACTAAAAATACGAAATAACAAAAAGAAAATAAATCATGAAATAGATAAGCAAAAGAGGGAACAGGAACAGCCTTATCAATGAGGGGATGATGGTGGGGGCATTCAATCTTGCAACAACTGGAGGATTAAGGCCTGACTAGCTCGGATATCATTGATTGTAGCCGTGAGATCCTGGACATCCTGCCTTAAAGCTGCGATACCTGTAAAGGGCAAGTTGCTCGAAGGAGGGTCCTTCGGCTCATTAAAACGCAGGTTACCATCCTTATCTTCGACCAACAATCCAGCATTCTTTAGAAAAGGAATGTGAATAGCAGATGAATGACAGTCATTTGTCCAGGAATGACTCAAATTAATGTATACAGGGTCACGAGCTAACAGGATAGCGACAACATGTCCTAAAGCCAAATTCCTTTTATCATTTTTGGACACCTTTTGCCATACAAATGTAAGCCAATATGGAAGACTCAGTTTTACCGATGTTTTCATAGCCCACAAAATTGTTAATTCATGTGAGGACACAACAGTGGCCTGGTCATTTCGACCAAAAATTGTGAAGGCTATAAAACGATGGCACAACAATAAAGCTGGATCAGTTATCAAATGTGCTTTGGAACGAGAAGGAGTGTAAGGTTTTAGGCCAGAAGGTGTTATTTCTTTCCAAAAATCAGCAAAAGGAACATTCTTAGGTATTCTGGTTTGAGCAAACAAGTAGTCATCGTCATATTCATAATCATCATCTATAATGCCCAACTGGACACCTAACGCATGCAACGACAAATGATAATCAGAATTCAACAAGCGAAATTTCAATGCAGGAACAATAACTATAGCAGGAGAATCAGTGATCTCAGACGAAAAATAAGCATAAAATTCCCTTAAGAATCGAATTGGCATTTTCAATTCAGGAAAATTCAATAACCAATTCCAACCGATATTAGAAAAATAATCACGAATTTTCTGTTTGACATTCAACACTGATAAACTCTGAAAATTAAAAACTTTGAAGTAAACCACAGATTGAGTTTGCACAACTTCATACCTTCGGAGTTGGGATTTTTTCGTAAAAGGTTTGAAGTTGGGATAGAGGGCTTCAGTGGCAGTAGTGGCGGAGGCCGTGGAGGACGATGCAGAAGCTTTGCCCTTCTCTACAGCCGTGGCTCGCCTAGCGGAAGAAACAGGTATTGGTGGTGGGATCGTATCAGTTAAAGCTTGAGCAGCTAATTGACTAGACAGTGTTTGGTGGGGAGAATGGCACTTGAACAGGCGAGGCACCTTGTCGGATGGAGAATTCTGCATCAGCGAATCGGTTTCAGTTCTCTCTATGTCGCTGGGTAAATCCGCTCAGTCGGACGATTCACTCGAAGTAGAAGTGTTGGCGGCAGGTGCTGCGGTCTTAAGTGCGACCCTCTTCCAGTGTTTAGTAGGCGGTTGGGATGGTGAGGGTTCGCAAGGATCGGTCGGTGGTGGTGAAGACTCCGGTGGAGTAGGAGTAAGTGGAAGACAAAGAGCTCGTGCGAATTTTGTGGGGGCAAAGAAAATGACTGTAGTGTTTAGCGAAAAGGATAAGGGTGCGGAATGTGTGGAGATTTGTTTGGGACCACTGGACTTGTGTTGAAAAATAAAAAATATATATATATGATGTGCCTTTGTAATAAAAGTAAAGGAATGTGTACGGGGCCCAAATCCCATGGAAAATGATTTGTCTCCACTCCTCATTACTGGGTCCACCAACTCCATGTCTACAACTAAATTCACTCCACTTCTTAAGCCATGAATTCAAACTAAAATCTGGAACAAGATGACAACTTATTAAATGATAAAAACAATAATAAAATAAAACTAATAAATTGAATAAATGCACAAAACTAATATAGAAATGGGTTGCCTCCCACAAGCGCCATTATTTAACGTCTTAGACTAGACAATATCTGACAACTCAAGGAATGTTGGGAAATAGCTGCAACTCTTCTACCACTTCCACTGGAACAGCTTCGTAAAAAGGTTTAAGTCTCTGTCCATTAACCTTAAAGACTTTCCCAGTGTCAAGTCCTTGTATTTCCACAGTTCCGTTCGGCCAAACAGCAATTACCATAAAAGGTCCAATCCATTTAGATTTCAATTTTCCACCCATGAGTCTAAACTTGGATTGAAACAAAAGAACTTTATGACCAACTTGGAATTCTTTGTTTCTTAGAAGACGATCGTGGTGAAGTTTCGTGCGATCTTTGTACCACATAACATTATCATAAGCATCTAAACGAATTTCTTCTAATTTCTTTAGCTGAAATTTCCTTTCCTCCCCACACTTAGTATCATCCATATTGAACTGTTTGATGGCCCAATACGCCTTGTGCTCAATTTGAACTGGAAGTCGACATAGCTTCCCAAAAATTAGGCGATACGGGGACATTCCAATTGGAGTTTTAAAAGCGGTTCTATATGCCCATAAAGCATTATCAAGACGAATACTCCAGTCCTTGCGGGAGGTGTTAACTGTTTTTTTCAAAATCTGTTTGATCTCACGATTTGACACCTTTGCTTGGCCATTAGATTGAGGATGATACGGTGTGGTAAGTCGATGATGCATGCCATATTTCTTCAAAAGAGCCTCAATGGTGCGGTTGCAGAAATGAGTGCCTTTATCACTTATTATAGCACGAGGAATTCCATAACGACTGAAAATAGTTGATTTTAAGAATCCTGCAACTATTTTGGAATCATTAGTACGGGTAGCTTTTGCTTCCACCCATTTCGACACATAATCAACAGCTAAAATGATATATAAATTTGAGCATGAACTAGGAAAAGGACCCATGAAATCCATACCCCAAACATCAAATATCTCACAAACAATTATAGGTAATTGAGGCATTTCATCTCGTTGAGTAATATTTCCTAACTGCTGACAACGTGGACAGCTCTTACTAAATAAATATGCATCACGAAAAAAAGACTTCCAATAAAATCCACTATGTAGAACTTTTTGTGCTGTACGTTTAGGACCAAAATGACCTCCACATGCAAACGAATGATAGTGCTGCAAAATATCATTAACTTCATTTTCTGGAATGCATCTCCTTAAAATTTGATCATTACCAATATTCCACAAATAAGGATCATCCCATAAATAATATTTTGCATCACTCTGAATTTTTAATTTTTGAGCATGTGTGATACCTTTAGGTAACTCATTACTAACAAGATAATTAACTAGGTCCGTGAACCAAGGATCCTTACCTACTTTACCTGTTAAAGTGTAGAGCTCTTCATCGGGAAAGGTCTCTCGTATAGGCAAACGATCGTCCTCCAAAACTAATCTGCTCAAATGATCAGCTACGTGGTTTTCAGCACCTTTCTTGTCCTTAATCTCCCAATCAAATTCCTGCAAGAGAAGGATCGAACGAATGAGACGTGGTTTAGACTCCTTCTTAGAAAATAAATAATTTAATGCAGCATGGTCAGTGTACACAACTATTCTAGATCCTAGCAAATAAGATATAAATTTTTCAAAAGCAAAAACAATTGCTAGAAGTTCTTTTTCAGTAGTCGTGTAATTGCACTGAGCATTGTTTAATGTCTTCGAAGCATAATAAATGGCATGGCTCTCTTTCCCAAATTTTTGACCAAGTACTGCTCCAACGGCGTAATCGCTAGCATCACACATCAACTCAAAAGGAAGGTTCCATTGAGGAGGATGAACTATGGGGGCTGAAATTAGTTTGCCTTTAAGCTTATCAAAGGCTTTCCTGCACTTGGCTGTAAGGTCGAACGGAACATCTTGCTGCAGCAGTTTTGTCAATGGTTGTGCGATTTTGGCGAAGTCGTGGATGAATCAGTGATAAAATCCTGCATGTCCTAAGAAACCACGCACTTCACGCACATTAGTAGGATAAGGTAATTGTGAAATCAAATCTACCTTTGCCTTATCTATTTGAATGCCTTTTTCAGATACAACATACCCTAAAACAATGCCTTCCCTAACCATGAAGTGACATTTTTCATAATTCAAGAACAAGTTCTTTTCAATGCATCTAAGTAACACTTTGTCAAGATTATGGAGACAATCATCAAACGAATTACCATAGACAGTAAAATCATCCATAAATATCTCTATACAAATTTCAATCATATCTGAGAAGATACTCATCATGCATCTTTAAAAAGTACCGGGAGCATTGGATAAACCAAAGGGCATGCATCTATAAGCAAATGTACCAAACGGGCATGTAAAAGTGGTTTTCTCTTGATCTTCTTGAGAAACAAATATTTGAAATAACCACTATAAACATTAAGAAAATAGAAAAACATTTTTCCAGCTAACCTTTCTAACATCTGATCAATAAAAGGCAAGGGAAAACAGTCTTTCCTAGTGGCTGCATTTAATTTATGAAAATCAATACACATTCGCCAACCTATTTGAAGACACATACGTACCAACTCATTCTTTTCATTCTTCACCACTTGGATCCTGATTTCTTTGGAACTACGTGAACCGGACTTACCCATTGACTATCCGAAATAGGAAAAATAATACCAAGTTCTAACAACTTGAGTATTTCCTTGAGAACCACCTCCTTCATGTTCAGATTCAGCTTTCTTTGTGGATCACGCACTGGTTTTGAATCTGATTCCAGTAAAATCTGATGCATACAAATTGTTGGACTGATTCCCTTTATATCTGCAAGAGTCCATCCAATGGCTTCATTGCATTCTCTAAGAACTTGCAACAATTTCTCCTCTTGGATCTGCGTAAGGTGCTTATTAATGATCACGGAAAATGTTTCTCCAGTACCTAAAAACACATATTTTAAATTATCATGTAAGGGTTTTAACTCAAGAACAAGAGCTTTCAAAATAGGAGGAAGAATTTTATCATTTGACTCCTATTTGGGCAGACAGTGAGTGTCAAATCTGTTCTTCTGTTTTTCAAGAGAGTGAAGGGACATAACGGCATCTGTAATCTTGCCATTAGTCTGTTGATTAACAGCTGATTCAGTCCAGCTTTTTGTAATGGCCAACTCAAGCTTATCCTGCACAAATTCGGTATCAAGATGTTCTTGGACTAGAGAATCTATTAAATCTATTATATCAAGTGAATAAACATTTTCCACATCACTGGGATAATCCATAGCTTCAAAAATATTAAAAGTATAATATTCTCCATTGAACTCACAAGTTAATGTTCCCTTATCCACATCAATTTTTGACTTAGCGGTTTTCAAGAATGGTCTCCCTAACAACAAAACCGCAGAACTTGCGTCATGAGGGCTGCCCGAATTGAGAACATAAAAATCAGCAGGGTATATAAAGTTATTGACCTTTACTAAAACATTTTCAAGCACCCCTAATGGATATACTAATCACCTATCAGCAAGTTGTATAACCACTCTTGTTTCAGCTAAAGGGCTAATGCTCAAACCTTGGTATGTAGAAAGAGGCATGACATTAATAGAAGCGCCTAAATCAAGCATACATCTTTCAATTTTCTTCTCACCAATAACACAAGGAATAGAAAACATACCTGGGTTCTTGCATTTAGGGGGTAGCTTATGTTGTATGACAGCTGAAACATTTTCTCCTACCACAACTTTATCCTTTTCTGGATAAGGATTCTTCCTTGTAAGAAAATCCTTCAAAAATTTGGCACACTTGGGCATTTTTCGAATAGATCAAGAAATGGAATGTTGTTTTCAATTTTGCTAAAGATTGTCAATATGTCATCCAAATCTTCATATTTGGCATTCCTTTTCAACCTGTTTGGAAAAGAGTGAGGTATTTTAATCTCAGAAGTAGAAAAATTCAATTTAGAATTTACCTCAAATTTCTGTTCCTGCGTCGTTTGGTCGAACGACGCTGCTGCATTTTTTTGTTCTTCAGCCACAACTCTTGCAACAGGTCCTTCAAGCTGTTTCGCACTTCCCAAAGTGATTTGACTTACATTTTCACGTAGGTTTACTTGCACTTGAGATGGTAATTTCCCTTGGGGACCTTGTATTTCATTAAAGTGTTTTGCTATTTGGTTTATTTGAGTACTCAACCCACTTATGGCTGTCCTTGTTTCTTGCTAAAATTTCTGGAATTTCCCTTGATTCTGGACTTGCGTATTCTGCAATAAAATCACAGAAGTGGCTAAATTAACAATCATATCTTTAAGAGGAACTCCTGACCTTGTGGTAGCTATAAAACTAGGATTTGTTTGGGCTGATAGTGCTGCTGGTCTCAACTGGGTCTACTGATGTGCTTGCTACTGTGCTGGATGCTGTTGAGGATTTTGCTAAGGAACACGACTTCTGTAGCTGAGGTTGGGAGGTCTTGCCAACCAGGGTTAAAAGTGTTGGAATAAGGGTCGTAGCGCCTTTGTGGATATCCTCCCACAGCATTAACATGGGTGTCAAGCTCTTCTTGAGTCATCTGACATTGATAAGTTGTATGTGTAGGATTTTTACATATTGCACAAACCTTTTCTATCTGAGCTGTACTCATTCCATTCAGCAACTTTTCCACACTTGCTGTCAAAGCTTCCAATTTGCTTTCAAGTGAAGAACTTGAAATTTCACCCACTTGCTTTGACACGAATGGAGTAGGATGAAGTCCAGTCCACACGAGTTCCACTACCTTTGGATCGTTGCTTCATAATCAAATCTCGAACAACAAGAGCACAAACAAGGAAGATACGGAAATTAAACAAGAAAACAATGAAGATATGGAACGGTTATCAATGATTGAAATCAGTCAAATCCAACACGTTATTACAAACAAATTTTAGTTCAACCTATGTAAATCAAGGCATTGAATTAATTCAGTTTGGTGTGTTCTTTAAATCAAGAACAAGTAAGATCTCCTAAAGGTTTTAGCTTAAGGATCTTGGTTTTTATGAAAAATCAATGTATTCCAATTGAATTGTTCACGTTTTTCTTAACAACTTATCACGGTTGCAAAGGAATTTAGCAAAGCTAAAAGTTTTCAAATTTCATATATCTTAAAAACGTTCCGTGGCCTTCCTTTTTATAGGAGATAAATTGGACAAAACCCTAGATCAATTCCAATGTGGGATTGATTGCTAACCAATAAGAAAAGACTTTCCTAAACTCAAACTAACCAATAAGAAAAGACTTTCCTAAACTTTAAGAGGACAGACACGTTTTGGCTTAGAGGAAGCAAAACGCGTTTTTACTTTCCTAAACTTTTAGGAAACTAGAAAATAAGGAAACTACTTTCCAAACCTTTCCTAAAAAGTAGGAGATTACTTTCCTAATTATCATGCAAGATAATTGGGTCAAGTAATGACTTATTAATTCAACTAATGACCGAAACTAAAGCCCAAGTAATTAATGTTGATGGACTTAATTATTACAAAGCAAATTAAATCTTATAAAGCCTTAAAAATTGGCGTGATCATTAAAGGAAGCCCAACACGCCAAGCTTGGTCTTCTCTCGGCCTTGTGATGTTTCTTCAAGGTGGATCATGAATTGTTAATGAAGAAACATGCCACATAACTTCATCTTGAGATGGTGACGCCGAAACATTGCTCAATCCTTCACAATGTGCTGTCAACAATGTTTGCAAAGCTTCCTTCATCCTCTTGCTCCTTGATCTTGTCATTGGACCATCAAGATTAGCCAATGGATCATGTGAAGTCGGATGTGGCCTCATGGACTCGAGCTGATTCCTATCATTCCCTCCCTCCTCGAAAGGATTCGACCTCAAATCACCTGCATCATATAAACTCAAATTAGAAACGTTGAAAGTAGATCAAACCTTACCATACTCACTTGGTAGCTCGATCTGATATGCATTATCACCAATCCTTTCCAACACTTGAAAAGACCATCTCCTCGTGGTTGAAGCTTAGATTTCCATTTTTCAGGAAACCTCTCCTTCCTTAAGTGAATCCAAACCCAGTCTCCTGGTTCGAAAATCAATTGTCTTCTGCCCTTATTCGTTTGTTTTGCATATTGATCATTACGCCTTTGAATGTTCTTATAAACCCTCTCATGTAACTCCCTAATGAAATCTGCTTTCCGTTGACCTTCAACAAGAACAAACTCATCAGTAGGAAGAGGCAAAATATCAAGAAGAGTTAATGGATTAAAACCATAAACAACTTCAAAAGGTGAACAATTAGTAGAACTATGAATAGTCCTATTATATGCAAATTCAATGTGTGGAAAACATCCTTCCCAATTCTTTAAGTTCTTTTGAATAATGGCACGCAGCAAGTTAGATAAAGTCCTATTTACTACTTTAGTTTGTCCATCAGTTTGTGGATGTGCAACAGTAGAAAACAACAACTTAGTATCCAACTTATTCCATAAAGTACGCCAAAAATGTGATAAAAATTTAACATCTCTATCACTAACAATACTTTTTGGAATGCCATGCAAACGAACAATTTCTTTAAAGAACAAATCAGCAATTAAAGTAGCATCATTAGTTTTAACACATGCAATGAAATGCGCCATCTTACTAAATCGATCAACAACTACAAAAATGATATCTTTACCATTGCGTGACCTAGGTAATCCAAGCCCAAAATCCATGGAAATATCTACCCAAGGATGACTAGGCACAGGCAAAGGTTGATACAATCCATGAGGCATTACTTTAGATTTCGCATGTTTACACACAATGCATTTTTCACAAATACTTTTAACATCTTTAATCATGTTAACCCAATAAAAGTGCTCATTTAAAACAGCAAGTGTTTTAGCAATACCAAAGTGCCCCATTAACCCTCCCCCATGGGTTTTTTTAACAATCTA
Source organism: Ophiorrhiza pumila (assembly GCA_016586305.1). NCBI lineage: Eukaryota > Viridiplantae > Streptophyta > Magnoliopsida > Gentianales > Rubiaceae > Ophiorrhiza > Ophiorrhiza pumila. Next base: position 31,073,756 of record BLIW01000008.1, on the reverse strand, counting down.
AACTCTTCATAGACGTGATTTTTACTTCAAAACTTCTTTGGTTTTGCTTGTTTAAATCTTGTTGTGGAATTATTTGGTTGAGATGTGTTATTATAATCATTGGACAGTAAGTATCTATAGTGTGAGAGTTCTAGATAGGGTATACAAGAGAAAAGCCATCACACTAGAGAGGAGTGTATTACTCCCCCCATAGTGAGAACCCGAGAGGATTATACAACTTGTTGTTTTTTCTTCTTGTTTTCTTTACTAACTTGCAGGTACAATGGAGGGTGATGACAAAACACCTAAAGATTCCAAAGTAGTGGATCAAAAATTCACTAATGATGTAATCTTTTACATGATCCGAAAACTCACACTTAAAGTTGATAACTTGTCATCAACACTTACACCACCAAAAGATTCTACTTCACGAAAAATTGAATATGATGAATCCGAACCTAGTGATGAGGATGACGACGGCTTCATGTTGTCTTCAAAAGATGGTAAGAAATCTGATGTTTCAATTGGTTTTGTTAAGCTAACATTGCCTACTTTCCATGGTAAAGCAGATCCAAAAGTATATTTTGACTGGGTTAGAGAGCTTGAAAACTTCTTCGAAGGTAATAACGACCCCGAACGTAAGAGGTATCGACTAGCCTTTATACACCTAAAGGATTATGCTAGTTTGTGGTGGGATGAGGTAATGAGATCTAGACGCCAAGATAGCGAACCTCCCATCCGAACATGGAACCAAATGAAAGTGCTTATGAGGAAGAAGTATGTCCCTTCACACTTCAACCGTGAGCTCAACAGGAAATTGCACACACTTGTTCAAGGTAGTAAAACAGTGGAGGAATACTACCATGAGATGGAATCTTTAATGATCAAGGCCAATGTTCGCGAAGATCCGGATTTAACCATTGAGAGGTTTCTTAGAGGTATGAATTCTGATTTAGCCTATCATGTTGATTTACAATCTTATGTTGATATTAACGAACTTGTTCACAAAGCAATTAAGATTGAAAGACACATGAAGGTAAGAACAGGTTTTCACAGCCGCCACCACCTTGGCGAAGAGATCAAAACCGAATGTGGCACCTTTCACACCATCCACAAAGTCGCGCCAATTCACCCCAAATCAGTCCACAACCACGTCGTCTTTTGCTCCAAAACCAGCCACCAAAGTTGCTAAAAATACCTCGAAACTGGCGACAATTTCCACACCAAGGTTGAGGGACATTAGATGTTTCAAATGTTAAGACTATAGTCACTTGCAATCCAATTGTCCTACTGCCCGGGTTATGGTCACTCTTGACACTGGAGAAGTGGTAAGTGATGATGATTGTGCTGACATGCCCGATCTTGAAGAAAAGCCTCAAAGTGATGATAATGAAGAGCTTGAAACATATACATATGAGGTTGGTAATTTTTCTTTAGTTTCTCGTCGAGTTCTTAGTGTTCAACCTCAAGAAGATAATGATTTGATGCAACGAGATAACATATTCCACACACGATGCATGGTACAAAATAAGATTTGTAGTGTGATTATTGATAGTGGTAGTTGCACAAATGTGGCAAGCACTTTACTTGTTAACAAACTGAATTTGACTTGCATGAAACACCCAAAACCATATAGGCTTCAATGGTTAAATAATTCAGTTGAGACTAGGGTTACAAAACAAGTTAAGTTTACATTCACCATTGGAAAGTATATTGATACTGTGCTATGTGATGTTGTTCCAATGGAAGCAAGTCATATTTTGCTTGGCCGCCCTTGGCAATATGATTGTGATGTTCTTTATCATGCCAAGAAAATTTTTTACAGCTTTGAGTATGCAGGGAAAAAGTTTACTCTTCGAGCCTTAAGTCCTACTCAAGTCTTTGAAGATCAAACTCGAATTATACAAGCTTGTAAAGATATGAATGCTGCCAAGGAGAAGAAGAAGAAGGGACAAGAAAAGCAAGCCAATGTAATAGCTAGCCGTGAACTAGTTGTTTCAAAATCTTGTAATTTTGCTTTTTATAATGAGATTAAGAGAGCTCTAGTTAATAGGCAACCTTTGTATATAATGTTACACAAGGATTTTGTACTTGTTGTTGACAGTGATAACCTTGCATCTTTGCCTAGTGCTGTTTACTCTCTTTTGCAGGAATATAGTGACGTGTTTCCCGAGGAGTTACCAATAGGGTTACCACCTATTCGAGGTATTGAACATCAAATTGATTTCATACCTGGTGCACAAATTCTTAACCGTCCAGCTTACAGAGCAAATTCGGAGGAAACAAAAGAGATTCAACGTCAAGTAGATGAACTCCTTGACAAAGGTATTGTACGTGAGTCTCTTAGTCCTTGTTCAGCTCCTGTTATTTTGGTCCCTAAAAAGGATGATTCTTGGAGAATGTGTGTAGATTGCCATGCTGTTAATAAGATTAATATTAAGTATAGACATCCAATTCCTAGATTAGATGATATGCTTGATGAATTGCATGGATCTTCTATATTTACCAAGATTGATTTGAAAAGTGGTTACTACCAAATTCGCATGAAAGAAGGTGATAAATAGAAAACAGCTTTTAAAACAAAGTATGGGTTGTATGAATGGTTGGTTATGCCTTTTGGTTTATCTAATGCACCTAGTACTTTTATGAGGCTTATGAACCATGTTTTTTGTCACTTCATTGGAAAGTTTGTGGTAGTATATTTTGAAGACATCCTTGTATATAGCAAATCACTTGATGAACATATTGGACATCTCAAACTTGTGTTTGCTGCTTTACGTGAGAACCAACTTTATGCTAACCTTAAAAAGTGTTCTTTTTGCATGGAATCTATTATCTTTTTGGGTTATGTTGTTAGTTCTCAAGGGATTATAGTTGATGAGTCAAAGGTCAAGGCAATCATGGATTGGCCAAGACCATTAAATGCTAGTAATGTTAGAAGTTTTCATGGTTTAGCAAATTTTTATAGAAGGTTTGATATAATATGATTGAAGTTCAGAATCTACAGAATTTAGAAAATAGAGAAAATAACAAGAAAATGTGTTTTTGAATCACTTAATTCCGAGTTGAATTGAGGAAGTTCTGGTATTTTCAATTTTGTGACTTTTCTCTTGAGTTGAATTGAGGAAGTTATGGTATTTTTCTCATTTTTTTTCACTTTAGACCAATTGCCTTTGGGCTGATTTCTGCTTGGTCTTTTTTTTTTAAAATCCACGGCCCCTTTTTTTTTATACAGCTTTTTTTTCAGACAATAACCGAGTATTTTAGTCACTAAATATTATGAATTTGAAGATACCACTTTCACAAAAGATTCAAGATTTATCAAGAAGAGCAAGATTATACTTCAAGAATCAAAATTTAGCACTTCGGAATTTTCAAGAAAACAAGAAGTTCAAGAAAGTGTCCAAGAACTTGTCTTTTTTGAGTGTGATAAAAGTTTGATCAAAACACAATATATAGTAGAGACAATGATGCAACTAACGCAAAAGAAAACAAGACAAACGGATAAGAAACAAGGAAACTATGGATTAAAAACCGAAACCCTAAAATTGGAAACCCTAATTTTTTTTTGACATGAAGACTCAACAATGAAAACACAAGATTTCTGCCCTATGATGATGAACAAAAGAGTGCAGAAAGACACGAAAAACAACACCAAAAACAGCAGCAAATAACAACACAAAAACAGCAAGAAAAACGTGCGAAACAAAGTAGGACCGAAACAAAAAGAAGACTCAAGACACGAAAAGGAGATTACCGAATTGTGAGACAACCTTTGCTTTGATACCACTTGATACGAATGGAGTAGGATGAAGTCCAGTCCACACGAGTTCCACTACTTTTGGATCGTTGCTTCACAATCAAATCTCGAACAACAAGAGCACAAACAAGGAAGATGCGGAAATTAAACAAGAAAACAATGAAGATATGGAACGGCTATCAATGATTGAAATCAATCAAATCCAACACGTTATTACAAACGAATTTTAGTTCAACCTATGTAAATCAAGGCGTAGAATTAATTCAATTTGGTGTGTTCTTTAAATCAAGAACAAGTAAGATCTCCTAAAGGTTTTAGCTTAAGGATCTCGGTTCTTATGAAAATTCAATGTATTCCAATTGAATTGTTCACGTTTTTCTTAACAACTTATCACGGTTGCAAAGGAATCTAGCAAAGCTAAAAGTTTACAAATTTCATGTATCTTAAAAACGTTCCATGGCCTTCCTTTTTATAGGAGATAACTTGGCCAAAACCCTAGATCAATTCTAATATGGGATTGATTGCTAACCAATAAGAAAAGACTTTCCTAAACTCAAACTAACCAATAAGAAAAGACTTTCCTTAACTTTAAGAGGAAAAACACGTTTTGGCTTAGAGGAAGCAAAACACGTTTTTACTTTCCTAAACTTTTAGGAAACTAGAAGATAAGGAAACAACTTTCCAAAACTTTTCTAAAAAGTAGGAGATTACTTTCCTAATTATCATGCAAGATAATTGGGCCAACTAATGACTTATTAATTCAATTAATGACCGAAACTAAAGGCCAAGTAATTAATGTTGATGGACTTAATTATTACAAAGCAAATTAAATCCTATAAAGCCTTAAAAATTGGCGTGATCATTAAAGGAAGCCCAACACGCCAAGCTTGGTCTTATCTCGGCCTTGTGATGTTTCTTCAAGGTGGATCATGAATTGTTAATGAAGAAACATGCCACATAACTTCATCTTGAGATGGTGACGCCGAAACATTGCTCAATCCTTCACAATGTGCTGTCAACAATGTTTACAAAGCTTCCTTCATCCTCTTGCTCCTTGATCTTGTCATTGGACCATCAAGATTAGCCAATGGATCATGTGAAGTCGGATGTGGCCTTACAGACTCGAGCTGATTCCTATCATGCTTGGTTGAACGACGCAACGGTTGGTACTGTTGACGTGATTCACAAGTTTTGGTTATTAAGCTTATGACTTGAGTTGTGCTATTATCCATAAAAGCTCCATCACTTGCTGCATCAAGTGTATGTTTCTCCTCAGGTTGCAACCCTTCATAAAAATATTGGATTAAAAGCTCGTCAGAGATTTGATGTTGAGGGCAACTCTCACACAATCGTTTAAATCTATTCCAATAAGCTATTAAAGATTCATTATATTCCTGTTTAATGCCTACAATTTCTTTTCTACCAAATGCAATCTTAGATGCTGGAAAATAATTCATAAGGAATATTCTTTGCATGCCATCCCATGTGGTAATAGATCTAGGAGCAATAGTTTTAAACCAGGCATTAGCATGTCCATTTAAAGACCAAGAAAAACTAGCTAGTTTAATGTATTCTTGTGACACTCCCCTATTGTTCACCATTTCACAAACCTTAATAAAATCATGCAAAAAACTATGAGGATCTTCCCCAACATCTCCAAAACTTAGGCAATAAATTCAGAAATGATGCTTTCAGTTCATAATCAGTGGTAAGATGAGGCAAAACAATGCAAAAAGGTCTGTAATTAATAATTGGATTAGTGGACTCCCTTAAAGGTCGATCTTGCAATGGAGCTTGAACTGGAATCTGTACAACTAGATTAATCACAGGGGCTCTTGGTTGCTGTTCGAATCCAGGCTCTGGCTCATCACCTACAGGTGGTTGGTTCACAGGTGGAAGGTTAGCCATGAAAATTTCGTCAGAAGACGAATCTGATTCAGCTGGGTCTTCGATTCTGCTAGTTGCCGTTTGGGCAAACGACTCGTCAACTTCTAAACCAGATTTGTTTCTTTGGCGATGTTCTTTCGTCTCTTTCTTCAATCTTCGTGCTGTCTTTTTTATTTCTGGATCAAAAAGCAAACCTGGGTTAGACGATCTGGACATAAACTAAAGAACAAAACAAATTAACTATAAAGAAAATAATGCCGTTCCCCGGCAGCGGCGCCAAAATTTGGTGTGTGGTTTATATACAAAATTTAATACTCTCCTAAAACTATAATATAGTATAGGGAAGTGAGATCGTTCCCACGAGAAACAGCAAAATCTTCTAAATTCGTTAACTTGCAATTCGTCACCACAATTAAAATTATAAACAAAACTAATGAAAACTAGATATCCAAAATAAATTAATAAACAAAATTAAGAAATATAACAAATACTGAAATTAATTAACTTAAAATAAGGTCTGGCAAATAAGCAATCCACACTAATCATTATTCGTTGTTCATTGACGCGAAGATAATAATCTCATTTCAATCAGTCAGTTATAGGATACCGAGAATCAGCTCTGACATATCCCAATCATTCCTTAATTGTTTGATAGTTCACAAGTATCAGCTTAATCAACTATTTCCCTATTCATAATATAACCTGGCCGGAATCACCCGATCACCAGATTCAACATTACAAAAGCATTACATATTAGAAGGACCTAATTCTAACAAATCATATCATGATCTGCATGCAATAATTTGTTAACCATTTGTTTCCATCTACCTAGACAGTAGCTCTACCACTAATTAATCTTACTTATTAAATCCAGTTATTTAACGAGGGATTAATTGGCTCTACCTAAATTCATAAAAGTTGATCAGGCTTTAATTTAGTTAAGTAATTAACGCTATACTCAGAAAACTCGCGGAATTGATTATGAAATTTAGTTAAAACAATTCGGTCTCACAACTTGTTCATGATTAGTGTTTTTTACTTACATGCCAGATAAAGAACTACTCACTACACATAATAAAAACTAATCAAAAGATTATATTAATGAAATAAATATTGAATTAGATAAAAGAAATCAAACCACCCAGACTGTCGTCTGGGCAAATGACTGGACTGCAGAACTGCTTCTTCAGCTCTAAAACTGGACACCGACAAAAATCAGGAAAAACTCCAATAGGAAAGTTGCCGCACTAAAAAAATTCTTTCCAAAAAGATACCTCCAATTAATTATCCAGTTCCCTTTTATAAAGGGAAAAGAAATCATAACTTCCTAAATTAACTAAGAAAAGAATCTTCTTGTTTCCAAAAATCCTAACAGCCACACTTGGCTATAGCAACCAACTTCCAAATCAAATTCTTCTCCCATTTGGTAACTGCCTAGAATCTTTATGCTACCAAATTATCTTCAGAGCTTCTAAGATTTGCTCCAAATCCGTCCTTTTCTCCTCTTCATACTCCTCTATGGAAACTTCCAAATTCTGTACAAATGAACACCATTAAGTAAACAATTCCCCCACTTTAGCACTAAAAAGAATATACATTAAAGCATATATTACGTGCTTATCACTGGCACAAATCAGTCTCTGCAAAAAGCCCGTGCATTATAAACCTAGACAACAAACATAAAGAAATACAAGTTTCCAATGGGCGTTACATCTTCGAAAGAAAATTCGAAAAACAAGCCACGCAGCATTACTATGGAGGAGAAAGTGACATACCCAATTGTCCCACTAGGGTCTTATGAGTATGGTATGCTCTTTTGCTTCTGTTTATTGCATAAACTATCATATGTTTTTGTTTTTGTGCACCATGCATGTTTATGTAAACTGGTTCGATCGACTTCTTTAGTTTCTTAAAAATATAGTAATACTGTTTGTAATGATAATTTAATTTAACCAAGATGTTTAATGATAGAATATTGTTACAAAATAAACTCAATCAAATATTATTTGTGTAAAAATCTTGTTTTTCTATTGATTTAGCTGTATAGTTTTATTGGATTTTACCAGAGAGAGTAGAAAAGGAAGTTTTTTATATCAAATTTCATTAAGAGTTGAAAGGGTTTGGTGTTTAAGAAATATAGAAAAACTGTTTTAGTCATTCATGATGGCTTGATCATGACAGTAATTATGCTGTTATTGTTTATAGCAGTTTTGTCCGTGATGAAATTCTTTTAAATTTTCCAAGTTAAGTTTAGTCATATTGATGGCTGTTTTTTGGCACTGTGATTCATATTCGTTTGCATACATGAGTAATTCAAATGCAGCGTGTTTGTTTTTTTTTTTCTTTTACAGTTTATTTAATTTTTAGCTAGTTATAAGCAGTCCTTTTCGGAGAAGGAGGAACGTTAAGACAAATTGATAACCGAAGTGAAAAATCTATGATATTGATCACGTTCAAATTCTATAAAAAGTTAGGACGATCTTATGAGCAATTTGAATTTATATGAATACGTGATCTACATAATCGACTCCACTTAGTGGGATAAAGAGTTTAGTTGTTGTTGTATAACTTTATTTAATTTCATCAGAAAACTGATTAAGATAATTTATGTTAATCTTACAGATGTTGTGCAAACATACATCCAAAAATCACAACCAGCTCATTACACGTTGAAGATCGACTCGTTCTCGTCACTTGTTGAAATGCTTCAGAAAACTGGAAAGAAGTGTTATGATTCAAATATTTTTAAAGCTAGTGATTATGAATGGTACGTTTTGTTGATTATTTCTTTTCTTCAAGCCATATTGCTTTTCACATTCGATTAATGTTATTGATGACATGGATTGAAAATTCTGCATCTTCTGTTCCATTTTCTGTATTAATTCTCTTCAATGTATAACTTCAACCCTATGAAGTGATTAATAAAATTTAAGAGATAAGTGTTAAATAGATTGAAATAGAAAATGTAACAAAAACTCTATTGGGGGATTGAAAATCAAACAAAATGCTCTAATTGCTTTAATCAGAAGGAAACTCATTTGCAAATATATCAATAATCATTTAACTATTTATTGTTTAATTCTACCATAGACATGATGATCAACAATTAGATCTTTTTGTTTTGAGGAAACTATCTGTCTATCCAAATGGGGACAAAGAAAGAAATGGAAAAGGATACATATCTCTTTATTTGAGTATTCAAGGGACTAATTCTCTCCCACATTACTGGAAAGTTAATGCAAACTTGAAATTCTTCCTGTATGATCAGATTCGTGACGAGTACCTGATTTTCCAAGGTGATTTTGTTCTCGATCAATTCTATGAACTGGTTTAATTATCGTATCTGTGTCTCGCATTTTCCTAATCTTCCTACATGTGCAGATGCAAGCAGAAAATCAAAAGGACTTCATGAAATGAAGAAAGAGTTGGGAATTGCCCAGTTGATGGATCTCAATGTCTTTAAGGATGCCAGAAATGGATATATTTTACATGACAAATGTGTTTTTGGTGTGGAGATTTTTGCCATTGGTAATAGGGGTACGGTAGAATCTCTTGCATTGCCTGAAAAATCATGCAGATCTTACACATGGAAAATTCCCAATTTCTCTACATGTGGAAAATATGTTTATTCTCAGGTTTTTGTCATAGGAAATATCAACTGGTATGTATCCAATAAATTTCATTTTTTTCTTATAATTTATAGTTAATTATAGAAGAAAACTCTTGTGAAACGGTTTTATATATGAAACGGGAGTTAATTACAATTTCAACGCATAATAAAAATATGGTAGGAAATTAGAATTACGATTTCAACGAAAATTAATTGCCCGTTTATAAAACGCGTCTTTTCACAGGAGTTTTTCTCTTAATTATATATTGTTTTATTGCAACTCTGCTTAATTCTTTGTAATTTCACAGGAAGTTGCTTGCCTATCCCAAAGGAGACACAAGACAGGAGGATAAATGTCTCTCTCTCTTTCTATGCTTAGCAAGGCCAAGGCCAGAAACTGGTATTAAAGTTTTTGTAGAATTCAAGTTGCGCGTAAAGAACAAGAAGAATGGCAAAGATCATAAAGAGAATTCAAGTAAATTTATTTATCTTGATCATACACAATTATATATGATAGTTTTATTCAGTTTGAAATTAATTTTCGTTTATCATATTTTATATATGCTGATCATGATTCTGGACTATAATTAAATTATCTTTGCAGTTTCTGCCTATTTATCTACTCCATCATCAACTCTCGAGGGTTGGTCAAACTTTCTCACCCTTGATGATCTTAAAGATTCTTCCAAAGGCTTCCTTGTCAAAGATACATTGATTGTACAAGTTGAAATCAGCCGTGTCACAATTATGAAAGATTGCAACTGCTGATGAAGACTGAAGTTATATTCCAAAGGGAGTTCTGCCATGTAATTTTGAAATTTTCCCTCCTTAGAGCAGGCTTAAAGTAATTTATGGTATTCTAATTTTATTTTTATATATCATGCTAATATACTATTTGAATTTCAATTAATAGTTTAATAATTTTTTTCAATACTTTTATTATTTCTATATCTTTCTTTCTCACTTATATAATCCTTAACAATTTTATTTTTTCTAAAAAAAAAGTCTATATATTAGTTCAATTTCAATTATTATTGTATTAATATTATGTATCAATTTTTTTTTTATTTATACTTTTCTAATTCTTGTTATTATATTATAGTAATATACTATTTGAATTCCAAATAATAGTTCGATCTTGTCTAATCTTTCATAATTCTATTTTTCTAAAAAATCTATATATTAGTTAAACTCCAATTATATTATGTAGGGTAAATTACACCAATTGGCCCTTAATTTAGGGGTTAGTTTCGAATTTGTCACTCAATTTCAAAATATTTCATTTTAGTTATTCATCTTTTGCATTTTGAGTTTTACATAGTCCTCGGTCTGTTTTTCGTCCATGTGTAGACTGATTACGTTTTAATAGGCGTGACACATGACAAATCGAAGAGTAAGATGAACCAATTTCACTTATTATTTATTTATTTCATGGTATGTTTTATTTAGGTAATCGTTATCTTATTTTGATTAATTACCCTCTTCCCATCATTCAAGCTCTTCTATCAATCCTTCTATTTTTCCTACCAAAAAAAATATTTAAGGGTAAATTACATCAATCGTCCCTTAATTTAGGGGTTGATTTCGATTTTGTTCTTTAACTTCAAAACGTTCCATTTTAGCCTCTCATCTTGCATTTTGAGTTTTAAACCGTCATCTGTCAGTTTTTCGTCCATGTGTAGACATATTACATCTCTCACGTGTGTGACAAATGACAAAAAAGATGAAGTTAATGAATAGTAACCATGAAATAAATAAAACATACTATAAAATAAATAAATAAATAATAAGCAAAATTGGTTCATATTATCCTTCAATTTGTCACGTATCACGCACATGAGAGACATAATTTGTTTACACATTGACGAAAAATAGAATGGAGATTATTTAAAACTCAAAATATAAAATGGGGACTAAAATGAAACATTTTGAAGTTAAGGGACAAATTTGAATTCAACCCCTAAGTTGAGGGACGATTTGGGTAATTTACCCAATATTTAATTATTTTCTTCTCTTTTCACACAATACACGCACACATAGTGTCTGTGTGTGTGTGTCAGACACCAATCGGTGTAACATTTATCAAGATCGTTTTGATAAACCCTTTGTCATGCAAGCACCAATCATTGAATGTCATGTAAGTTTTTTTTTTTTTTTTTGTAGCATTTTACCATAATTATTATACACCCCACTTATACTATATAATTGAATAATATTCATAAAATCAAATGCACCAAGATAATAAATCTTTCCATAGTTCATCAATATTATTTGTTTAAGATTATCATGTCTTTATTCTTTTTAATATTCAAATCTCTAATATGAAGAATTAAAAAAATAAAATACAACTAAAATTAAATCCAAAATTATTAAGCCCTAATTCAAATCTAAGTGAACCTGAGGAAATTATTTCATTAAAATTAGGAATTAAAATAATAAAAAATTAAAAAAATTAAATTTATAATTATTAAGTCCTAACCGAGATGTGAATAAACCCTGCGACATTGCTTCACTAAAATCATGAATTCAAAGAATAAAATATCACAAAAATTAAATTTATAATTATTAAACCCTAACTGAAATATGAATGAACCCGTAATTTTAATCATACAATAAGATATGATAATCTTCGATAATGAATCTCATCTCTCCTTTTATGACTATGTTATGATGGAGTAGAATGATTTATTATTTTGGTGCTGTTGAAGTTTTTTTTCACCACAAATTTAGCGTTTTAATTTAAAGTCTTAGTTAATTATATGGTATAAATAGGAATTGTTATTATGGTGAACATTAAAAAAATTACTTACATAACACTCAATGATTGGTGTCTGATAAAATGTTTGTCAGGATAATCCTGATAAATATTTTACTCATATATCTAATTCATATTCTCACACACTACACCATATTTACATACACTAAACATACTATATATTTTCACGTACTTCACATATTTTATACACTACACACATTTAAAGACATTTAAAGCATTCTCTTTCGAATTTCGGTAGAGATTTAGGAGTCAGGAATCTCTTTAGCCTAAATTTCTAACGGCAAAATACTGTAAAAGTGAGTCATCCTTCTTCTTTGGTAAATGTTTCATATTCTTCAAAAATCTGGAATAGAACAATTAAGGTGTCAAAATAAGTTGAAAATTTGTTGGTTTCATACTTACAAGGGGAATTGTGATTTCTGGTGAGATAACTGGCTAAAAAATGTACCTATAGTCTCGGTTGTGGATGTTCCATATTATTATTACCATGTAGTGAAAGATTTCGTCCAGCATGGTAACTGGAACATCCACTTACAAAATAATGTGGTACCCCTACCTTAGTGCAACAATTTGTCAATCATCCTGTCCCAATTAGTGATACACAGCAAATGTGTTAGGAATAGATCCAATAGTAATGCTCCATTTGCAAAATTCATTTGGAACAATGTTTTGTCCCCAAAAATTTCCTTTTTCATTGTTTGGTTGATTATGGAAAGGCTGCCTGTTGGTTACAAATTGTTCAAACTTAACATTCTCATCACTTTCAATTATTTTTGTTGCTCCATTATACTTATGAATCTACTTATAACATTTTTGCAACAGGGACTATAACTAGAGATGGCCACGGTTTCGGAACCGTTGGTTCCCGATTCCGTGGCCGGGGGAACCGGAATCGAACCGCCTCTCGACGGTTCTGGTTACGGTTCCGGAACCGGCGGTTTTGGTTTCAGTTCCGGTTCTGGTTTCGATTCCGATTTTATCTCGATTTCGATTATGGTTTTGGTTACGATTTTATTCCAGTTTCGAATTCGATTTCGAATTTCAATTTCAACTTCCGAATTTGATTTTGAAATTCTAAATTTTAGATTCTTAGATTTTAGTAGTTACAACTTAGAAATACTAAATTTTTACAAATAAATGAAGAAACTACTAAATTTTATTCATTGGATATAAAAATTTACAAGTTAGAAATTAATAAATGAAGAAATACTAAATTTTATTCATAATTAATGGTTGAAACTTTAAATTTGAATAGTACAATAATACAATTACAAAATATATTATGATATACAATAATACAACTATAGTCTATACCAATAAAACTATGACATTTATACAAACAAATATATAGATATGAAAATTATAATATTTGAAAAACATGATAAATTATTTCAAATTTTCAATAATCTAAAAATGTACAATATTAAATTTTCTTCATTTTAATAAATTAACAGCCGTCGTCGTCATTATTGGCTCTCTCGGCATCGGTGATAGGTAAATTAGTTGTACAAGTAGAGCTACCATCGGTGGTGGCGTCTAAATCTAAATCAAAATCTTCTTCTATGTCTTGTTCTTGTTCTCTATAAGCGGCTTTACTCTAATCATCTACTAAAGCTTGAATCTCCAAGGACATGGGGCTCAAACGCAATCGGGTCTCGTCCAAAATGTTGTCACCTTGACTAAAAGCTTGTTCTACGGCTACGGTTGATGTCGGGGCTGCCAAAATTTCTTTGGCTATCGAAGAGATAACGGGGCGCATCGTTGACTTCTTCTTCCACCAATCCAATATTTTAAAGTTCTCAATACTATCACATTCAAACTTGTTATCACTAAAATCAAAAGAAGTGGTTAAATATTCCTCAAGTCCCGTACTAGTAGTACCCTTGTGTTTTTTTAACGATTGAAATATTTCTAAATCGGGAGAGATAAAGGAAGACGAAGATCCAATATTTGAATTTGAAATACTATTGTGACTAGTGCTAGTGTTAATGGTACTACTAGTAGGAACTTGTTGATGAAAATTAAAAGAATATTCTTCATATAATGCATTTAGTATATCTTTAGTCTCGTTTTTGTATACATTTAATTGTAATTGTATAATGTTCGGATCTAATGGAAAACATTCTTTTAACGTATCATAATAAAACTTCAAATATTGTTCTAAACCTTTAAATTTAAAACGAGGATCAAGAACAATAGCAACTAAATATAAAATTGGAATTTCTTTAAAATAATTAAGCCATTTTTCTAACATGTGAATAATACTCTGCGTCAAAGTTTCATCATTTATGTGAATTTTTAATACACCAACTATATTACATGCTTCAACTAAAAATAAATGAGAAGTTGGATAATACACACGTGAAAATATACAAGTAGCATCCTTAATAACTTTTAAAACTTCTAACAATTTTAAACAAGAAGTCCAATGATTAGGAAGTAATACAATTCCAAGACAAGAGTTGTCAATGTAAAAATTATATAACAATGAACTATATTTAGAAGAATCACAAAGTAAATCATAAGTTAAATTCCAACGATTTGGAACATCCTTTTTAAATCTTTTAGGCTTTTGTCCATGTTGTATACAATATGTTGCCCATGTTTTTATTATACTTGGATGTTCGGCAAAATATTTAATTGCATCTTTAATTGGTTTAATATGATTTTCTAATGCACTTAAATAATTTTGAACAGATAAATTTAAAACATGGCATACACATCTAATAAGAAAAATTTCCCACCTATAATTGATGCATAAATATTTTTTAATTCTACAATAGATGCATTATTAGCCAATGCATTATCAAAACTAATTGAAAAAATTTTATCATTCAAATTATATTCTTGTAAAATAACACTAATTAATCTAGATATATTTATGGTTGTATGAGAATCATTAAAAATTATAAATGCAATTACTTTTTTTTGTAGAAACCAATTTGAATCTACCTAATGACAAGTTATACCCATATAACTATTCATTTTCCAGTGATCACTCCAAATATCCGAACATATTGAAACACGAGAATCTAATTTTAAAAAATATTCCGATAAATTATTTTTTTATTTTTATAAATTTTTTTAATATCAAGTATTAAAGTTGTTCTAGGAACACGTTTAACTTGTGGATTTGCATTTTCTTGTACTAATCTCATAAAATTTTGTTTTTCACCAAATGAGAATGGCAAATGTTGTGTACAAACAAATCTAGCTATACAATTTCTCCATTTTGAATCATTAAATTTAAATTACTAGAAGAAGAAGAACCTTGTTGAGCAAAATCGTTTAATTGCGCTTGTGACTTTTGAAGGTCGATTTCTTGAGGATGTATTTCTCTAAATGCTTGGTTAGTGTACCATATCCCCTCCCAATTTTGAAGGTGTATGATTTCTCGCAAAAATTATATTTTGCTCCAATAAGAACTCCATCGACATCAAAAATTTTTGTGAAATATTTCACAAATATTTCAGATTTTGGATTCATTGGTGGACAGCGACTTGATGGTGATGGATTTACACTTTCATTACCAATATTAATTGGTTGGGATGAAGAACCAAAACTATCCATTTTATAAGATAATTTAAAAAGATTAAAAAAGAATGAGAAATTGAAAGAATAATATATTAAAAACAATAATTTAACTAATAATTATAATAGAAACAATAATTAGAATTGAATTTTATAGAATTTTGATGCTTGAGAATTGAGAAGAAGAGAATTAGACTATTGAGAAAGAGGAATAGAAATTGTGTGGAAAAATTGAAAAATTAAGGAGGTATTTATAAATTAGGAAAAGTTAAAAAAGTAAAAAAAAAAAAAAGGAAGTAAAGTGAGGAATTGACCGTTCCTCATTTAATTTGTAGTTTGGACTGTTACCATATTGGCAACGGTCAGCATATTAATGCAACGGTCATTTGACAGTTGCAATTTTTATAACTTTTCAGGCGCTAAGTAAGCTTAGTTCATAGCTGACGTGGCAATTTTTTTTTATTTCCGGTTCCGATCTTTATTTTAGACAGACGGTTCGGTTACGGTTCCTATTTTTTGGGGTCCCAGTTCAGATTCCAAAATCGCCGGAATGGCCATCTCGAACTATAACTCAAGGCATGTGTGGAAATTTTTTTGAAGTGGAATGTGGATACCGGTTCATGGGCTCCTCACACCTCAATAAATATGTTGCTTAATGACTGAGTATAAAACATAAGAATAAGGCTCTGATAGCTTTACTATATTTGAAAGGCTAAAAATGACCTGACTTTCAATTGAAATAGCCTGAATTTTAATGCAAAATGTTCTACTGTATTTCATGAAATTAGGATATGGGTGCATGCTAATTTCCTACTTTGAAGTCCAGTGTTTCTAATTAGTTTGACTTTTGGATGTCAATATCCAATGCTCCGTATATTATCAAGTTCAAAATAGTTAAATAGTATTTATTAGAGACGATGTTTCAAAAAATTTATATTTCTATTTTTTTTAACACTGTACATTAGATACCACATTACCAACATATATAAGTGCAAAAAATGATATTAAACCAGTCCACAATAGCCAGTTTTTGAGCCTTGCTGTTTTTAGCCAAAAAAACATGGGTTATACCCCACGAAAAATAATGATTTTTTTTTTAAAAAATACATTTCTATTTTTTAACACCATTCACTATATAGCACATTACCTATATAGGAGGGTGCAAAAAATTACATGAAAATAGTCCATAATAGCTAGTTTGAGTCTTGTCGTTTTTAGCAAAACAAAACGTGGGTTATAACCCCACGAAAAATGACGATTTTTTAAAAAAAAATACATTTCTATTTTTTTAACACCGTAAAAAATATTACATTAGAAATATAGAAGGGTTGAAAAAATGACATAAAAGCAGTCAACAATAGCTAGTTTTTGAGCCTTGCAATTTCAGTAAAAAACGTGGTTTATTGCCCACGAAAAATGATGATTTTTTTTAAAAAATACATTTATATTTTTTTTAACACCGTTCACTAGAGAGTATATTATCAATATAGATAGGTGATAAGTTGGTTTTATACCAACTTAATATTTGTTATTTCACTTAGCTTTTGACTTGTTTTTTATGCAATTATGTAGTGTTTTGTGTCATTGTGTGCATTTATGTGGGATACAACTTGGAGTACTAAAATAAAGAAAAAAACCAAGAATGTTGATTAAATGAAACAAATGGGTGCTTAAAGTTAAAGAACAAAGAAAGAATTCAAAAGGGTTTAAAATGATGCTTGTGAAGTTTTAGGGAGACCTAAATATGCCTATTTTGCTTGTTTTGAAGTTGGGCAGAACGGATAGGTGTATTTCATTTGAGTGTATCTTTCTCAATACTAATTCAAATGATAAGATCTTGGATGTTCTGGAAAGCTCTTTGAGTTTAATTCAATTCCTATGTTTTAACTTTCTTCTAATTCTGTGTTCAAGTTTGCGAAACGAGAGCATCTTTGTGATTGCTGCTTCAGGTTTTCACTATTGACTTTATATGGCCACAGTTTGGTAGATTGTTCATATCTTGAGCTACAGACCTCCAATGATGCTGATTCTTGCACCTATGGAAATCCAAGAGAAAGATATACAACTCTTATGTTGACCCCGAGCTCTAATTCGGAAGAGAAAATTCACGACGCGTCGCCATGAAGAATTCTGTGAGGGCGACGTGTCGTGGTGAAACTCTTCTCTCTGCCACACTTTAGTATTCTGGCCATAACTCTCTCGTCCTAGATTACAATTGGGTGATTCAAAAGGCTATGGAAAGCTAAACCTTGGAGCTACAACTTTCATGTTTTAGGTTTTGACTAATTCACAAAGCATCAGGGCCAGATTGTGGTTGGAATTTGGTGCACAAGCTGATAAGGTCGCCGCACACACTTGCTGCACAAGTTGATGAAGTTGCTGCACAAGCTGTTGAGGTCGCCGCGCACGAGATCGCCGCATCAATTGTGCTACACTTCGGCACACTCTATGCACATCACAACACTTCTTCAGCACACATTACTAACATCTAAGCACACTACACAACTCGTACATTGCACATCACATTCTTATATTTTTAGCTCACAAATCTCACAACAGATTTTCACAACACCTTTGGCTCACGACTTCTGTTAATGCACACGTGAGTTGGCATTACATTTATTTAATTGGCATTGATTTTTTGGCAACCAAGAAGATAAGGAAAGATCGTGATTAACTTGGAAGAATCATTCTATGCAAAGAAGGTTGATTTGGAGTTTAATGCTATCTTTATATATTTGGTACTTATCTTGGTATTCTTGGTAATTATCTTTGGAGATATATCTTTGGAAAAGATAAGTATGGAAGGCACATTGTTTCCATTTTCCTATGAGATTTATTTGGAAATAATCTTGGAGATAAACATAGAAAAATTTTATGTGCCCTATATGATCTTTCCAAGCCACACGATTTTCTGTCTGCGTTGATCATTGTTTCTTTCGGTCTTTTGAAGACTGTGAACACACTTCGTTATTGGAAGTCTTTGTTGAAGTGTGTTGGCTTGTTCTTACCTTAATGCAATATTATTGAAGGTACAATCTTTGCAATCATCATTGAAACTCAGTCTCGGGAGGAGGCTGCAAGGAACTCGGGAGGAGTTCTTGATCGTGGGCAAGGGGATTTTTCCATAACACGGATTCCAGGAGGAGTCACCATTGACAAGGGGATCTTGTCTTCATCGTGGGCAAAGGGATCTTGCTGAACCACGGATTCCGGGAGGAATCACACAAGTCGAGGGGAGATCGCAAAACAGATTCACTTGGGGAGTTAGGAAGAGGCTGCGTCAAAATAAGAGGGATTTTTACTTTTGTGTCAGACTGAGTGCCTTGTAACTGTTCAACCTAGTGGATTGTTTTTATCTGGGCATGGCCCCGCAGACGTAGGCAATTTGTCGAACTGCGTTACCAACCTCCTGTCTTTTTAATTTCCGCATTTACATACTGTCCATTATCGCTTTTATTATTGCATCTAGTGTTCCAACTCACTAGAACACCACGTATCTAACCTTGATTTTTCAACTTCCACAACATTCTTCATACTACTCATAGCATTCACACACACACGAGTACAATTACACGGCGACGCGTCGCCACACACACAAATACACGGCGACGCGTCGCCATGGAATTTCATAAGCTGCGGCGATGCGTCTTCTTACAAGTGGAAATGTGATGTTCGAAATATTTTCTAAGTATGGAATTGGTGTGTTTGCGTAGGAATCTTGGAGGCGTGATCGAGGATGGCTCAAAGGCGTGCGGGTTATAACGAAGGCATGGAAGATCCATGGACTGAGGCGTGAAGTGATGCAGTAATCGAGTTGCTTTGTGAATACTTGGAATTTTACAGTGGCATTTTTTTATAATATTGTACTCAATTTACGTTTGCGTATTGGTTACGTTTTGTAACCTCTATAAATAGAGGATTTAGTTAAATTTTTTATCGATCATTCTAGAATTGGAACAGATTTTAGATTAGATTTTGTGAGCGGGAATTTTCTCTCTAACTTTCTTTCTCTAGGATTTTCTCTCTCTAGTAATAGAACTCCGTTTTTTATTCCAATCGCGGATTTGGTCTAATCATTGTAAATCTCTTCTCAATAAAGGAGGAAATTCACGATTCTTTTGTGAATTGGAAGCTCTTGAAGCAATTCAATTGGTAAACTCTTTCCATTTCATGAAAATGAACTGTTTCAAGTTGCGAATTGATGATCGCGAATTAAGAATGGAGTTCTGTAGATAGACTGGCGATGTTCTAGGGTTCTAACCGGATAAATGTGTAATTAGACTATGCAATGCTATGCAATTGACACAATTTCTTAAGAATGAAATCATATATGGTTTTAATGCTTGAATCTTATTAAATTTCATAAATTCGCACTTTTATTGAATGAATTGAACTTTGATTGCGGTCGCCATGCTGAGTTGAGGTGAGATTCACCAATTTATGTGAGAACTGCATGAAATGAGGACTAAATGTATGATTGTTGAGTCTTCCACTTGCTTTTCCTGATCATGATCTGAGATGCGGTCGCCATGCCGGTGGAGGATTATTTTAGTTGATAGGAAAAAGTGAGAAGAAACTCTCTGGAGTAAGCGAACACTCTAGGACCTAGGTCAGGCCTCGCCATGGGATACCTTAGGAATTGTATGCTAGATTTGCTGACCTCGGAGAGTTGAGACATTGCAATTTACATCCGACACGCTTAGGCCTTGCCATGGGAAAGAGTGGCGTTAGGGAGAGTAGAATGCAATGCGGTCGCCATGTTGATTGCAGGGTAGTCTCCTAGGCAATTGTGATCTCCTCTTGATTTGCATGAGTGTCAAGTGCATCGCATGAGTTGTCTAATGCGCATTCGTTCGGTGGAAGAACTCTAGAACATCCATTCTCTTCCTGTTTTACACTTTATCTGCTGAGCTTGTTTCTTTTACTTTTTATTGCTGTAATCTAGTTCTCTTGTGACATTTCGTGAACAAATTCTGAATTCTTGAAACCACTCCCTTCCTTGTGAAACGAATCCCTCTCACTGCTACTACATTAGTGTTAGGGAAAAATTGTGCATACACGACTAGCGCACCAATAGGTGCCAAAAATGACATGAAAACAGTTCACAATAGTCAGTTTTTTACTCTTGCCGTTTTCAGCCAAAAAACGTGCCCACGGAAAATTATGATTTTTCAAAAAAAAATTACATTTTCATTTTTAACACCATTCAATAGATAGAACATTACAAATGTAGGTAGGTACAAAAAATGATATGAAAATAGTCCACAATAGCAAGTTTTTGCGTATTGCCGTTTTAAGCCAAACTACGTGGGTTATATCCCATAGAAAAATGATAATTTTTCCAAAAAAAAAATTACATTTCTATTTTTTTAAAACCATTTACTAGATATCACATTACCAATACATGGATACAAAAATGACATGATTACAGTACATGATAGCCAATTTTTAAATCTTGCGGTTTTCATTCAAAAAACGTGGGTTATAACCCACAAAAATGATGATTTTTTGAAAATTTTACATTACCATTTTTTTAGCACCGTTTACTAGATAGTACATTTCTAACATAAGTGGGTGCAAAAAATAACATGAAAGTATATCAAAATAGCAAGTTTTTGAGTATTGTTGTTTCAACGAAAAAACGTGTCCACAAAAAATGATAATTTTTTAAAAAAATTACATTTCCTTTTATTAATATTACAAATATAGGTGGGTGAAAAAAATGATATGATAATAATCCACAATAGCCAATTTTTTAGTCTTGCCATTTTCAACAAAAAAAACGTGGTTTGTAACTCACGAAAAATGATGATTTTTCAAAAAAATTATATTTTAATATTTTAAATACTATTCACTAGATAGCACATTAACAATATAAGTGAATGGAAAAAATAACATGAAAATAGTCCACAATATCCAATTTTTGAATATTGCTGTTTTAAACCAACCCCACCCAAAATAATGATTTTTCAAAAAATGTATATTTCTATTTTTTTAATTCCATTAACTAGATATCAGATTACTAATATAAGTGTGTGGAAAAAATTGTATGAAAATAATCCACAATAGGTAGTTTTTGAATCTTGCCGTTTTCCAACCAAAAAATGTGCCCACGAAAAATGATGATTTTTAATAAAATTTACATTTTAATTTTTGAACACTGTTCACTAGATGAAATATTACTAATGTAGGCGAGTGTAAAAAATGACATGAAAACAATTCACAATAGCCAGAGACCAGATCCTCTGTCCAATATTTATCTTATCTTATTCTGTTTAACGTTCAAAACGACGTAGTTTCATTAAAAGTAGAGAGTAAATGCATAAATATCACTAAAATTACTTTACAATTATTAAACCACAACCAAGAGATTAGTGAACCCTATGACGTAGTTTTAATTAAGACAGAATAAGATAGATAAAATGTTGGACAAAAGATCCCGTGTCCGATAGCCAGGTTTTGAGTATTGCCGTTTTAAGCCAAAGCACGTGGTTCCACGAAAAATGATAAGTTTTCAAAAAATTTACATTTTCGAATTTTTAACACCGTTCTATAAATATCATATTCAATATATATGGATGCAAAAAATGACATGATTACAGTATACAATAGCCAGTTTTTTAGTCTTGCAGCTTTTAGTAAAAAAACGTTAGTTATGGCATACGAAAAATGATGATTTTTCGAAAAATTTACATTGCCATTGTTTTAATACCGTTCACTAGATAGTATATTTTCATTATAGTTAGGTGCAAAAAATGATATGAAAGTATACAACAACAGCAAGTTTTTGAGTCTTGTTGTATTAAGCGAAAAAACGTTCCCGCGAAAAATTATGATTTTTAAAGAAATTCACATTTCCTTTTCTTAAATATTGTTCACTAGATACCACATTGCCAATATAGATAAGCGGAAAAAATGACATGATAACAGTCCAAGATAGTCAGTTATTCAGACTTGCCATTTTTCAACAAAAAACGTGGGTTATAACCCACGAAAATTGATAATTTTTGAAAAATAAATTTATTTTCATTTTTTAATACCGTTCAATAGATAATACATTACTAATATAGGTGGGGTGCAAAAAATAACATGAAAATAGTCCACAATAGAAAATTTTTGAATATTGTTTTCAACCAAAAAAACATGGGTTATAGCCCATGAAAAATAATAATTTTTTAAAAATTTTACAATTTTATTTTTTAATACTATTCACTAGTTAGCACATTACGAATATAGGTAGGGAGCAAAAAATAATATTTAAACAGTCCACAATAGCAAGTTTTTGAGCATTGCCATTTTCAACCAAAAAAGGTGGGTTATAACCACAAAAAATGATGATTTTTTTTTTAAAATTTACATTTCCATTATTTTAACACTGTTCACTTGATAGTACATTAGAAATATAGGAGGGTTAAAAAATGACATGAAAGCAGTATATAATAGCTAGTTTTTGAACTTTGTCGTTTTCAGTAAAAAAAAATGTGGGTTATTGCCCACGAAAAAAGATGATTTAAAAAAAAAAAATTATATTTCTATTTTTTTTATCACCGTTTACTAGAGAATACATTACAAATATAGGTGAGTGCAAAAATTGATATTAAAATAGTCCACAATAGCTAATTTTTTACCTTTATAGATTTCAGCTAAAAAACGTGGATTATAACCAACGAAAAACGATGATTAAATTTTTTTTAAAAATTACATTTATATTTTTTTAAAACTGTTCACAAGATAAAACATTACTAATATAGGTAGGTATAGAAAATAACATGAAAATAGTCTCCAATATCTAGTTTTTCAATCTTCCCGTTTTCAACTAAAAAAACGTGGGTTATAGCCCACGAAAAATCATAATTTTTCAAAAAAGTTACATTACTATTTTATTAACACGTTTCACTACATAGCATACTACCAATAAAGGTGGGTGCTAAAAATAACATGAAAATAATTCACAATAGCCAATTTTTAATTCTTGCCAATTTTAGCCAAAAAAAGGGGGGTTATAGCCCACAAAAATGATGATTTTTTGAAAAAAAAAATTATATTTCTATTTTTTAACATTGTTCACTAGATAGCACATTTTCAATATATGTGTGTACTAAAAATGACATGAAAGTAAACCACAATAACAAGTTTTTGAATCTTGTCTTTTTTTAGCGAAAAAACGTGCCCACGAAAAATAATGATTTTTCAAAAAATAATATATTTTCATTTTTTAACACCGTTCACTAGATAGCATATTACCAATATAGGTGGGTGCAAAAAAATAAAATGAAAAAAATTCAAGAATTGCTAGTTTTTGACATAAAATAGTATTAAATAACTAGTTTTTGAGCATTGTTCGTTTTCGGGCAGAAAACGTGGGTTACAAAGAACAAAAAATGATGACTTTTCTAAAAATTTACCTATTCATTTTTTAACACTGTTCACTAGATAGAACATTACCAATATAGGTGGGTGCGAAAAATGACATGAAATATTCCACAATAGCCATTTTATGAGTTTTGCCGTTTTCAACAAAAAAACGT
The DNA here is from genome assembly GCA_016586305.1 of Ophiorrhiza pumila. Classification (NCBI taxonomy): domain Eukaryota; kingdom Viridiplantae; phylum Streptophyta; class Magnoliopsida; order Gentianales; family Rubiaceae; genus Ophiorrhiza; species Ophiorrhiza pumila. The sequence goes on along the minus strand of BLIW01000008.1, from coordinate 31,049,682 downwards.
AGGTTATATTCCACGAAAAATGATGATTTTTCACCAAAATTACATTTCTATTTTTCAAACACCTTTTACTAGATAGCACGTTACCAATACATGATGGTGCAAAAAATGATATGAAAATATTCCACAATAGTCAATTTTTTAGTCTTGTCGTTTTCAACTAAAAAAGGTGGGATAGTGCCCATTTAAAATGATGATTTTAAAAAAATTTACATTTTTATTTTTTGAATACCGTTTACTAGATAATATATTACCAATATAGGTGGGTGCAAAAATTGACATGAAAATAGTCCACAATAGCCAAATTTTGAGCGTTCCCCATTTTGAACCAAAAAATGTAGGTTATAATGAATGAAAAATGATGATTTTTCAAAAAAAAATATTACCTATAAAATTTTTTAACACAATTTACTGGATAGCATATTACCAATATAGGTGGGTGTAAAAATGACATGAAAATATTCTACAATAGCCAATTTTTGAGTCTTGCCGTTTCAACAAAAAAACATGGGTTATAGCCCACGAAAAATCATGATTTTTCAAAAAATTTACATTTCGATTTTTAAAACATCTTTTACTAGATAGCACATTATCAATATAGGTGGGTGCAAAAAATGACATGACAACATTCCACAATAGTTAGTTTTTGAGTCTTGTCATTTTCAACCAAAAAACGTGGTTTATATAGTTTACAAAAAATGATGATTTTTCAAAAAAAAAATTACATTTCCATTGCTTAAACACTGTTTTCTGGATAGTATATTACCAATATAGGTGGGTGAAAACAATAACATAAAAATAGTCCAAAATAGCTAGTTTTTTTGCCTTGCCATTTTCAGCTAAAAAACGTGGATTATAATCAATGAAAAATGATAATTTTTCAAAAATTTTACCTATCTATTTTTTAAAACCATTCACTAGATAACACATTACCAATATAGATTGGTGCAAAAAATGATATGAAAACATTCCACAAATAGTTAGTTTTTGAATCTTGTCGTTTCACCGAAAAAAACGTTGGTTATATAACCCACGAAAAACGTGGGCTATTTATTTTATTAACACAGTTCACTAAATAGCATATTACCAACATAGGTGTGTGTAAAAAATAATATGAAAACATTCCACAATAGCCAGTTTATGAGTTTTGCCGTTTTCAACCAAAAAACATGAGTTAGAGCCCACTAAAAATGATGATATTTTTAAAAAAATTATATTTCTATTTTTGAAATACCTTTTAATTTTTAGCACATAACCAATAAAGGATGGTTCAAAAAATTACATGAAAGCATTCCACAAAAGTTAGTTTTTGAATATTGCAGTTTTCAACAAAAAAAAACCTGGGTTATACCCCACGAAAAATGATAATTTTTCAAAAAAAATTATATTTTAATATTTTTAACATCGTTTACGTGATAGAACATTATTAATATAAGTGGGTGTAAAAAATGACATTAAAACAGTCCAAAATATCTAGTTTTTGAGACTTGCCCGTTTTAACCCAAAAAGCGTGGGTTATAATGAAAGAAAAATGATGATTTTTCAAAAATTTAGATTTCTATTTTTAAAATCTGTTTACTAGATAGAACATTAACAATATAGGTGGGTACAAAAAAAGACATGAAAATATTTCATAATAGTCAATTTTTGAGTCTTGCCGTTTTCAACCAAAAACGTGGGCAATAGCTCACAAAAAATGATAATTTTTTAAGAAATTTGTATTTCTATTTTTTAAAAACCGTTTACTAGATAATATATTATCAATATAAGTAGGTGCAAAAAATAACATGAAAATAATCTACAATAGCATATATTTGAGCCCTGCCTGTTTTCAGACAAAAAAAAAACGTGGGTTATATTGTACGAAAAATGAAGATTCTTCAAAAAATATTTCTATCCATTTTTTTAACACCATTCACCATATAGCACATTATCAATATTGGTGAGTATAAAAAATGACATGAAAATATTCCACAATAGTCAATTTTTGAGTCTTGACGTTTTCAAGCAAAAAACATGAGTTATAACCCATAAAAATGATGATTTTTTAAAAAATTTACATTTCTATTTTTTAAACACCATTTATACTATATAGCACATTACCAATATAGTTGGGTGCAAAAAATGACATGAAAACATTCCACAATAATCAGTTTTTGAGTCTTTCCGTTTTCAACCAAAAAATGTGGGTTACATCCCACGAAAAACAATGATTTTTCAAAAAATTTACATTTTTATTTTTTTAATACCGTTCACTAGATAACACATTACCAATATAAGTGGGTGAAAAAAATTACATGAAAATAATACATAATAGCAAGTTTTTGAGTGTTCCCTTTTCTAGCCAAAAAATGCGCCCACAAAAACTGATGATTTTTAAAAAATTTTACATTCCTTTTTTTAACACTGTTCACTAGATAGAATATTAACATTGTAGGTGGGTTCAAAAGATGGCATGAAAACATTTTACAACAGCCAGGTTTTTATTATCATCGTTTTCAACCAAAATACTTGGGTTATAATCCAATGAAAATTGATGATTTTTCAAAAAAAAATTATATTTTCATTTTTAACACTGTTCACTAAATATCATATTACCAATGTAGTTGGATGCAAAAAATGATGTGATTACAGTCCACAATAGTCAGTTTTTGAGTCTTGCGATTATCAGTAAAAAAAACGTGGGTTATAGCCCACGAAAAATGATGATTTTTTGAAAAATTTATATTTCTATTTATTTAATAATTTTTACTAGATAGCATATTAGCAATATAGGAGGGTGAAAAAAATGACATGAAAGTAGTCCACAATAGATAGTTTTTTAGCCTTGCTATTTTTAGTAAAAAAAAGTAGGTTATTGCCTACGAAAAATGATGATATTTTTTTACACCGTACAATAAATAATATATTACCAATATAAGTGAGTGAAAAAATTAACACTAAAATAGTCCAAAGTAGCCAATTTTTAAGTCTTGTAGTTTCAACTAAAAATGTGGGTTATAACACAAAAAAATGATTATTTTTAAAAAAAATTATATTTTCATTTTTAAATACTGTTCACTAAATCGCGCATTACCAATATAAGTGGTTGCAAAAAATGAAATGAAAGTAGTCCGCCGATAACAAATATTTGAATATTGTTGTTTTCAACCGACCCCACGAAAAATGATGATTTCTCACGAAAAAAATTATATTTTAATTTTTTTTAAAACCGTTCACTAGATATTACATGAACAATATATGTGGGTTAAAAAATGACATGAAAAAAGTATACAATAGGCAATTATTTTTGAATATTGCTTTTTTAGACAAAAAAACGTGACCACGAAAAATGATAATTTTTCAAAAAATTATTATCCTCATTTTTTAACATCATTCACTCAATAGGCCATAACAATATAGGTGGATGCAAAAAATGACAAAAACAGTCCACAATAGCCAATTTTTTAGAATCGTCGTTTCAGGCAAAATATAGGGGCTATATCCCACAAAAAATGATGATTTTTTAAAAAATAAATTTCGATTTTTGTATCACCATTCACTAGATATCACATTACTAATATAGGTGGATGCAAAAAATGAAATGATTACAATTCACGATAGCTAGTTTTTGAATCTTGCGATTTTCAGTCAAAAACGTGAGTTATAACCCAAGAAAAATGATGATTTTTCAAAAAAAAATACATTTCTATTTTCTAACATCCTACACTGATTAGAACATTTCCAATATAAGTGGGTGCAAAAAATGACATGAAACTAGACTACAATATCAAGTTTTTGAGTTTTGTCGTTTACAGTTAAAAAACGTGCCAACGAAAAATTATGATTTTTTAAAAAATTTACATTTCCAGTTATTTAATACCGTTTACTAGAGGGTATATTACCAATATAGATGGGTGCAAAAATTGACATGAAAGTAGTCTACAATATCTAGTTTTTGAGCTTTATCATTCTAACGTAGGTTATAACAAACGAAAAATGATGAATTTAAAAAAAAAAACTTAATTTCTATTTTTTTAACCCCATTCACTAGATAGAATATTACAATATAGGTGGATACAAAAAATGACATGAAAACAGTTCACAAAAGCAAGTTTTTGTGTCTTGCCATTTTCAACCAAAAAAACGTGGGTTATGACCCACAAAAACTAATGATTTTTTCAAAAATATTCACATTTCCAATTTTTTAACACTGTTCACTAGATAGCACATTACCAATATAGTTGGATGCAAAAAAATTACATGAAAACAGGTAAATCTTGCCGTTGTCAGCCAAAAAACAGGGGTTAACCCCACAAAAAATGAGGATTTTTTGAAAAATTACATTTTTATTTTTTTAACACCATTCACTAGATAACAAATTTCTAGTATAGGTAGGTGCAAAAAAAGACATAATAGTAGACGACAATCGCAAGTTTTGAATCTTGTCGTTTTCAGCAAAAAAATATGCCCATGAAAAATGATGATTTTTCAAAAAAAATTATATTTTCATTTTTAAAACACCGTTCACTAGATAGCACATTAAAAATATAGGTGGGTGCTAAAAATGACATGAAAAAATTCCAAAATTGCTAGTTTAAATCCTTACTGTTTTCCATTTTTTTAATACCAGTTACTAGATAACACGTTATAAATATAGGTGAGTGCAAAAAATGTCATGAAAACAATCTAGAATAGCTAGTTTTTTAGCCTTTCCAGTTTCAGCCAAAAAAACATGGGTTATAGGCCACAAAAAATGATGATTTATCGAAAAAATTACATTTCTATTTTTTTAACACTATTCACCAGATAGCAATTTCCAATATAGGTGAGTGCAAAAAATAACATTTGAGTAGGCCACAATAGCAGTTTTTGAATCTTTTCGTTTTCACCGAAAAAACGTGCCCACGAAAAATTATATTTTTTTTAAAAAAATTACATTTCTATTTTAGAAACGCTGTTTACTAGATAGTACATTACTAGTATAGGTCGGTGCAAAAAATAACATGCAATTAGTCAAGAATAGCTAGTTTTTTATCATTATCATTTTCAGACAAAAATAAGTTGGTTACAAGCAACAAAAATTGATGATTTTTCAAAAACATTGCCTATCTATTTTTTTAACACAGTTCACTAGATAACTCTTTACCAATATAGGTTGGTACAAAAAATGATATGAAAAAATTCCACAATAGGCTATTTTTGAATCTTGTCAGTTTTAACCAAAAAAACGTGAGTTATAGCCACCATGAAAAATGATGATTTTTTTTAAAAAATATTTCTATTTTTTAAACACCGTATACTAGATAGCACATTTTCAATATAGGTGGGTGCAAAAAATAACATGAAAGTAGACCACAATGGCAAATTTTTTATTCTTGTCATTTTCAGTGAAAAAACATGTTCACAAAAAATGATGATTTTTAAAATGAATATTTCTAATTTTTTAACATTGTTCACTAGATAGCACATTACCAAAATAGATGGGTGCAAAAAATGATATGAAAATATCCAGAATAGCTAGTTTTTTATCCTTTCAGTTTTTCTTTTTTTTTTTAACACCCATTCATAGATAGCACATTACAAATATAGGTGTGCCAAAAATGTCTTGAAAACGGTTCGGAATAGCTAGTTTTTTAGCCTTTCTATGTTCAGCAAAAAAAACGTGTGTTATAGACCACGAAAAATAATGATTTTTTGAAAAAATTACATTTCTATTTTTTTTAACACTGTTTGCGGGATAAAACATTTCCAATATAAGTAGGTGCAAAAAATGACATAAAAGTATATCACAATAGCAATTTTTTTATTCTTGCCATTTTCAACGAAAAAATATGTCCATGAAAATTAATAATTTTTCAAAACAATTATATTTCAATTTTTTTAACACCGTTCACTAGATAACACATTATCTACATAAGTTGGTGTAAAAAATGACATGAAAACAGTTCACAATAGCCAGTTTTTGAGTCTTGCCATTTTCAATCAAAAAACAAGCCAAAAAATGATGATTTTTAAGAAAATTTACATTTTCTTTTTTTAACACTGTTCACTAGATAGAACATTAGAAATATAGGAGGATGCAAAAAATTACATGAAAACAATTCATAATATCAATTTTTTTAGTATCGCCTTTTTCATCCTAAATACGTTGTTTATATCCCATGAAAAATTATAATTTTTCAAAAAAATTAATTTTTATTTTTTAACACCATTCACTATATATCACATTACTAATATAGACGGATGCAAAAAATGGCATGATTACAAACCACGATAACCAATTTTTGAGTCTTATGGGGCTTTCAGTTAAAAATTGTGGATTACAACCCACAAAAAATGATAATATTTAAAAAATTTGCATTTATATTATTTTTAACATCATTCAATAGATAGCACATTTCCAATATAGGTAGGTGCAAAAAATTACTTGAATATAGACTGCAATAGCAACTTTTTGAATTTTACCATTTTCAGTGAAAAAACGTGCCGCCGAAAAATTATTATTTTTCAAAAAAATTACATTTCTATTTTTTAACACCATTCACTAGAGAGTACATTATCAATATAAGTGAGGTGCAAAAATTGACATAAAAATAGTCCACAATAGCTAGTTTTTTAGCCTCACCGTTTTCAGCTAAACAATGTCTGTTATATCCAATGAAAAACGATAATTTAAAAAAAATTACATTTCTATTTTTTTAACACTGATATAGGTCGGTGCAGAAAATGACATGAAAATAGCTCACAATAGCCAGTTTTTGAGTCTTACCATTTTCAACCAAAAAACATGGGTTATTGCCCACAAAAAAAATTAAATTTCTAATTTTTTAACACGGTTTACTAGATAGTACATTACCGGTATAGTTGGGTGCAAAAAAATGACATGAAAATAGTCTACAATAGCTAGTTTTTGAGTCTTACCATTTTCAACCAAAAAACGTAGGTTATAACCCACGAAAAATTATGATTTTTAGAAAAATATACATTTCTATTTTTTAACACCATGCACCAAATAGTAAATTTTCTATATAGGTGGGTGCAAAAAAATCATGTGAAAGTTTGCCACAATAGTAAGTTTTTGAATTTTTCCGTTTTCAGGGAAAAAACGTGCCTAGAAAAAAATGAAGATTTTTTTAAAAAATTATATTTCTATTTTTTAACACTGTTCACTAAATAGCACGTTACCAATATAGGTGGGTGCAAAAAATAATATAAAAAAATTCCATAATAGCTAGTTTTTTAGCCATGCCGTTTTCATTTTTTTAATATTATTCACTAGATACCACATTACAATTATAGGTGGGTGCAAAAAATAACATGAAAATAGTCTAGAATAGCTAGTTTTTTTAGCATTTTCATTTTAGCCAAAAAATGTAGGTTATAGTCAACTAAAAATGATGATTTTTTAAAAAAATTACCTATCTATTTTTTTAACGTCGTTCACTAGATAGCACATTACCATTATAGGTGTGTGCAACAAATGACATGGAAACTTTGCACAATAGCCAATTTTTGAATCTTACCATTTTGAACCAAAAAATATGGGTTATAACCACGAAAAATCATTATTTTTCAAAAAAATTATATTTAATTTTTTAAACACCGTTTACTAGATAGTATATTACCAAATAGGTGAGTGCAAATAATAACATGAAAACAGTCGAGAATAGTTAGCTTTTTATCCTTGTTGTTTTTAGCCAAAAAACATGGGTTATAATCAATAAAAAATAATGATTTAAAAAAAATAAAAATCTATTTTTTTAATACCGCTCACTAAATTACACTTTAACAATAGAGGTGGATGCAAAAAATGAGATGAAAACATCGCATAATAGGCAGTTTTTGAGTCTTGTCGTTTTCAACCAAAAAACGTGGGTTATAGCCCACGAATAGTGATGATTTTTCAAAAAAAAAATACATTTCTATTTTTTAACACGATTCACTAGATAGCACATTACCAATATAGATGGGTGCAAAAATTGACATGAAAACAGTCCGTAATAGTTAATTTTTTAGTTTTGCCATTTTCACCCAAAAAAACGTGGGTTATATCCCACGAAAAATGATGATTTTTCGAAAAAAATTACATTTCTATTTTTTAACATCGTGCACTACATAGCACATTTCCACTATAGGTGGATGTAAAAAATAACATGAAAGTAGACCACAATAGCAAGTTTTTAAATCTTGCCGTTTTCAATGAAAAATTGTGCCTACAAAAAATGAATATTTTTTTAAAAAAAATTATATTTTCATTTTTTAACACCATTCATTAGATAGCACATTACCAATATAGGTGGGTGCAAAAAATGACATGAAAAATATTTCAGATAGCTAGTTTTTTAGCTTTGCCATTTTTTATTTTTTTTTTTCACACAATTCACTGGATAACACATTATAAATATTGGTGGGTGCAAAAATTTATATGAAAACTGTCTAGAATAACTAGTTTTTTTAGCTTTTCCATTTTCAGCCAAAAAAATGTGAGTTGTAGTCAACGAAAAATGATGATTTGTCAAAAAAATTACCAATCTAGTTTTTGAACAGAGTTTACTAGATAGTACGTTACAATTATAGGCAAGTGCAAAAAATGACATGAAAATATTACACAATAGTCACTTTTAAAGTCTTACCATTTTCAACCAAAAAACGTAGGTTATAACACTATAGGTGGTTGAAAAAAATATAGGTTGTAACAATATAGGTGGTTGAAAAAAATTACATGAAAACATTCCGCAATAGCTAATTTTTTAGTCTTGCCGTTTTTAACAAAAAAAAAAGGGTCCACGAAAAATGATGATTTTTCAAACATTTACATTTTTATTTTTTAAAGAACGTTTACTAGATAGCACATTACTAATATAAGTGGATTCGAAAAATGATATGAAAACATTCCACAATAGTCAATTTTTGAGTCATGTCATTTTCAACAAAAAAAACATGGGTAATAACCCACGAAAAATTATGATTTTTCAAAAAAATGACATTTTAATTTTTTTAATATAGTTCACTAGATAGCACATATATAAGTGAGTGCAAAAAATGACACAAAAACAATTCATAAGAGCCAATTTTTAAATCTTGCTATTTTGAGCCAAAAACGTGCCCACGAAAAATGATGATTTTTTGAAATATTTACATTTCTATTTTTTAACACCATTCACTAATTAGATAGAACATTACCAATGTAGGTGGGTGCAAACAATAACATGAAAATAGTTCACAATAGTCAATTTTTTAGTATCGTCATTTTCATTCAAAATAAGTGGGTTGTATCCCACAAAAAATGATGATTTCTTTTTAAAAAATTACATTTTTATTTTTTAACACCGTTCACTAGATATTACAATACCAATATAGATGGAAGCAAAAAATGACATGATTACAGTCCACGATAGCCAATTTTTTAGTCTTGCAGTTTTTCATTCAAAAAACATGGGTATAACTCACAAAAAATGATGATTTTTTGAAAACTTTACATTTTTTTGAAATCGTTAAATAGAATATCATATTTCCAATATAGGTGGGTGCAAAAAATACATAAAAGTAGACTACAATATCAAGTTTTTTAGTCTTTCCGTTTTAAGCAAAAAAATGTGCCCACGAAAAATTTTTATTTTCAAAAAATTAAATTTCTAATTTTTTAATACCATTCACAAGATAGTACATTACTAATATAGGTGGGTGCAAAAATTGACATGAAAATAGTCCACAATAGCTAGTTTTTTCGTCTTACCATTTTCAACCAAAAAATGTTGGTAATAACCAACATAAAAAGATGATCTTTTTAAAAAATTACATTCCTATTTTTTTTACATTATTCACTAGATAGCACATTACCAATATAGGTAAGTGCAGAAAATGACATGAAAACAATACACAATAGCTTGTTTTTTAGTCTTGTTGTTTTCAACCAAAAAACATTGGTTATAGCCCACGAAAAACAATAATTTTCTAAAAAAATATTACATTTCTATTTTTTAACACAATTCACTAGATAGCACATTACCAATATAAATGGGTGCAAAAATTGACATGAAAATAGTCCGCAATAGACAGTTTTTTAGTTTTGCCATTTTCAGCTAAAATCGTGAGTTATAGCCCACGAAAAATGATGATTTTTTGAAAAAAAAAATTACATTTCTATTTTTTAACAGCATGCACTACATAGCACATTTCCAATATAGGTGGGTGCAAAAAATAACATGAAAGTAGACCACAATAACATGTTTTTAAATCTTGACATTTTCAATGAAAAATTTTGCCTACAAAAAATGAATATTTATTTTAAAAAAATTATATTTCTATTTTTTTAACACCATTCATTAGATAACACATTACCAATATAGGTGGGTACAAATAATGATATGAAAAAAATTCCAGAATAGCTAGTTTTTTAGCATTGCTATTTTTCATTTTTTTTTTCACACAATTCACTAGATAACACATTATAAATATTGGTGGGTGCAAAAATTGACATGAAAACTATCTAGAATAGTTAGTTTTTTTAGCCTTTCCATTTTCAACCAAAAAATGTGGATTATAGTCAACTATAAATGTTTTTTAAAAAATTTACCTATCAAATTTTTTAACACCGCTCACTAGATAGAACGATACCAATATAGGTGGGTGCAAAAAATGACAAGAAACCAATCTACAATAGCCAGTTTTTTAGTCTTGCCATTTTTAACCAAAAAACTTGGGTTATAACCCAAGAAAAATTATGATTTTTAAAAAAATTTACATTTCTATTTTTTAAACACAGTTTACTACATAGTATATTCCCAATATAGGTGAGTTCAAAAATTGACATGAAAATAGTCCAGAATAACTAGTTTTGAGCTTTACTGTTTTCAGCTAAAAAACGTATGTTATAGTCAACGTAAAATGATGATTTTTAAAATAATTTGCATTTCCATTGTTTTAACATTGTTCACAAAATAGCACATTACCAATATATATGGGTGCAAGTACTGACAAAAAAACATTCCACAATAGACAATTATTGAGTCTTGCCGTTTTGAAAAAAAAAACATGAGCTCTATGCCCACGAAAAATGATGATTTTTTAAAAAAATTATATTTTTATTTTTTTAATTACGTTTACTAGATAGCACATTACCAATATAGGTGGGTGCAAAAAATAATATGAAAACAATCTACAATAGCCAGTTTTTGAGTCTTGCCATTTTTAGACAAACAAACGTGGAAAAACTTATCATTTTTAAAAAACAAAAACTATATTTCTATTTTTTTTAACATCATTCACTAGATAGCACATTTCCAATATAGATGGGTGTAAAAAATGACATGAAAGTAGTCCACAATAGCCAATTTTTGAATCTTGTCATTTTCAACAAAAAAAATGCCCATGAGAAATGATGATTTTTTAAAATTTTATATTTCTATTTTTTAACACCATTCACTAGATAGAACATTACCAATATAGGTGGTTGCAAAAAACGACATGAAAAAATTCCATAATAGCTAGTTTTTAAGTCTTGCCATTTTTTATTTTTTTTAATACCATTCATTAGATAGCACATTACAAATATATGTGAGTGCAAAAAAAATGACATGAAAACAGCCCAAAATAGCTAGTTTTTTAACCTTTCCGTTTTCATTCAATAAAACATGGGTTATAGTCAACCAAAAATGATGATTTTTCAAAAAATTAACTATACAATTTTTTAGCACATTTTACTAGATAGCATATTACCAATTTAGGTGGATGCAAAACATGACATGAAAACATTCCATAATAGTCAGTTTTTTAGTCTTGTCATTTTCAACCAAAAAATGTGGGTTATAACCCACGAAAAATGATAATTTTTCAAATATAATTTACTTTTATTTTTTAACACCGTTCACTAGATAGCACATTACCAGTATAAGTGGGTGTAAAAAATTAAATAAAAATAATTCACATAGCCAGTTTTTAAATCTAGTCATTTTTAGCCAAAAAACGCACCCACGAAAAAAGATGACTTTTCAAAAAAAAATTGCATTTCAATTTTTTAACATCGTTCACTAGATAGAGCATTACCAATGTATGTGGATGCAAAAAATGACATGAAAACAATTCATAATAGCCAATTGTTTTGTATCGCCGTTTTCATCCAAAATATGTTGGTTATATCCCACGAAAAATGATGATTTTTCAAACAAACATTAAATTTTCATTTTTTTAACACCATTCACTAGATATCACATTATCAATATAAGTGGATGCAAAAAATGACATTATTACAGGCTACAATAGCAAGTTTTTTAGTCTTGCGATTTTCAGTAAAAAAAACGTGGGTTATGCCCCACAAAAAATGAGGATTTTTCAAAAAATTTACATTTCCATTTTTTAGCATTGTTCACTAAATTGGACATTAGAAATATAGGAGGGTGAAAAAATTACATGAAAACAATCTACAATTGCTAGTTTTTGAGCTTTGTTGTTTTCAGCCAAAAAGAGTGGGTTAGTGCCCACGAAAAATAATGATTTTTTTAAAAAAATTGCATTTCCATTTTTAAAATCGTTCACTAGAGAAGATGATGAGAGCATAATAGTTCATATTTCTTATACACTTTTTAATGTGTTTGATGGGTGAAATCTTATTTAATTGGTCTATTTACTGCAGGATTTGGAGGTTTCTAGCTTGAAGGAAGATTGTCAATTGAAAGATAAATTTAAGAGAATTCTTGGGAAGATTTGAAGGATTAATTTAGCAGTGAAGATTAAGGACGCAATCAGATTTGCTTGAAGATATAAAAAGGATTTGTTGGCAGTAACTAATGGTGGGATTAATTTGTTTTAGAAAGATGTTTGGTTATAACCGCATAGTGGTTTGAGTGATTTTAAGGAAACTAGAAGAATTTCTTTATTGAGTTTATTTAGGAAATTGTGTGCTTTCTCGTCTATTTAAGTAAAGGGGATAATTAGAGAGAGAGAGAGAGATCTTTTTATCTTTTATCTTTTATTCTTTTAGCAACATTAGGCGCAGCTTTCCAGATTTGAAGTTCTGCAGTTTACAGAGAACAAGAACAGCAGCCCGTCGTTTGCCCAAACACGGCGGGCTCGGGTTTGATTTTCTTAATTTAATTTATTTCTTGTTAATTCATGTTTTATTCTTATTATGTTAGTGAGTAGTTTCTTTTCTGGCTTTAAGTAAGAAACACTAACTATGATGTAAGTTTTGAGATCAAATTGTGTTAATCAATGATTTTCTATTCAAATTCCAAGAGTTTCTGTGAATAGCGCTTCATTACTTAATTGGATTAAAGCCTAATCAACTTTAATAAAATTAGGTAGAGTCAATTAATCTCTAATTAAATCACTGGATTGAATTAGTAGAAGATTAATTAGTGACAAAAGCTGCTGTCTCGGTAGATGGGAGACAATTCGGTAACAGATTATTGGTATGCTGATCATAACTTAATTTGTTAAAGTTGGGTCTTTCTAAGAATTAATGCTTTTCTAATGTTGAATTGGGTGATCGACTGATTTCGGCCTGGTTGTTTTAGAAATAGGGAATAGTGGATTAAGCTGATACTTGTCCATTATCGAATAAGTAAGGAAAGATTGGGACACGTCGGAGCTGATTCTCGGTGTCTTATAACTGACTGATTAAAAATTGAATTATTAATTTTGCGTCAATGATCAACTTATAAAAATTAGTGTGGATTGCTTATTTGCCAGAATTTTATATTAAGTAATTTAATTCAGTAATTTTATGATATTAATTGGTTCAAGTGTTAGTTCATTTATCCGTTTTCATTGTTACTATTTATAATTTTCATTGTTGTGATGATTGCAAATTAACTAATTTAGAGAATTTGTTGTTCCTCGTGGGATCGACCTTACTCCCATTAGACTATTTTTAATCTTTAGAGTAAGTATTAATTTTGGTGCAAAAACGACACACTAGAAGACATTACCAATATAGGTAGGTGCAAAACTTAACAAGAAAATAGTCAACAATAGCTAGTTTTTTAGCATTGCCATTTTTCAGCCAAAACCTTGGGTTATAAGGTTTGAAAAGTTGGAAATTTTTGTTTTGAAAATTGAATTTAAACAAAAAATGTTAATTTGGAATGTGATGAGAAATTGGATAAAAAGTCTTATCCTAACATACCTTAAACTTTTCACAAAAGCTCAATTTTTCACGGGTTACAACACATGTATTTTAGTAAAAAATGGCAAAGTAAAAAAACGTGTTGATTTTGGCTTTTTCCCTATTTTTTCACCCATCTCAGTTGTGAACATGCATACTTGTGAACGGTGTAAAAAAAAGTGAAATTTAGATTTGTTTACCAAATTTCTATGGGTTATAGCATACACATTTTAGCCAAAAATGGTAAAATCCAAAAACACATTGATTTTGACTTTTTTCGTACTATTTTTTGCACTCACCACGATTGTAAACATGAATTCTAGTGAATATTGTCCAAAGAAAGTAAAAATTAAAATTTTCACCAAACCTCCATTTTTCATGGATTATATAACACACGTATTTTTGTCAAAAATGACAAAAGTTAAAAAAAACGCGTTGATTTTGACTTTTTTGTACTATTTTTTTCACACCCCTCAATTATAAACATACATAATTGTGAACAGTGTCAAAAAAAGTGTAATTTAGATTTTCTACAATATTTCCAGTTTTCAAGGTTTATACAACGTATTGATTTTGACTTTTTTGTACCATTTTTTACACTCACCCCATTGTGAACATGCATTCTAGTGAATATTATCAAAAAAAAAGAAAATTAAAAAGGTGAATTCCCTTTTACCCCCTTGTGGTTTGAGCTAATAACCCTTTCACCACCTCGTGGTTTTAATTTACCCACATAACCCCCTCGTGTTTTGAACTACTGTGGAAAGCGTACGGAAACCAACCAAACTGACGAAAGTGGTTTACACACGCAATAATCTGCGAGTAATAATTAAAAATTTTTATTTTTATTCCAAAATTACCCTTCTTATTAACACGTTTTCTTTTTTTCTTTCCTTTTCCTTTTCTTTTCTTTCTTTTCCTCTCTTTCCTTTCTTCTTCCTTTCTTTTCTTTTCTCTTTCCTTTCTTCTTCCACGCAATAGCCATTCATCCACCACTGCTGCCATTCCACTACCACCGCATTTATGAGCAAGAAAAGTAGTACATTCTCCACAAACAACTCCACAACATCGATAAAACCTCCACGTCGACAAAATCCTAATCCAAATTCATAGATTCATCATCTCATTCAAAAAAATATAAGGGCGAATTCCCTTTTACCCTCCTGTGGTTAGGCATAATCACCCTATTGCTACCTCGTGGTTTCAAAATACCCACATAACCCCCTCGTGCTTTGGACTAAAGTGGAAAGCGGAAGGAATCTGTTAAATCTGACGGATGTGAGTTACACGCGCAGTAATCTGCGCGTGATACTTAAATTTTTTTATTTTTATTCCAAAATTACCCTTTTCTGAATATTTTATTCTTTTTTTTCCTTTTCTTTCCTTTCTTTTCTCTTTCCTTTCTTTTCCTCGTCAGATCCACCTTTCTTTCCTTTCGAGCGGCTGATTCACGTGTTATCTCCGAGCGGCAAATTCAGATTCAAGTTCCGAACTTCAGATTCAGATTCACGACGGAAAGCTTCAACTTCTGATTTCAAGATTCAAAATCCGAGCGGCTGTTTCACGTGTTATCTCCGTCAGATTAGTATCTCCTAGCGTAGATTCAATGGTCCAACCGACCACTTTCGCGATTCAAGCTTCCGAATTGCATCAGAAATTAGAAGCTCTGAGCCTTTTCGAGCTACCTCACAAATGATGGATTCCATCACACCGGAGGCTGGATTCGTAGGGGCTCTCTTGGAGATGCTGAGCTGCGTTTGACTCCTACAATGGTGGTGGGGGCTGTTGAATCCGAAGTCATCGATGTGGAAACAATATTTTTGGTTTGCTATACTAATTTATCTGCTGTCTTTGCATATAATTTGTGTGGACTTGGTGCAATATGATTATCGGGAGATTAGGGGTTTGAACTGATTTGTATGGTGCTGCCCATGTGCTTAAAGTATTTTGGAAGGCTATAGATTTAGCCTTTCTGCTTTAGATTCTGATTTGATTCCTTGGTGAGATAGTGGTGTTAACTCTGAATGTGGAATCATTGCTGAAATTGGGAACTCTTGCTTGGGTTTGAATCTAGTATTGAAGCTTGGGAATAGGCAGGATTGTGTTAGGAAGATGGCAGCAGCTCATCTTGGAAGAAACCCCAAAATACTGCACCTTATGCAAACAAATGGGTCACTCTACTGCACCGGAAGCAGGGGCGGTGGATCCAACTCCGATCAGTGAAGAAAACCCAAAAATGGGGCAGCTAGCTACTGGGTTCTTGGTATGGTTTCTCTGAATAAATTATTACGAAGATCTAAATGTATTAATGAAGATGGGGCACAAGAAGCGAAACCCAGCTCCCCGTTCCAAACCCTTGGTTTCATTTGCGGTGGCCGTTTCTCCTTCCTCCTCCACCACTGCCGCCGCCGCAGCTGCTGCCTCGGATGGTGATTTTGTAAGAGCCGAGCAACAAGAAACTCTAACCTCACCGAATCATTTGAATAATAAAGTTGAAGCAGCATCGTTGTTATTTAGTGAATCGGAAAGATTGAATTCTTTATCCACTTGTTTTGGATACATAACTTATCACTTACAATTCTTGGCAGCTTTGTGTTGAATCTCGTTTGAGTGGTCTAAATTCTTGCTGATTGAATTGATGCTTGTTGTTTGATGTTAATTAATTCATTGAATTGGCTGTTCGTGTGGATTTTGTTGTTTGATGATGAATAGTAAAATTCACAATTTTGAGAAGATGATGAATAGTAAAATTCGTGGGAATGAATTTAAGGGTATTATAGTAAAATTACTCACATCCATCAGATTTAACAGATTTCGTCCGCTTTCCACTTTAGTCCAAAGCACGAGGGGGTTATGTGGGTATTTTGAAACCACGAGGTAGCAATAGGGTGATTATGCCTAACCATAGGGGGGGTAAAAAGGAATTCGCATCTATGAGCAAGAAAAGTAGTACTTTCTCCACAAACAACTCCACAACATCGATAAAACCTCCACGTCGACAAAATCCTAATCCAAATTCATAGATTCATCATCTCAATCAAAAAAATATAATTTAATTTACGAGAAATTCATCGTGGGTTTAAAGAGTGACTCCATCTAGATGTTGTGGGAATCCGATACCCATGAGCAAGAAAAGCGATACTTTCTCAACCAATAACTCCACAGTAACCATTAACAACGAAGAAACTACCACCGGCGTCGGCGACGGTAGGATCTCGTTCTTCTCCTCTGTCTCAAGACCTTCTTTAAATATCTTGACTTTTATAGAGCTTCTCTCTCACTGTAGTGATCCCATCACCGTCATCACCATTCTCCGGCGGCAGCTTGGTTTTTCGGCAGTACTCAGTATTCATAGACGTCGGCGGCAAAGGAGGAAAAGGGGACTTAAATATTAAATATTCATAGACGTTAGCGGGATTCTTTGATGCAATTAGATATTCCCCATAAGAATGTTTACGGATTATTGTTCATTGATCAGCAAAACATCCAATTAGAGAGAGGCTCAACATTCACCAGATGGTCATGAGAAACTTCAATAAGCTTCCAGCTTTGATATTCTTCTCTACATAGATTTGATTCCAAACTTTGGCATTCAACTTTCGATGGGTTTCCTTCAGACGTCACTTCAACAACATCTTATTCATCTTTCTGACTGACAGTGAAGGAATCATCAATAGAAGAAACAATACTCGGGCATCCTTCAATTTCAGGTTCTGCAAGCTCAGTCTTCACATGAACTACTGAAAGCAAATCAACATGAAATTGCAGTGGACTTTCAGACTCTAGATCTTGTTTGCGCTTAATTGAAACTGCAAGTTTCGGAGATCGAGAATAAAGCTTCGACATATTCATGGGTTCTTGAACTTCCCATCACTTGAACTGAGGGGAAGAATAAAGCTTCGAGATCTTCACGGTGTTCTTGAACTGAGGGGAAGTGAAGAAGGTTTTGATGGGGTTTGGAACAATAGAGAAGAGAATATTGCGCGGATTTTCTTGTATACGGGTTTGGAACAATGGAGAAGAGAAGATTTTCAGAAATTTCAATTAGATCTCAAATATTTTATAATATTTATTTTGACCTCTTCATTTTTATAGGCTGTTTGACTCATCAATGTTTGACTATATAATTAAGTAAGGGTGTTATTGTAATTTCACTGGCATCCGTCAATTTAAACAGATTCCGTCGATTTTTCACAGTAGTTCAAAACACGAGGGGGTTATGTGGGTATTTTGAAACTACGAGGTTGTGAAAGGGTTATTAGCTCAAACCACAGGGGGGTAAAAGGGAATTCGCCCAAATTAAAATTTTCACAAAACCTCTATTTTTCATGGGGTATTATAACACACGTATTTTGGTAAAAAAATGACAATTTCAAAAAAACTTATTGATTTTGACTTTTCCCTACTTTTTTTACACTTACCTTAATTGTGAGCATGCATTCTAATGAACGATATCAAAAAATCATATTTAAAATTTTCACCAAATTTTCAGTTTTCATGGGTTACAACACAGGTAATATAGTCAAAAATGAAAAAAAATCCAAAAACTCGTTGATTTGACTTTTTTGTGATTTTTTTACACCCGCCTCGATTGTGGAAATGCATTTGAATGAAGTTTGGACTAGTGTTTTTTTAGAATTACAAAAAACGAGGTATCAGGTTGCGTTTTACAAAAAGAATATTCTTGTTTTTAGAATTGAGTGTTGAATTGATAATTTTGTTTTTATTAGTTTTAGTGTAGAAGAATTATTTTATTAAATAAATTTGAAATAATTTTTTTTTATTAAATTGTTGGAGTTAACTGGCATCAGTCAACCTTTGACCACCAACAATCTAATCGAACAAATAAAAAACTAAAAAACATAAAAGATGTTGAAAAAACTAAAATGCCTTCATTTTAAGGTTTGAGAGGTTGGAAATTTTTGTTTTGAAAATTGAATATAAACAAACATATCAATTTAGAATGAGATGAGAAATTGGCTAAAATGCCCGAAACAAACAAACCCTAAAATTTTCACAAAATCTCCATTTTTCAAGGGGTAATACCAAGCTTATTTTGGTAAAACAATGGCAAAGTAGAAAAACGTGTTGATTTTGTCTTTTTCCCTACTGTTTTTTTTACCCACCGCAATTGTGAACATGCATAGTTGTGAATGGTGTAAAAAAAAGTGAAATTTAGATTTGTTTTTATCAAATTTCTATTTTTCATGGGTTATAACACACGCATTTTACAAAAAAATTGCAAAATTTAAAAACGCGTTGATTTTGACTTTTTTTTGCAACATTTTTTGCACCCACCACGATTGTAAATATGAATATTAGTAAATATTGTCAAAAAAAAGTGAAAATTTTACCTTCATTTTTAATGGGTTATAACATACGTACTTTGGTAAAAAATGACAAAGTCAAAAAATGCGTTGATTTTGACTTTTTTGTGTTGTTTTTTTCACCCACCTCAATTGTAAACATGCATAAAGTATAATTTAGATTTTCTACTAAATTTTTATTTTTTATGGATATTATAACACACGCATTTTAGCAAAAATTGACAAAATCCAAAAACGCGTTAATTTTGACTTTTTTGTACCTTTTTGCACTCACCCCCATTGTGAATATGCATTCTAATGAATATTGTCAAAATAAATTCAAATTAAAATTTTCACCAAACCTCCATTTCTCATGGGGTATTATAACACGCGTGTTTTGGTAAAAAATGACAATGTCAAAAAACATGTTGATTTTTACTTTTCCCCTACTATTTTTACACACACCTCAATTGTGAACATGCATTCTAATGAATGATGTCAAAAAAATGAAATTTAAAATTTTCACCAAATTTTCAATTTTCATGGGTTCAACACGTAA
This sequence comes from Ophiorrhiza pumila, assembly GCA_016586305.1. Classification (NCBI taxonomy): domain Eukaryota; kingdom Viridiplantae; phylum Streptophyta; class Magnoliopsida; order Gentianales; family Rubiaceae; genus Ophiorrhiza; species Ophiorrhiza pumila. The sequence continues at coordinate 31,029,734 of BLIW01000008.1, read as the reverse complement.
TTTAGCCAAAAATGGAACAATCTAAAAACGTGTTGATTTTACTTTTTTATGTTTTTTACATCTGCCTTGATTATGGAAATGCATTTGAGTGAATATTATCAGAAAAAATTGAAATTTGAGGGTCTGTTTGGATTAGTGTTTTGTTTTGAGAATTGCGAAAAACGAGGTTTCAGGTTACGTTTTAAAGGAGTATTTTTTATTTGAGAATTGAGTGTTTTAATTGATAAGTTTTTTTTATTGATTTTTGTGTAGAAGAATTATTTTATTAAATAAATTTTAAATAAGATTTTTTTTATTAAATTGTTGGAGTTAACTGGCATCGGTCAACCTTTGACCACTACCGATCAAATCGAACAAATAAAAAACTAAAAAAAATTAAAAGATGTTAAAAAAAACTAAAATGCCTTCATTTTAAGATTTGAGAGGTTGGAAAATTTTTTTTGAGAATTAAATGTAAACAAACATGTCAATTTGGAATGAGATGAAAAATTGGCTAAAAAGCACTAAACAAATATACCCTAAAATTTTCACAAAATCTCCATTTTTCACGGGTTATAACATACTTATTTTGGTCAAAAATGGCAAAGTTAAAAAAGTGTTGATTTTGTCTCTTTCCCTACTATTTTTTTCACTCACATCAATTGTGAACATGCATAGTTGTGAATGGTGTAAAAAAACTGAAATTTAAGTTTTTTTTTACTAACTTTCTATTTTTCATAGGTTATAACACCTGAATTTTAGCCAAAAATTGCAAAATTTTAAAATATATTGATTTTGACTTTTTTTTGTAACATTTTTTGCACCCACCACAATTGTAAACATGGATTCTAGTGAATATCGTCTTTTTTTCTTCTCAACTTCACAACTTTTGCAGGAAAACAAAATCTTGAATGTGAAATTCCACATATCCAATTTATAACTCAAAGATGAGAAGGGCATAAGAGCCAACTTTCTAGAGTGAATATTGTCAAAAAAAGTGAAAATTAAAATTTTCACCAAACCTTCACTTTTCATGAGCTATAACACACGTATTTTAGTCAAAAATGGTAAATTAAAAAACCTGTTGATTTTGGCTTTTCCCCTACTTTTTTTTACACACACCTCAAATGTGAAATTCATTATAATAAATTGTGTCAAAAAAAGTGAAATTTGGTTTTTTCACCAAATTTACATTTTTCATGGGTTATAACATATGCATTTTAGCAAAAAAATGGCAAAATATAAAAATGTGTTGATTTTGACTTTTTTTGTTATGGTTTTTACATCTGACTTGATTTTGAACATAAATTCTATGGAATATTGTTAGGAAAAAGGGAAATTTAAAAATTTTCACCAGGTGGGTTGGGTCATTCCACATGTTAGATTGAGTAAAGGCCGGTATTTGGCGGATTATGACCCAACCTAACCTATTTAATAGTGGATCATACTTGAGTTGGTAATAATTTGTTGGGTTGAATAAAGATTGGTATTTCGTGGGCCATGACCCAATCCAACTTATTTAATGACGGATCATGCTTGGGTTGGATCATAATTTGCTTAACTCGAGTTAATTCAATTATTTCTCCTATTTTTTTACTCCAAATCTTCTTATTAAGATAAAGTAATAAGCCTCGTAAGTGGTCGTCCAATTTCACGTGACCCAGGCATTGATCACGTGAGCGTCTCCAAAGCAGCAACGCCCATTTGCCGAACGACCCCGTTTCCGCCCTCTTGATATAACACTGCTTTAGGGTTTCATCTCTGTCTCTCTTTCTTTGTTTTAGCGCCGGCTTGCCCTCATTCGTTTCTCTAGCGGCTACTGAGCTCTCTTCTTATTCTTCCTCTTCTTCTCCCTCTTCCTCTTCCTCGATCCTGGTTTCACTCACTCACTATTCCAAACCTTGGTCTTGGTCATCTAGAGATGAGGACGGGTTTTCGTTATCGGAGCGATTGATATGCTGGGTACCTCTCGCAGTGTGGAAAGTTCGAATTTTGGAAATTTGCAGCCCACAGCTCAGAGTGGGTGCTGAAATTTTGTGCGCTAAAAATGAATGGAAATGGAAATCAAAGGCAAAGGGCGCCACGCTTCCTATTGAACTGTTCGGAATACAGCCATGCACGCCATTTTCTGAATCGATTCAAGTTTGCTATTATTTTCCAGTTGATCTATCTGAATTTTACTGATTTATACGAATTGGTGGTGCCCCAAACACAGGCTCAAAGCTCAACTATTGGCGTAAGCTTTAAGCTCCTGATATAAAGGAGAAATTGGGTTGGGTCTTTCATGTCACGTCCTTTAGAAACTGATTTTATTATGCATATTCCCACTAGGCACATGGCTAATATTTATATGATTGGGTTACATATTTACTCTATCCAAATTCCCCTGCTTTATTTCAGTGTTGCAGATTGAAGATATGCTGCTGAGCAGTTGTGAAGCGGCTTCCTGATAAGTTGTTTGTTCATCGTGGGTTAACTTTTCAGAAAACACGTTTTGATGTCTTGTTCTCAAGTCTTATTCTCATCTAATTTGGCTTCATATGCATATGCTCTATGTTCATGACACAATTTTGTTGAAAGTACTTTAGAGTGCTTCTGATTTTCAGTTGATTGGTTGTACCTTCGTGCTGACAATTGTTAATATTATTGGTTTATTTTGATGCTATGTGTGATTCATTGCTGTGTAAGTTCCTTTTCTGTTGTAGTTTTAGGCTTTACATGGCATGTGGTATTCATGCCATTCTCCTTTACCTATCATCTACAACTGAGGGTTAAAGCTTGCTGATATTGAAAGAAATATTGATTAAATTCTTTAGTTCCTTCGTTTATCTGTCTTTTCCGAGATGTTAAAAGAATTTCTATATTTTGCAATGGAAAATTTTTATAATTAATGGATGGATTGAACTGTAAGGAATCCTTCTTGTTCCAAATTTTACCTAGAAATATAATTATGTTTAGCTTCCTGTCTACACAGATAGTCAATGCAATACTTCAAAACTGACATTTGATGGTGTTGAATTTGATGGGTGAGAAGGCTAGCTGAAGCATGTATTTTGCTAATAGCATTTTCTTTATCCTCCTTTTAACTATTTATTTCTTTTCGAATTTAGCCATTTGCAAAAAACCAGTGTGTCGTTACACATCATTTCTAGGCATTTACACACTTCTGTCTCTTATAGTGCAGGTTGTCAATGTTGTAAACATTGGCCCGGGTTATGCAAGATCTCTTTTGTTTCGCACTCATTGGGGTGGCCTTATTGCCGAGATATGCTATTGGAAGATTGTATGAACTTTCTGCTAAAATGGAAGCTGCTGGCCAAACTGAATACTCTTTAGGTAGGGAAGCAAATATTTCTGATAAATTTGTTGAGCAACATCAAGAGGTGAAGATCGCTGGACTTGAAACCAGTGAATTTTCTTACCCTTGCAACACCGCAGTTTGGGCTCAATAGGACATAAACAGGTAATTTTTCTTTCTTATAATATGGTTTTCTCTAATCACGTGTAATTAACTTTTGTTGTCGTGTTTTATTATTTGGACTGCTGCATTTACATCTTTGGGTGTTTTGGATGATAATCACTTTTTTATCACTGGTAACTATGTTTATTGTTTGATCTTTCAAATAGCAGTCAGCATAGGTTTGATATTCTGCATCGGAGGTAGAGATGTGGATCTTAATTCCATCTCGTTGGTACTTGCAGAATTTGTAGATTATCATGCACTAAAGTTTTGTACCATTTAAGAGTCTATCATTAGGACTTAGAATATAATTGTTTAACATTGTTGGAGCCTTGTTTTTGATATTCTATTGTTGTCTTTACTTCCTCAGCTCCCAATCCTTTGTGGTCTTCCTTTCTTAGAGAAAAGTGCACCTCAAACTGCACACTGGATTGCTGGGAGATCTGGGAAACATTTGTTCCTCACTGATGATGAGAATGGAAACCTCCTCTACTCCTACAGACGACTATGATAATCTGAAATTCATGTTTGCATTTACTGTTCCAAGTTCTTAGTACAGTCCAAGTAAAACAAAACTTCTGATGATCGATTTGGTAACGTTATCTCATCACATATGCAGGTCAGCTTTACGCTCTTTCAAGCGTCGTGTGGCATATGCAAATGCAAACTATGATCGTATCCTTTATTGAGTTTATCCACATTAAGCTCCTGATATGAAGGAGAAATTGGGTCGGGTCTTTCATGTCACGTCCTTTGAAATCTGATTTTTTAATATTTATATGATTTGGGTTACTTTTTACTATTGTTGATAAAGAGATCCCAAATCCCAATCCCAATCTCAATTCTCTGTCTGTGTGTGCACGTGTGCGTACGTTTTTTATTTCAAATTACTAAGCAAGTTTGATTCTTTCTTAGCTCATAGTCTCAGCTCTGTGTTTTGTCGGTAAACAAGTTCTGTAGGTGATTTCTTTGGAGAATTTTTGTGTTTTTTTTAAGAACTCCTTGTTTGGTTGATTTTTTTTGGTGATTTTGAGGGAGTTTGTTTCTATTTTATTGCCTATTTTGGTAGGTTTTGGTATTGACAGAGAAACTGCACTCGAACGATGATATAACAAAGTTGACATACTTGAATGATCCCGATGTGCTTATGCTTGATAATCGCCAGAGATGCTATATTCTCTCATCTCACAACGTCTGATGCTTTATTCTTTTCTCTTCTCCCCGCCGTCTGGTTTCTCTCCTTTTCATTCCATCATTTTTATGGAACTGTATTTTGGCGTGTAATCCTGGATGGCATATGAATGTGCAACTGGATTTTGCAGCCAAGGTCATCATATGAGTTTTCAGAATTGTTTTACCAATGCATTTATTTCTAAATATTTCTAAAGAATGGGGTTTTGTGTTTTGTTTGGTGCTTAGTCTAACTTTTCATGGGTTTGGTTGTTTTTGACTGCCTTAATTCAACATTTGTAATGGACAAAGATGAGAGGACTAATATTCGATATATGTTGAATTAACCTTTTATGCACTCACCTTCTGATATTAGCTAATCAATTTGTACGTGGCTCTCATGATTTGATGCAGTCATAAAAATTGGGATTACACTGAGAAGGAAGTCTATAGTACGAAGACTGCATTAGCTAAAGTTGCATGACAATAGCAGTAATGGCAAGTGGGAGTTATATTTAGAAGCCCTCTGATGCTTCAAACGATGTACCTTCTGTTTATTTAGCAGGTTGATACATCATTTTTTTTAAAATGTTAAAAAAAAATCAGTTTTTATTTTTTTTGGAGGTTTGTTTCTGAACTGTGGTGCCACTGCTTCGCTTTATCTGCATATGTTTGATTACCTGAACATGTTTGAGTTGCCTATGATCACACTGCAGTGATGTTCGGAACAACAGCTTGAAAGTTTTCATTCCTCAAAGCATTGGAAATTGCACTGCCTTCCAGGTTCTGTATGTATCTCAACTTAAATATTGACATTCAAATCTTGGACATGTTTGGAATTGGGATTGTGAGATCCTAAATTTGCTTCATCTACATCATGCTAGGGATTTGTCATATAATGAGTTGACTGGTGAAATTCCATTCCAATATTGGTTTCTTTGCAAGTTGCTTACCTTGTGAGTTCTTACCTGCTCTATGTAATGTATGATCCACTGTGGTTCACTAAGTTCTGTTTAGTGTATTGTTAGTTAAACTGAATGTTAAATCCCGAGTGTAGATTTAAGATGTGTGTGTTTGCGAATGTTGTCTCCTTACTTTTATCTCTATGTTGCAAGATTTGCTTCTTGACAGAACTTTTGGATGTAAGCCTTGTCCTATTACAGGATTGTTATCCCGGGCATTATCATGGCCAAAAATTTGATCATATGGTTAAAAGAGGCCGATAATTCCATGCATAAAAAAGAGCAGGAGTGGGATGCTATGATTTTTGTATTTGAATGATCCCTTTAAATTTTTGTTAGTTGATCAGATATGGCCGTCTTGCTCTAATCATGTTTCGGTTATTATTATGAATTTATTTTACTTGATGAAGTAAAGGAAGACGAGAAGGAAGAGCAGTTAGTGGCTAAGAAAACCCCCATTACTAAGTTAGTAGCTAAGAAAACCCCCATTACTACCAGCCTGAAGAAAGTGTGTAAGGTGAGCTTCCTTAACTTCACTGTATCTTTTTTCGATGATTTTGATTTTGACTATTATATTGATTATTGCTGTTGCAAGCGGAAGTTTAATGAGTAAGTTGTGGTTGTACTTGTACGTACTTTTGATTTGATTAGGTGTGCAAGAGAACAGGTCATGAAGCAGGATTTAAAGGCGCTACTTATATTGATTGTCCAATGAAGCCATGTTTTCTCTGCAAAATGCCTGGTAAATTCTCCATTCTTTTGTTGTTTTTTTGGGGTGTTTTTTCAATTGAGAGTGTTAACGTTAATTGCAGTTTCTCTGTTTAGAATAAGATAATTGCATTCTAAAAGATCATTCTGATTTGGGTTGGGTTTTCCGATTAAAAAAGATTTTCTCCAAACTCTACCGTTCATTAATTCGCTCCTCTGCTGCTGCAAGTGTAAGCAAGCTTCAAATTTCTCTCCCTTTTCCCTTTCTCCTTCCATGTAAAAAGATATTTATCAAAGTTGCTAACTTTTTTTTGGGCTTTTTTTGTTTGGTGCAGAATGTGATAAATGGGGCTTCCATAGGAAGGTCATCGATTTTGAGCAAAAGGGATTTTGTTGGTTCATATATAACTAGGACCAACAGTTCTGAGTTTGGTGGAAAGTTGGGGTTTTAAAGAGAATATTTAGCTGCAGTTGGAGGAAAAAGCAGACCAATAGCCAAAACTTCGTATTTATCGGATTTCAATTACGTTCTTGCAAACCCCAGAATACATAGGCTTTTCTGCAGTGAAGCTCCCAAGAAAAAGAGTAAGACTTTTGTCCAAGTTTGTGTTTCAAAATTTGATTTTGATGAAAGATGGGGATCTTGATGATTTTTTTGTGGGCTTTTATTGGCAGATTATGAGAACTTTCATCCCAAACAGAAAAAGGAAAATCCCAAACAAAATGAGGAGAAATCAGAATCTAAAGGTTTATACTTTGCCTACTAAAGTTGCAGTTCACTTCTGTTACTAATGAAGATCACCTGAATGAAAATCTGTCTTCAAATGTTGAAACACTGGCTAAAAATGTGGTGAAACACTGATTTGACATTTGTTGGTATTGTTCTCAACTGTTAATAGTAATATTTAAAGTTGAGTAGCTTGAACATGAACCTTTTATGCTTGCAAGAGGAAGTATTTTGAAATGTATTACTGTTCATTGGTTTCTTGACAATCTCACTGTAACTTTTCTCATCTCACTTTTTGGAATTTCTGGACCAAATGAATGACCTGATTGGTAATTATTAGACTGATGGTATTTACTGAGTTTCTGTTGATTACTGTACAATTATATGAGGCTTATTTTCTGAAAAAGGTTTGTGCTTTGGACCTTAAGGGTTAAAGTTTTCTCTGCTAAAGTAGGTTATTGTCGTGCAAGCTTATTCATGTTTGTTCATCAAGTGAGATCATTGATGTTGTTATTCTTTTGAATAGGATTATTTCAGTGTACAATGGAAGCTATAGGAGAATAGGGGAGAGGGATGTGGGTTGGAAGGGGTGCCTTTCTTCTTAGGTTTTTTTTTATGGAACTGGTAGGGATTTGATCATATCCAAAAAATTAGTGGGGGTTCAAGGTTAATATTTCTTAAGGTCATGCAAAAGCCGCTAACTAAATGAGTGAATTACCTCGAGTTTGTGCGAATGGAATATCAAGTAAATTAATGCTCTTGAAACGTTCGTGATACTTCTTAAGGCTGGTGAATCTCATGCCTCTAATTGCATCCTTTCCTCATATGTTCGTGCAGAGGGTGGGAATACAGATGGTAATTGCAATTTTTAGGAGACTATGTCAAAGATAGTGCAAAACTTCTAATTGCATTGTCAAAGAAAGAGTGTTAACGATAGTTGCATTGCAAGTTTGAGCGAGGAAAAACTTCTAATTGTTCCAATATAGTTTTCGATTTTTTTTGGGGACAAATTTAGTTCTATGATAAAGTATTTTGTTGCCATTTTCTGGGGTGGAATGGCACACCACGATGACTTGTCCTCATAGAATCACAACTGAATATGGGGTTGTCCCAGTACCCAGGAGAAACAGCCGTAACCCACTGGATTATGTGTTTGAATGGCAACTTAGGCCTCACATCCCAAAAGTAAGTTTTCTTTTTGTTCTCTGCTTGAAATAACCCAAGGTTTGCTGGAGATAGGTAAATAGCTCCACGAAAATAATTTGTTTTCCTCCTATCAGAATAATACTTAATATTAGTTGATATACTTGATTGCAGCTGCTGTTGTTTTAATGTTACTACCTCATTGGGAGCACTTAACTTTTGCTAATATAGTTGAACAAGAACTAAAACTTCCTGACCCATATTTTCCTTTGCTGATTTTATATCCAGTTTTGATGGTCAATCAAATGCGTGGGAGGTAGGGGTGAATGTTTTTCCTGGTGATAATTGTGTGAAATGCAAATTTCAGTTGAACAAGAACTAAACTTTCTTCATCACATCTTTTCACTTGCTGAATTGTTGGATTTTGTATCCACTTTTGATGGTCAACTATTTACGTGGGCTATTATTTCTGGTGATATTGTGTGAAACAAAATTTTGGTGATTAGATATGTTTTATATTTTAATCATTGCTTTTCCTATGCTGATATGCTACAAGAAGGTCCTCAAAATTTAAAATATAAATGTCAGTTTCTTTGTCGAGTGTCATGTTTGTCTATGTCTCTGTTCTTGAATTCTAATAAGTTCTTTGGTTTTCGATTTTGTATTTTAGTTAATTGAGGTTTGGCAAAATTAAGTCTTTATCTATATCTTAGTTATTTATTTTATTTTTTGACGAATTTGTCTATAGATGAAACCACAATTTCTTCTATATAGTTGAAATATTAGGCACATATGTCAAACTGTTTTGCTCTTGATTCCTGAGTGTTCTTGCTCAATTCCCAATTGATTTACATAGATTAGAAGCATTTGTTCATCATGGAATATTAAAAAGGCTAAAGAAACAGAAAAACAGAAGTTAAGGAAAAGCATAGCAAAAGCTCTCATGATTAAGTCTCTTTTAAGTCTTATCAAGTAATCCCTCTTCTTTACTTCTTGCTGGATTCTTACCAGATTATGGAAGGTGTTTTATGATGACAAGGATAGGCCAAACAGATATCTCCTGTCCAAGAAATTGATAAGCTGTCCTGATGCAGAAGAACTTGAGGTCAGTCGTTTTCCCCCCGAGGACCGGAATCACACTAACTTGTTCTGTTTCAAGAATAATTTGTGTTTTGATCAGAGAATAAACTTCTCATTGATAACAAGTGATTATTTTTAGTAACTTAGCTTACTGTTAAACACAGAAAAGGTGGATTTTGTGAAAGTTGAAAGCAGATGGGAATTTTGATGGAAATAAGAGCAAATTTATATCCTTTCTTTTCTTGGACCTGCTCATTCTGAGTATAGGCAACAATCCAATAGAATTAAGATGCACTCTGTATAAACATGTCTTTACATATAGCTGCTATTTGCAGATAATCTTTGGAAGGGCAGAAGAGAAGCCAGAGAAAGGCTCATCCCTGTTTGATCAAGCAGCCGGGATCTTCTCCTCCTTAAAGCTATTCATGAAAGTCATTTCATGATAGATGTCATCTTGCATCCCTGTTTTATTGTATTTAATAATTATGTACTTATTGACAGTTTATGATTTGGACCTTTTTAAATACACTTCTTATAGAAAATATTTCATTGGCGAATATGAACTTATTCTCTACAAAATTGAAATATTAGTAATTTAAAAAATAGTAGTTCATATATTAATGAATTTCTATATATGTTATGGTATTTAAAATTATATTTTATAATTTATTACATAATTAATTTGCAGCAACTATTGTGAAAAGGCACATATCAAAAACATTAGAAAGCAAATTTATAATAATTTTTAACATGAAATTAAATATTATGACTCAATGAATAAAGTTGTATTTTTTTTAGATACATAACAATCTGAAAATTCTGAAATAATAATAATAATATTATTAGTAGAAAAATTTTGAAAATTGAATTAATATATAGAGTTTTAATATAAAGAGACTTAAGAAAGAATATATAAGCGAGAAAGAAATATATTAAAATAATAGAGGTATTCAAAATAATAATTAAATTATTAATTACAATTCAAATAGTATAATATAATAATATAATTAGAATAATAATAGGAAGTGAATTAATATATAGAGCACAGAATTTTTTTTTTGGGAAGATTTTGCTTCAGTGTATGAGATTGTGAGAAGCAAACTTATAAGACAGTTGTATTTATATAGTCATTGTTTTATTAATGGAAATAAGAGTACTTTGACCCTATTTGATGGGTGCAGGCAAGTGTATTTTGGGTGTCTTTGACTGTATATTGCCTCTTTATAATATCTAATCGGATCTTTACTTCTGTGTGTTCCTCAGTACTTGAGGAAAAGCATCCAGAATAAGAAAACGGGCAACACCACTGACAAGGAAACTTGCAAACCAATAGGGAAATGCTGACATAAGCCGAATGGTTTCTTTCTTGCTTCCATTTGAGAAGTCTATACCTCTTATTGTTGTTATTCAACTGAAATCTTGCATATTCTCAAGTATTCAAGAGCCTACCTTTAGGCTTTGAAGTGGCAACAACTACTGTTCGAGACTCAAGTTTCGTTGTTCTGAAAATGATAGTAATGGTTTCTTTGTTATGGAGCATGATGGTTTTGATATGAAAGACTTGAATTAAATGGAGCATACATGTGTGCTCTTGTAGATATATTTTCCATGTCATATATATATATATATATATATATATATATTATCTTTGGTTGGTTTGGAACGGTAAAAAGTTTAATTAACACAATTTTATTGTATTTAATCATTATGTACTTATTGACAGTTTTCCATTTCTATCCATTCCAAATTTCACAAATTTCAATAAAAAAATTCTAAAAAAGTTTCACTTAACACAGTTTATATGTATTTAATAATTATGTACTTATGACAATTTCTGATTTGGACCTTTTAAATACACTTCTTATAGAAATATTTCATTGGCGAATATGAACCTATTCTCTTCCATCTCATATACAAATTGAAATATTAGTAATTTAAAAATAATAGTTCATATATATGCATTTCTATATATGTTATGTATTAAATTACATTTTATAATTTATTACATAATTAATTGCATCAACTATGTAAAAAGAGCAAGTCATATCAAAACATTAGAACAACAATTTATAATAATTTTTAACATGAATAAAATCTTATGTACTCAATGAATAAAGTTGTATTTTTTAGATACATAACATCAAACAAATAATTTATATTGTTTGTTTACTTTTATTGTGAAAATTAAAGATAATATTGAGAAGTAAATATTATTATAAAAAATATACTAAAAATTATTTTTGTCATTTAATGACAAGTGAAATCTAATTTTCCAGATAATTTAGAGTTATTAATTTAATTTTATATTAATTTTGTTGTTTTTGTAAAACTAAGGAAAACATTTTAGAGTCCAATTCCATAAAATTAAATTCTCGGTATATTTTAATTATAATTCAATTCTATTTCTAAACAATAAACAAAGTTTAGGTAGAGCATCTTTCAAAACACAAAACTAAGAGTACTTCCTCTTTTGATAATAGAATAAAACATTACTTTGATACAAATATACCAAAAAAACTCTACTAATGCACAAATCAACTACTCTTATACATACTTCAAGTATTATACATATTTATACATGTTTCACACATTTTCACTCTATACATATTTATAATTATTACACACTTTTTATATATACTATACACATTTTTGCACACTATACACATTTACACTTTTTCACCAATTATATATACATATTTATACATACTATTTATATTTTTGAACACCATATAAATACATATTATACATATTTTCACATACCATTCATATTTAAACATATTTTACACTTTTCAACTACTCTTATACATACTTCAAGTATTATACATATTTATACATATTTCACACATTTTCACTCTATACATATTTATAATTAGTACACACTTTTTTATATATACTATACACATTTTTGCACACTATGCACATTTACACTTTTTCACCAATTATACACATTTATACATACTATTTATATTTTTGAACACTATATAAATACATATTATACATATTTTCACATACCATTCATTATTTACACATATTTTACACCTTTTGGACAATATACATATTTACACAGTACTACACACTTTTTACACATGTAATTATAATTATGCACATATTTACACTTTTCACATACCATTCATATTTACACATATTTTACACTTTTTGGACAATATACATATTTACACATACTACACACTTTTTCACACATTATCATATATTTGCACTTACTACTTACATTTTCACAACACTATATATTTTAACATACTATCTACATTTCACACACTATAAATTGTATACACTATAAACATTTTCACACACTATAAAATTTACACATACTATATACATTTTCACAGAGTAACATCAATATAAAATAAGTATTATTAGTGAAAAATTCTGAAAATTGAATTAATATATAGAGTTTGATATAAAAAGACAATAAGAAAGAATATATAAGTGACAGGGAAATATATTAAAATAATAGGGGTATTCAAAATAACAATTAAACTATTAATTACAATTCAAATAGTATAATATAATAATATAATTAGAATAATAATAGGAGTGAATTAATAATAGAGCTTCTATATAAATAGAATTGGGGAAGGAATAAATAAGTGGAAAGGAAAAATATGAAATTGTTTGCAAAATGTGTGAAAATGTGTGAAGTACTTCTAAATATGTATTGTGTGTGGAAATGTATGTAGTATGGATAAATAGATGTAATGTTGCACAAATGTGTGTAGTAATGGTGTAAAATGTATAATGTGTTACTAATCTAAATATATATAGTGTGTGTCAATATTTATAGTGTGTGAAAATACATGTAATATGTGTAAATATATAGAGTATGTGTAATATGTACTGTGTGTGGAAATATGTGTAATATGTGTAATATATATATATATATATATATAGTGTGTGTAATATATATCGTGTGTGAAAATATGTGAATATGTGTAAAATATAGTATGTAGTAAATATGTTATAGTGTGCGAATATATGTGTAGTATGTGTAAATATATCTAGCGTGTGAAAATATGTGTATGTATGTAAATATGTTATATGGTTGTGAAAATATGTAGTATGTATAAATAGTGTATAGATGAATGAATAGAATATCAGTGCTATGTGTAAATATGTATACTCTTTCAAAATGCGTTAATATTTGTAAATATGTAGTGTGCAAAAAGTGTGTAAATGTATATAGTGTCTGTAAATGTATATAGTGTGTGAAAATGTATGTAGCATGTGTAAATAAATATGGTGTGTGTAAATATGTATAGTGTGTGAAAATGTGTGTTATATGTGTAAAAATATATATAGTGTATGTAAATATGTATAGTATATGAAAGCGTGTGTATATATGTAAATATGCATAGTGTGTGAAAATATGTATAGTATGTATAAATATGAGTAATGTTTAAAAATATTTGTAATATGTGCAAATATATTGAAGTATGTATAGTGTATACATATATGTGTATAAGTGTGTACAAGTATGTATAAATATATGTGGTATGTAAAATGTGTACATATGTAATCTTTGAAAATGTAAGAAGGATATGTATATTTATAATATGTGCAAATGTATATAGTATGTGTAATATATGTAGTGTTGAAATATATTCAAAATGTGTACAAATTTGCAGTGTGAAAATAAGCGTAATATGTGCAAATATATGGAAGTAAGTATAGTGTATACATATATGTATAATATATATCAGTGTGTGTATACGTATGTACAAATATGTGTAATATATAAAATGTGTACACATGTAATGTGTGAAAAAGTAAGAAGAATGTGCAAGTGTGAAAATTTATATAGTATGTGTAATATATGTAATGTGTAAATATGTGAAAAATGTATAAAAATGTATATTGTGAACATGAGTGTAATATGTGCAAATATAAGGAAGTATGTATAGTGTATACATATATGTATTATGTGTATAATTGTGTGTACAATTATGTACAAATCTGTATAGTGTATAAATGTGTGCATATGTAATGTGTCAAAATGTAAGAAGAATGTGCAAATAATTATAGTGCATGAAATTGTATATAGTAGGTGTAATACATGTAGTGTGCAAAATATGCACAAAATGTGTAAAAATCTATAGTGTGGAATAAGTTTAATATGGACAAATACATTAAAGTATGCATAGTGTATACATATATGAGTAGTATGTGTAAGAGTGTGTACAAGCACTTTATAGTGCAAAAATGTGAAATATGTCTAAATATATATAGTGGGTGAAAATATGTGTAGTATGTATAAATATGTATAGTGTGTGAAAATATGTGTAGTATGTATACATATATATATATATATATATACTGTGTATAAATATGTATATTATGTGGAAATAGGTGTAGTATGTGTAAATATAAATGGTGTATGAAAATGTGTGTATATATGTATAGTGTGTGAAAATATATATAATAAGTATAAATACGTATAATGTGTGAAAATACGTGTACTATGTGTAAATATGTAGTGTTTGAAAACATGTGAAGTATTTGTAAATATGTATAGTAGTTGAAAATGTGTGTATATATATAAATATATAAAATGTGTGAAAATATATGTAATATGTATAAAAGGGTTGCGTTTGTGGTCGTCCTCCCACGTTTTGGTCACATGCTTGGTTTTGAGTAAAAAATCCGCTTCTGTCTAAACAGCTGCCTTTTCTACCCAACAACTCCTAGGGTTACATCGCGTTGGTCTCTTTGTTCGATGGCTTCTTTTTTCTTTCGGCGCTTCTCAGAATGTGACGTTTGGAATTATAGTTTATGTGAAAATACGTGAAATATGTATAGTGTGAAAAAATATTTGAGGTATTTGTAAATATGTATAGTATGTGAAAATATGTGTAATATGTGTAAATATATGTAGTGCGAAAATATCTGTAGTATGTATAAATATTTATAGCGGTTGAAAATATGTGTAGTATGTGTAAATATGTACAGTATGTGAAAATATGTAGTCTGTGAAAATGTATGAAATATGTGCAAATATGTATAGTGTGTTTGAAATGCTTGTAATATATATAAATATATGGTATGAGAAATATGTGTAATATGTGTATATATGTGTAGTGAGTAAAATGTGTGTACTATGTGTAAACATATATAGTTTGTGAAAATGTGTGTAGTATGTGTATATGTCTAAATATGCATAGTATTCGTGGTTGTCCTTGCACGCTTTGGAAATATTAATAGTATATGTTAATACATGTAATGTGCGACAAATATTATAAAAGATTATATATATATGTATATATATATATTTAATTTTATTATATCACAAGTTTATTTGTTATGCATATTTCATTGAAATAAACAATTATAGGGGGAAATAACCAATTTTCCATCGCGCTGGCGCGGTGTATGCCAACTAGTAAGTATTATAAATACGTGGCATGGATTTATAATTAAGAGTGAAACAGAAATTAAAAGAGTAAAAGTAACAAAATATCCTCTGGTCATTTTTTTCATAACTTACAATTGTACACATTGTACGGATAATATACATATTTATACGCACTACAAATATTATTACATATTAACAAAGCCCAATCCCAACTACTTTTAGTCTTTTACCACTAAGTACTAACAAAACCCAACCGATTAACTAAGAAAGTCCAACGAGGCCATAGTTGCAAAAGGCTCAAGCATTATAAACCTAGAAAAACAACAAACCTAGAGAAACACAAGTTTTTTTATGGGCGTTACATCTTCATCAGAAAATTTGAAAAACAAGCCACGCCGCATTACGATGGAGGAGAAAGTGATACACCCAATTGTCCCACCAGCGTCTTACGAGTATGGTATGCTATTTTGCCCATGTCTATTGCATAAACCATCATATGTTTTTGTTTTTGTTTTTGTTTTTGTGCACCGTGTTTATTGAAACTGGTTCTGACTTCTTTAGTAATTTCTTAAAAACAGAGTAATACTATTGTAATGATAATTGAATTGACCCAATATATTTAAGATTTTCTATCGATTTAGATGTATAGTTTTATTGAATTTTGTGCCAGAGGGCAGAAAGATATGTTTTTTTAATCAAACTTCATTTAGAGTTGAAAGGGTCTGGTGTTTAAGAAATACTGCAAAAAATGTTTGAGTTGCTCAAGATGGCTTGATCTTGATCATGATCATGACAGTAATTATGTTATCCAATAAGTGTTTAAGTGTCGTTTTAGAGTTGTGCACACTAATTAAGAAAAGTGATAAATTCTCTTATTTACCCATATTTATAACCATAACTTTCTCTCTTCAGTACATAGATAAATGGGACTAAGGGTAAAATTGGAAGCTTTTAGACTTTGCATTGAAATTTGTAGAATGACACCTATTTGAGAACAAAAAATGGGAGCTAAGACAACAGTTATTAAAGAACAGAGGGAGTATAGCAGATGAAATTCTTTTAAATTTTCCAAAGTTAGATTTCGGCATATTGATTTCGGCATATTGATTACTGTTTTTTGGCACTGTGATTCATATTCGTTTAAACACACGAGTAATTCCAATGCAGCGTGTTCGTGGTTTTTTTTTTCTTTTATAGTTTTATTTAATTTCCTGCTAGTTATAAGCCTTCGTTTCCTAGAGATAGAAGGGGGGAATGTTTCGATAGTTAAAAAATGTGATCTATATAGTCTACCCCATTTAGTGGGATAAATGCTTATAAGTTATTGTTGTTGTTGTATAACTTTATTTAATTAATTTCATGGTAAACTCATTAAGGTAATTTATGTTAATCTTACAGATGTTCTTCTCAAAACATCCATCCAAAAATCACATCCAGCTCATTACACGTTGAAGATCGACTCGTTCTCGTTACTTGTCGAAATGCTTCAGAAAACTGGGAAGAAGTGTTATGATTCAAATATTTTTAAAGCTAGTGATTATGAATGGTACATTGTGTTGATTATTTCTTTTCTTCATGCCATGTTGCTTTTCACGTTCGATCAATGCTATTGATAACATGGATTGATAATCCAAAAAAGAAAATCAAGCAAAATCCTGTAAATGCTTTAATTAGAAGGAAACTCATTTGCAAATATACCATTAATCATTTAACTATTTCGTGTTTAATTCCACCATAGTCATGAAGATCAAGAATGAGATCTTTTTGTTAATTTTGAAGGAAATTATCTGTCTATCCAAACGGGGACAAAGAAAGAGATGGGAAAGGATACATATCTCTTTATTTGAGCATTCAGGGGACTAATTCTCTGCCTCAAGGATGGGAAGTTAATGCAAACTTCAAATTTTTTCTGTATGATCAGATTCGTGATGAGTACCTGAGTTTTCAAGGTGATCTTTGTTCTCAAATACATGAGTTATCTTATCGTATCTGTGTATCGCGTTTTCCTAATATTAATTCTTCCTACATGGATGAGTAGATGCAAGCGGAAAATCAAAACGATTTCATGAAATGAAGAAAGAATGGGGCATTGCCCAGTTGATGGATCTCAATGTCTTTAAGAATGCCACAGAAGGATATCTTTTACAGGACAAATGTGTTTTTGGTGTGGAGATTTTGGCCTCTGGTAATAGGGGTACTATAGAATGTCTTGCATTGCCTGAGAAATTGTGCAGCTCTTACACTTGGAAAATTCCCAACTTTTCTACATGTGGAAATTGTGTTCAATCTGGCATTTTTGTCATAGGAAATAGCAACTGGTATGTACCTAATAAATTTCATTTTTCTTATAATTTATTGCAACTTTGCTTATTCTTTGATTTCACAGGAAGCTACAAGTTTATCCCAAAGGAGACGCAAGACAGAAGGATAAAAGTCTTTCCTTCTTTCTATCCTTAGCTAAGCCAGAAACTGGTATTAAAGTTTTTGTAGACTACAAGTTGCGCATAAAGAACCAGAAGAAGAATGGGAAAGATAAAGAGTATTCAAGTAAACTAATTTATCTTCATACACAATTATGAGTTTTCTTCAGTTTGAAATTTTCATTCATCATATTTTCTACTATCATATTATGGTGATGAATTTGGACAATTTAAATTATCTTTGCAGCTTCTGCCAATTTATCTACTAAATCAACTAGCTGGGGTTGGTCGAACTTTCTCACCCTTGATGATCTTAAAGATTCTTCCAAAGGCTTCCTTGTTAAAGATACATTGATTGCACAAGTTGAAATCACCAGTGTCTCAACTATGAAAACTACTGATGAAGACTGAAGTTATATTCCAAAGGGAGTTCTGCCATGTAATTTTGAAACTATCCCTCCTTAGAGTAGGCTTAAAGTAAAGTTTTTCAAAGCAGAAAAGGGTATAAACTACTTCAATGTAAATGATGAATAGGAATTTTCTGTTGTGCATTTGACTATTTTTATATATTATGGGTATTTTGCCTCTTTTTCTTTATGTTCGACAATCATCAACTTCAATGCACTATATAAGAACAAATATTGTGTGAAAAATGTAATGATAAAAGTTGAAACTATAAGAGAAGATTAGCATGGCACAAAACCCTGCACAAGGATGATACACACAAATTGAAAAATTGTCCAAATTTAAAATCAAAGGCTTATTTGACCCCTTACACCTTGTTCCACTGATTAGAACATCTACTTGCATGCCGCTTGAACCAACAAAGAAAAGGTACCATTTTCATCTTAAAACAACAAATTGTAAGTTAGAATCTCCTTCGTAGGTAAGTTAAATTATGCATAAAATTTATCTTGTATGCAAAGTATCTAACATTTTAACTTGTAAAATTGCGTATTTCTAACTTATAAAATTTAGTATTTGTAATATGTAAAATTTTTTATATTAAAATTATAAAACTCTAAACCTTAAAGCCTAAAAGTTTTTCTATGTTAATGAATAAAATACACTATTTGTTCATTTATTAATTTCTAGCTATCTAAGTTTCTAACTTGTAAAATTTAGTATTTGTAACATGTAAAATTTTCTCACATTAAAATTATAAAACCCTAAACCCTAAAAGTTTTTCTATCTTAATGAATAAAATTTAGTATTTTTTCATTTATTAATTTCTAACAATCTAAGTTTCTAACTTGTAAAATTTTTTATACTAAAAGCTATAAAATCCAAAACCCTAAACCCTAAAAGTTTAAAATTTTGGAACAAAAAAAAAATCAAGATCAAATTTAGAAGTGGAATTTGATATCAAATTTAGAAGTGGAATTTGATATCGAAATTGAAACCAAATTCAAAATCAAAATAAATCTAGAACTAAAATTGAAATCGGAACCAAATCAAAATTGGAACCTCCCTTCACTGGTTTAGTTTCAATTCCCATTCCCATAACCACGATACTGAGAACCAACGGTTTCAAAACTATGATAATGTCTATTCTAAATTGAAAAGAATACAAGACAAATCATAACTATTAGGTGGTTAATTAATAATTACTAACTCATGGTAGTTAAGTATCAATACTTTATCACCATGTGTGCATTATATCTCACTATTATGTGTGAAGCCTGTATTGAGTATAGAGTCATACCCATATTATAATGAGACAGTGCACACATGGCGAGAAAGTATTGATACTTAAATACCAACTTAATTAATGAGTTGGTGGTTATTAATCGTCAAATAGTTTCTCCTTATTCTCTAACGCTAATGCTCTTAAAATTATCCTCCTTTAGAGTGGTCACTTTTGATTGTAGAAAAGGGCATAAACAAAAGTGAATGACATATAAAATGTAATTCTTATAATGTGATCTACGGTTATCATTACAACATTTTCTGCTCTTACTTTTTAAGTGGTATAAAATGCTGTAATTTTTTTAGACATTATTTGTCAAATGTCGAATTATGAGTTTCTGAAACCGGAACCATCGGTCCGATTCTGGTTCCATGTCTAAGTTTCATGATTTTAGCTTTTGCATATATGGTATAAAACATTGTTTATCTAAAGGTATACATAGTTCGTCATTAAAATAAATTCGATTTTATTATACATTGAAATTGAAAGAAAAATTAAGTAAACATGAAATATTGCTAAACCCAATAACTTAACTAACAAAACCCCAACAAGTACATAGTATGTAGAAGGCCCATGCATCATAAACCTAGACAACAAACATAAAGCAACACAAAAGTTTATGGATAAAATACATTAAATTTTCTTATATTATTACTTTGTTTCACAATTATCTCTTATATATAGTTTTAATTGAAATATTAACTCTCTTAATTTTTTAATTTTAGAATAATTAGTCTAATACGTTAATTGTTCTTAAGTAATTAAAGAAAATTGAGCATACGATTTTATTATAAGATAATAAAATGACAAGATTAACCTTAAAATAAAGAATTATAAAATAAAAGTAATCAAGAAATAAAAATCGAAAATTCTGACAAAAGAATAAGAAGGAATCCTTTTATGCTTTTCTAAAGAAGTGATCATGACAAATATCCTAGGACGTATCTTGAAAAATCTCTTTCATTGTCGGTGAGTTTCATGTTAATTAATTCTATTTCACATTTTTCAAAGTTTAATTGGATGTTGTAAATATTGAATAATTCTAATAGAAATAAAATTAGTGTTGTAGGTATTGAACAAGTCTAATATAGTTAAAATTAGTATGGTAGGTATTAAACAATTCTAATAAGGTTAAAATTATATTTAGATTAGCTCTATCCGTTTTTCTCATAAATTAATTGGTTGTGGTAAGTATGGAAGAGTTTTAAGAAGGTTTAAATTATATTTTCATTGATTACATTTAATGTCGTTATTGATTTTCTTTAATTTGAAAAGTTAAGGAAGTTAATTGTTGTAATTAAAACTATAGGGGATAAAGGTAGAATAGAGTAATAGTACAGAGAGAAGTTTAGTGTATTTTACCCAAAGTTTATTTAAGGGCATTAAATTTTCATCAGAAAATTTGAAAAACAACTCTTGCAGCATTACGATGAGGAAGAAGACGGTACACCCACTTGTCCCACCAGAGTCTTGCGAGTATGGTAAGCTCTTTTGTACCTGTCTAATGCATAAACTATATTATGTTTTTGTGCACTGTGTTTATTTAAACTGCTTGACTTCGTATGGTGCATATATACACCATTAACACTAACACTGTAAGTGCCGTGACG
Organism: Ophiorrhiza pumila; assembly: GCA_016586305.1. Classification (NCBI taxonomy): domain Eukaryota; kingdom Viridiplantae; phylum Streptophyta; class Magnoliopsida; order Gentianales; family Rubiaceae; genus Ophiorrhiza; species Ophiorrhiza pumila. The sequence goes on along the minus strand of BLIW01000008.1, from coordinate 31,008,418 downwards.
ATAAGGAGCACAATGGTCAGAATATTGAGGGAGCAAACTGAGAGTCATGAGATCTTCTCAATTTTGGAGGAGTTCATGATTTTGTTTTCTTTTTTAAATTCGATATTTTAAGACATCTTTAGATGCAGAAACTTCTGGAATCCTATAGGTACTTTTAACAATTTTTGTGTTCTATCGCAAACAGTTGAAACGCCCCCTTTTTATGCAAAAAAAAAAAAAAAAAATCTAGTTGGCTTCTTTAATATCTTATAAAAATATAGGCATTAAGGCCAGTATAATAGTTAGTGAGTTAGTGTTCCGACCTCCAGAGATTTCGAGATGTGGGGATGCATATGAAGGGTGTTTATATATATATATATATATATATATATATATATCTTATAAAAATATAGAATATTGGTACAAAACAAACTCAATCAGATATCTTGTTTTTTCTATTGATTTAGTTGTATAGTCCTATTGGATTTTTGTACCAAAGGGCAGAAAGAGATGTTTTTTTAATCAAATATATTTCAGTTATTCATGAGTAATGATAAGCAAAGTGAAAAAATTGAGTGAAAATAATTACTGCATATGAAGGGTGTGTTTATATATATATATATATCTTATAAAAATATAGAATATTGGTACAAAACAAGCTCAATTTAGTTGTATAGTCCTATTGGATTTTTGTACAAGAGGGCAGAAAGAGATGTTTTTTTGAATGAAATATATTTCAGTTATTCATGACAGAGTAATGATAAGCAAAGAGAAAAAATATAGTGAAAATACTTAAGGAATGATGTGACATTCATGAGAAAACAAAATTACTAATCACACACCTTACATTGTTTAATAAAATAATAAATGATTTCATCTTTTCATATATGCCATATTAATCACTCTATAATTTTACTTTGCATATCATTTTTCATCTTTTCATATATGCCATATTAATCACTCTATAATTTTACTTTGCATATCATTATTCATTCATGACGGCTTGCTCATGACAGTAACTATGCTATTCTTTTAAATTCTCCAAGTTAGGTTTTGGCAAATTGATTACTCTTTTTTTGGCAATTAATGACTGATTTAGAATCACATAATGAGTTTGTGGTTTCATCATAAAACTGATTTAGATAATATATACATACATACATGTTAATCTTACAGAGGATATTTTGCAAACATCCATCCAAAAATCGCATCCACCTCATTACACGTTGAAGATCGACTCGTTCTCGTTTCTTGTTGAAGTGCTTCAGATAAAAGGAAAGAAGTCACTACTACAAAAATCTCCTGTTACACCGGTTAAAAAAGGCTATTTTACACCGTTTATTTGAAAATTGTACCGTGTATATACAGGCATGGTAAAACGTGAATTATTTTTACACCGGTTAAAACGACCGGTTTAAAAAAACTATTTTTACACCGGTTATTTATCAACCGGTGTAAATTATTTATTTTTACACCGGTTTTACTAACCGGTGTAAATATTTTACTTTTACACCGGTTTTATTAACCGCTGCAATATTGTCTTGATTTGTTAGACTCGTGGGAATTTCTTCTTACACCGGTTCTGGAAAAACCGGTGTAAAAAAATATTTTACACCGGTTTTATTATCCGGTGTAAAAGAAATCATTAGATATTTTACACCGGTTATAAGAAACCGGTGTAATATATTGATTGAATTTTTTCTTACACCGGTTATAGAAACTGGTGTAATATATATGGACATCTTTTTTACACCGGTTAATTATCAACCGGTGTTAAAAAAAAGGATTTAATTTTTTAAATTGATTGATTGTTTTATTAGCCCAGAGTTTACAAACATCAATCCAAAATTACATTACATTCACAATGCAATACAAAATTGCCATTACAAGTAACAAGAACCATTCACTTATATTTCCAAACGAATCTGTCTACATTTCATAAGTATTGCCTATACATATATTTACATCTACATATCTATAAAAATGTCCGAAGAAAATAATGAATCAACTTTATATGTCAGTTATTACCCGACAACTCTTCGATCTCATTAATCATTACATACTTGGCCCATGCTTGTCGAACACCTTCCAAATCTGATTTTGTTAATGCCTTCTCATCTTTTTTGAAGAACTGAGACATTCAAAATAAAGTCATTACGTTGATTAATAACTGATATGCAAAACAACATCCGGATTTGAGTATCAAAATATTATGAAAATGAAATTACACAACAAAACCCAATAACCTTCTTGATATCCTTATGCTCTATGGCTCCTTGGAGTATGATCTCTCGCATGTACCACATCACATAATAACCACATTCCCAATTTGAGCCTTGGTTCTTGTGCTACAATTAAATAACCCTCTGTCATATAAAAAAAATCCTGTACATTTATTAGAACCTTTTTCCGAACAATTGGAGCACGCTTACCTTTATCTCTATCCATTTAATTGGTTTATGCGTCGACACACGATACCCTTCAATTTCTTTCTGATACACCGTAGCTACACTGTACAAGACAACATGTAAAATCTTATAAATAAGATTTACCTACTAAACATGGGTTAATATCAAACTAAAATTTTCAAAAAAGTATGAATAAATATAAATACGTGTTCATCAAATTCGTAGCATCATCTCGTGGGCCTGAATGCACTGGATCAAACCAGTACACAGTCATGTCCTGTGGTCTTATCGCCATTAGCATCCAGTGTGCACTGAAAAATTATATGGAGATAAAATATTCCAACATATCAATGAATAAACCTATTGAAAATGCGGTTAAAAAAGCAAATTTGTTGAAATTTATTTACTTTAGAAAATACGGCGCTAGGTATATGCTCTTGTATCCAGTCTTCAGGGTAAACACGATGTACTCGACTCTATCTGACATGATATTCCCGTACGGTTGTATATGATGTGGTGATAGGAACCCTATCCCACTTTGACCCCGTTCTATACATAATGCATACATTGTCCTACGACATAAAATTGACAAATATAAGGACACGCGTGATTAGTTAAACTATATTGTCCATAATAATGAATAAAAAAAATAAAGTTGAAACTTTAATAACATATACGAACTAACTTTATGAACACATGCATGCAATCACCCGTCACCTGTTCGCACAAGAAGAAGTCATTGAGGCTCTCATTAGTAAGCAATATTGGAAACTCAGTGCCCGCTATTACTTCCGGCATATTGATTGTGTAGAGAGCGTCACTCGTATGTTTGGTCACCAGCTTGCACAATAACCGTAGTGATCCCTTGAGTTGTGATAATAATGGCTCATCCGTTTCTCGCGGTTGGGGCACCACTTTTGTTTTCTTATGTTGGGGAGAGTTCGTTACCTCTTTCGAACCTTTCGGGTCCGGTACCTTCACAACATTAAATAAGTAATTAGAGATGTTCATTAATAAAGATATACAAAGAAACTCATTGAATAATATATAATTACACCTCCAACTCCGCATCGGTGCAAATTGCAACCAATTCTCTCGGCCACTCTAAAAACAATCCAGATCCTTCCCTAACTGTCGTGGCCTCCTCGTCCGGAATTGGCAACGGCGCATCATCTTCGATAGAGGTAGTGATATTTACCTTCACTCTGTTCTGCATTACCTCTTTCCCTTGATGCATGGATAATTTATACAGCGTCCCTTTAGCCACAAGCCGCCTCCCTTCGGTGTTATCAATCACAAAAAGGCTACATTGTGATCCCTCCTGTGAATAATAAACAATTATAGTATATATTTATAATTGTCTAACTTGAAATAATTTGAAAAGGAAATAATTCATATTTGGTACCTCGAACTCTCCCAATGAATCTGGGGGTCCATCACCGGAGCATACCGATTTCTGCTTTGTCCCCATCTCAATGCTTATATTCTCCTGTTGTTTCATTGATACTTCGGTGCTAGGAAATTGTAAGACATCTGGTGTAGGAAAAACAGGAACTGGTCTGCCCAAATCGCTGAACAGTTTCTGCATTTGCTCAGACCAGAACTTCATCTCCGCTCTGCATTGAGCGTGAATGTCTACATTACTAGTTCCACTGGAAGATGAGGCCCCGAATACTTCAGACTTCCTCATCCGACCCCCAACACCCCGTAATCGACCAGGGTGATCTTTCTTTCCCGTAGCCAGCACAAGAATGTCTGTGCTTCCCTCGCCAACGGTCTCTCCTTGACTTGAGCGATTTGTCAACTCATCTGATAAATATTTTAATGTACTTATCGGAGTATAATTCACATTACAAATTAATATTATTATACACTTTATTTAATTCAATAAATTATACTTACAATTCTGGCACTAACGTCTCTGGCCGCTTCGCTAGAAAATTCACCGTTCTTGTTCTTGTGCCCTTCCTTGAAGAGAATATGACGGGGAATCGGTGACAGCGGAGAGGTTGTTGCACGGGCCTCCTCTTCCGTCTTACCGGACTGGATCTGACTTTGTATTTTTACCTCAAGTTTTTCACCCATAAGCTTTTTTTTCAACTTCTTATATCCACCACGAGACATTGTGTGGTGGAGTTTGTTTTTGTTCGAACTCTCTTGGCTTGCAAGCCGCTGTGGCTATTTCTCCGAACAGCAGGAAACACATATCATTCAAATTCTAACGTCACATTAAATGAATAAACATTGGATACAATAAAATAGTACCTGCCATTCTTCGCTTAATCGAACTTTTCGGAACATATCCCATGTATCCCTAGTAAGATAAGGATACTTAGCACATGGGTCTACATGCGTTAGGCTTCCAAATATAAACCTGCTCAAGCTTGTCTTCCACCCCCACCAACGTTCCCCAGCGTGGACTAACCACTTCTTCTTCAGCTTCGGTATGGACTCAAAGTCAAAGGTACTCTAAAGAAAACACAAAATAACGTTACTGAACGGAAACCATAATATATATAGAAAGAAAATATGTGAAAACACATTAAGAAGGACAAGTAATATGTTGCACATACCATTACTTCAGCCCAAATCATTTCCTTGATGTTGTCATCGACCGCAAGCCACGACTTAAATTGCACAACATTAACTCTACTGCGCGTCATCAAGGCAATAAAATTAACCCATTCATTATGTGATTTGTCAGTCGTCGGCTCACCGTCATCATCGAAAGAAATAGCCGTCTTTTCTCCTCGTGCCCTCCTTTCGAATAGATCGCGACATTTGGTTCCTTTTCTTCCATATTGTGCAAGTGTTTGATCAGCCCCATCCCCGGTGTTTGATTTTGGGTTATTATCCATGAGAAAGCTTTTGTAGTATACAAAAGTTAATGTCAGGAAAGGATATTTATCATGTAAAATATCACCAGAAACAGTAATGAAATTTCTTGCAGTGATTTGCATGATTTTGATCATATGTGTGAAATATTCATTACTAGACATACTAATTCAAGCACTGCAGCAAAATTATTGTTGATGAGAGCATAAATTGTAATATCCAGATTCCAAAATCAATATAACATTCCATGTGCATAACGAGGGGTAACCAGGAGTCTCAAAAGAACGCATAATGCAGTATACTTCACTATTATCATCCAAATTCCATATATGTATTAACAATCGAAATTGGAAAACCTGTTTGCATGCAAGCCGTATACTACACTATTACCATATCCAATTTGTCAAAGAACCCACCAACATTAACACAGCAAGATGAACCGATAAGTTTTTTTACTATTAAATTTGCAATTATTTCTTTTGGCATGCTAATATTACATCAACTTCCCCAATGAAAGTCAAAGATACTCCCTTTCCAAACTGTCATGAAGGAAAAACAATTGAAAAGCAACATACATTATGACCATTTCATTCTGCTACATGATGAATGCACAATACCTGGAAGAGCGTCAAATAATCGGAAATGGAGAGTAATAAAAATTGAACAAAAGTCGGAGGCGGTGTTGACGGATGTGACGGATACGTCGACGTTGGAGATTTCAAGAGATATCGCCAACGGAGGTGTATAAGATTTTTTTTCACAATGATGGAGGTGAAATTAGAGGTGAAAATGGCGGGGTATTTTGGAGCCTAAAAAGACGAGGGCGCGCCGACTGAAATAGACAGATTTTGGAGAAGGCGCCAGAGCTGATTAAAAAAATACTTACTACACCGGTTAAACGAAAAAACCGATGTAGAACGTCTGTTTTAACACCGGTTATTACATAACCGGTGTAACAAATGATTTTTTAAACTTGTGTTTTAATTTTTCAAATTGCTATTACTGTGTGGGTACAACAATCCACAATAAAATAAATCCACAATAAATAAATAACATAACATGTTTTTATTGTAGTTTATTTCCATTTAAAAATTCGTACCAATATGCTTACGTGTAAACCATAATAAATAAGATAAAAAAATTAAACTTGTTAATTTATGTGGTAACTGTGATGTTTTAGACATAATTTGATATTTTCTTTAAAACTTGTAAAATGCATATATAATGTAACTTGTAAACTATATATAAGTTACAGTTATAATGAACTATATTTACTGAAACTTGTAAACTTGTAATTTAAAAACTCTGTGCCCTGTGTATAACAATTCATAATTAAACATTACTATAATCGTAGTTATAAGATTAATGCATAGTTACACAATATGAATGTAACTAAGTTAATAATCCAAAAATAATTGTTATGTACCAAAACAAATTTTTAATTACCAAGAAATCTGTACATGAAACGTTTTTGTTAAACCGGTTACTACATAACCGGTGTATTATTAACATTGTTTACACCGGTTACTAAATAACCGGTGTACGTAGACAGTTTTTACACCGGTTATTTAGTAACCGGTGTAAACAACAGGTGTATCAACTATTTTAATATTGCAAAATGCATTATTTCAATTCCACGTTTTGAAATTGTTTTCAACTATTTTAATGTACTATTGCAAATTGCATATAATTGTTGTTACAATTCGACTTGAAATACAAAATCATAAACGCATAATTAAATATATGTAATTTGAACTTGTAAACTTGTAATTTCAACTATGTGTGTCCTATGTATGCTATATTCATAGTTACACACTACTAAAATCGTAGTAATAATCCAGAAAAGCATATTTACATAATATTAATGTAAATGAGTTAATCATACAAAAATAATTCTAATTTATCAAAACAAATTTTAAATTACGAAAAATTTATTAAACCGGTTACTACATAACCTGTGTAATAACGACAGTAATTAATATGCTAAAGTGTGAACTGTAAAGCATAACAACACTAATGAAATCATAGTTAAACAGTAATAAAATCAAAGTTACACACCTACACAATAATTTCCTTGAATAATATGAAAGTTATTAAGTACAATTCAAATCTATTTACAAAATACGTGAATAATAACTTAAACACTACATCTCACGCCAAGGTCTTTCTTTTATTTGACAGAGGATCATCAACCCATATGCCTTCCATGTGATCAGTTCGGAGAATGAATGCATCCATATTCCGGTCCTCTTCAATTGTGCTCAATGCGGGGAAACCTGATGAGAATGGGGGGACATCGGGATTATTATCATTATCAATTTCATCACCGACTTGATTTTTCTTCCCGTGTAGGACAATGGACTATTTTTTGTCAATAGGATCTGAGACATAAAATACTTGTTTTGCCTGGGAAACAAGTACGAAAGGTTCCCCTTTGAAACATTCCCTTTTCAAATTCACAAGTGTAAATCCCGATTCATCAATTCGAACGCCGTTCTTGTTGTCCACCCATTTGCATTTGAAAATTGGGACTTTAAATTTCACATAGTCAAGCTCCCATATCTCCTGAATCGTCCCATAATAAGACATATTGGCGTACACTGGATTTCTATCTCTCGAACTAGACTCGTGTAAAGCCTCAGACACTAATGTAACGCCATTATTTTGCGTTGCGCTACTGTCATCTGCAGCCTTCGTAGCAAATGAAAACCCATTAATGTCATAGCCCGAATACGATAGCACAACGTGACTGGGCTTATACGCTAACCAACTTAATGTGTCATGAACAGTTTGGTCACGAACAGCAGCACTTAACCAATTCACAAATGTTCGATTGTGTTCATTGAGTACATACCTCTCAGTCCAGCTACGATGACTTTCCTTTATTTCATAAATATGAGTATTCACATAAGGCTGCATCGGTTCAGAATTTCGCAATACATATAGATGCGCATTGTTCAACTCATCATTAGAAGGGGTAAACAATTTACCTGCCGATGTCCCTTTTCCTGTGATCCGTTCGTCATGGCCAGGCTTTGGTAGTCCAATAGCATTCGTATCATGCAAGTATCCAGTGCAAAACTCAATAACCTCTTCAGCTATATACCTTTCAACAATGTTTGCATCAGGACGATAGCGATTTTTCACATAACCCTTCAAGACTTTCATATATCGCTCAAATGGATACATCCAGTGCAAATATACAGGCCCACAAATCTTTATCTCCCTAACTAAATGAACCACCAAGTGCACCATAATGTCAAAAAAAGCTGGTGGAAAATACATCTCAAGTTGGCAAAAAACTACGACAATTTCATCTTGTAGCTCATCAAGCCTGTCACGATCAAATACCTTGATACATATCGCATTAAAAAAGTAACAAAGTCTAGTTATGCTGTACCTGACATGTTTAGGCAAGATAGATCGAAGTGCAATAGGTAGGAACTGCTGCATCAACACATGACAGTCATGTGATTTCAATCCAACCAATTTCAAATCTCCCAAAGAAACTAGGCGGCTTACGTTTGAAGAATATCCTGATGGGACCTTTATGCTCTTGAGACTCTCACAGAAGCTCTGTTTCTCTTTCCGTGACAATGTATAACAAGCCGGGGGCAAGTATGTGCGATGTCCTTGAATCACAGGTGCTAAATTCGCCCTAATACCCATATCAACCAAATCAAGTCTCGCTTTATAACCATCTTTTGTTTTTCCATGTATATTCAAAATAGTACCCAACAAACTTTCACATATATTTTTTTCAATATGCATCACATCGAGACAGTGTCTAACATTAAGTGTCTCCCAATATAGAAGATCAAAAAATATAGATTTTTTCTTCCAACAACTTTTATTATGATTCTTGCGAGACTTTGTATGTTTTCCAAATTCCACATTGATATCCTTCACACGATCATGAACCTCCTTCCCACTCAAGGCAATTGGAGCACGTCTGAACTCCTGTTTCCCATTGAAAGCTCTTTTCAATCGACGATATGTATGGGCCTGAGGAAGAAATCTACGATGTCCAAGATAGACTGTCTTGCGCCCATGTACAAGCTGACATGATTCTATATTCTCATCACATATAGGACATGCTTGGTGTCCTTTAACACAAAATCCAGATAAGTTCCCATATGCAGGAAAGTCATTTATAGTACAGAATATCATGGCACGCAATGTGAATGACTCCTGACAATGTGCATCAAACATCAACGCCCCTTCATCCCACAACTTCTTCAAGTCTTCAATTAGGGGGGCTACGTAAACATCTATGTCATTTCCAAGTTGGCGTGGACCTGAAATCAGTAATGACATCAAAATGTATTTGCGCTTCATACACAAGTAAGGAGGTAGATTGTAAATAACCAACATTACTGGCCAAGAGCTGTGTGTACTGCTTAGACTACCGTAAGGATTCATCCCATGCGTACACAATCCTAATCTTAGATTTCTTGCATCTCTACCAAATGAGGGGTAAACCGAATCAATCTTTTTCCACTGATCAGAATCAGCAGGATGCATTATCATCTTGTCGTCTGTGGAAATATTGCGATGTGCATACCACGTCAAATTTTTAGCATCTCCAGAATTGGCAAACAATCGTCTGAGTCTCGGTATTATAGGGAGATACCATAACACTTTCACCGGTGATGATTTCTTCTTCGCATTTATATTGTCTTCAAAACCATCACGAACTTGCTTCTTTTTGAAACGAGAAACATGACATTTAGGACAGTACAATGAATATTGGTATTCATTCCTATATAGTATGCAATCGTTGGGGCAGACATCTATTTTCTTTTACTTCACACCCATAGGACACAAGATTTTTTTAGCCTCATAAATGCGATTCGGAAGTTCATTACCTTCTGGCAGTACATCCTTCAGTAAAGCCAACAGTGCTGTAAAACTAGAATCAGTCCACCCATGTGCAGCTTTCAAATTGTACAGCTTTAAAGTAACGGATAATCGGGTGTAATTAATACACTCAGGATATAGAGGCTTTTCCCTATCATTCAATAACGAAGCAAGAATATCTGGCGTATCCGCAAAACTACCGACCATGTCCTCAACCATATCATCCAATCGATCATTTTTCATCGCGACATCATCTTCTACCACATATTCTCCTTGTTTCGATGCATATTCACTCTCGCCGTGCCAGATCCATATTTTATAAGCCGAATCAAAACCCCTCCGATACAAATGGTCTCTTATAATGTCAGGGTCGTCGAACAAAGCAAAATTCTTGCAATCCTTACATGGACAGTAGATGTACTTGGAATTCTTATAAGCAGATTTAATAAATTTCTCAACCTCTTCTTCATACGCAGATGTTGTCCGATCACCAAATATAATATCATTACGATCCATGAATATCGCACCCTTTGAATCATTCCAAAGATAATTATAATAAGTTAACCAACAAAATAAGTGCATTAATCGATGCTAACGTAATTTTACATCATATGACTGAAGCAACAAAATAAGAAGAAAAACTAATAAATATTGGTTATGCAACTGTGTGAATAAAGCTAAAAAGTATACACCTGAACGCCTAAATAAAACAACAAAACAAACATTTAACTAAATTTTTTACCAATATGAAGCAAATATATATTGAAATCTACAATTGTACAAAGGCTTTTAATAAATGAAATGCAGAGCTAGAAATATATGTCAAAAATCCAACGAATGAGAATTAAAACTATATAAAAGTGATCAGTTTATATGTAACTACCTAACCTCAGATGGTTGCGTTGAAAGAAGAAGAGTGATATTGTAGCTTCTGATCAGTTATTTTACCGATTTTCGGGCGCAGCTGTTGGAAAAAAGTCGTAGTTCTTACGATGGACTTAATGCTGATGAAGCTGTTGGAAATAAGTATATTTGTTATTTACACCGGTCGTAAGAAAACCGGTGCAAATTGTTAATTTTTTACACCGGTTGTAACAAAACCGGTGTAAATAGACAAATAATTACATCGGTTATAGAAATACCGGTGTAAATAGTTAATATATTTAAACCGGTTCTAGAAAAACCGGTGTAAATAGTTAACTATTTTACACCGTATTTCATACAACCGGTGTAATAAGTATAAAACCTTCTTTAATATTACAATAATGCCATCGCGTTTTTCTATTACACCGGATTATGTGTAATCGCTCTAAAATATAGTTTTTTCGATGTCGGAAATAAATGATTATTACAACAAAGCATTATCATAATAATATTACAACATATAAATTAATAAACAACATTAGTTTCTAATTTTAATTAAAATAGACATTGCGATAAAAGATGAGAAGATCACATAGTCTAAATTTTTTTACAGGCAAATAGAACAAACTTTCATCATCTGCCCATCAAAAGCCAGCAACGAACACTTCGACATGATTACACCAATTTCTGATTAGAAAAATTTTGGAAACATAATCTTCAGCATAGTTATAATTCCTTTTTGGATCTCTGGGTCGGTGTGTAGCTCTCCTGCATCAAAGTGTATTTTATTCGAATCAAGTTCATCATCAATATGGAGATTGATGTTTTCCAGTTGGTCATTCGCTTTTATTGATTCTGAAACGAACGAATAAAGTCCATTATGAATATGGAGATTTATGTTTTCCGATTGGTCAGTTGCTTCTATTGATTCTGAAACAAACGAATCAAGTCCATCGTCAATATGGAGATTGATGTATTCTGGTTGGTCGTTTGCTTCTATTGATTCAGAGACAAACGAATCAAGTTCCTCCGAAGTTTGAGTGTCGTCCATCGCAATTGCTGTTGAAGTTGTTTTCAAGGTGGAGTAGAATATAAAAAGACGAAAAACTAAATAATTACGACACAGATGGTAGTTAACTTATATGCTAAAAAACGTAATTAATTACGATCCTTTTAATTAACGAAAAACATAATTGCATACCTAATATTACATCATATAAATTAATTAACAAAATCAGTTTCGGATTTTAATTAAAACAGATCTATATATATATATATGTCAATGCTATGGCGAATGAGAAGAGAAATAATATAAAAGTTATCAGTCACTAACCTCAAATGGTTGAGTTGAATGAACGAAAGTTAAATTGTAGCTTCTAATGATGGATTCAAAAAGATTTCGTGCGCACCTTTTCGAAATAATTCGTAGTTCTTACGGTAGAGATGATCCAATTTCAGTACCTGTACAGGATAGACCTAAACAGAAAACAAGTAGCTCACTGACTTAAGTTGGAGCAGAAGGAAAGATATGTGGTTATATGACGTTGTTAAAGTGGTGTATAAAAACTACCACTTTTGACACCGGTTATAAGAAACCGGTGTGAAAGGAACACTTTGTACACAGGTTATAAGAAAACCGGTGTGAAAAGTGCACTTGTAACACCGGTTGTTTGATAACCGGTGTAAAAGCTTCTGCATATCAATAAAGAAAACTAGGGAAAGAAAATTACTAAGCATATCAAATTACTTAAATAAAATGTCATTACAAATAAAATAATTAAAATTGTCCATAAAAACAGATTTTAGATGCTTATTTTTGGGATTTTTTCATTGGACTCTCTTCCAGCTTCTCTTCTTCCTCATTTATGTCAACTCTCGTGCGCTTCTTGCTTTGCGTCATCTGACCTCCTAGATGATGTATCTCCCATTCTAATGCATGCTTTGCGTCAATATAATGTCCCAATTCAATAGATTGCTTGCGAAATTCCTCCTTTTCGATCTGCAAAGTTATAACTCCCAGTTGATTTTATTGAAGTAAAACTGTCGTAGTTTGCTTACTTTAAAAGAATATAGAAACAGTACCTTATGCCTTTCTTCCAACTGCATAACCCTTCAACTGCCATCTTCAGTTCCGATGTTGCTCTTGCATTCTGAAATAACAAAAAATTGCTGACCATGCCAAATAAACAGCATTCACAAAAGTTGAAAGCTAAAATATTCCATTATAATTGAGATTGACTTAGCAACCTCAATTTGGTACCTTTTGCTTCTCAAGTTCAAGCAATTACATCGCCTTTTCATCGACAGGCTATTGTTTCTCCAACTCAGCCTCACGAGCTATAAGCTCGTTTTGCTGTTCTTGTAGCATCTTTGCGAGTCCCTCCATCTTCAGTAACTCTGAAAAACACATGCAAAAAGTCAGAAGAAGTAAGCAATGGGGTTGTGTCTATTCTCTGCAATAAGCAAACCCACAGACCAATAGTTGGAAGAAACAATTTTGATTCAATTCAACAAATATCCAGTGTACTTAATGAACTTTAATTGGACAACAAAACGAAAAAAAACACAGAAAATATGAAATTGTCAGCTATTTTCTATCCGAAGCAATAAAACTCATAACACACATCTCAAACTCAACATTATGGAAAAAGGAAAAAACCCCATACCAGTCCCCTAAAAGATTCTGATCAATACAAAAAAAAACCTAAATTTTAGATTTATTTAACACGTAAATTAGCAAAACCCACAGAAGTATCATGACTATTTATAGGAATGAAGGATCATGACTTATGGGAATCAAGGGTCGTGACTTATCTTCATTGAATTTGCCAACTAGGATACTGTGAAACCCTTCAGTTTTCTTCAGCCCCTCCAGCTGTCTTCTGCCCCTCCAGTTTTCCTCAGCCCCTTCAATTTTATTATGCCCCTTCAGTTTTCTTCTGCCGACGTATCCGCTACCACCTAAGCAAAACCATTCAGTTTTAATTTTAAACTTTTAATGTATATTACATTTGAAATATTCGTATTTACTGAAGGTCTATAGTCTCGGAGTTCAAATCAAAGAGATTTTTTTGGTCGATATAAAGATAAAGAAGAAGAACTTAAGAAATCATAGTGTTGAATCAAAAATAGTAAGAACTTCTTACACCGGTTATGCTTATAACCGGTGTAAAAAAAACTTTCAAAAACTTTCTACATCGGTTATTATTAAAACCGGTGCAACAAAAACTTTCAAAAAAATTTTACACCGGTTATTCGTATAACCGGTGTTAAAAAAAACTATTCCAAAATATTTTACACCGGTTATTCTTAAAACCGGTGTGTTAAAAAAAATTCAATAACTTTCTACACCGGTTATTCTTATAACCGGTGTAAATAGTTTAAATTCTTGTTTAATATTACGATAATGCCACCGCATTTTTTTAATTTACACCGGTTTCTGTTTGACCGCTTTAAAAATGGCGATTTAACAAGGCTATTTTGTAGTAGTGAGTGTTATGTTTCGAAGATTTTTAAAGCTAGTGACTATGAATGGTACGTCCGTTGAGTTGATTATTTCTCTTTCATCAAGCCATGCATATATATATTGCTTTTCACATCTTTTCAATGTTATTATTGATGACATTGATTGATAATCCAAAAAAGAAAATCAAGCAAATTAAAATGCTCTGAATGCTTTAATTTAGAAGGAAACTCGTTAGCATATAGATCATTCATTTAAGTATTTCTAATTGAATTCTATCATAGATATGATCAACAATTAGATCTTTTTGTTAATTTTGAAGGAAATTATCTTTCTATCCAAATGGTGACGAAGAAAGAAATGGAAAAGGATACATATCTCTTTACTTGAGTATTGAAGGGACTGATTCTCTCCCACAAGGCTGGGAAGTTAATGCAAACTTCAAATTCTTTTTGTATGATCAGATTCGTGACCAGTACCAGATCTTCCAAGGTGATCTTTGTTCTCAATATTATCTTATCTACGTACGTCTTGCGTTTTCCTAATATTATTCTTCCTATATGTGCAGATGCAAGCGGAAAATCCAAACGATTTCATGAAGTGAAGAAAGAGCGGGGCATTGCCCAGTTGCTGGATCTCAATGTCTTTAAGGATCCCACAAAAGGATATCTTTTACATGACAAATGTGTTTTTGGTGTGGATTGCTGGATCTCAATGTCTTTAAGGATCCCACAAAAGGATATCTTTTACATGACAAATGTGTTTTTGGTGTGGAGATTTTGGCCTCTGGTAATAGGAGTAATGTAGAATGTCCTGCATTACCTGAGAAATTAGGCAGCTTTTACACTTGGAAACTTTCCAACTTCTCTAAATGTGGAGATTGTGTTTATTCAGACGTTTTTGTTCTAGGAAATAACAATTGGTATTGTACCCAATAAATTTCAATTTTCTTCTAATTTTATGCTAGTAAAATTATTGTTTTTATTGCAACTCTGCTTAATTTCATAGGAAACTTTGTGTATATCCCAAAGGAGACTCAAGGCAGAAGGATAAAAGCATTTCCCTCTTTCTATCTTTATATAAGCCTCAAACTGGTGTTGAAGTTTTTGTAGAATACAAGCTGCGCATAAAGGACTAGAAGAATGGCAAATATAAAGAGCATTCAGGTCAACTCATTTGTCTTAATTTTTACACAATACTTACAATTATGAGTTTTCATCAGTTTGAAATTTTCCTTCATATGTTTTTACTACCATAATACTATGCTGATGACTCTGTACAAATCAAATTCGTTTTGCAGGTTGTACTATTTTCTCTTCTTCAGCAAGTAGCTGGGGTTTTTCCGACTTTGTCTCCCTTGATGATATTAAAGATTCTTCCACAGGCTTCCTTGTTGAAGATACATTGATTGCACAAGTTGAAATCATCCGTATCTTAACTATGAAAGATTGCTACTAAAACTGCTGAGGACTATTAAAGTTATATTCGCAAGGGAGATCTGCCATGTAATTTTGAAATTATCCTTCCTTAGGGTAGACTTTAAGTAAAGTTTTCACTGCAGAAAGGAAGAAACTACTTCAATGTAAATGATGAATAGGAATTTTCTATTGTGCAGTTGACTGTTTTTATTAAGGGGATTTTGCACTTCGAATCTTTTGTTTCATTTCATGTTTTAATACTTGTTTCAATTTATAAATATATGCATGACTTATATTTAACTAAAACTCTATCAAATGATTAGTGAACCATAATGTTTAATAAGTTACGTGTATTGATAAGGGGAAATAAGGTGATTACTAAACCATAATAGATAAGTATTGATAAGGGTGAAACTAGGGGTGGTAAACCATAATAGATAAGTATTGATAAGGGTGAAACTAGGGGTGGTAAACGAGCGAGCTACTCGCGAGCTCGCGAATAGCTCGGTCAACTACTCGACTCGAACTCGGTTTGACCGAGTTCGAGTCGAGCTCGGATTACATATACTCGAGTAGCTCGCGAGCTACTCGAGTATATATATATATATATATATATTTTATTTTTAATATTTATATTTATGTTTTAGTCCTTAATTTATAGTAAATTATAATTTGACCTCATTAAATTTAAAAAAATTGCAAATACATCCTATAATTTTTATAAAAAAAATTAAAATAAATAAAAAATAAAAAAAATAAAAAAATAAATAAAAAAAGAAAATACTCGAGCTCGATTGAGCTCGAGCTCGATCGAGCTACTCGCGAGCTCGATCACTCTTAGTCGAGCTCGAGTTCGAGCTCGATTATTGAAGCTCGATCGAGCTCGAGCTCGAGTATGGTATTTTGAAAAATCGAGCTACTCGATTAGGGGTGTACTCGAGCTCGACTCGACTCGATTACACCCCTAGGTGAAACAATGTGATTAGTGAACCATAATGGATAAGTGTTAAATAGGTTACGAGTATTGATAAGGGTGAAACAAGGTTATAAGTGTGAACCAATGAATGTAACAACGATCCTCTAGCAATATTTTTCCTCTTTTGCTTTGTGTTCAACAATCATCATGCATTATATAAGAACATCGGTATGAAAAATGTAATGATCGATTAAAGGTTGTCCCGTCGGGACATACTATAATAAGGGTGAAACAATATTAATTATCAAGCATTTTAGTTATTTTACCTATTTCTTAATAATTTTTAATAAGTGTGTAAGTGTCTATATCGTGGATCAGAGAGAGTATGCGAGAAGTAGTTCTATGAAGAGTGTGTGAAAATCACTCCAAATTATAAATAAATTTATTAATATTTTATATCATTTTAGTTTGAACTTTCCTGACCTTGTAAGAGTTGATTTTACTTTGAGAAATTTCTATTTATGAATTTGTATGAATTTATTTATTTAAAATTGGAATTATCCTGTTGTACAATCTTCTGTTTTTATATATACTAAAAATGATGAGATTTTGAAGCATTTTTTTCATTTAGATTGAATTGCTAAATTATAATTCCTACACTTTTTAGGTTGCAATAGTTTAAATTTTATTTTTATTAGAAAAAATATGAATACTTTGGTCATTAATTAATTTGGGTTTCAATATATGATTTTATTGTTAATTTTTATGTGTTTTTCACAAACAATTTTTGTAGACAAAAAAAAAATCAGTCCAAATTGAATAACCCACCAAATTAGAATTCGATTTTTGGTTTTTTTTTTTGTTTTTTTTTCAATATATGATTTTTGGTTATTTGATTTTCGATTGAGTGAAGATATTTAGAAAATGGAAAATTCAACTAATCGAATCTAAATAGTCAAATAATCGAAAAAATCGACCTATGCTCACACCGTAATTCTAAGTGGTAATGAATCACTAATTGGTGATAATTAAATACATGTGAGCACTTGGTGATAGACACGACTAGACAATTGATAATTAGTTAGGGTGGGCAAACTTACATTATCATTCCAAGCGGTAATAAACAGGTGAGCGAGATTGAATGCACATGAATTAATTTATAAAAGAGCAATAATATGAATGCCCATGAACTAATTTATATAAGAGTAATATTAGTGAAAATTTTGAGTGAAAATATAAAGTGACAAACATGAATTAATTTATCACCAACAAAGTAATTAACTTGAATTAATTAACTACCCATGGGTGATAAATACGAGTGAATAATTGGTGATAAACACAAGAAGATAAATGATAATTAACTAGGGTGAGCAATTGGTTATAATAATTTTTTAATATGGGCAAAGTTCACCATTTTAGATTTTATGGATATTCTTGTAACATTAAAATTTGTAGTTGAATGTTCATTAAAATAAAAAAAAAAGTGTATGAAGATATTAAAGTTTTATAAATCAAATGAAATTCTAATAAAATAAAACTCTATTAATATTCGTGAGGTGGGTAGAATTTACATAAAATTGAAACTCTAGTTTATTGTAAAATTATAATAATTTTGAATAATCTAGCAATGTACAGCTAGAAACACAACATTAGTGTGAATGTGGCAGAATCCCACATCGCCTAAAGAAAGAATTTGTGGCCAAAATTTTCTTATAAATAAAGGCCTCCCTCTTTAGTTGTAATTATCCCTCAAATTGCCTCATTCTATTGTAGAGCAATTTTCTTCTCTCTCTTGTAATATTTCAAGATTAGTGAAATAATATAGCAGTGTCCGAGGACGTAGGCAATATTGGCCGAACCTCGTTAAATTTGGTGTTATGGTATTCTTTATTTTGTCTATTTAAATAGCTTTCGTGGGTATAGTTGTTGCGATTTTATTGTGCTATTAAATTACTTTTGGGTAGATAAATTCTGTCACAAAGGCTGATAAGAAGCTTAAGGAGTGTGGTATTTAAGCGGGACCGCTGTGACCCCATCACTCTGTCCTGGGAATTTATCTTACGGTGGTTGTAGTTCAATAAGTTCGCACTCTATTGAAAATTACCCAAGCTTCCGCACAACAATTGGTATCAGAGCCAAGGTTATTTTGAGTATGCTCTGTGGGTTGCAGCTTTATCTGATCTTCCACATCAGAAAAAGATTTCCTTGGGCTATTGGATTTCTTTTGATACAGCTATTAAATAGAAATTGTATAAATGGCAGAAAGCTCAAAACCATCCACGTCAGGCGCATTGTCATCTACTTTGTCAGGGAATATAATGATAAATGCTAGATTTGCAGTGGAAACTTTTGATGGCACAGGTCATTTCGGCATGTGGCAAAGTGAAATTCTAGATGCTCTCTTTCAGCAAGGTCTAGATATTGCCATTGAAGAGAAAAAACCAGAAGATGTCCATGAGAGAGATTGGAAGAAAATCAATCGGTTAGCATGTGGTACAATTCGATCATGTTTATCCAGAAAGGAGATATATGCAGTCTCTAAGGAAAATTCAGCTCACAAGCTGTGGATAACATTGGAAGAGAAATTCTTGAAGAAAAGTAGTCAGAATAAGCTTCATATGAAGAAAAGACTATTTCGCTTCACTTATGTTCCTGGTACCACTATGAATGATCATATCACTAGTTTTAATCAACTGGTGACCGATTTGGTTAATATGAATGAGAAATTCAAAGATGAAGATATGGCTCTAATGTTGTTGGGATTCCTTCCCGAGGAGTTTGAGAATCTTGAAACAACTCTACTTCATGGGAAGGCCAAAGTATCTCTGAAAGAAGTGACTAGTGCCTTGTATAGTTATGAGTTGAGAAAAAAGGATAAACAAAAGGGCACTGGTGAAGAAGCAGAAGCTTTAGTAGTCAGAGGCAGATCGCAGAGTCAGAACAAAGGAAGAAAAGGGAGATCGAAATCCAGATCCAGATTGAGCAAAGATGAATGTGCCTTTTGCAGAGAAAAAGGGCACTGGAAGAAAGATTGTCCCAAATTAAAAACATACCTGATAAAGGAAAGGCTGTAATTGAATCCACTGTAGCTGAATGTGATGATGATTCAGATTTATCACTTGCTATGTATGAAAACATCCTGGCTGACGATGCAAAGTCGGATGTTTCACTTGCTTCAACAACCAACTCTTCAAGTGTATGGTTATTAGATACAGCTTGTAGCCATCACCTACGTCCTAATCGGGAGTGGTTTTTTTATTTCAAAGAAATGCAAGGAGCATCAGTCTACATAGCAAATAATTTTGCTCTTACCACATATGGGATTGGTTCCATCAAATTGAAAAATCAGGATGGATCAATCAGAATATTGCAGAATGTTCGATATGTTCCAGAGATAAAGAAGAATTTAATTTCTGTTAGAACCCTAGAATCAAAGGGGTTCAAAATGGAAATTCAAAATGGAATTTTCAAAATCATTTCTGGTGCACTTGTGGTATTGAAGGGGATTCGAAAGAGCAACAACGTGTATCATTATCTTGGCAGCACCATTACTCCAACAATGGCAGGAACAGCAGCAGTAGCTTCTAATGATAATCAAGAATTGGAAGCAACCAGGTTATGGCATATGTGTTTGGGACATGCCGGTGAAAAATCCTTGAAAAGTCTTATAGATCAAGGATTATTGAAAGGCGTACGGGCTCAAAAATTGGATTTATATGAGCATTGCATCAAAGAAAAGCAGACAAGAGTGAAATTTGGTACAGCAATCCATGATACCAAGGGTTTTCTGGATTATGTTCACTCAGATGTGTGGGGGCCTTCCAAAACCACTTCTTTGGGTGGCAAACACTATTATGTGACATTTGTTGATGATTTCTCCTGTAGAGTTTGGGTGTATACAATGAAGACGAAGGATGAATTGTTGGGAATTTTTCTAACATGGAAAAAGGCAATAGAAAACCAAACAGGCAGAAAAGTCAAATATCTCCGCACAGATAATGGTGGAGAATATAAGAATGATCCATTTTTGAAGGTCTGCAAAGATGAAGGAATTGTCAGACACTTCACCGTCAGAAATACACCACAACAGAATGGCGTGGCAGAGCGTATGAACCGAACGTTACTGGAGAAAATTCGGTGTATGTTGTCCAATGCTGGGTTGGGCAGAGAATTTTGGGCTGAGGCTTTGACATACGCTTGTCATCTGATCAATCGACTACCGTCTACTGTCATTGGTGGTAAAACACCTATGGAGAAATGGTTCGGAACTCCTGCTAAAGATTATGATTCCTTACATGTGTTTGGTTGCACTGCATATTATCATGTTAATGAGTCAAAGCTGGATCCAAGAGCAAAGAAAGCAATCTTTATGGGGATTACCTCTGGAATTAAAGGCTTTCGACTATGGTGTCCAGAGACAAAGAAAATAATCTTCAACAGAGATGTCACTTTTGATGAATCTACCATATTGAAAAAGGTGACAGTTGAACAACAGACGGATAGTACTCCAAAACAGGTGGAGTTTGAAATTGTCCCAGCAGATAACAACGGTGACTCTTCTATGGTAGAAGAAGAGTCAGATGGAGAAGAGGTTTCAACCCAACAACCTCTACAGCAACATGAATCAATAGCATTGAGTAAGCCAAAGAGAATAATCAGAAAACCTGCTCGATTTGATGATATGGTGGCTTACGCATCTCCAATTGCAAATGATGATATTCCTGCCACTTACAATGAAGCTGTCCAAACTTCAGAAGCAGAAAAGTGGAGGAATGCAATGAATGAAGAGATGCAGTCTCTTCAAAAGAATCGGACATGGAAACTAGCTAGTCTTCCGAAAGGAAAGAAGGCAATTGGGTGCAAATGGGTATATGCAAAGAAAGATGGATTTCCTGACAAGAATGATGTGCGCTACAAAGCTCGGTTGGTAGCTAAAGGCTACGCTCAGACAGAGGGTATTGATTATAATGAAGTATTTTCTCCAGTTGTGAAACATTCTTCTGTCAGAATTTTGTTGTCTTTGGTAGCACAGTTGGATTTGGAACTAGTTCAATTAGATGTAAAAACTGCATTTTTACATGGTGACTTGGAGTAGGAAATTTATATGACTCAGCCAGAAGGATTCAAAGTTGCTGAAAATAAGAATTTTGTGTGCAAACTTGAAAATCATTGTATGGATTGAAGCAATCTTCAAGGCAGTGGTACAAGCGATTTGACAAGTTTATTACGGGTCAAAAGTACATAAGAAGCAAATACGATAATTGTGTGTATTTTCGCAAGCTGCAAGATGGATCTTACATTTATCTACTTATTTATGTGGATGATATGCTGATAGCTTCCACGAGTCTGACGGAAATTGTGAAATTGAAGACTCAATTGAACAAGGAGTTTGAAATGAAAGATCTAGGAGAGGCAAAGAAGATTCTTGGTATGGAGATAAGCAGAGATAGAAAATTGAGGAGACTATCTTTATCTCAGACTCAATATCTGAGAAAGTGTTGAAGCGTTTTGGTATTGATGAGAAGTCAAAACCAGTTAGTACTCCACTTGCTCCTCACTTTAAACTCAGTGCATCCATATGTCCAAAGAATGAAGAAGAGCGAGAATACATGTTGAAAGTGCCGTATGCAAATGCTGTTGGCAGTTTGATGTATGCTATGGTATGTACAAGACCAGACATTTCACAAGCAGTTGGGGTTGTGAGCAGGTATATGCATGATCCTGGAAAGGAACATTGGCAAGCCGTGAAATAGATTCTACGGTATATTCTGAACACCGTAGATGTTGGATTGTTGTTCGAGCAGGATGGTCGATGTGTAGTTGGATATTGTGATTTCGACTATGCTGGTGATATGGACAAGCGAAGATCAACTACTGGTTATGTATTCACTTTTGCAAAAGCTCCAGTCAGTTGGAAGTCTACTTTACAGTCCACAGTTGCTTTGTCTACAACAGAGGCAGAGTATATGGCAGTTACAGAAGCTGTGAAGGAGGCAATTTGGCTTAAAGGGTTGCTTGGTGAACTAAAATTTGAGCAGCATATCAAAGTGCATTGTGATAGTCAGAGTGCTATCCATTTGGCAAAGATCAGGTTTATCATGCAAGAACGAAGCATATTGATGTCCGTTATCATTTCGTACGAGAGATTCTGGAAGAAGATGGAGTACTCATCCAGAAGATTTCAACTGCTGATAATCCTGCTGATATGATGACAAAAGTGGTGACAGGAATCAAGTTCCAACATTGTTTGGACTTGATTAATATTGTCAAAATTTGAAGTTAGCATTTAAAGACACTACTAAAGCTGAATTGATGAGAGAATAGAAGATGTGGAATTTTGTCAAGGTGGAGATTTGTGAATGTGGCAGAATCCCACATCGCCTAAAGAAAGAATTTGTGGCCAAAATTTTCTTATAAATAAAGGCCTCCCTCTTTAGTTGTAATCATCCCTCAAATTGCCTCATTCTATTGTAGAGAAATTTTCTTCTCTCTCTTGTAATATTTCAAGATTATTGAAATATTATAGTAGTGTCTGAGGACGTAGGCAATATTGGCCGAACCTCGTTAAATTTTGGTGTTCTGGTATTCTTTATTTTGTCTATTTTATAGCTTTCGTGGGTATAGTTGTTGCGATATTATTGTGCTATTAAATTACCTTTGGGTAGATAAATTCTGTCACAAAGGCTGATAAGAAGCCTAAGGAGTGTGGTACTTAAGCGGGACCGCTGTGACCCCACCACTCTGTCCTGGGAATTTATTCTACGGTGATTTGTAGTTCAATAAGTTCGCACTCTATTGAAAATTACCCAAGCTTCCGCACAACAATTAGGAGTTACTAATTTTTAGAAATCAAATCAAATTCTAACAAACTCAGAAGTGTAGATAGAATTATAGAGATTAATTTTTGAAAAATTACAGTAATATCAATTGTATTGCTAGAGGCAGATAGAACTATAGAAATGTTTACACGGTAAATAACAAAGTCCCACAATTCCATAGGCCCATGCAGCATAAGCATATACAACAAACATAAAGAAAAAAAGTTTTTTTTTCCATAGGTGGTGTTGTTACATCTTCATCAGAAAATTTGTAAAACAAGCCACGCAGCATGCAATGGAGGAGAAGGTGAAACACCCAATTGTCCCACCAGCGTCTTACGATTATGGTATGCTCTTTTGCCTCTGTCTATTGCATAAACTATCATATGTTTTTGTTTTTGTGCACCATGTTTATAATTTAAACTGGTTCGACTTCTTTAGTTTCTTAAAAATATAGTAATAGTTCTGTTTGTAATGATAAATGAATTGAACCAAGATGTTTAATGATAGAATATTGGTACAAAACAAATTCAAGCAGACATTATTTGTTTGTAAAAGTCTTTTTTTTCTATTGATTTAGGTGTATAGTTCTATAGGATTTTGTACGAGAGGGCTGAAGAGATGTTTTTTTAAATAAAATTTCTGTTAAGAAATCAATCAGAATTTCTTAATAAAGATCAAATGGGTTTGTCAAGAACAGAAGTTATACAAATCAAGAAGCAAGAATGGGAGAGAAAGAGGTCAGCTAATTGAGAAGGTGGAAATGATTATTCCAGAATATCCTCTCTGTCAAACTAAACACCTCATCCTTATACAATATTTCATACCAATCAATCTCCTCCACATGTCTCTATTACAATCTATAACAACAGTTGTCTTATTTAATCCGACGACGCCGTTCCACTCATTCTTAGCAATAGAAGCGTAGAACCACAAAACTGAAAGTGTGAATTGACTGGAATAATCATTAACAAATATCCTCCTGCTAACAAAATCCTTGTCCTCAAGGATTGAAATCAGGAAATTGGTCTCTGATAAAGCTTTGATCTTCTAAAGTAGCTTCTGCAACTGCTAAATGTGTCCACTGAATTATCACTCTTCTTAGTAGGACAGCAAGAGGCTCCACTTTAAATTGACCATCCAAGTCTAAAGAAGGTAATGTTGGCATAACAGGCACGGCGGAACCTATATGTTGCTTGAGCAGAGAAACTTGAAAAATTGGATGCAATTTCGAACCTTGGGAAAGTTGAAGTCGATAGGCTACTGCACCAATTTTCTAGATGATAGGGAACGGGCCATAGAATTTAGTAGCAAGCTTCATATTTTTTTCTAAAGGATATAGAACTCTGCCTGTAGGGATAAAGTTTAAGATATACCAAATCATTAACTTGGAAACTTCTCTCAGTTCGGCCCTTGTCTGCTTGTTGCATCATAAGCATTTGGGCAGTTGACAATTGATCTTTAAGAAGCTGAAACATGTGTTGTTTGTCTTGAACTAACTGAGCTGCTGCAGGAACAATTGAATCGTAATAGGGTCCCAATGGTAATGGAAGAAGGCAGCAAAGACGGACATCTTGATGCTAGAATGAAATGAGGTTTTGTACCACCATTCCGCCATGGGAAGCCACTGTCTCCAATGCTGAGGTCTATCGCTAGACATGCATCTTAGATAAGCTTGCACACATTGAATCCACCTCTCACTTTGGCCATCAATTTGAGGTTGATAGGCTGTACTTAACTGAATTTGAACTCCTAAAATCTTTAATAATTCGTGCCAAAACAAGCTTGTGAAGATCTTGTCCCTATCGGAGAAAATGGATTCTGGTAATCCATGCAGCCTAAAAAATTGATCCATGAAAACCTTAGCTACCTCATGAGCTGAGTAAGGATGGGATAGTGCAATGAAATGTCCATAGTGAGTCTATCAATCACTACTAAAATAGACGTAGCTCTTTCAGATTTAGGTAAACCATCAATAAAGTCCATACAAATATTGCACCAAGCACTATTAGGGATAGGCAGAGGTTGCAAGAGACCTGGATAAGGAACCGTTTCATGTTTGTGTCTCTGACAAACTTAACAGGCTTGAAAAAATTTCACTACATCCTGTTTCATGATAGGCCAAAAGAAAATGATTTTCATACGTTGCCAAGTGGCTTGTTGACCTAAATGACCTCCAATGACCGAATCATGTAGAGTCTGAACTAGTTGTTGTCTGATATGACCCGTGCCTCCCACATATATCTTGTGATTAAATCTGAGAATACCATCAGTATAACTGTAGTGAGGTAAAAAGTTTGGTGTGAGCATAACTTGGGATAGAATAGAATGAACCTCTTGGTCCTCAGCATAGCTAGCTATAATTTCTTGCATCCAAGTAGGGCTGATAACAAAATTGACCAACAAAGCACCTTCTAGAGATTCTGATATAACATGAGATGAAGATTCTGTAGTAGGGTGGAGGGCTAAAGCTGACTGTAATGGTGTAGAGCTTTTAGACACAACAGGTAAGAGATCCAACTGGGATTGATCCTCTGTATAACCTTCTCCATAGTCCCTGTGAGATAAGGCATCTGCAACAATATTTTCAGACCCTTTTTTGTATTGAATCTCGCAATTCATCCCTAACAATCTAGTGATCCATTTGTGTTGTAATGCCTGAGTCAATTTCTGTTCTAGCAGGAATTTCAAACTTTGATGATCCGTGCTAATGATAAAATGGTAACCAAGCAAGAAATGTTTCCATTTGGATACAGCCATAACTACAGCCATGAGTTATTTTTCATAGATAGATAGGCCTAGGTTTTTAACACTAATAGCTTTAGGGTGATTATTCTGAATGAGTACAACACCTATTCCCTTATGGCTTGCATCAGTTTCCCCGATGAATGACTATGAAAAATTAGGAATTGGAGGATGGGGTAGAACACATGGAATGTTTCAGCTGCACAAATGCATCATTAGCATCATCATTCCAACGGAAATTATCCTTTTTTAAAAGGTTTGTTGATGACTCCATATGATCTAACAAATCTCCTGTAATAACCAGTTAGCCCCAAGAATCCTCTGAGTTCTTTAATTGACTAGGGTATAGGCCAATTTCTCACATATTGCCCCTTGTCGTTATCCATAGTTACCCCAAATTCAAATATGATATGTCCCAAGTAATTGACTTTATTCTGAGCAAAAGAGCATTTTGAGTACTTGGCATACAACTGATGATGCTGTAAGAGTGTGAGAACTTTTTCTAAATCTGGACTGTATATTAAAATAAGAGCAAAAGGCATTTTTGGTCACTCAACTATTACCAAATTCGCCTTTTGGTCACTCAACTATTAAGTTGGCCAAAAAGGTCATCTAACTCTTTAAAAGTATGACTTTTGGTCATTCCGTCCACTGAGTCCGTTTGTGCAGACAGAAATCACTTTTTTCAGGGGTAAAATAGTCCGCACAGTTGAGGCATCTTCCATCTTCTTCATCACTACAAAACCATTCCATCCTGACTGTCCACGTTACCAACCCAAATTCCACTAACATGTACATCCACAACGTCGCTGCCTCCTCTCCTTCTCAGCTCAGCGCGGTTGGACGCGAATCCACTCTCTCTTTTCTCCCACCTTCCATTGTGATCTCCAAAAAAATCAAATTGAAAATTTGGGTCGGTTTGATTATGCTTTTTTCGTCAAGATTTCATTTTTTTCCCTTTTCTTGGATGTGGGTTGCTTTGATTAGGTTACATTGATATTAACATTGATATGACGATGATGATGATACGAAGATGATGATATAATGATGATAATGACGATGATAACAAGATGATGATGATGATTCATGACTGCAATGCACAAAGATTATATCACAGGTCTTAAGGGTATTGAGGGTCAGTAACCAATCACCACCACGAGGCTGAAAATTAGCATTATCCTTGGCCTCTCCACTGTAAATCTGCTGCTTGTGCCATTCCTAAAAATAAAAGAGAATTATGGACATCGGAAGTCTTCATCAATGAAGAAACAGACAGAAGAGCACCAAAAAACCTCTATTCCCCGTTGACCATCGTCATCGTCGTCAACATCTTCATTAAATTGTGAAAATTTATTTGATGATATTGGAATAACCAATTATCCCTACTTTTCAAATGTTGTTTATCTTATTTATCAGTGGTGATGGTGATGGGTGGCGGTGGAGCGTCGGTGGAGATGGCAGTGGCAGTAGTGGTGGTGGTGGTTTGATATTAGAAGTTGAAAATTGGAATGAATTGAATTTTGGATTGAAAACAAATCTAACATCCAAAATTAGTACTCTGTAATTAGTTATTGATATGACGATAATGATGATCTGAAGATGATGTATAATGATGATGACGACGATGACGACGATGAAGAGATGACGACGATGATAAGATGATGATGATGTTAAGATGATGATGATGATGACGACGACGATGGTGGTGATGGTGATGGGTGGCGGTGGAGGTGGCGGCATCGGTGGAGATGGCAGTGGTGGTGTTGGTGGCGGTGGAGGTGGCGGCATCGGTGGAGATGGCAGTGGTGGTGTTGGTGGCGGCGACGGCAGTGTAGATGGCGGTGGAGGTGGCGGCAAAAGAGACTGAAGGCATTGTTGTATGACTTTATATGTGTTTTTTAGTGTGTTAGTATGTGTTGATTTTTCTTTTTTTTAATATATATAAAGTTTAGATTTGTAAGACATTAATTATTAAATAGTTTTAATATGTAAATGACATAAATATCCTCTCATTTAACAGTTTTGAAAAAGATAACGGACTCAATAGACGGAATGACCAAAAGTCATACATTTAGATAGTTGGATGACCTTTTTGGCCAACTTAATAGTTGAGTGACCAAAAGGCGGATTTTGTAATAGTTGAGTGACCATTTTGGCCTTTTGCTCTTAAAATAATATAAAAAAAAACAAGAACAAATTTTCGAAGATAAGATTGAAATATTTGGTTCATGGTGGCTTGAAAGGTAGCTGGAGCATTAGTTAAACCGAATGGCATAACTAAGAATTCAAAATGGCCATGATGTGTTTGAAATGCTGTTTTAAATCTATCTTTTGGTTTAACCCTGATTTGATGATACCCCGATCTTAAATCCAATTTAAAAAATATCGAGATCTAAAGAGTTCATTTAAGAGCTCATCAATATTTGGGATTGGAAAACTGTTTTCAATTGTGAGGTCATTGAGTTTCCTATAATTAACACAAAAACGCCAAGTATGGTCCTTTTTCTTTACTAGTAAGACAGGAGATGAAAAAGGACTATTGTTGTGTGCAATAATGCTAGAAGCAACAAATTCAGAAACCTGTTTTTCAATCTCAGCTTTCCTGAAAGTGAGGATATCTATATGGTGGAAGTTTGAAAGGGTTTCAAGGGAATTTCATGATCATGTGGTCTGACAGGAGGGAGTGAAGTAGGTGTATAAAAAACAATAGAGTATCGTTCTAACAATATAGCTACATCATCAGGTATGTCAACTGTCGTATGCTCAGAAGAAAGTAAATTCAGAGAATCTGATATTCTTGTTGGAATGGTTTCATCTCCTTGCCTCTAACCAATGTCAACTTAGATTGAACAGCCTTACCCCACAATACCTTTTTATCCGCTTGCTGCTGTAGTTGAATCGAAAAATTTTGGAAATCGAAAGCAATGGGGTTGTATTGCGCCATCCAGTCCGCCCCTAAAATGATCTGCCATCCTCCAATCTTCGTAAGTCTGAGATCATGTTTGAAGTTATAGTCTTGGATCTTCCAACTCACTTGAGGGCAGATTATTGAACTTACTGCCATCTGCAATAGTGGCCACCAGTGGAGATACTGCCTTATGATGCAAGGACAGCTGCTGCACTAGTTTGTAGTCTATGTAACTTTTAGTGCTACCCGTGTCCACCAATATGTGTACTAATTGATCCTTAATTAGACCTTGAAGGGTGATAGTTTTCCTCTGGATAGCTGCTGATAATGAATGAATAGAAACATCTACTAATTGTCCTGGATTACTAGTGTGTTCATCTTGTTCACCATGAGCATCATGAAATTCAAGATCCTCTTTGTAATACTTGTGATTTCTATTGAGGGCCTTTTCATAAATAAGTAGAAATAGAAGGGTTAATTTGTAAATTATGAAAATGGATCTTGAAAACCCTTTGTTTCCTAATTGGGTTTTCATTCTTTCCTTCCCATTTTCCCTATTTCCTCTCTTCCTTATTTCCCTTTTCTTCCTCTTGATTAGAGCAAGAAGCAAGTGTTGATTGAAGGAGGAAATGAGTCATTCTCATTCTTGTTTCACTCTAAGTAAGGTAAGGGAAATCTCTAGTTACTTATTTATATGAATATCCTTAGTTAGAATTCTAAGTTAGTAAAAATTTTAGAAATTGGTTATGATAGAATATGGGTTTGATTATGTAAGCTCAATAATTCCTATCTAAGGATTTTAAGCATGCTTGTGATCGGGTAGAGAACATGTATTGATGTATTTAAACCAATTATGAGGATGTTCTTGATGAAGGAAATTCATGAGAATGATATATATATATATATGTGTGTGTGTGTGTGTATGTTTTATAGGAAAGTGGATTGAATAGGAGGAGGAAATCCTAAGAATCGAGGGCTAGGGTGGATTTTGATTTCAGGTAAGTGGTTATGATATTCTTTTATGTTTTTATACTCATTTGATGAAACCTATTTTTGAGAAAGTTTGATTATGTTGATTATATAAAAGTGGTTTGAGCATGAATAGATTGTGAATTCGATGATTATGAAATGTATGCAGTGGCTTTTGCGAATATAAATCATTTTGTGAAATGATTTGAATGAATTTTGAATTGTTTTGAGCTCTTGAATGTTTAATAATCGATTGGTAGGAACATGTTCCAAATTTCTGTTCTGGCCTACCTAGCGGGATAAACAGCTAGGAACCCCTCTGTTCTGGCCTACCTGACGGGATAAACAGTCAGGACTTAATCAAGTTATGTTACCGAAAGTGATTTGAATTACTCATGAGCCAAATGACACAAGTACCCTATGTATTTGTGAATGTGGTTTGATAAATGATTGTGCCACTTGCTATTTATACATATGTGTGTGTAAATTGGAAATGTTTCCAAATGTGAGTTTTCATGTGTTGAAATGCTTTTCTGAAAGTATATTATGTATATAACATGCTCAAACCGATAAAGGAATGTCAATATCACTTACTGGGCATAGTGTATGCTCATACCACCTATTATGTTATCTTTTTGCAGATTCGAAGGTTTTTTGTGAAGGTTCTGTGGATGACAAGTAGAGAAAGTCATCTTGTGAACATTATGGTTTTGTATAGATAATAGGAAATTGTATAGAAATGTTGTGGGAAGAATGACGTTTGAACATTAGATTTTGATGTCAATATGTATGATGGAATTGTGTTGGAATTGTTGATATTTAAGCATTTTGTCCAATCTTTTGGTTTAGTGAAAGAATACTAGTGTATTGATGTTCGTAGTGTTGTGAATATGTAAAGAGAATGATAATGAAAGTTTGATGTTAATAGAAAGATGTTTGTTTCAGTTTTGGTGTTTTGATTTCATAATGATTTGAAAAGAGAAATGTGTTGTTGAAGAAGGGAGTTTCGGACCGTAGTTTCGGACCGTCCGAACCTATTTGACTGCAAGCATATTAATTTGGTCGCGACAGTTTCGGACGGCCGAAACTCCCCTGTGCCGTCCGAACCTAAATAACAGAGAGGGTCATTTTGTTCAAAGTTTCTGACGGTATGTCGGACGCTGAGGGGTCGTCCAAACCTAAGTTTTGGACGTCCGAAAGTTTCCTGAGACCGTCCGATCCTATCT
Organism: Ophiorrhiza pumila; assembly: GCA_016586305.1. NCBI lineage: Eukaryota > Viridiplantae > Streptophyta > Magnoliopsida > Gentianales > Rubiaceae > Ophiorrhiza > Ophiorrhiza pumila. The sequence continues at coordinate 30,977,009 of BLIW01000008.1, read as the reverse complement.
TTCCAACTAGTTTTCAGTTTTCGTTTTCCAATTCATTTGTACAACTATGTTATGAATCGTTGAGAAAGATAAGTCATGTTTTAGGTTATGACCGAAGGAGAAAAATGTATCATGTTACAAAGACATTGATTTATAATTGGATAATTTATAAATTGATGAATTGAGGATTTTCCTTTTATTAAGCATATGCGATCCTTTGGAATAGTTGAAGAATAATCATAAGAGGCTTCGCACTCTTGAGAACTAGAGCAAGGGTGTGGCCGTGCCACGTCGGATTTCGGGGCGTAACATTTAGTGGTATCAGAGAGTAACTAAGTTGATAAATATATCCATGTATAGGTGATGAATAAGTACATTATTTGTTAGGAATATTATTTCCTCTCTTTCTTTTCATACTCATATGAAATGAAGGTTTGATTAATCTTTTATGATAGGATTATGGCACAAAACAGTGGGAGTGAAGGAAATCCCAACGTGGTGATAGTAGATAGCCATGTTGATGGAGACAGTGAAGGAGCCAATACGGAGGAGAATTTGATGACTCGTACGCCTCAGCCCTTAATCAATAGAATGGATACAGGGGGCGAGTCATCCAATGATCCACCGGCGACGAGTACGACCACTCTGACAATGCCACCGGAGTTCACTGCTGCCTTTGGCATGATGGCTCAAATTATGCAAAATCAACAAAGATTGCAGCAAGAACAAGAGAGCCGTCAACGCCAACAGTTGACAGGTAGCAAAACTCACTACGAGAACTTAAAGAAGGCGAACATGCCTATCTTTGATGGTGCTCCGGATCCTTAGAAGGCGGAGAAGTGGCTACATGAATTGGAAGCCAACTTTGATGTTTTGGAAATTCCTGAGGAGGTAAAGTCAAGAGTTGTCATCCCATTTCTTGTTGGAGATGCGGAAATGTGGTGGAAAGGGACCGCCCCGGCTTACACTCGTGAGGGGCAATCCTTGAATTGGCAAACCTTCAAAAGTGTTTTTCTAAAGCACTACTTTCCGGACTCCATCCGTAGTGAGAAGCAAAGACATTTCTTCCACTTGAAGCAGACGGATAATATGTCCGTAGTGGAATACGCTGGGAAGTTCAATGCTTTGGGACGCCATGTACCGATGGTGATGGCGGATGATGGTCTAAAATTACTTAGGTTTGAGGAGGAATTACAAGGGCGCATTCGAGCTAGATTGTCTTCGATGCCCTCAAATAGTTATGAGGAATCCTTCAAGAGGTGCATTGGGATTGAGGCGGATCTCAAAAGAGGGGACGCCAAATTTCGTGCCAAGAGATCTAGACCAATGCCGACTCAAGGTCAAGGATCGAAACAACCATTGGGAGGTCAACCAATGAACAAGAGACATGGACCACCACATGGTCTACCACAGCCACAAAGGCCAACCGGGTTCAATAAGAGGGAATGTGACTTTTGTCACCGTGCTCATTCGGGAGAATGTCGATAGAAGACTGGAGCGTGCTTCAGGTGTGGCAAGGTTGGACACGAATGAGTGTCCCACTCCTCCACAAGACCAAACCAAACCCGTCAACGCTCGTGTCTTTGCTTTGACTCAATCAGAGGCCGAAGAGTCAGAGGATGTTGTCACAGGTACTATAATGATAAATTCGGTACCTGTTATTGTTTTATTTGATTGTGGGACTTCTTATTCTTTCATATAAAAAAGATGTGCTAGTAAATTGAACTCTAAGCCGGAATATTTTAGAGAACCCTACCGTGTGGCTACCACAGGAGGGAAAGTTATTAGTTCAAACCTGGTGCATCGAAATTGTCATGTAAGAATTGATGAGCAAAAACTTAAGCCAAATCTAATCCAAATAAACATGAAGGATTTTGATATGATTTTGGGCATGGATTGGTTAACCAACAATTATGATTGTGTGGATTGTTGGGGTAAGAAGGTTACGTTTTGTATTCCGGGAAAAGATGAATTCTCATTTCAAGGGGGCATAGAGAAACTAGTCAAACGTACAACTCCGATAATATCTGCCATGCAAGCTTGGAAAAGCTCTTAAAAAGGGTTGTGTGGGTTATTTGGCAAATGTGATTGACACCAAGAAAGAGGGTGTGAACTTGAGCGACATTCCAGTAGTTCAAGAATTTCCTGATGTGTTTCCCGAGGAATTGCCAAGGCTTCCACCGGATCGTGAAATTGAGTTTGAGATTAATGTGATGCCTGGGGAGGCACCAATTTCTAAAGCTCCGTATCGAATGGCACCGGCGGAACTACGAGAGCTTAATGTTCAATTGCAAGAATTGTTGGATCTTAAGTTTATCCGACCTAGTGTATCTCCGTGGGGTGCTCCGGTGTTATTTGTGAAGAAGAATGATGGAAGTTTGAGACTTTGCATCAATTATCGGGAGTTAAACAAGATTACTATCAAGAATAAGTATCCACTCCCAAGAATTGATGACTTGTTTGATCAACTTAAAGGAGCCCGAGTCTTTTCAAAGATTGATCTACGTTCGGGCTACCACCAATTGAAAATTAAGTCGGAAGACATTTCAAAGAGTGCCTTTAGAACAAGGTATGGGCATTATGAATTTCTTGTTATGCCTTTTGGACTAACAAATGCCTGTGCCGCTTTCATGGATTTGATGAACAGGGTTTTTAGGCCTCAACTTGACAAATTTGTGGTGGTATTCATTGATGACATATTGATCTATTCTCAAACTGAGAAAGAACACGTTGAACACTTGAGAATAGTTTTGCAAATCTTAAGGGAGAAGAAACTTTTTGCCAAGTTTAGCAAATGTGAATTTTGGCTAAAAAGTGTTGCCTTCTTAGGTCATGTGATCTCAGAAGATGGTGTAACCGTGGATCCGAGAAAGGTAAAAGCAATCGTAGACTGGCCTAGACCAACTAATGTAACAGAGGTTCGAAGTTTTCTGGGGTTGGCCGGATACTATAGAAAATTTGTTGAGGGATTTTCATCTATTGCAATACCTTTGACTCGGTTGACTCAGAAAAGAATGAAGTTTGAATGGGCGACAGATTGTGAAAACAGTTTCGAAGAGTTGAAGAGGAAATTGACTTCTGCACCGGTACTTACACTTCCATCTGGGCCAGGAGGATTCACAGTGTATAGTGATGCTTCGAAACATGGCTTGGGATGTGTGTTAATGCAAAATGGTCGAGTCATTGCATATGCCTCTCGTCAATTAAAGAAGTATGAACAGAATTACCCAACTAATGATCTTGAATTGGCGGCTGTAGTGTTTACTTTGAAAATCTGGAGACATTATCTGTATGGAGAAAAATGTGAGGTATTTACAGATAATAAGAGTTTAAGTATTTGTTTACTCAAAAGGAGTTGAATATGAGACAATGGCAATGGTTAGAATTGTTGAATGATTATGATTTGGATATAAAATAATATCCCGGAAAAGCAAATAAAGTAGCAGATGCTTTGACTGGAAAGTCTTCAGGAACTCTAGCATTGTTGTTGACTCAACAGAATCAGTTGATTTCGGAGTTTGAGAAACTAGAAATCAAGGTGATTAACTCAACCGATGGGTTTCTAGCGGCTTTAGTGGCACAACCTTCATTACTTGAGCGAATTAAAGTTGCTCAAGCCAATGATGTTGAATTGATGAAGAAGGGAGAGCAGATTAAAGAATACCCACAATCCGATTTTCAACTCCATGATAATGGAAGCTTGTGGTTTTGAAGTAGATTATGTGTACCCGATGATTCCGATTTGAAGAAGGAAGTCTTGAAGAAAGCACATAATTCTAAATTTTCCATTCATCCAGAAAGCACCAAAATGTACCAAGACTTGAAAAGGAATTTTTGGTGGAATGGTATGAAGAAATAAGTTGCTGAGTTTGTTTCCAAATGCTTGGTATGTCAACAAGTCAAAGCTGAACATCAACGCCCTGGAGGACTGTTGAAGCCATTAGAAATACTAGTTTGGAAATGGGAACATGTGACTATGGACTTTGTTTGTGGTTTACCGAATACAAAGGCAAGTCAAGACACCATATGGGTAATTGTGGACAGATTGACTAAGAGTGCTCATTTCTTACCTATGCGATCCACTGCTACTATGGATCAATTAGTCAGTATGTACATGGATAATATTATCCGTTTGCATGGTGTGCCAGTCATCATTGTCTCAGATCGGGATCCAAGATTTACATCTCGATTTTGGGAGAGTTTTAATCGAGCAATGGGGACTCAAGTGACGCTTAGCACAGCTTTTCATCCTCAGACAGATGGTCAGTCAGAAAGAACCATTCAAACGCTGGAGGATATGTTGAGGGCATGTGTTCTGGATTTCAAGGGTAGTTGGGTTGACTACTTAACCCTTATTGAATTTGCGTATAATAACAGCTTCCATGCTAGCATTGGGATGGCGCCTTACGAGGCATTGTATGGGAGAAAATGTCGGTCACCTATTTGTTGGGATGAAATTGGTGAGAAAAGTATTATGGGACCGGATTTGGTACAAGTGACCATTGAGAAAGTTCCCTTGATTCGAGATCATTTGAAAGCGGCACAAGATAGACAAAAGAGTTGGGCCGATACCAAGAGAAGGCCTTTGGAGTTCCAATGTGCAGAGAAAGCTTATCTTCGGGTATCGCCTAGCAAAGGAGTTATGAGATTTGGCAAGAGTGGAAAGTTGAGTCCATGTTATTTTGGACCGTTTGAGATTTTAGAGAAAATTGGAGATCTTGCATATAGACTCGCTTTGCCACCATCTTTGTCAAGAGTTCACAATATTTTCCACGTGTCGCAACTAAGGCGATATGTTTCAGATCCCAGTCATGAAATAGAAGTGGAACCGTTAGAAGTCCAAGAGGGTTTGTCCTATAGGGAATTTCCACTTCGGATTGTGGATCGAAAGGAACAAGTGTTGAGACGAAGAACAATTCCTTATGTGAAAGTGCAATGGTTAAATCATACCCCTCGTGAGGCGACTTGGGAATTAGAAGAAGAAGTGAAAGAAAATATCCACATTTGTTTGAAGAACAAGGTATTTTAAGTTTCAAGGCCGAAACTTCCTATAAGGAGGGTAGAATGTAATACTTGTGATTTCTATTAAGGGCCTTTTCATAAATAAGTAGAAATAGAAGGGTTAATTTGTAAATTGTGAAAATGGATTTTGAAAACCCTTTGTTTCCTAATTGGGTTTTCATTCTTTCCTTCCCATTTTCCCTATTTCCTCTCTTCCTTATTTCCCTATTCTTCCTCTTGATTAGGGCAAGAAGCAAGTGTTGATTGAAGGAGGAAATGAGTCATTCTCATCCTTGTTTCACTCTAAGTAAGGTAAGGGAAATCTCTAGTTACTTATTTATATGAATATCCTTAGTTAGAATTCTAAGTTAGTAAAAAGTTTTGAAATTGGTTATGATAGAATATGGGTTTGATTATGTAAGCTCAAGAATTCCTATCTAAGGATTTTAAGCATGCTTGTGATCGAGTAGAGAACATGTATTGATGTATTTAAACCAATTGTGAGGATGTTCTTGATGAAGGAAATTTATGAGAATGATATATTGATATATATATATATATATATGTGTGTGTGTGTGTGTGTGTATGTTTTGTAGGAAAGTGGATTGAATAGGAGGAGGAAATCCTAAGAATCGAGGGCTAGGGTGGATTTTGATTTCATGTAAGTGGTTATGATATTCTTTTATGTTTTTATACTCATTTGATGAAACCTATTTTTGAGAAAGTTTGATTATGTTGATTATATAAAAGTGGTTTGAGCATGAATAGATTGTGAATTTGATGATTATGAAATGTATGCAGTGGCTTTTGTGAATATAAATCATTTTGTGAAATGATTTGAATGAATTTTGAATTGTTTTGAGCTCTTGAATGTTTAATGATCGATTTGTAGGAACATGTTCCAAATTTCTGTTCTGGCCTACCTAGCGGGATAAACAGCTAGGAACCCCTCTGTTCTGGCCTACCTGACGGGATAAACAGTCAGGACTTGATCAAGTTATGTTACCGAAAGTGATTTGAATTATTCATGAGCTAAATGACACAAGTACCCTATGTATTTGTGAATGTGGTTTGATAAATGATTGTGCCACTTGCTATTTGTACATATGTGTGTGTAAATTGGAAATGTTTCCAAATGTGAGTTTTCATGTGTTGAAATGCTTTTGTGCAAGTATATTATGTATATAACATGTTCAAATCGATAAAGGAATGTCAATATCACTTACAGGGCATAGTGTATGCTCATACCACCTATTATGTTCTCTTTTTGCAGATTCTAAGGTTTCCTGTGAAGATTCTGTGGATGACAAGTTGAGAAAGTCATCTTGTGAACATTATGGTTTTGTATAGATAATAGGAAATTGTATAGAAATGTTGTGGGAAGAATGACGTTTGAACATTAGATTTTGATGTTAATATGTATGATGGAATTGTGTTGGAATTGTTGATATTTGAGCATTTTGTCCAATCTTTTGGTATAGTGAAAGAATACTAGTGTATTGATGTTCGTAGTGTTGTGAATATGTAAAGAGAATGATAATGAAAGTTTGATGTTAATAGAATGATGTTTGTTTCAGTTTTGGTGTTTTGATTTCATGATGATTTAAGAAGAGAAATGTGTTGTTGAAGAATGGAGTTTTGGACGGTAGTTTCGGACTCCCAGGACCGTCCGAACCTATTTGACTGCAGGTATATTAATTTGGTCGCGACAGTTTTGGACGGCCGAAACTCCCCTGTGCCGTCCGAACCTAAATAACAGAGAGGGTGCATTTTGCTCAAAGTTTCGGACGGTATGTCGGACGCTGAGGGGTCGTCCGAACCTAAGTTTTGGACGTCCGAAAGTTTCCTGAGACCGTCCGATCCTATCTTTCCAACTAGTTTTCAGTTTTCGTTTTCCAATTCATTTGTACAACTATGTTATGAATAGTTGAGAAAGATAAGTCATGTTTTAGGTTATGAACCGAAGGAGAAAAATGTATCATGTTACAAAGACATTGATTTATAATTGGATAATTTATAAATTGACGAATTGAGGATTTTCCTTTTTTTAAGCATATGCGATCCTTTGGAATAGTTGAAGAATAATCATAAGAGGCTTCGCACTCTTGAGAACTAGAGCAAGGGTGTGGCCGTGCCACGTCGGATTTCGGGGCGTGACACTCTTCTTCTTCAGTTAATATGAAATTTACATGAGTGTTACTGCACTTGTAGCCTGGTCCATACTTATATCCATAATGAAAACATATATTGTTATTTCTTCGAAACTGTATTTCTTGGGGAGAAATTTTCTTATAGCTTCCAACAGTTTCTGTAGTAGCATTCTTATGTATAGTACTCCAGTTGTTCCCTGTCTCCTTCACTCGATTTACTTGCTGACATAATATGCATTTTCTTGGAATTCAGCAACAAGGATTGTTCTTGGAGTTCTGCTATCTCTACAGCCTCATTGAGAGTTCTTGGCTTCAACATTCTCACCATTGGCTTAACTTTCTCTTTGAGCCCCCTGATAAAACTGGATACAAAATAAGATTCATCCAATTTGGGCTTTCTTGCCAAAATCAACGATTTAAGGGACTCAAAATTTTCCTGATATTCTGAAACTGATCTTGTTTGAAAGAGTTTATTGAACCCCCTCCAATTTCATCCTTTCCTTTCCTGTTGTCAAATCTGTGGATCAACGATTCACTCAATTCATTCCAAGACAAGTGTGCATTCATCAATTTAACCCATTGGAACCAAATTTCAGCACTTCATTCTAAATACATTTCAGCTACAAGAACATTCATGTTGTCTTCTACTTGATGTATCAGAAAGAATTTGTTGCATTTTCTGATCCATTCCCTGGGCATGTTTCCTTCAAACATGGGTAGCTCTACTAGTGGGTGAATTTCCAAATTCATTCTTGATTGTTTCTCTTTCAAGAACCCTATTTCCTCCTTATATAGCTTATTGCCAGGATCTGGCTTTGGAAGCAATGGAGTTCTGTCCACTTGTACAGGATTATTAACATTTCCTCCCTTTTCTTTTGTCAACAGATTCATCAGGGCACCAAACTTAGACCTTCAATTGAAAGACATTTTAACTCGCATAACTGTTTCTGAAAACTTTCCTCCAATTCGTGCATCTTCGATTTGTTCCTTCAAATTTTTATATCAAGTGTTTTCAGCCATTAAAGATCTGTAACAAAATTGATCTCACCGCTTTGATACCAAATGTTAAGAAATCAATCAGAATTTCTTAATAAAGATCAAATGGGTTTGTCAAGAACAGAAGTTATACAAATCAAGAAGCAAGAATGGGAATGTGAGAGAGAGTTCAACTAATTGAGAAGGAGAAAATGATTATTACAGAATATCCTCTCTTTCAAACCAGTGTTTTAAAACTCGGACCGGAGTGTGAACCGTTAGAGTTACTGGGTTAGAGGTCAATTGGTCGGACCGGTCAAACCGGTGTCAAGAACCGGATGACGTCATAAATATATTTAATATAAATATATTAATTAAATATTAACATATCTCACATTTTATGTCAAAATAAATGACCAAATTATAAAAAAAAATAATATTCAATTAAATTCATAGTTTTTCATCCATAAAAAATCATAGATCGTATTGTTTAATAATGCTAATAATTATTTGTTCTTTACAAATGAAGTGCAGCTTGAACTTAAAAATTCTGCTGAAGAAGGAAGGGTAAGTTTATATGCTCATTTGTGCTTAGTAATTGTAATGCATATAAAATTAAATTAATTTCAATTATCAACGAGTTCATGAAAGAAGCGTACAATTGAAAAGAAAAGATTGATGAACCATAGTAATAGTATGCATAGTTTGTTTTGGTGATATTGGGCCCAACAGTCTGATATTCAACGAGAAAACAACTTTATTATGGAGCGTCTTGACAGTCCAGGCCACAAAGTTTTTTGCTGTCTTGAATAATTACACAAAAATGAGCCCAAGAAAACCAATTAGTGGGCTGAAGTGATGGGCAGTTTGTTCAAATTCAAAAAAAAAAGGAAAAACAGAAAACCGGGTTCTAACCGATTTTCGGTTTTCCCGGTTGAACCCGGTTTTTGACCGAGTTTGATCGGTTTTTTGACCTAACTCGGACCGGACACCTTGCCGGTTCCCCGTCCAACCGGTCGAACCGGCCGGTCCGATCCGTGTTTAATAACACTGTTTCAAACTGAACACCTTATCCTTATACAATATTTCCTACCAATCAATCTCCTCCACCTGTCTCTATTACAATCTTTAACAACAATTGCTTTATTTAATCCGACGATGTCGTTCCACTCATTCTTAGCAATAGAAGCGTAGAACCTCAAAACTGAAAGCATGAATTGACTTGAATGATCATAACAATTTCATTCAGAGTTGAAAGGGTATGTTGTTAAAAGGAACCACCTCCTCCACCAAGCTTGTCGGCACCCTAGAGTAGCCCACCGCCAAATCCCCCAGTCCCAAAAGGATTGAATTATTCCATGAGAAAGTATTGAATAGTTAATAACCACAATTTTATTAGTAAAATGAGTGGGTAAATTTTAATAATTTATCCTGAAGACAAAGACACAAGCAAAAAACAAATGGATGGACACTTGAAGAAATAAAAAAAGATAGTCACTTAACAAAACTACATATCATCATGCACTATCTAGCAAATCTAAGTCCAATTTCCCAATTTTCATTCTATTCACCATGGATTTTCTTCTTTCCCATTTTTTTCAGGCTATACTACTCAATTTTTTATATTGCTACTTGCTACATTTGCTCTATTGTCCAGGGCTCAAGGTTAGTTGTTTATTTAAAAAATTTTATTATTGAATTTTTCTTAATTGTAAGTTTAAATTTATAAATTATTAAATCAATATTTGAGTAATTAATATTTATAATTATTATAATTAATTTTTATTTTTTCAAACGATTAAAAATGAGCAAATTTTACAACATTTTCAATAGATTCAAGACACGCAGAATACAACTACTTTATATTCATGGTACGACAAAAAGTAATAGTTATAAAGTGTCAACTAATAATGTAATTGTATCTATCTTCATGGCACGACAAAAACTAATAGTTATAAAATGTGAACTAATAATGCAAGGTTCAAGAAATGGCTATTGTGGACTATTTTCGTAACATTTTTTTCAACAAACCTATATTAGTAATATGTTATCTAGTGAATGGAGTAAAGATAAAAACGTACATTTTCTTAAAAATCACTATTTTTTGTGGGTTATAATTCATAGGTTTTTGTCCAAAATGGCAACGTTTAAGAATTGACTGTTGTGAACTATTTTCAAGTCATTTTTTTACACCCACCTATATTAGTAATGTGTTACCTAGTGAACGGAGTAAAAAAATGGAAACGTAATATTTTTCGTGGGCATGATTTAGGTAAAAAATGGTAAGGTTAAAAAACTGACTGTGATTGACAATATTCATGTCAATTTTTACACCCACCTATATCGGTAACGTATTATTTATTGAATGGAGTGAAGAAAATAGAAATGTAATTTTTTAAAAAAAAAATCACCATTTTTCGTGTGATATAATTCACGAGTTTTGGTAAAAAACTGCAAGGTTCAAGAAATGACTGTTGTGGACTATTTTCATGACATTGTTTTCAACAAACTATATTAATAGTTTTTTATCTAGTGAACCAAGTAAAAAATGAAAACATAATTTTTCTGAAAAATTACTATTTTCGTCGGCTATAACTCACGAGTTTTGTCAAAAACGACAAGGTTCAAGAAATGACTGTTATGGACTATTTTCAAGCCATTTTTAACATTCACCTATATTGGTAATGTGTTATCTATTGAACGGAGCGAAGAAAATAGAAATGTATTTTTTAAAAACAAAATCACTATTTTTCATGGGCTATAATTCACGAGTTATGGTAAAAAACTGCAGGGTTCAAGAAATAGCTATTGTGGACTATTTTCGTGATATTTTTTCAGCAAACCTATATTAGTAATGTGTTATCTAGTGAATGGAGCAAAAATAAAAAAGTAAATTTTCTTAAAAATCACTATTTTTCGTGGGTTATAATTCACTTGTTTTTGTCAAAAACAGCAAGGTTCAAGAACTGACTGTTGTGGACTATTTTCAAGTCTTTTTTTATACCCCACCTATATTAGTAATGTGTTACCTAGTGAACGGAGTGAAAAAATTAGAAACGTAAATTTTTTGAAAAATTACTATTTTTCATGGTTTATAGCACACGGGTTTTTGTAAAAAATGGCAATGTTCAAAAACTAGCTATTGTGAACTATTTTCATGCCATTTTTTACACCCATTTATATTGGTAATGTGTTACCTAGTGAACATAGTGAAAAAATTGGAAACGTAAATTTTTTGAAAAATCACTATTTTTCGTGGGATATATAACTCACGAGTTTTGGTAAAAAAATGACAAGGTTCAGAAATTGGCTGTTGTGGACTACTTTCGTACCATTTTTAACACCCATCAATATTGGTAATGTGTTATTTAGTGAACGGAGTGAAAAAATTGGAAACATAAATTTTTTAAAAAATCACTATTTTTCGTAGGTTATATAATTCATGAGTTTTGATAAAAACAAACACCAAAGTTCAAGAACTGGTTGTTGTGGACTATTTTCATACTATTTTTTACACACACCTTTATTGATCATGTGTTATCTAGTGAACAAAGTGAAAAAAATGAAAACATGATGTTTTTTAAAAATCACTATTTGTAGTGAGATACGATTTTTATCAAAAACAGTAAGTTTCAAAAATTGGCTATCGTGGACGGAGAGAAAAAAAAAGGTGAAAGTTAATGTGTTATCTAGTGAACGGGGTGAAAAAAAATGAAAACGTTATATTTTTGAAAAAAATCACTATTTTCATGAATTTAACTCTCGAGTTTTGGTAAAAAAATTGCAAGGTTAAAGAACTAGCAGTTGTGGACTATTTTTATGTCATTTTTTAAATCCACCTATATTGGTAATGTATTATCTAATGAACTGAGTAAAAATATGGAAACACAATTTTTTTTTTGAAAAATCACTATTTTTTATGGCTACAACTCACGAGTTTTTGGCAAAAAAGAAAATGTTAAAAAATTGACTGTTGTGGACTATTTCTTGTCATTTTGTATACCCACCTATATTGGTAATGTGTTATCTAGTGAACAGAGTGAAAAAATGGAAATATAAATTTTTTTCAAAAATTACTATTTTTCTTGGGCTACAAGTTTTGGTTAAAAAATGACAAAGTTCAAAAGCTAACTGTAGTGGACTATTTTCATGCTATTTTTTTACACTTACCTATATTGTTAATGTGTTATCTAGTAAACAAAGTGAAAAAAAAAATAGAAATTTAATTTTTTTGAAAAATCAGTATTTTTCATAGGTTATAATACACACATATTTTGGTAAAAATGAAATGACTCAAAAACTAGTTCATGAGGCCTCTTTTCTTATATTTTTTGCACCATCTAAATTGAAAACGTGAAATCTAATAAATGATGTGGAAAAAAAAAGAAAGTAAAGGTCTTTGAAAATTTACCATTTTTAATGAGGTATAACACATGTATTTAATCTTGTCAAAAATTACAGAACACGACAATTAGTCAAATTGGACTCTTTTTGTGCCTTTTTCTTGTACTTGTGTTAATTAAGAATGTGCAATGTAGTGTTAGAAAAAAGAGAAACTTATACCTTTTAAAAAAACTCATTTTTTGTGACTAATATAATACACGTTCTTTGAGTTAAAACGGAATTATGGGAATCTGTGCATGAGCTGCTAGATGATACGAGATAATGCAGAATAGATGGATTTGATTTACCTAAGCTTCATACATACACCATTTTTTTCCTAAGCTGTAACATTGAGTTTTTGGCTAAAAAAAAGCAAGATTCAAAAACTAAATGATGGATGAATCTTGCTATAGGTGGAAGATATGTTAAAGTCGTGATTCAAACCTAAATGCAATAACGAACACTTCTCTCTTCTCTCTCTAAACCTAAAAGAAACCCACCACTCTCAAAAACAATAAGGGGAGGCGGCAGTTCCACTGCTTCCCTCACCATCTCACCTCCCAAAATCCTAATTTTTAACCAAAATTTTCTTGTCTCCCCTTATGGGAGGGTGTTGTCTCTCTTTATGAGAGTGTTTTGGTCTTCCAAATAGGAGTTTTTTTCTCTCTATTTGAGAATAAATCTCCATTTTTGGAGTAATATCATGGTGAAGGCAAAAAAAAAAGTTTGAAACTTGGATGCAGATCTTGGATACGACACTGTGTGAGTATCGTGATGCTTCTAATTTCAAGCAGAAAAAAAATGGAGAAGGAATGTAGAAAAGTTTCTCCAATAGGCTTGTTAGGAACTCAAGATTCTCTCTTCCACCATTACTTCTTTCTCACATATTGGCTTTGGTCATGGAGATCATTATCCCAGCACGGATCTTGGAAAACTTCAGTCCAACTCTACTATTAGGGAGAAGAAACTACTCCAGTTTTAGTTATGCTTGAGAAGGGAAGAAACTCCAATTTTAACTCTCAATACCAAGTGAATATTTCATTTTTTATGACTTGTAAATGTTTTTGAGTATTGTTTTACTCAAATTTTTTTGGCCACTTGTTTGCACTGAGGAGATAAGTTTAGCAATCTCAATTTAGTGTACTTATTATCAGCTATTCAGCTGTAATATATTGTAATTTATCTTTATTAAATATAATGAAAGTATCGCTTTTGTCAAAAATAAATAAATAAAATAGGTGGAAAAAAATCACAAGACAAGTATGATACAACTATCATTCAATAACCATTTGCTGGTTTTGCTGCAGGGTATCAAATAGGTGGGTTGGGTCATTCCTCAAGTTAGACTCTTATGACCCAACCTAACCTACTTAATGATGGATCATAATTGAGTTGGGTGATGATGTATTAGGTTGAATAAAGATTGATATTTAGTGGGTCATAACACAATCCAACTTATTTAATGAAGGGTCATATAACCTTGGGTTGGATTATGAGTTGCTTAACTCGGGTTAATTCAACTATTTTCTCCTAATTTAATTTCGAATCGCTTGCTTCATTTTCCGTTTTACATATTAACATATTAACAAAGCCCAACCCCAACTATTTTTAGCCTTTTACCACTAACAAAACCCAATAGATTAACTAAGAAAGTCCTACGAGCACATAGTTGCAAAACCCTAGACAGACGACAAAAATTTTGAGAAACAAGCCACGCCGCATTACGATGGAGGAGACAGTGATACACCCAATTGTCCCACCAGCGTCTCACGAGTATGGTATGCTCTTTTGCCTATGTCTATTGCATAAACTATCATATGTTTTTGTTTTTGTTTTTGAGCACCGTGTTTATTGAAACTGCTTCTGACTTCTTTAGTAATTTCTTAAAAACATAGCAATACTATTGAAATGATTTATAGTTTTATTGGATTTAGATGTATAGTTTTATTGGATTTTGTACCAGAGGGCAGAAAGGGATGTTTTTTTGAATCAAACTTCATTTAGAGTTGAAAGGGTCTGGTGTTTAAGAAATATTGAAAAATGTTTGACTAGTTCATGATGGCTTGATCTTGATCAAGATCATGACAGTAATTATGTTATTCTTGTTTATAGCGGATGAAATTCTTTTAAATTTTCCAAGTTAGATTTTGGCATATTGATTACTGTTTTTTGGCACTGTGATTCATATTCGTTTAAACACATGAGTAATTCCAATGCAGCGAGTTCGTGTTTTTTTTTTTTTTTTTTTTAGTTTTATTTAATTTCCTGCTAGTTATAAGCCTTCATTTCCTTGAGGTCGAAGAATGTTTCAACAGATTGCGAACTGATGTAAATATTTTTGTCTAACTTTATGATGTGGATCACAGTAATAATCGTATAAAGATTTAGATCGAACATAGTTAAGAAATGTGATCTACCCCATTTAGTTGGATAAATGCTTATAAGTTGTCGTTGTTGTATAACTTTATTTAATTTCATCGTAAACTCATTAAGGTAATTTATGTTAATCTTACAGATGTTCTTCTCAAAACATCCATCCAAAAATCACATCCAGCTCATTACACTTTGAAGATCGACTCGTTCTCGTTACTTGTTGAAATGCTTCAGAAAACGGGGAAGAAATGTTATGATTCAAATATTTTTAAAGCTAGTGATTATAAATGGTACATTGTGTTGATTATTTCTTTTCTTCAAGCCATATTGCTTAATTTCCACATTCGATCAATGCTATTGATAACATGGATTGATAATCCAAAAGAGAAAACCAAGCAAAATCCTATAAGGAAACTGATTTGCAAATATACCATTAATCATTTAGATGTTTTTGTTGTCAAGGAAATTATCTGTCTATCCAAATGGGGACAAAGAAAGAAATGGGAAAAGATATATATCTCTTTATTTGAGCATTCAAGGGACTAATTCTCTGCCTCTAGGATGGGAAGTTAATGCAAACTTCAAATTTTTTCTGTATGATCAGATTCGTGATGAGTACCTGAGTTTTCAAGGTGATCTTTGTTCTCAAATACATGAGTTATCTTATCGTATCTGTGTGTCGCGTTTTCCTAATATTCTTCTTACATGGGCAGATGCAAGCGGAAAATCAAAACGACTTCATGAAGTGAAGAAAGAGTGGGGAATTGCCCAGTTGATGGATCTCAATGTCTTTAAGGATGCCACAAAAGGATATCTTTTACGTGACAAATGTGTTTTTGGTGTGGAGATTTTGGCCTCTGGTAATAGGGGTACTGTAGAATGTCTTGCATTGCCTGAGAAATTGTACAGCTCTTACACTTGGACAATTCCCAACTTCTCTAAAACTGGAAATTGTGTTCATTCTGGGGTTTTTGTCATAGGAAATAGATACTGGTATGTACCTAATAAATTTCATTTTTCTTATAAATTATTGCAAGTTTGCTTATTCTTTGTAATTTCACAGGAACCTACAAGTTTATCCCAAAGGAGATGCAAGACAGAAGGATAAATTTCTTTCATTCTTTCTATCAGCTAAGCCAGAAACTGGTATTAAAGTTTTTGTAGACTACAAGTTGCGCATAAAGAACCAGAAGAAGAATGGGAAAGATAAAGAGTATTCAAGTAAACTAATTTATCTTTATACACAATTATGAGTTTTCTTCAGTTTGAAATTTTCATTCATCATATTTTCTACTATCTTATTATGCTGATGACTTTGGACAATTTAAATTATCTTTGCAGCTTCTGCCAATTTTTCTACTAAATTTACCATCTTTGGTTGGTCGAACTTTCTCACCCTTGATGATCTTAAAGATTCATCCAAAGGCTTCCTTGTTAAAGATACATTGATTGCACAAGTTGAAATCACCCGTGTCTCAACTATGAAAACTGCTGATGAAGACTGAAGTTATATTCCAAAGGCAGTTTGCCATGCATAGTTGTGTGTATTGTAAATCTAATTTGAAGACTGAAGTTATATTCCAAAGGCAGTTTTGCCATGTATTGTAAATCTAATTTGATGATACGCGTACCACCGCACGTTAATTAATGTAATATATTAATAAAATAAATATAATATATTAATAAAATAAATATAATATTATATAAATTAATGTTATATATTAATAAAATAAATATATTATTATATAATTGGAACACTAGTACAACAGTACTAAATAAGCATACAAAATGTACATAACTTCATTGTGCTATTAATTAGCAAGGGAAGTATCATTTTCAATACTGGCTAAAGTGTTTAGTCACAATCCAAAAGCAATAGTCACAAAAAAACTATTTGATCTCCAATTTATAATCTTACTCATGTACTCTCCAATTTATAACTTACTCAGGTACGAATTTACTGTTTCAAAATCAAGAGGCAAACAAAAAAATATAATATAATGTAAAAGAATTTACTGTTTCAAAATCAAGAGGCAAACAAAAAAATATAATATAATGTAAAAGTGAAAATGTTTCATAATTGAAAGTTATCTTTAAAATCAAAATCATCTTCTTGATCTGTTGTTACTTCTACTATTAGTTCTTCATCATCAACAGTTTCAACTCTTTCTTCTTCAAGCACTTCAACTTGTTCACGTTCATATTCTTCAACAAAAAAAATTTTTCTTACTTTTCCTATCGTGTTGTATATTTCTATGACCTATAGAATCAAAAATATGTTTAGTAAGCTTAATATAAAATACTAAATAATTTAAAAAATTAGTGATTTTACCTCTATGCATTCTCTAGTTCCAAGATAGGATGAGGATATAAACGAACACTATAGTGGCAGAATTACAAATCTCAATGCACTCTCTAGTTCACATCGAAATTGAAGAAATCTCTATTCGGTTAAAATCTCAAACCCTTCTATGGTATTCACCCAAATTCTCAACCAATGCGCATTAGCCAAGAGCTTGCAGCAACCACACCTTATCAAGGAGAACCACGAAATCATATGCCCTAAATTCGGACAGTTCAAAAACCATTTCTCCTCATCATACCAAAATTCCTAGAAACGGAAAGAGATCACATTAAATCCTAGCACGATTAGAGGCATTGCGTATAAGATCAAATTGTACAAAACAAAACTAGAAATTGCATCAATCTAACGCATTTTCAAGTTAAAAAAGCATAATTAAGTATTCAAGTAACGAAAAAATGAGAAAAGAACTGGACCTTGGAAGTGCCGCGATAGTGAACCCAAGAACCCCAAGCAGAGGAATAAGGCTCGCCGATTTTGTAGGGTGACGAGGATTGAATTTTATTACAAAGATAATACATCGGAAATAGACTCCTAATATGACAATTACTCAATGGCTTATAGAAGTATACTCCTTCTCAGCTATTGCTTTATCTCATGTATGTGAAAGGAGTTGCAATCCTATATTACATTTCTTATACTACAATAAACCCTTCTTCAAGGTATGTAATTAGAGTTTCATTACAAATCTAATTCAGGTATGTATTCTATAAATACAAACCCTCCCTCACTTCGATAAAACGCTTACAGTTCGTTACTTACTTCAGCGTCGGAGTTTATTCCCTGATAACCATCCCGGGAATTCTTGCAGGTCTTCAGAGAGTTCGTGACGTCCAGACGACCTGCCGTCGATACTTTGACGACGTGAGATTTTCGATACTCATCATAGGGCAAATCTTAAACGCCAGTACCAGATCTGCCTACCACACCTTTCAAGAATTTGAACATCATTTTTTCGTCTACCTATGCGAGCTTTATCTCTCTCTCTATGAAGTTCGACGGAGGGGTTTGGGCACTGAAACATAGACAGAGCCACAGAGTACGGGAACAGAGGAGACGAGAGAATAACGGAACTTAATGTTTATTAAGAAAAGGTACCAATCGTTCGATTCGGTACATTTGTACTATATGTACCGAATCGTATGATACTAAAAAAAATTAACGATTCACTACTTAGACCGATTCATACATGTGATTCGTATCGAAATTACTTGTTTTTTATATGTATCGTACAATACTAACAACTATGCTGCCATGTAATTTTGAAACTATCCCTCCTTAGGCTGGGCTTAAAGTAAATTTTTTCAAAGCAGAAAAGGGTATAAACTACTTCAATGTAACTAATGAATAGGAATTTTCTGTTATGCATTTGACTATTTTTATTATGGGTATTTTGCCTCTTTTTCTTTATGTTCGACAATCATCAACTTCAATGCAATATATAAGAACAAATATTGCATGAAAATGTAATGATAAAAGTTGTCCTTTGGGGGGAATTGAAACTATAAGAGAAGATTAGCATGGTACATAACCCTGCACAAGGATGATACACAGAAATTGGAAAATTGTCCAAATTTAAAATCAAAGGCTTATTTGCCCCCGTACACCTTGTTCCACCGGTTAGAATATCTACTTGCATGACCCTTGAACCAACAAAAGAAAAGGTACCATTTTCATGTTAAAACAACAAATTGTAAGTTAGAATCTCCTTCGTAGGTAAGTTAAATTATGCATAAAATTTATCTTCTATGCAAAGTATCTAACATTTTAATTTGTAAAATTGTGTATTTCTAACTTGTAAAATTTAGTATTTGTAATATGTAAAACCTTTTATATTAAAATTATAAAACTCTAAACCTTAAAGCCTAAATTTTTTCTATGTTAATGAATAAAACACAGTATTTCTTCATTTATTAATTTATAACTATCTAAGTTTCTAACTTGTAAAATGTAGTATTTGTAACATGTAAAATTATAAAACCCTAAACCCTAAAAGTTTTTCTATCTTAATGAATAAAATTTAGTATTTTTTTCATTTATTAATTTCTATCAATCAAAGTTTCTAACTTGTAAAATTTAGTATTTGTAACTTGTAAAATTTTGTGATACTAAAAGTTATATAATCCAAAACCCTAAACCCTAAAAGTTTAAAATTTTGGAACAAAAAAAATCAAGATCAATTTAGAAGTGAAATTTGATATCAAAATTGAAACCAAATCCAAAATCAAAATAAATCTAGAACCAGAAATGAAATCGGAACCAAATCAAAATTAGAACCGCTCCTCTCCGATTTAGTTTCAATTCTCATTCCCATAACCACGATACTAAGAATCGTCAGTTCCAAAACTATGATAATGCCTATTCTAAATTGAAAAGAATACAAGACAAATCATAACTACTAAGTGGTTAATAACTATCAACTCATGGTAGTTAAGTATTAACACTTTATTGCCATGTCTGCATTATGTCTCACTATTATGTGGACCATATTATAATGGGATATGGTGCACATATGATGAGAAAGTATTGATACTTAAATACCAACTTAATTAATGAGTTGGTAGTTATTAATCGCCAAATACTTTCTTCCTATTCTCTGACGCTTATGCTCTTAAAATTATCCTCCTTTAGAGTGGTCACTTTTTTTTTAATCGAATGTAAAAAATTATATTGATCAAAGAGGTTAATGTACAAGATACTCTGAGCATTCTCGGGCTCAAACACGATCATAATCTGACAAATTTAGTATAGAATAGAGATACTATGGTACAAAGATAATCTCACCCTGTATACGTGTGTCTTTATCCTATGTACAATGTCCTGATGGCTAGGTACTAGACCCTCAAAATATAACCTATTCCTACTGATCCAAATATAGTAGACTGTACAGGCAAAAACTAGCCTGCACTTCCTACTTTCTTCCTATTCTCTGACGCTTATGCTCTTAAAATTATCCTCCTTTAGAGTGGTCACTTTTTTTTTATCGAATGTAAAAAATTATATTGATCAAAGAGGTTAATGTACAAGATACTTTGAGCATTCTCTGGCTCAAACACGATCATAATCTGACAAATTTAGTATAGAATAGAGACACTATGGTACAAAGATAATCTCACCCTGTATACGTGTGTCTTTATCCTATGTACAATGTCCTGATGGCTAGGTACTAGACCCTCAAAATATAACCTATTCCTACTGATCCAAATATAGTAGACTGTACAGGCAAAAACTAGCCTGCGCTTCCTACTCCTCCATGTAGTTAACCTACTTTTCTTTTTAAGCCACTTCAAAGCCTCATCCAATGTCGACATATCCCTCGTGATGCTACACTAGGCCCGTAGCTCAGTCCATATTGCCCTAGTGAAAGGGCATGTGAAATATAGATGAGTAATGAACTCGTTTGTCTCTCCACAAAAGCCGCATCTCTGATCAATCTGAAGATAGTCCAATCTGTCTCTAGTAAGCATCATTCCTCTTATGGCTAGCCATACCATGAAAGAATACTTAGGTGGGATGTAGGAATTCCACACCGTTTTTACCCAAGTAACCTCTGGTGCAGAATTCCTATAGTAATGGTACGCCATTGCACTGAGCCCATGTAGCTGTCATCCATCCATCTGTGCCTTGGCCTAGATCACCGAGCCCTCCTTTGTAATGATTTTGTCCCTTATACTTAGAAGCCTCATCATAATAGCCGAATAATCCCTACTAGAGGAGATGTCCTATATCGTCTGCCTTTGTAGCTAAGAGTAATGTATCCATTTTACCCATAAAGAATCTTTCTTGTGTTGAATGTTCCAAAGGACCTTAGAGAGCAAGGCAATATTCTATGCCTTAGCATCCGTCACTCCCAGTCCTCCCTCCTCCTTTGGAACAGCAAGGTCCATCCAAGCAACTTTTGATTTTCCCCCATCCCAAAGAAAATGCATGCATAAGCTAACGACCTTGAGAATGACCCTCGCAGGGACCGGTAGTGTCGATAACCAAAAACAGTGAATCCCCTGAAAGACTGATAAGATCAACTCCAGTCTCCCAGCATGGGACAACGATGAAGCTGTCTAAATACCAATCTGAGCAGTGATCCTCCCCAGAAGTAGGGCATAGTGTAGAATCTGCAGACCCTATGCCACCAAGGGGACCCCTAAGTATCTGATCGGAAATGAGCCCTGGGGTATACCGGTTAGGCCTAAGATATCATCTTTCAGCTCATTTTGTACTCTTGCCAAGAAAACCTGAGATTTAAGAGCATTTGCCCTTGGTCTCGAGACATCCCCAAACTGGTGTAAGCAATCCCATAATATACCCACAGAGGGTCGGTCTCCTATACTAAATAGCATCAAATCATCTACATAATACAAATGGGAGATCTTTATAGGTTCACATCGGGAGTGAAAAGTGAAAGCCACCTCCTTTGTTCTCCTACAAAGCAATTGCGAGAGATACTCCCTGCATATAACAAAAAGATAAGGTGAAATGGGGTCACCTTTTCTCAATCCCCTCCTACCCTCGAAGTGTCCATATATTTCTCCATAATTCGAATGGAATAGAAAATTGTAGTAATACATTCCATCACCCAACTGATATATAGGGTTGGAAATCCCAAACCCTCCATGGCACTCTTCAAGAAACCTAATCCACCATATCACACGCTTTTTTCAGATCCACCTTGATTAGGTATCTCGGTGAGATCCTCTTACAGTTGTATCCTTTAATAAATTCTTGGGCCAAATAGATGTTTTCCATCATGCTTCTCCCTTCTATAAACGCAGACTATGCCTCATTAATTAGCCTTGGAAGTACCTTCACCAATCAACTTGCCAAAATCTTGTAGATGGTCTTTTACACCACTTTGCAACATGCAATAGGCTGGTAATCTCCAACCCTACTCGGGTAAGTAGTTTTAGGAATAAGGGCAATAATGGTATGGTTCAACTGTTTTAGGATTCTACCATTGTGAAAAAATTCCCTCACAGCCTTGCATACATCATTTCCCACAATGTTCCATGAGGTTTTAAAAAAACACGATGAAAACCCGTCCGGTCCTAGAGCCTTGTCATTTCCAATATCAAAATTGCCTTCTGGATCTCCACATCAGTAACCGAATCCATAAAGCACTCCGCTTCATCATTTGATACCAAAGGACCATGCTCAAACACCTCCCGATCAATCTTCAGCATCCTGTCAGCCATACTAAAATGGTCTTAATAAAAGCATAGAAATTTTGAGATCAATTCCCTTTTGGTAGTTGTGGTTGAACCATCTTCCTTTATTACCGCTGGGATAAAATTCCTCTTTGCATTTCTCTTCACAATAGCATAGAAAAGCTTGGTATTCTGATCACAATTGACAAAGTATCTACACTTTGCCTTTTGGTACAAGAAACTTCTTTCCGCCTTTCCCAATCTCCTAGCTTCCTTCCTCAAAACTCTAACTGTGACGCCCCGACCCACCCCCCAGTTGGATAGTGGATCTGGTCGTCCAATCAGTCAACAAGTCCTGAGCATACAATAAAACCTCAAGGAAATTTTTTTCCTTTCTTTTCTATTTCTTCTCAACACCAATAACCATAGCAAGTGCAATGGGATTCCACATGTACAGTATTATATTACAACTTAATTTGTACTCCAAGGTTAGGCGCCAAATGTCTCACAGCCTGATAGTGGTCCCACTTGTCCATCCTCTTCGACCCTTTCTTTTGCTTTACTGAACACATTTAGGAAAAATGGGGTGAGCCTTTATCGCTCAGTGGGTGGGGAATTGGGTATAATTTTTTAAAAAAATGGTAAATAATTTAGAACTACATTTTCAAAATATCAAGTGCTAAAATAATTGATAAGCATAAAATAGTTCATAATTTTATGCACATAATAATGTGTTTGGTGGGTTGAATTCTTACTTAATTGGTTTATTTGCTGCAGAATTATGGAGATTTAGACAAAGGATAGGCTGCTGAAATAGAGCTGGTTTGAAGGATTTGTTGAAGGAAATTTGAAGATTGCATTGGAAGATTTGACAGCAAGAGGAGTTTGTGGAATGCTGTCAAGAGAGAGAAGAATATTAGCAGTTACCAAAAGGATAAATCAGATTTGAAAGAGGATTTGTAACAACCCAGTTGGTTGATTGATTTTTGGAAAGAAGAAGATTTCTTTGTTGAGTCAAATTAGGAAAAGGAGTTTGTTTCTATTCTATTTAAGGGAAGACAATAGTTAGAAAACAGAGGGTGGGAGTTTGAATTTGAAAATAATTTTTAGTGCACAGCTTTCTGGAGTTTGCTGGGTTTTAGTTTTTCTTCAGCTCGTTGTGTAGCAAGAACAGCAGTACCGTCGTTTGCCCAAACGACGGACTGGTTTGATTTTCTATTTCAGTATTAATTCAATTTCTTTTTCAATTATTATTCTGTTTTGATTTAATTATGAGTAGTGAGTAAATTCTTATCTGGTAAAGTAAGTAAGAAACACTAATTATGATTAAGTTGTGAGATCAAATTGTGTTAAACAATGATTTTCTATTCAATTTCAAGAGTTTTCTGTGAATAGCGTTTATTACTTAATTGGATTAAAGCTTGATCAACTTTAATAAAATTAGGTAGAGTCAATTAATCTCTAATTAAATCACTGGATTGAATTAGTAGGATTAATTAGTGACAAAGCTGCTGTCTCGGTAGACGGAGACGATTGGTTAACAAATTAGTATATGCTAATCATAACTTAATTTGTTAAAGTTGGGTTCTTCTAAAAATTAATGCTTTTCTAATGTTGAATTGGGTGAACGGCTGATTCCGGCCTGATTATATTAGAAATAGGGGAATAATGGATTAAGCTGATACTTGTCCATTGTCGAATAAGTAAGGAAGAATTTGAACACGTCAGAGCTGATTCTCGGTGTTTTATAACTAGCTGATTGAATTGGAATTATTATTCTTGCGTCAATGATCAACTTATAAACATTAGTGTGGATTGCTTACTTGCCAGACTTTTATGTTGAGTAATTTAATTCGGTATTTTTATGATATTCATTGTTGGGTTATTAAATTGAGAATTTGTCAATTTTCCTATATATTAATTTCTTTATTTTAATTATGGTGACGATTTGAAAATTGATTAATTAAGAAGAATTGTTGTTCCTCATGGGATCGATCTTACTCCCATTATACTTGAATTATTGTTTAAGAGTAAGAATTTAATTTGGTAGAAAAACGACACACCAATAATTTATACAACCCAAGAAAAATTCACAATAACAGTCTCAGAGATACTAACAATAAACAGTCACAAAGAGTATTTGTCTCAGGTAGCACAATGTCCCATAAGGGAGCACATAATAGTATAAATTTGTTACGTGTGGTCAGCCCAGCTGACCCAGTACCAGCCATATGACTCCCGGTAAATTGCGTGCATGACTTAGAGCTACCTTATCCTCCACAGTCAATAATTGCCCGCAAGCACAGTATGATATATCCGGATAATCAGTACCCTTTCTCGTAAAACTAAAACCTCCTTAGTTCCACTTGACAAGGGTGAAACGTCATGGTGGACTTATGATGAAACTCGTCGGCCCTTGCCTTCCCGACCACCAATAAGTTACCATGACTGGGTCCCCAGTCAGTCAGGCAGTCACAGTACAGGCAAATCCATGACATACACAAAGATTTCACACCTTGTCGGTGTGCTACAATTAATAGCGATTTGTGTGGATTCTAGAGATGGCTCTCGCATTCATATTAACGAAGCACTTAGTTCCACACAATACAAAAATTCGACATTTCTATCATATCATATATATCAATTATAGTTGAGACAAGTTGATACAATCATAAGGAAATTTTTAATCACCACAAAATATTTTGCCTTTGAAAGATAGACAAATGCATAAAGCCCGTACAGTGGTCGCATCAAAACTCATTTACAGTAAGGGCCATTTAATGCAAAACAGGAAAATTCAATTGTCATAACATATTGTGCATAGTGAAAGAAAACTGATAAATTATAAATTTATTCTTGGCACCATTCCTTTATTTAAATAATAAGTCTTGAGGCATAACTACCTTATTGTATAAGCTATGTAACATCTATCTTTGTTAAATTCAAATTATTGGGTTATTTCAAAATGTCCATATTGTGCTGACACCTATTTAAATTAAATATAATATTTAATTCTTTATATTTTCATAAAATTGAATTTATTACCTGCCTAGTCATATTAAAATCAAAAGGTAAGACCTAATAGTATTTTAAAGGATAAGGCTTGATTACTATTAAATTCAAACAGGGAACTTTATCCCAATTGTATGGGAAACGTTTATTAGAAATCCTAATAGGTAATGAGAATAAAATATTGGATTACTATAATACTATTATGATGTTATCATTAAAATCATGGTCATAATAAAATTATTAGTAATCAATTATCATTATAGTGTAAAATAATTAAATAATTATGCTGTAGTGTAATGTTAGTTAAAACATAATGATAATCTCTTAAGGAAAGATGAATGAAAATGCACCCATTAAGTTTAGTCCAGCAGCGATAATGATAATGACTAAACCAAAGTTATCCAAACCATTATCACTTTAATTCAATTATGATCCTTGGTCCTGAATGTACATCACTTAAGCAATAGTCTAAGTAGTGAATATAATTTCAAGTTTTATTACGGATTAAGTCACAAATGCATTTTACTAAATATTATTACGGAATTAATCTCAAATAACTTGTCAACCTAAACTTATGGGTATTACATTTAACATCTCATAGTTATGTTAGTAGGCACTATTTGAGTTTGTGTACAGTCTTATTAAGATGCAACCTAATATTAAAACACCAATCACTTTTAATTGAAAGCTAATCTTATATATATATATATATATATATATATATAATATAATATAATTTCCTCCTCCTACATGAAAGTTTTCAATCAAGAATTTTACCACTTTAATTCTCATCTCCAAGTTTATTTAGTGTTATTTATTTATTAAGCTAATCTTGGGCATTTGTATTATTATTAATTAGCTTAACGGTTGCTAGAATTAGCATGTCATTATAGTCATTAATTTTAAACTTAATTGTGTATAAAATTTACTTAACTGGCTAACCTGATTTACATTTGTATTCATTGAATATAGTTTTGGACTTACAATTAAACACTCATTATCTTATTTTGATAAACTTTGATCCAGTTTAACTACTTTTCCCAAGACTCACAATTAGTCTGGCTATTCAATAGCTTTATATTGATAAACTATGATCCAATAACTATTTCCTCCTTTTATCTTTTATAATTTTAACTTACTTGAAAGATTATTCTTACCATTCTTTTTTTTTTCCGTAACACAAATCCTTATACAATTAATCTTGTGCCTAAACATCATTAGGCATAACTAAATAATCATCATATTGTCCATTTATTTATTTTTTTTTTCTTCTTCTTCTTTTTTTACTACCAAGATATTATTCACCCTAGGAACTTATTCCACAAACTCACCATAAATCATATTTTGCAAGTCCAATCTTATACCGATTAAATCCACTGAATCTACCCACCTAGACTCACCATTGATTCACAAGTCATATACATCACAACCTAAAACGGAATCCATGGTATCAATAAAGCATATTACCATTATCTTCAAGCAAAGAACTTCAAGTTTCTAATTTCGTCCCTGCTACACATATTATGCCATAGTCAATCATACATAATAGCTGCGTACAAAGCAGCCCCCTTCCTTTGAAAAACATTACCGAATCACCTACAAAAGAAACATCACCGAGTTCCGCAACAACTCAACTCAACTACAAAACTCATACCAGGATACAACTCATACAAGCCATCATATCCCATGTGATGAATCTGAAGCTAGTAAATGGATTCCGTGGTAACAACCCGTGTTAGTACATCCTATTAAACAACCATTTTGTAAGTTCTTCTCCTTTAAAAATCAACAGTTCAAGAACACAAACTACCCATACAACAATAATAAGTTTACAACCTCTCAACACAATCTGATGAAACTCATATAAATTCCCAGTTCATGATAAAGATTTCAAGGGAGAAAACACGTTCTTTGAACTGCAATTTATGGTTTTGGAAATTAATGGCCAGACAAGATTCACCCACCAAACTACAACAACCTTTACCATATCAATTCAATTCAATAAGAACTTTAGCAATCCGTTCAGCCGTGAATTCAACGAGAAATATCAGGTTCACAATAAAAATCTAACCAAAATTTTGAAATCAAAACACACCCACCTATTAAGAGTTTTCACAACTTCCTTTCCTGGGTTGAGCAAAAGGTTGAGCTGATTATCACCCTTAATCCCTTTTCGGCCCGTCCTCAGTTCCTCTGTTTCATTTTGCTGATTCCCCTTATTTTCTTCCTTTCTTATTTCGTCCTCCCTTTTCCTTTTCTTCTCTTCAACCGCCACCATCTCCTCTTCGACTTCTTGCTATATTTTTTTTAATTCCTTTTTCGTTCCTTCCTGTCGTTCCCCTTTTTTTTCAAATTATATAATTTCTACAAGTGTTATGCCACGAATCTCTAATGTTGACGTGTAAGCTATTAAGCTTACACGTTTCTTACTAAATTAATTAATTTAATCTCTCTTTTTTTTTATATATCATTTATTTAATTTATAAATATGTCCCTATCTTTCTATGAACACTAATTATGACCCAAACTTAATATTAGTTAATATAATTAATTTCCTTAAAATATTCTAAAATTGACAATTTACTCCTTACAATAAATAATTAATTAAAATACAAACTATTAAATTACCATTTTCACAAAGTGCCATGAATTCAAAATTTATATTAACGTGCAAATTAAAATAACCAAGAATATTATTACTTAAAAATTCTGGGGTCTCACACTAACCCTCCTTTGCAACTCCTCATTTGTGGGCAAGTCATGTAGAGATGTTTGGTGTGTCTCCAATTCTTCCCTAGCCCTTTCCGCCTTAGAGGAGATGTGTTGATAGTACAATTAATTAGTTCAACTTTTTAAGCGGTGACTTAGTGCATTTCAATTGCCTACATAACATGTATTGGTTTGTGCCATAGCAAGGTAACCTCCAAGCTCTTTGAACCATTTCTAGGTAGGATTCATGTCCACTCCACACATCAAAGAACTTGAACGTGCTCCTTTCTTGGAATGTTTGGTCCCCCACCGAGGCAATACAAGGGGAATGAACCGATATGTGGGGCAAGGTAGGGAAATTGGCATGAACATTTACATCCGATTGAAACCATGCATTGTTGACCATCACTCTATCCAACTTGGACCATATAACCCCATTGGACTAAGTGAGATGACTCTCTATAGATGGTACATCTGTGAGTCCTAAGGATAGCACACAATCCCAAAAATCCCTAGTCTTATAAGGCATAACCAAGGACCCATTGGCTTGCTCATTATTAAACAAGACGTTGTTAAAATCTCCCATAAGCATCCACGGACAAGCTCTTACTGAGGCCAATAAAGAATTCCATAATGTGTAGTGAGTGGCAATAGTGTGAAAACCGTAAATGAAAGTCACTAGAAAGGTGAGGGATGTTACCTTACAAGTGACCGAAAGATGAATCAATTGAGAATGCACTTCCAATATTGCGACGTCCACCTATAAAGGGTTCCACAATACAATAATTTGGCTGGGTTGGTGCAAGGCAAAGTTGTTGCATTGTTGCCACCCATTGAACCTCAATCTTATCAATGCATCCACCTTATTCTCCTCCATTCTGCATTCTATTGCTCCAAAAACATCCAAGCTATACTTTATTAACATTTTTTAGACCTCTTTTTGCTTTAGGGGAGAATTAAACCCCTTTATATTCCAAGATACAATCTTCATGTTAGTGATGGTTACGATCGCCTCTTTTACCCTTGCCTTGGCTCTTGGTCTTCTTCACTTTGCCCTTCTTCTTTTGAGGAGGAGATATTGGTGCATGTGCGACCTCTTTCTCTCCCGTGGGTGCCATATCCTCACAAAAGGAGGATAAACTAACCAAATTGCCAATAGGGGTCTTCTCGGGTTCTCCTTGTAGTAGAACACACCACTTCCTAACTGGTGAGATAGAGGCCTCCCAAGAGATCAAATTTTGTTCCTCTTCATCCACTAAAGAAGCCTTGCCCTTGTCCATCACCTTTGGGGGCATATTGTCTATATGGTCATTGTTGGTGGTGGTTCCATCCTTCCATGACCAACAACTTCACCGACACATTCCTCCATACCATGAGAAATTGAGGTACCATCAAGGTTGGCTCGGCCATGGTTGTGGTTAGGGGCAACTTCGATCTAGACCTTCCCCTCATCTTGTTCCCCATAGGTACGGTTTGGCCAAGTTTGGCATTTGTCTCCACTTGCTTGTTCTTCAAGTATACCTCTTTACCATCGGCTTGAGGAATCGTTGCCTTCTTAGCACGCGATCTTGATCTCAATCATTGCTTCTCCGTTTTACCCATGCAATACTCTATATCATGTCCCACAAATCGGCAAATGGAGCAAATCGCGGTGCCCTCTCATATAGTACCTTTTGGGTACACATGATTCCATTCGGCAACATAAAAGTGACCTCCTTGGCTAACGGTTTGGTTACATCCACTTCTAACAACACCTTAGCATAAGAAGTCCTTGCCATGGTGGCTATGCACTCATCCGTCGCTATCGGGTCCTCTACATACGAGGCAATTTTCCCTAGCGCTACCTCGCTCCAACAGTCCAAAAGTAATCAGGGTAGACGGATCCAAGTAGGGATTGAACTGAAGCAGTTGTCATTAAATGTGAAAAAAGCCGGCATACATTTTAACAACCATTATTTATCTAAAGGTATACGTAGTTCATCATTAAAATAAATTCGTTTTTATTATACATTGAAATTGAAAGAAAAATTAAGTACCCATGAAATATTGCTAGAACCCAACAAACTTTACTAACAAATCTCAACAAGTCCATAGTATGTAGAAGGCATGCATCACAAACCTAGCCAACAAACATAAAGAAACACAAAAGTTTATTGGTAAAATACATTAAATCCTCTTATATTATTGCTTTGTTCTATAATTACTCCTTATAGTTTTAATTAAAATATTAACTCTTTTAATTTTTTAATTTTAGAATAATTAGTCTAATATATTACTTGTTCTTAAGTAATTAAAGAAAATTGAGCATATGACTCTATTATAAGATAATAAAATGACAAGATTAACCTTAAAATAAAGAATTATAAAATAAAAGTAATCAAGAAATAAAAACCAAAAATTCTGACAAAAGAATAGGAAAGAATCCTTTTATGCTTTTCTAAGAAAGAGATCATGACAAATATCATAAGATATAGAGCAAACTGCCCAGAAGGTCACTAAACTTTCACTGTCCGCCTTTTGGTCACTAAACTTTTAAAGTTGTAAAAAAGGTCACCAAACTCTTCGAAAATGCAACTTTTGGTCATTCCGTCCAACAGCTCCGTGAGTGGAAACAGAAACAAGGTTATTTTTGTCCACACAGCAAAAAGACAAGGTTAGAATGGTAAATCGACCAAAAGCAACCAACAAATAGTACATTCCCTACCAAATTTCTGTGAACGTGTACATCATTTTCCTACAATCGTCAAAATTTGTCTTCATTTATTAACAACTAAGTTTGTTCCTACTAATTCCGCCGTGGTGAGAGGTGATGTGAGGCCAATTTTTTTAAAAAAATTGACAATCAGATAGAGCTCTATTTAAAAATATTTTTCGAATTGAGTTGCCTTGTTTGAAGTGGAGATGGTGGATTCTTCAGAGAACCCAATTGAGTTGTGCCAAAATTTGTTGTTGCAGGCTTTTGGTAGTTAAGGAATACTATTTAACGAGGGTTTTTGGAAAGGAAAACACTATCATCGTGTTTAGAGAAAGGGAAGTGTGCGATGAGGTGGGTGTGAAAGGTGAGGTGGTGGTGGGTGTTATAAAGTGGCGGCGGAAGCGGTAGAGTGTGGGGGTGTTATGTTGTAAAAGACCTAAAAGACTATTGTCTCATAATACCAAAATATTTGGTCTTTACCTTTGGATAACACCATTTGTTTAGATATACATGAGAATTGGATGGATGGGAGTGAGATAAAATTAGAACTAGAAAGCAAACCTTCAAAGTTTCTTCGTTTATTCAAAATCTCAACCTTGAACTCCAAATAGAAGCATAGGGGAGCAAGTTATGCAAGAAAACCAAAACCCACTTGAGTCTGCCTTCCATTTGATAAATGAGGAAAATCCAAGTGAAAACGACTTCAAAGTTTCGAGCTGTTTGTTCATTTAGTGAAAGTCCTACTTCATTTTCACACTATACTCACAAGCAAGAAAAACAGAGGACCCCAAACTCTGTTTTCTCATAAATGGCCCAGAAAATGAGCTAAAAAAGTACTTGAGAGACTAAGAAATTCTTCTTTTAAACATTAAAATAGAAACCTCAAATAGATTGGTAAATCAAAGAAAGGATACGAAGATAATTGGTTGTTTGTAAATCCATCGATCTTGTTTCACATAGTCACTGTCTTGGTTATAGACATTTACAGAAATGATGATGAGAAAAAAAGAAATTAAGGAGAGAGAGAGAGGAATGAAGGAATCTGAGACATTGCCTTGATATCTGTGCAAATGCATTTATTCTAATTACTGACTACTTTGAATTAAATAAAATTAAAACCAATATAACACGTGGATCGATTTTGCGGCGCACATTTGTGCGGACAAAAATACCCCTCAAAAAGTTAATTTCCGTTTCCACTCACGGAGTTATTGGACGGAAGGACCAAAAGCTGCGTTTTTTAATAGTTCGGTGACCTTTTTTACAACTTTAAAAGTTTAGTGACCAAAAGGCGAACATAGTGAAAGTTTAGTGACCATCTGGGCAGTTTGCTCTAAGATATATATTGAAAAATCTCTTTCATTGTCAGTGAATTTCATGTCAATTAATTCTATTTTACATTTTTCAAATTTTAATTGGATGTTGTAAATATTGAACAATTCTAATAGGAATAAAAGTAGTGTTGTAAGTATTGAACAATTCTAACATAGTTAAAATTAGTATGGTAAGTATTAAACAATTCTAATAAGGTTAAAATTATATTTACATTGGCTCTATTCATTTTTCTCATAAATTAATTGGTTGTGGTAAGTGTGAAAGAGATTTAACAAGGTTTAAATTATATTTTCATTGACTATATTTAATGTCGCTATTGATTTTCTTTAATTTGAAAAGTTAAAAAAGTTAATTGTTGTAATTAAAACTATAGGGAATAAATGTAGAATAGAGTAATAGTATAGAGAAGAGTTTAGTGTATTTTACCCAAGTTTATTTATGGGCATTAAATTTTCATCAGAGAATTTGAAAAACAACTCTTGCAGCATTACGATGGGGAAGAAGACGGTGCACCCACTTGTCCCACCTGAGTCTTGCGAGTATGGTAAGCTCATTTGCACCTGTCTAATGCATAAACTATATTATGTTTTTGTGCACTGTGTTTATTTAAACTGCTTGACTTCGTATGGTGCATACACCATTAACACTGCTAGTGCCGTGACGATAAGGAGCACAATGATCAGAATATTTGGGGAGCAAACTGAGAGTCATAGATCTTCTCAATTTTTGAGGAGTTCATGATTTTGTTTTCTTTTTTAAATTCGATATTTTAAGACATCTTAGATGCAGAAACTTCTGGAATCCTAGAGGTACTTTTAACAATTTTTGTGTTCTATCGTAAACAGTTGAAAAGCCCCCTTTTTAGGCAAAAAAAAAAATCTAGTTGGCTTCTTTAATATCTTAGAAAAATATAGTCATTAGGGTTAGCGTAGTAGTAAGGCAGTTAGTGTGCTAACCTCTATGTCTAGATTTCGAGACGTGGTAATGGATGTGAAGAGTGTGTTTTATATATCTTATAAAAACATAGAATATTGGTACAAAACAAACTCAATCAGATATCTTGTTTTTTCTATTGATTTAGTTGTATAGTCCTATTGGATTTTTGTACCAGAGGGCAGAAAGACATGTTTTTTTAGTCAAATATGTTTCAATTATTATTGAGAGTAGTGATAAACAAAGTAAAAAAAATACAAAAAACAAATAGTTAAAATACAAAATGAATGATATGACATACATAAAAAGACAAAATCACTAATCACACACCTTAAATTGTTTAATAAAATAAGGAAAAATTTTATCTTTTCATGTATTCCACATCATTCACTTTACAATTTTACTTTGCATATTATTATTCATTCATGACGGCTTCATCATGACAGTAACTATGCCATTCTTTTAAATTCTCCAAGTTAGGTTTTGGCAAATTGATTACTCTTTTTTTGGTCATTAATGACTGATTTAGCATCACATAATGAGTTTGTGGTTTATATATTTATAGCTTTGTTTAATTTCATCATAAAACTGATTTAGATAATATATACATACATACATGTTAATCTTACAGAGGATATTGTGCAAACATCCATTCAAAAATCACATCCACCTCATTACACGTTGAAGATCGACTCGTTCTCGTTTCTTGTTGAAGTGCTTCAGAAAAAAGGAAAGAAGTGTTATGTTCCGAATATTTTTAAAGCTAGTGACTATGAAAGGTACGTCCGTTGAGTTGATTATTTCTTTTTCATCAAGCCATGCATATATATTGCCTTTCACATCTTTTTAATGTTATTATTGATGACATGGATTGATAATCCAAAAAGAAAAATGATGAGCATAAAATACTTTATAATTTTATGCACACTTTAACGTGTTTTGTGGGATGAAATATGTGTTAATTGGATATTATTTGTGCAGAAATTGGGAATTCCATCCTGGAGGATGACGTAGAGTTAAAGATGGTTTTTAAGAGATTTTTGGGGAGATATGAAGGAGCAAATTCAGCATTAAAGAATTGGACAACAAGAGGATTTTGTGGAAAGGCTAAAGAGGAAAAAGTTTGGCAGTTGAAGTATGTTTTAACTGATACCATGATAGAAGGAATTCAAATTTGAATTGGGTTGTTATAACTAAATATTGTTGACAGATTTGTGGGAACAATGAATATTTCTTGTCTTTAGTTAAGATTAGAGAGTTATCATTATTTTCTCTTATAAAAGAGAGATGGCTGATTAGAGTGGGGCATCTTGGATCTTTGATCTTTGGATCTCTTTTGCAGCTTTATTTCACGTTTTAGAAGATTTCGTAGCAGTTGGGTCTGCAGAATTGCTGCTGCCCAGATTTTGGAAGAAGAACAGTAGCTCGTCGTTCGCCCGAACGACGGGCTACCTGGTTTGGTTTTCTTATTTTTAATTCAGTTTTACTTCTTTAATTTATTGTTATTAGTTATTATTATGTTTAGTGAGTAGTTTCTTTTCTGGCTGTAAGTAAGAAACACTAATCATGAATAAAGTTGTGAGACCCGATTGTGTTAATCAATGATTTTATATTTAATTCCAAAAGTTTTCTGTGAATAGCGTTACTTAATTGGATTAAAGCCTGATCAACTTTAATAAAATTAGGTAGAGTCAATTAATCTCTAATT
This sequence comes from Ophiorrhiza pumila, assembly GCA_016586305.1. Classification (NCBI taxonomy): domain Eukaryota; kingdom Viridiplantae; phylum Streptophyta; class Magnoliopsida; order Gentianales; family Rubiaceae; genus Ophiorrhiza; species Ophiorrhiza pumila. Next base: position 30,942,253 of record BLIW01000008.1, on the reverse strand, counting down.
AAATCACTGGATTGAATTAGTATGATTAATTAGTGACAAAGCTGCTGTCTCGGTAGACGGAGACAATTGATTAACAAATTATTGTATGCTGATCATAACTTAGTTTGTTAAAGTTGGGTCCTTCTAAGAATTAATGCTTTTCTAAAGTTGAATTGGGTGAACGGCTTATTCCGGCCTGGTTATGTTAGAAATAGGGAAATAGTGGATTAAACTGATACTTGTCCACTATCGAATAAGTAAGTAAGGAAGGATTGGGACACGTCAGAGCCGATTCTCGGTGTCCTATAACTGATTGAATTGAAATTATTATCTTTGCGTCAATGAACAACTAATAAAGATTAGTGTGGATTGCTTACTTGCCATACTTTTATTTTAAGTAATTTAATTCAATATTTTTATGTTATTAATTGCTTTGATTATTAATTCGCAATCTATATAATTTCCTTCGTATAATTTTTAATTGTTATGACATTTTGCAAGTTAACTAATTTAGAAGATTTGTTGTTCCTCGTGGGATCGACCTTACTCTCACTGTCCTATTGAATAATCTTTTAGAGTAAGTATTAATTTTGGTGCAAAATGACACACCAGAAAATCAAGCAAATTAAAATTCTCTGAATGCTTTAATTTAGAAGGAAACTAGGTAGCATATATAGATCATTCATTTAAGTATTTTTAATTGAATTCTATCATAGATATGATCAACCATTAGACCTTTTTGTTTATTTTGAAGGAAATTATCTTTCTATCCAAATGGTGACGAAGAAAGAAATGGAAAAGGATACATATCTCTTTACTTGAGTATTCAAGGGACTGATTCTCTCCCACAAGGCTGGGAAGTTAATGCAAAATTCAAATTCTTTTTGTATGATCAGATTCGTGACCAGTACCAGATCTTCCAAGGTGATCTTTGTTCTCAATATTATCTTATCTACGTACGTCTTGCGTTTTCCTAATATTATTCTTCCTATATGTGCAGATGCAAGCGGAAAATCCAAACGATTTCATGAAGTGAAGAAAGAGCGGAGCATTGCCCAGTTGCTGGATCTCAATGTCTTTAAGGATCCCACAAAAGGATATCTTTTACATGACAAATGTGTTTTTGGTGTGGAGATTTTGGCCTCTGGTAATAGGGGTAATGTAGAATGTCCTGCATTGCCTGAGAAATTATGCAGCTTTTACACTTGGAAACTTCCCAACTTCTCTAAATGTGGAGATTGTGTTTATTCAGACGTTTTTGTTCTAGGAAATAACAATTGGTATTGTACCCAATAAATTTCAATTTTCTTCTAATTTTATGCTAGTAAAATTATTGTTTTTATTGCAACTCTGCTTAATTTCATAGGAAACTTTGTGTATATCCCAAAGGAGACTCAAGGCAGAAGGATAAAAGCATTTCCCTCTTTCTATCTTTATATAAGCCTCAAACTGGTGTTGAAGTTTTTGTAGAATACAAGCTGCGCATAAAGGACTAGAAGAATGGCAAATATAAAGAGCATTCAGGTCAACTCATTTGTCTTAATTTTTACACAATACTTACAATTATGAGTTTTCATCAGTTTGAAATTTTCCTTCATATGTTTTTACTACCATAATACTATGCTGATGACTCTGTACAAATCAAATTCGTTTTGCAGGTTGTACTATTTTCTCTTCTTCAGCAAGTAGCTGGGGTTTTTCCGACTTTGTCTCCCTTGATGATATTAAAGATTCTTCCACAGGCTTCCTTGTTGAAGATACATTGATTGCACAAGTTGAAATCATCCGTATCTTAACTATGAAAGATTGCTACTAAAACTGCTGAGGACTATTAAAGTTATATTCGCAAGGGAGATCTGCCATGTAATTTTGAAATTATCCTTCCTTAGGGTAGACTTTAAGTAAAGTTTTCACTGCAGAAAGGAAGAAACTACTTCAATGTAAATGATGAATAGGAATTTTCTATTGTGCAGTTGACTGTTTTTATTAAGGGGATTTTGCACTTCGAATCTTTTGTTTCATTTCATGTTTTAATACTTGTTTCAATTTATAAATATATGAATTATATTTAACTAAAACTCTATCAAATGATTAGTGAACCATAATGTTTAATACGTTACGTGTATTGATAAGGGAAAATAAGGTGATTAGTAAACCATAATGGATAAGTATTAATAAGGGTGAAACAATGTGATTAGTGAACCATAATGGATAAGTGTTAAATATGTTACGTGTATTGATAAGGGTGAAACAAGGTTATAAGTGTGAAACAATGAATGTAACAACGATCCTCTAGCAATATTTTGCCTCTTTTGCTTTGTGTTCAACAATCATCATGCATTATATAAGAACATCGGTATGAAAAATGTAATGATCGATTAAAGGTTGTCCCTTCGGGACATACTATAATAAGGGTGAAACAATATTAATTATCAAGCATTTTAGTCATTTTACCTATTTCTTAATAATTTTTAATAAGTGTGTAAGTGTCTATATCGTGGATCTGAGGGAGTATGTGAGAAGTAGTTCTATGAAGAGTGTGTGAAAATCACTCCAAATTATAAATAAATTTATTACTATTTTATATCATTTTAGTTTGAACTTTCATGACCTTGTAAGAATTGATTTTACTTTGAGAATTTTCTATTTATGAATTTATTTATTTAAAATTGGAATTATCCTGTTGTACAATTTAATATTGAGGGAGCAAACTGAGAGTCATGAGATCTTCTTTCAATTTTGGAGGAGTTCATGATTTTGTTTTCTTTTTAAAATTCGATATTTTAAGACATCTTTAGATGCAGAAACTTCTGGAATCCTATAGGTACTTTTAACAATTTTTGTGTTCTATCGCACACAGTTGAAACGCCCCCTTTTTATGCAAAAAAAATAAAAAAAAATCTAGTTGGCATCTTAATATCTTATAAAAATATAGGCATTAAGGCTAGCATAGTATCTAGTGAGTTAGTGTTCCGACCTCCAGAGATTTCAAGAGGTGGGGATGCATGTGAAGGGTGTGTTTATATATATATCTTATAAAAATTTAGAATATTGGTACAAAACAAACTCAATCAGATATATCTTGTTTTTTCTATCGATTTAGTTGTATAGTCCTATTGGATTTTTGCACCAGAGGGCAGAAAGAGATGTTTTTTGAATCAAATATATTTCGGTTATTCATGACATGACAGAGTGATGATAAGCAAAGAAAAAAACTAGAGTGAAAATACAAAATGATTGATGTGACATATATAAAAAAGACAAAATTCCTAATCACACACTTTACATTGTTTAATAAAATAATAAATGATTTTATTTTTCATGTATGCAACATTATTCACTCTATAATTTTACTTTCCATATCATTATTCATTCATGACGGCTTGCTCATGACGGTAACTATGCCATTGTTTTAAATTCTCCAAGTTAGGTTTTGGCAAATTGATTACTCTTTTTTTGGCAATTAATGACTGATTTAGAATCACATAATGAGGTTGTGGTTTCATCATAAAACTGATTTAGATAATATATACATACATACATGTTAATCTTACAGAGGATATTTTGCAAACATCCATCCAAAAATCACATCCACCTCATTACACGTTGAAGATCGACTCGTTCTCGTTTCTTGTTGAAGTGCTTCAGATGAAAGGAAAGAAGTGTTATGTTTCGAATATTTTTAAAGCTAGTGACTATGAATGGTACGTCCGTTGAGTTGATTATTTCTTTTTCATCAAGCCATGCATATATATTGCTTTTCACATCTTTTCAATGTTATTATTGATAATCCAAAAAAGAAAATCAAACAAATTAAAATGCTCTGAATGCTTTAATTTAGAAGGAAACTCGCTAGCATATCGATCATTCATTTAAGTATTTCTACTTGAATTCTATCATAGATATGATCAACAATTAGATCTTTTTGTTAATTTTGAAGGAAATTATCTTTCTATCCAAATGGTGACGAAGAAAGAAATGGAAAAGGATACATATCTCTTTACTTGAGTATTCAAGGGACTGATTCTCTCCCACAAGGCTGGGAAGTTAATGCAAACTTCAAATTCTTTTTGTATGATCAGATTCGTGACCAGTACCAGATCTCCCAAGGTGATCTTTGTTCTCAATATTATCTTATCTACGTACGTCTCGCGTTTTCCTAATATTATTCTTCCTACATTTGTAGATGCAAGCGGAAAATCAAAACGATTTCATGAAGTGAGAAAAGAGCAGGGCATTGCCCAGTTGCTGGATCTCAATGTCTTTAAGGATCCCACAAAAGGATATCTTTTACATGACAAATGTGTTTTTGGTGTGGAGATTTTGGCCTCTGGTAATAGGGGTAATGTAGAATGTCCTGCATTGCCTGAGAAATTATGCAGCTTTTACACTTGGAAACTTCCCAACTTCTCTAAATGTGGAGATTGTGTTTATTCAGACGTTTTTGTTCTAGGAAATAACAATTGGTATTGTACCCAATAAATTTCAATTTTCTTCTAATTTTATGCTAGTAAAATTATTGTTTTTATTGCTACTCTGCTTAATTTCACAGGGAACTTTGTGTATATCCCAAAGGAGACTCAAGGCAGAAGGATAAAAGCATTTCCCTCTTTCTATCTTTATATAAGCCTCAAACTGGTGTTGAAGTTTTTGTAGAATACAAGCTGCGCATAAAGGACTAGAAAAATGGCAAATATAAAGAGCATTCAGGTCAACTCATTTGTCTTAATTTTTACACAATACTTACAATTATGAGTTTTCATCAGTTTGAAATTTTCCTTCATATGTTTTTACTACCATAATACTATGCTGATGACTCTGTACAAATCAAATTCGTTTTGCAGGTTGTACTATTTTCTCTTCTTCAGCAAGTAGCTGGGGTTTTTCCGACTTTGTCTCCCTTGATGATATTAAAGATTCTTCCACAGGCTTCCTTGTTGAAGATACATTGATTGCACAAGTTGAAATCATCCGTATCTTAACTATGAAAGATTGCTACTAAAACTGCTGAGGACTATTAAAGTTATATTCGCAAGGGAAATCTGCCATGTAATTTTGAAATTACCCTTCCTTAGGGTAGGCCTGAAGTAAAGTATTCACTGCAGAAAGGAAGAAACTACTTCAATGCCAATGGTGAATAGGAATTTTCTATTGTGCAGGTGACTGTTTTTATTATGGGTACTTTCCCATCCGAATTTTTTGTTTCATTTCATGTTTCATTAGTCAATCATAATGGATAAGTGTTAAATACCTTAAGTGTATTGATAAGGGTGAAACAAGGTTATAAGGGTGAAACAATGAATGTAACAACGATCCTCTAGCAATATTTTGCCTCTTTTGCTTTGTGTTCAACAATCATCATGCATGCATTATATAAGAACATCGGTATGAAAAATGTAATGATCGATCAAAGGTTGTCCCTTCGGGACATCCTATAATAAGGGTGAAACAATATTAATTCTCAATATTAATTATAGGCATTTTAGTCATTTTACCTATTTCATAATAATTTTTAATTAGTGTGTAGATATCTATATCGTGGATCAGAGGGAGTATGCGAGAAGTAGTTCTATGAAAAGTGTGTGAAAGTTACTCCAAATTATAAATAAATTTATTTCTATTTTATATCATTTTAGTTTGAACTTTCATGACCTTGTACTTTGAGAATTTATTTATGAATTTTTATGAATTCATTTATTTAAAATTGGAATTGTCCTGTTGTACAATTTTATCTTCTGTTTTTATATATACTAAAAATGATGAGATTTTGAAACATTTTTTTCATTTAGATTGAATTGCTAAATTATAATTCCTACACTTTTTAGGTTGCAATAGTTTAAATTTTATTTTTATTAGAAAAAATATTAATACTTTGGTCATTAATTAATTTGGGTTTCAATATATGATTTTATTGTAATTTTTATGTGTTTTTCACAAATAATTTTTGTAGACAAAAAAAAAAATCAGTCCAAATTGAATAACCCACCTAATTAGAATTAGAATTCGATTTTCGGTTTTTTGATTTTCGATTGAGTGAAGATATTTAGAAAATGGAAAATTCAACTAATCGAATCTAAATAGTCAAATAATCGAAAAAACTGACCTATGCTCACCCTAATTCTAAGTGGTAATGAATCACTAATTGGTGATAACTAAATACATGTGAGCACTTGGTGATGGACACGACTAGACAATTGATAATTAGTTAGGGTGGGCAAACTTACATTATCATTCCAAGCGGTAATAAACAGGTGAGCGAGATTGAATGCACATGAATTAATTTATAAAAGAGCAATAATATGAATGCCCATGAACTAATTTATATAAGAGTAATATTAGTGAAAATTTTGAGTAAAAATATAAAGTGACAAACATGAATTAATTTATCACCAACAAAGTAATTAACTTGAATTAATTAACTACCCATTGGTGATAAATACAAGTAGACAAATGATAATTAACTAGGTTGAGCAATTGGTTATAATAATTTTAATATGGGCAAAGTTCATCATTTTAGATTTTATGGATATTCTTGTAACATTAAAATTTGTAGTTGAATGTTCATTAAAATAAAAAAAAAATGTATGAAGATTATTAAAGTTTTATAAATCAAATCAAATTCTAATAAAATAGAACTCTATTAATATTCGTGAGATGGGTAGAATTTACATAAAATTGAAACTCTAGTTTATTGTAAAATTATAATAATTTTGAATAATCTAGCAACGTAAAGCTAGAAACACAACATTAGGAGTTACTAATTTCTAGAAATCAAATCAAATTCTAACAAACTTAGACGTGTTGATAGAATTATAGAGATTAATTTTTTTCAAAATTACAGTAATATCAATTGTAACTAAAAAAGTCCAACAATTCCATAGGCCCATGCATCATAAGCATATATAGACAACAAACATAAAGAAAAAACGTTTTTTTTTTTTCCATTGGCGTTGTTACATCTTCATCAGAAAATTTGTAAAACAAGCCACGCAGCATTACAATGGAGGAGATCAAGGTGATACACCCAATTGTCCCACCAGGGTCTTACAAGTATGGTATGCTCTTTTGCCTCTGTCTATTGCGTAAACTATCATATGTTTTTGTTTTTGTGCACCCGCCCGTGTTTATAATTTAAACTGGTTCGACTTCTTTAGTTTCTTAAAAATATAGTAATAGTACTGTTTGTACTGATAAATGAATTGAACCAAGATGTTTAATGATAGAATAATGGTACAAAACAAATTCAAGCAGACATTATTTGTGTGTAAAAGTCTTGTTTTTCTATTGATTTAGGTGTATAGTTCTATAGGATTATGTACGAGAGGGCAGAATAAAGAGATGTTTTTTTGAATCAAATTCCATTCAGAGTTGAAAGGGCATAAAACCAAGCTCGTCGGCACCCTAGAGTAGTCCGCCGCCAAATCTCCCGGTCCCAAAAAGATTGAATTATTCAATAAATGAGAAAGTATTTGAGAGTTAATAATCACCATTTTATTATTAGTTAAGTGGGTGGTTAAATTTGAATAATTTATCTTGAAGACAAAGACACAGGCTAAAAAAAATGGATGGACACTTGAAGAAATAAAAAAAGATAGTCACTTAACAAAACTACATATCATCATTCACTATCTAGCAAATCTAAGTCCAATTTCCAAATTTTCATTCTATTCACCATGGATTTTCTCCTTTCCATTTTTTTCAGGCTATAGTACTCAATTTTTTATATTGCTACTTGCTACATTTGTTCTATTGTCCGGGGCTCAAGGTTAGTTTTTTATTTAAATTTTTTTATTATTGAATTTTTGTTAATTGTAAGTTTAAATTTATAAATTATTAAATTAATATTTACGATTATTAGAATTAATTTTTATTTTTCCAAACGATTAAAAATGAGCAAATTCTACAATATTTTCAATAGATTCACGACACGTGGAATACAACTACCTCATCTTCATAGCACAACAAAAACTAATAGTTATAAAGTGTCAACTAATAATGTAATTGTATCTATTGTGCGTATTTATATATTTTTATCATTTTTATAATTGTGAATTTATAAATTTACAATTATAACTGGCTTATGGCTTTAGGCCAATTGTCAAATTATTTGTAATGATTGGTAGAGTTATTTCATCACTAGTTAATCTGTATAGTCACAAGTTTGGAAAAAAAATTCACATCTTGTTCATGAACTATTTGTGCAATCAAATATGTATCTATTTAACTGAATTGTAACCTCATTTATTATGGAATGAAATTATCATTTTTTTACCAAAAAAAATGAATTTAGAATTTTAGATGTTAAATACATTTATTTAATTGTACAAAATATTTTTTTTAACGTCATACCTTACTAAAATTTTGTTCTAGTTTGGGACCTGTGTTTAAGAAATGATGAAAAATTGTTTCAGCTGTTGATGAGGGCTTTATCGTGAGTAGTTTTGTAGATGATGAAATTCTTCTAAATTTTCCAAGTTAGGTTTTGGCATATTTTCGCACTGTGATTCATTTTTCACACTTGAGAAATTCCAATGCAGTGCGTTCGTGGTTTTTTTTCTTTTATAGCTATATTTAATTTCATCATAAAACTTATTAAGATACTTTATGTTAATCTTATAGATGTTGTGCAAACATCCATCCAAAAATCAAATCCAGCTCATTACACGCTGAAGATCTACTCGTTCTAGTTTCTTCTTGAAATGCTTCAGAAAACTGGGAAGAATTGTTATGATTCAAATATTTTCAAAGCTAGTGATTATGAATGGTACCCTCATGTTAATTATTTCTTTTCTTCAAGCCATGCATATTGCTTTTCGCATTCGATCAATGTTATTGATGACATGGATTGAAAATCCAAAAATGAAAATCAAGTAAAATGCTCTAAATGCTTTAATTAGAAGGAAACTCATGTGCCCCCAAATTACAAAAACTCATATGAAATGTCATATATGAAATGCTCAATTAATAGCGGTTGAAATCGTGATTTTAATTTTCTATCATTTTTATTGTGTATTGAATTCGCGATTAACTCTTGATTCATATATGAATCCACTTCAAAGTAAACCACCTATTTGCAAATATATTATTAATCATTTAACTATTTCTTGATTAATTCTACCATATATAGACATGATCAACAATGAGATCATTTTGTTTTTCAGGAAATTATCTGTCTATCCAAATGGCGACAAAGAGAGAAATGGAAAAGGATACATATCTCTTTATTTGAGTATTGAGGGACTGATTCTCTCCCACGAGGTTGGGAAGTTAATGCAAACGTCAAATTCTTTTTGTACGATCAGATTCGTGACGAGTACCTGATCTCCAAGGTGATCTTTGTTCTCGATCAATTCTATGAGTTGGTTTATCTTATCTATAGCATCCCTAAATCTAACTGGCGGGCGTTCGTGGTGGTGGAGGAACTAGATCAGAAAAATGAAGGATTCTAGTCGTAAGATATCTAATAAAACTGTCGCTGGAATTGAGATCTTTCATTTTCCTAATCTTCTTACATGTGTAGGTGCAAGCGGAACATCAAAACGATTTCACGAAGTGAAGAAAGAGTGGGGAATTGCCCAGTTGCTGGATCTCAATGTCTTTAAAGATCCCACAAATGGATATCTTTTACGTGACAAATGTGTCTTTGGTGTGGAAATTTTGGCCACTGGTAATAGGGGTACTGTAGAATGTCTTGCATTGCCTGAGAAATTGTGCAGCTCTTACACTTGGAAAGTTGTCAACTTCTCTAAATCTGGAAAATCTGTTTTTTCTGAGGCTTTTGTCCTAGGAAACAACAACTGGTATGTACACAATAAATTTCAATTTTTTTCTTCTAATTTATAGTTAATTATTTTTATTATTGCAACTCTGCTTAAATTTCTTGTAATTTCACAGGCAGCTTTCTGTATTTCCCAAAGGGGACTCAAGGCAGGAGAATAAAAGCCTTTCCCTCTTTCTATCTTTAGCTAAGCCACGAAATGGTATAAAAGTTTTTATAGAATACAAGCTGCGCATAAAGAACCAAAAGAATGGCAAGGATAAAGAGTATTCAAGCAAAACTTATTTATATATATATCTTCATACACATTAATTATGACTTTAATTTCTTCGGTTTGAACATTTCATTCATCATATTTTCTACTATTCTTTCTCTTTTCAGCTTCTGCAATTCTCTCTTCTTCATCAATTGGCTGGGGTTGGTCGGACTTTGTCTCCCTTGATGATATTAAAGATTCTTACAAAGGGTTCCTTGTTAAAGATACATTGATTGTACAAGTCGAAATCACCAGTATCTCAACTATGAAAGATTGCTACAGTACTAAAACTGCTGATGCTGATGAAGATTCAAGTTATATTCCCAAGGGAGGTATGCTAATGTAATTTTCAAATTATCATTCCTAGGAGTAGGCTTAAAAGTAAAGTTTTTCACGGTAGAAATTAAGGGAAGAAACTACTTCAATGTAAATGATGAATAGGAAGTTTCGGTTGTGCAGTTGACTATTTTTATTATGTGTATTTTGGCCCGTTTTTCTCTGTGTTCAATTAATGTTTAATTAAATTCTAATCAAATTTATTTTGTCTGAACAATGCCAATTTTATTTCTCATTAATTATTTGTAATTAGTAGTTAAAATTAATAAGTAGTAAATCTACTTTGAGGTAGACGAGCAAAGAGGAAGAAGTTGATTCTCTATAATTTATAACTAATTAATTTATTAAATTTAATTATTTCTTGCGTTTATGATGGATTTAAAGTTAACTAATATGAAATTATTTGTTGTAGGGTTTTTTTATTTATTACAAACATTTGTTATTGTTAATTTGCATCTTATAATTGATTTAATAATTTAATTAATTGTGTTCAATCATTTTTATTTGAATTAACTAAAAAGAAATTGTGATTCTAAATTTGCCCTAAAAAATTGTCACATGATAAGCACGCGACCTCTTTATATTAAAAAAAATATACGTGAACGGATGGAATGACCAATTTGGTACACTATTTTATTGTGAGAGGCGAATTTGCATTATTTAAAATGTTAGGAATGAAAAAGTTTTTCAAGCAAATGTGAAGACGAATTTGCATCATTTGAAATTGCATGAAAGAAAAAAGTTTTTCAAGCAAATCGTGAGGACAAATTTGTATCATTTGAAATGGCATAAAAAAAAATTTTGAAATAAATATGATGGACATTTTTTGCAAGTTTTCCTAATTAAAATATTTCATAGGAAAGCTCAACATTGATACTCTTTCTGGTATTTGATTTGAACTGCTTGAGTACTTGTTTAATTTCTTAAAATTATGGTAATATAGTTGTAATGATAATTGAATTAACTCAAGATATTTAATGATAGAATTAATATTGTTACAAAACAAACTCAATCGATCAGACATTATTTATGTGTAAAAATCTTGTTTTACTATTGATTTAGCTGTGTAATTTTATTGGATATTTTTTGTACCCGATCCATGACGAAAAGGGATGTTTTCGAATCAAACTTCATCAAGATAGTTGAAAGGGTCTGAATTTTTAGAAATACTGAAAAACTGTTGGAATTATTCATCATGGATTGATTATGACAGTAATTATGCTGTAGTGATCGATTACTGTTTTTTTTTTTTTTTGGCTTTGATTCAAAATCAAATTACACATAATTGTTTTTATAGCTTTATTTAATTTCATCATAAAATTGATAAATTAAGATAATTTATGTTAATCTTACAGATGGTGTTGTGCAAACATTCATCCAAAAATCACATCCAACTCATTACAGGTTGAAGTTCGAATCGTTCTCATATCTTCTTGATGTGCTTCGGAAAACAGGAAAGAAGTGTTATGATTCGAATATTTTTAAAGCCAGTGACTATGAATGGTACAATATTGAGTTGATAATTTCTTTTTCATCATCAAGCCATGCATATTGCCTTTTCACATTCGATCATGGATTGATAATCCATAGATCGTTCATTCAACTATTTCTTGTTTAAATCTACCATATATAGACATGATCAATCAATAATGAGATCGATCTTTCTGTTAATTTTGAAGGAAATTATATGTCTATCCAAATGGCGACAAAGAAAGAAATGGAGAAGGATATATATCACTTTACTTGAGAATTCAAGGGACTAATTCTCTCCCACCAGGCTGGGAAGTTAATGCAAACTTCAAATTCTTCTTGTATGATCAGATTCGTGACCAGTACCTGATTTTCCAAGGTAATCTTTGTTGGTTTTTGGTTTTTATGTACATTCATCCATAGTTAACGATAAAATTAAACTAATAGTTATTTATATTTCTTGAACGAACAAAATCCTAATATATATATCTACTCTAACGGCTCCTCTTGCTATAATTGGAAAGTTCTGCTTCGATCATCTATGTTTCGCGTTTTCCTAATCTTCCTACATGCATATGTATGCATAGATGCAAGCGGAAAATCAAAACGATTTCATGATCTGAAGAACTCTGTCTTTAAGGATCCCACAAAGGGGTATCTTTTACATGACAAATGTGTTTTTGGTGTGGAAATTTTGGCCACTGGTAATAGGCGTACTTTTTTACTATAGAATGTCTTGGATTGCGGCTTGACACATTATCCAGCTATTACACTTGGAAACTTCCCAACTTCTCTAAACATAGAAAATATGTTTATTCTGATGTTTTTGTGTATCCAAATTAATAAATTTCATATTTTCTTATAACTTATAGTTAATAATTATTGTTTTATTAATGCAACTCATGATCTGCTTTGTTTATTATATCCCAAAGGATACTCAACGAACAAGGATAAAAGCCTTTCCCTCTATCTATATTTATCTAAGCCACAATCTGGCGCTGAGGTTTTTGTACAATACAAGCTGCGTATAAAGGACCAGAAGAATGACAAAGATAAAGAGTATTCAAGTAAAACTTTTTTTTCTTTACTTTGAAATTTTCATTCATCATATTTTCAAATTAACTACTGAGTTTGGACAAAATTAAAATTTCTCTTTGCAGGTAATGGTACAATTTTCTCTTCTTCATCAAGTAACTGGGGTTTTCAGAACTTTGTCTCCCTTGATGACATTAAAGATTCTTCCAAAGGGTTTCTTGTTAAAGATACATTGATTGCACAAGTTGAAATCAACCGTATGTTAACTATGAAAAATTGCTACTAAAACTAGTGCGGATGAAGACTCTGAGTTATATATATTCCCATGGTGCCAAAATGGAGTTGATCTGCCATGTAATTTTGAAATTATCCTTTGCTTGTTTTGTGCACTGTGTTATTTCTTTAATTTATTAAAAATATGTACATGTTTTGAGGATCTCCTTTTCTTTTAGATGCTTTTTGAATACATTACTGATCCAAAGAATTCCTGCAGTGTTTCTGCAATCAAATATTAACTATCCAGAACTAACAATTGAAGTTCGCACTCCCAATTGAATTGGAAATGAATGAAGATTGACAAACAATAATAACTTAATAAAAGCTGTAAAGTATAGACTGATCAAAACACAGGTTCTTCACACTCAACGCATCAACAAGCAGATTTCATTTTCAAAACCATCAATTGTTGTATCTAAGTTTGTAGCAGCTATGCATAATACAATGGTAATAGCCTGCCTTTCCACAACTGAGATGCATCAAATAAGCAAACTTACTAATGGAATTCAGAAGCTCGCATCTCATCTTTGTCCTCCAAATGGATATTCTAGCCACCTTCTACGCCTTCATCCTGCGTTCAAGAACTGGAATTTATTGTATTGTTGCACATTGAGATGTCCACAATTTTGTCATTCAATAAAGGTTTCTGTGCTCTCGTGAGTGGTAGCTCGAATATCTGGAAGATCAGAATTTGTGGAGAACTTCAGCCATCTCTTCTTTTCAATACGCTTAAGACACGGTTGCATTACTAGCCCTATCACAACTGCAACGAGGCTTACAATCATGACTTTGAGAGAAGAAAAGGCCAGGACAGCACATATCAATATCGTCGGTGGAATACACATAAAAATCGCTCCAATGTTTCCCAGTGGAATCTTATATGGACGAGGAGCATTTGGATATCTAAATCTTAACAGGATAAATGAAATAAATTCCAATATCATCCCAAAACAATACAAAAAGTTCTCTGCTGCTACTATCTCCTGAAAACTCAACCACGAAAGTAAAAGGACACCAGAAGCTGAGAAAAGGATTCCAATCAGTGGCGTTCCATAGCGAGACCTCCTGGCAAAGAACTCGGGCAGCATTCCTCTTTCAGCCATACCAAGAAGCTGAAAAGAGTCACTGCTCATCTCAGCCACAAACATCCCCATATTTGACACAGCAGCAGCCCCCTGAATCCACCCTCTCAACCACACACCACCCAGCATTTTTGCTACGTCTGAAAAATAACCATCTGTCCACGAGTCCCTCTGGAGTGGGAGAGCACCAGTTCCAACCAGAAGCGGAAAGAAATAACTAAGCACGACTAAAATCAAAGCATAAAGAAGAGACTTTGGGAGAGTTTTCTTTGGATTGTCTACTTCTCCTGCCAGTGTACTTATTGAATCCCAATAGTTCAGATTCCAAAAGAGAGTATTCAGATACAAATTCCAGTCTAGATTGTGTATATCTGCCACTAACCATCTTCTAGGCCTTAATTTGGGAAGCGAAATGAGTCCCATAACCACAAAAGGCAGGATTGAGAAAATCCCAAGGAGAACAGCAACCCACCCCACAATAGTCAAACCCCTGTAGTTCATATAAGTGAGGGCAATGGTCAAGGCTAACACAGCAAGAACCCTTGCATAACCACCTTCAAGTGCAGGGATAGCTGAATCCAAATAATCTAGAAACAAAACAGGGTATAGGGCATTATCAATCACCCCACTTAACCATTTCACCCAACCTTCTTGAAAACCCCAGAAAGGTCCTAAAGCAGATGAAACCCAAACCACATAACCACCATTTTCAGGGAACATAGTACCCATCTCCGCCGTAATTAAAGCCTCGGGAACACTCCATATAAATGGAAATACTAAAAATCCCAAAAGAGCTAGGAGAGGACCACCCGCTTTCACACTGTCCTCAATACCAAATGGACCCCCTGATACTTCATAAAATATGAGAAAAACAAGGGGCAAGAGTGAAACTTTCCTACCGTGACTAGCTACTCTAGGAGAAGGAACATCGTCAATACCCACATATACTGAACGATTATATTCTCCCATGGCTACAGAAGCTCGCCTTTCAGTTGAATCCCCCAATTTCTACATTCAGTATAAAATTATAAACACATTAAAAACCAAATTCTGACTCAGTTCAAGTAACTAAAGAAGCACAACACAAAAACAAAGCCTTTGCATATGTTTGTATCATGAAAATAAGAGTAAACCATCAGAAACCGACAACTTCAAACAGCAAAACAATACAACTATATGCAATTTATCAGTAATTGAGGAAATTGCTAATAATCAGTTCTTAATTAAAACAGAAGCAAACCCAAGTTTCCAGTTCTCATCCAATTATCAAATGGATTCATTAATTCAATGAATTTAACCAAGGAAAAGGAATTCAGAACTAAATCACCATTAAAAAAAAAAAGAAAAAAAAAAACCATTACTGAGATATGAGAAACCCACAATTAAATTGACTTCAACAAACATTCAATGCCAAAAAGATTAAATTTTTAAACATAAAAGCAAAAATGGCAAGAAAGATACCATGAAACAAAGGCAAAATCTTTATTTTGAGCTGGGTTTGCTTCCTTTCGTCCCTTGTCATAGTAGAAATGAAATTTGGGGAAAATAACCAGCCTTTACAAGTGGGCTAAAACTGTGACGCATGGGGATTTCTACATGGACATGTGGAATATGAATAAAGACAGAATTTTTTTGTTGGTTTATGTGCAGTTGTATTATTTGTGTGCGTGCCTGTGTGTGAATTGGAGAGCTAAAAATCGAACAATTTCAGCTGGAAATCGATTCCCTTGCCTTTAGTTTCAGTGCTCCCCAGGAATTGAATCTTTTTGCCATTCGTCTCTTTGAAGATTTGTTGTTCCTTCAGTTCTGGATCAGGCAACAAAAATTGTTTTCGATAATAGCAAATAGGTAATTAAATATTAATCCTTAAGTTTATGGCTTGCTTCCCTTTGATCCTTTCTATTTCATGTTTTACATATTTGACATCACTATTACTCAATATTTGTAAATTATCTCAACTTAGTCTATCCGTTTGGATATATGTTTTATTTAAAAATTGTGAAAAAATATATATTTAAATTGGGGATTTTTGAGTATTTGAATAAAAAAAATTTGTTTTTATTAATTTTTGTGTTGAAGTATCATTTTATTAAATAAAGTTTTAAAAAAATATTTTTTTGTTTTTTCTTTGTTTTTATGACCAACGGCAGGTAAATGATTGGTGGTGACGTCTCAAATTGTATTTTAAAAAAGAAATATTTTTTAATTAAAAACTGAGTGTTTAAATAGAAAAGTTTTATTTTTATTGGTTTCTTGCTTCTTTTTTTTTTTAGTTAACCGATGGTGGTTAATACTGTTGACCACCGGTCGACCGCCGACCAGATTCTGGCCATTTGACTAAATCACGGTGGCCAACTGCCAATTAATATTTAAATATTGTTTTAAATAAATGTTTTTTAATGTTCTTAAGAAAGTTGAAATTTTTTTTTTGAAAATTGACACTAAATAAACAAACCACAGAAAAGATGAGACTTTGCCAGAAACAAGTTATCCAACACAGAGTAAAACTTTTTTTTGTTTCCATGAAGTTGCTAATTTCATTTGCCACCAATGAGATGATTTGGTGGTAAGATGAAGTAATGATTAATGAACTTTTAGTTTTAAGTCTTTCATTTTTATATATATTCCATAAAAATGTGTAAATGTAAGTAATGAAGTCTTGATCTTATATATAGAAAAAATATTTGAAGAAAAAAAAAAAGTACCCTACAACTAAAATATTCCTAAGTTCATGTTCCACACTCTTTCAAGAGAATCAAAGTTTAAAAAAAAAAAGTAATGATAGAGACTAGTATAACTTTTAGGTGAATTGGGATTTCGAAATATGTGTAATCTTAATTGACATCAAATAGAAAAGAGAAAAGAATTTAACATTTATCTCTTTATCAGGCATCCAATCATTTTTTTTTCCACTCTAATGATCATGCACTCACTTATACAATATAACTAACTTACACCTTTAATTGTTTAGGGTGAAAAAAAATATATCATCAAAATTACAAACCAAAATATTAACAAAATTACAAACGAGTAACTAAAAGCATTAATATCACTAAAATTTTAAAATCATGTTGTAGGGTTCAATCACATTTAGTTTAGGACTTAATAATTGTAAATAAAATTAATACTAAAACCATTTAAATTAGGATTAAAATCATATTGTAGGTTCAATCACATTTAGGTTAGGATTTAATAATTGTAGATAAAATTAGTATTAAAATCATGTCTTAAGGTTTAATCACATTTGGTTAGAGAGTAAAAATTATAAATTTATTTTAGTGATATTTATACCTTTAATAATTGTAAATTAATAATTAGTTATTGTAAGTTAATAACCCAGAGGTTTATTTATCATTTTAGATATATATATATATATATATTTAATCATTTATCTATCTATCAGATAAGTTCTATTATATTAGAATTCAAAATAATAAATTCTATCCCCTATTTGATGCCAATTAGAATTACATATAGATCGATTTCTCAATTTGCATAAAAATTATGTTAGTCTCTATCATGACTCATAAAAAAATATCACTTATTCTCTCATAATAAAACAAAGAAAATCAGCACACACGTACAGGAATTTTAAAAAATAAATAAAAAGCAAATAAGATAATATTGGAGGACTTTGTTGATTAGTTTTTTATTCTTAGCCAAGCAAGATTCAAGAACAGTATACTGCTTCTTCTCAGCCACTATTTTGTAACCTAGTGGAGAGGAGACCTAAAAGAAGATATTCTTACATAAAATACACTTCAAAAAAAAACTTCTAATATACAATCATGAAGAATGGGAACAAAGAATATATGCAATAATCATTACCTCATCCTCTCCTTCTTGGGATTGTGGTGGTGCAGATGCATCTTCAGCAGCAGCTGCTGGAGCATCCACAGTTGGTGCAGAAGCATCTGCTAAATCTTGGGAAATGGAAACTGATCTTGTGGACACTTCTTTTGTTTTAGAACTTATGGATGAATCATTATTGGCTTCAAATGTTTTTGGGACCATTTTAGTACTGTAAAAAAGATTGAATAAGGAAGCTTATAAAAGAGCAGCAGAGTAATGGTGAAAAAGATTCAGAAAGAAAGCAAGAAATTGGGGATGGTTTGCTAGAGCTGAGTATTCTATGGTTCATATGAGTAGATTGACGGTTTGTTACGCCATAATAGAGGGCAAAGAGTGTGTAGCTTACAAGAGCAATATTGATGAAGACAAATACATCAAAGGACAAGATGACTCTTTATTTATTACTATAATACGTGTTTGAAGGGACAAATCAAACTCATCCACCAAACCTTTTCTTCATGTCCTCTCTTACCTCACTGGATGCTGTGCAAATTTTCGTAAGCGTCTAATTTTTCACATACATTATTGTTAAATCGATTCATATATAAAATGTGAACATTTTTTAAGGTACTCAATTATATACGATTTTTTCCATAAAATACATATATGTAATTATTAAAATAAAATAAAATAAAATAAAATAAATATTCAATCACAAAAATTAATTAAAAAAATACACAAAAAATTTTAAATATTACTAAGTAAAAAAAAGACATAAAAACAAACAAAAAAAAATACTCATACCACAAGGCAATTCAATTGAATAATAATGACAAGACGAAGTCGATAAAGATAGGGTCATGAGCAAGATGGAGCAAGAGATAGAGGAATTCACATTTAAGAGTTCAAGAGATGGAGCAAGATGGAGCAAAATGTGAAGTAGATTGTAAATTTTGTAATAGAAGGAGGAAACAAGAGATAGAGGAATTCAAGAGTTCAAGAGATGGAGCGAGATGGAGCAAGATGTGAAGTAGATTGTAATAGAAGGAGGGAGCAAGAGATAGAGAAATTCACGTTTAAGAGTTCAAGAGATGGAGCAAGATGGAACAAGATGGAGCAAAGATAGAGCAAAATGGAGCAAGATGGAGCAAAATGGAGCAAATTGGAGCAAGATGAAGCAAGATAGATTAATTTACGTTTAGGAGTTTAGGCATTAAAATAGGATAAAATATGGTAAATAGGATAATATTTTAGGGATAGTATGATTTTTTTTTTACTCTTTAATAAAACTATTTAAGAGTATAAAAAAAAAAATTTGAAAGACGAGAAAACTTCGTCTTTTTCGCTATTTTTGCAATTTAACATTTTTGTGGCCGCACAGAAGGAATACTTAAATAATGGAATATACTATATCCTACTTTCTCCTAAGAACTAAGGCCCCTTAAATGGTTATATGAATCTGTTTTAAACTAAAAATCGCAATTAAGTCGGGATTGGATATATGAATCTGTTTAAAAAAAAACATATATTAATTTTTTATATGCAGAATCTTTTTATCATCTCGATAATGATACTTTTTTATTTTGACAATCTTTTGCTACTTTTATGTTCACGCACTTTTTGCACGCAAAAAGATTTTGCCTTCATGTAAGATGCTCTGTGCAAGTGAATCTAATGTGGGGTGCTCAATACTTGATCTGGTTGTTGATTTGTGCGTTTTCATAACCAATTCTAAAAACTAAAAATGCATGAATCTTGAGAGAGACGTGACAAGTTAATTAACCTCAAAGTGATCATATAATTCTAAATTTCTAACAAATGTCTTAAGCCAAACAAATTACCATATTGCTTTTAAGCTGATGTTTTAAATCATATGGCAACCAGCATCTATGCGGATTGTCGTGTGAATTTGTTTTGTGATTGGAGATACTATAATCACCTCAATTAAATTTTTACCTCACTACGTAGCATTGTTTACATAATTCAAGACACTAATTCAATTTTTTTTTCTTAATTTTAGGGCAATAGATAAGAAAATGAGAAAAATTCATTTAAAATAATTTAAATATATAGATAAGAGAGTTCTAGATGTACCAAAGTATAGAAAATAGATAAGTATCAACTAAAATTAAAAGGGAAAAAAACTAAAAAGAATTGAAAAGAATAGATTAAAAAAAAGTATGATATATTTAAATATAAATAAAAATATCGTTAGAATACGATGACGATATATCATCTGTGTAGTAAACCTCACCTAATAGAATAAAATCTTAATTGTTGGTGTTGTTTGATTTTGTGGCAATGAAAGAAGAAGAAAATAGGGAGTTAATAATTAATACCCTTCTCACTAAATTTGGCCGTGGGTACGGTTTTAACAGTAAGTGGCCCGCGGAGTGGGCCCGAAATCGGAACTAACCCTTATTAAACACGAACTATAAAGCCTTGGCGGGTTGGTTACAATTCACTTATTTCACAAACCGTGAACCAACATATCCGAACATCTTTTTTCTTTATTTTACTTTATAAATATATTCCATTTCATTCCATACACTATTTTATTAGTTTTCTCATTCTCAAATTTCTCACATACTCTCTACTATCTCATAATATCCTAACTTTTAAATTGTCAATAATATTTTTTTTTCTTATTTGCCATTATTACTTATTTATTTCAATTTTCCATTATTTAACTAATTCTCGTAGTTAGTTATTTATTTTAATGTATATTATTAGTGGTTATTATTTTATTTATTTCTATTTATTTAATTATTTTATTTGATTACCCGAACCAACTTGAATTGGCCAATGTAATGTATATAAGTTTAATCTTGTTATGCAACAAACTTGTAAAAGTGTTTATTATCTAACTAGTATTGTAGGATTATGAGCCATTGTCGTTACACCAACACATTAAGGTTTACACCAACACGTTAAGGTTTACACGAAAAGAGCACTTTAATTTACTATAAAACATATAGTTTTATTTAATATTTTGTAAATTTGTATATAACAAATTTGTTTCCTTTTATTATATTTTGTATATACATGATAATTCATATTTATGTAAAAAAAATTATATCTTAAATAAATGAGTTACTTTCCAATTAGATGAAATTTGTATATATTATTCTTATTTTTTTAATTTTATTTCAAAAAAATTCAAATCATTAAAAATCATCAAAAATTTGAAATCGGAATTGGTCACCCAATGGCCAGTTCAATTCCACCAAGTAAATTAACAGTTCATGAGTGTTCATGTCTATTTCTCACCCACTATTACATGCTATACCTATGTTTGCTTGTATGAGTTTTAGTGTTTTATTTCAAAATTCAAATTGACTTGTTTGTTTTTGTATATTTTTTTATGAAAATTTTTAAAACAAAAATTAATGTTACAGTAATTATTTTTACTATAGTGCTTTTACATAATTTTATAAATAAAATATTAAATTTTAATTTTAATTAAAATTTTTAATAATAAACAATTCTTTCTAACACAATCTCCCACTAAAACAAACTCATAAACTATTAATTCAAATTTAAATTTTAAAATTTTATTTATAAAAAAAATTCTCTAATACAAACTCCAATAAAAAATTACTTCTCAATGGAAACACACTCAAAATATTCATTTTTTTAAATAACAAATCGCAAGAAAAAGTATTCTATTATAAAATTTTAAATTTTTTTATTATTTTTTTATAACAAATCGCAAGGAAAAATATTCCATTATAAAATTAAAAAAAAATCTTATCCAAATAGAGCCCTAGAATGAGTAAAAAGTTAGCCCAATTGCCTAAAATTTTTTATGAAACTCATTTGGTTTTGTGTTAATCAATTAAAATTGAAAGGGCACATGATTTGCAGCCTTGTGAGGAATTGGAGAAATTACATTAATCTTTAAACTACTTCTTCCACTACAAAAGTGAAAATATTAAAAAACAATATGAATCAAGTAAAAACGTCTTAAATAGGCAGTCCACCAATGATAAAAAAAATATGCCAATTGTCGTAAAGGAGATTGCAGAACGCATTCTTGAAATGTATGAGTAATTTAAAAAAAAAAAAAAAAAAGAAGAATTTGCATTAAGGGCTACTCTTATTATTAAATGGGGTATAACTTTAATGTATTTATTATTAAGGGCATCAAAATAACTTTATTATATTATATAATTATTAAAAGTCTTTAGTACCCTTCTTATCAATTATAAGAAAGATTACGTTAAATACCTAACTTTCAATCTTTTACTATTCAATCTTTTATTAGTTATTTTTAATAATTTATTGTGGATAAAATTTGATAGTAACTTAGATCATTATTAAACTATCTTAAATAATAAAATATACTTATCATCAAACTCTTTTAATTTTTAAGATTTTTTTATAATGTCTTAAATAACAAAATATAATCATTGTCAAAATCTTTCAAAATGAAAATTTTTCTTGTGATGAATATATTTATTATTAGATTGTCTTAAATCATAAATATTTTTCATGAATATATTTAAAACTAAACAAATAATTAAATAACACAACATCGAAAAATACAACAACTTTAAAATTAAAAATTAATAATAAATAAATGTATGTGCTTATCAAATAATTAAGTTCATTGAAAATATACCAAAAAACTTAAAATTCATTAAAATTAATTATGATTTTTTATATTAGTTTGAAAAATTCTTGTGTATTTTTTAAAACTTAATTTTATAAAATAACATAGTTTAATAATGATTAAATTTACATGAAAGTTTATGAATAACAATTAAGTAAAATTAATATTAAAACTTATTGATAACACTTATAAAACAGTAAATGATAAAATAGTTATGATTAGATTAATGTGTTTTAGTATTAAAAGATTAAAAGAAGTAGCTTAATATGAAAATTTATTGATTTTTTTTTTTTAGCTAATAATCCCATTTGCAGGGGGCGCCACTCCCTATTTTATTGATAATAAGAAAAGATACAGCAAAACGATAATGGCGGATATACCCACACCATTAGCATATTTGGAAAGCGATAAAATAGGGAGGACTCCTCCCTTACATAGGATTGTCTTGATTTTAAGAATATAAATTAGGAGTACTTCCTCCTTTACACGAACCTAATCTGAAATTATAGTTGGACGAAGGAAAAACAAGCCCCTCCTTTTTCAATGAGTCCTTAGTGCTTCTATGATTATTGAGATGCATGCAAACACAAATATATGAACAGTGGCCTAACTTCAGCAGCCAACAAAATTCAATTTCCAAGATTATGGGCACAGCTTTGAAGAAGAAGGCCTAACTTCAGCAGCCAAAGGATTTTAAAACTTGAAAAGACTAAATGGCCTAACATCAGCAGCCATTGGTTGTTTGAGAGTGAGCAAATCATGAAGAGAGAAGACTGCATTTATATTGATGAGATCTTTTGATATATGGGATTCCCAGCCTTTCTAGTCTGATTACCTTTTGAATTTTTTCCGGAAGGTTGCGTTCTTCTAGAATTATTTTGTCCGGTTGCGACACAGCTGATTTTGCTAACAGATTGGCGACCACGTTTTCCTCTTTTTGGCACTTCATCCAAGTGTTTGGCGGGCAGACATCTAGTAAGTCTTGCATTACTTGTCTGAGATTCCAGGGCCCCTTTTCCATTTTCTGTAGCCATGCATGAATGTTGCTTGAGGAGGATGTAATGTATATGTTTGAGATGAAACCCTTTGTGGTGCATAGCTTCAGACCTTGTATGGCTGTTTGAATAATGATCTGTAGTGGACTGATTCCAGAAAATTTCTATCTCCCTTGTTGCCTGAAATTCTGTGTGAATGAAAGATTCTATTTGTGGTGCAATAGATAGCATTTTAGAGAAAGTGCGCGTGTGATTTTTGGCAGGGTGATGATGAAGAATCTGACTAGGGTTCCCATATTTCGCAACTAGGAACTGAGCCCAAAGGGACTTTTGTTTCCTGAAATTCCACCAAAGTTTAGCTGAACAAGTGCTTTGAATAGCATGTAGGGATCTCAAGCCTAGTCCTCCTTCCAGTTGTGGCCTACATAGTTTGTTCCACTTAATCCAATGTATTTTGATTTTTCATTATTTGATCCCCAAAGGAAATTAGCAAAGATGGATTCCAATTTTCCTAAGATTTTCTTTGTGGGATTGGATCCTAAAAGGAAATGTGTGGGAATAGTAGACAGGACAGATTTAATTAAAGTGATTCTCCCCCCACTTGATAAAAATTTGTTACTCCATGTGCTAATTTTGAGGAGGATTTTTTGAACTAAAGGTTCATAGTATGCAGTTTTATTTTTTCCGTAGTAAATTGGCAGCCCTAGATACTTAACAGGAAAGCATTCATGCCTAAACTTTGTGATTTTGCCAATCATGTACTTTTTAGCTCTATTGCATGAATGATGAATGAGGAAAGAGCTTTTAAGAGTGTTTATTTTTTGTCCTGAGATTTCCTCATACTCCTTAAGTATATGCATTGTATTTTTAAGTGAGCAATTGTGAGCAGCTGAAAAAATGATTAAATCATCCGCATAAGCAAGATGAGTAGCTTTAGGGCAGTTTTTTGGAAAATGAAAAGAGGGTCCTTAGGCTGAATTAAGAGCCCTTGTAATGTATTCTGCCCCTATTATAAAAAGATAAGGTGATAAGGGATCACCTTGTCTAATGCCTCTGGATGAGCTAAAGAAACCGACAGGTGAACCATTTATTAGCACTGAAAAATTAACATTTGAGATTAGTCTCCATATTATATTAATTATAATTTCACTAAAACCAAAGTTTCTGAGCATTTGAAGTAAAAAAATCCAGTCTACTCTGTCATAGGCTTTTTCCATGTCTAACTTTAGAATTACATTGCCTATTTTACTTTTCTTTGGGAGACATTGAACAAGTTCACTAGCTAAAAGAAAATTATCAATTAGTTGTCTATCTTTAACATATCCAGTTTGGTTATTAGAAATTATCCTTGGAAGTAGATGAGCTAATCTAGTGGCAATAAGCTTGGAAATAATTTTATTAAAGAAATTACATAAGCTTATAGGCCTGAAATGTGAAAACTTTTTTGGACATGGGGATTTTGGAATTAAAATGATGGACATGGAAGTGATTGCTTGAGGTAGTGTTCCTCCATTGAAAAAGTGGAGGATGGCTGCAAGCATGTCATCTTTCACTATTTCCCATGAGGTGGTAAAAAAATTGGCATTAAAACCATCCGGGCCAGGGGCACTATTAATATCCATGGAAAAAACACACTCTTTAAGCTCGTCCAGATTTGGCAGTTTTTCTAAAATGACATTGTCATCCTCGAAAATTAGTTTAGGAATGTGGTGAGGCTGGGGGATGGGTTTGGTAGGAACTTTAGTAAAACTGTTTTAAAGTGTTTGATGGCTTCTCTACCAATGTCCTCTTCATTTTCGAATGACTGCCCCTCCTCGTTTTGAATACAGTGGATGTGTGCTTTTCTTCTTCTTTGATTTACTACCGAGTGAAATGTTTTCGTATTTCTATCCCCTTCTTTAAACCATTTCAAATTGGCTTTTTGTTCCCAAAAAAGTTCTACATTTTTTGTTGCATTCCTAAGTTTGGCTCTTGCTAGATTTAAATCCTCCCTAGTGATCTCATTTTCAGTGATCTCATCCCGTGTTTCTAGGTCAAGTAGCTGTTCTTCTGCTTCTCTAAGAGTTGAGAAAATGTTTCCAAAATTCTGTTTGTTCCAATCTTTGAGGACTGTTTTAACATGTTGGAGTTTTAGGAAACGTTTGAGAGGATTACCCTCCACATTAATGGACCAAGCATCTTGGATTATATCTAGGAAATTTGGATGCTTTGTCCAGAAATTCTGAAATTTGAAACCAGTTTTAGGTTTAATTTTCTTGGAAAAGTTCAACAATAGTGGGGCATGGTCGGAAGGGTCTCTAGTGAGATGTTTAATGATAAAATGATAGCCTAAATCTGCTGTTTTACTATTTATGAGCATTCTATCTAGTCTTTTCCAAATTCTATGTTTGGCTTTTCTATTGTTACACCAAGTAAACTGAGGACCTATGAAATTAATGTCTTCTAGTCCTTCATCATTTGTGAATTTTATGAGTTCTCTAGTGTCTTCAAGTCTAAACTTTCTACCACCTCTTTTTTCTTGCTCTCTAAGTGTGCAATTGAAATCACCCCAAATCCACCAAGGAGAAATTTGTGGATTAAGTTGTGATAACGATTGCCATAACTCAGTTCTATCGTATTCAGTACATTTTGCATGTACTGTAGATAATACTATAGGGAGGGGAAACGAGGGATGAGTCATGTGTACAGTTAGGTGTTGGTCTGTTTCAAATATACTAGTACATGAGATAGGAGTATTATAGAGAAGCCATATGGTGCTACTGCTATTAGACACGCAATAATCAAAATTCAATTTCATCTTTGTTTTCTCTAACCTATCTAAAGAGGCTCGAGGCTCACATAATGCTACTAATTCTACTTTGTTATTTTTTATTATGCTTTTTAGTCTCCTAAAATTCGTGGATTTTGTGGCAGTTCTGATATTCCAAAAAATCATGCTATTATTCATTATCAGATTTTTCAGTATAATTGACAGGATTTTCTGATTTATCTCTAAGAACATGAGTGGATTCAAATTTAGCTCTTATACCTTTGTTTGCTGCTGATGTGGCATTATCTAAACTGGTGGTAGTTTCTGTCATTTATTGATAACAATTATAAAACAGTAAATGATAAAGAGTTTTAAGATATAGCTAATGATTAGATCAATATATTTTAATAATAAAAAGATAAAAAAAATAAGTGTTTTGATTCTCATGAGTTGTTTAATTGATGAAAAGGATAATAAAGTTATTGGTTAATTATTTGAACTAATATAGATATTTTAACGCCTTTAATAATAAATATATTAAAGTTGCGCTATATTTAATAATAAAGAAATGAAGCGCACCTTCAATACAAATTCTCAAAAAAAAAAAGAAAAAAAAAAGATACAGTTTGTAATTTATGTCTGTTCTTCAATAGTCAATACTACATCAACAAACAATGAATCTTTATCCCATTATGTAAACATAATGTAAAGTCAGCTATATCTATTGTGTTAGCTATATGAATTATACACATGGTGAGCAATTGTATTTTGTCTGCTACTTTTTTTTCATCATTCCTTTCTAATTCTTTTTAATTTTATCATTTCCTTTTTTTAATTGGAGTTAATAAGTCTCTATTTTTCACAAGTCGCAGCACAACATCTAAAGATTTCGTAGGCACATTTTCAAGCCATTTAAAAAATGTTTCTGCTGTATTTTTCATATATTGAAGGTACCCAATTTATTTCTAATAATGCAAAAATTAAATATCCAAAACAGCGATGTGAGTTGGTGGAGGAAAAGAATTCAAGAAATGTTAAAATTGGATGAAAATAGGACACAAATCTCTAATATCTTATATATTAATTCAATAGAAATTAAAATATTGCAAAATCTATATAAAACTTTTACTAGAAATTATGACAATGTTTATGATCTTAGGATAGTCAAATGACAAAGCTCGTTTTCATCGTTTTTGGGAAAAAGAAATTACTCATTCATGAAATTATTTCTCTCTTATCTAAAAATAAGAATTTAATTTTTTAAAATCTTTTTCTCTCCAACCATCTCTTCTAAAAGAAAAATAGAAAATAAACTGATTTGTTCAATGGACTAAAGTTTACGTATGGAATCAAGTTTTCCTAAATTCATCATTTGCCATTTTCTGATGAAGTGAGGTATTATAAACACAATATGTAAAACATAAAAAAAAAAAAAAATCCAAAAGTAATGTCAAAGATCAAAATATTGTAAGGTTTATATAAACAGTTTTTGTCAATGATTGAAATTACGGATTAGACGTGTAAACTTCCCCAAAATATTCTTCAAAGAACACGTTGTTGGTTTATATATATATATATATATATCATGGAATGGGAAAGTTCACAGAAATTCCTTACATTTTACTTATTTTCTCGCATTTAAAATGAGACAAGATAATTCCTCGCAAAGCAACGATAGGGGGAGTGAAATTCTACAGTCAAATCTGATAGTGACTAACATGTGTAAAAACATAAAATTGGGCCTATTGTATCATTTTCATGTAGCACTTTGTAAAAAATTGGCACGTGTCATTTTAGTTAATTATCTCATTTTTTAAAATTAAACTAATACCTAATCAAATGATAAGTGAACCTTAAGTAGGATAAATGATTGTACACATGTCAATTTTTTATAAGGTATTACATGATTCTATATTTTTATACATAAATGATGATTTTAGCTTTTTACACATAACACGTCATTCACTACAGGATTTCACTCTAGAATTTCACTATCAGTATTAGGGGTGTTAAACGATCGAGCTACTCGCGAGTAGCTCGGTCAACTACTCGACTCGAACTTGGTTTGACCGAGTTCGAGTCGAGCTCGAGCGAGCTTTACACATACTCGAGTAGCTCGCGAGCTACTCGAGTATATATATATATATATATATTTATTTTTAATATTTATATTTATATTTTAGTCCTGTAGTTTAATAAATTATAATTCAATCTATTTATAATTATGTTTTAGTCCTTAATTTATAGTAAATTATAATTTGACCTCATTAAATTTTAAAAAATTACAAATACATCCTATAATTTTTATAAAAAAATAAAAAAAAATAAAAAAATAAAATAATAAAAATAATAAAATAATAAAATACTCGAACTCGATTGAGATCGATTGGAGCTCGAGCTCGATCGAGCTACTCGCGAGCTCGATCACTCTTGGTCGAGCTCGAGTTCGAGCTCGATTATTGGAGCTCGAGTACACCTTTTTGTAAAATCGAGCTACTCGATTAGGGGTGTACTCGAACTCGACTCGACTCGATTACACCCTGATGTATCATTACTCCTACTCGCATTTCAAAAGTCTAAATGTTAATTAGAGTAATGATAGGGAGAGTGAAAATGTAAAGTGCTTGACGTGACAGTTACAAAAAGACAAATTAATACCCTAACCAAATGATAAGTGAACTCTAATGGATAATGGATAAGTTTGTCTTTTTATAATTGCCATGTCAATCATTTTACGTTTTCACTCTAATTTTTCACTCTATATATCATTACTCTTTTAATTAATGGATAAATCTTGTCACGTGAATATCGGGTGAACCTCTTTTCAGGGGAAAAAAAAAACACAGTCCCTATAAACTTAGAATCAAAATTCTTAATCCTCCATGAACAAATCAAGAATCACAATCTATAATCCCTAAAGAAGATTTTTAGGTATATGTATGTTATTGATGGAAAAAAAAAATGGAGAGTTTGAGAATTGGATGTAGCACCGCATATTGGGCCAAAAAGCACTGGGCCTATTATTATCAATTTTGAGCTGGCCCACAGTAAAATTGATTGAATCTGAGCCGTCCAAATTCGGTTTCCCACCAAAACCCTCTATTTTAATTTGAGCATCTTCTTCAGGATTCAATTTTACAAAGCCGTTCCAACTTCCAAACCTCACAGGTTAGTTAAAATTTTATGTCCAAATCATGCATAATTCTTTATTCATATTTCTGTGTTGAATTTGTAGATAAAATGCTACTTTTTTTTTTTCAGTTTTTGTTCTTTTTTATTTACAGGTTTGCTGTAGTTTTACTATTGATTGAATCACAACATTCGAGTGGGTTTTCACTAGTTGGTTTCTTTTTTTCTCGTTTTACGGTTTGATTAATGGGTTTGATGTATAGACCCGAGAGTGATTTTGGGTTGATGATTTCTCCTGTTTAAAAATGTTTGTTTTTGTCAATTGTGTTAAAATATGAATTTTGTATACTTAAATCGCCTAGGAAAATTGAAGTATGGTGAAGTGTCAGTAAAAATCTATAGCAAGAAAAGAAAAGATTTTTGAGTAAAGGAAAATTTTCAACCAATTGTTTGAAAGTGATGGAAAATAGAGTTTTTGGTATTTGCAGATAAAGAGGGTAGTATATTAGAGGGAAATGAAATATGAAATAAATTTGTAACTTTGTGATGAATTTAGTTTACCTGAGGAACAGTATATGCCACAGGAACTGGAAAAAATTTGATCTTTTCTGAGCTAAAGCTTGGCCATTGTCCTTTGTTTAGGAAAGGTGGGGTGATGACCAAGTTTTGTTAACGCGGAATACCGCTTAGTTGGTTTTGGTAGCATAGTAACTTCTAATAGTATTGCATATCATTGGATCATGATGGGTTTTTCAATTTGTTTGTTTGGTGATGAGACTAATTCCTGTTAAATAGTTAAAGGAATATGTTTAGCCTGTTAGAAAGTCTTTTAATTACTTGAAAATGAGCTTAATGTGTGCTGCTGAGTTTTTGAGGATAGCTTAGCTCTAATTTGTGAGCTGCATTGCATGCCAGAGTGGTAATACACTCGTTATTCAAATAAATAATGCATATGTGCTGATGCACAGTCAAGAAAATTAAAGTGGTAATGCAAGTTAAACAAATCTCCAAAATTGCCTTGTTAATAAGATCAGGGCCAGGACCGAACTAGTTAGCTCTAATTTGTGAGCTGCATTGCATGCCAAAGTGGTAATACACTCATGATTCAAATAAATAATGCATATGTGCTGATGCACAGTCAAGAAAATTAAAGTGGTAGTGCAAGTTAGACAAATCTCCGAAATTGCCTCGTTAATAAGATCAGGGCCAGGACCGAACTAGTTGTATCCTGGACCTGTGACAAACTTTTCTTGCTTATCATTTGGTTTCATTGAGTATATTTTGGAGAATAACATAATTTTCTTTCTCTTGTTCTTTTTCTCTTTAAATGTTTTCTCTTTAATGCCTTGGCAGACTTCAATTAGGCCAAAGTTCAACTGGAGAAAGAACAAAATAATTTTATTTGTTATTCTTGAAAGACAATGGCATATTTGTAGGCAGAATATTTTCTAATGTGATATCTGAGTGATTCTCTTTGACCTTGACACCTTTATATGCCTTCTTTCTTTTTTACCGCCCTTTCATTGGCTTTTGAATTTAGATTCTTATTCATGTTCCTTTGTCTTAAGATGTTATTAATGAAGGGCTTGAAGCTTGGTGTTGGATAGCTGTTGATGATTGAGTCCATTGTGTCATTTGTAGGTAAGGTATGGTTAAGCATAACAATGAGGTGCCCAGTGCACACTTCAGAAAGCACCCACAGAATTATGTGAGAACTTGGTTTAATCAGCCTGCCCGCAAGACAAGGAGACGCAATGGTGAGTTTCCAGTCACTGAATTTGAGTAGGCAATATTTGTTTTGTTTCAAGAGAGGTTGTTTATAACATACCAGTATTATCCAACTCTTCATTATGTTTCTGTAGCTAGGAAAGAAAAGGCTGTGAAGAGTTTCCCAAGGCCAACAGCAGGGTCACTTCGGCCTATTGTTCATGGGCAAACCTTGAAGTACAATATGAAAGTCAGGGCTGGAAGAGGATTCACTCTTGAAGAGCTGAAGGTGAGACAAATTGCTGTTTCAACTTACTTCTGAGATGCCCATTTTACCTTTGCAAAACTGTCTGGTTTTCTTTGAGACTATTCACTTGTAAGTGTAAAACTCTCTTGATTCGAATTTAAACATTCATTTTGATTTACTTTTGCAACCTCAGTTGCCATTTTGAAACCATTGCAACTGGATAGAGTTAACTGAACATTTTTTGTGTCCTCTGTTTCATCAAGATGTCTAGTTCTCTCTGCTGACAGATTAATCAATTTTCATAGAGATGCCAGAGATGTTGATTGGTCATGTCTTGTTTTCAGGCTGCAGGTATTCCCCAAAAACTAGCTCCGTCAATTGGTATCGTTGTTGATCATCGCAGAAAGAACAGATCCTTGGAAGGATTGCAATGCAATATCCAAAGACTCAAGATTTATAAAGCCAAACTAGTCATTTTCCCAAGGCGCGCCATGAAAATCAAGGTAGTCCTACAATTAAATAACTTTACTTTTGTGTAATAATTATGCTGCTGGATAACTTCATTTCATGAAATGTTTTCCTTTGTCCCATTATTTTCATGTCCTGAAATATCTCACTGGCTTCCATTTCCCTTTTACAGACTGGCGATTTAAGGCCTGATGAACTTGCCACTGCCACTCAAGCCCAAGGTCCATTCATGCCCATTGCAAGAGAGATTCCAAGAGTAGAGCTCGTGAAGGTAACAGAAGAAATGAAAGCATTTAAAGCCTACGACAAACTGCGCCTTGAGCGAATGAATGCACGCCATGTCGGTGCTCGGTTGAAGAAGGCTGCTGAGGCAGAAAAAGAAGAAAAGAAATAAGCAGTTTTTTGAGTTCTTTAATATTCAGCATCCCTGCTGGTAGGAATTGTTGATCTTTTTGAATTAATTAGGATGAAACCCTTGATTTGATCTAATATTTTCAATTGGATCTTTTGGTATATGTCACTCTGAATCATGCTTTTGTATGTCTGTCTACAATAGCATAATGTTTAGTCAATCTTTGGATAATTGTTTATTCATAAAGTGATAATTGACTAATAAAGCTGTAATTCAGCAAATCATTGTCTATAATATCTAGCTGGAAAAAAAAAACTTACATGCAATGAAAACAAAGTTCAATTGCATCATAAGTTGTGAGATAGTCTCGTATACATGAATTATAATTTATATGTTACTATACTAATTTTTTATGTTATATTCTAATATTTTGAGTTATACGTTAATATTTGATATTTCATATTCAAATATGTTAAATTTTTTTTTATACTTTATATGCTAAAATAAAATTCTAAATCTCATAATGAAACGGTAACAACAGCAACAATAATAATAATAACCCATAATAATAATATTATTACGATTTGTTTTTAACCTTGAATAATTATATATAAAAATGGATATCTTTAGAAAAAAATTTCAAGCCGAACCAACCCGTCCACTCGTCTTGTTTATATTAGAACTCATTTGTCTATCTAAAACCGAATGACCGTAGTGTTGGTAATCTCGGAGTAAGATATGCACTTCTTCTTGAATGAAAATTGTATGATATGCACTTTTTCTTGAATGAAAATGATAAGATATGCACTTCTTCCGGGTAAGATGTGCATTTCTTTTTGAATGAAAATGGTAAGATATGCACTTCTTTCGTGTAAAATATACACTTCTTTTTGAATGAAAATCCCAGTAAAATATGCAAACTTTTGGGAGAAGTAACCTTCTTCTTACAATGAAAATTAAAATATATGCACTTCTTTGGGATAAAATATGCACTTCTTTTTAATGAAAATCCGAATAAGATAAGCACTCGTTCTTGAATGAGAAAAATCAATCTACTTTTGATTTGACATTTTGACCGAAATTTTTTAACTCCTCCTATGCTAGATCATCTCTCCAATATTTATACTGTATTATAATATCTAATGTTTAAAAATACGTAGTTTCATTAAAAGTAGTAATTAAATATATAAATATTATTAAAATTACTTTACAATTATTAGACCCTAACCAAGAGATTAGTGAACCCTACAATATAGTTTTAATTAAGATAGAATAAGATAGAAAAAATCTTGCACAGAAAATCTAGTGTCTTAATTTCATGGGTAACATTCTTAAAATCTTTGTCAAACCTTTATCCTATTTACTATTTTTAGTATTTTTCAATTCCACATGGGTTTTAGGAAGTTTATCTAAATTCCCCCTAAATTTTCGTGTAAATGAATCAAAGAGAAGATTGATCAATCCTAAATTTATGGATAGATTGAAGTCAACTTGGGAGTTAACTTATGAAATATCAAAAATATATATATATATATATATATATATATATATTTTAAAAAAATTGAAATATCTCATGGTTGTTAAGATTACGTAGATTTTACGCAACAATTTTTTCGGATATTAAATAAATGTATTATAGTTCAAAATATAAAAAGAAATTACATGAAAAATACGCAAGCCATTCAAGATATTGGCAAATTATCAAAAAATAAATAATTACAGATGACATATCTTGTTTGTTTAATATTTCCTTCTGACCTCCTCCACATGTAGTTCGATATACTCGATGAAGTCCATCACACAAAAGGCTAAACTTGGCTCCCCGCAATTTTTTTCTTTCTTATTTTAAAAAATAAATTTCATTAGTGTACCATATAATGCAAACATATTTACAACAAAATTATAAATATTTTATTAGAAAAAATTCGCCAAAAAAATCATCATTTTATTTCTTAAAATAAATTTCTCTATCATTGACATTAAAAAATAATATTAAATTTATTGTTTCATCTAATTTTTTAACGGAAAAAAAATGCACGTATTTAATCGCTATAAAAATAAATACAATTATATAAACGAATCAACTTATCACATATCAAAATTGCATCACTTTAAATATAAATAATAAAAAAATAATTCAAAAAATATGAATAACATTTTTTATGGCATTTTTTTTTATCTAAGTTATTTACAAAAATTATAAAATTTAGATTCGATGAAACCGATGAGCATAGGCCAAGATCCACCAACCTGTCAACGACTAGCGACGTGTATTCAACCCAATAATGCGAATATCCCTTCAAACTCTATGAATTTCTGAGACCAACATAAATACAGTCCACCCTTTTCACTTCACTTCAACCACTGCACTCCAGTTGGGTTGCTGACGATCTAAGCAGACTTCTTGTTTATTTTTTCAACCACAAAAAATGGGTTTGAAGGTATGATTTCTTTTCCATGTATTTTGCTTCAAGAAATAGTTTTTTATGTATGATTTAATTTATGGGATTATGAATTATTCTGGGTTTTTGTTAATTTATTCATTGAAGTCTCATATTGTAATGATTTAGTTAACTGTTATCTTTTTCTGGAGTTCTTGTTTTGTGGGTTCTTTTTCTTTTGGGGGCTCATCTTGGTAATCTGTGACATTGATTTGTTTAGTTAAGAGAAGGGTAGTTTCTTATGTGTTATTTGTTGTTTAAGGATATTTTTTTCATCGAATTGAGGTGAAATTTCATACCGTTTCATAATGGATTTTGTGGATCTAACATATTCTTGATCAAATTTTGACATTAATTATTGTGAATCTTTCAAGTTTGTGATTAGTGCTTAAACACATACAGAGTTTTCGTTGTTTGGAAATGGAAGTTTAAAGATGCTATTTTCAAAGTTGTTATTTTTAAATGTGTTTGGATGTATATAGTTTGCCTTTTATAAGGATGTGTTTTCAATGTCAGTGTTGTCTAAATATTGCTTATTTCCTGGCAGATTGTAGGTTTAGCTTAGGAAAGTTTCATCCTCTGCCAGAAAAAAGAAAGGGTCGCAATGCAATTTTCTTTTAGCCTAACTTCAGTGTGCTCAATTGTTAATGAGGCTTTAGTTGCATGTTTGTATTCTCTGCTTCATTGGGACTTTACTCATCTTTTCTCTGATAAAGTTAGTGTGATCACATTCCATTTTGTGAAACTGAATGAAGGTTTAGGAATGCCTATAAGATTATGAGTATTGGAATCATCCATTACATCTGTTTTTATTTCATATCTCCGAAAGTGTCTTTTTTTGAATTAGATAACAGCTTTGCCAGATTGTGTATTGTCCTGTATCACTTAAGAGCTTAGTGACTTGAATAGAGAATTACCTTTGGCATGCTTACATGCTTGTGAGAACTAGCATCCCGCATTACCTCAGTTTTATTTCCAATCTCAGAATGTGCCTTTTCTTTGGCTCTATAGAATGGCTTTGCCAATTTGCGTATTGTCCAGTATCAGTAAAGAGCTCAGTATGTTGATTGAAGAATTGCCCTTGACAGACAAGGATATGCATTTGAGCTCTTTAACTTTTTTGGTTTTTTCAATTTGCTTGAGATTGAGTTAGACTGTATATTCTGTTGCTTCAGGAAGAATTTGAGGAATACGCTGAGAAAGCCAAAAGCCTGCCTGAGAGTACTACCAATGAAGATAAGCTTATCTTGTATGGACTTTTCAAACAGGCCACAGTTGGAGACATAAACACAAGTTAGTTCCTTCAGCCGTTCATTGCCCTTCTAATCACTACTTACCATCAGCTTGTTACCGCATATATGCCATTACATGAACCTATATTTGATTTTTGTGCAGCCCGTCCAGGTGTCTTCAACCAAAGGGACAGGTATAAGTGGGATGCATGGAAGAAGCTTGAAGGTAATGGATTTACCATTTTAATTTGAGCAGTTGATAATATCTTGCTTGCAGCAGTATTGCCTATTGAATAGGAGCTTAACTGGCTACTTAATGCAATTTTGCCGTGTGCCTGGCAGGAAAGTCAAAGGATGAGGCAATGAGTGATTATATCACCAAGGTGAAGCAGTTACAAGAAGCTGCTGCTGCTGCTTAGTCCTGATTGATATGCTAAATATTTATCCTCTATTTACTGTCGTCGGAAATCATCTCTAGAATTCCATAACCTGCAGTTGCTCTGTTGTTTCTTGGTTTTATAATTGCATATGTGACTATGTCCGAACTTGTTACAGCGGTTCTGTTATTTGGAATCACTGAGAAGCAAATGATGTGATGACATTCTTATGTGGTGTTTGGGATTTTAACTTGGTATGTTTTGCTATCTACCAGCTAGCTACTTTCACCTTGCGAAATCTCTCTTTTAACTTCAAAATGGAATATATCCAAGTAACAAGTCCTTGCATCTTTGCCCCTGCCCTAACAACGATCTGTTCTTGTTGTTCTGGCAAACTGGGGTGGCAGGGGCCGATTCAAAGTCTTATGTTTGATTCATTTTTACTTGCCTAAGCTGTGTTTTCATAAAATTTTCTGGTTTGGCACTTGTCAATTTCTTAACTCATCAACATATATTAGAATTATCCTCTGGGGCATAACATTCGGAAGATGAGGAAAATTCATTGGAGAATAAAAATAGGTATGAAATAACTAGTTCTATTAGGATGATGTTTGTGATGATGATCTCGAACGAATGTGACTTTCAATTATTTTGCAAGACAAATTTTAAGTCAAGTAGCAATGGTGTCTCAAGTTCAAACTACTAATGGCGCAAGCTCTAGGAATCTGGAGATTGTTGCAATCTTAGCCTTAGGCCATGGACACAACCAGAAGTTCATGCTTTTCTTTGCTTTTATAATTTCTTGTCAAACAAAACACATCAAGATCTTGCACTTTTGTGTTGAGGAGAGCAATTTGATTATCTTTTTGCTCATCTTTTAGTTTCTACAAAAATTCATGTGAAACTGGTTCATATATGAAACGGACAATTAATCGTAGATGAAATCGTAATGCTAATTTCTAACCCCTTTTATTGCGTGTTCATCGCGGTTCTAATTTCTAACCGCTTTTATTATGCGTTGAAATCGCGGTTCTAATTTCTAACCGCATATATTATGCGTTGAAATCGCGGTTCTAATTTCTAACCACTTTTATTATGCGTTAAAATTGCAGTTCTAATTTCTAACCGCTTTTATTATGTGTTGAGATTGCGATTACATACATGAACCTGCTTAAATACCAGCTATTTAGTTTCACATGGGAGGAAAAGAAAATTTAAAGTCAATCTGTTTATAATTTCTTCAGGATAGACAACTGCATGTGCAAACATGTTTATATGGTACAAACCATGTGCCATAACTTATGCATGGTTACTTCAATGTTTTCTGCTGGCCTAAAAGACTTGCATCAAACCCCATCACCGTTTTACAGAAACAAGGACTGAAGTAACCTTACATTCCATTAACATTTCTTCTCCTTTTTGGCCCTTAAATATTTAATGCAATTGACAGATAACACCAAAACATTTATCCCCAAGCTTAGTCAGGACCACCCTTTCTTTTCCCTTCATTTTTGGTTAGAGCAAAGCTAGGACCACTGAACTTGTTGTAGCTTTGAAGCCCTTATAAACTACCCCAAACGCCTTAATGGTGAGAACAAAGGGGCTGAAACTACTAGAAGAAACATTATAAGGACGTCACAGAACTTCTGTTATAAAAATCCAGATGCCAAGTCGATTATCGTTACACTACTTAATATATCAATGAGGTGCCTTCTCTGTCATTGCTAATCTTTGGTTGCTTTCTTCAGGTAGCCATCTTGAGTTCTTGCAAATCTTCGAGACAAGTTTAAACATAAACCACTACAATAGAATGGAGCAAAATGCCAACAGAAACTATATATATATTTGCAATGTGGTGACTTTATAGTTCCAGAATATGTTATCAAATGCGCGATATTACTATTGAACAAAAGGATATCTAGAAACGTAGTATTCCCTCAGACGAGAAGCACCATCTCTGGCCAGAATTCCTTCGAGATCTCCAATAATTCTGGCCAGCCATATCTCCAAATTTCTCTGAATTTCTTTAAAGTTGTTTCTTATGGAGTCCAATGCCCGTCTTGTCGTTAGTTTAGCATGCCCTTCAAGCTCATTTTCCAAGTAACTCTTTCCTGTCTCAGTTTGCAATGCAATCAGCTTCTGAGAAGTTTCAGAAGCACGCTGTTGAAGTCGAAATGCTTCAAGCAAAAACTCTGTTTGTCTCTGGGTTCGAAACTCTGAACTGAGGTTGGGTTCGCATGGATCGCTAGTTTGCTACAAATCAAACAAGACAAAAAACTCTTATCAGATACACACATTACAGTCACTGAAGTAAAGTTTTAAAGGGTGCAATGAACTAGGCCTAAATCAAACTGCAAACATCAAGTGTGTATCTTATGCTACTAATTAATTAATATTATAACAATAGTTGTAAATTTTCTAACCAAATGCCATTCCCTTCAAGTTAAATTGGGAAACACATTATTGATCAAATTCTATAGCTGCATGAGGACAATGTTTTAATTTTTCTCAGTGATTAGAGAAAATCATATTCATACCTTAAAAGTTATTAAGTATGTGCACAAAACAAATTGCTAATGGAGCCAACCAATCACCATATTTCATATCAAGTTGCAAATTTGTCTATCATTCAGTACAGATTGCATAACTATGAAATAGTGCAGAAAAGTTAAGGTAGGTCATCACACATCTAGAATTAATGAACTAAAAAGTGCATATAGGATGATTAGTGAAGATGATAGTATAATAGAAACTAGAGCATCACCATTCTTCTGCATAGATCATCAATCTTCCCAGCAAGTGTTTGATACCTCTTAGCCTGCTTTCTCAGTAATGATGGCATTTTCGATAGACCAGTCTTTCCCATTTTTTCCAGATTAACTAGCTCCTGTTCAAGTAACTTTAACTTGGAGGGAACTCCTGTTGATTCACCATCTACTTTCCAAGGGGATTCCCTTCTGAATGAAAATGGTTATCAATTTGCATGAGCCAAGCTTGTTCCGCGTATTAACTTTTTAATCAAAAGATCTCTATATAGATGGTGAAGCATACCTAGCAACAAAATGCTTCAAATGGTATTGTGGCTCAACGGACTCACACGGCACATCCTACATTATGAACCTCATAAGTCAGCATAAATTGTAGATAAATCAACCAACAAATAAACTGGACTTACTGCTCCCTGCCCCCTTTGAATTGAAAAGATGGAATAATTAGATGTACACATATACATACATATGAGCATTGAAGCCAAATTCTTAATAAACGAAAACCACAGTTCAGTCAAGTCACTGAAGAACTGAATTTTAATTAACAAAAGGAGAGCCAACTATTAACCAACAAGGACAGCATGTGTATGTAAATCTATTCATTTCTGTGGCTAAATAAACATGTTACATCCTGTAAAATTTGGAATGAAAAATACAACAAAAGCAAGTAAAAACAAATTAAAGGAACAACATCGCGCAAGCCAAATGAAGCATGGCTCATTCCATATCCAAAACCCCTAGTTCCACCAATAAAGTCTATTCTCACATAAAGCCAGACAACAGATGTTTGACAAGTGAAAGAAAGGAAAATTCGATAAGACAATCCAAATCAAAGAAAAAGGGAACCATAAGCAGAAAAAGAAAGGAAGGGAAGGATCAATATCTCTTAGCCTGTAATGCAGATTGACATCAATAATCAGCTAGAAGCTGACAAAAAACTGAAGCTCCCTGCATAGGTAAGTAACTATCAACCAAATTGACATCACTTATTCCACAATATGAGACAGATTCATCACTGCATGGTTGCCCTAACAACTAGGAAACATGGGTTCAGTAGAAATGACCTGCATTTTTTCAAGCCTTCTGTTTAATTTTCCTTCATGAGAATTTTACTTTTATTAACTTGCAATATTGTTTTATGCTGCTAAGCAGCACTACATTTGGATGAAATACATGCTGCAGCCTGCAGGGATAATGCCAGAAAATGACAAATTTTAAAACTCAGTGGTCCAACATTAAAGCAACAAGAAACTCTGAATAAGTAATAATCCAAGATACAGACCCATATCACCTCTAGCACCAAAGATTTCAAACTTATTTTCACCTAATGAATAAGGACACAATTCAAAGAAGATAACCATAGTAGAAGACAAACAAGGCTAATTAATTCTGAGCAATTCAAAACAAATGTTTTACTAGCACTCAGAATGTAAAACTACCAACCAATTCAAACTAAATTTTCCCGGGAAAGAGGTCTCCTTATCTGCCACATTTTTCTTACGACTTGCAAATACATACTTCAGATATAGTTTTCAAAGACTTCTCTCATTTATTTACCTTTGGTGAAGTGGTCATGAAAGCTAATACATCTATATGATGTTCTAAAGCTCCAAAAACTTAACTTTATGTTTTCTAACAGGATTGGTAATCTAGCATAAACTATTCTTCAACCTAAAGGTCATTTCCAGTTATTTATCCTGAAGCTAGAATTGTGATTTAGAGAAGAGTTAAAAGGAAAAAGAATTTTGGCCAACATTACAAGTACCAAAACATAATAAATTCAATGAGAGAAAAAAAACACACACACACACACACACACACAAAAGGCATACAAGATTTCTTTAAAACAATACTAAAGTTTCTGGAATACTTAATTCCCCACTTATTCGTACCAAACTGAAAATTATCCCTTTTACATTTTCTCAACATTTTGCAATATGATTAATTTAGAATCCAAGAAAATTTCTACCATTTTAGCATGAATAAATAATTCTACAACCCACTAATCAAAAGGAGAAAATGATAATAATAAAAGACACAAAAAAAAAATGAGCAAGAAAAGGAAAAAGTAAAAAGTCCACTGTTAACCATACCTGCCAAAGTCTTCCTCTTTCAGCCCAGAACTTGGAAGCAGAACTCAAGAACTCTGCATTGAACCCATTACTCTGCGCATAAAGACTTTCCATTTCCTCCATATTATCAACCCCACTACCCATATAACATCCCTCCACCTCCAAATCCACGCCTTCTGGTACCCCAACTTTCCCATATCTCAACCCCATCTCAGAATAAAATTCCCCACCACCGCCACGACAACTTTCACCACCTCCATAGCCATTTTCCATCTCACTGCCCCTTCTGTTGATGCTCATAAAGTTCAACATTTCATCCCTTTCACTAATTTCCCTCTTCAGTTCTTCTATACTATCCCTCAACTCAGCCTCCACTTTCTCAAAGTCTTCAACTTTACCTCTCAAATGAGTAATTTCTTCAGCACTCTCATCGATCTGCTGCAATAATCTCTTCTCTTCTTGCTGCCAAGCATGCCTATGGCTTGCAAAGATCTCCACAACTCGTGCATTGGCTTTTGAGTCCTCTTTTCTACGTGAATGAAGCTGTTTGAGCTGTTCCTCTGCTTTCAGTAGCTTAAAGTTGAGATCTTTATTGTGGGTTTTCAGACTTGGTATTAAAGAGATTGAATTTTTTGGCAAGAACCCAAGAAAAAGTGCGAAACTTAGGCCTAAGTAAGAGGATAAAAGCTTCTCAAAGTCTTCATCTTTTTCTCCTTCTTCTTCTTGGTGTTGCTGGTCTTTTGCTTGTTCTACTGCTGCCATTACTGGTACTTTGTCTGTGTTTGGGAACTGTGTGTGTGTGTGTGGATTTTTGGAGTGCTTTTTGTATAACCTTTTTGAGGGAACTGTTTGTTGCTTTTAGTTTATTGGGATAGCATTGATTTGAGTAGTGTGTAGTGTGTTCATGTTAAAGTATGTCTTGTTTTTGTGGCTGCTTTTTTTGAGTTTTTGTAGCCTTGTAAAAGGTCTAAGCCTTTTTGTTTTTGTCTGTATTCTTCTTTTATTTTGGAAGTTTTTGTTTCTTTCATTTTTCTTCTTTTTGGTAGAATGGATTAGGTCTATACATTGGTTTTGATGTTTGGTGCAGTTGGAACAGTGAAAAGGGATTTTGTTGTTATTGTCTTTTCTCTTTCCCTTTGTTTTTTCATTCTATAATCTATAGCAGCAATAAAAAGAGAGGGGTTCGATCAAAATAAATAAATAAAAAGAGAGGGGCTGATCCTTGAACAAAACTGTCTTCCAAAAAGCTTGAAAAATAAAAAATTGCACTGCTTTTAAAGATTTGGAAGTTTGGAGTGAATTAATGTAAGTAAAAAATGTATTGACTGATTTAAGGATGAAATTGTGTTCGTAATGCAAATGAACAAACATCTCTGGCATCTTTATGAATTTTATTTTGTATCTCACATCTAATCTAAAATAATGTATATTCATAGTTAATACTCTAAAAACACACAAATTTCGCCCTTCTATTCTATTTATTTTTTTCCGTTAATATCTCTCGCATGTTGTTGAAAATTTTATTTAGTACCTCACATTTCAAATAATATGTGTTCGTATTTCACACTTTAAAACTACACAAAATACATCGTTACATTACATTCTATCCATTTTTTTCCATTACACGAGTGTTTGGAATTTTTCCAAAGAAGTAAACCAAATGTGACCGAAGAATGATATAATTTGAAGTCTGAATGAAGAATATTCATTATTTTAAATATGAGGGATTAATAAATTTTCAACCAGTTGTGAAGGATATTTTTTATAATTTCTCCTAATATTAATTCCATGAGATCCAAAGAATGATAATTGCCTCATTCAAATCTTCTTATGATGTTTAGCATAATTATGACAAACAGACCATTGGTTTCAAAATTAGTCAAGTTATATTTATTTTTTCATCATATTTTATATTGTATTTTATCATATTTTATATGCATTTTTTGTTTTAATATTTTATTCTAGTTCTTTTATGAGCTCTTCAATCTTTCTTTTTTTTTTTTAAAGAAAAAAACAATAATTTCATTAATATTCACCAGGAGTATACAAAGCAATCAACAGGGTCAAAATTTACATGGACTGCTCCAAAGACAATAAAATCAAGTTTGAAACTACTAATACTATTCGAATGTTCCCAATTTTGCAGTTGCAATTTTACTTCAAACGGAACTTTACCTTTGTTGCCTCACAACTTTGTTTCATTCTTTATTTGCCTTAAAAAACAAAAGATTTTTGAACTTCTATTTCTATACTAATACACATAAACATATCAATGATTATTACCTGCATAGTTAAATTTGGTATGCCATTGTTTGGATGTACATAATTGGAAAAATTAGAAAAACCATCTCTTATGTCTGCTAAAAAATTTATTTATCTTATCACAGTTAAAATGATAAATATGTCTTTCATACTTTAAAATTATATTAATTTAATCATTCTATCACATTCAATCTTTTTTTTAACAAAAACTGAACACATGAATGCGAAGGGAAATGTGATTGAAAGACAAAATTGATTTGATTTTTAAGTGTCAATGGCGAATATGTATTATTTTAAATGTGAATTATTAAGGAAAATTTTCAACAAAATCCGGCCAATGTTTTTTCTAATTTTGCCTACATAATTATGTATATGTGTTTACTAGAATAGCCTCATTTATTTTCTGATTTATTTCGGATATGCAAGAGCCAACGGTTCCTCTTGCATTATTGATAAATCAAGTGATTCTTTTTCTTTTGTTTCCTCGTGGATAAACAGAATGGTCAGATTGATTGATGAAAGGGTTTTTGCAGAACTTTTTTAAAAAATCTTTTGCAGATCTTAACAGGGACTTAAATAGTTTGCTGTCAAGTTGTTGATGAAGGGCCCCTTCTTAAAAACAATTTTTCTTTTGCTGATTTTACTATGATTCTTTGGTTCTTTTGGTGGCTAACTTCCCAAAACAAAAAAACAGTCTTGTCTCGTCTAAGCAAATATCAACCAAGATTGAGGTCCACTCTTTATGAAAAAGGCAACTTATTGTCCCCTCAAATTGATCATGTCACTATTGCATGAAAAAAATAATGTAATTATGCATTTCACTTCACCACCAGTTTTTATTTTTCAAATTAAAAAATAAATATTAATTCTTATGAAATCAACAAAGTTGATAAATGAAGCGGACAGTTCATCGCACGTTGAAATTGTGATTCTAATTTTATATATTTTTTTTATTCTTTAAAATTACGATTAACTCGCTATTGTATATATAAATTTGCTAGAGTAACTCTGAAAAAAAATTCTTTAATTTTTTGTTATAATAGAACTAATTTGTATATTGCACTAACATAGGATGTAGCTGCCTGTTTTAATGGCATTTCATTTGATATTTGACAATTTTAATTATCCTCTACAACATCTATGACCATTTTAACATTTTTACTTAATTTGATATTGAGGATCCATAATTGAGATGGGATTTTCTATTCAAAATTATTTTATTTTAGATTAAAACTATGATGTAGGGTTCAGTTATTTCTTGGTTATAGTCTATTAATTGTAAAGTAATTTTAGTGATATTTATGATTTTAGTCTTTAGTCTTAGTGAAACTATGTCGCTTTGAACGTTAGATAGAAAATGAGAGAATAATATTGGACAGAGAAACTTAAGGGATAGCTGAAATTTTGTCTTTTTTTATAATTTGATATTTTACATGTTTGGATGAGTAAAAAAGTGGGGATAAAAATTCCATTTCAAATAAGGTTTAAATAAATGTCTAGATCATAAAATTGGTATTCACCCTATCATTGTAATGTACT
Organism: Ophiorrhiza pumila; assembly: GCA_016586305.1. Taxonomy (NCBI): domain Eukaryota; kingdom Viridiplantae; phylum Streptophyta; class Magnoliopsida; order Gentianales; family Rubiaceae; genus Ophiorrhiza; species Ophiorrhiza pumila. The sequence continues at coordinate 30,897,296 of BLIW01000008.1, read as the reverse complement.
TTTTAAAGACAAAGTCATTAACTTTAATGAGAAAATTAGGTCGGACTGACCAATCCGACTAGTTCTACAAGTGATCGAATTAGTAATTAGTCCGATTTTTATAGATAATCCGTTTATTAAAACATTGGTCAAAATGAGGTTTTCATCGAAAATCATATTGAAGCAACTAACCATCCTACTCCGCTTTTCTATTTTTTTCATTTTTTTCATACCTTTTTTTCCTTTTCAATTAAAATTATGTTTAATACTAAATGATGTGTAATCTTGAGATGAATAAATGATATTTTATTAATATTATATATTTTAATTATAATTTAGTATATATTTGTAGTTTAATACATGATATTTTTGAATTATTAATATATTTATAATTTAAAATTATTTATTATATCATAATATATCATCTGAGTTTTTCACCTTACTTGATCGGGTTGACCTAATAAATCTTTGATTCTTTAGTTCAGCTAGCTTTAATCCAATTTTCAAAATATTGCAGAAAAACAATAATTTGGACGAGCATATAAACTAGTTAAAATAAATCAAACGATACACATAAACCAACAAATGAAATGACCCTAATCAAGAAGTAATAAATATATAATCTTAAACCAATTAGAAAGTATAATTGGACAATAACTCGTATGAGCACATAAACCAATGAATAACCATAGCTAGAAAGTAATCAATCTTAGTTTTCATTTTGAGAAGTTTCGAATGATGGTGATTTTGTGTCTCTTCTAAATATTTTTTGATAGATGGAGTTATTTGTAAACTCATTCGCAGTTATATGTAACTAATAGTGAGTTATATATAAATATGACTAAGTTGACTGTGATGTTAATATTTATTTAATAATAAATTATCGCTTTTGAGTAAAAAAAAAAGTAATCTTTAAGTATTTTTTTTAAATCATGGACAAAGCTAGGAAGTAATGGGCAATTTTTTTTTTTATATAATTTTTTTGCAAGAAAATAAAATCATTAGCAAAATAGAACTGGATTGAGAATTCAAATGATGACCATGGAGTCAAAATTTTCGGTTTTTGTTGAAAGTTTCACTGATTCTTCATATGATCATAACGGAAATTCACTGTTTGTCTTTTTGTCCATGCATCTGAACATCTCCCTGTTGTAAAGACTAAAGAGTAACAATGGAGTATTTTGAAGATGAGTCTTGACTTGGTCATCAACTAGGCATTAAGTGTCTATGAGAGTTGGAATTAATGACTTCATTGGAGCCTCTAACAAAAAATCAATTCTTATTTATAAACAAATAAGATGGATGAATATTTGTGGAACATAAAGTCTCACGACTCCCATGAACATCTAGGTCATAAAAAAGAAAAACAATGGAGTATTTTATGAGCAATAAATTATTACTGCTTCCTTCAAAAGAATATTTACTGCGACTGTCCATATTTCTTGAAAATGACATCGTAGCCATGGGCCTATGGCCGCTGAAGCTGCTCAAGAATTGATGGAGCACTCGTCTCAACAAGTCTTCAATGGCCATTTTTTGATCAAAGCAAATAGAATTATGGGCTAACTGAGTAGTTCGCCATTTTCATCTACGGCATTGAATGGGTACTCTATGCAGTACAATTTCAGTTGCCTAATATTTAGGCAATCCTTAGTTAGAAAAGTATTCACACTTATTTTTTGTTCTTTATTTTCTAGAAACATATATGTTCGAAAAGTTTGCGATTGCAAAATAACTCTTGTGAATAATAAAGTATAATATTTAGCCCTTTTGAATTTTGATTGTATATAAATAGTTGATATCAAATTTAAAAAAAATAGAAAGATTGTGATTTAAGGTCAACGTAAAACTTCATATAGAAAATTGTGTTGTTATAGAATGTTAACCCTTCTCAACATTGCGGAAAAATGATGCCTATACTTGTCCTTTTGCTCTCAAACACACAAATTGTTTAGGAATTAAGTTTCACAAAAATGATGCCATACACTACTAGCCCTTTTGATCTCAAGTTTGTAATTGCAAAATTACACTTGTGAATTCAATAAAGTACACTACTAGCCCTTTTGGAATATGATTGTTTATAAATAATTGATTTCAAATTCGAAAAAAATAGAAAGATTACATTATATTGAGTTTAAAATTTCGTTAATACTTATAATATGAACCATGTAAAAAATCGTGTTGTTGTATAATATTAACCCTTTCATCAGGTATCAAAGACACGAGGTCACAGGCTGCGGATGTTAGGCCTGTTTTTACCTCACAGAATTAATTATTAACACACACTAATGTCTTGATAACTGTGGCATTTCTGCAATTTGATTGGAAGAGTTCTTGTTAGTATAGACCAGAATTGTTCCGGAATGGAAACTTTGAACTGGTGGATTATAGCAAGGTTATTAGTCTTCGGACGGCCTTGCCATAATCCCCAATCCGTTGTTTTCCTTTCAGCACATCAATCTCTTGTTTTTGCTAATGTAAAGGAGGAAGTACTCCTTATTTCATTTCCAAGCTTTTAGTCATTTACTCCAGTGTAAGGAAGGAGTCCTCCCGATTTATTGCTTTTATCATGTACTAATGGTGTGGTTAATTCCGCCATTGAATTTGTTAACTTATTCCTATTAATATAAAAAAAATAAAAAAAAATAAAAAAAATAAAAAAATTGTGGTAAAATGATGCCCATACACTAGTAGCACTTTTGATCTCAAGTACACAAATTGTTTAGGAATAAAGTTTCACAAGGCAAAGTGCATTGTGGAATCAAGAATCAATCAACATATCGTTGTTTGAGGGTAGTGTTTCAATATATGGTTTAATGAAAAAGAAGTGATATATTGTGACAATCAAGGCCATCATTGTCACTTATAAAAGTGGAAAATCATATCATGCAATTAGAGTGAGAGCAGTTATCTCAGCTGTAAATTTTTTATGGTGAACTATAACAATTAGTGGTGATAAACGATTGAGCTACTCGCGAGTAGCTCGGTCAACTACTCGACTCGAGCTCGGTTTCGAGTTCGAACAGCTCGAGTTTGAACTTGAGTCGAGCTACTCGAGTAGATATTTTTTTTAAATTTTTATTCTTATAGTTATATTTTAGTCCCTAATATTTAATAAATTCTAATTTAAGCAACTTATATTTATATTTTGGTCCTTAATTTTATAGTAAATTATTATTTTACCATACTAATTTTGAAAAATTACAAATACATCCTATAATTTTTTATAAAAAAATTTTAAAAAATTAAAAAATAATAAAAAAAATAAAAAAATCGAGCTCGATACTCGGTAATCGAAGCCGAGCTCGATCTCGAGCTTAGAAAGGGGAGCTCGAGCTCGAGTTCGATTATCACCCGTAACGAATTCAAGTAGCTCGATTAGGGGTGTACTCGAGCTCGGCTCGGCTCGGCTCGGCTCGATTACACCCCTAATAACAATGGAATAAAGAACACTTAAAACTTTCTTTCTCTCTACATTCTCTCTACATTCTCTCATCAACCCCAGCAAATTCTAAGAAGAGACGGAAATAGTCACCGGTTAAATATAACTACTTTTATGTTTAAATGAAATTATTTCTTTTGAAAAAAAAACTATAGAATGGAATCATCTCCTCAATCATTCAATCTTCTTCCATTAATTCTCTTCAATGAATTCAGTCCAGTAGAGACAATCCTTAGACTGCAGACTCCATAGTCCAATTTCTAAATGGTTACAAGACAAAATTTTTGTGAATCGAATTTATTTTATATATGAAACGGACAATTAATGGTCGTTGAAATCGTGATTTTAGTCTTTTACCATTTCTATTATGAATTAAAATTGTGATTAATTAACTCCTATTTCATAACTCTACATGAGACCACATTTACAGAAAAATACTAATCTCTTCTAACAATATTTTACTTCTTAACTAGTTAATTTAGATTACCAGATGGCTACAAAAATGGAAGTCTATAAGAAACTTGGCCTCCAAAGGAAAAAGTTTTGGTTGGTTAATAAACACCACGTTATCAGTTGAGTTGGTGATAAAATATGAGTACTTTTTTGCCATGCATGTGTACAAAATTACCCACTATAATAACACATTATATGGACTCGTGTATTAGTTAAAGAGTTAACCTCATGTTATAGTGAGACATATTGCACACATAGTTTGGTTATTAACCACCCAATACATTTTCAAAGCAAAGAGGCCATCTTGATGTATTTAACAAATGTATAGTAAAACAAATATGTGGGGAGAAAGACTTGAAACTTTTAGGCACATGAGTGAGCCATTTAATTTGTGTGGAGAATTATATGGGCATTGAAGCTGAAAGGACTAGAGTTTGAATTTATAGAAGAAGATCTAGCTAAGAAGAGCTCCTATCTTCTAGAGATGATATCTTGAAAATAATTGTAAGATTATTTTTCGTAGTTTGCTCTTAGAAAATGATAACTTGTATTTTTTTTTTGCCTTTTTGTCAAAAAAGTGAGCAATAACTCATGAAACATAGTTATTTTTGAAAAGTCTAAATTTTTTATTTTTCACACTATTCACTAGCTTACCCATTTCCAATATAAGGTGGTTTTTCCAAATTGAATCTTTCCAATTGATATAAGTACAAAAAATGGCAAAATGATCATATTAGGCTAGTTTTTGAGTATTGTCATTTTTGTTAAAAAAAAGTTATACCCCATAAAAATGGTGGCTTTTTTTAAAAGTATGGTTTTCTTAATTTTTGACATTTTTTAACTAGATTGCACATTCTCAATTGAGATGTGTGTAAAAAGTAGCACAAAAGCAACCTTAGTTGAATAATTTTTGCATCTTGTCATTTTTTGGCAAAAAAATGTAAGTTATAACTCACGAAAAATAGTGAATTTTTTCTTAAGTATAAGTTTTCATTTTTTTTGATACCTTTCACTAGATTGTATGTTTTTAATTGAGGTAGATGCAAAAAGCGACATTAAAACCACAAAAGTCGACTAGTTTTACGTCTTGTTGTCTTTCGCCAAAAAAAAAAAGTGAATTTACATTACATTCATACCCACGAAAAATGGTAGTTTCTCCAAAAGCCTTAAATCATTTATTTTATACTGTTCATTACATTGCACGTTTTCAATTAATATGAATGTAAAAAAAGCACAGAAACACCCCATCCACTAGTTTTTTTTTTGTTTTGGGATTTAGGAAAGAAATCGTGAATTACATATAACCTATGAAAAATTATAATTTTTTTTATAGAAGTTTAAATTTTCCCCTTTTTTTTTGATATTTAATGCCTAAATTACATCACATGGGGAAATCGAAAAACATAATATAACAAAAAATACATCTCTACTTTTAGGATATAGAAAGATCACACAAATATCTATCTACATTTTAAATTTTCCTTCTCTCAACAATTCACTTATTTTTATTTTTCATAATTTTTTCAATCTTTTTAAACTCAATCTAACTATTTATTAGCATTTTTAAAAGGACTAATTAAAAAAAAATATTGACTCTGAAAAAGTTTAAGAAAATAGATAAAAAAAAAAAATCTTACAATAAAAAAAGGCAACATGAGAAGTGAATGAGGCAACCCTCACACCACCAAACCTAGAAAATTAGGAAAATGCTACAAATTTAAACCATCAGATCAATATCATCCAACGGTTGCTGTTGAATTAGGAAAAATGTTACCGTTATAGCTGAGAAATAAATTAGGGTCAGTTGTGCTCTTCACTCTTCAAAATTTCAAATCCCCTCTTCCTCTTCATTCTTTACTCACAGAAAAAAAGAAGAAGAAAATCTCAGTGTAAAAAAAAATGTAAGAATAATGGCGATTTCAAATGCAGAAGGATAAGCTCGTAACATTCATCTCCATATCTTTTTTTTCTTCAATTTTTTTATCGAGTCGTAGAGGAGTTTTGATCAGAATAATCAAGAAGAAGAAGATTTAGAGATGGCTCTACATTATTCAAAATCCTCATCCCAGAGGTTTAAGACTACTTCTCTTTCCTTTTTTTCCCCTGAAAAATGAAAGCTTAATTATATTTTCTTTTGGGTTTTTTGGGGTGATTTTGTTTTTCATTTCTGGGTTTTTTTCTGTTATTATTTCTTTAATTCGCGTCTTATGAAATATTTTGTATATATGACTTTTGGGTTTTACTGGGATTTTATGAATTTCCTGTTGTGATTTCTTTAATTTATTTTTCATGTTCCAAGGATTTTTATTTTATTTGCTTCATTCGATTAATGAAATTTTGGGGCTTTCAGGATTGGCTTTTGGGGTTTCAGGATTGGTTTCTTAATGGAATTTTGTGGCTTTGTTGATGAAGTTTGAATATGGATCCATTAAGCTTTTTCTCATATTTTACTTATTCATTTTCATAGATAAAGTCAAAATGAAACGTTAATTATATGTTCTTTTGAGTTTTTTGTGACGATTTTGTTTTTTCATTTCTGGATTTTTCTGTTGTTAGTTTGAACAGAAACCCAAAGTTTGAGTTTTTTATTCTTAATGGGATTTTGTGGTTTTGTTGCGAAAGTTTGAATATGGATCAATTCAGTTTTTCTTTATATTTTGCTTAACTTTTTCAGGTAGATAAAGGTCAAAATGAACGTTAAAAATATGCTCTTTTGAGTTATTTGTGCTGATTTTTTCTTTTCATTTCTGGGGTTTTTCTGTTCTTATTGTGTTTTATGAAATATTTGTATATATGGATTTTGGGTATTACTGGGATCTTATGCAAATTTCATCCAAATGATTTCCGTTATCAAACCATGTACTTCCTGCTATAAAAAAAAAAAAGTTATGCAGGTATTAGAGTATAATGTTTTCACTTGTGCCAACTAACCCTGTAGGTTTGATTGAATATGCTTCATACCTCATGTAACCTTTTGTTTTAATTCTTATTGTGGATTTTTCTTCAATATTTGTTTTGCAAATACAACTATTCTAATTGAAGAAGTTATTTTTGAATTGTGGAATTTAAAATTTTTGAAACTGCCAATGTACTGATCATTATTAGCAGCCTTGTAGCATGAGCAAAGTTTCTTTCCAAAATTTTGTCACTGAATTCACCAATTTTGCAATTTCCTTTTTGATAATTATTTTGTTCTCAGAGAGGATAACATATACTTAGCCTTGTAGCATGAGCAAAGTTTCTTTCCAAAATTTTGTCACTGAATTCACCAATTTTGCAATTTCCTTTTTGATAATTATTTTGTTCTCAGAGAGGATAACATATACTTAATTTCTTTTCTCTTGTTGTAGAGCCTTGAAGATAAGATAGCTTGTAAAAAAGTTTCAAGAGTAGCATGTAGGCAGTGCTGGAATAGCCTGTCTTATGATCATTTGCAGGTAAACTCTGTTATATAAGTTTCATATAAAGATGTCTTTAGCTCTTTACTTTGTGATCAGGAATTTTTATTATTCCTTTGGTAGATCGAATTGTCCCTTAATCCACGTCTAATTAAGAGAAGAAGATTGCAAAAAGAGCCAAGGAAACTCATGAATACATTTCTTGCAGTGTCATTGAAGATTCTTAAGCTAACCGCCAACAAGGAGGTATGATGTCAACCTGAGCTTTAATCATTTGCATGGTAGTGAGAAAGACCTTCAACTGCTTTTATTTTTGTATCTGTGTGCTTCATTGTATACTTGGTCAGCATGTCTCTTTTTGTTCTGAAAGCAAGGGGAATTCGGTTAGACATGGCCATACGTAAGCATGGCCACGATTCCGGAACCGGCGGTTCACGGTTCCGCCTTACGCGGAGGGGTGGTTCTGGTTCCGGAACCGGCGGTTCCGGTTCCATCCCAATTCCGGTTCCGGTTTTGTTCCAATTTCAATTTTTTTTTTATTTTTAGTTTCGAATTTCGATTGTAATCCCACTTTTAAATTTGATTTCTATTGAAATAATGATTAAACTATTAATTGAAACTCAAATAATACAACATAATAACATAATTAGAATAATAATAGTTACAATTGAACTTAATTAATATATAGTTTTTAGATAATAGAACTAGGAAGAATTAGATAAATGAGATTCAAGGATATAAAAATAATAAGAATATTTATTTGAATATTTGAATTATTAATTACAATTCAACTAGTATAATATAATAACATAATTAAGTTCTATTATCTAAAATTAAACTAATATATGAATTTTTTAGAATAATAGAATTATGAATATTAGATAAGTGAGAAAGAAAGATATAGAAAGAATAAGAGTAAATTTTAAATCATAAATTTACAAGTTAGAAATTAATACATGAAGAAACTACTAAATTTTATTCATTGGATAGAAAAATTTACAAGTTAAGATTTTTAAACCATAAATTTACAAGTTAGAAATTAATAAATCAAGAAACTACTAAATTTTATTCATTTGCAAAATAATACAATTATAAATGAATGAATAGTACAATAATGAATGAATAGTACAATTTTATTTCAAATTTTCAATAATGTAAAAATGTACAACATGATATTTTTCTTCATCTTAATAAACTAATAGTCACCGTCGTCGTCGTTGTCATTATTGACTCTACCGGCATCGGTAATAGGTGAATTAGTTGTACAAGTACAGCTACCATCAGTGGTAGCGTCTAAATCTAAATCAAAATCTTCTTCTATTTCTTGTTCTTGTTCTCTATATGCGGCTTTAGTCCAATCATCTACTAAAGCTTGAATCTCCAAGGACATGGGGCTCAAACGCGACCGGGTCTCGTCCAAAATGTTGCCACCTTGACTAAAAGCTTGTTTCACGGCTACGGTTGATGTCGGGGCTGCCAAAATCTCTTTGGCTATCGAAGCGATAATGGGGCACATTGTTGTCTTGTTCTTCCACCATTCCAATATTTTGAAGTTCTCAATACTATCACATTCATACTTGTTATCACTAAAATCAAAAGAAGTGGTTAAATATACATCAAATTCCGTACTAGTAGTACCATTGTGTTTTTTTAACGATTGGAACATTTCTAAACTAGGAAGGATAAAGGAAGACGAAGATCCAATATTTGAAGTTGAAAAACTATGGTGACTAGTGTGAGTGTTAATGATACTACTAGTAGTAACTTGAGGTTGAAAATTAGAAGAATATTCTTCATATAATGCATTTAACAATATCTTTAGTCTCATTTATGTATCTACTTACATTTAATTGTAATTGCATAATGTTCGGATCTAGTGGAAAACATTCTTTTAACGTATTATAATAAAACTTCAAATATTGGTCTAAACCTTGAAATTTAAAATGAGGATCAAGAACAATAGCAACTAAATATAAAATTGGAATTTCTTTATAATAATTAAGCCATTTTTCTAACATGTGAATAATACTTTGCGTCAAAGTTTCATGATTTATGTGCATTTTTAACACACGAACTATATTACATGCTTTAACTAAAAATAAATGAGAAGTTGGATAATACACATGTGAAAACATACAAGTAGCATCCTTAAAAACTTTTAAAACTTCTAACAATTTTAAACAAGAAGTCCAATGATTAGGAAGTAATAAAAATTCCAAGACAAGAGTTATCAATGTAAAAATTACATAACAATGAACTATATTTAGAAGAATCACAAAGTAAATTCACAAGTTGAATTCCAACGATTTGGAACATCCTTTTTAAATCTTTTAGGTTTTTGTCAATGTTGTATACAATATTTTGGCCATGTTTTCATTAAACTTTGATGTCCAGTCAAATATTTAATTGCATCTTTAATTGGTTTAATATGAATTTCTAATGCACTTAAACCATTTTGAACGGATAAATTTAAAATATGGCATACATATCTAATATGAAAAAATTTCCCACCTAAAATTGGTGCACACATATTATTTAATTCTACAATAGATGCATTATTAGCCGATGCATTATCAAAACCAATTGAAAAAATTTTATCATTCAAATTATATTCGTCTAAAATAATACTAATTAATCTAGATATATTTATGGTCATATGAGAATCATTAAAAATTTTAAATGCAATTACTCTTTTTTGTAAAAACCAATTTGAATCTACCCAATGACAAGTTATACCAATATAACTATTCATTTGCCAATGATCACTCCAAATATCGGAACATATTGAAACACGAGAATCTAATTTAAAAAAATATTCTGATAAGTTATTTTTTCTTTTTTATAAATTTTTTTAATATGACGTATTAAAGTTGTTCTAGGAACACGTTTAACTTGTGGATTTGCATTTTCTTGTACTAATCTCACAAAATTTGGTTTTTCACCAAATGAAAATGGTAAATGTTGTGCACAAACAAATAGCTACACCATCTCTCAATTTTGAATCACTAAATTTAAATTACTAGAAGAAGAAGAACCTTGTTGAGCAAAACCGGTTAATTGCGCTTGTGACTTTTGAAGGCCGATTTCTTGAGGATATATGTTTTCTCCAAATGCTTGTTTAGTTTAGTGTACCATATCCGCTCCCAATTTTGAAGGCGTATGATTTCTCGCAAAAATTGCATAGTACTCTAATAAGAACTCCATCGGCATCAAAAAATTTTGTGAAATATTTCACAAACATTTTGGATTCATTGGTGGACGAGGACTTGATTGTGATGCATCACCAATATTAATTGGTTGGGATGAAGAACCAAAACTATCCATTTTATGAAAAAATTCAAAATGATTAAAAAAGAATGAGAAATTGAAATAATAATATATTAAAAATAATAATAAATAATTTAACTAATAATTATAATAGAAACAATAAATATAATTAAATTTTATAGAATTTTGATGCATGAGAAAATTGAGATGAAGAGAATTAGAATATTGAGAAAGAGGAGTAGAAATTGTGTGGGAAAAATGAAAAATTAAGAGGTATTTATAGATTAGGAAAGGTAAAAAAAAAAAAAGAGGGAATTGAGGAACGGTCTTCCTCAGCAATTTTTTTTGGACCACTGCAACGGTCATTTAACGGTTGCATTTTTTTTTGTTACGTGTGAACCGGAATCGACCGTGAAATTAAAAAAAAAAATGTTTGCCACGTCAGCAGTGTGCTGACTTCACGTGGCGCGTGTACACGCGCCATACACGCGCCTTAACAAAAAATTATACAGGCGCCTGTAAATGACCGTTGCAGTGCTTTGCTGACCGTTGCCACCCAAAAAAAAAAAATAACCGTTCCTCAATTCCCTCTTTTTTTTTTAACCTTTCCTAATCTATAAATACCCCTTAATTTTTCATTTTTCCCAGACAATTTCTACTCCTCTTTCTCAATATTCTAATTCTCTTCATCTCAATTTTCTCATGCATCAAAATTCTATAAAATTTAATTATATTTATTGTTTCTATTATAATTATTAGTTAAATTATTTATTATTATTTTTAATATATTATTATTTCAATTTCTCATTCTTTTTTAATCATTTTGAATTTTTTCATAAAATGGATAGTTTTGGTTCTTCATCCCAACCAATTAATATTGGTGATGCATCACAATCAAGTCCTCGTCCACCAATGAATCCAAAATGTTTGTGAAATATTTCACAAAATTTTTTGATGCCGATGGAGTTCTTATTAGAGTACTGTGCACTTTTTGCGAGAAATCATACGCCTTCAAAATTGGGAGCGGATATGGTACACTAAACTAAACAAGCATTTGGAGAAAACATATATCCTCAAGAAATCGGCCTTCAAAAGTCACAAGCGCAATTAACCGGTTTTGCTCAACAAGGTTCTTCTTCTTCTAGTAATTTAAATTTAGTGATTCAAAATTGAGAGATGGTGTAGCTATTTGTTTGTGCACAATATTTACCATTTTCATTTGGTGAAAAACCAAATTTTGTGAGATTAGTACAAGAAAATGCAAATCCACAAGTTAAACGTGTTCCTAGAGCAACTTGAACACGTGATATTAAAAAAATTATAAAAAAGAAAAAAAAAACTTATCGGAATATTTTTTAAAATTAAATTCTCGTGTTTGATGTTCCGATATTTGGAGTGATCATTGGCAAATGAATAGTTATATGGGTATAACTTGTCATTGGGTAGATTCAAATTGGTTTTTACAAAAAAGAATAATTGCATTTAGAATTTTGATTCTCATACGACCATAAATATATCTAGATTAATTAGTATTATTTTAGAAGAATATAATTTGAATGATAAAATTTTTTCAATTGGTTTTGATAATGCATCGGCTAATAATGCATCTATTGTAGAATTAAAAAATATGTGTGCACCAATTTTAGGTGGGAAATTTTTTCATATTAGATGTGTATGCCAAAATGGTTTAAGTGCATTAGAAATTCATATTAAACCAATTAAAGATGCAATTAAATATTTGACTGGACATCAAAGTTTAATGAAAACATGGGCAAAACATTGTATACAACATGGACAAAAACCTAAAAGATTTAAAAAGGTTGTTCCAAATCGTTGGAATTCAACTTATGATTTACTTTGTGATTCTTCTAAATATAGTTCATTGTTATGTAATTTTTACATTGATAACTCTTGTCTTGGAATTGTATTACTTCCTAATCATTGAACTTCTTGTTTAAAATTGTTAGAAGTTTTAAAAGTTTTTAAGGATGCTACTTGTATGTTTTCACATGTGTATTATCCAACTTCTCATTTATTTTTAGCTGAAGCATGTAATATAGTTGGTGTGTTAAAAATGCACATAAATGATGAAACTTTGATGCAAAGTATTATTCACATGTTAGAAAAATGGCTTAATTATTATAAAGAAATTTCAATTTTATATTTAGTTGCTATTGTTCTTTATCGTCGTTTTAAATTTCAAGGTTTAGACAAATATTTGAAGTTTTATTATAATATGTTAAAAGAATGTTTTCCATTAGATCCGAACATTATGCAATTACAATTAAATGTAAGTAGATACATAAATGAGACTAAAGATATGTTAAAAGCATTATATGAAGAATATTCTTCTAATTTTCAACCTCAAGTTCCTACTAGTAGTACCATTAACACTCACACTAGTCACCATAGTTTTTTAACTTCAAATATTGGATCTTCGTCTTCCTTTATCCTTCTTGATTTAGAAATGTTTCATTCGTTAAAAAAACACAAGGGTACTACTAGTACGGAACTTGAGGTATATTTAACCACTTCTTTTGATTTTGTGATAATAAGTATGAATGTGATAGTATTGAGAACTTCAAAATATTGGAATGGTAAAAGAACAAGACAATGATGTGCCTCATTATCGCTTCGATAGCCAAAGAGATTTTGGCGGCCTCGACATCAACCGTAGCCGTGGAACAAGCTTTTAGTCAAGGTGGCAACATTTTGGACGAGACCCGATCACGTTTGAGCCCCATGTCCTTGGAGATTCAAGCTTTAGTAGATGATTGGACTAAAGCCGCATATAGAGAACAAGAACAAGACATAGAAGAAGATTTTGATTTAGATTTAGACGTTACCACCGATGGTAGCTCTACTTGTACAACTAATTCACCTATCACCGATGCCGATAGAGCCAATAATGACGGCGACGACGACGATGACCATTAGTTTATTAAAATGAAGAAAAATATCATATTGTACATTTTTACATTATTGAAAATTTGAAATAAAATTGTACTATTCATTATTTCAATAGAAATAAAATTTAAAAGTGGGATTACATTCGAAATTCGAAACTTAAAATCGAAAAAAAATAGATGTGAACCGTCGGTTCCGGTGGAACCGAAACCGCCTCCACCAGAACCGCCTGTTCCGGAACCGTGGCCATGCTTAGCCTTACGGATAGTTCCGGCCCACCAAATTGTACCCGTAGCTGAATCATCTATTAACGGTTCTTTCCTCGTTCTCAAAAATTTGAACTAGAACCGGTTCCAAACCGTATAATTAAAAAAAATTCTACCACTACCATCGCCACGTAGGCAACAGTGAGTAACTAATTTAGATATGACAACGGTTTCGGAACTGCCAGTTCCCGATCGATTATGTGATCAATGGAATCGGAACCGAAACGCTGAGGGGCGGTTTCGATTTCAGTTCTGATTCCGATTTTTACAATTTTGTTCCCGTTTCAAATTTGATTTCGATATCGAATGTTAATTTCTACTTCCGAATTTGATTTTGATTTTTTTATTCCATAATTTAAACTTTAGGGGTTAGGTTTTAATAGTTAGAAATACTAAATTTTACAAGTTATAATTTTAGATATTTAGATTGTTAGAAATTAATAAAACTTTTAGGGTTTTATAATTTAAATGTCAACAAATTTTACAAGTTAGAATGCTAGATAATTAGATTGTTCGAAAGTAATAAATAAAGAAACTACTAAATTTTATTCATTTGGGCTGAAAAATTTACAAGTTAAAAATTAATAAATAAAGTAACAATAAATTTTATTCATATTTGATGGTTTAAACTCTAAACTTGAATGGTATATTAATACAATTGCAAAATGTATTATGATATACAATAATACAACTGTACAAATAAAAAAATTCTATAAAATTCAAAATTATAATATTTGAAAAACATATTAATTATTGCAAATTTTTAATAACCTAAAAATATACAATATCAAATTTTTCTTCATTTTTAATAAACTAATAATAGTCGTCATTCTCGTCGTTATTGGCTCTCTCAACATCGGTGACATGTGAATTAGTAGAACAGGTAGTGCTACCATCAGTAGTGACGTCTAAGTCAAAATCTTCTTCTATGTCTTGTTTTTGTTCTCTACAAGCGGTTTTATTCCAATCATCTACTAAAACGCGATTGGGTCTCGTCTAAAATGTTGACACCTTGACTAAAAGCTTGTTCCATAGTAACGGTTGATGTCGGGACTACTAAAATTTCTTTGGCAATCAAAGAGATGATGAGGCACATTGTTGTCTTCTTCTTCCACAATTCTAATACTTTAAAGTTCTCAATACTATCACACATTAACTTGTTATTACTAAAATCAAAAGAAGTGGTTAAATATTCCTCAAATTTCGTACTAGTAGTACCCTTGTATTTTCTAAACAGAGAGTGATAAAGGAAGATCCAACATTTTTAGTTGAAATAATATTGTGACTAGTGCTAGTGCTAATGGTACTACTAGTAGGAAGTTGATGACGAAAATTAGTAGAATATTCCTATATAATGTATCTATTATATTTCTAGTCTCATTTATGCACTTACATTTAACTGTAATTGTATAATTTTTGGATCATGTGAATAACATTCTTTGAACATATCATAATATAAATTCAAATATCGTTCTAAACCTTTAAATTTAAAACGAGGATCAAGAATACTAGCAACTAAATATAAAATTGAAATTTCTTTATAATAATTACGCCATTTTTCCAACATATGAAAAATACTTTGCATCAAAATTTCATTGTTTATATGACTTTTTAACACACCAACTATGTTACATGCTTTACCTAAAAATACATGAGAAGTTGGATAATAGATACGTGAAAATATACAAATAGCATTTTTAAAAACTTTTAAAACTTCTAACAATTTTAAACAAGAATTCCAATGAGTAGGAAGCAATACAATTCCAAGACAAGAGTTATCAATGTAAAAATTACATAACAATGAACTATATTTAGAAGAATCACAAAGTAAATCATAAGTTGAATTCCAACGATTTGGAACATTCTTTTTAAATCTTTTAGGTTTTTGTCCATTTTGTATACAATATTTTGCCCATGTTTTCATTAAACTTGGATGTCCGGTTAAATATTTAATTATATTTTTAATTGGTAATATAACTTTCTAATGTACTTGAACCATTTTAAACAAATATATTTAAAATATGACATATACATCTAACATGAAAAAATTCATTACCTATAATTAGTGCATGAGTATTTTTTAATTCTACAATAGATGCATTATTAGCCGATGCATTATCAAAACCAATTGAAAAAATTTTGTCTGTCAAATTATATTCTTGTAAAATAACAATAATTAATCTAGATATATTTAGGGCCATGTGAGAATCATTAAAAATTTTAAATGCAATAACTCTTTTTTGTAGAAACCAATTTGAATCTACCCAATGACAAGTTATACCTATATTATTCATTTGCTAATGATCACTCCAAATATCTGAACATATTATGATAAGTTATTTTTTATTTTTATAAATTTTTTTAATATCACGCATTTTCTAGTACTAATCTTATTTTTCACAGAATGAAAATGTTAAATGTTGTGTACAAACAAATCTAACTAAACTATCTATCCATTTTAAATCACTAAATTTAATAAATTTAAATTACTAGAAGAAGAAGAACCTTGTTGAGCGAAATCGGTTAATTGCGCTTGTGACTTGCGAATGCCGATTTCTTGAGGATGCATTTTCTCCAAATGCTTAGTTAGTGTACCATATCCGCTCCCAATTTTGAAGGCGTATGATTTTTCCCAAAATGCATTTTGCTCTAACAAGAACTCCATCGAATCAAAAATTTTTATGAAATTTTTCACAAACATTTCAGATATTTCGTTGGTGGATCTCACTTGATGGTGATGGATTTGCACTTTCATCACCAATATTAATTGGTTGGGATGAAAAACCAAAACTATCCATAATATAATTTTTATTTATAAAGATTAAAAAAATAAAGAATTGAAAGAATAATATATAAAAAGTAATAAATTAACTAACAATAATTAGAATTGAATTTTATAGAATTTTGATGCTTGAGAATTGAGAAGGAGAGAATTAGAATATTGAGAAAGAGAAGTAGAAATTATGTGGTAAAACAAAAATTAAGGAGGTATTTATAGAATTAGAAAAAAAAATAACAAAAAAGAAGTCAAAATTAATAGAGGAACCAGAACCGGAACCACCAGTTCTGATTCTGATTTATTAAAAAAAAAATTCTGCCACCGCACGTAGGCAGAAGTCAATTAGTGCATTCTTTTTTTATATTTCATTTTCTTCTCCTAATTCTATAAATACCTCCTTAATTTTTTATTTTACCACACAATTTCTACTTCTCTTTCTCAATATATTAATTCTCTCCTTCTCAATTCTCAAGCATCAAAATTTTATAAAATTCAATTCTAATTATTGTTTCTATTATAAATGTTAGTTAACTTATTACTTTATATATATATTATTCTTTCAATTCCTTATTCTTTTTTAATCTTTATAAATAAAAATTATATTATAGATAGTTTTGATTCTTCATCCCAACCATCAAGTACTCGTCCACCAACGAATCTAAAATCCGAAATGTTTGTCAAATATTTCATAAAATTTTTTGATGTCGATGGAATTCTTATTAGAGCAAAATGCAAACTTTGTGAAAAATCATACGCCTTCAAATTTGGGAGCAGAAATGGTACACTAACCAAGCATTTGGAGAAAACGCATGCTCAAGAAATCGACATTCACAAGTCACAAATGCAATTAATCGATTTCACTCAACAAGGTTCTTCTTCCTCTAGTAATTTAAATTTATTTAAATTTAGTGATTTAGAATGGAGAGATGGTTTAGTTAGATTTGTTTGTACACAACATTTACCATTTTCATTTGGTGAAAAATAAAATTTTGTAAGATTAGCACAAGAAAATGCAAATCCACAAGTTAAACGTGTTCCTAGAACAACTGTAACACGTGATATTAAAAAAAATTATAAAAATGAAAAAATAACTTATCAAAATATTTTTCAAAATTAGATTCTCGTGTTTCAATATGTTCGGATATTTGGAGTGATCATTGGCAAATGAATAGTTATATGGGTATAACTTGTCATTGGGTAGATTCAAATTAGTTTCTACAAAAAAGAGTTATTGTATTTAGAATTTTTAATAATTCTCACATGGCCCTAAATATATCTAGATTAATTAGTGTTATTTTACAAGAATATAATTTGACGGATAATTTTTTTTAATTAGTTTTGATAATGCATCGGCTAATAATGCATCTATTGTAGAATTAAAAAAAAATACTCGTGCACTAATTATAGATGAGAATTTTTTTCATGTTAGATGTATATGCCATATTTTAAATATATTCGTTCAAGATGGTTTAAATACATTAGAAAGTCATATTAAACCAATTAGAAATGCAATTAAATATTTGATCCGACATCCAAGTTTAATGAAATCATGGGCAAACAAAATGGACAAAAACCTAAAAGATTTAAAAAGAATGTTCCAAATCGTTGGAATTCGGCTTATGATTTACTTTGTAATTCTTCTAAATATAGTTTATTGTTATGTAATTTTTACATTGATAACTTTTGTCTTGGAATTGTATTGCTTCCTACTTATTGAAATTCTTGTTTAAAATTGTTAGAAGTTTTAAAAGTTTTTAAGAATGTTACTTGTATATTTTCATGTGTCTATTATCCAACTTCTCATTTATTTTTAGTTGAAGCATGTAATATAGTTGGTGTGTTAAAAAATTATATAAACAATGAAACTTTGATGCAAAGGTATTTTTCATAAGTTGGAAAAATGGCTAATTATTATAAAGAAATTCTAATTTTATATTTAGTTGCTATTGTTCTTGATCCTCGTTTTAAATTTAAAGGTTAAGAACAATATTTGAATTTATATTATGATATGTTAAAAGAATGCTTTCCACATTATTCGAAAATGATACAATTACAATTAAATGTAATTAAGTGCATAAATGAGACTAGAAATATAAAAAATGCATTATTATATAAGGATTGGTAAATTCCACTTTACCCCATTGTGGTTTGGAAAAAATTTCTTTTATTTCGTGGTTTCATAATGTCCACATAACCCTATTGTACTTTGGACTAAAGTGAAAAATACACCGAAACCGTCTAAATAGTGAGAGGAGAGGAGATGAGAGAGAAAATGGTGTTTGAGATAAAGATGAGAGAGAATATGGTGTTAGAGATAAAGTGAAGAGAGAAAGATAAAAAGTTAAGGTAAGAAAACAAAAACGTAATTGTAAAAAGCAAAAAAGGGAGGAAGGAGAAAGACAAATAAGATAAAGTAAGATACAAGAAAAAATAATTAAATAATAGGTTATACAGTAATTTAAGGGTTATACAATAATTTCACTTTAGACAATTTTTGTCCGTTTTCCACTTTAGTCCAAAGCACAAGAGGATTATTTGGACATAAAATGGAATTTTCCCAAAGCACAAGAGGGTAAAGTGGAATTTTCTTCATCAAGTTTCTACTAGTATTACAATTAGCACTAGCACTAGTCACAATATTATTTCAACTAAAAATGTTGGATCTTCCTTTATCCCTCGCAGTTTAGAAATGTTTGATCTTTCTTTATCCCAACTAACAATATTTGGATCTTCCTTTATGTTTGAATCGTTAACCACTTCTTTTGATTTTAATAATAACAAGCTAGAGTGCGATAGTATTGAGAAATTCAAAGTATTAGAATGGTGGAAGAAGAAGACAACATTGTGCCCCGTCATCTCTTCGATTGCCAAAGAAATTTTGGCGGTCCCGACATCAACCACTGTCGTGGAACAAGCTTTTAGTCAAGGTGGCAACATTTTAGATGAGACTCGATCACATTTGAGCCACGTGTCCTTAGAAATTCAAGTTTGAGTAGATGATTGGAGCCACTTGTAGAGAACAAAAACAAGACATAAAAAGAAGATTTTGATTTAGATGTCACCACCGATGGTAGCTCTACTTGTACTACTAATTCACTTGTCACTGATGCCGAGAGAGCCAATAATGACAACGATGACGACTACTATTAGTTTATTAAAAATGAGGAAAAATTTGATATTGTATATTTTTAGATTATTGAAAATTTGAAATAATTTATTATGTTTGTCAAATATTATAATTTGATATTTATAGATTTTTTTTTTATATAAATGTCATAGTTTTATTTGTATAGTTGTATTATTGTTTATCATAATACATTTTGCAATTGTATTAATGTACCATTCAAGTACATTGTAAATTTTTCTATCCAAATGAATAAAATTTATTACTTTCTAACAATCTAATTATCTAGCATTTTAACTTGCAAAATTTGTTGACATTAAAATTATAACTAAAAGTTGTATTAATTTCTAAGCGTCTAAATATCTTATAACTTGTAAAATTTAGTATTTCTAATTACTAAAGCCTAACCCCTTAAGTTTAAATTATGGAATAAAAAAAAATCAAGATCAAATTTGGAAGTGAAAATTATTCGAAACGGGAACAAAACTGTAAAAATCTTAACGAAACCGCCCCTCGGCAGTTCGGTTCCCGTTTCAATGACCACGGATGAACCGACGGTTACGAAACTGTGGTCATGTCTAAATTGGGTGAAGAAGCCCAAGCTCTGTAGTAATGACACTTGTAAACGGAACACTACAAACAAGAGAAGTAGAGACCTTAATTTTGTAAGCTCCCTCATTTTTTATAGGACAGTAATGCAGAGAATATTGTGTCTATGAAAAAAAAAATGCAGCTATCCTTCTCATTTTTTTCCTCTTTTTACTCTTTCATAAGAGGAGGGAGAGTTAATATTTTATTTTTCAAGTGTTACTTCTACTTTTGCTCCTTTCAGAGTTAATTACTTGTTAATTTTTAACATTACCTATCCAAATGGATTGACTTTGGAATTCTAAATTTGTAGTGTACGCATATTGCTAAAAAATCCTTCCATTTGAGACCTTTAATTTAATCCATTTAATATTGCAATGTGCATGCATAGGAGAGTACATTAAATACCATTGATGAAAAATGATTTATAATGCAATAACAATCTTCAACAATATATGAAACTTTTCATTCATTTAGGAACCTGAATCAGACATTTTTTTTGGAAAGTAGAACCCGTGATGGAAAATTGGGAATTGATGTAGCATATTTTAATGTGAAGAATCTCAAGTTATGCTATTTTATCTACTGTAGGAGATATCACATGCTTCACTTGTTAGCGTTTTAGCCAGTCTTGCCTTGGAAGTGTTCAGTGTTGTGTCTGTTCTAGAGTGAAATGTTCTGTTTTGCTAAAAGTTGAGGTCTACAGAATATTTCTTATTCTGTACATTTACAACCCTCCCCATATTTCTTTAATGAATTTATCTTCTTTCGTCTTTAGATATATCAGGCCTATTGTTGCTGACATTGCTATTGTTGCAAAATGTCAAAATGTATTTTAAGTGCTCATCAAGGGAAACTATTTACTCATCTAGTTGATTTGCTTCACTGCTGCGGAAGTTTTGCAGTCGATAGCCATTTCGGCAGAACATGGCTGATGATGAGGTGTTTCAACCTCATTATTACTGCATCTAGGTTTTCCCACTCGCCTTTAAGAAGATTCCCAAGGTGGATTTCCTTTTTCCTTTCCATGTGTTCTTAAGCTATCTGCCAATGGTAAAAGTTTCTATGATCTGATGTGAGTTTTCAGTTATAATAAAGGTCGGGATTCCAACAGGGGTTTCTAATTTGTAAAAGTTTCCTATTTTGTAGTTACAAGAACTTGCGTTTGGTAACATTGGTGCAAATGACAAGCGTCCTGATCTTTCAAAGAAACTCATGTTTCTTTCCCCTGAAGAGCTGAGAGATTTAGTCTGCACTTATGTCTGTAATGTCGTTGGTCATTGTCATGTTCAAACTTCTCTGTTTCTTTTTCTTTTTTCCTCAGTGCAGCTTAAATGCTACATTTACAAACTGTAATTTGTTAATGCTTAAAAAGTGTGTTGGACTATGTGCACACACACACACACACACACACACACATATATTTACACCTACACAAGAAGAATGTATGTGCATGCATATTCTTCATGCCAACAGGTATTTGTATGTAAATGTACACATATCTTTTTATCTATCTATCTACACAAGAATGTATGTGCATATTCTTCATCCCAACAGGTATTTGTATGTATATGTACACATACCTATTTATCAATCTATCTATCAATGTTTCCATCTATTATCCTATCATTTAACTCTCAGTTTATTATGTTAAAATGTTATGTACGGGATAAAATACATACCTAGTTGCTTATGTCCCCATCCATTATGTGCGACATTAATTACTCTAGTTAAAGATGTCTGGTGCTTCCAAACCTTAATCTACAATTCTTGACTCTCCATAACTATATGCTGTGAAATTCAAAATTTTCTGTGCCAAATATCTTAACTCATACTAATAATGAGGGAGAAATCGATTTTCATGGTTGGTCAAGCATGATTGTACCAATTAAAGAATTAAAGATTGCTGAGGTGAAGCAACCAGAATTTGGAAAGTAAAGCCATCAGCTGTAACAGAAGAAGTTAGTTTTAGCTTTTCAAGCTATCGAACTTAAATTAGATCAAAATGGAATGCCCTTAAATAGCAATATTTTTGCTCTCTAGTTGTCCTTCATTTGAACCTTTACGTGCATATGAAGCTGCTAAAGCAATTGTGCTACAGAGAAGATTAACTTCTATTGTTCTAATGTTCCTAAATGGTTGCAGGACACATTTTGGGCTATGGCGATCCTTCTGCAGCACAGTGGATTAACAAGCCAAACCTTTTTTAAGGATACTTTCCTTGATGTTGATCATGTCAGAGAGTCTTTTCCAGATTATCAGGTTTATTGAATTATCCTTGTCTTCTTATTTCCTTATTATCTTTTTTTTGCTTCATAAATTCTGATGGATAGACAATGCTAGTCCTAGACTGGCATATACACTACATCCCTTTCATATTAAACTTGTAAAGAATCTAAAAGGGAGCTCATCTCACCTCCAGCAGATGTGGTTAATGCAATAGATAAGCATTCAAATGAGGATTATATTCCTCAGGACCCTGGTTCATATCCCCCAAGATATCAACCAAATCAGAACTTAGTGATATTTACTCCTACTTACCCAAGGTTCCTTTCTCCTGTTTCATTTTGTAAAAGTTTCCTATTTTGTAGTTACAAGAACTTCCCTAAAGTGGCATTTTATTCTTGTGACTGATTAATGTTGTTTCCAGTTCTAATATGCTGCCACAACATTGTCTCCCTCCATGCTCATCATGGTTATATCTTTCAAGTATATCTGTGTTTTTTTAATTGTTGCCTAGCCTTTTACAACTATCTTAACTATTTGCAGAGTTTAGAAAGATGAAAAATTGCCAAATTGTGGTTATTCGGTCCTTTTGTTATTCAAAATGCTGCAAACTCAATACAATCTTTCTGTTGAACTTCAAAAAGGATTTTTGGAGTTAATCTCTAACATTTTTGTTAAGTTTGTAATCACAGTTATTTGGTCTATGTTTTCTTGAAAAGGCTTCTTTAACACTATTTGTGTTGGGCGATGGAAATTTGATGTTTAAAGTATGGTGCTTTGTATATTATGTTGAGATAAGTTGGGGTTATATATGCAAATATTTCGGGAACACCAACGCTCTTACCAAGTCGTTATATATGCAAATCTTTCGGGAACACCAACGCTCTTACCAAGTCAGAGGAGTGAAGAACAGACAAAACAAGCTTATAATGTCTCTTAGTGCCAAATAATATCTTCACCTTTTTTTTTATGGCAATATCGCTCTCACCGGATTGGGGGTGCCAGCCCCAAAATTTTATTAAATACTAAAATGGGTTACAAAATAAAATTAACAGGAAATTAGGGATACTATCCCTTTACATAATTCACAAGTGATAACACAACCAAAAACACTATAGAACCACTGTTCTAAAATTAGGTAGTTGGACCCGGTCCACATTGACTAACCCACGCACCTTATTCGGAAGTGAGTGAAAATCGAAATACTCCATCCTAGTCCCCAAATCAACACCAAGCCCCACCAAACCAATTGCCGGCTTATTACCTTCACGAAGAATATGAGAAATGCAACCAATATTAGCTCACCAAACCTCCTCCACCAAACCCTGAATCTTCCAAGGAACACCGACTTTCCTATTCAAAATCTGTACTAACGTAAGGGAATCCAATTCCACATCAATGCAATCCCAAGAACATCTCGAACAGAACCGAATCCTCTCCACCAAGGCCAACACCTCAACTTCCATACTGGAAACCCAATGAAAACTAAGCGCTATTGCCCCAAGAAAATGGCCTGCAGAATCACACATAATCGCACCACCACCCCCTAGACCAGGATTTCCTCGAGCACAACCGTCTGTATTAAGCTTTAAGCGCCCGTGTCGTGGAGGTTCCCATCGAACCATGGTGATTCGACAAGAAGGTATCGTAGAACTGAAGTACTCCACGAGAGATTGCCATGACCCCCAATCCAACGCCAGGCGAAACCGCACTAGAACCCTTTATCTCCCGCAGAATACGCTGCACAACACGCTCCAAAACAACCTTCTCTCCTTCAAAAATAAAGTAATTACGCACCTTCCAGACATGCCAACAGATGAGAAAAGGCATCACCCGAACCATAAACCGCCCAACCTTATTACGACCAAGTGAACACCAGCTTAGACACCATGCCCTCCAATCCATTTCCGCACCCACAATACCCATGCCAAACGAGAAATAAAGCCACACAAGGGTAGTAAAAACCACAACCCCCAAACACATGATCACCAGAGTCCTCAGCTTCCAGACATAAGCCACATTGAAAAGGCCCATGCACACCAACTAACTTGAGCCAAGGTGCCAACGGTAATCGCCCAAACCATAATCTAGTCATAAAGATTGAAATTTTGACAGGCAAACCTAGAATCCAAACTTGAGAAAGAAAGGGATGTATCTCTGTTGATCCACAAAAAAGATCATAAGCAGATGCCACCGTAAATTGCCCACCAGATTCTAAATTCCAATACGGTTCCGACAACTCATAGAAAGTCTATTGCAGAATCAACGCCACCCGGTCTATAGGTAAATAAGTCATCAATTTTTCCACCAACCAACGGCCACCCTCCCGAAATGCACTAATCGGACAATATCCCAAAGACGGTGCAAATTCAGCCAAAGTCCCATTCATCAGCCACCTATCATAAAAGAAATCCACAGTCGGCACAATGAACCAACCGATATGCTCCTCCACCTTATCTTGAACCCTTAACATTCTTCTCCATACAACCGAAGCCGAAGTTCTAAGTGGAACCACCACCGGATGCAACTTTGAACAATACTTCCGCAAAAGATAATTCGACCATAAAGAATTCCCCTTCCGAAAACCCCACCATAACTTAGCAGAGAAAGCATCCACAACATAGTCTAACCGACGCACACCCAAACCACCACAGTTAACCAGACTAGATACCTTCTCCCAACTTAACCAGTGCACACCACGTCTATTTTCGTCGCTTCGCCACAAGAACGATGCAAAGATTCGTTGAAGTTCTTGAATAATTAATTTAGGAGGATCACACGCAGCAATCAAGTGAACATGCAAAGACAAAAGAACCGACTTCAAAAGGACCAGCCGTCCTCCACTCGATAGCATCCCCACTTTCCAGCCACCAAGTACTCTTCGAACCTTTGTTAACATCTGCTAAAAGTAACACACCCTTTTTCGACCCAAGAAAATCGGGCATCCCAAATACACCATAGGTGTTTCACGATGTATGAAACTGGTAATTCTTGACACACGATGAACTAATCCACTTTTAGGATGAACAAAGAAGCCGCTTTTAGAAATGTTCACTAATTGTCCGAACACTGTTTGATATTCCTGTAGCACCCGCATAACCTGCCTTAAAGCCCACCTACGCCCAAATGAAAATATCAAAACATTATCGGCCTATGCAAGATGCTTAACAGGTAGGGCGCCCTTGAAAATACGAAATCCACCAAATCGGGGTAACTTCGATAGTTGATTGAGGCACCACGACAGGTACTCCGCAGCAATAATAAACAAAGCAGGGGATAAAGGGTCACCCTGACGGATGCCTCGCGAAGAATGGAAAAAACCAACCGGTCCCCCATTGATTAATACCGAAAACCAACAATTAGAAATACATCGGTACAACATGTCAATTCAGACTTCACCAAACCCCATCTTCCTCAGAATTTGACACAGATATCCCCAAGACACCCTATCGTACGCCTTGGCCATATCCAATTTAAGAATAACATTACCACCCCTAACTTTAGCTGACAAATCTCCAATGAACTCATGTGACAAAACCACATTCTCCACAATCGATCGGCCTCTAACAAAGGCGCTTTGATTACTAGAAATATTACGCGGTAGGACTGTAATCAATCTCTCAGCTAGCAACTTTGAAATTATCTTATTCAGCACAGTACAAAGGCTAATAGGCCGGAAATCCCCAACGACCGTGGGTTATCACACTTAGGAAGAAGCAGCAGTAGTGTCGAAGTATAACCTCTAGGCAAATCACCCCCACAAAAAAATTCAACGACAGCCTTATAAATGTCTGTCCATTATCTCCCACGCAACATGAAAAAACTTACTGGAAAAATCATCCGGTCCAGCTGCACTATCAATGTTCAACCCCATAACTATCTTCTTGACTTCATCCAGTTGAGGGACGTCTTGAAGGATATCTCTCTCAGCCACCAATAACATATTATTAGGGAAACCAGCACATAAATTTATTTTACCATCACCAGACTCTGCCGTAAGTAACTGGCCAAAAAAACGAACCCCTTATTTCCCAATATCATTGACATCATCCAAATGCACCCCATTTGCATCAGCCACACCATGAATACTTATGAAAAAAGGAGGAATTACAGTCACCCTTAGTTGCCCACTTTAGATTTGCTTTTTGACGCCAGTACGCCTCCTCATCCGCTAGGGCAAGATTGAGTTCAACAACTGTGCGACTATATTGTAATCGACACTCATCCGAATGCATACTTCTTATTGTAGAGCCAAAATGCTTGTGGAATATTTTGGCGAGGAGTTTGTGGCAGAGCAATGTTTTGTTGTATGGTGTTAGTTGGGGATAACATGAAGTTTATTCTAATACTTATTCATAAATATTTACATTAATATTTATATTAATTTCTAAAATCAAGCTATCTAATTTCTAGAATCAAGAAAACTAATAAATCCCTATAATCAAGAAAATTATTTAATCTCTACCATCAAGGAAAATATTATATTTACTTTGCTATATTTTCAACACTCCCCTCAAGATGGAGCACAACACCATCTTGTTACAAGCAAATTAAAAATACAAATTGAAAGTAAATAATTCTACCACACTAAACAAGGTTAAATTTATCAAAGCAATAGCAGAAGGCTAGTAACATGAATTGCAATATTAGCAACTTGGGGATACTTTTGAAATTTACTATGCATTATCACATCACAGTATGCACACTTCATCTAATCAACATGACGTCAACACCTTGGCTCACAAAGGCATTAGTGTACTGGAAATGATATCCTTTAATTAGTACAGGAATTTGGCCATAGAAATGAACACTCAACAGGGTCACAACCAACGAAAAGGATAGAGTGACTCTATATGTCACACAACTAAACTTAATTTCACACATTCAATCAAAAAGAAGGGTGAAATGAAGGACGACTCATTAGGGTCACATTGGTTTAATACTATGTTAGTTGGGAATAATATCAAGTTTATTTTGATACTTATCCATAAACATTTAAATCAATATTTATAGAACATATGCTTAACTTAATTCTAAAATCAAGCTAACAAATTTCTACAAGGAAACTAATCAATTCATATAATCAAGGAAACTATTTAATCTCTACAATCCACGAATTAATCTATTCCTACTATATTTATAATATTATATTTACTTTGCAATATTTCCAACATATGGCATGATATCTTTTCTGATTTTTTTTACGTTGTTTTGAATTTCTAGGAGAACTTGTTAGTGTGAATGCGTGCCTAACGCCTATTAACAGGCGGAAAAAAGAATTTGTTGAAGGGGTGAGACGAAGAGGTTGCTTCACTGAACCCCCACCATTGACGCAATAGGACAAATCAATATAAAGGATAGGTTGCGGATGCCTAGCTCTTTTTAAACCTTCTTGGATTAGAGACATTTTGACACACACTGAGTTTGGCAAATTAATTAGAATGATTATGATGGTTGGAACCCATGAAAAATATTCCTTCCTGGCTCACTATTTGCACTTATGATTCATTTTTTGGGTGCTGTTTGTTTTCCATAGTTCTTAATGAGCTGTATGACACAATTTAGGGACAACACCGTTTTCAAGATGTTTCAAATGGTGATAATGTCATCAAAAAGGGTAGACAAAGGAGATTTGTCAATTCATCATAATCCGTGGATGAAATCAAGAGTATACAAACTCTTAAACTTGGGGACTCATAGTAGTGGCATTTTTGGTGATAGTTCATTGTAACAATCTCCAAGTCTAAAATTGGAGACTTGAGACTTGGGAGTTGAATGTGAGAGTGTGTGAATTAAAAAAAAATATTAGTAACCGAAAAATAAAGTTTAAGAGTTGTAAAACAAACACAGATAGAAAAATCTCTATATATATTCCTATAACAAATTAGTAATGACAATCATCAAACAATGTCAAAATAGTTTTAAAATTTTTTTGTTTGTATGTTTGAGTTTCTCTACTTCATTTTTCATAATTAATTATGGCTGTTTTGATGAATAAACAAGGTATAAATGTTCATTTATTTTTCCAATCCTATATTATGTATGCGCAATGTTTGTACCATCTACCTTTATTTAATTTTTTAGAAGAAATTTACTAAATTATCATAGTAGTGTAGTGGCATTTTATGGATGAATAACTTTAATCATTCCTCGACTTGGAATTCAGTTCGAAGAGCAAAGAAAATAGGTAAAATTTTCCATTCCCTGCTTGAAAAACAAGATTGTCAATTCATTGTAACAAGATTAGTGATAAGAAAAATGAAGTTTAGGAGTTGTAAAACAAATACATATAGAAGAAGAATCTATATATAGTATGATGAATTAGTAAAGACAATTATCAAACAATGTCAAAATAGATTTTTTTTAAAATATATTTTTTGTTTGATTGAGTTTCTCATCTTTGTTTTTCATAATTAACTATGGCTATTTTGATGAATAAACAAGATATAATGTTCATTTCTTTTTCCAATCCTATGTTATCACATGTACACGCAAACTTTGTACCATCTACCTTTATATAATTTTTTAGAAGAAAGAGAAAAATGCATTTTTGAACCCCAAAGTTTAGGGGTGTATCACTTTTGGTCCCCAATAATTTCAAATCAACAAAAATAATTTCAAATGTTCTATTTTGTGAATAATATGGAATAATTAACAGATTTTTTTAGGAAGAATTTGTATTAAGGGCGCGTCTCATGCTCTTATTATTAAATAGGGTATAACTTTAATGTATTTATTATTAAGGGCGTCAAAATAACTTTATTAAATTATATACTTAATAAAAGTCTTTAGTACCCCTCTTATCAATTATAAGAAATATTATGTTAAGTACCTAACTTTCTATATTTTACTATCCAATCTTTTATTAGCTATTTTTAATAATTTCTTGTGGATAAAATTTGATAGTAACTTAGATCATTATCAAACTATCTTAAATAATAAAATATAATTATCATCAAACTCTTTTAATTTTTAAGATATTTTGTAATGTCTTAAATAACAAAATATAATCATTGTCAAAATCTTTCAAAACATAAAATTTTCTTGTCATGAATATATTTATTATTAAATTATCTTAAATCATAAATATTTTTTTCATGAATATATTTAAAATTAAAAAAATGATTAAATAACACAATATCAAAAAATACAACAACTTTAAAATTAAAAATTAATAATAAATAATTGTACGTGGTTACGTATTTATCAAATAATTAAGTTCATTGAAAATATACCAAAAAACTTAAAATTAATTAAAATTAATTATGATTTGTAATATTAGTTTGACAAATTCTTGTGTATTTTTTAAAACTTAATTTTACAATATAACATGGTTTAATAATGATTAAAATTTACATAAAAGTTTATGGATAATAATTAAGTAAAATTAATATTAAAATTTATTGATAACACTTATGAAACACTAAATGATAAAATAGTTTATGATTAGATTAATGTCTTTAAGTAATAAAAGAATAAAAGAAGTAACTTAATATGAAAATTTATTGATAACAATTATAAAACAGTAAATGATAAAGAGTTTTAAGATATAATTAATGATTAGATCGACATATTTTAGTAATAAAAAAATAAAGAAAATAAGTGTTTTGATCGTGATGAATTGTTTAATTGATGAAAAGGATAATAAAGTCATTGGTTAATTATTTAAACTAATATAGATATTTTAACGCCCTTAATAATAAATATATTAAAGTTAAGTTCCATTTAATAATAAAGACATGAGGCATGCCTTTAATACAAATTCTCCCTTTTTTTAAACCATTAACAAAAATGGTACGTGACGTGACTATTAAAAGTTGCACATATGGCATACTTTGTCAATATGTTTGAAAAATAAGGAAAAATATTTTTATAATCTAATAAATTAATCATAATATCTATCTTTTTATCTCTGAAATACCTAAGTCAACAATTAAATTTTATTTCTTCTCTTTTCCTAAAACTCAAACCAACTGCTAATTAATTACTGGTATGATTTAAGCTATCAAAGAAATAAAAAAAGTTATCCTTGTTAGATATTAGATATATAGAAAGGCCGTCAGCATAGTTTACTCGGGGCAAAAAGCAAAAATTTATTATTGACAAATTTTTCTATAAAGTCATGCAAAATTTTCATGACACAAAACGAAAGAAGGGGCAAGAAAAACAAAAACTTTCTTATCTAACTAAATGGCTAAAAGCTCAAATAGGATAAAAAAAATAATTGATCTGTCTTTCTTTCTTTTTTTAATTGGCAAATCCGGAGAGGAGACGATAGGCCCAAATTTTATAAACGTTGAAACATTTAATTACATTCAATCCAGCAATAAACTGTCCAAATTACTGGCACAACAATTATAGTTATTTACATTTCCATAACGAGGGTAATTCTAGTATGTCTATTCTAATTAATAGCACCCCTCACCTTTGAAGGTAATCTTATTTTTAAGTTGAAATGTATTTTCCTCGGTTATGCTTCAGGGATGAAAGAATATAGATTATTTTGTCCTGATCTCAAATCACCTAAATTTGTAATTAGCATAGATGTTACATTTGATGAGTCATTCATGTTGAATTCTAGAAAAGAGTCTTGTAATCTTTGTAATTTAGAAAAAGAAGATAGCACATAGAAACAGGTGAAGTTAGAGGTCATAATTTCAGTCCTTCTTAAAGATCTTCTACAGACCAAGGTGATGAACCAGATCCATACCTTATTGAAGATGAATTAGTAAAAGAAGAATATTCCATAGCCAGAGATAGACCAAGACGAGAGATTCGACCACCACAGAGCTATGCAAATTTGGTTGCATATGCTTTATCAGTGGCACAGGAAACAGGTGGAGACGGAGAACTTTTCACATATATAGAGGCAATTTCAGATGCTGATTCAAATAAGTAGGTGGTGACCATGAATGAAGAAATGGAATCTCTATAGAAGAATAGTTCTTGGGATTTTGTGACGCCACCGAAAGGAAAGAAAATTGTTGGTTGCAAATGGATTTTCAAAAGAAAAGAAGATAATTCAGGTGTTGACGAAGCAAGGTATAAGGCACGATTAGTTGCAAAGGGCTATAGTCAGGTACAAGGTATTCATTTTAATGACATTTTCTCACTTGTTGTGAAACATAACTCTATTCATGTATTGCTTGCATTAGTAGCCATATTTAATTTGGAATTGGAACAACTTGATGTTAAGACAGCATTCCTACATGGTGAATTAGATGAATAGATCTATATAAAATAACCTGAAAACTTCGAATTTGAGGGAAAGGAAGACCATGTTTGCTTATTAAAGAAATCCTTGTATGGATTAAAGCAATCTCCAAGACAGTGGTACAAGAGATTTGATTCATTTATGTTGTGTCATGATTTCTCCAGGAGCATGTATGATAGTTGTATTTACTTCCGAAACATAAAAGATAATTATTCATTTATCTTTTGTTATATGTTGATGACATGCTCATTGCGACTAAGAATCTTACAGAAATTCACCAGTTGAATGCCTTATTGAATGGTAAATTTGAAATAAAAGACTTGAGAGCAGTTAAGAAGATTCTTGGTATGGAGATAAGACGAGATGGAGGAGTTAGAAAATTATATCTAACCCAAGAAAGTTACCTTAAGAAAGTTTTGGAGATATTTGGCATGTTGGATGCCAAACCAGTTAGTGCTTCTCTCGCTAGCCATTTTAGGCTATTGATAAAACCAATATTTTACATTTATTTGTTATTATTTCATTCATGTTATTAGCATTTTATGTGTTGGAATTCATGGTTTTGTTATATTTTTCAGGTTTATGTGGGAGATGAATGGAATGGTAAAAAAGGAGCTAAAATGGTGCAAGAAGTTGAGAGGAAGTTGAAAAGATTTGCAGGAAGGAACTTTTCCATGAAGTGAAGATTTTTACCAAGGATTTTTATTAAGAGAGAAGAGAGATTTTGATGATGTGGTTATGGTAGTTGGAAGGAATATTCTTGTTAATTGAATCTCCTAATATTGTGGAGATTGGGATCTTGAAGTAACTTCAGCCATGATTTTAGCTATTGTTTTGTTGGGAGAATTCCTTAAATAGTGTTCTTTTGATTAGGAGAAGGCTATCCTAGCCTAGTTTAGTTTTTAGTAGTGGTTAGGATCCTAGCTTTCTTTAGTTTAGGAGTTATTTGCTTTCACGTATTTTTTATTTTCTGCTATCTTTTGAGTTGAATAAAACATTCATTATTGTAATTCCAGATTTATAATTTCCGCAATTTAAGACAATTGAATAAGATAAGTTCTTGGACAAGTTTTGTCTATTTTCCTTTGCATTGGAATTGGATATTCTTCGACATCAACTATCTTCAAGAGGTTGTCAACTAGAGGTTATTCCTTTTTTATTCATTTCATTCAAGGTACGTCTTTAGTTTATTATTGAGTACATTATGAATCCAGCTTTATTCAATTCTTTTATGTGTTGTTTGATTATGTCTTCTTTCTAGATTAGTATTCCAGTTAATGAATTGATGAAGCATTAATAAATAACTTGTGAGATCTAATAGGGCTTAACTAAATATGTAATTTAAGTACCTTTGTATGTCCTGAGATAGAGGGTTTATGCATTTTCTTTGATCATTGAATAGTGGCCAATATTTAATTGATTACAGAAAATTCTAATGCCAATTAAAACGATGGATCCGTGTAATTGTCCATTTAGATTTAATAGGTGGTAAGACTATCATTCATGGATAGTGGGCATATGGGGATGGTATGTGCATATGGCATTCCATAATGGGCATATCATAATCAGGTTTCTCTCATTTTAATGCTATTAATGAACTAAATCTAATGAGGTGTCCTCTTAGGTTGTTTATTAATTAGAGAGTAATTAATAAGGCATTCCTTTTAATTACCGACAAGTAAGGAGAAATGAGGTTATGTCAGTGGCGTTCCCGGTAACTATAACTGATTTATTTGAATTACATGTTTAATTTTTGCATCAAGGATCAAGTTAATAAGTAGTGTGGATTCAATGAATTAACTGGACTTTTCTCTTATTGATTAAACTCGTTAGTATTTTATTTTGTTCTTTTGATTCTAACGTTTTCGTTGTGACAAGTTGAAGGAAAGGATACACCGTTCCCTTGGGAGACGACTCTACTCCATTACTATACTAGTAAAGAGTGGGAATTAATTTTGGTTGCAAACGACACGACCAACTATCTGCTGCTCAATCACCAAAATCAGAGGAAGAGGAAAGCTATATGGCACGTGTTCCTTACTCTAGTTCCGTTGGCAGTATCATGTATGCAATGGTTTGCACTTGTTCGGATATTTCACAAGTAGTTAGTGTTGTTAGCAGGTATATGGCAAATCTAGGCAAAGAACACTGGCAGGCTGTAAAATGGATACTCAAATATTTGAAGGGTACTTCAAACTCTTGTTTGGAATTAAGTAGAACCAGCAATACTTTGGTTGGTTTTGTAGATTCAGACTACGCCGGTGACCTTGATAAGCGCAGGTCTCTTACAAGTTATGTATTTTGCATTTGAGGTTGTGCAATTAATTGGAAAGCTACTCTACAACATGTAGTGGCTTTATCTGCTACTGAAACAGAATATATGGCAGTCACTGAGGCTATCAAAGAAGCTTTATAGTTGAGAGGTTTATTCGACGAATTAACTCGACAATAAGAGATTACTACCATTTATTATGATAGTCAAAGTGCAATTCATTTGACTAAAGATCAGATGTATCATAAGCGGACGAAGCATATTGATATCAAATATCATTTCATTCGAAATACCATTGCTGAGAAGAAGGTCCTTGTTCAGAAGATCAATACCAAGGACAATCCTGCCGATATGTTTACGAAAGCTCTTCCAGTATACAAGTTCACGCAGTACTTGGACTTGATTGGAGTTTATAATTTGTGATTCAATTTGAGGGGGTGTTTTATTAAACCACTATTTTTTGAATTCCAAACCAAGGTGGAGATTTGTAATAAATGCTCTAGAACCCACTTGGTGTATTTTGTTGACATTTGGTAAAAGATATGAATGCTTACAATTTCAAAAATCACAACAACATGCGAATGAATATTGCGGCTGACGTGAATTGCTACAACAATTCAGCTTCAGAATTTGCCTATAAATACGAAGCAAGTATAAAGTTCAAAACCATCCCAAATCAAAAAGCTTCAAAGCTTTTCTATTCCTCTCATTTTCTTTCATTTCTTTTTCATGTTAGAAAAAATCTTTTGTGTTAGAAAGTGATCTGTAATTAGTGTTCCACTTTGTAAATTGTCTCCATATATTAGTGAATTTTGGCACCACCTCCGGCCGTGGACGTAAGTCACATTAACCGAACCACGTAAAATCTTTGTATCCATTATCTGATTTTCTTTTCTCATTACTGTTCTCTATTATTATTTTGAGCTATTAAATACAACGTAAAATTCGTTTTTCCTTAACACAGAACGTGGAATATCTAGCAACTACAAGAAAACTCAAGCTAGCTAGCAAACTGCTAATTAATTACTGGTGTGAATTAAGCTATCAAGAAAATCAAGAAAATTTTCCTTGTCAAATACTAGATATATAGAAAGGCCGTTATCAGCATATTTTGCTCGGGACAATCAAGCAAAAATTTATTATTGACAAAATTTTCTATAAAATCATGCAAACTTTTCATGACACAAAACGCAAGAAGGTGAAAGAAGATGCAAGAAATTTTTTTAAAAAAAAAAACTTTCTTATCTAACTAAAATCCGTATGGCAAAAAAATAATTGATTGTCATTATGTCACACATGGTGTTTTTAAATATAAACTAGAATATATATATATATATATATATATATATATATATAAACAATATACGAAATACGATGACAAAATATATATAATCTATAGATATAATTGATTTTACGTAATGGAACAAAAGTTTAATAGTAGTTGTTATATCAGCATTGTGTCACACTTCTTTTTGCAACCAATTAATTCACATGTAAATGTCTGTTAAAACACTTTCTGCTTCATAAGATTCAGATACCTTCCCTTCTCCTAGTTTCGTGACATCTCTTTCATTTATATTTTAGACAATTTGTTCTGCTTAAAAGTTCATTTCTTGATTCTATATCATCAATAAATCATTCCCCAAGTTAATTTCTGCAAATGAATGTAGCAAAATATTGGAAAATCTGGGCCTGGACAATAAGAAAACCTGTGACCCTTAATTGTCTGCATGAACTAAGGCTTTATCCTATGTATTATATTCCTTACTCTTGCTAAGCTGTATTTTTAATGGTAAGCTACAGCTTCCTTGCTTTTTCATTCCATAATTATATATTTTCTTTTCAATTCTTTGTTTAAAGTAATTAACAAGGTTAATTTAACACTGGCATTTTAGTTACGAAACAAAAGTTAAAAGTTTAATCCACACAATATTAATTAGGAACATAAATGCATTGTTCTGTTCATGAATCATAAACACACACACCAAAAAAAAAAAAACTCATTCGATTCTAATCTTTTTACCTAATATTAGTATAAATAAGACATATCTTCCCTGTTTCCCTTCATTGAGTTTGTATTAAAAATGTCTTCAAAAGATTTCTTGATTATCTTCACATTTGATCTTCCCATGAGGATGCATGCATTAGGCAGATTAATCCCTCCTACTGGAGAAAATCTGATAGGAAATAAGGGACAAACACAGCACTGCAGCCACAACCGGTGAACCTCCACTCCCTCCTCGTAGATGAAATCCTGATCAACAACACAACCACTTATATGAAAAAGTTCAAACAAAATCTCCATAATTTTTCAATCTCAATTTGTCTGCACAGTTGTATATAAAATAAAAATGCTCAATTTATCTTGTGTGAGTTAGACAAGATACATATGTATGATGAAATTTTCTTTTAATGAAGATAATATAATCAATATGCCAATTTGACATTAATGTTGGGAACATCTTTCAATTGGATTTATTGATACTAAGTTAGCTTGAATTGTTTTTTTTATGATTTTTTTGATGAGTTAGATGTAATATATATAACTGCATTAAAATTGAAACCATAAAGCAAAAACTTGTTATTGACAAATTTTTCTGCAAAATAATGCAAACTTTGTAGGACTCGAAATGCAAAAAAAAACGCAAGAAGATGCAAGAAAATTAAACACTTCTTTAGCTAAATAAAAACTCACAAAAGAGGAAAAAAAAATACTTGACTTTTGGTCATTTTATCATACTTTCTTCTTGCGACCAATCTCTATATAAATATTTTTTTGTTAATCCTTAAACTATACCATAATATGTCTCATGTTTGGTCAGTAAAATTAATTAAATGTTAATTACATTATCTTTTCTGTAATTGAGTTAAATTACAGAATGAACTCTAAAGTTTTACCATATTACACTTTGCCCCATAATTAAACTTTGGTGCGAGTTCTTCCATATTGTCGAGTTTGTAACTTTCTGGAAAATGATGTCTTTTCACTTTCAAAGCCACTTATATTTGAGAAAAATGTAAAATAAAGTGGTTTAATTTATTTAGGTGAATATTAAAAGTTTCATGATTGGGATAGATTTTGAAACCCCTGAAATTAAGCTGCTACAAAAACGACATAAATGCATTTCAATTGTTGATAAAAAAGAAAAAATTTGAGTCCACACAATATTGGGAATAAAAAGGCCTTTTTAGTGACCAAAAAAAAAATGAAGTTTAGGAGTTGTAAAACAAACACAGATAGAAGAATCTTTATATACATATGGTGAATTAGTAATGACAATTATTAAACAATGTTAAAATAGGTTTTTTTTTTTTTTATATTTTTTGTTTGATTCAGTTTCTCTACATCATTTTTCATAATTAACTATGGCTATTTTGATGAACAAAACAAGTTATAAATGTTTATTTATTTTTTGAACCCTATGTTATCACATGTACGAGTAAGATTTGTACCATCTACCTTTATTTAATTTTTTAGAAGAAATTTACCAAATTCTCATAATAGTGGCATTTTATGGTTGGATAACTTTAACCATTCTTCAACTTGGAGAATGGATATTTAAAAAAAATCTATTTTAGTTCCTTATGTTGTAATTTGTATTTTAAATTGTTCTTTGTTCATTTTTTTGTCCATTTAAATTCTAACTTGAACGAGTATTTGATATGCATATATATAAATAGAAGGGTATAAAAATTGATGGAATTTGATATATATACATCACATGCATGGTTATCAAAGTTGAATTTTGTTACATGAAAAATTAACAAAGAACTATTTAGACTCACATTACAAAATGAGGGATGAAACAATTTAGACTCACATTTTTGTTTTGGCATTTTATTAGTTCTCCATGAAACAATTTTACCAACATATCGTAATATAAGCATATTAATAACTAACAAAAAATGAAGTATGGTCTGCTCAATATTGTGAACATATATAAAAGAAATATTGTGTCAATTCATTGTAAATATAAGAAACTCATTAATAATTTTATTATTTGTTAAAAGAATTTCAATTTGTGTAAATGCATTATAAACACATTTAATAGTTTTATTCTTTTTTTAAAAGAATTACTTTAGCATATTACCAAATACTAGCATTTTAACTAATAACTACAAAATAATGTTTACCATTAACATAAGAAACTTATTTAATAGTTTTATTACTTGTTAAAAGAACTTTACAAATTACCAAAGTAGTGACATTTCAATTATTGTTAACAAAATAATATTTTACCTCAAATATCAACGTACTGACATCTTCTTAATTCTTTATTGGAAAAACTTTTCTAAATTACGATAATATTGGCATTTTAATTAACTTACAAAAAGAAATTTTAGTAAATGCAATATTGTGAACATAAATGCAAAGTCCAAACTACAAAAGAAATTTGTGTGCATGCATTATAGGCACAACACAAAAAGAAAAAAATTGATTTGATTCCAATCTTTTGAATTCTTTTGCCTAATCTTAGTATAAATAGGATATCTCTTCTCCATCATTCCCATCATTGAGTTTGTAGCGAAAATGTCTTCAAAAGATTTGTTGGTTTTCTTCTTGATCATCTTCACATTTGCTCTTCCCATGAGGATGCATGCACGAGTCCTCATGAAGAAGGAACTTCTAGAAGTCAATGGTGATGAGGGATCACTCTTGCCAATTCGTACATTAGGCAGATCAATCCCTCCTAGTGAATCAAATCCGGTACATAATAAGCAACGAACACCGCAACCACAGCCACAACCGTTGCTGCCAACTCCACCACCTCCTCTTGGATCACTCTTGCCAATTCGCCCATTAGGCAGATCAATCCCTCCTAGTGAATCAAATCCGGTACATAATAAGCAACGAACACCGCAACCACAGCCACAACCGTTGCTGCCAACTCCACCACCCCCTCTTGGATCACTCTTGCCAATTCGTCCATTAGGCAGATCAATCCCTCCTAGTGAATCAAATCCGGTACATAATAAGCAACGAACACCGCAACCACAGCCACAACCGTTGCTGCCAACTCCACCACCTCCTCTTGGATCACTCTTGCCAATTCGCCCATTAGGCAGATCAATCCCTCCTAGTGAATCAAATCCGGTACATAATAAGCAACGAACACCGCAACCACAACCACAACCGTTGCTGCCAACTCCACCACCCCCTCTTGGATCACTCTTGCCAATTCGTCCATTAGGCAGATCAATCCCTCCTAGTGAATCAAATCCGGTTCATAATAAGCAACGAACACCGCAACCACAGCCACAACCGTTGCTGCCAACTCCACCACCTCCTCTTGGATCACTCTTGCCAATTCGCCCATTAGGCAGATCAATCCCTCCTAGTGAATCAAATCCGGTACATAATAAGCAACGAACACCGCAACCACAGCCACAACCATTGCTGCCAACTCCACCACCCCCTCTTGGATCACTCTTGCCAATTCGTCCATTAGGCAGATCAATCCCTCCTAGTGAATCAAATCCGGTACATAATAAGGAACGAACACCGCAGCCACAGCCACAACCGTTGCTGCCACCTTCACCCCCACCTTCTGGATAAAATTCCAGTTAACCACTGCAACGTCTCAGTCTGAAAAAGTTGAAACGGGAAGGCCATGATTTTTAAATTTCAATTTGTCTGCATGCAGTTATATATAAAATAAAAATGCCCAATTTATCTTGTCTGAGTTAGACAAGATAAATATGCATGATGAACTTTTGTTTGAATTAAGATATTATAATCAATATGCCAATTTGGCATTAATGCTAGAACTTGTTATTGACAAATTTTTCTACAAAATGATGCAAATTTTGTATGACACAAAATGCAAGAAAACACTAGAAGATGCAAGAAAATTAAACACTTCTTTAGCTAAATAAAAACTCACAAAAGAGGAAAAAAACAATTGACTTCTGGTCATTTTTTCACACTCTCTCTTCTTGCCGCCAATCACTATATAAAAGTTTGTTGTTAATCCTCAAACTCATACCATAATATGTCTCATGTTTGGTCTGTAAAATTAATTAAAGGTTAATTACATTATCTTTTCTGTAATTGAGTTAAATTGTAAAACAAACTCTAAAGTTTCATCATATTACACTTTGCCCCATAATAAAACTTTGGTGTGAGTTTTTCCATGTGAGTTGTAACTTTCTAGTAAATGATGTCTTTTCACTTTCAAAGCCATCTAAATTTGAGAAAAATATAAAATAAAGTGGTTTAATTTATTTTCTAAGAAGTTAGGAAGCAAGGAAATGAGGGAAATTGTTTCGAGTAATAACAAATTAATTTAATTAAAAATAATATGATTTTTGGCATTGTTATTTTGAAAAAAAAATTTATAATTTTTTAGTGCTATAATTTTTATAAGTCTCGCCATTAGGGATGGGATCTTCTGTCTAAAATTTTTTTTGTCTTATCCTGTCTTAAATTAAAACTACGTCGTAGGGTTCACTAATTTCTTGATTAGAATCTAATAATTATAAAATGATTTTAGTAATATTTATACTTTTAATCTCCAGTTTTAGTAAAACTTCGTCGTTTTGAACATTAGACACAATAAGACAGGATAATATTGGACAAAGAATCTGGTCTCCGCTATTAGTAGCCATGTTCTCTTGAGACAAAGTTGGAAGAATTTATTTAATTATGTTTCTGGAATTAATTTAGGGTTTAGGGATAAATGTTTAGTTGTTATTTTGTATCTATACAAATTTTCAATTGATCTTGATTCACAATTTTGCAAGGTGGTGTGAATTTAAAAATATTGCGACTGTAAGCTTCATTGATAGATGTACAATGAATTATTAAACGATTATTAATTGAAAAACAAAGTCAAGAATTTTGTTAAATTTGCTTTTTCAAATGAGAGAAGATATTCAAAATCAAGTAGAAAGTTAGAATTTTATATCATATTTTTTTTAAGATAATATTTCAAACTTTACACATTGTATGCAAGATAAAAAAACTAATAAAGAAAATATCTGGTTGAATTGTAAAAATTTCATGAATGGGATTTTTATAATCTTGAGATTTTGAAATCCCTAAAATTAATATGTTGCAAAAGAACATTGAAAATTCTCAAAATCCCAATATTAACAAGTCCTGCAGCTACCAGCTTTATACAAAAATAACACTAGAATAGATCTAGGAGAAGGAATAAAGCATTTTCAATTTGTAAAAAGTTTAAGAGTTGTAAAACAAAAACAGATAGAAGAATCTCTACTTATGTACAGTGAATTATTAATGACATTTGTCTAACAATGAATGTGAGGGTGTATAGGTGGTAAAAGAAAAATAAAATAAAATCTTCATTTCTTTTTTCTGTCCTCTTTCATCACATATAAGAGCAATACTTTTATCATATTATACTTTGTTTATTTTTAATTACCATAATAGTGGCTTTTTAAGGGAATTATTTTAAACATTTCTCAATTTGGGATTCATTTCGATTTCATCACTATTAATCTACAAAAACTTTTATTTTAGTTTTTTATGTTGTAATTTGTGTGTTTTAAATCGTCTTTTGTCTATTTTTTATCCCCTTTAAAACTCAACTTAAACAACATTTTGATACGCATGTGATAAGCAGAAGGGC
This sequence comes from Ophiorrhiza pumila, assembly GCA_016586305.1. Classification (NCBI taxonomy): domain Eukaryota; kingdom Viridiplantae; phylum Streptophyta; class Magnoliopsida; order Gentianales; family Rubiaceae; genus Ophiorrhiza; species Ophiorrhiza pumila. Next base: position 30,855,786 of record BLIW01000008.1, on the reverse strand, counting down.
ATAAGATTAGACGAAATTAATTTGACATATGTACATTACATGATCATTATATTTAGAATTCTGTTGTATATATGAAAAAATTAACGCAACTTTTTTAAAATTAGGGATGAAATCAAAACAAACACTAAATTGAGAAATAATTGAAGTAATTTTTTCTGGTATTTTTAGTTACTAACTATAAAATAAGGTTTACCCAAACAATATTATGCTGCATTTTATTAGTTCTCTGTTGAAAAAATCTTACCGAATTATCATAACACAAGCATTTTAATTATTAACTGACCAAAAAATAAAGTTTAGTCCACTCAATACTATTAACATATATAAAAGATTTTTTTTTTTGAATGCATTGTAAATATAAGAAACTCGTTAATTAATAATTTTATTCCTTATTAAAAGAACTTTAATTTGTGTGAATGCATTGTATCCATAAGAAACACATTTAATAGTCTTATTCTTTGTTAGACGAACTATACTATATTTCCAAATTAGTTGCATTTTAATATATTATTAACTACAAAATAATGTGGCACCGTTTTTTGTACCACACCAATTATAAACATGCATTCTAGTAAATATTGTCAAAAAATATGAAAATTAAAATTTCTACAAAACCTCCATTTTTATGGGTTATAACACACGTATTTTTGGTAAAAAATGACAAAGCCAAAAAATAAGTTGATTTTGGCTTTTTTTTCTACTGTTTTTACACACATCTCAATTGCAAACATGCATTCTAATGAACGGTGTAAAAAAAAAGTAAAATTTAGATTTTTCACTAAATTTCTATTTTTCATGGGTTATAACACACGTACTTTAGCAAAAAAAGGAAAAATAAAAAAAGCGATGATTTTGACTTTTTTGTGATGTTTTTTATACACACCTTGATTGTGAATAAGCATTTTAGTTAAAATTATTAAAAAAAAGGGTGAAATTTACCAAATCTCCATTTTTCATGACGTATTTTGGTCAAAAATTGCAAAGTAAAAAAATGTATTGATTTTGGTTTTTTCCCTACTGATTTTTCACCCACCTCAATTGTGAACATGCATCCTCGTGAATGGTATAAAAAAAAAGTAAAATTTAGATTTTTTTTAACCAAATTTCCAGTTCTCATGGGCTATAACACATGTGTTTTAGCAAAAACTAGCAAATTCTAAAAACACGTTAATTTTGACTTTTTCGTACCGTTTTTCCCTGATTGTGAATATGCATTCTAGTGGATATTGTATTTTTTTTTTTGCCCTTCAACTGCATCATAATATTCAACTGTTAAAATTTGACATTGTTTTTTTACATCCTTGTACCATTGTTTGAACTTGTCACGATGACTATGTTATAGCCTATAGAAATGAGATTTGAGTAATAACTACTAACATTTACAAAAGTTACGTGTCATGACTATACTATAGAGGCGGTTGGTAACTGATTGAGCCAGACATGATCACGGTAATGTTCTTCCAATGTGCATAATCCCACAAAGTATGATTGGATGTTGGAGAAGTGGAGACAATGATAACCCTAGCACTCTAATGGAATTGATCCCTCAATTGTACAACCATATCTATATTTGACTTGGTGGTCACTTTGACCACGCCGCGTTCAAGTAACTATGCTCGAATATCCTCGAGCCTTCTTAGAGTGGACCGATATTTTCGAAGGAGAACTTAAGAGCTTTTCCTTTCGGAGAAAATTGGGCGAGAAGGGCTGCGAACTGGAGAGTTGAGGCGAGGAGGGCGGTGGATCGGAGAGTTAGGGCGAGGAGGGCAGCGAACCGGAGAGTTGAGGCGAGGAGCGCGGCGGACCGGAGAGTTGGGGCGAGGAGGGCGGCGGACCGGAGAGTAGAGACGAGGAGGGCGGCGGACCGGAGAGTTGGGACGAGGAGGACGGCGGACCTGAGAGTTGGGGCGAGGAGCGCGGCGGACCGGAGTGTTGGGACGAGAAGGGCGGCGGACCGAAGAGTTTGGGCGAGGAGGGCGGCGGACTGGAGAGTTAGGGCGAGGGCAAAAAACTGGGGAATTAGGGCGAGGGCTGCGAACAGGAGAGTGGCGGCGGTTCAAATTCTATCCGATAAGATTCATGGTTTGAAATATTGATTTGTTTGAATTGACTGGAATGAATGATTCTAGTGGATATTGTCAAAAAGTGAAAATTAAAATTTTCACCAATCCTCCATTTTTCATAGATTATAAAACACGCATTTTGGTAAAAAAATGACAAAGTCAAAAAATGTGTTGATTTTGGTTTTTTCCCTACTGTTTCTTACAAACACCTCAATTGTAAACATGCATTCTAATAAACAGTGTCAAAAAAAGTGAAATTTTGATTTTTCATAGGTTATAACACGTGTATTTTAGCAAAAAAATGATAAAATAAAAAAATGCGATGATTTTGACTTTTTTGTGATGGTTTTTATACCCACATTGATTGTGAACAAGCATTCTAAGGAAAATTGTAAAAAAATGTGAGATTTACCAAACCTCCATTTCTCACGATGTATTTTGGTCAAAAATTATAAAGTAAAAAACGTATTGATTTTGACTTTTTCTCTACTATTTTTTCATCCACCTCAATTGTGAATATGCGTCCTTGTGAAAGCTATAAAAAGTGAAATTTAGATTTTTTTACTAAATTTCTATTTTTCATGGGTTATAACACACATATTTTAGCCAAAACTGGCAAATTTTAAAAATACGTTGATTTTGACATTTTTGCACCTTTTTTTGCACCTATCCCGATTGTAAACACGCATTCTAGTGGATATTGTCAAAAAAATTAAAATTAAAATTTTCACCAAATATATATATGTATATTTTTTGGTTGGCTAATCATCCCAGTTTCGGGGGGCGCCACTCCCAATTTTATTGATATAAAGCAAAGTTACAGAATGGCAGAAATATCCACACTATTAGTACATTATGAAAAGCTATAAATAGAGAGGACTCCTCCCTTACATCTTTGCGCAAATGTCCAAATTAGGAGTACTTCCTCCTTTACCTAAGTAGTGGATTGTAGAGTTTGAAACTATTATAAAGGCCAATTAAATATATGCCTCCTTTACATATAGATTAGATGCATATGTGATATTTACTTTCAAAGTTGCGTCCTTACGAGAAACCAATAATTCCTAGGAATATTGTGCGAATTTCACCAGGAGTAATATGGACAAAAGATGACTACATGACGAAGGGTCTTGAGTCATTGATGCCGTAGGATGTCAACAATTAACAACAAGAATGATATAGCTTATGCATTTCAATAAAGACTTTCATTTCATCATATGCAATGATATGGAAGCTGGCCAAAAAATGACACACGCATGTCATCATTTTTTACGGGTTATAACACACGCATTTTGTAAAAAAATGACAAAGTAAAAAAAAATGTGTTGATTTTGGCTTTTTTCCTACTGTTTTTTACACACACATCAATCGTAAATATGTATTCTGATGAACGGTGTCAAAAAATATGAAATTTAGATTTTTCACCAAATTTCAATTTTTCATGGGTTATAAAACATATATTTACCCAAAAAGAGAAAAATAAAAAAAGCTTTGATTTTGACTTTTTTGTGATGGTTTTTTATAATCGCCTCGATTGTGAACATGCATTTCAGTGAAAATTGTAAAAAAAGGTCAAATTTACCAAATCTCTATTTTTCATGTCGTATTTTGGTCAAAAATTGTAAAGTTAAAAAATGTATTGATTTTGGCCTTTTTCCTATTTTTTTTCACCCACTTCAATTGTTGACATTCATCCTTGTGAACGATATAAAAAAAAGTGAAATTTATATTTTTTACTAAATTTCTATTTTTCATGAGGTATAACATATGTATTTTATCCAAAATTGGCAAATTCTAAAAACACGTTGATTTTGAGTTTTTGGCACCGTTTTTTCCACCCACCCCAATTTGAACATGCATTCTAGTGAATATTGTCAAAATTAAAATTTTCACTGAAATTTCATTTTTCATGGGTTATAACAAATGCATTTTGGTAAAAAATGACAAAGTCAAAAAATATGTTTATTTTGACTTTTTTCCTAATATTTTTTACATACACCTCAATTGTAAATATGCATTCTAATGAATGGTGTAAAAAATAATTCAAATATATATTTTTCACTAAATTTCTATTTTTCATAGGTTATAACACACGTACTTTAGGAAAAAAGGCAAAATAAAAAAACCCAATGATTTTGACATTTTATGTGATATTTTTTATACCCTCATTGATTGTGAACATGCATTCCAGTGAAAATTGTAAAAAATGTGAAATTTACCAAACCTATATATTTCACAACGTATTTTGGTCAAAAATTGCAAAGTCAAAAAACGTATTGATTTTGATTTTTTCCCTGCTGTTTTTTTACCCACCTCATTTCTATTTTTCATGGGCTATAATACACATATTTTAGCCAAAACTGGCAAATTCTAAAAACACGTTGATTTGAATTTTTTGCACCATGTTTTGTACCTACCCCAATTGTGAATATGCATTCTAGTGAATATTGTATTTTTTTGTTAGTTAATCATTCCATTTTCGGCGGGAGGGGGGGGAGGAGGGGAGAGGGGGGGAAAGGGGTACTCCCAATTTTATTGATATAAAAGAGAATTACAAACTGGTGGAAATATCCACACCAATAATACAATATCGAAAGTTGTACATAGGAATGACCCATCCCTTACATTCTAGCCAAAGTTTACATGAAAAGAAATTAGTAGTATTTCCTCCTTTATAAAAGTAGTGGTTTCTAAGGTTTGAAAATAAAATAAAGGCTGTCAAAAATCTAATAGTTTTTATTTTATTTCAAACTTTAGTTCCCACATCTTATCAGAAAACAAGTAGGCCTTCTATTTTACATATTAGGTTACAAACAAAAGACTCCTAAAGATATTGGCATATTTTCACCATGAGTGATATTGACAAAAGCTGACAAAGATAGACTCTTTCTCTGTCATTTTAATGCAGTATGATAAAGTGAGTGCTTAAGTGTTGCTTGAAAAAGTAATTGAGTGGAAGACATTGATGAGCACGTGGCATACGCTGCAAAAGAAAGTTGAGTAACCCTGGCCTAATGCCAACAGCCAGAGCCTCATTGCAACAGGCAGTCACCAAAAGAAGAGCAATTTTTATTTCCAGATTGAGAAAATCATTTAGAGTACAAAAATAAGCAAAAGTAATTAAGGAATATATACAGTACATGTGAGCTCTAAAACCAACAAATAGAGCCTCATTAAAATAGGTAGTTAACAAAAAAAAGTACCTACTTCTATATCTAGGAAATCATTTAGAATGTAGAAAGGAGTAAGGGAATTTGAGAAAATTTGGCCTAACACCAATAGCAAAGGCCTCGATGACATAATAGGGGACTCATTAATTGAGGATAAACATATTAAGGTCTGGAAAACAAAGTGCGCAATGCAATGTGGTGTATGCATGAATCTAGTATACTTATGAGGTGGATTGGTGATCATGAGCTTTTTTTAACTGAGCGCATTTTGAATTTGATGCGGTTGAGCTTCCATATTGAGACTTTTCGTAGGTTGCTCTGTTGCTGTAATTGGTAGCTATATTGCTACATTATCTTCTTTTTTATTGTATTTTGCAGCTCTCATTGATAAACTTGATGATGTGATCTTTTGATTTAAGGGAACTTTAGTCTTTCTAATGATAACGATCTCCCCACACTCCTCACGTAGATTGATAGTTGTTGCGGAATAACGTGTTGATCTTTTCGTAAATCAAATTGAACAAGTCGAATCAACCTATCTCTGTAGACTGACAGTATGCACGATTATCTGATGGCTCCTCACCAACAAACAACGAGACAGTCGCGTAAGATTTAATCCCCTCTTCAGAAACTAAAACCCACAATGTAAATTGGAATTCCCTCCTCAGGAAAACAACTCACATAAAAAAAACAACTCTGTGTTTTATTTCTCAAAATTCTACTCTCTATTACAACTGAATAATATGCCTATTTATAGGCCTAACATTAACCCTAGACGACCTAAACCATAAAAGGAAACATTAAATAACTTAAAACTCTAGTTTCTAAAAACATAAAAATAATTAACGCCTAAAATCCCTCTACGTCGCGACGTGAGGGAGTCCGAAGTCGCGACGTCGGGAAACAGACACGTAAATAAAAAAAACTCAAACTGGCTGGACGTCGCGACGCGCGACGATGGACGTCGCGACGTCGGAGCCTCTCCACGTCGCGACGTAGATTACTGTCCACGTCGTTTCTTCAATCCCAGGTTTCCAAATGAAAGACTCGTCTTCTACAACTGGAATGAGCACTTTGAATTCAACGAACTTGACATATGACCTTGATCTCGTATCATTCCCTCCCACTTGAAAAAGATTTGTCCTCAAATCTTGTTGATTGGCAATAAGGAAATCCGGCACAAAATTTGTAAAATCACCAAGACAAAAAGACAAAATATATGGAAATTCACACTCATTATTTTTCCCCTCTTTGCCTTTTGTTACAACCCTCACATTTAGGCTTTTTTCCTTCAAATCATGAATCAATTCATTTTCTTGCTTCTCATGATTTACCACAAAATTATCAATAAATGCACAATCACTTAAAATAATAAAAGAATTTACATCAGCACAAGAAGGTTCTCCAAAAGTAGTATTTGTATTAACCTCTTCCCCTTGAATTATTTTAATTGAAGGTAATGCTTCCTCCACCAAAGGATCTTTATTAATGGTCTCCACCATTGCTTCAACAATTTCATTAACTGGACCCATCTCCAATGGATGCAACTCATTATTCCCATGATTGTCAACACGTTCCAATAATGGTATAGTAACAACTGTGGCAGTTGTGTCTTCCTTTGGATGTTCAACATACAAATCATACCATCTTGGACAACTAATAGAATTATGACCTATAGCCATATATATAGCACATCGGATTGGTTTTGGCTTAGACTCTTTCAAACCCTCAACCCAAGGATTTTTAGATAGAGTTCTCTTTGGAATACCTGATCTAGACTCAACTCTAACTGTTCAATCCGCTGCCTATGCTGTTGATTAGCAGCTGATAACTGTCGTAACTGTTCACTGATAGTAGCAAGTATACCTTCTAAATTTTGGTTAACACTAGTACCTTCTGCCTGTTTACTCATGTTGACAATTAACCAAATTCCAACTGAATATCCACAAAAATTACTTCAGCAACAATTACCCACAAATATCCAAATAATCAAACCAACAAACAGTCACCAATTCAACCGGTTCAAACTCTCACAATACCAATGAATCAAAATCAAAAGATATAATTGTTGTAACCTTAACACAATAACCAAACCATGCAAGGCTGCGAGTAACAACAATTTAGGGTTTCAATTTTAAGGAAAACTGAAAAACTTGATTTCGAAAATCCCTTGATCTCTGATACCACTTGATAACGATCTCCCCACGCTCCTCACGTAGATTGATAGTTGTTGCGGAATAACGTGTTGATCTTTTCGTAAATCAAATTGAACAAGTCGAATCAACCTATCTCTGTAGGCTGACAGTATGCACGATTATCTGATGGCTCCTCACCAACAAACAACGAGATAGTCGCGTAAGATTTAATCCCCTCCTCAGGAACTAAAACCCACAATGTAAATTGGAATTCCCTCCTCAGGAAAACAACTCACATAAAAAAAACAACTCTGTGTTTTATTTCTCAAAATTCTACTCTCTCTATTACAACTGAATAATATGCCTATTTATAGGCCTAACATTAACCCTAGACGACCCAAATCATAAAAGGAAACATTAAATAACTTAAAACCCTAGTTTCTAAAAACAGAAAAATAATTAACGCCTAAAATCCCCGCACGTCGCGACGTGAGGGAGTCCGACGTCGCGACGTCGGGAAACAGACACGTAAATAAAAAAAACTCAAACTGGCTGGACGTCGCAACGCGCGACGATGGACGTTGCGACGTGGGTGGACGTCGCGACGTCGGAGCCTCTCCACGTCGCGACGTAGATTACTGTCCACGTCGTTTCTTCAATCCCAGGTTTCCAAATGAAAGACTCGTCTTCTACAACTGGAATGAGCACTTTGAATTCAAAGAACTTGACATATGACCTTGATCTCGTATCATCTAACTTGATCACATTTTGAATTTTCTGATGAAGTTGTTTTTCTTCATCAAACATTGTATTCAGCTATTGTCTTGTCACCATTGCTATTAGCTTAGCAGTAGAGTTTGCTTTTTCAGGCAGCTTATCCATTTAACATGGGCATTGTTTTTATGAATCTTCTGAATTTGAGCTTTAAGCCTCCATGGGCATTGTTTTTTTCTTTGTAAATTGAGTTGGCAAAGGTTAGGACTAGATTCAATGATGATATTAGGGATAATACCTTTTTGTTGACAGATTATGATTCCTTGCAAAGTTGATTCTGTGAGTATCTGCTCATTAGAAACACCGTGATCATTAGTACATAATAGAGTGAAAGCAGAAATCACTATGCATTGATTGTTTCTTATAATTTCACCTCCCCGTCCTTTATTATTGTTTTTTATGGAGCCATGTATGTTGAGCTTGAATAGGTTTTCATTAGTAAGTTTTCATTAGGTGGATGTCATTTAATGAAGGAGATTTGGTCAATTTTGGACCATTTAAGGTTCCAAAATTGATTCCCTGTGAGGTTTAGCATAGGGGCTTCTAGGAATCGATTTAATGTGATGGCTTTGATGTCTTCAAAAGCAGCTTTTTAAATTTTTTTTTGAATTCCCATTTTTCCTCTTCAAATAGTCATTTGTTCGTGGCTTTCCAAATATGCCAACTTATGATAATGGGAGTGATTTTAATCAAGTAGCTGGACTTACTGTCTTTACCTGATGATTCCACCAATAGCATAGAAAGGAGTTTGAAGAGTGATGATGTGAAGGCAAATGAATATCAACTTCACTCCCAAAAGTGATCCAAAGTTTGTAAAAAAAAAAGTGAAATTAAAATTTTCACCAAATCTCCATTTTTAATGTATTATAACATACACATTTTAATAAAAAATGATAAAGTCAAAAAATATGCTGATTTTGGCTTTTTTCTTGCTACTTTTTGCATACACCTCAATTGTAAACATGCATTCTAATTAATAGTGTAAAAAAAATGAAATTTAGATTTTTCACCAAATTTCAATTTTTCGTGGGTTATAACACATGTATTTAGCCAAAAAGAGCAAAATAAAAAAATGCAATGATGTTGACTGTTTTGTAATATTTTTTACACTCACCTCGATTATGAACATACATTTCAGTGATTATTGTAAAAAAAAGTGAAATTTACCAAACTTCCATTTTTCACGATGTATTTTGGTAAAAAATTGCAAAGTCAAAACACGTGTTGATTTTGACTTTTTCCCGACTATTTTTTCAATTATCTCAATTGTAAACATGCATCTTTGTGAATGGTGTCAAAAAAAGTAAAATTTTTTTTTACCAAATTTTCATTTTTCATAGGTTATAACACACATATTTTAGCCAAAAGTGGCAAATTCTTATAACGTTGATTTTAACTTTTTGGCACCATTTTTTCTACCCACCTCAATTGTGAACATGCATTCTAGTGAATGTTGTCAAAAAAAAGTGAAAATTAAAATTATCATCAAACCTTCATTTTTCATAGGTTATAACACATGGATTTTGGTAAAAATGACAAAGTTAAAAAATGTCTTGATTTTGGTTTTTTTCCCTACTATTTTTTACACACACCTCAATTGTAAACATGCATTCTAATGAACCGCGTCAAAAAAAGTAAAATTTAGATTTCTCACCAAATTTCTATTTTTCATGGGTAAAATTTAGATTTCTCACCAGTGAAAAGTGTTAAAAAAAGAGAAATTTAGCTCTGTTTGGATATGTGTTTTGTTTTGAGAATTGCAAAAAATGAGGTCTCAAATTGCGTTTTATAAAATGAATATTTTTGTTTTGAGAATTGAGTGTTTGGATGGATAAGCTTTGTTTTTACTGGTTTTTGCGTGGAAGAATTATTTTATCAAATAAAATTTAAAATAAGAATATTTTTTTATTAAATTATTTGGATTGACAGTTGTCGGTCAACTGCCATTGACTATCGCGACCACCACCTATTAGCCAGATTCCACGGTCAAATGATCGGAATTTAGCCGACCAGTGGTGGTGATGGCGGCGGTCAACTACGATTAACCGGTGACAGTCAATCTTTGACCACAACTAGTCAACTCAAATAAATAAAAAATTATAAAGATTAAAAGATATTGAAAAGGCTAAAAAGCTCTTATTTTGTGGTTAGCAGTTGGAAATTTGTGTTTTGAGAATTGAATATAAACAAATATGTTGTTTTGTAATGACATGAGAAATTGGTTAAATCAAAAAACGTGTTGATTTTGACTTTTCCCCTACTGTTTTTTCACCCACCTTAATTGTGAAATGCATTCTCGTGAACGATGTCGAAAAAGTGAAATTTAAATTTTTTACCAAATTTTTATTTTTCACGGGTTATAACACACGTATTTTAGCTAAAATTGGCAAATTCTAAAAATACGTTAATTTTGACTTTTTATCATCTTTTTTTGCACCCACCCCAATTATGAACATGCATTCTAGTGAATATTGTAAAAAAAATGTAAAAATTAAAATTTTTACTAAACCTCCATTTTCATGGGTTATAACACACATATTTTGGTCAAAAATTATAAAGTAAAAAAATGCGTTGATTTTGAATTTGTTTTCCTACTATTTTTTATACACACCTCAATTGCAAGCATGCATTCTAATTAACGATATAAAAAAAGTGAAATTTAGATTTTTCATCAAATTTCTATTTTTCATAGGTTATAACATACGTATTTTAGCCAAAAATGGCAAAACAAAAAAAGAGTAATGATTTTGAATGTTTTTGTGATGCTTTTTATACCCACCTCTATTGTGAACATGCATTCCAATTATTATTGTAAAAAAGTGAAATTTTTAATTCGTGTAAAAGCATTGTATCCATAAGAAGCACATTTAATAGTTTTATTCTTTGTTGGAAGAGCTATGTCATATTTCCATAGTAGTTGCATTTTAATTATCAACCGTAAAATAATGTTTATCTTTATAGCATAAGAAAATTATTTTGTTAGAAAAACTTCACAAAATTATCAAAGCAGTCACGTTCCAATTATTGATTACTAAATAATATTTACCTCACATATTAATGTATTGAAATTTTATCAATATTTTATCATAAGAATTTACTAAATTAGTATAACATAGGTGACGAAATTAGTGACAAAAGATAAACTTTAGTCCAGACAATATTGCCAACATAAATGCATACGAAGAACCCAAACTACAAAAGAAATTTTGTGTGCATGCATCATAAACATATCACTAAAAGTAAAAAATTTATTTGTTTACAAACTTTTGAATTCTTTTAACCTAATAATACTAGTATAAATAGGATCATATCCTCCCTATTTTTCTTCATTGAGTTTGTAGTGAAAATGTCTCCAAAAAACTTGTTAATTATTGTCTTCTTGATTATCTTCTCATTGGTTCTTCCCATGGGGATTCATGCACGAATCCTCATGCAGAAGAAGGAACTCTTAGAAGTTGAAAATGACGAGGGATTACTCCAATCATCTCAACATTTTGGCAGATTAATTCATGAAGTTGCTACTCGGACAAATCATGAAGGGAATAGGAAAATACGTACCCAACCATTTCATCCATTAGGTAGACAAATCCCACCGTCTGGACCAAATTCAAGCGGGAACAACAAACCAGGGCAGCATCCCCCACCCCTTCTCCCAGAATAAATCCAGGACAACCACCAAGTTAACAAAAAGTTTATGATTTTATAAATCTCTCTCTCTTTTTTTTTTTTTTTTTTTGCAGTTGTGTATAAAATAAAAGTGCCCAGTTTATCTTGTCTGAGTTAGACAGGATAAATATACATACAATGAACACTGTTCTTTCAATCAAGATGTTATAGTCATTAGTCAATCAATACGTACATCAATTTGGCATTAATATTGGATTAATCAAGATCAAGTTCACTTTTGTTTTTTTTTATTTGTATGAATTATTATTATCATCATTTTTTGTTTAGTCGGCAATGCCAACCATAATTTTATTGATATTTAAAATAGATAAAATTACTTTTCATTCCAGTTAAGCTAGTTGTGAGTATTACAAGGTAATAACACTATTCAAAATATACATTGATCCACACTTAATGTCAAATCAAAAGATCAAACTAGTATCCTTTCCGGATAGAAAGATCATTAACGTGATCGGGTCGGGACAATTGAGCAAAAATTAATTATTGGCAAATTTTCCTACAAAAATCATGCAAATTTCGCATGACACGAAACACAAGAAGTTGCAAGAATTTTTTTTTTTTAAAAAAAACACTTTCTTATCTAACTAAAGCTCGCATAGGGAAAAAATAATAATTAATCGTCGCTATGTCATGCATGACACTTTTAGATATAAATAAGAATATATTTGTAAAAGTGCACGATAGTAAAATACGATTTATATAATTAATTTTAGATAGTAGAATAAATGTTTACTAGTTATGCTGTAAATGTGGAACGCTTCTTCTTACAACCAATTAGTTCAGTCTCATAATATGTCTAGGGTTCACGTAGTGGAATAAATATTTGTTGTTGACCTTTAAACCATACCATATATAATATGTCTAGGGTTCAGTCTCAGAAATTAATTAAATTTGGTGGGAATTCTGCCATGTCATACAATTTGTTTTGCAAATATCTTTTATTATTATTTTTAGATTGAATGATGTTTTCAACACTCAACATTCTAGAAAAGTTAATGATTTATCTAAAAAACATGAAAAAAATTTGTAACTTTGGACAAATGATATCTTTCCACTTTGAGAGCCATTTTTAATATATATATATATATATATTATATATATATGTCAATTTGGGATTAATACCAGAAACATCTCACAATTGGGATTATCGAAATGAAGTTCACTTGATTTTTTTTAGTTTTTTTTTGTGATTTTCTTGATAAGGTAATACAACTACACTAGAATCACAAAGATGAAGCAAAAACTTGTTATTGACAAATTTTTCTACAAAAATAATGCAAATTTTGCTGGACACAAAATGCAAGAATTAAAGCAAGTAGATGCAAGAAAATTAAACAATTTTTTAGCTACACTTAGTTTCGTGCAAAGCAGGTTCATATATGTAACAACTAGTTAATGGTAATTTAAACACACGATAAAAGTGACAAAAAATTAGAATCACGAATGAGGATTAATTATTTGTTTTATATATGAACCATATTTTATATATAAATTAATTTCGCAAGAGTTTTTGTGTTTTAGCTAACTAAGAACTCATGAAAGAGAAAAAAAAATGACATTTTGTCATTGCCTCACAGTTTCTTGTTGTGACCAATCTCTATGCATGTAAATATTTGTTGTTGATCCTCAAACTATACATAATATGTCTTGAACCCGCCTATAAAATTAATTAAAATTTTGTTACATTATTTTTTTCATAATTGAGTTAAATTACATAACAAATTTTAAAGTTTTTTCATATTACGTTTTGCCCCTTAAGTAACTTTGGGGGTGAGATATTCCATGTTGTCAATTTCGTAACTTTTTGGTAAATGATTTCTTTTCAGTACTTTCAAAGTTAATTATATATGAGAAAAATGCAAAATTTTGTGGTTTAATTTATTTTCTTTGAAGTTGTGTGAAGCAAGGAAATGATAGAAATTGTTTTGAGTAATAATAAATAAATTTAATTAAAATATTATAACATGGTTTTTGGCTTAGTTATATGGTAAAGTTAATTTATGATTTTTAAATGTTAAAATTTTTGCGGTGTCCAAAATCAGTAGCCATGTTCTCTAGGAACATGCAAAGTTGGAAGAATTTATTTACTTGTAATCAATAAAAGTTTTTAATTGATCTTAATTCACAATTTTGCAGGATAGTGTGAACCTAAGAATTTTGTGATTCTAAACTTCATTGATATAAAATGAATTATTAAATGATTATTAATTTGAAAATATTAAAAGCCAATAATTTTGTTAAATTTGCCTTTTCAAATGAGAAAAGATCTCAAAACCAAGTAGAGCTTTAGAAGTTTAAATTATGATCTTCTTTGTTTAGATACTATTTCAAAAAAAAAGTTTGAAATACATGCATATTGCATGGGAGATAAAAAAAAACCAATAAAGGATTTGCAAAAAAATTTTTGGATTAATTATAAAAATTCCATGGTTGAGGTTTCTATAATTTTGAGACTTTGAAATCCCTCTCATTTGTTTGGTAGGAAAGGAAAGTGTTTTTGATTTTTAAGAATTTGATTATGAACAAAGTGAATACAACATCATTTCTTTCCTATATTTGGATAGATCACGAAATGTTAATAAAAAAGTTACTAAGATTCACGTTTCAATGTTTGATTTAAATTAATCAATTAAGGAATGAAATGCACTTTAGTTCAATTATCAAAAATATCTTTATGATCTACACGATATTGTACAATAAAATTATTTTATAATAAATAATTATTATTCACCAAGATACATAAAATGCATGTAAAAGTATAATGTCCGAAATAAGTTCTGCTATAATTATGTATTATACCAAAAAAATTAAATAACTACAACGTATAGTGCTAACAAATGTAAACCAAACTAAACATGTGAATTTAAATTATGATTCTAAACTTCTTATTTTTCTAGTAAATTGAATTAAAAATAATGCAAAAGTAAAAAAAAATCTCGTTTTGACATCCTAGTATTTCATTTGACTTGATAGTGCAAAAAAGAGCTTAGCAAATATAAGGTATGTAATACTATAAACACTGTTGTTATAACAATATAAGCAGCATATAATTTTAATAATTTTTTAAAAATTTATATTGTTTATTTGTCTAGATTTTTTACATTTTAAGGTTAAGTTATTTTTGTAGCAAAATAAAATCTTTTTGAAAATTGGTGTTGTTTGTTTATCTAGATTTTTTATGCTTTACGAGTGAGTTATTTCGGCAATGAAATATATATATTTTTAAATTAATATTGTTTGTTTATCTAAATTTTTACATCTTAAAAGTGAATTATTTCCGCAGTGAGAATTTGACTAATAGAGAGGTAAAGTTACAATAAAAAAGAGAAGGGAAAAAAAAAAGATAGGTTTGCAACATAAATTCGTGAGTTGTGCTCAAATAGAAATTCAATAAGAGAGAATTTATTATGCAATAAAAGTTCAATGAACAAGGATGCAGTAGAAGTGGTTGTGTTGCATTAGATGTTTGATGCGAGAGAGCCTACAAGTGTCTAGCGTATTTTGATTATTAAAATCTTGAGAAAAGCAAAGAGAATAATATGTTGGAATAAGGATTATAGATCTAGAAACTTTGTACTAACTTTTATTTAGTTCATGATTCTTTTCATTTTCTAAAAGTTTAAAAGTGAACAGAACACTGAAATTTAATAATTAGAAAAAAAAATATTCAGATTCCCTGTTAACAAATATGGCACCCAGTATTATCAAGTCAGGTTATTAGATTACTAAAAGAACAGTAGAATAGTTTTATAATCGTAAAAACTAAAAATTCTTGTGAGACCGTCTTATATATGAGATGTGATACGCGATTTATATTTTATACGCTAATATTCAAATTTTATATGTGTGATCGATACGCTAATATTTGATACTTTATACGTTAATACGGTAATTTTTTTATACTTTATACATTAATTTTCGATACTTTATACTCTAATTTTTTATACTTTAGATTCTAAAGTGAAATTCATACGCAATCTCATATATGAAACGTTGTAATAGGAGATTGGCCTTTTATAATAATAGGATTAAGCATTTTCAATTTGTAACAAGTTTAGGAGTAGTAAATAAAAATAGATACAAGAATCTCTACATACGCATAATGAATTAGTAATGAAAATTGGCTAACCGTAGCAACTTAGATTTTATTTTATTTTTTTAAATTGCTCAATTTGAGTTTCTCTTCTTCGTTTTACATAATTAACTATGGCTATTTCAATGAATAAACAAGGTATAAATCTTCATTTCTTTTTTCATTCGCTATTTCAATGAATAAACAAGGTATAAATCTTCATTTCTTTTTTCATTCATCTTTTATCACATGTAAGAACAATATTTGTATCATATATCTCTATTTATTTTTTGTGAAGAAATTTGCCAAATTAATGTAGATGTGGCATTTTAAGGGTAAATTACTTTAATCATTTTTTAACTCGGGGATTCAATTCGATTTCGCCACAATCTTTAAAAAATTGTATTTTTGTTCCTAATTATATTGTGATTTGTGTTTTAAATTGTCTTTTGTCCATTTTTTGTCAATTTAAAATTTAATTTAAACAATCATTTGATACGTGATCAAATGACAAACAAAATGGTATAAAAATTGACGAAATTTGGCATATGTTTATATGATCATCAGTGTTGTATTTTTGTTACGTGATCAAATTGCAACATCAGGGACGGAATTTTTTTTTTTTTGAAAATTGGAGATGAAATCAAAATAAACTTTCAAATTGAGTAATAATTGAAATAAATTTTTCCAGGCATTTTAATAGGTTATTAACTACAAAATAGCTAGTATTTACCCCCACATTATTATGCTGGCATTGTCATGAACGCTTTGTATCCATAAGAAACATATTTAATAATTTTATTCTTTGTTAGAAGAACTATACTATATGTCCACATTCATTAGTTGCATTTCAGTATATTATTAACTATAAAATAATGTCCATCCTTAACAAAAGAAACTTATTTACTAGTTTTATTCTTTGTTAAAGAACTTTACAAAATTTTATTTTGACTACAAAATAATGTTTAATTACCTCACATATTAATTAATGTATTTGTATTTTATTAATTCTTTATTGGAAGAATTTGCTAAATCAGTATAACATTAGTGACGAAATTTAGTGACCAAAAAATAAAGTTCATTCCATAAGTGTATTACAAAAAGTAAAAAAGCTAATGGGCTATTCCAAACTTTTGAATTCTTTTAAGCTAATAATACTAAGTATATAAATAGGGCATCTCTCTCTATTTTGCTTCATTGAGTTTGTGGTGAAAATGTCTCCAAAACACTTGTCGATGGTCTTCTTGGTTATCTTCTCATTAGCTCTTCCCATGAGTATACATGCAAGTATCCTCATGCAGAAAGAGCTCTTAGAAGTAAAAAATGATGAGGTATTGCTCCAGTCGTCTCATCATCATTTTGGTAGATTAATGCACGAAGTTCCTAACGGGCCAAATCCTGAAGGGAATAAAGGACGAGCACCACTGTCACAACCCCCGCCCCCGCCCTCGCCCCTTTCTTCTGAACAAAATGCGAGACGACAGTATTCCAATCATCTCATCATTTTGGTAGATTAATGCATGAAGTTCCTAGCGGGCCAAATCCTGAAGGGAATAAGGGACGAGCACCACTGTCACAACCCCCGTCCCCGCCCCTTACTTCTGGACGAAGTGCGAGGCGACCAATATTCCAGTCATCTCATCATTTTGGTAGATTAATGCATGAAGTTCCTAACGGGCCAAATCCTGAAGGGAATAAGGGACGAGCACCGTTCTCACAGCCCCCACCTTCGCCCCCCTTCTCCTGAACAAAATTCGGAACAACCAATACTCCAGTCATCTCATCATTTTGGTAGATTAATGCATGAAGTTCCTAGTGGGCCAAATCCCTTCACACCACCCCATGCATTGAAATTCGCTCATTTGAAAAAGCCGAAGCAAAAGTTCATGATTTTCTAAACTTAATTTGTTTGCAGGTGTGTACGGAATAAAAATGCACAATTTATCTTGTCTGAGTTAGACAAGATGAATACGTATAATGAACAGTTCTTTCAATCAAAATATTATAGTAAATACGCCAATGTGGCATTAATATTAGAAACATTTCTCATATGGGTCAATGGAAACCAAGTTTAATTCTTTAATTTTTTATCACTTTCTTGATAATTTGACGTAGTATAATCGCAGTAGAACCAATACAGAATATGGAATCCTACAACTACAGGAGAACTCAAGCCAGCTCCTAACCTCCCTACTGCTAATTAATTACTGGTATGAATTAAGCTAATTAACTATCAATTAAAGAAATCAAGAAAATTACCCTTGTTAAATATTGGAAAGAAAGTCTGTTTATTTTATTTGAAGCAAAAATTTATCGCAAAAACTCTTATAAGACAGTCTTATATATATAAGATGTAATACGTGAATTATACTTTATAAGCTAATACGCTAATCTTTTAGACGTTATATGTTAATATTTGATACTTTATATGCTAATACACTAATTTTTTATACTTAAACGCTAAAGTAAATTCATCTGCAAATATCATATATGAAAAGATCTCCCTGGATAATTAATGACCCTAAATTTATTATTAACAAATGTATCTACACAATCATGCAAATTATGTATATATACAGGTTTTTTATTTTGATGTACACAAATCCGGTCCATGCATTGCAGGCATGAATTTACTGAACGAGAATACTCAACTATAGCACTATTAAAACAACTTAACCATCATCCCCATAATCATCTCCACAATTAGAGCAAGAAGAGGATATTGTGGAGTGATAAAGATGTTTTCATAGAGATAAGGTAGAAGGAAAGCAATTATCTCCATCATTCAAGGCATATGAGATCCTATAATTATGAAATGGATTGATTGCAATCTTATTTCATAATTAATGGTTGATTGCAATCAAGGATTGATTGATTGGAATCCTATCTTTATCTTTCCATGCACTCACACAATTAAGGATTGATTGAATCCTATCTTTATATTCATTATGTTATTTCCTTCATTGTATTATTTCCTTATGTAACAATGCTTATAAATACAAGAAGTGTTGAGCTCTATTCTCATATAGAAAAGAGAAATCAATTTCAAAAAAATATTGTTCAGTTTTCAATTTTCTTTATGGTATCAGAGCCACTTGTGAGCAACTACTCTCTCACGTAATGAATCCTCCCTCACAATGTTAGCAACTTCACCACTCTCAAAAAAAAAAAAGACCATTACCACTATGGCAAAAACAAGTTTTTGTCTGTGTATGATTTTCATCGAACATCTCACAAGCAAAATGGATGAATCAACGACAACAACATCATCATCAACAACAACCACAACAACTACAACAACAACAACAAGCAAAATTCAGAGGCTCAAATTTTACCTCCAATCCCGACAGCGTTTGCGGGGAAATATTCAATAACAACAACAATAACAAGCAAAATTCAGAGGCTCAAATTTTGCCTCCAATCCGACAAAATTTGTGGGGAAATATTCAACAACAACAACAAACAAATTCAGAGGCTCAAATTTTGCCTCCAACCCCAGTTTGCGGGGAGATATTCAACAACAACAACAAGCAAGCAAAATTCAGAGGCTCAAATTTTGCCTCCAACCCCAGTTTGCGGGGAGATATTCAACAACAACAAGCAAAATTCAGAGGCTCAAACTTTGCCTCCAATCCCGGCAGAGTTTGCAGGGAAATATTAAAACAACTTAACCATCATCCCCATAATCATCTCCACAATTAGAGCAAGAAGAGGATATTGTGGAGTGATAAAGATGTTTTCATAGAGATAAGGTAGAAGGAAAGCAATTATCTCCATCATTCAAGGCATATGAGATCCTATAATTATGAAATGGATTGATTGCAATCTTATTTCATAATTAATGGTTGATTGCAATCAAAGATTGATTGATTGGAATCCTATCTTTATCTTTCCATGCACTCACACAATTAAGGATTGATTGAATCCTATCTTTATATTCATTATGTTATTTCCTTCATTGTATTATTTCCTTATGTAACAATGCTTATAAATACAAGAAGTGTTGAGCTCTATTCTCATATAGAAAAGAGAAATCAATTTCAAAAAAATATTGTTCAGTTTTCAATTTTCTTTAAGCACAACATATTTAAAATGCTAAAATTAAGATATATAACTTGCCATAAAATTACTGTTGAACTTGTATGGTGGACTGTGAAGATGTTGCTTGCATTAGTCTTCCCTTATAGTCGGCACTCTCTTTGCTCTCCATTTTCCCAGAAAGCTATGATGATTTCTGGGATGTGTGCAATTTCCATATAACCTTCACTTTGATCATGGCGGTTCAGCAGCCTCTCAGTTATTCCAGAACTCATGTCACTCAAATGAAGATATTGCATCTCTGTCAAGTGTTCAGTACCTCTAGGCAACTTCTCAAGTAATGGAAGTTCAGACAAGTATAGTTGTTGAAGACGAGGCATGGAACCCTTCTCAATCACTATCAATTTCAATTCCTTCATGTTCCTAAGGTTCAAGATTTTCAGCTTCAGGAACCATCCAGCCTTGAAACAAAACGTTTCTCCTTCGTAAGCTTGAGCAAGACATACTTTGACCAAATTTCGCAAATGCTGAAGGGATTCAAGTGAGTGATCATCAGCCCTTAATCCACTCCAAATTAAATCAATCTTCATCAAGTTCTGAAGTTGAAATATCCATTGTGGTAACCTTTCTAGCCTGCCTCTCAAGATTAACTCACGGAGAGACTGAAGAGATGAGGGAGATAGAGAATGATTCATATCAATAACTTCACCTTTCGCAATGGCAGTAACATCCAATTCTTGAAGATTGATGAGTTTCTCAAGGGAGGAGCAGAGCCCTTTTCCATCTTGTTGTCTAAGCTTGGTAATCGCTAACTCTCTCAATTGGATGAGCTTTCCTATTTCTCCTACAATTGTTGTTTGATCATTGTATGCCTCTATCAATAGTAATGTCTGCAAGGAAAGCCCACCAATTTTTGATGGAGGTTTAAATCCATGACTTTTGTAATTAATATCTGAGGAATCAACTACTTGAAACACCCTCAGATGTCGAAGTTTCTTCAGTTTTAGGATTTCCTTAGGCAATTCCCTCACATTAGTTCCACCCAAATGCAAATGTTCTAAGTTTTGAAGCTTTTTTATGGATTTGGGGATTGTTTTAACACTTGTCCCTCTTAGGCCTAAGTACTTCAGATGGTATAAGTTGAAAATACCATTTGGAATTTCCTCCAACTTTACATCTTTGAAATCAAGTACCTTTAATGACTTACTTGATTGAAGCGCATTCAACACAGCTTTGGAAAGGGACTCCATAGCTCCAAATGTAATCAAGGACCGAAGATGATTGAAAGTGCGGCTCTCTTGAGTGTTATCCAGGGAATTATTGATTACTAGACGATGTACCTTCTCAGGCCCGACGATTGTGTGTTGTCCAGTAGCTATGGTCATCATGTTCTGCTCCTGTGATTTACAAATAATCATTTCTTGTACAAGATCATGGATACGACATTGGTGGGGTGATCCATCCCAAGATAATTTAGCTACTTGAATCAAGCTTCTTCTAATGAGTTCTTTGAGATGATCAAAGGCTACTTCTTCAGATGCCATTCCTGATCTCCCTTGTACAAATCTTTCAGCTATCCAAAGTTGAATTAGTTGATGACATTGTATTTCGTAGTCTTTAGGGAAAATGCTTATGTACAATAGACAAGTCTTGAGATTAGAAGGCAAATCTTTGTAACTAAGATGAATAACCTTTTTAACCATATCCAGCTTACCTGTGCCATCTTCTTCACCCCCAAGACTACGTCGAACCATCTGTTGACTTTTTCTTCAGTTTTTGGAGTTTTGTATATATATTTATATGTTCTGTGCCTTTGCATTATTGTTGTTGTGTGCAAAGAAAAAAAAAAGTGTATGGTGCGTTTAGAGAGAAAATGTGTGAGTTGGGAGTGTTAAGAAAACTCTGTGTTTTGTACTCCATCATTTTGCGCTCATAGTGAAAATTTCTCTCTTGTGTGCCCGTGGACGTAGATCTATTGACCGAACCACGTAAATCTTGTGTGCATTGTGTTACTTGTTCCTTTATTATTCCTGTATTTTTCCCAACAAACTGGTATCAAAGCTGTAGAAAAGGGAGCAATTTTCAGTTCGTGGTGTTTTCGGACGAGTTAGAGGGAGCCGTTTATATCACCGGAATCCTCGTTTTGCGATCTATCCGTCTACGGAAGAATCGCCGGATTTCGTCGTCGGAATTTCCGTCACTCTCCGGCAGAAGTCGTCTCGGGTTGCCTCGGATTTCGTGCCCTTCTGGTCACTTTCACCGGCAACTTTCACTACTATTGGATAGAGCTCGTCGAGATCTATCTTTCCACCGAAGATCGTCGCCGGAATCCACCGGGGTGAAGCACACGCGCCGATTCCGTTTTGGGACGAGAGTGGGATTCGTTTTGGCAAGGGAATAATCACGTGTGGCAAGCATTTTGGATGCTTTAATCTCAGCCATTGATCAGAATTGATCAGAACCGTTAGATTGAAAAATGGAGTTTTGATTGAGTGTGGGCGTGTGTATTGTGTTATGATACACTTGGCTATCAGGAGCCGTCAGATCTGTTTACTGTTGACCAACTGTTGACCGGCGTTGACCAACTTTGACCGGCGTTGACCAACTTTGACCGACGTTGGCCGTTGACCGTTGACCGTTGACCGTTGACCGTTGACTTTTTCGGTTGATTTTTGACCCGGTCATTTCTACCGTTTTTTGACGTCCTGAATCCATTTTTAAGGTCCGTTTTTCGATTTGCTCAGTATATTTTGCTATTTAGGCTATTTTATGTTATTTGCAATGGATGTGAGCACTTCGAAAATGATTTCTTTGGATGGTACGAATTATCATTCTTGGAAAGGTAAAATGAGAGATTTGCTTTACCTTAAGAAAATGTTTAAACCAGTTTTTGTGAATAAAAAGCCTGATAATTTGAGTGATGATGATTGGAAAGAGCTGCATATTGAAGTTTGTGCATTTATTCGTCAATGGATTGAAATAATGTGTGAATATATATCTGATGACGAGAGATGCATATGTTTTGTGGAACAACTTGAAGAATTGTATGCAGGGAAAATGGCTTTCACAAATGTTTGTGATTAAGCAGCTGATGTCTTTGAGATACAGTGATGGGTACTCCAATGATGATCACTTAAATGAGTTTCAGGTATCATAAACAGGTTGACTGGTTTGGGTATCACTTTTGATGATGAATTAGGGGTTTGAACTTCTTGGTTCTCTGCCAGACTCGTGGGAAACTTTCAGAACCACAATCTGCAATACAGCTCCTAGTAATATGATTTCTTGGGATTATGCTAAGAGTAGCGTAATTAATGAAGAAAGTAGAAGACGCACACAGGGAGTTTCTGTTTCACAATCAGACATTCTTGTTGTTGAATCCAGAGGCAGAGATCAGTCCAGAGATCAGGGCAAGAAAGAAAAAAGCAGAAGTAAGTCCAGAGGAAAGTATGCTAATGTGAAGTGTCATCATTGTGGCAAGAATGGGCATATCAAGAAATTTTGTTGGAAATTGAAAAAGGAGAACAAGGGCAGCAGTTCAAAAGATAATACTGAGGAGAGAATCACTACTGCAGTTGAAGATTTTCTTATTGTGTGTCAAGCTGCGAATAATCTTGTGTTTCCTGAATCCAGTTGGGTAGTTGACAGTGGTGCTACTATTCATGCTACTCCTATTAGAGACCTATTTGCATCATTGACTTTGGGTGACTTTGGCACTGTGAGTATGGGCAATGATGGTCATGCAGCGATAACTGGTATGGGAGATGTTGTCTTGGATACAGATAATGGCACTAAGTTGGTTCTCAGAGATGTGAGATATGTTCCCGATATTCGATTGAATGTGATTTCAGTCGGTAGGCTTGATGATGATGGTTTTTGTAATACTTTCTTTAATGGACATTGGAAACTCACTAAGGGAAATTTGATTGTGGCTAGAGGTAAAAAGCATTGCAGATTATATTTAATGCAAGCCAAGTGTTCCACTGAATGTCTTAATATTGTAGATGATTCTGGTGCGACTGATTTGTGGCACAAGAGACTTGGTCATATGAGTGAGAAGGGGATGAAGTTGCTAGCCAAGAAAGACCTGTTGTCTGGACTTCAGAGTACAGATTTGAAGAGGTGTGATCATTGTCTAGCTGGTAAGCAGAACAGAGTTAGCTTCAAGAGTCATCCGTCTTCCAGAAAATCAGATGTATTAGATTTGGTTCATTCTGATTTATGTGGTCCAATGCAGACAGTATCACGTGGTGGTTCATCATATTTTGTGACATTTATTGATGATCACTCGAGGAAGGTTTGGGCTTACACACTAAAGTTCAAAAATCAGGTGTTAGATGTTTTCAAGCAGTTTCAGGCTTCAGTTGAGAGAGAGACTGGTAAAAAGCTGAAATGCATTCGAACTGATAATGGGGGAGAATATATTGGGCCGTTTGATCAGTATTGCAGGCAACAGGGTATTCGGCATCAAAGGACTCCGCCCAAAACACCGCAGTTGAATGGTTTAGCTGAGAGAATGAACAGAACATTGGTTGAGAGAGTCAGATGTTTGTTGTCTCATGCCAAATTACCAAAATATTTTTGGGGAGAGGCTTTAAATACTGTTATTCATTTGATTAATCTCACACCATGTGTTCCTTTGCAGTTTGATGTTCCTAACAGGGTGTGGACGGGCAAGGATATTTCATATGATCACTTGCGTGTCTTTGGCTGCAAAGTTTTTGTTCATGTGCCTAAGGATGAGAGATCGAAGCTGGACATGAAGACCAAACAGTGTGTGTTTTTGGGCTATGGATTGGATGAGTTTGGCTACAGACTGTATGATCCAGTTGGAGAAAAGCTTGTGAGAAGCAGGGATGTTATCTTTGTTGAGGACCAGACGATTGAAGACATTGATAAAACTCAAAAGCTTGTAGATGAGTTTTTTACTGATTCAGTTGATTTGGGTCCAATTTCTTTAGCTACTGCTTCTCAACAGCCCGTACAGAATATCCAGACTGATGAGGTACATGATGATCAGCATGATGTAATTGATACAGATATTCCTATCCAGATTGCTCATGATGATATGCAGCCCCCAGTGACTGAGGTTCCATCTATTGATCATACTAGGAGGTCTACCAGGATTAGGCAGCCTTCTACCAGGTATTCTTCTCATGAGTATGTGATGTTGACTGATGGGGGAGAACCTGAATCTTTTCAAGAAGCCTTGGAAGATGAGCACAAAGAAGAGTGGTTTGATGCTATGCAAGATGAGATGCAATCTTTGCATGAAAATAACACTTTTGAGTTTGTGGCACTTCCTAAGGGCAAGAGAGCTTTGAAAAACAGATGGGTTTTTCGGATCAAGAAGGATGAGTTCAGTTCACATCCGAAGTATAAGGCCAGATTGGTTGTTAAGGGCTACAGTCAGAGGAAAGGGATTGATTTTGATGAGATCTTTGCTCCTGTTGTGAAGATGTCTTCCATTCGGGTAGTTCTTGGTTTGGCAGCTAGTCTGGATTTGGAGATTGAGCAGATGGATGTCAAAACTGCTTTTCTTCATGGTGAGTTACAGGAGGAGATTTACATGGAGCAACCAGAGGGTTTTGAAGTGAAAGGGAAGGAGAATTATGTCTGCAAATTGAAGAAGAGTCTTTATGGTTTGAAACAGGCACCCAGACAGTGGTATAAGAAGTTTGAGTCTGTTATGGCGAAACAGGATTTCAAGAAGACTACTTCAGATCACTGTGTTTTTGTGCAGAAATTCTCTGATGATGACTTCATATTTTTGTTGCTTTATGTTGATGATATGTTGATTGTTGGTAGGAATGTTTCGAGGATCAATGAGTTGAAGAAACAGTTGAGCAAGTCTTTTGCTATGAAAGACTTGGGTCCAGCCAAGCAGATTTTGGGCGTGGAAATCTCTCGAGACAGACCTACCAGGAGACTTTATTTGTCTCAAGAGAAGTACATTCAGAAGGTGCTTCAGAGGTTTAGCATGGATAATGCTAAGTCAGTGAGTACTCCTCTTGCTTCTCATTTTAATTTGAGTATTACACAGTGTCCTACTACTGATACAGATAAGAAAGAAATGGAGAAGGTTCCTTATTCTTCATCAGTAGGTAGTTTGATGTATGCCATGGTGTGCACTAGGCCAGACATAGCCTATGCAGTTGGTGTGGTAAGTCGTTTTCTTTCAAATCCTGGAAAACAACATTGGGAAGCTGTTAAGTGGATTATGAGGTATCTCAAGGGCAGTTCTGATGTGAAGCTTTGTTTTGGATGTGATAATCCTGTTTTAGTTGGCTATACTGATTCTGATATGGCTGGAGATATTGATACTCGTAAGTCTACTTCAGGTTATATGATCACTTATGCAGGGGGAGCTGTTTCTTGGCAGTCTAAGTTGCAGAAGTGTGTTGCACTTTCTACCACGGAGGCAGAATTTATTGCTATCACTGAAGCGTGCAAGGAGTTGATGTGGATGAAGAAGTTCATTCAGGAGCTTGGTTTTGGCCAAGACAGGTATCAGCTATTTTGTGATAGTCAGAGTGCCATCTATCTTGGTAAGGACTCTACATTTCATTCCAGGTCGAAGCATATTGATGTTAGATATCACTGGATTAGAGATATTTTGAGTTCTAAGGTGTTAGAGCTTGAAAAGATTCATACAGATGATAATGGTTCTGATATGATGACGAAGGTTCTTCCAAGAGGGAAGTTTGAAACTTGTTGTTTGATGGCCGGGATGATGATAAACTCCAAATAATTCGAAGGGGGAGATTTGTTGACTTTTTCTTCAGTTTTTGGAGTTTTGTATATATATTTATATGTTCTGTGCCTTTGCATTATTGTTGTTGTGTGCAAAGAAAAAAAAAAGTGTATGGTGCGTTTAGAGAGAAAATGTGTGAGTTGGGAGTGTTAAGAAAACTCTGTGTTTTGTACTCCATCATTTTGCGCTCATAGTGAAAATTTCTCTCTTGTGTGCCCGTGGACGTAGATCTATTGACCGAACCACGTAAATCTTGTGTGCATTGTGTTACTTGTTCCTTTATTATTCCTGTATTTTTCCCAACACCATCTCCCATTCGTCTATTTTGTTCTTGTCTTTCGACGCCAAAATCCCACCCATCGTGACAATGGCAAGGGGCAAGCCCTCACATTTACTCAATATATCTTGTGCAATGTTCTTTAAATTGGTAGGGCAGTAACTGTTTTTAAAAATTCTCTGACAAAATAGATTCCATGACTCTTCAAAAGACAATGGCTTCATTTCATGAACATATCCTTGAGATTCTAGGCAAGAGGCTTGGGCTACATCACGTATTCGTGTTGTTAACATCACACGACTACCACAACTACCATTAGGCAATGCAGATTTGATTGAATTCCAGAAATCTATGTCACATACATCATCAAAGACAATGGCATACCTTTTTTCTCGGAGCAAGTCACTGACGATTGATTTCAACTTATCAATGCCTGTTATGGATTCAAATGCTTTAACAATTGGCTTCTTGATTTGTTCACATATTTGTTTAATCAATTCCTTGAGGAGCTCCGTTATATTGCGTGTTTGGGAGGCAGTAACCCAAGCACTGATCTGAAATTCTTTTTTCAC
Source organism: Ophiorrhiza pumila (assembly GCA_016586305.1). Taxonomy (NCBI): domain Eukaryota; kingdom Viridiplantae; phylum Streptophyta; class Magnoliopsida; order Gentianales; family Rubiaceae; genus Ophiorrhiza; species Ophiorrhiza pumila. Next base: position 30,828,244 of record BLIW01000008.1, on the reverse strand, counting down.
ATTGGCATCTTCATGAGCTTTCTTCACCAGGGTTGTTTTCCCTACTCCTTGCATTCCAACCACTGAAATAACTTTGAGCCTGGAATCTCCTTCAAGCAGCTGAGAAATGAGTTCCTGTGTTGGTTTTTGGATACCAACCCGCTTAGCTTTTCCCTCCATGAGCATATCATCCAACCATGTGTTTATCATGGGAACAGGCACCATGATTGTGTGGGAACTTCCATTTTCAAATTGATACCTCTGATATCCATCAGAAATATTTTCGACTCTGCTGATGAGTGTTTGTATCTCACTGGCAATACTGTGACGAGCTTGTATATCATTTATACAGTTGAAATTTCTTCGGAAACAGCCACAGAATCCAGTTGCATGATGGGGAGAAAAGAGAAGAGTAAATTCATCCAGGACATCTTCAATATCATAAGAAACTTCACGCACTTGCTTCATCCATTCTTGAAGCCTTGGATCATCTTCTTCTTTAGCTTCTGCTACACTCAGGAAAGCTTTCATATGTCCCAGTTCACCCTTGATGTCCTGGAACCCTTGTTCAAGCCCTCCCAAGAGATTTCCTTCATCACGGATGAAGGTTGAGAGCTGTTCTATCAGAAAGGCGATAATTGGATCTGCCATATATAATTTGTGCTTCCCTCTTGCTTTTGTGGGAATTTTATGTTTGGCTCAGAACTGCAAGATGAAATTTTTTCAAGTTGTGATAAGAAAATAAGGTTAATGATAGTGATTTTATCTTGTCTAGGAAAATCATGCATGCCCACATAAGAACAATGATTCCCTTCAAAAGTGAGAATTCCCAAGCAGAATATTTGTGTCCCAAGGCAATAAATTGTTGTGAGAGGCGATTACCATTGGAGAAGGAAGGGATAAATGAAAACATGGACAACAACTTTGATTCATGAAGTAAATGTAGTAAAGTTAAATTGCAGAATCATATGGCTTGAAGAATATTTGAGTCCCAAAGCAATAAATTGTTGTTAAAGGTCATTACCATGGGAGAAGGAAGGGATAAAGTGAAAACATGGAGAAGAATTTTGATTTAAAACAGTGTAAACTCAATAGATTCCATATGAAAAATTGCTGCATAAAACTGAAGAAGCAAAAGACAAACATAAAATTGAGCTGACCCTCATACCCATGATTTTTATCCAGAAATAATGAATCTGAGATTGTTTTCCCAACAGAAACAGTTCAACAGGAGATACAAAGATGTGCAAAGGTCTTCCCAGAAGACAAACTATAAAACTTGGCACATAAATGCCTATGATAAATAGGAAAATCTACACATTTAGTCAGTAAATTGATTAACTAAACAGTTGCAGACTTTAAGTCAAATGGCTAGTTCTTCTATAAGGTGCCATGAATTTATAAAAACTTGAGGGTTATTACTCTGAAAAAAGAGTATCCTGGCCAGCTAAAAATTCCATTAATGAATATCCCAAGAAAATCTTTGATTTTGTAAAGTACCAATCTTTTACCTGTGTTATTGGAGTGACAACTTCTCTATCTTTTGTCCGTCTTACTTATGAGAAGTGATGGAAAAATCCCAGTAAAGCTGACAATGGAGTAATCTTTACTGGAAGATATATTAGAATGGGATAATGGGATGGTAACAGAATCAAAAACCATCAATGAAACAATCCCAAAAATTTTTAGATAGTTACTTTGACATGGCAGACACAGATGAGATAATGAAATCAATGCCATCTCGATCACTTTCCATAGGATAGGTGATGTTTTAGGTGATGAGGAGCTCCATATCAATGCTTATTTATCTTTAAAAAAAAAAAATGCAAACAGCTATAAGATTCCCCAGGAAGAAATTTTTATTTTTCATCATCCTTTAAATGATCAACTTATTATGAATTTGTTTCTTGACCAAAACTGGCAATTAATTATACAATATAACTCCACAAATTTCATTCAGATTCTGGAACTCAAAGGGCCATGCATGGTGCTTGGAGTGATCTTTATGGATGCTTTAGGAGTTAAGCATAAGGCATATATGTAAATTGCACAACATCATATCAATGAATGCAATCTTTGCGCCATCTCCAGCCCTGTTGAGGTTTCCCTTATACAAATTGTTGGTTTTGTTGGAATTGGGAGTAACATTGAGGCTGCCATTGGCGACAACTTTGTGTTCCCTAACTCGGATCGTAAGCTACACTTCAAAAATAGAACTTTGATAATCTGTTTAAAATTATCCTATCTTATTTTGTATCATGTTCAAAGATATTTTTTTCATGAATAAAAATATAAATATTACTCCAATTAAATTTATAATTATTAAGATCTAATCCGAATTTGAGTGAACCTTTTAATTGAAGTACATTGTTTTCAACTGTTAAACAAAATAATACAAAGAAATATTGGATAGAGAATCCGATTTAGAGTATATAAATATTTTTAGGAAAAAGTGTAAAATTAGTTACTAATATTTATTTAAGTCACAAAATTAATTCTCAATATTTCGCGGACAACAAATTCGTAAAAAATATTATAATTAATTAAAAAAAAAATTAACAGTTGGCAAATTCTTCCATAAATTAACAATTTGATTTAAATTTTCTCTTTATGAATTTTTTTTGTTCCTTATTTTGATTGGCGTGAATAGATATTTTAACATTTTTGAATTAATATGAAATTATTATAGTAACACATATTGTAAAATAACACAAATTTTCTAGATTTTTTTACTGTTGAAAAGAGAAATTTTAATAAATTTGGATTAATACGAAAGTTATTGTAACAAGGTTTTTTAGAAGGATAAAAAATAAAGAGAAAATTTTAATTAAATATTAATTTTTAAAAGAATATGTTAATGGTCTTCTTTTGCTTCAAAACCCTGGTAAACATATTTGTCCTGTTATACTCAAAATCAAGTCGTTTCACTCAAATAAAACCTAATCCATTAAAAGAAAACTTAATTCGATCTATAAGTGAACTCTACGAAGTTGGGTGTGGTTTTGATGAGTTGGACAATATATCACATGATCGTGATTTTTATGTGTTGGACAATATATGACAAAATAAGATAGACAAATATTGGATAGAAAATTTGATTTTTTTATGTGTTGGATAAAATATGACAAAATAAGACAAATATTGGATAGTGAATTTGATTTTTTTTATGTGTTGGACAAGATATGACAAAATAAGACAAACAAATATTGATTTTTTATGTAAATAAGACGGACAAATATTGGATAAGGGAATTGATTTGTCGTGAAAAATTGGAAAATATAATTTTGCACCTCCTTGCCTTTGTAATAATTCTCCAAATCCTAGTACAAGGTACAACTTCATTGACCCACAAGTACAACCTTCAAAGCACCATCTTTTCCAATGAAACTATCAAAATTAAAGGGAAAAGAAAAAAAATGACAATAAAGATAAAAATCCTCTTCCCCGTTCTAAACGTTTGAAATTCAAAAAAATCCATCCTGAACTCTTTTGAAAGGTTGAGGTGCCCCACTAACCCAATAAATTAAGAAAAAAAAAGGTTAAAGAAAACCTCGACTAATTCGAATCCCAATAGCACCGCCATGGGTGGTGCTCGTCAGAATAATCTATTGCTTCTATGACTGTTGTTATTGAGCTTATTTAGCTCACTCCATCGTTTATCTCAGTCTCAGGTTTGGTTTATGCAATTTAAGATGTTCTTTGAATTCTTTTTGCTATTTTGTGCATTTGGGTTTGTGAAGCTTTGTTTAATTTCTCAGTTTAATTGAACCACTTGCTTATAAACAGCTTTAATTTTAGTGGGCATAGTTCCAATTCTTTAAATTTGCTGTTATAATTCCCAAGAAAGCATTTTGTTGGACATATATATGGATGTATATATGTATGCTGGAGTGCTTGTGTGAGGAACTTTTTTTAATTGGTTTGTTTACCATTGGGTTTAACTAGTATTTAGATTTTTTGGGTTTCCTCTCAATTCTTCAAATATGCTATTTGGTTGGTAGGAGAATGCATGAGGGCAACAAATGATTGTACTAGAGAATAAATGCCTAGACTTTGGTAGTGAAAATATGTGAGCTTACGTGGAATCAATGTAGTTCCATTTTGAGTTTTTTCCTTGTTGATTTTCGTGGTATCATATAGTGTCTGAAAGTAGTAAGAAAGATTTTGGTTTTAATTGACGAATTATGTGTTGATATGAATATTTATTTATATATATATTTTTTTGGATTGTTATTGTTTTCAGAGTTTTGAGTTTGTTGCGAGTACATATAAAGGCGGTTTCTTTGTTTTTGCGGTTATGTCTCTGCTGAGTAGATTTTTTCACAGAAGACCCCCAGATGGCTTGCTTGAGTTTGTTGATAGAGTATATGGTAAATCAAGTTCAAAGATTCATTCTTGATAGCTGATATGGCTGTGTTTTTTCAGTCTTTCCAATTGGTAGGCTATTAACAGTTCTCTTTTTTGTCATTTGAATCTGGTTGTATGTTATGCAGTTTTTGATTCATGCTTCTCGACTGAAGTATTGCCTGAGGGTATGTACCAAATGTACTTGCATGAAATTGTAACTGAAGTACACGAGGTATTTCCAGAATCCTCGTTTCTAGCCTTCAACTTCCGGGAAGGCGAAAAGAGGAGCCAATTTGCGGAAATTTTGTGCGAGTATGATGTTACTGTCATAGATTATCCGAGGCAATACGAGGGATGTCCTCTCTTGCCATTGTCATTAGTTCATCATTTCCTTCGGGTTTGTGAGCATTGGCTTTCGACTGGGAACCAGCAGAACATTATCTTGCTTCATTGTGAGCGAGGGGGTTGGTCACTTCTAGCATTTATTTTAGCTAGTTTCTTGGTTTTTAGAAAACTGCATAGTGGTGAGAGGAAGTCCCTTGAAATGGTTTATCGAGAGGCTCCAAAAGGTTTGATGCAATTGTTATCACCTTTGAACCCATTTCCATCACAGCTTCGTTATCTGCAATATCTATCAAGACAAAATATTTCTCCAGAATGGCCTCCCCCTGAAAGAGCCCTTTCTTTGGATTGTCTTATTCTTCGGTCCATCCCAAGGTTTGATAACCAGAAAGGCTGCCGACCAATTATTCGTATCTTTGGTAGAAATCTTCTTAGCAAGGATGGTTTATCAACCCAAATGCTCTATTCCACAAACAAGAAAAAGAGAAATCTTCGACATTATTGTCAGGTATGCAATTTCATTGCACACTTTTGATTTTTGAATCTGATTTTGCACGTGTATGAATGAGTATGAATATGACGGTTTGTGGGATTTGCAGAAAGACAGTGATGTGATTAAGATTGACATTCAGTGCTTGGTGCAAGGAGATGTAGTATTGGAATGTGTTCACTTAGATCTGGAGCCAGAGAGGGAAGTTATGATGTTCCGTATAATGTTTAATACAGCTTTTATCCGATCAAATATCTTGATCCTCAATTCTGATAATTTGGATACTCTTTGGGATTCAAAGACACGGTTTCCAAAAGGTTTTCGAGCTGAGGTGAGTTGCCTTGGGAATTACTAATTCAGCAAGTTGTATTAATCACATTCGTGGTGCCTGCATGTCTTATAAAGGTTTCTTTTGTCAAAATCAGGTACTATTTGGTGATGTTGACAGCATTTCTCACCCAAATGCTCCAACTACCGTTTTAGATGGTGAAGTGGCAAGTGGGCTGCCTATTGAAGCTTTTTCCAAAGTTCAAGAACTTTTCAGTGGTGTGGATTGGGTGGATAATGGTGATGATGCTGCTTTATGGTTGCTCAAGCAATTATCTGTCCTGAATGATGTGAAAGATTTGTCTTTATTGCGAAATAGAATGAGTGGATATTCATCACCTTTTGACTCTGAAGAAGAAAATAATGCATCTAGCATTGCTGATAGTCTGGATTTTCTGGACTCTGAAAAGGCTAGTCATCAAGTGTATGCTAATTCAACAGATGTGAATTTTTTGGATGATTCGTTATCTCATGATTATGCTTCAGATGAAGGTCCAGAAAATCCAGTTAGGTTGTCTATCCTAGAAACAGTTGATCAAACTCATTCTCCTTCAAAGGATGATAGTCAGTTTGGCGCTGGTGTTGATTCTGAAATTTCAAATGTAGTACATATACCAAGTATGGAAATTTCATCTAACCAACTTCCACCATCGGTTCCTACATTGTCTCCTTCTCCCTCCATTGTTTCAAGTACAAAAGATCATCTATTACCGCCTCCACCTCCACCTCCACCTCCTTTTGGTACTTCGAGTAATGGAAAAGTGTCTTCATTGCCTCAACCACCTCTACCTCCCCCTCCACCTCTGTCTCCCCCACCTCCTCTGATCTCTAATAGAGTAACTTCTCCTCCTCCTCCACCTCCACCTCCTCTTCCACCTCCACCTCCTCCTCCACCTCCACCTTCTATTCATTTCAATAAAGGGCCACCATCATCACCTCCACCTCCACCCCCACCCCCTCCTCCTAGTAGTTCTTCTAAGGGTCCTCCACCTCCGCCTCCTCCACCCCCACCTCCACCTAGTAGTAATAGTAAAGGACCTTCACCACCTCCAGTTCCACCTCCTATTAGTTCCGGTAAGGGACCTCCACCTCCCCCTCCACTCCCTCCTCCTCAATCAACTTCCACCATCAATACTACTGTGAAGTCTCCTCTACTGCCGCCACCACCACCTCTTCCTCCTAAGCCATCCATATCTTCTAAGTCTCCCCTAACCCCACCTCCACCACCTCCTCCTCCTCCACCCATATCTTCTAAGTCTTCCCTAACCCCACCACCACCTCCTCCTTCTCCCCCTCCCCCTTCGCCTCCCACCTCTTCCAAGGGACCTTCACCTCCACCACCACCACCGCCTGCTCCCCCATCCCTTGGCATTGCTAACAAGCCTCCAGGACCACCTCCTCCACCTCCTTCAGTTGCTCCTCGGCAAGGTTTGGTTCCACCAACTCCTCCACAAGCTCCAAAGCCTCCTAATGCACCCCCACCACCTTTGGGGCGTGGAATGGCACCAGCTCCACCTCCACCACCTGGTGGAAAGAGCTCAACTGCTCCTCCACCACCACCTCCATCTTCTGGCAGGGGAAGACCCCTTTCAGGAACAACCGGTTATGGAAGAGGTCGAGTTTCTAGTGGTTCTTCAATTCCCCCTAAAAAATCTTCATTGAAGCCTTTACATTGGGTCAAAGTTACACGAGCAGTGCAAGGGAGTTTATGGGCTGATTCTCAAAAACAAGAAAATCAGTCGAGGTATGTGGATGAAGAGTTCTTTCAGGAACTGTTCACAAAGTTATTCCAGATGCCCTTAGTGGGATAAAAGCTTAGTTGTTATTGTTTGAATTTTGCTGAATCAGATATATACTTCCAAAATGGTCATGGCGTTATAGGTTTAACTGATTTGACTATATCCTGTAAGAAGCACTTCATATTTCTACTTCTTGTGCCTTTTGAAACATTTATTTAAGTTTGGTAGATGCAGATGTTGTAGCACGCAATTTTACAGTGTTAGTTCGTTTTTTTGGAGGGAATTTCATACACATTTTAATTCAAATCGTTGACTTGTTTCAGGGCACCTGAAATTGATATATCAGAGCTTGAAAGTCTGTTCTCTGTGGCTTCTGCTTCGGATGGGAACAATAAGGGTGGAGTTCGACGTGGCTCTAAAATTAACAAACCAGAGAAAGTGCAATTGGTAGGTGCAATATGATTTATGATTATTTATTCTGCTTAGTAGTTGCGCAAATTTTCTGCAAATATTGTATAGTAACAGATAGTAAGTTTGAAGAGAAGTAAGGGAATTATATTTTGATGTTTTTCTTTTGCAAAAACTTGTTTGATGGCTTAGAGCCGGATTATCTGAGAGCCTAATTTGATACAGAATATTACTTCCTCCTTCCCAAAATCATATTTTCATGTTTTCAAGAACCAACTTGTGAGCATAGTTCTTTGATCGTAAATGGTAGCCTATTCGGTTTACAAGATTCGCCATTAAATGTCAACATTTTAGTGTTTTAAACTTGAGGAACTGTTGTTATTCACCATTCATTGTTTTTAAATTGTGATTATGAGATATGTTGATTTTGTCTCTTTCTTAGAAATAATGTCCTTATCCTTATTTCTGTTCTGCTGTAAATTTCCTTAATCAGGTCGATTTGCGCAGAGCCTACAATTGTGAAATTATGCTCACTAAAGTTAAAATTCCGTTGCCCGATATGATTGTAAGTTATATATTTATTTTTTCTTTTAGCATAAGTTCTCCTTTTATGCTGAAGTTTTTTATGCTCAACCATACAATATGGATAAAGATGCATAAATTCTTTTGGATCTTTTTTTCCCTCTATTTCAAGAGGAATAAATTTTGATTGCATCATATAAAGTTGGCATCTTGTTGATATTTGATTATTGAAATTGGTGCTGTAGCCGAGTGGTATTTGTAATATAGTGTGTTTTCCCTTCTAGCTCAAATCGCAAAAATTTTTTGTTCTATATCATCGTCCTTCAGTTCTGAATGATCTTGAAACTAAGGTGATATGTATCCTGTATAAGGATGAGGAATAAAACTCAATAGTAGTTTGTTTAATGCAAAATTTGATAATTGCATTTTCTTTTGTTTTAGGAATGTAAACAGAAAAACTCTGGTGTTTTATTAGGTTTATGTCGTTTATATCCAGCCAATCCTTTGGAGTATTTTACTTAGATGGTGAGTTCTTGATTATGTAGTGTTCACATGGTTTACATGCTGGAAAAGGTGAATATTTTGGGGACATTATTAACGAAGGGTGGAAGGCGTGAAGGGCTGAGAAGTGTGAGGTCCCAAGGATCTTGCAAGTATTTGAGGCATCCATTGCATGTATTGAGATTCTGAATGTGTTCCCTGTATTAAACCTAATGCTTCTAGCATCTTGACTCATTGAGGATGATTAGTATCATGACAGTGCTCACTTAACAATATTGGTAGATTCTAAGCATGCTTGTCAGCTTGTGTGGGGTTCTTAAAGTTGAATTGCTTAAGTTTTCCAGACTGTGCCACTACCACTAGATAGTTCTGGAGCATTTTTCTCGTTCTCCATAGGGGTCTAGATCTAGAAAGTGGTAACAGTGCAACACTTTGATTTTTTCACGGCACTTGGCTCAGCCAAATATGTAATTTCGTGAATTAAGTATTTTGTGGTAAACTTTACCATCTAAATTTTAATTTCATACTTCTTTTTTTTTCAGATTGCCATTTTGGCTTTGGACTCCTCAGTGCTGGATATTGATCAAGTAGAGAATCTCATAAAATTTTGTCCAACAAAAGAAGAAATGGAAACATTGAAGGTTTGCCTTTTTTTCTCTATCCTCTCTTTTTGTGTGAGCATTCATCGGTAAGTGTATCTGTAGATGTTGGGTTGACATACTTTGGCATTAATATGATAATACTTATTGACTTGATACCATACATATTAGCTTATTAAAATAAAGTTTTTTGTCTATATGATTATTTGGAATGTTCGTTAATAAATCATTTCAATTCCATGTTCATGCCCCAGCTCCAAAATTGAGTTGAAATCTCATTATTTGGTGTCAAGATGTGCATTTCTGAATTGACTTTTGGATACATAGTAGCATGTTCACTCTGACTAATCTTTGCGCATGTTCAAATACATGCAAATTAGTTCTTGAATTAATTTTTAGAATACCCGATCTTATCTGCTTCTATGATGAGTGAAACTTTTGACTGATTTTAGTACCATGGCTTACTGTGATGGTACGTAGGTCTAATATTTATTTCAAAGATTTGACATTTCAAGAGGAGCAATCTATTTTTGTTTTGATGCCTTTAGCCGTTTGTTTTATTTTGCCAGGGTTTTTTTTTCACTTTTCTCAAATCATCATAAAATATTTAAGCTTCCCCCTAATTAGTTTTTCTTTCATTTTCAGAACTATAATGGTGACAAGGAAATGCTTGGAAAGTGTGAGCAGGTTTTTCTTCACATTACCTTTTTGTCATCTTTTCTATTCAATGGACCGACCTAGAACTGCAACAAAGATGTTTTAGTTGTAACATAGGATGACTAAATGAATGTTTCAGTTTTTCTTGGAGCTGATGAAAGTCCCACGAGTAGAATCAAAGTTAAGAGTGTTTGCATTTACGATTACATTTTCTAATCAGGTACATCATCTGATATTCTTTAATGTTGTTGACAGTTGACTTCTTTTCTATCTTTGATATTTATTCTGTGAGGATTTTAACGTTTATTAGGTGAATGACTTAAGAACTGATCTGAATACAATCAATGATGCAACTAAAGAGGTATTTTTTTCCCTGGAAATGTGAAGTTGGCACTGCAGATTACGTTCAAATCTCACCCCTAATCCTTTTATGGTAGGTGAAAGAATCTGTAAAATTACGACAAATAATGCAAACTATTCTTACTCTGGGAAATGCATTGAATCAAGGCACTGCTAGAGGTAATTTGTTTGGAGTCAATCCTGTTTCTGTTTCTTTTCTGTTTTGATTTATTTTCTGTGATAGTCCCAGATAGTATCTAGATTCATTTTCGTTTTCATTTCAGGATCTGCAGTTGGATTTAAGTTGGATAGCCTTCTCAAATTGTCTGATACTCGTGCAATAAACAACAAAATGACCCTCATGCATTATCTTTGCAAGGTAGAATCTTTAGTTTTTCCTCTGTTCAATACTTTTGTGTGTTAAACTTGCTTTGTCAATGAACAGTCTAGAGGTAACTAGTTTGTTTATAGAGTTGAGGTCTCCTAGTTTATTTTAGCTGTTTGTTGGTTAGGTGTATTCAAGATAACATGTCTACATTTGTCTTTTGCTTTTTCTTCTTCTTTTTTAATTTCTGGGGGCCACTATGTGCTTCTGTGTGTATATCAGGAGATGATGGTATTCAATGAGTAATCTGATTTCCGGGCTGGCTATTAGACTCCTCTTTTCCTGAGTTTTAAGGACAGCATTTTCTCTAATTTGGGAATATGAATTCTATTCTTATATTTATGTATGTGTTGATATTTAAGTTCCCTTTTCTTCTATCAGCTAATCTTTCCATGATTAAATCTTGAATCTCCTAAGATTGTGGCTTGTATAGCCTTTTCCATGTGCTGTTGTCAGAAAGGAAAGATGAATAATAAATGTATCAGTAGATAATATCAGTATTTGAGGGTTGCCTTGTTAGCTGCTGTCTAAACCAATTTTGTAATTACAATTCACCTACACTACGCCTGCTTATAAGTAGCTTGCTTACCTATAAGTAGCTGGTCCCAAGCCCGGAAAAGGAGGGTCGTGTTAGGTTGGCAGCCGGCGTTAAACTTTGCCACTCAAATGATATGGATCATACACTATGGATCAAAATGATAGTTGAAGGAATTAAATGTCTAATAGTTTTAAATATTGTGGATGTAAAACAGAATCAGTTCTGATTGTTATAGAGAAATCAGATTGTCATTTTCTTAGGCAGTCAACTAAAATTTTTGTATGATATATTTCAATTAGGAGTGCAACATCAATTCTGCCGGTTTCCTACTTAATGATTGTCATTATAGCACACTTGTCCATCTGGCATGGTTCTCGCCTCTTGGCTACATATTATTTTTCATATACTGGTTTTGGACCCCTCACTTGTACAACTATTTTTGTTTCATTAGCTACTTGCAGAAAAAATGTCAGAGCTATTGGATTTTGATAAAGATCTTGTTCATTTGGATGCTGCCTCTAAGGTATGCTTAACAGTAATGTTGAGGACTTCTATTGCTAAATTGTTTAATTGACCGGACTTTGAAGATGGGTGAATGGAATATTTTCTGTTGTTGAACCCATCTGTGCCTGCATTAAATTTCTAGATCCAACTGAAGTCTTTGGCTGAAGAAATGCAAGCAATAAGCAAAGGTCTTGAAAAAGTTGAGCAGGAACTCACAGCATCTGAGAATGATGGTGCTATATCCTCGGGCTTTCAGAAGGTGAGAAAAACATGGTTGATCTAAGTTATTTGATCAATAGTTTTAGTAGCTAAAGGCATTGTCTCATTATGCATTTCTTGTTCATGCCTCTGCTTGGATATTAGGGCAAACATCGTTTCTTGCTTTCTAAGATAAATCTCTATTGGTTTATTGCATATCCTGTCATGTTTTTCAGTTCTAATGGTTTTATGATGGTGGTCTTGTTAATACTGGTTGCTGGTTTTGTTATCTTTAGTTTTCTGTATGAGATAGTCCGTTGCCATGAATTACACTTTTTTGCCCCCAATAATTGTTGTTTCACATTGATAAAATTGGTAATCTAAGGCATTCAATTCTATGATGGTGCAACTAGTCATCCACAAAGCTGAAGAAATTTCCTAGACAACTTCTCATAGTTCTGGACTCCGACTTCTGCCAACATCTTGAAAGTTAAGATCAGGAAAGTAGGCTATGGCTTTTGCTATTTATGAAGGTAATGGGGTGTGGAAAATAGAGATTTTGCACAAGCCTTGTAAGTTAGTCAACATGATCTCTGTTTCTGCAAGAAAATACTGATGCTCTTTGGTTGCTTGAATATGGAAGGAAGGTGAGACTTGATGTGAAGTGTGCATTGTAGTTTGGTAAAAGTGAGAGCAGAAGTCAGCATTGAAATTTTTAGCATACTTTGTACATATATTATATTCGAGCTGCTATTTGAGACACATTAGATGAGAAAATGAGAGCAACACATTTAAGATGGTTTGGACATGCATTTGAGACCTCTAGATGCACCAGTGTAGCGTGTAGAAAATAGAGAAACATTAACTCAAATTAAAAGACAAAAAGGGGGAGACCTAAAAAGAATTGGAAAGAAATGATAAAAAAAATAAATGATATACTTAAATATAAATGAAAACGTGTGTATAGATAAAATACTATGGCGAAGTATGATCCATGTAGTTGACCCCACGTAGTGGGATAAAGGCTTAATTGTTGTTGTATTTGATTTCTTTTACGGTTCTGTAATGGACTGGGAAATCTGTGGCTAGTTTTTCTGGGACGATTTAGGGGTTATGGTGGTTTGTTTTAACTTTCATTTTGGCGGTGTTAGATTGCAAGACCATAGTGGGTTTATTCTAGATTTACTTTTCCATGTTTTGATTTTGATGTTCTTTGAGGATACATTTAAGTGGGTCAATTCTAAGAGGTCCAAAAGTTAATGTGAAAGCTGCAATTTGAGTCACTGCTTAAGAGGTAATTATGTCTTCAGTTTAGTAACGACCTTAATTTACCCAAATACTTCTCTTATTTATCTTATGCGTAGTTTTCATGTATCTTCTGGAATAGTTGATCCTGACTTCCTGGGTGGGCTTCATCCATTGGTTGAGAAAAATGTTTATTAACTTGTAACTAAGCAGGCATTAGATTGAAGAACTTGTTAATGTGCAGTAAAACATTTAGTTCTCCTTATTGAACTGAATATTGTCATTATGGTAGGATGATTTGTAAAGCATGTTTGGCCAATGGATTATAAACAAATAAGCTCTCTGACCTGTGAAAGATGTGATAGCTTTGTTTTAAGGTGCAATTGATATCTTGAACTTGTTCCTTCAGGTCTTGAAGAGTTTCCTCCATACTGCTGAGGCTGAAGTTAGGTCACTGATCATGCTGTATTCCGAAGTGGTCTGCCTTCCTCATTCATACTGCTCATTTTTGTAATTCTTATCGATGCCGGGCTCAAGCTTGGTTCTAATAAGAATACTTTGCAGGGAAGAAGTGCAGATTCATTGTCCCAGTATTTTGGAGAGGATCCAGCTCGATGTCCCTTTGAGCAAGGTTTGATTTACTTTGGGTTTTGATGTGTTCTAATTTCTGTAACTTCGTTATGGAAATAATTCTTATGTGACCGTGTTCTGATTTTCAACAATTGATGCGTAAGTTTCTCCTTTGTGGTTTGTACCTGCAGTTACACAAATTTTGGCTGTCTTTACAAAGATGTTTAACAAAGCACGCGACGAGAACTTCCAGCAAGCAGAAGCTGAAAAGAAGAAAATGGAGAAGGAAGCATTAAAGGAACAAGCAGCTAATTCTTCTGCTAAAAAAGAAAGCCTTGATTCTGATTTTAGAACGAGAATTCATTCTAGAAATCAAAAGCCCACTCCATAGTCAGATGTAAAGCAATTCATGCATGGACAAATACACCATTCTTTGATGGGATAGTGGAATGGCAGCGGCGAATATCTTCTTCGCCCTGCTTCAAGCTTCCACTCACACTTTGCATCCTTTAGCGAAGAGGTGCTGGTCGACTGGTTGTTTGATGCTGCATTCACCTGACGTTTGCTCATTTTACCGAAGCTTTGTTTGTAGATGTTTTGTTGTACATAAGAGGTGGCATAGATTAACCATCTTTGTAGCCAAATTCGCCATTTTCTGATATAGGAACTTCAGTACACTTTGTACAAGTACAACACAGAATGAGAGGATCCTCCAACGATTAGGACTTGGGAGGCTATTTATATTATAGCGGCACATTGGAACTGGTGGGGAAAGAAAGAAATGCAAAATAGGAATGAGAAAATTTCCAATATGCAACTTCTTGTTTGAGGGACTGACTCCTCTCTCCCTCAAACTCATCTCACCTCTTGATGAACAATTTTGCACCAATTCTGTCCATTGTTAATGCATTATCTAGGTTAGCATGGTGTGATGTTGTACAGGTTCACATAATGCTACTTGTTTGATGCTACTAAACCCAATTGGTTTATTATTTTTATGTCAAGATAGAATTATAGTTTGGAGATAATAACTACTGCATTTTGGATGGGTTGGAGATGCTGAAGAAAATATTGGGTGGTTAATATCAACCAATTCATCGGTTAAGTTGGTGGATAACACTCAATACTTTCACCCCAGCTCATGTGTATATAATGGCCTATTATTATGTGGGTCTCTGCAATGGATAAAGAGTCAACCCCATCTAATAGTGGGTCATTGTGTAAGCATGAGAAGAAAGTATTAGGTTTTGTCTACCAACTCAGCTGATAAGTTAGTAGTTATTAACTACATAATACTTTTTCGAGATGTCAAGATAGAATTATAGTTTGGAGATAATAACTACTGCATTTTGGATGGGTTGGAGATGCTGAAGAAAATATTGGGTGGTTAATATCAACCAATTCATCGGTTAAGTTGGTGGATAACACTCAATACTTTCACCCCAGCTCATGTGTATATAATGGCCTATTATTATGTGGGTCTCTGCAATGGATAAAGAGTCAACCTCATCTAATAGTGGGTGATTGTGTACACATGTGGAGAAACTATTGGGTCTTGTCTACCAATTCAGCTGAAGAGTTAGTGGTTATTAACCACCCAATATTTTCTTTAGCATGGATTAAAATAGTACATATATTACACATATGTGTGCATACTATATTTATTTTCACACCACACTTATTTTTATATATATTATACACATTTTATGATAATGAACAACCTATGAGTAGTTTTTTTTTTCTTTCAAATCTTCATTGAAATTTTCGAACCTATGAATAGTTGCAGAAGTATAAATGAGAATGAAAATTTGGTAGATCAATAAACAGTTGAGGTGACTAATTGAATTGAGCAAATTATGAATAATTTGTAAGAGTTTAAATGTTGTATTTTATTTGTGTAATTGATGATATAAAGTTTATGATATTTTTGGGATGATAAATTTGACAAGGTTAGGAATTGTTGTAGTTGAAGAATTTTATGGAATTTTTAAAAAAGTTAAGTTAAGATACTTATGTGTAATTTTTAAGAATTTAGAAATAATGATGGATTGATTTATATTATTTATTAATAAATTTGATATTTTAGTAGTTTTTGTTAAATAACCCCTACTAATATATATTATTCAAAAAAAGAAAAAAAAAACCCAAAATGGAAGAATAGTATAGTGTATTGTTGTTGCTAGAGATGGCCAAATGGCCGGTTCCGGAACCAAAATTGTGGGCCCACAAAATCGGAACCGGAATCGAACCGTCCGTGGACAGTTTGGTTTCGGTTCCTGATTTTGTGGAACCGGAACCTGCGATTCCAGAACCACTGGAACCGATAAAAAAAATTTATATAAATATTTCTATACCAATTTATTTTCATCAGATAATTTCTTAGTTTTCTAATCTTTATATAGTAAGTTTTAACGTTTATAGTTTAGGGTTTAGGGTATCAATTTTTTGAATTAATTATTCTAATTATATTATTATATTGTTCAATCATTCTTTCAATACTCTTATCATTTATATATTTTTCTTTCTTACTTATTTAATCATTCATAATTCTATTTTTCTAAAACCTCCATATATTAGTTTAATTTCAACTATTAAACCAATTATATTATGTATCAACTTAATTTTCTAATTTATATTATCCTAATTCTATTATTATATTATTCTAATATATTATTTAAATTCCAATTAATAGTTCGATCATTCTCTCAATACTCTTATTCTTTCTATATCTTTCTTTCTCACTTATCCAATATTCATAATTCTATTAATCTAAAAAATTCATATATTAGTTTAATTTTAACTACTATTCTAATTATGTTATTATATTATACTAGTTGAATTCTAATTAATAATTCAAATATTCTTATTATTTTTATATCATTGAATCTCATTTATCTAATTCTTTCTAGTTCTATTATCTAAAATTCATATATTAATTAAGTTCAATTGTAACTATTCTTATTCTAATTATATTATTATGTTGTAATATTTGAGTTTCAATTAATAGTTTAATCATTATTTCAATAGAAATCAAATTTAAAAGTGGGATTACAATCGAAATTTGAAACTAAAAATCGAAAAAAAATTGAAAATGGAACAAAATCGGAACCGGAACCGCAACGAAACCGGAACCGGAACTGCCGAAGGGCAGTTCGGTTCCGATTCCATTTCGAGAACCGCCGGTTCTGGAACCGTGGCCACCCCTAGTTGTTGTTGTTGACAAGTTGATTTATGCTTTTTCAAACAAAACCAAAGCCAAAAGGGGGCATTGTATTGTATTTATTTTTTTAAAGTTAAACCTTGGAGAGAGCATATAATCAAATAATTAATAATGTTTTGTTTGGGGATTTCTGACATTTATTTATATTAGATTTATTCACAAGTGTCTCTTTCCCACGCCCACACGCTATGGCTAATAATGTACGACTTTTGAATTTATATGAGAATTCTGTATATTTTTTCATTTTGTTGAAATGGACCTTTCTAGTATTTAATGGAAATAATAATAATAATAATAATAATAATAATAATAATAATAATAATAAAACCCATTTAATGCGAAGTTGCTTTTGTTTTGAGATGCACAAGCTAGTAAACTAAAATTAATTAATCTCCTTAAAATTATACATAGAGACGACAATTGATACTTTCTTTTTGGTTGAACCGATCTCGTTTTTTTTTATTAGGGGAGAATCTAGAAAGTAACAATGGAATCTCTATAACATTTTGGTGTAACATTTCTTGTACCATTCTTTATATTTTGACAACTTTACAATCAATTATTCGTTAGAATTTACTAATTATTTACCAGAGTTTATAGTTTAATTTTTTTTCAAAAAAAATTGATAACTTCTTAAAAAGACACTGTTACATGTTTAGATCGTATTACATAGTATTATACAAAAAAATGGTGCACAGAATCCAAAATCCTACTAGTATTGAGTTTATTATTGATATAATTTGTTAAGAAATCAAATGAAGTTAAACTCTAATTTATATCAATGTTCTTAGCCGTGCCCAACATAGCACATAACACTTAAAAAGAGTATGTTTGATAAAAGCAATTTAAATTTGAAAAACAATTGATTTAGATATGAATCAATTAAATTTGTTTTTTAAACATAGCAATAATTAAGAAGATTTGAAGGCGTAAGCAAAATGATGATAGAGCATGATCAACTAAATAGTTTTAAAATATATTTAATATGACATAATTAATACTCCCTCTGTTTTAGTTTAACTGACATTTAAGAGGTTTGGTTTTGTTTCAATATAAATGTCGTTTTAGGCTAAAATGAAAGTTACTTACAATTTTACCCTTCTTTAATGAGATGAGAGAGCGTTTTAATTGGTCTAAACCTATTCTAACAATAGTTTGTTACTCATTATTAATAATGATAAACTTCAATAAGGGATATTTTAGTCATTTTAAAGTATTTCTTAATAAGTGTGAAAAACTCTAAAACGACACTTATTGTGAAACAGAGGGAGTAATAATTAAATTTTTTTCACGGGTAATTATATATATTACTCACATTTTCACGTATTACTCATATTTACATATATTACACACCCTACATATATTTATACATTTTTACACACTACATATATGTAGACATAATACACATATTTTCACACACACACACACACACACTATATATATATATATATTTACACATATTATGCATATTTTCACATATTACACATATTTACACACACTATATATATTTACAACTATTACATATATTTTTATATACTACACACATTTTTATACACTACACTTATTTATTCATATTACACATTTGTTTGAGAACGAGCAACCTATGAATAGATGCAAAAGTTTAAATGAGAATAAGAATTTGATAGATCACTAAAGAGTTGAGGTGACTAATTGAATTGATCAAGTTATAGATAATAATTGTAGTAGTTTAAATGTTGTATATTATTTGTGTAATTGAAGATAAAAAGTTTATGATACTGTTTGGATGATAAATTTGAAAAGATTAAGAATGCCATGGATCTTTTGTAGCACTTGTATAATAATTTTTGCACCACTCTTCAAATATTGACAATGTGTACAATTATTTATTCTTAAGATTCACTAATCACTCAATAGAATTTTAATTTAATTTTTAAAAATTAGATAACTAAATAAAAGAACATGTATCAAATTTATAAATAGAAAGTCTTACATCAAAAGTGTTAGAGAGGATTAAAAGATTAGGAATTGTTGTAGTCGAAGAATTTTATGTAATTTTTTAAAAATTTATTTAAGATACATATGTGTAATTTTTAAGAATTTGGAAATAATGATAGATTAATTTATATTGATTATTAATAAATTTGATATTTCAACTTATTTTCTGACCTAAGCCTATAGGCAGCCGATACTAGATCTGCTGTCTAACTTAACCCTATCTTATTCTATCTAGTGTTCAAAATTACGTAGTTTTACTAAAAGTAAGGACTAAGAAGTAAAATCACTTTACAATTATTACACTCTAACCAATATATGAGTGAATCATACGACGTAGTTTTAATGTTGGATAGGTTAAAACAGGATAATATTGGACAGCAGATCCCATCTCTAGGCAGCCAATGTGTCAACAAAAAAAGGGGAAAATTGCAGAAAACGTCACTCACTTTTGCTTGAAAAACTTTTTTTGCCTCTGACATTTCAAATGATGCAAATTCATCCCTCACATTTATTTGAAAAACTCATCATTGACATTTCAAATGATGCAAATTCATCCCTCACATTTGTTTGAAAAACTCATCATTGATATTTCAAATGATGCAAATCCAACCCTCACATTAAAATAGTATATCAAATTGTTTCTTCCACTTATTCATGTATACTTATTTAAAAATAAGTAGGTAATTGTCTTGTGACCATTTTTCACGAAAAAAATTTGGAATCACAATGTATTTTCCCAATTTCTCAATCAACAACTACATTTTTAGGCGAGCAAAAGGTAAAATTGGTCACTCAACTTTTTGCAAATATGCCTTTTGATCATCCAAATATTAAATTGGTTAAAATCATCAGTGAAATCCTTAAGTATAAGGTTTTAAGTCATTCTGTCAAATCATTCTGTTTGTACATACAGAAACTTCATTTTTGGAGGGTAAAGTTGTCTTGACACACAAAATTAAGGGATTAACTAGTCAAATCATCAATGCTATCTAGCTTCACTGGAATATTCACGAATTTTCTTGACGTTCGTCTTCGCAAATACCTTCTTTAATGGTAACTTTACCGTTCTAATCCCTAATGGATGTTCCCATATTGACAAGCTTTGTTGGTACCTTCTCTCATGGCAACTTCGCTGTTCTCATCACCGGCAGATGTTCCAATTGAAACTCACATTTGTATCTAAATCCCAAAACATGTTTCTCTGCCTCGTTCTCAAGCGCCACCATCTGCAATATCTCCATTCTCACCAAATAAACACAAGTTATTTGCTCTACTCTATTGTGATGATAGCTTACATGCCATCACCTCTTATTTAATTTTTTCTTATGATTGATTTGTATCTTCAAAATTTTTCTATGGTTCTTTATTTTGGGTAAGAAATTTAGGTTTGGTGAGTTTCATAACACAAATAATCCCAACTATTAAAAGGTTTCAGTATTTTTTTTAGAGATTTGTTATAAAAAAATATAATATTTTGAATGTCTAAATTGATTATTTGTGGGTTGTTGGATTTAAATTAGAAGAAAGAGAAACATAAAAGAAAGAGAAACAATAAGGAAAGCGAGAAAGAGAGTTGTTGCATAAGGCTTCCTACTAGTAAGAAAGAGAGAAGAAACAGAAACAGAAGAGAAAGAGAAAGAGAAAGAGAAAGAGAAAGAGAAAGAAAGGGAAAGGGAGGAAAAAAGAAAAAGAAAGAAAATGAGAGAAATTAGGGAAATAAAGATGGGGAGAGAGAAGAAATAGAATAAAAGAAAGGAAAGAAGTATCTTTTGTCTAATTTATTTGAAAATACAAAAATACCTTTTACTTTAATAGTTTAAAAATGTGACAATTTTTGACTTTTGCTCTTTTTAAGCCCTAAAAAGTTATTACATGACAAATATATGACATATTTATGTTAAAAAAAAAGGTATGTGAACAGATGGAAGGACTAATTTGGTATAATATTTTACTGTTAGGGACGAATTTGTATCATTTGAAATATCAAAGACTAAAAAAGTTTTGCATTTAATTGAAATGTTAATGATGAAAAAAGTTTTTAAAAAATTCATATTAAAATAGTTTTTAAGTTTATTTCTTGTATATATATATATATATATATATGGGAAAATTTGCATTAAGGGCGTATTACATTTCGTTATTATTAACTAGGGCGCAAATATTTATTGTTTAGGGCGTCAAAATAATTTTATTATTATTTTATTATTTAAAGACTTTATTACCCCTCCTTTTGCCCAATATTAATCCTATCGTTAAACAAATACTACGTCTATGAAATTATTATTCTAAATTCAAACTCTAATCTCTAATTTTAAAATTCTTCAATAATCAAATTTTTGTTTAATGCTAATGTTTTTCAAGCATCATTTGCGTGTGCGCTCATTATTCACTTCCTAGTGTTTTCAAACTTTTACTACCTTTTCCCAATTAAGGTGAGTTTGTTTTTTCATTACTTAGATGCAGGAATTCTTTAGTGTTTACTGTATATTCAAAGTTAAACCATTGAGGTAATTCAAGATCCAAATAAATTTATTTTCTTGATAAGAGAAATTATTTGCGTAATTTTTGTATCATCTCTTTGGATCACGGGAATTTGACATAGATGGAAACAACTTAACAATACTTGCATGCATATGCATAAAGAATTTTTTTTAAAGAAATCTAAAATCAGAGCAACTCATTACGCCGTGTTTGACCTGTACTAGTTGTAGGAAAAACAAAATTTGTGCAGCTTTTTATTTGACGTTACAATGCCTTTATTCTTTGAGTTTCACAGTTTTTAACTACTTGTCATGAAAACTAAAATTACGAATAACTTAAGCTTTACTGTTCTGGTGATTACTACTAGCATTCTTTCAAATTAGTTTGAATAGGATGATGAACCTTAATTTACTGTGGTTGAGGTACTTGCCTTAGTGTTAACTGAGGATGAACCTAATTTAAAGGGGATCAAGAATGATGGAAAAAGGTTGTGTGACTTTTAATATTTAACCCAATCTGAATGATGTTAGTCAGAGCTAGACTTAATCTTTGAAATAAAATTCTAGCAAATAGAACTGAACGATTTAAATAATACCAAGAGGACTGTGATTTGACTTAAGAAAGCTGCCCTGATGAAGAAAATTTCTTTTATTGCTTAGGAGATACTCAACTAGTTAACAACTTGGCTTCTCTTAGTGCATGAACAATGTTTGAGAGGTACCTCAATAAGACAAGTAATGGTACCTCTGTGCACTCAATCTTCCTCAGGCATGTATATAAATCTACAGCCAGTTTATTTGTACGTATCTCTAAAATGATTCATGAGAACAAGATAATGCTGTTTTAAGGATATTGAATCAACAATTCGGGTAGATGATGTAAGGTTCATGTAGAAATATTACCATTCATATTTGCTGTATTTTTTTGTCTGCACAATGCTCATTCTTTGAGTTTATGCCATTATACTCCCCTAATGGAGATGTCTGAAGAAAGTCTCAATAATCCTAGTCTCCACATTTATGCCTTATAATCAGGAAAAATCAGACATTCTTAACCTCCACAATCCCCCTCCCCCTTCCACTTCATAGGATCACATGATGTCAAGATGAGAATGGCGAAGATATTGGGGGAGATGGAGTTTACTAATCATACTAAAGCGTCTCTACTTGATGAAGGTGTTCTTGATTCACTGCTTAACTTGGTGTCCCATGGTAATATTGAAATGAAAAAGGTAGCTCTTAAAGCCCTTTTAAACCTCTCAAGCTTAATGAAGAATGGGCAGGAGATGATAAGAAAAGGTGCAGTACGTCCATTGCTAGACATCCTTTCTTGTCACACATCGCATCAAGACTTGTGTGAACTTGCAGCTGCAACTATTACGCATCTTGCTCGATCAACTGTCCATCAAGATTCTTCCTTGGAAGTACCAGTGGCGTTATTGGAATCCCACAAGGATACCTGCCATCTCTTTTCCTTGATTAACTTGACATGGCCATCAGTACAGCAAAGTGTTCTCCAGGCTTTTCATGCCATTTGCCGCTCTCCATCTGCAGCTACTGTCAAGGAGCAGCTAAAAGAGGTATTTCATCTTTCAGAAAGTATATCAAAACTTTTTATTAATCTTTTATTTTTTTAAGATATCTGTTCTATTTTTCCAATAACGAGGGGAATTTGCACCCTGCAAAATTTAAGCGTTAAATTACTTTGTTGAGGGTGATAATTCTTGATTTAAATTACTGTTAAACCATTATGCTTACCTTTTCTATTAGCTAACTGGCTGGATATCGCATGTAGATGAACACAGTGTAACTGATGAGTAACCATTCATGTTTGGTAATTCCTCTATCTATTTTTAATCACAGAAAAAATTTGATGCTTTGAAGAATAAGTAGATGAATGATTTTCGTATGAGTGATTGCGTATTCTGAAAGGGATGCAAGCTTAACCTTTTGTAACCCTGAAACTTTGTTAAAATTTCTTGAAATGATTTTGATTCATGAGTTAACGAGAGAAAACATTTTCTCATCCTTATTCCAACATATTTTTCTCTCAGTGAATTTCTTTGCGGAACACTATGGTACACACATGATGATGCCTTGGTCTTGGTGGATGAGTTTTTGTACTTTTTCATAACGCTCTATGAAGATTTTTCAGGAAACTGACCTAGAAGAGCGGAAGCTGAAATCTTGTTCTACTCCACGTATGGAATTCACTGCTCTGATAGAAAAAGAACTCACGGTAATAGAAACTACTCGAGGATCTATTGTGATTTACAAATTAGATACAAAATATAGAACCAGATATAATACTGAGAAGGAAAATACGTATAACGATATATTCTATCGTTGTTTTTCTTCTAGTATGTTATTCTCTATATATAAAGATAATAGACTCCTATCCTTGAGCGACAAGAAAGCTACAAAATAGGGATAGTTTTCTTATCTTTATCAGAATCTAATATACTTACCAAATGCATATAACTTTATCTCCTATTTTGAGATAATTTCATACTCATATATCATGGGCGTAATTATCCCATATGCCAACATCTCCCACTCGCACATGATGGGAAGACGTTTCTTACTTTATTCCTCAACTTACTCATTATATCTGTCCATACTAGTAAATAATTGGTGCGACCGCTGAGTTCACCTGTTTTTGAGAGCTCTATACTAAAAACCATTTAAGGCCAGCATAGAGACATCAACCACTAAAATAAAGAAGACTATCGTAACTCAGTATACCCCAGACTTATTTGATTATATCTGGTCAAGTATCTCTAATCCCTCAAAGAGCATACTTATACCTCAATTATCCACATTACACTTATAATTATGTCACTCACTAAAAAGCGCCATAACCCGTCAACGAATGAGTATAGTGTAATGATGTAATTCAAATAGTCTTCATTTGCCCAAATATCATTCAACTT
Organism: Ophiorrhiza pumila; assembly: GCA_016586305.1. NCBI lineage: Eukaryota > Viridiplantae > Streptophyta > Magnoliopsida > Gentianales > Rubiaceae > Ophiorrhiza > Ophiorrhiza pumila. The sequence continues at coordinate 30,803,944 of BLIW01000008.1, read as the reverse complement.
AAAATTAGCTGCTTTCCCAAACATGCCCCATCCGGTCGAATTAACCATAACCATTGGTAGTCATACTAAAGTAGCAAACGCTAACTTTAAATTTCATGAAACAGTCTAAAGTCACTAAGGGTATTTCTAATAAGGACATTCAATATCCTTTAGGACTCATACGGTAAGGAAGCAGAGATCCATTCACTCACCTCTATTCATAGTCGCAAAGCACATGTTGTACAAACATGTTATGGAATATAAATATTATGCCATACAGATCTTAGTCAAGTCGCTAATCAAGCGCCTTACTTGAAACTTATTTTGTCTTCTAGTGTAACTCCAGTTACACTTAAAAGTTTCACATCCAGCTGTAAATCAGGCTTATATATAGATTTTGGGTTATTCATATGCGATCTTAGATAAGATCTCATCTTGACTAATGTCAAGGCAACATAATTAATGTCTCATCTTTTGCTCGCTATCATTAGCGTCAAAAGGTTGCTTTTGTGAGTAAGCAAATCAGCCTATCCATGTATATTACAAAAATATACATTCATGTATATATTTATGTATATGTGTTCTCATTAATGCTACATAAATGTAAATAAACACAAATATGCACAATGAAATGATATTAAATCAAGCCAATGTATTATTACAAATATCAAGTGATTTTAAACTTTACAAAACTATATTCTACGCAATCCTAATGCTTTGACATGAGTCATAAAAGCATCTTTAGGTATAGGCTTCATCAGAAGATTAGCCACCATATGATTTGTAGAAATATGTTTCAAAACCATTTTTTTTTTGTGCAACTGCTTCTCGGATAAAGTTATTTCTTAGATCAATGTGTTTGGTTCTTCTATGGTATTTGGGATCTTTGGTAAAGTCTACAGCAGCCGTATTATCACAATAAATTGTAATTGGCTCCAAGGCGCTTTTAACAGTACCAAAATCCTTGAAGAACCTTGTGAGACCCCAAAATTTTAATATATTAATAATATTATTAATATTAAATATATGCAAATCATTTTAATTTTTTAAAATTAAAATACCGCATCTTTGGTAATTGTTGTGTGAGAATTAAAATCGTACGATTAAGAATTTTAGTTAATTAATAATTTTAGAATTTTAATTATAAATTTTATAAGATTATAAGAGATTTAATTGCATAATTTAAATGAATTTTGATCCTTGTTGGTTCTTACAAAAAATTCAAGGGCCAATTTGAAAATAAGAAAAACAAATTAAAAATAATAATAAAAAGGGTGAGGCAAACACGTAAGCCCTTAGGCTTACAAACTGCCCCCCTGAAAGATTACAGGGGAAGCAACAAAAATGGAAAAGAGGCAGAAAGGAAAAAAAAGAAAGAGAAAGGAAAAGAGAGAAAAGGAAGTGGGAGCAAGGTTTTTGCAAAACCTTGAAAAAAAATGGAGGGCATCAAAACGGCTAAAGAGAGAAGAGAACAACGGCAGATAGAGCTAGAAGAGGAAATTCAAAGGGCTATCCAAGTTAATCAATCCATGAAAGCTTTAGAAACTTTTAACATGTGGGTAAATTTTATTTTTGAATTCTGATTTACAAATTAAACTATGGTGAAGGAAAATCCTTCTTATTTGAAATTCTATGCCTTGTTGCTGTTTGATTAAATTTCTGTTTGAACTTACATGGATGTAAATGGTGGTCTTGTGTGAACTTCTGGGCTCATTTATCAATGGTTTTTCTTGTTTTGGGGATGAACCCAGTTGAAGATAGGGGGATTATTACAACGTTATGCAAGAATATTATCTAAGTTCATCAAGGAAAAATGAATAAGTTGAAATGTTAAATCTGCAGGCTATTGCTATTTTTCGAAAACTGGGCATCAATTATTATTGGGAAAAGTAACTTTCTTTAGCTCCAGCCAACTCTTATTTTTGACATGGTTACTCAATTTTTAATCTTAATCTTGTTCTTTATTGCTTCAGCTGTTCCTTCTCTCTCCCTTTCCTTGAAAAAAAGAAAGAAAAACAAAAAAAAAACATAAAAAACAACTATCTTGCTGAAATGATTATTGTACTGGCCTATGAAATCACTTCTTAGCATGCCTTTTTGGGTTTAATTTCACTATTCATTACTGCCTTGAATTATGGTGACATCATTCTTTGCTTCTTAACAAGAAATATGTTACTTTAACCTTATCTGCCAGTGTATCATGTCAGTACTTCACGAAGAATTGTTAGGGAACATCTGAACTAGCTCTTGTTCTAGTTTCACGTATTCTGTTATAGCTATTTGAAGCTGATTTGTGAAGTTTATTTGTTATTGTATGCTATACACAAGAAAGTGAAACGTGAGTGAGCTTTGGGTTTTGAGACTTTGCTGAATTTGTTGGAAGTTCATACTGATTTTTGACCCATTGGATCAAAGAATTTGGAAATTTATATTTCACAATAATTGTAGAACTCTGAATCTAGTTTTAGACAGTGTTATTAAACCCGGATCGGACCGGCCGGTTCGATCAGTTCGACCAGGAACCGCAAGCCTGTCCGGTCCGGTTAGAACTAAAAAACCAAGTGGTTAAAAACTGGTCAAACCCGGTCAAAAAACGGGTTCGATCGGAAAACCGGTGAACCGGTGAAAACCGGGTTTTGTTTTCAACCTTTCACGTTTTGTCTTTTGACTTATTTCCCTATTTTGTATTTTCACTTTTCAGCCCTAAAATAGTAAAATCTTTCCTTCTCTGTTTTCTCTAACAAACGCACGCCGGCTCTCCGCTGTCCGCTCTCAACTGCCCTCCTTCAAATGTTCATTCAAGTTTCAAGTTTCAACTTTCAAGGTATGAATCTGATTCCGATCCCTTTGAATTCTTCTTGGGATTCCTTTTGTGGGCTTGTTGTAGTTTCTTTCCTTTTTCAATTTTCCCTTTCATTGTTTAGAGCTAACAGAAGTTACAGAACAGTTTTTTAATAAAAAGATTTGTGCTTTTGTTCCATACTTCTAATGTTCTTCATTGTACTGAATTTTTTTCGCATAATATCTGGCAAATCAAAATCTAAAGGGTCTGCACTGACCCTGGACTCTTTCTACAGTAATTATCAGTACAACTGTTTTATAAGGCGAAATTGTGGACAATACCATTTTACATTGCCGTCAAATTCTACCAAAATATCAAGCATGGTTTTCACGAATTTAATAGTTGATAGAGAAATAGCAGAAAAAAAAGTGCATCGTCACTAAAAATAACAATTGGATCCATTTAATTTATGACTAAAATGCTTGCACTGCTTTTTTTTGTACTTAATTAGTTGGGGTGTACACATTCATTTGCCAAGCAGCAGCAATGCAGCAATATTCAAGTACAATTAAAGTTTCCAAATGTAAAATTTGTATAGAATTAATTTATGAGCATAATATAATCAGACGCCATTGTCATAAGGAAATGAAGTAGAATCCAGCCATTCCTCTGCAGTAATAAACTCTGAAACCTTGAATTTGACTGCATCGTAATAATTCATGGTGCGATAACCCTGCCAAGTTACACGATTATTTGTTTAAATTGTAGTTGACAATTATATTTATGGTTGATAATATTATTTAGTTTGGGAATGTGATATGTTTAAAAATACGTAGAATATTAAAATATTTTTATATTATTCATGACGTCATCCGGTTCGTGACACCGGTCCGACCAATTGACCCCTAACCCAGTAGGTCTACCGGTTCGCACTCCGGTCCGGGTTTAATAACACTGGTTTTAGATGCTTTTGGTTTCATGTTAATTGGAGGTCTTAATACAAAGTTATGATTATTTGGAATTTGTATGGCGGAACTGAAATCCATTACGGGATTTCAGTCCTACATGAAGATTGAACAGTTTTTAAAAAGGCTTTTATAATTTGAATTCAGCGTGTTACCCAACACGAAAGTTGTAGCATTTTGAATCTAGTTTTATACAGTTCAGTTTCACATTACTTGGATAATTGGGAATGAATTTATCATCAGTTGACTCCACCTTGACAGGACTGAAAGTTGGCTAAGGTATTTTTAGCCGTTGTGGCTACTTTGAATAGTTTATATACGATTTTAGGTAAAGAATTTAGAGATTTGCAAAACGTAAAAGGTTTTATATTTTAACATATTCATATAGTAGAAGTGATGCATTTTTCTATCTTATAGAAAATAAGATACAAAGGTTTGAAGGAATGGTGTCAAAACTGAAATTGCTACTTGGCATACTCTCATTTAGTCTTACTAACGGATTATCTCTTTATGAGTTTCATATTGAATTTGAAACTCTGTAAAACATGAATGTTTCTGAATTATGAAATATGGTAATATGCTTATGTTGGTATTATTTGAATGATTGCCTAGATTGTATTCAATCCCAACTTGCAAGTTGCAAGGGAGAATGCCATGTGATGATTGAATTTCCTAATTTTGTGCCAATTTGATTTTGAATTGATGGTATCGAATACCTGTGGTATAATTTGGATATTGAATTTATGTACTGTGGAACTAAGTGCTGTGCGGAACTAAGTGCTATGTCAATTTAAAGGCATGAGCCACCTCTAGAATCCGTAAGAGCCACCTCTAAAATCCACATGAGCTTTGTTGACTCTAGCACTTTGACATTATGAATCGTTGAAGTTTGGCACAAGTGGATGAATTTTCCCTAATTATTTGCCCACTTGCATTGATTGTATATGGTACTTGTATTGTAATGGATTGTTTGGGCCCTAGTAGGTGTTGGCTTGGAGAGTAATCGAAACGGCATCGGGCCGACGATTATGCCAAGACCACACCGGTGAGCCCCGTCACAGGATTAAGGAGTTTTTAATTTTGTTGACGGGAGTCGGAGTGGCAAATCCAGATGCCACGTTTGGCCTGCGGGGCCGTAGTGGTCACTGACCACGAGGAAGGATAAGGTAGCTTCTCAAGTCGTGCACGCAACAACGAATTGTCAGGGGAGATAAGGTTGGTAAAGGCCGGCATGGCCGATCGAGACAGGTACCGATTATATGTTTAATGTTTAATATAACATCCATGGTAATGTTTTGTTGTACATGGTTGTGTATTAAAATTGTACAGCGGGACAATTACCAAATATATGTCCAATATTTTATATGACGTCCATGGTGAAATTTTGTGGTACATGGTTTGTGCATTAGAACTCTTTCTTGGAACTGTATTTTGTTGAAAATCAATTTTTCAATAATTAAGCACTATTCCCATCACTGAGCTATTTTGAGCTCACCCTTTTATAAATTATATTTTTCAGTGATTCAAGATGGATTAGGCGGTGGACAGGATTCTGGTTTACGTACTTAGAGGAAGAGATATATGAATAGATTATTAAGGTATTTAATTACCTTGGTTGTGTTTGTAGCTATTGGAATAGGCCATTTTTGGCGATCTTGAACATATGTATTTTGGGATGAAATAGAAATATGTATATTACCTTAATAGTGTTTTATTGTAAATTATGGCGGGGCGTTACAAACCTCTTCAACCACATTGCCTCTTGTACAGCTGATGTACAAGCAACAAACTCTGCTTCCATTGTTTACAATGATATACATGCTTGCTTTTTACTCATCCAAGTTATGGTACCATTATTTAGTAAAAATGCATATCCCGAGGTTGATTTACGCTCATCTAGATCACCAGCCCAATCGGTATCACTATACCCAATAAGTCGTAAATCAGAGCCTTGGTAGCATAACAGGTAATCCAAAGTCCCGTTCAAATAGCGGAGTATCCTCTTGATGGCTTTCCAATGATTTAAACCAGGATTTTCTTAGAAACGACTGACAAAGCCCACTGCATGATAGATATCAGGACGAGTGCACATAGTTGCGTACATTAATTTTCCAACAGCACTTCTATATCGAACACGACTCATTTCCTCATTTTCTTTAAGAGTCTGAGGATAGTCCTTGAGACTTAGTGATTCACCTCTAGCTGTAGGAGTATCGATAAGTTTGCAATTGCATATTTGGAATTGTTTAAGAACACATATAAGGTAAGTCTCCTGAGACAAACCAAGAAGTTTCTTAGAACGATCTCGAAAGATCTTTACCCCAAGTACATAATTTGCTTCACCCATGTTCTTCATTTCAAAGTTTGATGGCAGCCACATTTTTGTGGCATTGATCATCTCCTTATCGTTTCTTGCTAATAAAATGTCGTCCACATACAATGAAATGATAATGAAGCTCCTTTTGGAATGCTTAAGATACACACAGTGATCTTCTTCAATCATCGTGAACCCATCATTTATGATGGCTCAATGAAATTTTAGATACCACTGTCTGGATGATTGTTTTAAACCATAAATAGATCGGTTGAGCTTGCAAACTTTGCGCTCTTGACCTTTTGCAACAAAACCCTCTGGTTGAGACATATAAATCTCTTCATCCAGTTCTCCGCTGAGAAATGCAGTCTTAACATCCATTTGGCAGAATTCCAAATCAAGATGTGTAACGAGAGCTAGGATCAGGCGAATTGAGGCAAACCTCACTACTGGTGAGAATGTTTTCTCGTAGTCTATCCCCTCTTGCTGAGTATACCCTTTGGCTACTAATCTAGCCTTATTGATGCGAATTAAGGTCCACGATCTTTTCGTAAATCAATATGATTGAATTCGAATCACTCTATCTCAGTAGAATGACAGTAAACGCACGGTTATATGATGGCTCCTCACCAACAAATAACAAAATAGTCAAGTAAATTAAAATCCCTCCTCAGGAAAACAACTCACGTAAAAAAAACAACTTTGTGTTCTTTATTTCTCAAAATTCAACTCTATCTATTACAACTGATAAAAATGCCTATTTATAGGCCTAACATTAACCCTAGACAACCTAAACCATAAAAGGAAACATTAAATAACTTAAAATCCTAGTTTCTAAAAACAGAAAAATAATTAACGCCTAAAATTCCCGCACGTCGCGACGTCGGAAAAAGTCGCTAAAATAAAAAACCCTAAGCTGGCTGGACGTCGTGACGTGCGACGATGGACGTCGCGATATGGAAGGAGCTCCACGTCGCGACGTGGATTACTGTCTTGCTGTCCACGTCGAAATTCATCAATTTCAGGTCTCCAAATGAAAGACTCGTCATCTACAACTGGAATGAGCACTTTGGATTCCTTGAACATGACTAATGGTCTCGATTTCGTATCACTTATATTTATCAATGGAACTATCAGCCTGGTATTTGATTTTGAGAACCCATTTATTCCCAACAGCCTTTCGCCCAGGAGGAAGGTCAACCAAGTCCCAAACTTGATTGTTCTTCATAGATTCCATTTCATCTTGCATCGCAATTATCCATTCCTTACTAGCTTTTAATGAGATAGCCTGTTGATAATTTCTTGGCTCATCTTCATCATGAGTAGCAACCATGAAGGCTTCCCCATCAATCTCAAAGTGACAATGAGGAACGTTTCCATGTTTGCTCCTTCGAGGTTGTATTTGTTCAGAACTCTTATTGGATTGTACTGAACTATTCAATGGAATTGTGCTCCCACTATCTCCAAAAGGTCGAGAATCCATTTCCTAGATTTCCATTGGAATAATAGAATCACCCCCTTTAGTACTTTTCGATTCATAGAGTTCTAAATTATTCTTTACCTTGCATAAGTTAGGAAAATCCTTCTCTAGGAATTCAACATCTCTTGACTCAATTTCAGTTACACTTCCATCCTGTTGCTCACCAATAAATACATAACCTTTTGAGTGTAAAGAGTATCTTATAAAGATGCACTTTTTACCTCTAGGTCCTAATTTCCTATGATTATAAGAAGAATTATGTATAAAGGCAGCACACCCCCATGGCCTTAGATCATCCAGATTTGGATGTCTACCAGTCTATAGTTCATACGGTATAGCAGTAACTGATTTGGAAGGCACACGGTTAAGTATGTAGGCGGCAGTCAGTAATGCATCTCCCCAATAGGAAATTGGCAGATTTGCCTGCGCCATTATAGATCTAACTATGTCTAACAAAGTACGATTCCTTCTTTCCGCTACACCATTTTGTTGCTAAGTATAAGGAATTGTTAATTGTCGAATAATTCTCTTTTCTTCACACAATTGCTTAAATTGTTCTGATAGATACTCGCGGCCTCGGTTAGTTCTTAAAGCTTTAATTTTGCTATCTAATTGATTCTCAACCTCATTCATATATCTTCTAAAACATTCTAATGCTTCAGACTTGTGGGAGATCAAGTAGACATGACCAAAACGTGTATAGTCATCTATGAATGTGATGAAATAGGAATTATTATGCCTTGCCTTTATATTTATTGGTCCACAAATATCAGAATGAATTAATTGTAGAGGAAACTCAGCTCTTTGAGCCTTTTTAAATAGTTTTCTGCTTAATTTTCCTGCTAAGCAATATTCACATGTTGGCAAGTCTATTTGAGCGAGTGGGCCCAAAAGACCTTCTCTAACTAATCGTTTCATTCTATCTTGCCCAATATGGCCCAATCTTTTGTGTCATAAGAGTGAATCATCATTTCTTTTATCAATAGATGTAAGCAAGGAAAAAGAATTATCATGCGAATTGGAATTATCAATAATGTCCAAAATCATAAAATTATTCCTAACATAACCAGAGCCATAATAAATTATTCCATAATGAATATCCATTTTATTTCCCTCAAATAGAATACGAAAACCTAACTTAAGCAAAGTAAGAACTGATAATAAATTTCTCTGAATATCTGGAGCATTAAGAACGTCATGGAGATTTAATGCACGACTATTTCGCATCTCCATTTTATATGTGCCAATGCCTAAAGCATCTACACTAGAGTAGTTCTCCATATGTATCTTCTTGCTGCCACGTGGTATTCGACGAAATTCAATAAACCCTACTCTATCTCTCGTCACATGGTCTGTTGCCCCTGAATCTGCAATCCACAAATGATGAGATTCAGCAACTAACACAGTAGCAGCTACATTACAAGTAACTCGAGAGATATGGTCAAAAGGTACCTTTTTGGGCTCAGTGCATTAACGAGCAAAATGTCCCTTTTTTCCACAATTAAAGCAGGTCATTTCACTTTTGTTCTTCTTGCCAGCTCGTTTTCCTCTCTTGTGTTTGGCTTTCTTATTCGGCACAAATCCCTTTTTAGGAGCATCCCCAGTCCTCTTGCGCTTATGCTTGGGAGCTTTGCCAGCATTGTACTGAGCAACTAACACACTTGAAGGTTTGGCAGCTATCAGGCGCTCTTCCTCCAACTTCAAATGATGTGCAACCTCTCTGAAGGTTTTGATGCTATCAGTGTGTGTCAAATTGACTCGCATGGGCTCTTAATTGTCAGGAAATGAACGAATCACTGCTTGGATTTGTTGCTCATCAGTGAGATTGCTTCCTGCCTCATTAAGCTCACGTATCATGCCTGACATGACCCTCAGATGCTTCTTCATCGAGTGGTCTTGATGCTTTTTATAGCTATCAAATATCATTGTCAAGCTACGAAGCCTAGTGGGTGAAGTCCTACCAAACTTCTGGTTGAGGGCTGTCCATATATCATGTGCATTGGCAAATTGCTCATACTTGCACAACAGATCGTTGTCCATACAACTCAGCAACGTGATGCGAGCAGTACTATTCTTCTTTTTCCAGCTATCATAAGCCTCACGCTCATGTTGTACCAAAGTAGAGGAGCCTTCATTAGGCATTGCCATCACGGAGGTCAAGGCTTCCAAGACCTTTTGTTCCTCAAGAACATATTGAACCTTACGGTGCCAAATGTCAAAGTTGTCACCGTTAAGTTTCTCACCCTTGTTCAAATCTGCAATGATTTGTTTAGTAGCCATCTGGAAGAAAAATTGCACAAATACCTTGATAAGCACACATGTGCACACATTCACATATATACATACATAGATTTTGCATCAACATGTAATTTATAATAATTATAATCAAAACATTCATGTATAAAGGAAACTTCGCTATGTTAGGAATCACATTATACCAAAAAAATATTTTAAATTATAATTATAAAAATTTTGCGCAAAACACCCTTCACTTTAATGTCATTTTTAAGGAACAAAACTGATTCATTCAACTTAAAAATACTTGCATGTTTAAATAATCTATTTTTATATTCATGAATTATTATCAAGAAAATAAATATGCATTATAAATTACAAAAAAAAACTTAATCACATCTAGAAAAATTCAAATTAACATTCTGAAACTTTATTAACACCTCAGAATATTAAAGTAATTTTTCTGAATTTTTTGAAATTTATTTATATTTATTTTAATTTTTGTGCAAATTCACAAAATCAGAAATAGGCATGCTTGTAAATTACAAAAAAAAATAATAACACTTAGAAAAATTCAAAATTAATATTTTGGAACTTAAATAACACTTCAGAATATTAATGTGATTTTTTTGGATTTTTTTTGTAATTTATTTATATTTATTTCAATTTTTGTGCAAATTTACAAAATAAGAAATAGGCATGCTTGTAAATTACAAAAAAAAATAATCACAATTAGAAAAATTCAAAAATTAACATTCTGGGACTTAAATAACACCTCAGAATATTAATGTGATTTTCTTAGATTTTTTTGTAATTTATTTATATTTATTTTAATTTTTGTGCAACTTCACAAAATAAGAAATAGGCATGCTTGTAAATTACAAAAACAAATCACAGTTAGAAAAATTCAAAAATTAACATTCTGAAACTTAAATAACATCTTAGAATATTAATGTTATTTTCCTGGATTTTTCTGTAATTTATTTATATTTATTTTAATTTTTGTGCAAATTCACAAAATAAGAAATAGGCATGCTTGTAAATTACAAAAAAAAAAATCACAGTTAGAAAAATTAAAAAATTAACATTCTGGAACTAGATATAACACCTCAGAATATTAATGTGATTTTTCTGGATTTTTCTGTAATTTATTTATATTTATTTCAATTTTTGTGCAAATTCACAAAATAGGAAATAGGCATCCTTGTAAATTACAAAACAAAATCACAGTTAGAAAAATTCAAAATTAACATTCTGGAACTTAAATAACACATCAGAATATTAATGTGATTTTTCTGGATTTTTCTGTAATTTATTTATATTTATTTCAATTTTTGTGCAAATTCACAAAATTGATACATAAGCATGCAAAAATTACAAAAAAAATATATGCAAGCAGAAAAAAATTCAAGTACAATATTCTGGAACTAAAGATAACATCTCAGAGTATTAATGTAATTTTTATGCATTTTCTTTAATTTTAATTCTATTTACTCTATTTTATGCAAGTTCACAAAATTGATAAATAAGCATGCAAAAATTACAAAAAAATATATGCAGGCATAAAAATTCAAGTAAAATATTCTGGAACTAAAGATAATACCTCAGAATATTAATGTAATTTTTTTATATTTTTTGTAATTTTAATTCTATTTATTCTATTTTGTGCAAATTCACAAAATTGATAAATAAGCATGCAAAAATTAACAAAATATATGCAGGCAGAAAAATACAAGTACAATATTCTGGAACTAAAGATAACACCTCAGAATATTAATGTAATTTTTCTGTATTTTCTGTAATTTTAATTCTATTTATTCTATTTTATGCAAATTCACAAAATTGATAAATAAGCATGCAAAAATTACAAAAAAAAAATATATAATCCAGAAACTTATTACTATAGAAATATTCTATAGTTGCAAGAACATTTTTCTTGTTTTCTGGATTTTTTGCTTTATTTATTTCATATTTTTATGAATATTCACACAAAAATGAAATTAATAACATTTACATATAAATCATACTTTTATGAGAAAATCATTCAGACCACTCTTATTTTCTGATTATTTAGTTTGTTCACATCCTCAAGCCCAAACATCATCAGGGCACAACCCATTCCTATTTAAGGCTCACCCAACAGTGATGTCATCACATTATCGGGCGGGCTCTGAGGCCCTAATCCTCCTATTTGTTGGGCCTTGAAAGGGCCATCCCCCTACTCTCTAAGGCCTCAACAATGGATCAAATCATCCTTTCACTCATAAGAGGATCAGGCTTACCAAGCCAGAGAACATTGAGATCAGGCACCAATAATTCGAAAATAAAATCAAAACAAAAAAACTTTAAAATAGTCATATTTAATTAACCGTTTATCCGATTTTCACATACTTTATACCGTTGGATTCGTTTTGAAGTTTACTTTCTAACCATGTATTACTTATCATTTAATTCATAAGATAAGTGAGTCAAAAATAGCAAGAATCAGATCTGGAATTATTAATTTCATAATTTATTTCCAAAGAAAAAAATAATTCCTCAAAAAGTTCATAATTGCCATTTAAAAATCAAATAATAAGTAATTACATGAAAAAAATATGGGAAGAACATAACCATTGGCTCTGATACCAATGAAGGTTTTCCAGGAAACTGAACTGGAAGAGCGGAAGCTGAAATATTGTTCTACTCCACGTATGGAATTCACTGCTCTGATAGAAAAAGAACTCCCGGTAATAGAAACTACTCAAGAATCTATTGTGATCCACCAATTAGATACAAAATATAGAACCAGATATATAATATTGAGAAGGAAAATACGTATAACGATATATTCTATCGTTGTTTTCTTCTAGTATGTTATTCTCTATATATAAAGATAATAGACTCCTATCCTTGAGCTACAAGAAAGCTACAAAATAGGGATAGTCTTCTTATCTTTATCAGAATCTAATATAAGTACCAAACGCATATAACTTTATCTCATATTTTGAGATAATGTCAGACTAATATATTATGAGCGTAATTATCCCATATGCCAACACTCTGTAAATTGAACTTGATTCTTGCAAAGTTGTAATGGGGAGGTTTGTACTTTTGCTAATGACAACCCAATCATAGAGATGCTGATATTCACCGTATTAACTTTACTATCAGTGTTGTGCTATGCAAGTATTGCTTCAACTGTGTGAGCTCGATAATCCTCAACTAAGGGCAAATGCAGCTAAGCTACTGTCTTGCTTGATTGAAGATTGTGATGAAGCCACAGTTTTTGAGATTGTGAGGCAGAAAATAGTTCAAACCTTGCTTGAAATAATAAAGGACTCCAAAAATGAAGAAGAGATTGCTTCTGCAATAAGTATTATAAGTATGCTTCCCATGTCTACTGAGGTCTCTAACTGGCTGTTGGAGGCTGATGGTCTTCCTATCATTTTAAAGTTCATTGGCAATGGAAAGTAAAACATTCAGTTGTTAGAGAATGCTGCCATCTCACTGTTCCAACGAATCGAAGGTCACAAAAGAAAGCGGCAGAAGCTGATGCCATTCCCATGCTGGTACAACTGCTAGAGTTGGGAACATGTTTGACGAAAAAACGAGCTGCCATTTCTCTTTCTCAACTTCTGAGAGTTCGAGTGATCTGAGTCAGCCAATCCAAAAGCATAACGGGTTCTGTTGCTTCTTATCTTTACCGGAGGCAGGGTAACCTGTTCATAAAGGAATATGCATAGTAAAAACCTCATATTACCTTGTAGAGGCTGGTGCGGTGGGCATTCTAGTATAGGTCCTCGGCGAGGCGGATCCGGGAGCATGCGAAGCTTCATAAATGCCCTCTTAACTTTAACTGAAGGGGACAGGCTGCAGAGTGGTACCAAGGTGCTTGGCGAAGCCAACGTCGTGTCCTCTATGATAAAACTACTTGGCTTGCTCTTCACCTGGATTGCAAGAAAAGTTTCTGAATTATTTGGGAAAAGATGTTTCGACTGCAGGAGTACAAACCAAAGTATGGTTCATCAGTTCACTTGCCTTTAGTTGATTTGACTCAAATGGGAAATAGCAACATAAAATCATTGGCAGCCAAGATTCTGGCTCAATTGAATGTTCTGCACGACTAGTCGTCTTATTTATAGGAGAATCATTCCCTGAAACCGAGTTAAATGTTTGTAGAGTCTTTTATGGAAGTAGGATCGTTTTTTAACAGTTTTCTAACAACAGAATTGTTTTAAAACCCTATTCTAAATATAGCAAATTCACATTTGCTGATGCGAACTCTCTGAAATCGTATTCAGCAAATGCGAACATATGGGAAAAAAATAAAGCAAAAGTAAAATAAAAAATTATTAAAATAATGAATTAAATATAATAAAATAAAATAATAACATAATAAAATATAATTATATAATTAATTTATTTATTTTTTAAAAGTATCCTGACGTCCGGATGTAAGTCTGGATGTCATCCGGATGTAAGTCCGGATAAAACAGTTGGCATCTGGACTTACATCCGGGCGTCCGGATTTCAATTGTTTTATTTTAAAAAATATATAAATTAATTATATGATTACATTCTATTATGTTTTTATTTTATTTTATTATAAAAAATCCATTGAAAATAATTATAATAACGCAACTCACACTTGTAAAAAAATATTTAAAGTAATTAATTTAGAAAAAATTTGAACTCACAAAATGCAATGTTATTATTTTAAATTAATTATATAATTACATTTTATTAAGTTATTATTTTATTTTATTATATTTAATTCATTATTTTAATAATTTTTTATTTTACTTTTGTTTTATTTTTTTCCCATATGTTCGCATTTGCTGAATGCGATTTCATAGAGTTCCCATTCAGCAAATGAGAATTTCCTATATTTTATAGGATTAAGCAAAATAGGAAAATATTCAGCAAAATATTTAAAATATTCATGAGTTGCGTTATTATAATTTTTTTCAATGAATTTTATTCAAAAGAACTCGCATTCACCAAATGCGAGTTCAAATTTTTTCTAAATTATTTTATATGTAATTATATAATTACTTTAAATATTTTTTACAAGTGTGAGTTCAATTTTTTTCTAAATTAATTACTTTAAATATTTTTTTACAAGTGTGAGTTGCGTTATTATAATTTTTTTTAATGAATTTTTATAATAAAATAAAATAACAACATAATAAAATGTAATCATATAATTAATTTATATATTTTTTAAAATAAAACAATTAGAATTCGGACATTCAGATGTAAGTCCGGACGTCTGGATACTTTTAAAAAATATATAAATTAATTATATAATTACATTTTATTATGTTATTATTTTATTATATTATATTTAATTCATTATTTTAATAATTTTTTATTTTACTTTTGTTTTATTTTTTTCCATATGTTGGCATTTGCTGAATGCGAACTCTTTTTGAAATCTCATTCAACAAATGCTAATTTGCTATATTTAGAATAGAGTTTTAAAACAATCCTATTGTTAAAAAACTTAAAAAAAAAATTCCACTTGTAGAAAAGACTCAATATTTGGTACATAATTTGGCCGGGGGACGAGGAAGAGTTTGATTAGACCATTCAATCATTAGAAAGTTAGCCATTGGGGCTAGCCCAGTGGTTAGAGAGTTAGCTTCCCGACCTACAGGTCTAGAGTTCGATTCCTGTAGTATGCACGTGAGGGTGTGTGTTTTAAAAAAAAAAAAAAAATCATTAGAAAGTTGAAAGTAGCAGGCAACTTATAATACTGTAGTAGATTACAAAGTTGTAGATGAGCCAGGCAGGGCGCAGCCGCAGGGTCAGGTCATTTGGTATGTTAACAAAAAAAAAAAAAAATCATTAGAAAGTTGAAAGTAGCAGGCAACTTATACTACTGTAGTAGATTACAGAGTTGTAGATGAGCCAGGCAGAGGGTTATACTACTGTAGTAGATTACAGAGTTGTAGATGAGCCAGGCAGAGGGTCAGGGCATTTGGTATGTTAACAGCCGCAGGGAGGGCTTCTGAATTTGTACTCCAAATTCTAACCTTTATCCACATTGCCCACTTTTTTGCTTACTTTTTCAATTTGGCAAAAGTTTTAACTTAATTTTACAGAGCTCAATCAAAATCAAACTGCTTTACAATATCTTAAGAGCTCAAGAAAAGTATTAAATCCAACCAAATGGTGAGAAGATGCCAATACCATAACTAACTAATAAGACTTATTCAAATAGTTGCCAGTTTTTTCATTTGTGTAATCATTGCAAAGTCATCATCGCTTTTAACAACAAAAAGTTTTCAACTATCTTATGAACCAATTGAGGTTGAAGCAAGTACACGCCTTCACTCTCCGAAACGGCACCGATTTCACCTCTTATTTACTCAGCAAGTTGTTAGAAACTCCGGACCTTCCCTACGCACGCAGATTATTTGATAATATTCCCAACCCAAATGTGTTTCTCTACAACAAGCTCATTCAAGCCTATTCTACTCATGGCTCTCCGCTCCAATCCTTGTCTCTCTACGTCCAGATGCGCCTCAAAGGCATCTCGCCTAACGCCCACTCCTTCAACTTCCTCTTTACCGCTTGTACCAAACTTCCTACTCCATCCTGTGCGCAAGCGTTTCATGCCCATTTCGTTAAATGGGGTTTCCAAATTGATATTTATGCCTCCACTGCATTGGTCGACATGTATGCTAAAATGGGCTTGGTGCATCTAGCGCGAAAACAATTTGATGGGATGGAAAGAAGAGACTTGCCCACTTGGAATGCCTTGGTCGCAGGGTATGCAAAGAGTGGGGATATGCGGGAAGCTTTGCGCTTGTTTAGGGAGATGCCTTCGAGAAATGTTATTTCTTGGACTGCAATAATATCTGGCTACTCGCAGAATGGCAAGTATGCAGATGCATTGGCAATGTACCTGGAAATGGAGAAAGAGCAAGAGGCGAGGCCCAATGCAGTGACCATAGCTAGCGTTCTTCCAGCTTGTGCCAATCTTGGAGCTTTGGAGATTGGGCAGAGGATTGAAGCCCATGCAAAGGTTAATGGATACTTGAAGAATATGTTTGTGAGCAATGCCATTTTAGAAATGTATGCGAGGTGTGGTAGAATAAATGCAGCAATACGTATCTTTGATGAAATTGGTAGAAACAGAAATTTGTGTTCTTGGAATACGATGATAATGGGGCTAGCTGTCCACGGTAAATGCAACGATACTTTGGACCTTTTCGACCAAATGCTGGTAAGGATTGATTATCACCGCATTGCTTAGATTTTGTTGTACACTGTAGTTAGCTATGTCATTTACTTGTAATCGGTAGGCAAGTATTAACTGGGAGAGATCTCGGTGTATGTAATGATTGGCAGTGTTGTCTGACCATTTTAGGCTGACATTACATGCTTGCCTTCTTAACTGTAACCTGATGCAGGTGGAAGGCACTGCACCTGATGATGTCACTTTTGTCGGGACAATATTGGCGTGCACGCATGGTGGCATGGTTGCCAAAGGCCGAGAGATCTTCAAATCAATGGAGCAGAAATTTTCTGTAACTCCTAAACTGGAACATTATGGATGCATGGTTGACCTCTTAGGTCGTGCAGGAGAACTCCAAGAAGCTTATGATCTTATACAGAGCATGCCCATGAGGCCTGATTCTGTTGTTTGGGGAACAATGCTGGGGGCTTGCAGCTACCATGGCAATGTGGAGCTGGCTGAGAAAGCAGCAGAGTCGCTGTTTCAGTTAGAACCATGTAATCCAGGAAACTTCGTTATTCTTTCTAATATTTATGCATCAGCAGGAAGATGGGATGGAGTTGCAAAGATGAGGAAGGTAATGAAGGGCTCCCAAATAACAAAGGCTGCAGGGTATAGCTTCATCGAGGAAGGAGGCCAAATCCATAAGTTTATAGTTGGTGATAAATCTCACCCAAAATCTGATGAGATATATGCATTGCTGGATGATGTCCATGTAAAAATTGAACTTCATGGATATACAACTGATGATGTTGATTCTATCGCTGAAGATTTATAATTTACAGATATTATCTGATATGTTTTCCATGTTAAATTGTAAAACTATGTTCATTCAATGAGAAAGGAAAACCCCCACTTATGTAAAACTGTGGCATCAATGGATGTCTGTTGCTGATCAATCAACAAAAGAACTTAAGAGAGACGAAAGAGTTATTAGGTGAATGACTTGAGATCTGATCTTAATATAATCAATGCTGCAACTAAAGAGGTATCTTCTTTCTGAAAATGTGAAATTGGTACTGCAGATTACGTTCAAACCTCACCCTAATCTTTTCGTGGTAGGTGAAAGAATCTGTAAAATTACGTCAAATAATGCAAACTATTCTTAATCTGGGAAATGCATTGAATCAAGGCACTTCTAGAGGTAATTGTTTTGATGTCAATCCTGTTTCTGTTTTTTTTTTTTTTAAATTTGTTCCCCTGTTTTGAGTTGTTTTATGTGATAGTCTCAGATTGTATCTAGATTCATTTTCGTTTACATTGCAGGATCTGCCGTTGGATTCAAATTGGTTAGCATGCTCAAATTGTCTGAGACTCGTTCAATAAACAACAAAATTACCCTCGCGCATTATCTTTACAAGGTAGAATCTTTAGTTTTTATGCATTCCTCTGTCCGCTTCTTGTGTGTTAAAGTTGCTTTGTCAATGAACTATCTAGAGGTCTATAGTAGTGCTTACAAGGCACTCGTAGTTTGTTTATAGAGTGGAGTTCTCCTAGTTGGTTTTAGCTGTTCGTTGGATAGGTGTATTCAAGATAACATGTCTACATTTGTCTTTTCTTCTTCTTCTTTTTTCAATCTTTTATTGTTTTGGGGCACTCTTTTTTGTGTTTCTGGGTGCATATCAGGAGATACTGGTCTTCGATGAGTAATCTGGTTTTCAGGCTGGCTATTGGACTCCTCTTTTCCTGAGTTTGAAAAACAGCATGTTCTCTAATTTGGGAATATGAATTCTATTCCAAAAATTTATGTATGATTTGATATTTAAGATCCCTTTTCTGCTGCTTACGTATCAGTTGTCTTCCCATGTTAAATCTTGAATTTCCTAAGATTGTGGCTTATGTAGACTCTTCTGTATGCTGTTATAAAAAAAGCAAGAAACATATAATGAACATAACAACACTTCACTAGATAATATTTGTGTTTGAGGGTTGCCTTGTTAGCAGTTTAACCCCAATTCTGCACTTATGATTCTCCTACAATACGTGGATTAAAATGATAATTGAATGAATAAAGTTTCTAATGAAGTTCAAATATTGTGGATGCAAAACAGAATTGGTTCTGATTAGTATAGGGAAATTAGATTGCCATTTTCTTTGTTAGTCAACTAAAATTTTTGTACGATATATTTCAATGAAGAATAGGTATGCAATGTCATTTGTGTCCTTTTCCTACTTAATATTTGTTGCCTGAGCATATCCATCTGGCATGGTTCTTGTCTGTTGGCTACAAATATTATTTTTCATAAACTGGTCACTCGATCAATTATTTTTGTTTCATTAGCTACTTGCAGAAAAAATGCCAGAGCTATTGGATTTTGATAAAGATCTCGTTCATTTGTTTGTAGCCTCTAAGGTATACTTAACAGTTTTATTGAGGTCCTATATTGCTGGACTCAGGAATGCAAGCAGTAAGCAAAGGTCTAGAAAAAGTTGAGCAGGAACTCATAGAATCTGAGAATGATGGTGCTATATCCTTGGGCTTTCAGAAGGTGAGAAAAACATGGCCGATCTTAGTTATTTGATCCATAATTTTAGTGCCTAAAGGCGTTATCTCATGATGCATTTATTGTCGTACTTCTGCTTGGATATTAGGGAATGTTTTGGTTTTTGCTGTAATTCCTGTTGTGTTCTTCAGTTCTAGATAACTCCTAATAATTTTGTACTTCTTAGACTTTTCCCAACATCTTGAAAGTCAACAACGGAAAATTTAGTCTACTGCTTTTGCAATTTATGAAGGTAATGGGGTGCAGAAAATAGAGATTTTGTACTAGGCTTGTAAGTAGTCAACTTGATCTCTGTTTTTGATAGAAAATACTGATGATCTTTTATTGCTTGAATATTGAAAGGAAGGTGAGACTTGAGCTGAAGTGTGCATTATAGTTTGGTCAAAGTAAGAGCAGAAATCAGCATTGAATTTTGTAGGGCACTTGGTGCATGTATTTATTTTGAGCAGCTATTTGATTCTTTTACCATTATACAACGGACTAGGAAATCTGAGGCCTGTTTTTCTCGGATGATTAAGGGGTTATGATGGTCTGTTTTAACTTTCATTTTGCTGTGTTAGATTACAAAATCATAGTGTGTATATTCTATATCTACTTTTCAGAGTTTTGAATTGATGTGCTTGAGGATATATATATAAGCAGGTCAATTCTAAGATGTGCAAAAGTTAATGTGAAAGCTGCATTTTGAGCCATTGCTTAAGAGATAATTATCTCACCAGTTTAGTAATGATCTAATCTTACACTAAATACTTCTTTTATTTATATTATGCCTAGTCTTCATGTAATCTTCTGGAATTGTTAATCCTGACATCCGGAGTGGGCTTCATCCTTTGATTGAGAAAAATGTTCATTAAATTGTAAGTTACCAAGCATTAGTTTGGAGAACTTGTTAATGCACAGTAAAGCATTTAGTTCTCCTTGGTTGAACTGAATGTTGCCTTTATGCTAGGGTGATTTGTAAGGCACGTTAGGCCAATGGGTTATAAACAAATAAACCATCTGACCTATGAAAGATGTTGTGATGGCTTTGTTTTAATGTGCAATTGATAACTTGAACTTGTTCCTTTAGGTTTCAAAGAGTTTCTTCCATACTGCTGAGGCTGAATTTAGGCCACTGGTCATGCTGTACTCTGAAGTGGTCAACCTCCATCATTCGTATTGCTCTTTTTTGTAATTCTTCTTATGCTGGGCTCAAGCCTGGTTCTAATAAGAATACTTTGCAGGGAAGAAGTGCAGATTCATTGTCCCAGTATTTTGGAGAAGATCCTGCTGAATTTCCCTTTGATCAAGGTTTGATCTACTTTGTATTTTGATGTGTTCTAATTTCTGTTACTCTGTTATGGAAATAGTTCTTTTGTGATCATGGTCCGATTTTTTATTTCATGCCTTCGGTAGTTAATTCTGTCTCAGAAGAAAAAGATATCCGTCTGTATTCTATTTTCTGGTAGACTGCGGTAAGGTGATGGTTACTAGAAAGGGAAAATTACGAGGCTAGAAACAAGATAGAGAATGTGGTAGTCACATCGGAAAAATTATATTTTATGCTGTAGCGCCATAGCGGAAAAGAGTAAAGTTGATTGAAGATCACTAATGAAATTTCCTACCAAGCTTTGAGTTATTTTCTGGTTCTACGTTCATACTTTCTAGCAGGTAGCTCTTCTGGACATTCTCTTCATTGTATTCCTGTTACTTGATCTCGAAGGTAATTAAATGTCAAATTCTTTTCAGATGGTAATAATTGGTGTTGAAGAAAATAAAAACAATTGGGTAAAGGATCTAGTGGCATTCAAACAGAAAGGGTTCTGGATAGATAGTTTATGCTTGTTTATTACTTCCTTTGCTAATTATGTAAATTTGACAATGGATACGTATGCCGAAAGTTTGTAATGCATTGCGTTGGTGTCGGAGAGGTTCTGTTGTGCAGACCTCTAGTACCTGTTAGCTTTCTTCTGACATCTTTTTCGGCTGATGGGTTCAAACTCAATGAAAGCTTGCCTTGAAATTTTGTTTATTGGCTTACCACGTTCTATACAAATTTTGTCCAAACCGTGTCCTACTTTGCGCTTGAATCTTATGCTTGTCTTCTTGCATTGTCTAAAATGTGTCCCAACTGTAAATTTTGGCGGTTTGTATGTGCAGTTATGCAAACTTTAGTGGCTTTCACAAAGATGTTTAACAAAGCACGCGACGAGAACTTACAGCAAGCAGAAGCTGAAAGGAAGAAACTGGAGAAAGAAGCATTAAAGAAACCAGCAGCTAATTCTTGTGCTCAAAAAAGAAAGCCTTGGTTCTGATTTGAGAACAAAAATTACTTCTAGAAATCAAAATCACACTCCATAGTCAGATTTAAGGCAATTCATCATGCATGGACAAATACACCATGCTTTGATGGCATGGTGGAATGGTGATGGTGAATATCTTTGCCCTGCTTCAAATGTCCACTCACTATGCATCCTTAGTGAAGGTGCTGGTCAACCGGTTGTTCGATGACTTTCAATCACCTTACCTAGCTTTGTTTGTAGATTTTCTGTTTGTGCATATATGGTAGCATAGATTAATCACTTTTGTAGGCAAATTCAACATTTTCCTCTGAGATTTAGGAGAATGTTTCAATCATTCTGCACATTGGAATTGATAGGGAAAAAAAGATAATGCAAAATAAAAATGTATTTGTAGAATGAAGGAGGGAGTAAAATACTGAATTTAACACAAGATTCGAAGAAATATGTAGTTGTGCTCCTAATTCAGGGGATCTCCTGAATTTGCCTTGAATTCATAACATTCTGAATTGAGAAATTCTTTGAATTGTTTGTCTTGTTCTTCCTAAATATTCTTCATTTACAAAAACTATGCCATATTTGTCCTACTTCCCTTTGACATTTTCTTTCTTTCTTTTTATTTTTTCGAAAAATTCTCTTCTAAACATTTTAATATGAATGGCAATTGAATGACAATTTTAGAAGGGAATTAGAATTGTAATTGAAATTATATTGAAAAAATTGGTATGGATATGAAATTAAAGAACCATTAAAATAACTAGGGTTTGGTATAAATAACTTTGTTATTGGTATTAATTTATTTTTTCATTATTTTAAGCAATACCTTTCTCTCCCAATTTTTATATGCAATTATAAGTTCATGCAAACTATAAATATGTGCTTTTAACTGTTAATTTTTTATTTCTGATTTAATGGAAAATATGTAAATTGATAAATTTTAGTAAATAAATAGAAAAGTAAAAGTGTAAAAAATTCTTCACTTTCATAGACTATCCTTGGAATTTTGAAAGAAAATAGTAATTTTTCAAAAATATATAAAAAAAATTTTTAACTATTCATTTTTTTGTTCCCACTTTAATAGAAAATATGTTAATTTTTATATTTTTGAAAAAAAAGGAAAAAAATTAAAAAGCCATAGTTCTTGGTGTTATAGCCTTGAATTTTATGGAGAAATCATGATTTAAAAAATTACAATTGATATTTTACACCAAAAGCAATATATTAATCGGAAACATTGATGTTTTTGAAATTGTGTCACCATTGCTCTATTTCCAGATAGAATAATAGGTTATAGGAAGTCTCTTTCAAGAACTTCAAAGAAAAATAAGTCTATCAAATTAACCACTATTGTGAAAAAAAGAGGAACGATCAAACCTACAACTGAAGTAATTAATGATGAGTTAGATCCATTTGATTAGATTAGAACCCTTATGCATGCAACTAAACAAGGATCTTAGTAATTAGTATATGAGTTTCTACAAAATTGATGTCAGCCAAAAAGCATACAACATTGGCATTGCTGAAAGAAACCAAATTCAATGTAGAGATATATCTAAATCAAACTTAATGCGTAGATAGATTCGAGTTGCACGGATGAAAATTTCAAATCCAATGCATAAATATATTCAAGTCATTCGAAAGATTCAAATCTAAATTTGTAATACGTGTAACGAATTCTTATGTATCCAACTCAAAACTAATTTCAAAAACATCAATGTTCAAAATACTCGGTCCCGAAATTATTATAAAAAAATAACATAATTAGTTGAGCACATACTTTAATAAATTGAGCATCAATAAATCTATAACAACTCTGTACATGTAGAGCGATTATGACCAATAATATGGCAACAAGAGCACCTCAAAGGTCGTCTATCAATGAATTGTGATTCAATTCGTCTCTTATGTAGTCGACCTGGAAGTCGCTTGGTCCTTGGAGGCAGCAACGCACACTGTGAAGATGTTGTGTACATATTACCTTCTTGAATGGATGCAATAGGCAGGTCATTGGGCATAGGCATATCAACAGTCTTAATGGCAATTGTAGATATATAGTTCTATTAAATTGTATTATGATTTGCTTTGTACACCTTGCCTTAGAATCTTCATACTACTGATCGAACTGATATTGCGTCTCGCTTTCGTCGTTATCTTTTACTCTCCAGCTTCATTCGCTTGCCCATAAATTGTCGTGTATTTCTAACCCCTCTACGGCCTCTGCACTTGTATCTATGTATTGCAAGAGTGGGATTATTAGTGAAGCGATGAAGGTGTTTGATGAAATATATGATAGAGATGAAGTTTTTTATGGTTTGAATTCAAAATAATAATTTCATAAACGTAGTATTTGTTTAACGATGGAATTAATATTGGGTAAAAGGAGGGGTAATAAAGTCTTTAACTAATTAAAATAATAATAAAGTTATTTTGGCGCCCTTAACAATAAATACATTAAAGTTGCGCCCTACTTAATAATAACGCGATGTAATACGCCCTTAATGCAAATTTTCCCTAAAAAAATTTATTTTCTCGCTGACAATAAAAATAATACATTTTAGTCACCAAAGTTTAAAAAATATACCAAATTAGTCACTAACAAAACTTTATTAGGCTTTCTAACAAAAAAATCACACTCTATTAACTTTTTTAACTGAAAAACAGACATTCATATCATATATACTTAATAAATAGTTAAAAAAAAAATCAATTTATTTTTATTATTCATACTCCATCATTAATAGTGTAAGTTATGATCAATAAATCGATTGTACGAAGGATGTTGTGAGAAAAATAATTTGATTTTTCACTTTTACCCTTTTATTTTTTTCGCTTTTACCCTTTTATTAAGTGGCTCGTGATGTGAATGTGCATTTTTTCAGTTAAAAAAAGCTATCAAACTTTGATTGAGTGACTATTTTGGTGAGTTTTTTAAATATTAGTGAGTGGAAGATAAAATAATTTTTTTTTTTATAATGTATTCGACTATTTTAACAATTTTCGCAATATTTAACCATGCTTTCGAGTTAAACTATTTAAGAATAGGATTCATTCAAATTTCTTAATAACAATCAAAACTCAAAAGAACACAGTAACAGAACCAACCCAGATTACAACAGATTGAACGCATTGTTTGAATCTCCATCAAAGCCCACTGAATATTCAGGTAAACAAAGATTTTTTCTTTGTTTTTTGTCAGTAGTATTTGCGTGAATTGCTTTCTTGTATAGTAGACTGAATAAGAATCACTTCCACAATCGACCCTTATGTTGTTTTTTGAAGATAAGAAAAGGGTTGTCAATTGATTTATCAGAATTGTATGCATACGGGATTTTTACAAAAAAAAAATTCAGTTCTTTATGCTGTGGTGAAGAGTAATTTGGTTTATCTATTTTCTATGTTGGGATTATGCTGAATCTGTAATTGAGTAGGGATATTCTGTTAGGAATTTTATATGTTAAAGTTTTAATCTTTATCAAAAGAGAAAGGCTTTCCATCGCTCTTTACATTTTCTTTTTTTCTAAGCTGTTTGGTTTGATCATCTTTATGTTTAAACTGTGGTTCAGTTGTTTGTTTAATGGCCTGTTCTTGAATTTGGGATAGCTCTCATAAGAAGAGAATTGAAGATACTGTGAAAAATCTAGTGAATGTAGTTCTTTTATTTATTTCTTATGTCATTGGCTAGAAATGCCACAAGCTAAGAATATTATATGTTTTTCATCATGAAGTCTGATGTGTTTTGCCAGTTCATTCTTTGTGTTTTATGTCTGCAAAATTTTGTAACTAGGTCTTGGCTACGGTTCATACAAATAGGTTCTTTTTAGTTTGTTTTCCTCTGCTGCCATCATCCCCAAGAAAATAATGTCATGTCAACTAGAAGAAACTGTCCTGCAATAAACCCTTTTTTGTTTTATTTTTCTCGAAGTGTTGAATGCGTTCGGAGCGAGAGTTAAAATTTGGATTCACTTATGGAAGTAGGAAAACTGTGCATTGCTGCCTTTATTTGTTTGAGTTAATAAAGTCTAAATTGTGAATATGGTAAATTTCAAGAATTTTGGACACTGTCATTCTGAGCTGTTTGCTCTTCTCTGATTCTCCTTTCTAGCCCTGCAAAGCATGAATGGAAAAGTACAACAACAACAACTAATCCTTTATCCCACAAAGAGGAAAAAAAAACTGTTTCTTTGCATTTGTTACACAAATGAAACCTTTTTTTGATGCATTTGTAAAACTTGAATGTTTGGACCAGAATATTTACCATTTAAGATGATCTTGTTTATTTTGATACGTTCTTTTTAAAGGTATAATATTCAAATTTACAAGATGCTTATTCATGAACCATTTCCTTGCGTCTTTGTCAGGAATGAGCCGTTCAATAACCACTTCCTCTCTTAAGCGAAAAAAACCAGAGTCGAATTCCCTTGATGATTCACTTGTTGATGCTGACCGTGCAGTCCTCAACGTGATAAATAGTAAAGAAGATATGGGAATTTGGACAAGAGATATCAAATGGCAGACGAATCTCCCAGAAAATGTTGTCACTAAATCCCTGAAATCACTTCTAAATAAGAAGTTGATAAAAGAGGTTGTCAACATCCAAAATAAGGGAAGAAAACATTACATGGCAGCAGAATTTGAACCATCGAAGGAAGTCACTGGTGGTGCCTGGTATGTGGAGGGAAAACTTGATAAAGAACTCATTAGTATTCTTAAAGGCCTCTGCTTAAAGATTGTAGGTTCCCAGAAGGTTGCAACAGTTGATGGAGTTTATGACTTTCTGAAGAAGCACAAAGTTACCACATTTGAGTGCACAGAACAACAAATTGAAGAAATTTTAAACTCTATGTTATTGGACAATGAGATCATAGAGGTCAAAAGCACTGGCATGGGAGAATATCATTCTTTTCCTATTGGAACACTATGCTATAGGGTTGCGAGTGGTACTGGTCTTGGAAAGGGTGTTAAAATTGGTGCAATGACTTCAATTCCATGTGGCATGTGCCCCCGGATTAGCTAGTGCACACCTGATGGAATAATCTCCCCAACTACTTGCGTGTGCTACAAGAAATGGTTGAATATTGAATTTTAATGACATTAGTTGATAGCTTGCAGAAAGATTTTACGCCTCATGTATTGGTTTTTGCTGGGCAAGAAGCTTAGAAAATGGTGATGATGGAATGGCATACTGATAATAGATATCTCGATTTTGTACTACATGGGATAGGGACATTTGAATGACCATTTAGATATCATTTATTTGAGTAAACTAGGTTATACCCAGGTTTTCTTGCTTATTTGAATTTTTTTCTTTTCAGTGAGCTTGAAATCTCATGAATATTACTCAAAAGTAACTGAACTGCTCGAAGTCTGTAACGAGTGAAGTATGCAGTTGATGTGTATGCTCTTTACAATCTACCTTCTGTAAATGTAGTTTTTTTTCCTGCATTGAAATAGTTAAACTATGAAATGATGCTGTTATTTTTCCCCTTCTGCAGCAGACTCATAATTTGGAAACCATCAAGCTTCCCATGATAGTCTTGCACCTCATTAAGAGAACTGCAACATGATATGCGAGTATTTATCATGGGAATAGCATAGTTTCCTGAATAATCTAGGTTCACACAGCATCCAAAATCAGTTTCAGAAGTGTAACACACACTTATATCCTTCTATTTTTGGCTGATTGTCATATGGTGATAGAGGTATTGTCGTCGTGTTCTACTGAAATTCGAACAACCTTAATGAGTTCTTCAACAGGTGGAAGAGTATTCTTCAGCTAAAGAACCAGAATTTTGAATGGTATGGTGACTTGAATTGCTAGGCCATTGATTAGTTACATTTTTATGAACAATTTTACAGTTTCTCCTAGAAAGTAGAACTTCATTGGAGATCAAGTATCAAAATCTATCTCCTTCAATAGTTTATTAACGTAATGCTAAAATGTTTGCCATTTCTATGAAAGTTCTTGACAATGTAGAACAACTCCCGGAAGTTCTATAAGTCAAACATATTTCCTCAAGTCTACCTGTCCTGGAAGTGTTTGAACCTTAGCAAGGTATTAACTAGAAGATTGAATGAAACATTAGAAAATTTTTGCATGGCATATGTAAAGTTACTTAGTTACATTTAAATTTCGTCACAAGTGCACAGGCTCTAGTTTAAGCCACAGCAAGGTCTGTAAAGCTAATCAATTGCCTCCTAATATGCACCTTTTGCTTTGAATGTGTTTTGAGAAAAGTTCATTTCTGTTCGATTAAGCCCAACATGTTCTTTTCCCTTATGGCTTTGTCCAAAAGAAGCTGCAAACTATAACTTGCAATGAAAGAAGAATGCTACTATCTCAACTCCATTGCAGTTCCAGTTCCATTCGGACTGAAGATCAGTTGATCCCCTTAAAGACGGTGATCGTTGGATAAGATTGTAGTTCCACATACTTTGTAGTTATCATGGCTGTTGCAGAAGTTCGATGCAAGGAACTATACCACAACAAAGCCTAAAAGGATAACAAAAAAACATAGATCAAGATGAAGATTTTGTTTCCAGACGTTGACTCGGGATTGTGATGCTCTATCCACCTAGTAATGGTAAATGGAGGAAGTTATACAAGTCAAGCTAGGCTAGCTGTCTCTATGTTTGTAACTAGGATCACTTCATCGTGTTCAATTTCAGAGAGTGGTTACCACCATTCTATTGATTCTTTATTGGAATTTCCACATTTCAGTTAAGAAGCAAGATCATTCTCAGCTAAGAGGCATGACTATTCTCAGTTGCTTTGATTCTATATGAAGAAACTTTGAGCAATCTCTGAATTATCCAAGGTTAAAAGCTTTTCTCTCGTTATAAAAGACTTTGGGGTTTTGATGTGTTCTATTTTCTGTCGCTTCGTTATGGAAATAGTTCTTGAGTGATCGTGTTCTGATTTTCAACAATTGATGTGTAAGTTTCTCCTTTGTGGTTTGTATGTGCAGTTACACAAATTTTGGCTGTTCTTACAAAGATGTTTAACAAAGCAAGCAGAAGCTGAAAAGAAGAAAATGGAGAAGGAAGCGTTAAAGGAACAAGCAGCTAATACTTCTGCTAAAACAGAAAACATCGATTCTGATTTTAGAACAAGAATTCATTTTAGAAATCAAAAACCCGCTCCATATTCAGATGTAAAGCAATTCATGCATGGACAAATGCACCATTCTTTGATGGGATAGTAGAATGGCAGTGGCGAAAATCTTCTTTGCCCTGCTTCAAGCATCCACTCACACTTTGCATCCTTTAGCGAAGAGGTGCTGGTCAACTGGTTGTTCGATGCTGCATTCGCCTGACTTTTGATCATTTTACCTAAGCTTTGTTTGTAGATTTTTCGTTGTACACAAGAGGTGGGCATAGATTAACCATCTTTGTAGCCAAATTCTCCATTTTCTGATATAGGAACCTCAGTACACTTTGTATGAGTACAACACAGAATGAGAGGAGAGGATCCTCCAAAGATTAGGACTTAGGAGGCTATTTATATTATAGCTGCACATTGGAACTGGTGGGGAAAGAAAGATATGCAAAATAAAAATGAGAAAATTACCAATATACAAACTCGTTGTTTGAGGGAACTGACGCCTCTCTCCCTAAATTCATCTCACTTCTTGATGAACAATTTTGCACCAATTTTGTCCATTGTTAATGCATTATCTAGGTTAGCATGCTGTGATGTTGTACAGGTTCCTACTGTTTCTTTGCAAGATCCAGTAATTCCATAGAGTTTGTTGCTTCTAAATCCAACGTCATTTGGTTTATTCCCATTATGACAAACTACATATCTCAAATTGAAGGGTATGCTAGGCTCTGATTTATAAGAAAGTCCTAACTCTCTTACAATTTCAGTACAACGAGGTAGGAGCTATAATTGATATGAGTTGAATGCTTTCATGAGAGTGTTTGTACTTCCTGGTAATGGCTAGGACCAATATGAGATAGACGCTTCCATGAGAGTGCTCATGGTTCTCGTTGAGACTATGACCGATATGAGTTAAATGTTTGGATGAGAGTGCTAGTGGTTTTTGATAGGGGTTATAATTAGAGGTGTTAAACGATCGAGCTACTCGCAAGTAGCTCGGTTAACTACTCGACTCGAATTCAGTTTGACCGAGTTCGAGTCGAGCTCGAGCTCGCTTTACACATACTCGAGTAGCTCGAGCTACTCGAGTATATATATATATATATATTTTATTTTTAATATTTATATTTATGTTTTAGTCCCTATAGTTTAATAAATTATAATTTAATCTATTTATAATTATGTTTTAGTCCTTAATTTATAGTAAATTATAATTTAACCTCATTAAATTTAAAAAAATTACAAATACATCCTATAATTTTTATAAAAAAAATTCAAAAAAAATTAAAAAATAAAATACTCGAGCTCGATCTCGAGCTCGATTGGGATCATTTGGAGCTCGAGCTCGAGCTTGAGCTCGAGTACACCTTTTGGTAAAATCGAGCTACTCGATTAGGGGTGTACTCGAGCTCGACTCGACTACAGCCCTAATTATAATGATATGTGATTCTGTTTTATCTGTTTTATTCTGTTTTATACAATATTTTGTCTGTTTTATTCTGTTTTAATTAAAATACGTCGGATTCCGTAATCTATAGATGAGAGTGCTAGTGATTTTGTCTATTTTATCCTGTCTTAATTAAGAAAAGTCGGGTTCACTAATATATTGGTTAGGGTTTAATAATTGTAAAGTAATTTTAATAATATTAATGCATTTAATCTTTAATTTTAATGAAAATACGTAGTTTTAAATGTTAAGTAGAATATGACTGAATAAATATTGGATAGAGGATATTACATCGGTTATCATCGATACGAGTGCTAATGCTTATACGAGAGTGCTCCTAATTCCATATAAGGGTTATGTTCGATATGAGTTAAATATTTTCACCAAAGTGCTCGTGATTTCCGTAGGGATTATGACGGACGAGTTAAATGCTCGAAACAGCGTGTTGTTCGGTGCTTTCTTTACGCAAACTATTCTAATATAAAAAATAAAAAACAACTCGGAATATTTCATTCTAAAATATTAAAAAAAAAAAACGCCAAAATAGAGGTATTTATTCTATGAGACTTCCAAAATAAAAAATGCTAATGAACCCAAGTCAAATGAAGACTATGAAGTAGACAAACTCATCACCAACCGCTGAAATTCAAGAATCCGTTCCAAATTTGCTTGTCTTTAGAAGCTTTCTGTTTGCTTCTGTAGCAGCAGGTTATTGTAACATTGCTGGTTGCAGGACCAAAGCAGCCAACCCAATTCATCATTCTGCCCAATTCTCAAATTTCTAATGATCTTTAGAAACGAAAATGAAATAGATTGTAAGCAGTTAGTGGAGGTGAAGAAATTAAAGGGATTGAAATTAGTGAATTTGGGTTAAGGAGATCATTTCTTTAACTTCCAAACCCGATAGAGCTAAAATAAACTTGTGTGTGTGTGTGTGTGTGTGTTTTTTTTTTTTTTTTTTTTGAAGAATCTAACCATTAGATTAGGTGTGTCAGTGCATAAGGAAGAATGTTAAGAGATCAAATTAAGGTATTCGTGGTTTGGAGAAGGTGGAGCTTCTATCTCTAAAAAGTCGGTTTGGGATAGAGATTTCAAAACCACTATTATTATTGGGCACCATTTACCTTAGTGTCACCGATAAGCTCTTCTCAGGTTTGGTTTCTGCAATTTAAGATGTTCTTTGAATTCTCTTTACTATTTGTGCACTTGGGTTTTTGAAGCGTTATTTAATTTCTCACTTTAATTCTTGAAGCATTTGCTTACAAAGTGCTTCACTTTTTGTGGATATGGTTCAAATTCTCTAAATTTGGTGTTATAATTCCCAAGAAAGAATTTTGTGAACTTTTTAGACTTATATATGGATGTGCATGTGTATGGTGGAGTGCTTGTGTGCGGAACTTTTTTTAATTGGTTTGTTTACCGGAGGTTTTAACAGATTTTTCGGGTTTCCTCACAATTCTTCGAATATGCTATTTGGTTGGTAAGAGAATGCATGAGTGCAACAAATGAATATACTAGAGAATAAATGTCTAGATAGTGGTTGTGAAAGTATGTGAGCTTATGTGGAATCAATGTAGTTCCTTTTTGTGTTTCTTCCTTGTAATTTTGCTTGTTATCATATGGAGCCTGAAAGTAGTAAAAAATACTGGTTTTAATGGAAGGGTTAGGTGTTCTTGATATGAATATTTATACTTTTTTTTTGGATTGCTATTGTTTTCAGGGTTTTGAGTTCATTGGGATTATATGTAAAGGCGGTATATTTGTCTTGGGATTATGGCTCTGCTGAGAAAAGTTTTTTACAGCAGACCCCCAGATGGCTTGCTTGAGTTTGTTGATAGAGTATATGGTAACTCAAGTTCAAAGATTCATTCTTGATAGATGATATGGCTGCATTTTTTAGTCTTTTCACTTGGTAGGCTATTAACAATTTTCTTTTTTGTCATTTGAATTTGGTTGTCTGTTATGCAGTTTTTGATTCATGCTTTTCAACTGAAGTATTGTCTGAGGGCATGTACCAACTGTACTTACATGAAATTGTAACTGAAGTGCACACGTTATTTCCCGAATCTTCATTTCTAGCCATCAACTTCCAGCAAGGAGAAGAGAGGAGCCAATTTGCAGAAATTTTGTGCGAGCATGACATAACTGTCATGGATTATCCAAGGCAATATGAGGGTTGTCCTCTCTTGCCATTTTCTTTGGTTCATCATTTCCTTCAGGCTTGTGAGAGTTGGCTTTCGATTTGGAAGCCAAATGTTATCTTGCTTCATTGTGAGAGAGGGGGTTGGTCACTTTTAGCATTTATTTTAGCTAGTTTGTTGGTTTTTAGAAAACTGCATAGTGGTGAGAGGAAGTCCCTTGAAATGGTTTATCAAATGGCTCCAAAAGGTCTGATACAATTGTTATCACCTTTGAACCCATTTCCATCACAGCTTCGTTATCTGCAATATCTATCAAGACAAAATATTTCTCCAGAATGGCCTCCCCTTGAAAGAGCTCTTTCTTTGAATTGTCTAATTCTTCGTTCCATCCCAAGGTTTGATAACCAGGAAGGCTGCCGGCCAATTATTCGTATTTTTGGTAGAAATCATCTTAGCAAGGATTGTTTATCAAGCCAAATGCTATATTCCCCAAACAAGAAAAATAGAAGTCTTCGACATTATTGTCAGGTATTCATTGCACACTTCTGATTTTAGAATTTAATTTTGCACGTGTAAGAATAAGTGTGAATTTGAATGTTTATGGGTCTTGCAGAAAGACTATGATGTGATTAAGATCGACATTCAGTGCTTGGTGCAAGGGGATGTTGTATTGGAATGTGTTCACTTAGATCTGGAGCCAGAGAGGGAAGTTATGATGTTCCGTATAATGTTTAATACAGCTTTTATCCGATCAAACATCTTGATCCTCAATTGTGACAATTTGGATATTCTTTGGGATTCAAAGATGCGGTATCCAAAAGATTTTCGAGCTGAGGTGAGTTGCCTTGGGAATTATTAATTCAGCAAGTTATATTAATCACATTTGTGAAGCCTGCATGTCTTATAAAGGTTTCCTTTGTCAAATTCAGGTGCTATTTGGTGATGTTGACAGCATCTCTCACCCAAATGCTCCAACCACTGTTTTAGATGGTGAAGAGGCAGATGGCCTTCCTATTGGAGCTTTTTCCAAAGTGCAAGAACTTTTCAGTGGTGTGGATTGGGTAGATAGTGGAGATGCTGCTGCTTTATGGTTGCTCAAGCAATTATCTGTCCCAAATGATGTGAAAGATTTGTCTTTATTGCAAAATAAAATGGATGGATATTCATCACCTTTTGACTCTGAAGAGGAAAATAATGCATCTAGCATTGCTGATAGTCTGGATTTTCCAGACTCTGAGAAGGCTAGTCATCAAGTGTATGCTAGTTCGACAGAGGTGGCTTTTTTGGATGATTCTTTGTCTCATGATTATGCTTCAAATCAAGGTCCAGAAAGTCAGTTTGGTGCTGCTGTTTTAAGTACAAAAGATCATCTATCATCATCCCCACCTCCACCACCTCATTTTGGTACTCATATATGGAAAGTGTCTTCAATGCCTCCTCCACCTCCACCTCCACCTCTTCCTCTGCTTCCACCTTCTATTCATTTCAGTAAAGGGCCAACACCACTGCCGCCCCAACCCGCATCCCCACCTCTTCCTTGTAGTAGTTCAGCTAAGGGTGCTCGTCCTCCACCTCCACCTCCTCCCCCTCCCCCTCCCCCTCCCCCTCCATCTCCACCTATTAGTAACAGTAAAGGACCTCCACCTCCTCAACTTCGACCTCCTCCCATTGGGTCCAGTAAGGGACCTCCACCTCCACCGCCACTCCCTCCTCCTCAATTAACTTCCACCATCAATATTACAGTGAAGTCTCCACCACCACCGCCACCACCTCCTCCTCTGCTGCCCATATCTTCTAAGTCTTCTCTTACTCCACCACCACCACCTCCCCCTCCCCCTCCCACCTCTTCCAAGGGACCTTCACCTCCATCTATTTCTTATGCAACTAGCCAATCAGCATCATTTGCACCTCCATTTCCACCTCCACCTCCACCTCCACCTCCACGGCCTGCTCTGCCATTCCTTGGCATTGGTAACAAGCCTCCAGCACCACCTCCTTCAGGTGCTTCTTGGCAGAGTTTGGTTCCACCAACTCCTCCACAAGCTCGAAAACCTCCTAGTGCCCTCCCACCAGCTTTGGGACATAGAATGGCACCAGTTCCACCTCCACCTCCTGGTAGAAAGAGCGCTACTGCTCCTCCAGCACAACTTCCATCTTCTGGCAGGGGAAGACCTCTTACAGGAACAGCCGGTCATGGAAGAGGTGGAGTTTCCAGTGGTTCTTTGATTCCCCCTGAAAAAGCCTCGCGGAAGCATTTACATTGGGCCAAAATTACAACGGCAATGCCAGGGAGTTTATGGGCTAATTCTCAAAAACAAGAAAATCAGTCAAGGTATGTAGATGAAGAGTCCTTTCAGGAACTGTTTACGAAGTTATTTCAGATGTCCTTTGAATATTGCTGAATCAGATATATATACTTCCGAAATGTTAATGGCAATATAGAGGTTAACTGAGTTGACTGTAACCTGTAAGGAACACTACTAGTTCTATGCCTTTTGAAACATTTATTAGAGTTTGGTAAAATGAAGATTTTGTAGCACACAAATCTCCACACTTGATTTTACAGTGTTAGTTTGTTCTTTTTGAGGGAATTTCATACGCTTTTTTATTTCAAATTGTTAATTAGTTTTAGGGCACCTGAAATTGATATAGTAGAGCTTGAAAGTCTGTTCTCTGTGGCTTCTGCTTCGGATGGCAACAATACGGGTGGAGGTCGACATGGCTCTAAAATTAACAAACCAGAGAAAGTGCAATTGGTAGGTGCAATGACTTATGATTGTTTATTCTGCTTACAAGTTGCACAAAATTTCAATAAGATATTGCATAGTAACAGATAGTACGTATGCAGAAAAGTAAGATATTTATATCTTGATCTTTTTATTTTCCAAAATTTGTTTGATGGCCAACAGCACGGTTATTTGAAATCCTAATTTGATACAGAATATTATTCATCGTTCCAAAAGTTGTAGTCATGTTTCAGGGACCAACTTGTGAGTGTACTTCTTTGATTCTAATAGTAGCCTATTCAGTTTACAAGATTCCCCATTAAATGACAACACTTTAGTGATTTGAACTCGAGGAGCTGCTGTTGTTCATCATTCATTGTATTCCCTGTGTAATGGTGAGTTATGTCGGTTTTCTCTTTCTTAGTAATAATCTTAATCTTGTTTCTGTTCTTCTGTAAATTTCTTTTCTCAGGTTGATTTCCGCAGAGCCTACAATTGTGAAATTATGCTAACAAAGTTTAAGATTCCGCTGCCCCGTATGATTGTAAGTTATTCATTTTTTTTTTCTTTCAGTGTAAATTCTCCTTTTATGCTGAGTTTTTTTTATGAACAACCATGAAATATGGATTTAGATATATAAATTCTTTTGGATATTCTCTTCTCTCTATTGCAAGGTGAATAAATTTTTGTTGCATCACATAGAATTGGCATTTGGTTGATATTTGATGAGTGAAACTCTCGCTGTAGCCAAGTGGTACTCATAATATAGTGTTTTCCCTTTGAGCTCAAATCATTAATTTTTTTTTTTTTTGTGTTTATTTAGCATGCTTCAGTTCTGAATCTCAAAACTGAGGTGATATGTATTATGTATAAAGATGAGGAAACAAACTCAGATTGTATAGTGCAAAGCTTTTTTTGTTTTTGTTTTTGGAATGTAAACAGAAAAACTCTGTGTTTTATTAGGTTTATATCCAACCAATCCTTAGGAGTTTTTAACTTAGATGATAAATATTTGATTATCTAATGTTCACGTAGTAAACGTGCTAGAAAAGGTGCATAATATGGGGACACTGTAAACGAAGGGGTGAAGGCCTGATAACTATGAGGCCCCTAGGATTTTGTAAATAGTTGAGGCATGCATTGCAAGTATTAAGTTTATAAATGTGTTCCCTGTATTAAACCTGGTACTTCTAGCTTCCTCATTGAGGATGATTGGTATCATCACAGTGCTCACTCGTCAATATTGGTGAATCTAAGCATGGTTGTCAGCTTGTTTGTGATTCTTAAAGTTGAATTGTTTAAGTTTTCCAGACTGTGCCACTACCACTAGATAGTTCTGGAGCATTTTTCTAGTTCATGAATTAAGTATTTTGTGTTGAACTTTAATCTCTAAAATTTAAGTTCATGTTTTGTTTCCAGACTGCCATTTTGGATTTGGACTCTTCATCCTTGGATATTCATGAAGTAGAGAATCTTATAAAAATCTGTCCAACAAAAGAAGAGATGGAAACATTTAAGGTATGTCCTTTCGTATTCCTTGTCTCTTTCTGTGCAAGTGATATCGCATAGAACTAATATTTATTTCAAAAGCTTGACATTTCAAGAGGAAATGAGAATGTCGAGATGGATATGCGGACACACTAGACTAGATAGAATAAGTAGTAAATGCCTTAGAAAGAAAGTGAGGTAGCTCCAATAGATGAGAAAATGATAGAAGCACATTTAAGATGGTTTGGACATGTTTGTAGGAGAGCTTTAGGCACCCTAGTACAACATGTAGAAAATAGAGACTCATCAACTCAAATTAAAAGTGGAAGAGGAAGGGGAAGACCTAAAAAGAATTGGAAAGGAACTATTAAAAAACACCTGATATGCTTAAAGATAAATGAGAACGTATGTGTTGACAGAACACAATGGTGGAATATGATCTATATAGCCAATCCCGATCCCACATAGTGTTATAAATGTTTAGTCATTGTTGTTGTACTTGACATCTCAAGAGGAGCAATTCATTTGTAATTTGATGCCTTCAGCAGTTTGTTTTATTTTGCTAACAGTTCTTTTTGTTTTGTTTTTCTTTTTCCTCAAATCATCATAAATTATTTAAGCTTCACCTTAATTAGCTTTCTTTCATTTTTAGAACTATAATGGTGACAAGGAAATGCTTGGAAAGTGTGAGCAGGTTTTCTTCACATTACCTTTTCCCCATTTTTTCTATTCAATGGACATAGAGAGCTGAAATGTTTAGTTGTAGCATAGGTTGACTGAATGAATGTTTCAGGTTTTCTTGGAGCTGATGAAGGTCCCACGAGTAGAATCAAAGCTAAGAGTGTTTGCATTGACAGTTACATTTTCTAATGATGTACATAGTCTGATGTTTCTTTAATGTTGTTGACAGTTGAATTCTTTTTTGTCTTTGATGTTTATTGTGAGTATTTTAACGTTTATTAGGTGAATGACTTGAGATCTGATCTGAATACAATCAATGCTGCAACTAAAGAGGTATCTTCTTTCTGAAAATGTGAAATTGGGGCTGCTGATTACGCTCAAACCTCACCCATATCTTTTCGTGGTAGGTGATAGAATCTGTAAAATTACGTCAAATTATGCAAACTATTCTTAATCTGGGAAATGCATTGAATCAAGGCACTGCTAGAGGTAAATGTTTTGATGTCAATCTTGTTTCTGTTTTTTTTTTTTAAATTTTTTTCCCTGTTTTGAGTTGTTTTATGTGATAGTCTCAGATTGTATCTAGATTCATTTTCATTACATTGCAGGATCTGCCATTGGATTCAAATTGGTTAGCCTTCTCAAATTGTCTGAGACTCATTCAATAAATAACAAACTCACCCTCGTGCATTATCTTTTCAAGGTAGAATCTTTAGTTTTTATGCATTCCTCTGTATGATATGCATTCCTCTGTCTGATTCTTGTGTGTTAAAGTTGCTTTGTCAATGAACTGTCTAGAGGAAACTAGTAGTGCTTAGAAGGCACTCGTAGTTTGTTAAGAGAGTTGAGTTCTCCTAGTTTATTTTAGATGTTTGTTGGATAGGTGTATTCAAGATAACATGTCTACATTTGTCTTTTCTTTTTCTTTTTTTTTTTTGTTTGTAATTTTTTTGGGGCACATATCAGGAGATACTGGTCTTTGATGAGTAATCTGCTTTCCATACTGGCTATTGAACTATTCTTTTCCTGAGTTTGAAGACAGCGTGTTCTCTAATTTGGGATATGAATTCCATTCCTAAAATTTATGTATGCTTTGATATTTAAGATCCCTTTTCTACTGCTTACATATTGGCTAGTCTTCCATGTGAAATCTCGAATCTCCTAAGATTGTGGCTTATATAGACTCTTCTGTATGCTGTTATCGAAAAAGAAAGAAACATATAATAAACATAACAACACTTCACTAGATAATATTGGTGTTTGAGGGTTGCCTTGTTAGCTGCTGGTCTAACCCCAATTCTGCACTATAATTTACCTACAGTATGTGGATTAAAATGATAGTTGAAAGAATAAAGTTTCTGATGAAGTTCAAATATTGTGGAGGTAAAACGGAAGCAATTCTGATTAGTATAGGGAAATTAGACTGCCATATCTTTTGTTAGTCAACTAAAATTTTTGTACGTTATATTTCAATGAAGAATAGGTATGCAACTTCATTTCTGTTCTTTTCCTACTTAATATTGTTGCCTTAAGAGCATATCCTTCTGGCATGGTTCTTGTCTGTTGGCTACACATATTATTTTTCATATACTGGCCACTCGATCAATTATTTTTGTTTCATTAGCTACTTGCAGAAAAAATGCCAGAGCTATTGGATTTTGATAAAGATCTCGTTCATTTGTTTGCGGCCTCTAAGGTATACTTAATAGTATTATTGTGGTCCTATATTGCTGAACTTATTATGTAATTTGCATAAATTTGAAGGTGGTTGAACTGGAAAATTGTTTGTTATTGAACCCATCTGTGTCCCACATTAAATTTCTAGATCCAACTGAAGTCTTTGGCTGAAGGAATGCAAGCAGTCAGTGAAGGTCTTGTAAAAGTTGAGCAGGAACTCATAGAATCAGAGAATGATGGTGCTATATCCTTGGGCTTTCAGAAGGTGAGGAAAACATGGCTGATCTTAGTTATTTGATCAATAATTTTAGTACGTTAAGGCATTATCTCATGATGCATTTCTTGTCGTACCTCTGTTTGAATATTAGGGAAAACATACATTCTTGCATCTGAGAGAAATATCTATTGGTTTTTGCTGTAATTCCTGTTGTGTCCTTCAGTTCTAGACAACTCCTAATAGTTTTGTACTCAGACTTTTGCCAACATCTTGAAAGCCAACAACAGAAAAGTAGGCTACTGCTTTTGCAATTTATGAAGGTAATGGGGTGCAGAAAATAAAGATTTTGTACTAGGCTTGCAAGTAGTCAGCTTGATCTCTGTTTCTGCAAGAAAATACTGATGATCTTTTGGTGCTTGAATATGGAAAAGGAAGGTGAGACTTGAGCTGAAGTATGCATTATAGTTTGGTAAAAGTAAGAGCATAAATCAGCGTTGAAAATTGTAGGGAAGTTGGTGAATATATTTATTTTCGAGCAGCTATTTGATTCTTTAACCATTCTACAAGGGATTAGGAAATCTGTGGCCTGTTTTTCTGGGATGATTAAGGTGTTATGATGGTCTGTTTTAACTTTCTTTTTGCTGTGTTAGATTGCAAAGTCATAGTATGTATATTGTATATCTACTTTTCAGAGTTTTGAATTTATGTTGTTGAGGATACATATATAAGCAGGTCAATTCTAAGAGGTCGAAAAGTTAATGTGAAAGCTGCATTTTGAGCCATTGCTTGAGAGATAATTCTCTCTCCAGTTTAGTAATGATCTAATCTTACACTAAATACTTCTCTTATTTATCTTATGCCTAGTCTTCATGCATAATCTTCTGGAATTGTTAATCCTGACATTCTGAGTGGGCTTCATCCTTTGATTGAGAGTAATCTTCATTAAATTATAACTTAACAAGCATTAGGCAGAAGAACTTGTTAATGCACAGTAAAACATTTAGTTCTCCTTGGTTGTTGAACTGAATGTGCTAGGGATGATTTGTAAGGCACATTAGGCCAATGGATTATAAACAAATAAGCCATCTGACCTATGAAATATGTTGTGATGGCTTTGTTTTAATGTGCAATTGATAACTCGAATTTTCCTTCAGGTTTCCAAGAGTTTCCTCCATACTGCTGAGGCTGAATTTAGGTCACTGATCAGGCTATACTCTGAAGTGGTCAACCTTCGTCATTCATATTCCTCCTTTTTGTAATTCTTATCGATTCTGGGCTGAAGCTTGGTTCTAATAAGAATACTTTGCAGGGAAGAAGTGCAGATTCATTGTCCCTTTATTTTGGAGAAGATCCAGCCCAATTTCCCTTTGAGCAAGGTTTGATCTACTTTGTATTTTGATGTGTTCTAATTTCTGTTACTCTGTTATGGAAATAGTTCTTTTGTGATCATGTTCCGATTTTCAACTTGATGCCTTCGGTAGGTAATACTTTCTGCCTCAGGAGAAAAAGATATCCTTCTATATTCTATTTTTTAGTAGACTGAGATAAGGTGATGTTTGTAGAAAGGGCAAAGTACAGGTTAGAAACAAAATAGAGAATGTGGTAGTCACGTAGGAAAATATGTTTTATGCTGTAGCGCAGTAACAGAAAAGATTAAAGTTAATTGAAGATCACCAATGAGATTTCCTACCAAGCTTTGAGTTATTTTCTAGTTCTATGTTCATAGTCTCTAGCAGGTAGTCTTCTGGACATTCTCTTCATTGTATTTGAGTAATTACATGTCAAAGTTCTTTTCAAATGGTAATAATTGGTGTTTGAAGAAAACAAAACAATTGGGTAAAGGATCTAGTGGCATTCAAACAGAAAGGGTCCTGGATAGATAGTTTATGCTTGTGTATTACTACCTTATGTGAACCACTGGATGATTATCTAAATTTGCCAATGGATACGTATGCTGAAAGTTTGTCATGCATTGCATTGGATTCGGAGAGGTTCTGTTGTGCAGACCTCTGGTACCTGTTAGCTTTCTTCTGACATCTTTTTCGGCTGATGGGTTCAAACTCAAATGAAAGTTTGCCTTGAAATTTTGTTTATTGGCTTGTCACCCTCTATATAAATGTTGTCAGAACCATTTCCTACTTTGCACTTGAATCTAAAGTACTCGTGCTTGTCTTCATGCATTATCTAATATGCATCCTAACTGTAAATTTTGGCTGTTTGTATGTGCAGTCATGCAAATTTTGGTGGTTTTTACAACAATGTTTAGCAAAGCACGCGACGAGAACTTACAGCAAGCAGAAGCTGAAAAGAAGAAAATGGAGAAAAAAGCATTAAAGAAACAAGCAGCTAATTCTTGTGCTGAAAAAAGAAAGCCTTGGTTCTGATTTGAGAACACCAATTACTTGTAGAAATCAAATTCACACTCCATAGTCAGATTTAAGGCAATTCATCATGCATGGACAAATACACCATGCTTTGATGCCCTTGCCCTGCTTCAAATGTCCACTCACTATGCATTCTTGGTGAAGCTGCTGGTCAACAGGTTGTAGATTTTCTGTTTGTACATATATGGTAGGCATAGATTAATCACCTTTGTAGTCAAATTCACCATTTTCCTCTTCAATCATTCTACACATTGTAACTGATAGGGAAAGAAAGATATGCAAAAAAATAGGAATGTATATTTATAGAATGAAACAGGGAATAAAATATTGAACGTACCACAAGATTCCAAGGGATCTGCAGCTGTGCTCTTAATTCTGGGGATATCCTGAATTTGCCTTGAATTCATAACATTCTGAATTGAGAAATTCTTTGAATTGTTTGTCTTGTTCTTCCTAATCTATCTTACATTTACAAATTCTATGCCATATTTGTCCTACTTCCTTTTTACATTTTCTTTCTTTTTTCTTTTTGAAAAATTCTCCTCTAAACATTTTAATTTGAATGACAATTTTATAGAAGGAAATTAGAATTGTAATTTAAATTTAATTGAAAAAAATTTAAAGAATCATTAAAATAACTAGGGTTTGGCATAAATATCTTTGTCATTGGTATTAATTTATTTCTTTTCATTATTTTAAACAACGTCTTGCTCCCCCAATCTTTTATAAGGTAATTATAGTTCATGCAAACTCTAAATATCTGCTTTTAACTGTTCATTTTTTATTTCCGATTTAATGGAAACTATGTAAATTGATAAATTTTAGTAAATAAATAGAAAAGTAAAAGTGTAAAAAAATTCTTCACTTTCATAGACTATAGCCCTGGAATTTTGAAAGAAAATAGTGATTTTTCAAAAAAATATATATACATCTTTTTTAACTCTTCATTTTTTTGTTATCACTTTAATAGAAAATATGTAAAATTTAATATTATTGGAAAAAAGAAAAAAAATTTAAAAAACGTAAGTTCTTGGTGTTATAGCCTTAAATTTTATGGAGAAATCATGAATTTAGAAATTACAATTTTTAAAAAATTATATATGCATACTTTTAAACTTATGTTTTGTTTTGGGGTTTTCAATTCAATAATAAACATGAAATTAGGGTTGGGAAGAGAAAATAATCCAAATATCTTTTTTAAAAAAAAACTAAAACTTTTCAAATATTCAATGAAAGCTTTTTAATTTTTAATATCTCGATTCTTTTATACACATTTCTTCAAACCAAATATTTAACCATGCTCTCGAGTTAAACTATTTAAGTATAGGATTCGTTCAAATTTCTTAATTTTGGTAACTATCCAAACTCAAAAGAACGCAGTCACAATTCCTGCGAAGCAATCCAGATTACCAACAGATTGAACCCATTGTTTGAACCTCCATTAAAGTCCACTGAATATTCGGGTAAGCAAAGTTTTTTTTTTTTTTTTTTATTAGTATTTTCGCGAATTGCTTTCTTGTATAGTAGATTGAATAAGAATCACTTCCACAATCGACCCTTATGTTTTTTTTGGAAGATAAGAAAAGGGTTGTCAATTGATTTATCAGAGTTGTATGCATACGGGATTTTTTCTTTTCTTTTTTTTTTCAGTTCTTTATGCTGTGATAAAGAGTAATTTGGTTTATCTATTTCTATGTTGGGATTATGCTGAATCTGTAATTGAGTAGGGATATTCTGTTAGGAATTTTATATGTTAAAGTTTTAATTTTTATCAAAAGGGAAAGGCTTTCCTTTGCTCTTTACATTTTCTTTTTTCTAAGCTGTTTGTTTGATCATCTTTATGTTTAAACTGTGCTTCACTTGTTTGTTTATTGGCCTGTTCTTGAATTTGGGATAGCTCTCATAAGAAGAGAATTGAAGATACTGTGAAAAATCTAGTGAATGTTGTTCTTTTATTTCTTTCTTATGTGATTGGCTAGAAAATGTCACAAGCTAAGAATATTATATGTTTGTCATCATGAAGTCTGATATGTTTTTCTAGTTCATTCTTTGTGTTTTTTGTCTGCAAAATTTTGTAACTAGGTCTTCGGTTCATACAAATAGATTCTTTTTAGTTTGTTTTCCTCTGCTGCCATCTTCCCCAAGAAAATAATGTCATGTCAATTAGAAGAAACTGTTCTGCAATAAACCCTCTTTTGTTTTATTTTCATTGAAGCGTTGAATGTGGTTGAGAGCGAGAGTTAAAAATTGGATTCACTTATGGAAGGAGGAAAACTGTGCGTTGCTGCTTTCATTTATTTGAGTTAATAAAGTGTAAATTGTGAATATGGTGATTTTCAAACTTTCAACAATTTTGGACACTGTCATGACGGTTGTATGCTCTTCTCTGATTCTCTTTTCTAGCCCTACAAAGCATGAATGGAAAAGTTGAGAACAACAACAACTAAGCATTTATCCCACAAAGAGGAAAAAAAAACTGTTTGTTTGCTTTTGTTACACAAATGAAACCTTTCTTTGATGCATTTGTAAAACTAGAATGTTTGGACCAGAAAATTTACCATGTAAGCTGATCTTGTTTATTTTGATACATTCTTTTTAAAGGCATGATATTCAAATGTATGACATGTTTATTCATGAACTATTTCCTTGCGTCTTTGTCAGGAATGAGTCGTTCAATAACCAATTCCTCTCTCAAGCGGAAAAAACCAGAGTCGAATTC
The DNA here is from genome assembly GCA_016586305.1 of Ophiorrhiza pumila. Lineage (NCBI taxonomy): Eukaryota > Viridiplantae > Streptophyta > Magnoliopsida > Gentianales > Rubiaceae > Ophiorrhiza > Ophiorrhiza pumila. Next base: position 30,759,599 of record BLIW01000008.1, on the reverse strand, counting down.
CCTCGATGATTCGCTTGTTGATGCTGACCGTGCAGTCCTCAACGTGATAAAGAGTAAAGAAGATATGGGAATTTGGACAAGAGATATCAAATGGCAGACAAATCTCCCAGAAAATGTTGTCACTAAATCCCTGAAATCACTTCTAAATAAGAAGTTGATAAAAGAGGTTGTCAACATCCAAAATAAGGGAAGAAAACATTACATGGCAGCAGAATTTGAACCATCGAAGGAAGTCACTGGTGGTGCCTGGTATGTGGGGGGGCAAAACTTGATAAAGAACTCATTAGTATGCTTAAAAGCCTCTGCTTAAAGATTGTAGTTCCACAGGGTTTGCAACAGTTGATGGAGTTTATGACGTCTGAAGAAGCACAAAGTTACACATTTGAGGCACAGAGCAACAAATTGAGAAATTTAAACTTCTTGGTATTGGGACAATGAGATCATAGAAGTCAAAAGCACTGGCATGGGAGAATATCATTCTTTTCCTATTGGAACACTATGCTATAGGATTGCGAGTGGTACTGGTCTTGGAAAGGGTGTTAAAATTGGTGCAATGGCTTCAATTCCATGTGGCATGTGCCCCAGGATTAGCCAGTGCACACCTGATGGAATAATCTCCCCAACTACTTGCGTGTACTACAAGAAATGGTTGAATATTGAATTTTAATGACATTAGTTGATAGTTTGCAGAAAGATTTTTACGCCTTACGTATTGGTTTTTGCTGGGCAAGAAGCTTAGAAAATGGTGATGATGGAATGGCATACTGATAATAGATATCTCGATTTTGTACTACATGGGATAGGGACATTTGAATGACCATTTAGATATCATTTATTTGAGTAAACTAGGTTATACCCAGGTTTTTTGGCTTATTTGAATATTTTTCTCTTTATCGAGCTTGTAATCTCATGAATATTACTCAAAGTAACTGAATTGCTCAAAGTCTGTAATGAGAGAAGTATGCAGTTGATGTGTATGCTCTCTACAATCTACCTTCTGTAAATGCTATTTTTTTTTCCTGCATTGAAATAGTTACACTATCAAATGATGCTGTTATTTTTTGTCCTTCTGCAGCAGACTAATAATTTGGAAACTATCAAGCTTCCCATGATAGTCTTGCACCTCATTAAGAGATACTGCAACATGATATGCGAGTATTTATCATGGGAATAGCATAGTTTCCTGAATAATCTAGGTTGACACAGCATCCAAAATCAGTTTCAGAACTGTAACACACACTTATATGCTTCTATTTTTGACTTCTTGTCATATGGTGATAGAGGTATTGTTGTTCTACTTAAATTTGAAGAACCTTAATGAGTTCTTCAACAGGTGGAAGAGTGTTCTTCAGCTAAAGAACCATAATTTTGAATGGTATGGTGACTTGAATAGCTAGGCCATTGAGTAGATACATTTTTATGGACAATTTTACAGTTTCTCTTATAAACTAGAAGTTCATTGGAGTTCTAGTATCAAAATCTATCTCCTTCAATTGGTTATTAACGTAATGCTAAAATGTTTGCCATTTCTGTGAAACTCGTTGACAAAGATGAACATGCTTGGCTACTTCTAAAATTATGGAAAACTACGCATTTTCTCATATCTACATCTCAAGTCTACCTATCCTGGAATAGAACATTGAATGAAACAATAGAGACATTATGCATGACGTGTAAAGTTACTTCGCTGCGTGTAAATTTCATCACAAGTGCTCAGGGCATTAAGCCGCAGCAAGGTCTGTAAAGCTAATCAATTGTCCCTTAATATGCACCTTTGCTTTGAATGCTGTATTGAGAGAAGCTCATTTCTGTTCAATTAAACCCAACATGTTCTTTTCCCTTATGGCATTGTCCAGAAGAAGTTGCAAACAATAACTTGCAATGAAAGAAGAATGCTACTATTTCTTACTCCATTGCAGCTCTAGGTTCATCCGGACTGAAGATCAGTTGATCCCGTAAAAGGTCCTGGGATAAGATTGTAGTTTCACATACATTGTAGTTATCATGGCTGTTGCAGAAGTTCATTGCAGGGAAAGGAACTATACCACAACAAAGCCTAAAAGGATAACAAGAAACATAGATCAAGATGAAGATTTTGTTTCCAGACGTTGACTCGGGATTGTGATGCTCAATCCACCTAGTAATGGTAAATGGAGGAAGTTATACAAGTCAAGCTAGGCTAGCTCTCTCTATGTTTGTAACTAGGATCACTTCATTGTGTTCAATTTCAGAGAGTGGTTACCACTCCTCAGGACTGAGTGATCGACGCCATTCTATTTATTCTTTGTTGGAATTTCCACATATCAGTTAAGAAGCATGATCATTCTCAGCTAAGAGGCATGACTATTCTCAGTTGCTTTGATTCTATACGAAGAAAAGTTGAGCAATCTCTGAATTATCCAAGGTTAAAAGCTTTTCTCTCGTTATAAAAGACTGTTACAAGCAATTTGATGCTCAAAGTGCAATAACTTTTCTGCTCATGAAGACTTGAATCAATGTTCAAGAGAAGAAGAACCTCCTTTACATATCACACCTAGGATATATGGCTCATCACCAACTAATTTCTTCTCTACAAAATGATGTTTATAAAGGATCAATTTGAGCTTCAACGTCTAATGCTTCTTTCTTCTTGATCTTCTCTTTTTCAAGTAAGTACATTCTCTCTGCTTCAGGCATTGCTGATATAAGAGTTTGCAGTTTAAAATTCAACTCTTCAATCTTGTCATAAGCCTATCATTTGTAAACATACCAATGAGGACGCTTTGGATGGTTTTCCAGCTTTCTGTTAGCGGTAAAACAATAATTACAGCTGATGCAATTGTACCCCATGCAATAGCTATGACAGCCCAGAATGTGAAGTATCCTTTATTGAATTGACCTGCATTTTGTCACCAAACATTTGAAAAGTGAATCAATGTCATATCCAACCTAAAAAGTTTTTCGCTTGTGTTACTCTTGCTAATGCTAATCATGTGTCACTATGAATCATAAATGTTTCCATTTTCTTGTGTAAATGTTGCGAAGAAAACACGTTATATGAGATGATATTATAGACATACCAGCAGGAAGTGTAAGCAGAGGCCACAGTAGTCCAATCACAATGGTAAAACCAACACCCCATTTGATTATCCATCCTTTTGCTCTAATCAACTTCTCTTCCTTAAACTCTTCAGCTGGCAAGTCACTTTTTTCCTTTTCAACCATGGATATTTTCTTGGTAGTGTCCCAGTCATAATTCTGAGGCGACAAGAAACTACAGAATGCATGAACAGCTCCACCAGTCAGAATAGAGACAAGGTTTCCAGCCAGCATAGGTGCATTTCGACCTGTTGTATCAAGATTTACCCTCCCATATTCGACTTTGGTAACTGTTAACCATGTGATGATTCCCAAAACACAACCAGTAATGGTTCCAACAATTGCACCAAATGCATTTGCTTTTCGCCATAGAAGCATAAAAGCTATGGGAATAACAGCTGAGCCAATGAAAACTCCCATTGCAAGATACATCCATCCAAGAGAAACTCCAACTTTGTTTAAGATGACTGCTAATATGCCCATAAAACATCCAAAAGATAGGACGATAGTTCTTGACACTTTTAGGATTTGTTTACCACTTGCATCCGGATTTATATACGTACGATAGATATCATAAGTACATAATGACGAGACAGCAATGAGCTCAGCTGAACCAGCAGATGTCACAGCCCTGCTCACACATATGAAATGAGGAGAGTTGAAATAAATTGATATACGTTTAACGAAGATCTTGTACAGATATTTGCAACTTACATAAAAAGCATGGTGAGCAGCAGAACAGATCCTCCTTTTCCCAGTAAAGCAATAGCTGTGGCAGGAGGTACAAGTCCATGGCTTGCCTCACTTGCAGTTATGGGCAGATCTAATGCTAATGCTCCTATACCAAGTGAAGTAGCCAATGAGAATGGCACAGCAAACCAAACTAATCCACCCAACAAGTAACCCTTGTGTGTAGATGATGGTCTTGCTGCAATAGCACTTACCCAGTATCCCTGTAGTTCCAATGACAGATTTTGTCAACAGATATTGATATTATCTAATCATAAATGTTGAAACAATAAGGGATATGAAAACTTACATTATCAACAAAAACTGTTCCAAAATTTCCAATAATGTTGATAATCCCAAAAACTAGACCACCAGAACTCAGCATTGTAACATAAGAACCTTTGAAATTCCCACTTACTGGACCACAAGATTGTCCTACATGGGAAAGTGGTTCTTGACAACTTCTTGATTTACTAGCAATCTCCAATAAACGTGTGTATACGGTATTTGGGCTGCCAAGCTCACTGCTTGCGACATACACTAAGTATACGAAGATGACCAGTACAACATGCACTGCAAAAACATAAGGCAAGATAAAATGACTTCAGATTAGAATAGTGTGGCAAAAAAAAGTTTTGTTGTTTCTGGAATCTTAAACCAATATACTGTTCTTTTTCCTTTCTGTAGAATACCTATTACTGAATGTATGTAGCTTGCCAAAAAAGTGGCTTTGAGCCCTCCTGCTAGAGTGTAGATGATTACACCAAGAGGAATGAGAAAACTTGCAGCATATATGTTCACCCCTGTGAGGGCATTCACTACAGCAGAACCACCAAGCAGCAGCATGGCCGTCACGATGATATTTGTGAGGAAGCAGAAAGCAAGAAAGACAAGATGAGCAGCAGTTCCCCATCTGATGAGGGAAAAGAGACTTTTAGTCCAATATCAGGAGAAAATGAGTTCAGATTCACTGCTAAAATTTCCTCAAAATAGGTAAACAACAGACCTAGCTTTCACAATTTCACAAACTGTGTGTGCATGTGGAGCTTTCCTTTTTATCTCTATAGCCATAATACCAAACAAGAGGACCTGTTTGTCAGCATGTATAAAACTGGTGAAATTCTGTTTTCTTGCATCAGGAGGAAGTGTAATGTCATATTGAGAGTAACTGAGACATCATGTTCACATAGATACCTGGATTGTAGCTCCACTTGCATACCAAAATGGACCACTGATTCCATATTCCCAGGCAACGTTGGAACTTTGTAAAATTGTAGCAGCCCATGTCCACTGCAAGAATCAAACTCTTGAAAATGAATTACCATAACTTTTTAAGCTCATTTACTCCATGCTAGAAACATAAGCAATTTCTACTTGATACCTGAGATACAATAACACTTGCAATGAGTCCTGTCTTAACATTTCTGCCTGCTGTATTGAACCATTCTGATGTATGACGAGATCCAACATACCGCTTCTCTAACCATACCTGATTTACCATAAAACTTTCGAGCATGAATGTAAAAGAGCAAATGCTTGCAGTTATTACTAGTTAGTGATGCAAGAACATGTTTTTCCACAGTATATTTGGTCATTCTCTTTCACATAGTATTTGTTACCTGAACTAGGGAATTGACATGTCAAGAACCTCAGTAATGAAGAAAACACAAATGGGATTTTGATACAAGTTCCATTTTTTAGTCCTCCTGCGAGAGATGGAATTCAAAACTGCAAAGATTCTCTGGGAGTGTTTTAGTTTCCTCATCATATCATATCTTCCTTTAGACTAATAATTAACAAGTTAGAGCAAATAACGCAAAATGTGTTTCCTTTGTTGTCTTGGGATTTTGGAGCAAAAGTGGCAAGCAAAAAAAAATGCTTATGAAAACCCAAGTCAAATGACAAAAAACTTTAGGAATATAAACTGTCTGATTGAAATGATACCAAAACATGTAAACTAAAACACATTATAAGCAAATCAAACATATTCAGTGAATAATGGAATCAAACTACAAGTTCTTTCCACTGGAACTTTCAACAAGTTAAGAGTAGAATACTACTTAAAGTTCCAGTAGTCCCAAACAAATATGTGATGAGTACGAAGGTCTACTTTGTTGAACAAATTAAATTCTAACAAGCAAACACATCATATTTGGAAAAGAACAGTGCAAGTTTGTTCACTAAGGTAGAGAAAAAACATCATTGGCATAGACTAGAGAAAGGATAAATAGCGTACCAGGAAAGAGGTAAAGACAGCAAAAAATGCTCCAAATCCAAGAATCACAGAATAGCCAACCCCTTGATTCAGCACTGGTTTTCCTCCAAAGAAACTGCTGTCCCTTATACAGCTACTTCCATCAGTGGAAGTGTGATAATACTTTGCTGAAAACTGAAAAGGTGGGCAATATGTGGGAGAGGAAGCCATAGAAAGTCAGCAAGATATGGCAACTTTTTCCAATAACTTATAGACTACAACAAGAAGAACTGAAAAAAAAATCAAAAGTACAAAAGTCCACTTGCACACTTGCATGTGACGTTATATATTTTGGAGATTTCCCCAATAATGGGATTTTGTCCCAATTGGAATTTGGAGGAGAGAGTCATTCGGGTACGTTGGAATTCTTGGAGATTGAAAGTTGTCATTCTTACGTTTGACAAGAAGTTGTCACTTTGCAATTACCTCCTTCAGTACTCCGTTCATTCCATAATGATAGTTACACTTGCATTGCATGGCTTCTTTCCAATCAACCAAATTAATCTTAATTTATTTTTTTTTACTTAATTGTTTATATTGATTTATTTATTTTTGAAAAATATGATGATACCATAAAAGTTTCTTGGAGCATAGAATTTTGATTTTTTTTATAAAAAAAAAATCTCCAAAACTAATTATTTTGATAAAAAATAAGTTGCTCAAATTTGAAGGGATCATTTCTCCTATACTTGAATTTCCAAGAGTTCATATATGTATACTCTATCTACAGCACCAAGTATGCAGTCAAATTATAAATTAAGGTGCATAGTAATGGTTTCATTACTCATTCTCATGGGCTTGATTTTATAATGTATTCCTTTAACAGGATTTCAAAAACAATGATTTATAAAGTTAGAGGAAGTATTAATTGGGAATAAAAATTTAGAAACTGAAACTCATGAATTATTCATTTTGTAAGAAAACAATATTCATGATGCATAATTTTACTCTAATACTAATACCTCATCTTATATTTAACCAAGACCTGTACGAACTCTTAAATAAGTCCTATTATCTCATGTATTCGGATAATTAAAAGAAGTGTTGATTATACTTGGACTCTAACGTTAAAATACTTCCTCATTGTTAAACTACACAATTCTAATCCTATTTTATCTCAGGTATGAATAAATATACATTCAATTAGTAAACATGTTACTGACTGAGGCGTCGGATCACCATTCTTGAACCTGGAATTACTTGACGAGATTTGAAACTCATCAAATGTATTGAAGGTTTCATTAAAATGGATGCAAAACTTTTCTACAAAAAACAAGTACTAAATGATCGACGACAAATTGTAGACCAGACAGTTTGCATCTTCACATGTTTTATTATTGTAGAGATTACGAGGTTGATCACGAAGAATCAAATATTTTATACCAATTTAAAACACTTCATACACCAACAAGACAGTATACCAATTTTTATCATCACATGTTTGGACAAAGCAATTAAAGGAGGCTAAGGATACAACCAATCAATTATATATTCCTGTTTTATTTATTTTTTCCAGTGGTTTGCAGCTATAAAAAATTAATAGAGTGCAATTCTTGTAACCCCATCTCATATTAGAGGGTCCCAACAAGTACATATAGAGTAAATTCTTGTTAGAATTTTTTTTCCTTTCTTTTTTTTTTCCTTCAAAAATCATTTATTACATACATTGGAAAAACATTTTTCATCAATCACATTTAAAATTATACAATTTCATCACTCACATTAAAAGATTGTACTAAATTTATCATTCTATCTAAGTTTGTTCAATTTTTTTTAGTGAAGAGTGCATGTTTTTTCGCTAAAAAAAAAGTAAATAAAGTTAGATAAAATGACCTATTTAATTAACACATATTCTTAGTGCGATTGATGAAATTACATTGTTGAAAAAAAAAATTCAACAAAATGTAGAAAACGTTTTTTTTACAATTTTACCTTTGGAAAAAGAAATATCATGCTTCCTGTTCATTGATTGTGTCATATCATTGGCTATCTTGGTCATGGAGCCACGCAAACCATTAGGGTTGAAAAGAGCGTATTCTGTGGACCATTGTATATTCCAAGTCAATGCTGTTTTGCATGGCGTTCAATAATTGAATTTTGGCTAAGGCCATATTCAGAAGAGAAAACTCCAAAGACTATTAATATCACTTTGTTAAGATAGACATGACCAAATTGCCGGTTCTGGAACCGGAACCGTGGCCCCACGGAATCGGAACCGGCCAAAATTTTTTTTTTTTTTTAATTCTATGAATATTTCTATACCACTTCATTTTCATTACATAATTTCTTAGTTTTTTAATCTTTATATTGTAAGTTTTAACGTTTATAGTTTAAGGTTTAGGGTATTATGAGCATTTATATATTTTTATTTCTCACTTATCCAATCCTTCATAATTCTATTTTTCTAAAACCTCCATATATTAGTTCAATTTTAACTATTAATCTAATTATATTATGTATCAACTTAATTTTCTAATTTATATTATCCTAATTCTATTATTATATTATGCTAATATATTATTTAAATTCCAATTAATAGTTTGATCATTCTCTCAATACTCTTATTCTTTCTATATCTTTCTTTCTCACTTATCAAATATTCATAATTCTATTATTCTAAAAAATTCATATATTAGTTTAATTTTAACTACTATTCTAATTATGTTATTATATTATACTAGTTGAATTCTAATTAATAATTCAAATATTCAAATATTCTTATTATTTTTATATCCTTGAATCTCACTTATCTAGTTCTTCCTAGTTCTATTATCTAAAAATTATATATTAATTTAGTTCAATTGTAACTATTATTATTCGAATTATATTATTATGTTGTATTATTTGAGTTTCAATTAATAGTTTAATCATTTTTTCCATAGAAATCAAATTTAAAAGTGGGATTATAATCGAAATTTGAAACTAAAAATCGAAAAAAAAAATGTAACAAAACCGAAATCGGAACCGGAACCGGGATGGAACCGAAATTGGAACCGGGACGGAATCGGAACCGGAACCGAGACGGAACCGGAACAGCCGGTTCCGGAACCGGAACCGGAATCGCCCCTCGGCTGTTCGGTTCCAGTTCCACCTTTTGGTGGAACCGGAACCGCCGGTTCCAGAACCGTGGTGGTCATGGCTATGTTAAGAGTGTTTAGAAGGTGACACTTTCGATGCACAATTCAAGATTCTACCCATCTTTTACTTTGTTTAGAGGTGACACTTTCAAAAGCTTTATATATATATATATATAATAGTTTCATAATTAATTTATTTAATTTGTGGGGATTTTTAAAATATAATAAAAATATATTTTAGATTCTTAAGTCATGTCTATAAATAGAAGTAATCATCATCATGACAGGCAATTTTTTTGGTGCTATCCAAAGGCCAAAGTCAGCTTCAATTAGCGATTTTTTTCCTTGCAAACATATTGGCTTATTACTATAGGGAAATTGCAAAACGGATTGAGACTCGAAGAATAGAGGAAAGCTTACCAAGGAGGGGTATGACATTGATATATATATAAACCAATTGTATGGATTTATATTTTTTATTTAGTAGAAGAATCACTACTACAAAAATACCTGTTACACCGGTTAAAAAAGGCTAATTTATACCGGTTATTTGAAAATTGTACCGGTGTATATACAGGCGCGGTAAAACGTACATTATTTTTACACCGGTTAATCAGACCGGTTTAAAAAATCTCTTTTTACACCGGTTATTTATCAACCGGTGTAAATTGTTTAATTTTACACCGGTTTTATTAACCGGTGTAAATTTGTAATTTTACACCGGTGTAAATTGTTCGGTGTTATATGTATTGATTTGTTACAGTAGGAATTTTATCTTACACCGGTTATTTGTCAACCGGTGTAAAAAGATATTTTACACCGATTTTATTAACCGGTGTAAAAACAAATCATTAGATATTTTACACCGGTTTTATTAACCGGTGTAATATATATTGATTTGTTTAGGAATTTTTTCTTACACCGGTTATTTGTCAACCGGTGTAAAAAGATCTTTTACACCAGTTTTATTAACCGGTGTGGACATCTTTTTTACACCGGTTATTTGTCAACCGGTGTAAAAAGATCTTTTACACCAGTTTTATTAACCGGTGTGGACATCTTTTTTACACCGGTTATTTGTCAACCGGTGTAAACATTTGTATATTACACCGGTTATTTTAGTAACCGGTGTTAAAAAAAAGGATTTAATTTTTTAAAATAATTGATTGTTTTATAGTTACATCGGTTTTGATTGTACTCGGTGTAATATATTTACATTTGCATCGATTTTTTTATACTCGTTGTATTATGTTTTTTTCCTAAGAATTAATTTATATCATGCATTCAAAAAACAAATCAAAAACAGCCCAACATACATAGAGTTTACAAACATACCAATCCAAAATTACATTACATTCACAATGCAATACAAAATTGCCATTACAAGTAACAAGAATTTTGTACTTATATTTCCAAGCCGCTTTGTCTACATTTCATAAGTATTGCCTATACATATATTTACATCTACATATCTATATAATGTCCCAAGAAAATAATGAATCAACTGTATATGTCAGTTATTACCCGTCAACGCTTCGATCTCATTATTCATTACATACTTGGCCCATGCTTGTCGAACACCTTCCAAATCTAATTTTGTTAATGCCTTCTCATCTTTTTTGAAGAACTGAGAGTATCAAAAAAAAGTCATTACGTTCATTAATAACTGATTTGCAAAACAAAAACCGGAATTCAGTATCAAAATATTATGAAAATGAAATTACAAAACAAAACCCAATAACCTTCTTGATATCCTTATGCTCTATGGCTCCTCGGAGTATGATCTCTCGCATGTACCACATTACATAATAACCACATTCCCAATTTGAGCCTTGCTTCTTGTGCTACGATTAAATAATAATGTCATATAAAAATAACATGCTGTACATTTATTAGAACCTTAAGTCGAACAATTGAACAAGCTTACCTTTATCTCTATCCATTTAATTGGTTTATGCGTCGACACACGATACCCTTCAATTTCTTTCTGATACACCATCGATACACTGTACAAGACAACATGTAAAAGCTTATAAATAAGAATTACCTAATAAACATGTGTTAATATCAAACTAGGATATTCGAAAAAGTATGAATAAATATAAATACGTGTTCATCAAATTCGTAGCATCATCTCGTGGGCCTGAATGCACTGGATCAAACCAGTACACAGTCATGTCCTGTGGTCTTATCGCCATTAGCATCCAGTGTGCACTGAAAAATTATAATAACATAAAAAAATTCCAACTTATCAATGAATAAACCTATTGAAAATGAGGTTAAAAAAGCAAAGTTATTGAAATTTAATTACTTTAGAAAATACGGCGCTAGGTATATGCTCTTGTATCCAGTCTTCAGGGTAGACACAATGTACTCGACTCTATATGACATGACATTCCCTTACGGTTGTATATGATGTGGTGATAGGAACCCTATCCCACTATGACTCCGTTCTATACATAATGCATACATTGTCCTACAACATAAAATTGACAAATACAAGGACACGCGTGATTAGTTAAACTATATTGTCCACAAGAACCAATAAAAAAAATTAATGTTGAAACTTTAATAACATATACGAACTTACTTTATGAACACGTGCATGCAATCACCCGTCACCTGTTCACACAAAAAGAAGTCACTGAGGCTCTCATTAGTAAGCAATATTGGAAACTCAGAGCCCGCTATTCCTTCCAGCATATTGATTGTGTACAGAGCGTCACTCGAATGTTTGCTCACCAGCTTGCACAATACCCGTAGTGATCCCTCGAGTTGTGATAATAATGGATCATCCGTTTCTCGCGGTTGGGGCACCACTTTTGTTTTCTTATGTTGGGGAGAGTTCGTTACCTCTTTCGAACCTTTCGGGTCCGGTACCTTCACAACATTAAATAAGTAATTAGAGATGTTCATTAATAAATATATACAAAGAAACTCATTGAATAATATATAATTACACCTCCAAATCCGCATCGGTGCAAATCGCCACCAATTCTCTCGGCCACTCTAAAAATAATCCAGATCCTTTCCTAACTGTCGTGGCTTCCTCGTCCGGAAACGGCAACGGCGCATCATCTTCGAAAGAGGTAGTGATATTTACCTTCACTCTGTCCTGCATTACCTCTTTGCCGTGATGCATGGATAATTTATACAGCGTCCCTTTAGCCACAAGCCGCCTCCCTTTTGTGTGATCAATCACAAAAAGGCGACATTGTGATCCGTCTTGTGAATAATAAACAATTATAGTATATATTTATAAATGGGTAAATTGAAATAATTTGAAAAGGAAATAATTCATTTTTGGTACCTCGAACTCTCCCAATGAATCTGGGGGTCCATCACCGGAGCATACCGGTTTGTGCTTTGTCCCGACCTCAATGCTTATATTCTCTTGTTGTTTCATTGATACTTCCGTGCTAGGAAATTGTAACACATCTGGTGTAGGAAAAAAAGGAACTGGTCTGCCCAAATCGCTGAACAGTTTCTGCATTTGCTCAGACCAGAACATCATCGCCGCTCTGCATTGAGCGTGAATGTCTACATTACTAGTTCCACTGGAAGATGAGGCCCCAAATACTTCAGACTTTTCGCTATAGAGGCTTTTCGCTATCATTCAACAACGCAGCAAGAATATCTGGCGTATCGGCAAAACTTCCGACCATATCCTCAACCATATCATCCAGTCGATCATTTTTCATCGCAACATCATCTTCTACCGCATATTCTCCTTGTTTAGATGCATTTTCACTCTCGCCGTGCCAGATCCATATTTTATAAGCAGGATCAAAACCCCTTCGAAACAAATGGTCTCTTATAGTGTCAGGGTCGTCGAACAAAGCAAAATTCTTGCAATCCCTACATGGACAGTAGATGTACTTGGGCATCCTTATAAGCAGATTTAATAAATTTCTCAACCTCTTCTTCATACGCAGATGTGTTCGATCACCAAATATAATATCATTACGATCCATGAATATCGCACCCTTTGAATTATTCCAAAGATTAATTATAAATGATGTTAACCAACAAAATAAGTGCATTAATGATGCTTTCGTAATATTACATCATATGAATGAAGCAACCAAAATAAGAAGAATAAGTCCTTAATAAACTCTCTATTATGGCCACAATATTCTGATGATGCATAAAGCCTGAAGTACGGTATCTACCACCATGAACCGCCTGAATAAAAAAACAAAGACAAATATGTAACTACATTACTACCAATGATGAAGCAAATATATTGAAATCTGAACAATTGGTACATAAGTGCTTTTAACAATTGCATTGCAGCAGCTAAAATATATGTCAAAGACTCCAACGAAAGTCACAATTAAAATATAATACAAAAGTTAGTCAGTTTATATGTAACTACCTTAACCTCAGGATGGTGCTGTTGAAAGAAGAAAGTTGATATCTGTAGCTTCTGATATGTTCTTTACCGTTTTCTCGTGATTCAGCTGTTGATAAAAATCCGTAGTTCTTACGATGGAGATAATGCTGACTAAAGTGAATTTATTTTTGTTATTTACACCGGTCGTAAGAAACCGGTGTAAATTGTTAACTTTTTTACACCGGTTTTAACAAAACCGGTGTAAATAGACAAATATTTACACCGGTTATAGAAATACTGGTGTAAATAGTTAATATATTTAAACCGGTTCTAGAAAAACCGGTGTAAATAGTTAACTATTTTACACCGTTTTTCATACAACCGGTGTAATGAGTATAAAATCTTGTTTAATATTACAATAATGCCACCGCGTTTTTCTATTACACTAGATTATGTGTAACCGCTCTAAAAAGGGATTTTTATATTTTTTTCGATGACTGTCGCACCCTTTCAATTATACAACAAATGCATTGATGCGTTCATAATATTACAACATATAAATTAATAAACAACATTAGTTTCCAATTTTAATTAAAATAGACAGTGCGATAAATGATGAGAAGATCACATAGTCTAAATAGTCTAAATTATTTTAAAGGCAAATAGAACATACTTTCATCTGCCCATCAAAAGCCAGCAACTAACACTTCTACATGATTACACCAATTTCTGATTAGAAAAACTTTGGAAACATAATCTTCAGCATAGTTATAATTTCTTTTTGCATCTTTGGGTCAGCATGTAGCTCTCCTGCATCAAAGTGTATTTTATTCGAATCAAGTTCATCACCAATATGGCGATTGATGTTTTCCGGTTGGTCATTCGCTTCTATTGATTCTGAAACAAACGAATCAAGTCCATCATGAATATGGAGATTGATGTTTTCCGGTTGGTCATTGCTTCTATTGGATTCTGAAACAAACGAATCAAGTCCATCATCATATGGAGATTGATGTTTTCTGGTTGTGTTCGTTTGCTTCTATTGATTCAGAAACAAACGAATCAAGTTCCTCCGAAGTTTGAGTGTCGTCCATTGGCAATTGCTGTTGAAGTTGTTTTCATGGTAGAGTAGAATATAAAAAGAATAAAAACTAAATAATAACCACACAGATAGTAGTTAACTTAAATTCTAAAAAACCTAATTAATTACGATCCCTTTAAATTATGGTTAAAAATAATTATAATATGTTAACCAAAAAAATAATTGCATTAATTGATGCCTTCATAATATTACATCATATAAATTAATTAACAAAATCAGTTTCTGATTTCAATTAAAACAGATCTATATATATATATATATATATATATGTCAATGCTATGACGAATGAGAAGAGAAATTATATAAAAATTATCAGTTTATATATACATGTCACTAACCTCAAATGGTTGAGTTGAATGAACGAAAGTTAATTTGTAGCTTCTGATGATGGATTCAAAAAGATTTCGTGCGCACCTTTTGGAAAAAATTCGTAGTTCTTACGATAGAGATAATACTGACTTAAGTTGGATCAGAAGGAAAAATATGTGGTTATGATACGACGTTGTTAAAGTGGTGTATAAAAACTACCACTTTTGACACCGGTTATAAGAAACCGGTGTAAAAGGAACACTTTGTACACCGGTTATCAAACAACCGGTGTCAAAAGTGCACTTGTAACACCGGTTGTTTGATAACCGGTGTAAAAGGTGTGCCTTTTACGCCGGTTATAAGAAACCGGTGTAAAACGTGTGCATTTTAATTGCAATGCTTGATGTTTTTTTCGGTCATTTGCGTCTATTCATTGAGGCTCAAAAGTTCACTTCAATAGATTGTGTGCGTTTGCAAATTATTTTCAAACATTCATTACAATTTCAGAGAGCATGATCATTTTGCCTTGACGACTTCTATACTCTTCTATGCACTTCCTTGAACGCAAAGGAAATCGCCATTAGCTAAGAGTTTAAAAAACAGCTCGAAAACGACCACCGATCAGAAGATTTTGAAGTTTACCTTTTTAACCAAAAATACTTGTTCTATAACCCTTAAACAATGGCCTTTTTTAAAATTATAACTTTAAACTTTTAATTTTAACTCCATTCATTGTATAAATGAGTCTTCAAATAACATTTAATTTGAAGAAATGTCCATCAAAGTCATTGTGTATAATCATCATCGCTCTTGCATATAAAATTACTTTAATATAAAATCTCTCATAGTAAAGAAAACTGAGGAAAGAAAATTACTATGCATATCAAATTACTTAAATATAATATCATTACAAATATAATAATTATAATTGTCCATAAAAACAAAAATTAGTATGCTTATTTTTGGGTTTTTTTCATAGGATGACTCTCTTCCAGCTTCTCTGCTTCCTCATTAATGTTAACTCTCTTGCGCTTTATGACTTGCATCTGACCTCCTAGACGCTGTATCTCCCATTCTAATGCATGCTTTGCGTCAATATAATGTTCCAGTTCAATACATTGCTTGCGAAATTCCTCTTTTTCGATCTGCAAAGTTATAACTCCCAGTTGATTTTATTGAAGTAAAACTGTCATAGTTTGCTTACTTTAAAAGCATATAGAAACAGTACCTTATGCCTTTCTTCCAACTGCATAACCCTTTCAACTGCCTTCTTCAGTTCCGATGTTGCTCTTGCATTCTGAAATAACAAAAAAATTTTCAACCCATATGCCAAATAAACAGCATTCACAAAAGTTGACAACTAAAATATTCCATTTTGACACAAGATTGACATAGCAACCTCAATTTGGTACCTTTTGCTTCTCAAGTTCAAGCAATTGCATCGCCTTTTCATCGCGAGGCTGTTGTTTCTCCAACTCAGCCTCACGAGCTATAAGCTCGTTTTGCTGTTTTTGTAGCATGTTTGCGAGTCCCTCCATCTTCAGTAACTCTGATAAACACATGCAAAAAGTCAGAAGAAGTAAGCAATGGGGTTGTGTCTCTTCTCTGCAATAAGCAAACCCATAGACCAATAGTTCAAAGAAACAATTTTGATTGAATTCAACAAATATCCAGTGTATTTAATCAACTTTAATTGGACAACAAAAGGAAAAAAAACACAGAAAATATGAAATTGTCAGCTATTTTCTATCCGAAGCAATAAAATTCATAGCACACATCACAAACTCAACAATATGGAAAAAGGAAAAAATCCCATACCAGTGCCCTAAAAGATTCTGATCTATACAATTAAAAAAAAACCCTAAATTTGAGATTTATTTAACACGTAAATTAGCAAAACCCACAGAAGTATCATGACTATTTATGGGAATGAAGGATCATGACTTATGGGAATCAAGGATCGTGACTTATCTGCATTGAATTTGTCAACTAGGATACTGTGAAACCCTTCAGTTTTCTTTAGCCCCTTCAGTTTTCTTCTGCCCCTCCAGTTTTCTACAGCCCCTTCAATTTTATTATACCCCTTCAGTTTCCTTCTGCCGACGTATCAGCTACCACCTAAGCAAAACCCTTCAGTTTTATATAAGTTAAACTTTTAATGTACATTACATTTGAAATATTCTTATTTACTCAAGGTTTATAGTCTCGGAGTTCAAATCAAAGAAACAATGAAATTTTTTTGGTCAATATAAAAGATAAAGAAGAATAACTTCTTACACCGGTTATGCTTATAACCGGTGTTAAAAAAACTTTCAAAACCTTTCTACATCGGTTATTATTAAAACCGGTGCAACAAAAAACTTTCCAAAAAATCATACACCGGTTATTCGTATAACCGGTGTTAAAAAAAACTTTCAAAAACTTTCTACACCGGTTATTCTTATAACCGGTGTTTAAAAAAAACTTTCAATAAATTTCTACACCGGTTATTCTTATAACCGGTGTAAATAGTCTAAATTCTTGTTTAATATTACGATAATGCCACCGCATTTTTATAAATTACACCGGTTTCTGTTTAAGCGCTTTAAAAAGGGCGGTTTAACAAGGCTATTTTGTAGTAGTGAATATGTTTATGAAATCTTTATTGATCCTAATGGAAATTATTAACATTTGTCAACGAGATACTGAAAGCAACTTCAATTATTTGGGAGAAAAGATAGCAGAAATGATCACATTATTATAGATGCAATAATATGGGACGGATAAAGGGAAAGACAACAATTTTAAAGAAACACAAATTTAAAGAATTTTAAAGCTGTATTGAATAAGATCAAATTCGTAATAATGAGAATAAATGTGTTAATATATTTGTAGGAAACCCTAAATTAAAACAGAAAATGATTCAAAAATAACTAGAAAATCTTAAATGGATCCAAAAGTGGACTAAACAAATGGATTTTTTTTTTCAAAAAATGACTCTGAATTTAGACGAGAAAGTTTCGCTTAAAGTTAACGGCATGTTTTAGCTTTTTTTTTCCTTTTTCTAGAGTGCTTCTACATAATGCAATGTACATTCTCAACTCGTTCCATGTCGCGTAATAAAGGATCTGGTTTGTCTCTAAAACACCCTTCTTCATTTCTCCCAATAAACCCTTAAAATAAAAAAATGTTTCGATACATAATCGCTGACTAAATATTTTTGCACTTTATATTTGCATTTTTACAATCCACACTCGATTTTTATGATTTTTTTAGTGACGAACTAAACAGTCTATTTTTTATTTCTCGAATTGCAAATGGTCTTAATAGTCGATCGATAACAAGCTCTAATGGCCTATCATTAACCTTA
Organism: Ophiorrhiza pumila; assembly: GCA_016586305.1. Taxonomy (NCBI): domain Eukaryota; kingdom Viridiplantae; phylum Streptophyta; class Magnoliopsida; order Gentianales; family Rubiaceae; genus Ophiorrhiza; species Ophiorrhiza pumila. Next base: position 30,741,365 of record BLIW01000008.1, on the reverse strand, counting down.
ATCAATTGTAAATCAAACTTTATTTTGGTCATATTTCACTCAAGAAGGTTTGTCCTTACCTTGTTGATAATGGATGAAACATTTTAGTTCAAAATTATATAAATGCTAGAGTACATTTTTATGTATTGCTTTGTTCATCAATTGAAAACTCTTACTCCTTTACCTGATTTCCTACTTAATTCACCAAAATCCTTAGCTGATTTTGGTATCAAGAGGAGAAACTCTAAAACAAAAGATCATTAATCTCACATGCTTTGTTCCTTACATATAGGTTTTGGGACTAGTGGACTCACAATTAATTTTGAGGTGGATGGAAAATGGGAGATTTATGTTTGGAGATTTGGTTGTTGTTTATGGAGGGAAACAACCCTATATTTAGTTTGGTGGAGGTAAGATTGAGACATAGAGTGGTTATGTTGAAATATTATGTTTGTTGATTTGCAAAATGTTTGGTGCATTTAAGATACAAATAATAGTCAATTCTTGTTATATATTATAGTAGGAAATGTTTATGTTGGAAAACAATTTAAGGCTCTGTATGTTGCTCATGAATTAGTGTTTTATTTTACGAAATCAAAATGAAGTGTTTGTTTTGTCCATTTTTTCAACCAAAATTTCTAAAAACAAAAACAATACTACACTAATTATTTTTCCTACAGTAATTTTTACATTATTAATAAATAAAATATTAAATTCAAAATTTTAAATCTTTAATAATAAACAATGCTTAATACAATCTCCCACCAAAAGAAATTTATAAAATATTAAGGGCAAATCAACAAAATTGTCCCTCACATATTACCTTTTAAACTTTTTTGCCCCTCATATATAAAACGTAAAAAATATGTGCCTCACACTTTTAATGTGTAAAATTTGGATCCTTTGCCATACTTCTTTAACACTTCTGTTAAATAATGTCACATGACCACCATGTGAGTTATTTATTAGGGGTAAAAAAGGAACAAGAAGACAACATATACCTAATGATGGTTGCTGACCGGCACACAACCCTCTCCGAGCTCCATCCCCGCCTCTCCAAAACCCTACTCGATGGAAAATCTTTCTCCCTCAAACACCAACTCCTAAATGAAAACCTCGACTCTCTCATCACTGTCACCGCCGATTAAGACTTCGAAAACATGGTCGATGAGTACGACCGCCTTCACAAAAACTCTTCTTTGAAAAACTCCCGCCTCCAATTATTCTTGTTCCCGTCAAATTAGACTCCAAAGTGTTGTCGTCGATTGAATCCCTTTTGGAGAATAGTTCGAAATTAAATTAATGGTTCTTTAATGCCTTGAATTGGACAATAATTTTGTCCAATAATTTGAAGTGCTTATACTTTAGTGGGAAAAGCAGCATGGCTTTTGACTTTCTCTGAAGTATTTAGCATTTAAATTTCTTTTATCAAGAATGTGGAGAGAGCATGCATTCGAGTATGCATCCTCATCTGAATTGCTTGTGCTTTTTTGTGCTTAATTAGGTATTTGAAGTTCATTCGTTTGTAGAGTTGCACTCCATCCAGTATCAGAATCATAGTCCAAAAGGCTTTTATACTACAATCGTGAAAGATGTCTTGGCTACTTTGTTATTTTCTTCAAGTGACTAGATTAGGAATACAAGATTAACAAGCATTTAAAGTTTTACCGAGAAAGTAATGGATTTGTTTGACTATATTAGAGTTGTATGATAAAAAGTTAAACGTCAATTCGTAGTGGAGGAGGCGATTATGATGGTGGTTTCATGGTTGGAGGTGGAGATAGAGGGTGAGATGGACGAGTGGGAGATGGTAGAGGCGGCGATGACAGAGTAGAGATGGAAGCTCTAGAAAAATTTGTCATTCCTTTTTTACCCTTAAAAAAAAATCACGTGTTGTTCATGTGGCAAGTTTTAACAAAAATTTTAACGGAAGTTCAACGATGGACTAAAATTATACAAATATCAAATATGAAGGACACTTTTTTTACATTAAAAAAAAATTAAAAAGCAATATGTAAGGGACATTTCTGTTGATTATCCCAAATATTAATTCAAATTTAGATTTTAAAATTTTATTAATAAAAAATTCTCCACTACAAATTCCCATCAAAATAAACTTATTAATCCAAAACACCATCAAAATATTCCTTTCTTATAACAAATTCCAAGAAAAAAAATTCTAATATAATACCAAAAAAATACCCAATCCAAATGGTAAAAAATAATTTTTCAATCCTAATTCTAGTTGCATTAAAAATTTCAGTCACTTAACTATATTGTATGATGTATATTTTTTTTTAATAAAATCATCGTTTTGAAAAAAAAAAAAATAGTACTAGAATAAAGACATAAACTTGAATAAAAAAGAATTGCATCCAATCACACTACTGAATTCAGCAGCAGCCCATTCTTGACCAAAACGTGTTTTGGACTTTTATACAGATGAAGATCGATGCCTGTTATTAATTTCAAAAAAAAAAAACAACGGTTACTATTTGGCACACTCTATATAGTTTGTCAAATATTGAAATTCTTAAACTAAAAGAAATTCAATTCATCTTGCCCTATAAAGCATAATTAGGTTGGAAAAATTCTAATCGATCTGCTTAGTATGCATGCTCGATTTTGCAAGATAATAGATAATAGAACATTGAATGATGGACTATTTCAGGGGTCATGTTCTTGTGAAACCATTTTATATATTAGAGATTTGCGTATGAATTTCATTTTACCGTATAAAGTATAAAAATTTAATATATGAAATATTAAAGATTAGTGTATAAAATATAAAAAAATTAGTGTATTAGCGTATAAAGTATCAAATATTAACATATAATATAATAAAAATTAAAGTATTATCATATAAAGTACAATTCACGTATCACGTCTCATATATGAGACAGTTTCATAAGAATTTTTAGTTATTTCAAACTATATTCTAGAAAACATTAACCTAAAACCCATCATGACCATGCAACAATTAGTCCAAAAGTATGCAAATATAAAAAATTTGAATTTACTTCAACTTTGTTCCCATTCCAATTCTTTTATATACATCGGCCGCCTCACCTGTCTTATATGCAACAAGTTTATAAGTAATTGCGAAATGACCATTATGAAAAGCTTGGAGGTTGGTTGATTAAAAATGTATAGAAAAGAACAAAAAAAAAAAATGTAAGACTAAGCTATTTCAATATTTACTCAATTTGACAGTTGATTTCACTTTCATTTCCCAATTTAATATTTAGAAAGTTTCATTTTTGTCCATTATTTTGTAATTTTAGTTTTCAATAGTCTTTTGTTCATTTTTCATTCAAAATAAAATAAAAAGAAACTAAATCTGATAACTATTTGACATGTATGTGCACAACTTTATCATTTTTTATATTTTTCTACTTATGATATAATATGTGCGTTATATAGTTGTTCAAATTATTTTTTAATTGAAAAAAATGGGCACATTGATTTGAAATCCAAATTATAACATAATGAATTAGTTTAATTTATGAAGATTAGGAATAAAAATAAAAGATTAGGAATAAAAGTAAAATTAACCTCTAAATTGATTGATGATTCAAATGAGGGAGAAGCCATGGAGTTTAATTAATATATACAAAAGATGTATAACTGTCATTATTATTAGGTATATGGAGGTAACTACTTGTAATCTATTCAATTATAAGCAATACTAAATATTATAAAATTTTGAAAACTATTGAATAAGAAACTTAGGATTTGTATGCTCCCAATTGATTGTTCTTCCAATATCTTTAGTACTACTTAGCAATTTCTCATGTTACAAAAGAAAGTAAAAACATTGTAACAAATAGTAAACAACAGAGAAGATCTTTAATTAAATATAAGAAGAAATTCAATTTAAAATTTTAATTTAGAAATTATCAAAAGTTTCAATACATCATTAACCAAATTTCAACCTTCACATGCATGTAGTAACTTTATAACAACTAAATTTTTATTTCACTACGTAGAATCAGTTATATAGATCATATTTCGTTATTGTACTTTACACGATTTTTAATGTGATTCATATTATAAAATTTGACAAAATTTTTATCTTCTTATTTTTTTCAATGTTAGAACCGATTACTTATAGATAAATTGCTTATAAGTATTCAAAGTTAGCAACCTTACATTTATATTAGAAAAAGAGCACAACCATTATGCTCTGGAATCTGGACTGGTCAAAATTGTTGAAACAAATTTGATTAAATTGTGAACCTTTCACCCATTTTGGCTGGTTGTGTCTGCTTTTGGGAAGTGGGAACACAATTAAAATATTAACAGACGGATCAAAACTTTCTTTGTTGAACTGGACTCCAAGTCCATGAGAAATTCTTCAAATTTCTCTTCAATGGACAAAATCTGATGAACGTCTACACCATATAAACCTTATATAACCTGAAAACGGATGCCTTTATTTTTATTTTAAAAAAAAATTAAAAAGAAATTGTTTGTTCTTGCATGATTCAGTCTGCTCAAACAACAATTCTAGCAAGAAATTTCATCGTCAAGAAGTACCGCTTAATTTTGAATGATATGGTTAACAGGGTAAAAAATTGTACATGGACATGCAACTAGTAGTAGTTTCTAGAATTTTTTGAAAGTTCAGAAAAGGGAAAATTCAGTTGAAGATTAACAACCAAATACGTAAAGAACTTCTTTAATTGCTTGCCGTGCATGCTGAGGCAAAAAATGTGTACAATTGGGTCAAAAGTAAAATTTTGCAGTACAATGACTTTTCTTAGAAAAATTCTATTAATCACCGATCATGTCTTAAGCAATTGCAATAAATTAAGGGCTACCCCTTCTGATTTTTTCTGAACTTATATTAGCCATCTTTCTTGAATTTTCATGATGTTCATATATATATATGAACAGTCACAAGATGTTGAAATGGGTTGAAAATTTACTTTTAATCTCAAAACTACTAATTCAAATTAAGTTTTCTTTATTTTAGATAAATGACTACAATGGTTTCTCATCAATTGGGGAAACTATAATTAATTATACTTATTATTTTTTAAAAAAGTTACTTTGTAATGGTTACAGTTCTCAATAATTATTTTCCATTCATCTCATCAACGGCTCTTCTTATAGTTTTGCCTAATGAATCTTCTGTTACTTTTACTGTTTCATTCTCTATTTTATTCTATTCAATGGATATAAAATATGTGTTTTTAACATTTATCCTTTTAGTGTTTAGTAATAACTTGATAGAATTTTAATTAAAAACACATTGTGTGTATGATAAAATAAAACAGGAAACGAAAATTGAAATACTGAATGTAACATAAAATCTGAAGTGAGTTTTGCTACTAAATAATAAAGTTTTAAACTTTAAATAGTACTACACGACAAATGAAATTGTCCTTCAACTAGAAGGAAAATAATTTGAAAATCATTCACGTTACAAAATTGAAATTGAGAAACTGTTTTGTATTTCTTTCAAAAATAGCTAGGAGACCAAATGTTGGGGGACCATTAAAATTTGTTTATTTTGTGTGTGTGTGGAAAGATACCACTCCAAAGTTAATAATATTGGAGGTAGTTTAAAGGGATATTTTTAATCTATCAAATCTAATGGGAATAATGGGATGATTGGATCTCTCCCATGTTGTTGACCTGGAGATTCCAAAGTCCAAGGGATGGAAACATGCGTGAGGATTCCCTAGGTGCTAAATTAATATTGCTGAGGAAATTTCTGCCTTCTATTCTATGATGATCTATGATGAATAATCAACATAACTATTCAAGACCTATTTATACCTCCAGCAATAATCTCCAGCAGCCACAATTACATGCAAACATAAACTCCAAATTCTAAATATCTTTCCAAACTTTCTTGAGTCCATTTTTTCTTTCTAATCCAGATCGAGTTGCTTATTTTTCTCTATATATTCAACATAGAAATGAGTCGTAATGTTGCTGCAAAGAAGCTTTCTAGCTTACTTTTGAGGCAGCTTCAACCCCATGTTTTTCCAGCCTCAAAATATGGTAATGTTGCGACTGAAATGTCCAACATTTCTGGGCTTAGAGGCATTGGAATCAATATCTTGAATCCAATGTCAGAAGCTCGAAATTGGAGCACAATGGCTTCAAATGCTGGAAATGAAGAAAAGACATCGACAGCACCAAAAAGGGCTGCTGATAATTCTGATGATCAAGCTGCTGGTCATAAGGCTATTGTAAGTTATTGGGGAGTGAATCCTCCTAAGGTCACTAATGAAGATGGATCACCATGGAGGTGAAATTCTTTCAGGGTATGAAATTAATCTTCCCTACTTGCAAATTCTAGGATAAATTATTGATTGGAGGAAGAATGGGGTGGGAGAATTTGGAGTAGAATTCATCAGTAGTTCATAGATTTCTGATATTGTTCATGATTTTGAATGTTTCTATGTTTAGTTTAAATAATTTTTTTATTTAAGTTGTTTTCATCGCAAATCCAGGCTATTCCTTAATTGATTTGCGGTATTTGATTAGTTTGTGGATTTGTGTAAATTGACAGCCATGGGAGACATACAAAGCAGACACCTCAATTGATGTTAAGAAGCATCATCCAACTTCCACTTTTATGGACAAGTTTGCTTATTGGACAGTTCAAACTCTCAAATATCCCACGTACTTGTTCTTTCAGGTAATTTTCTACTTCATTTGCCAAACTTTGTCCTACTAAATGATAATTTTCAGAGATCCCTTTAAAGTTTAACATTTGCTCCAATTCCAACCCCTTATTAGCTAAAATACGAGTCAAATAAAATGGAAAAATTTTAAGAAATTAAAGAGGTAATTTTGGAAGATCTTTAGGTGATTCAAGGAATAACAATAACTAAAACAATTAAATCTTTATCTCACTATATGGTATCGGCTACATGGATTATATTTTGCCATATTTTTTTTATCGTTTTTTTCCAATTCTATTTGAGTGGCAAAATTCTACGTTGGTTGCCAACCCGATACAACCCTCTTCATTTCTCCCGGTCTTTAGGTGATTCAAGGGAAAATTTTAGAAGATTAGTAGTGAGTCATTGATCAAAAGTGAAAATTTAATGGTACCTATAGATATTTTCACGAGGGCTAAAAACAAGAAAAAAAAAATCCATACTTCAAATATATAACCACCCACAAAATTAAACTTTTTTTTCTCTGCCAGCAGCTTCTTATATATTTTACTGATAAAAATTGAACAGAGAAGGCATATGTGCCATGCAATGTTACTAGAGACAGTTGCAGCAGTACCAGGCATGGTTGGAGGGATGCTCTTGCACTGCAAATCCTTAAGGAGATTTGAGCATAGTGGAGGATGGATCAAGGCATTACTAGAAGAAGCTGAAAATGAAAGAATGCATTTAATGACTTTTCTTGAAGTATCCCAACCAAAATGGTATGAAAGAGCAATAGTATTTGCTGTGCAAGGAATGTTTTTCAATGGGTATTTTCTTGCATATTTGGTCTCTCCAAAACTTGCTCATAGAGTGGTGGGCTATCTTGAAGAAGAAGCAGTGAATTCCTACACTGAATTTCTAAATGATTTGGAAAAAGGGTTGGTTGAGAATCCACCAGCACCAGCCATTGCCATTGATTATTGGCGTCTTCCTCCTGAATCAACACTCAAAGATGTTGTCACTGTTATCAGAGCTGATGAGGCACATCATAGAGACCTTAACCATTTTGCATCAGTAAGAAATTTTTCTGAATAAACTTTTCATTTACTTTTGATGTTAATAACTTTTTAATGCAATGTTTTAAGACTTTCTATCTTCATGTTTCACATCATGCATAATATTATAGAAATGAGAGAAATCCCTTTTTCACTTTCAAAATTAATCTCTTTATAAAAGAAGGCAATAGAAGATGAAGCATACATTTGGGCAAAATTAATAATACAACAATAACAATAATTAAATATTTGCATGTCTGACTAATTAAGTAAAGTCTGTAATATGGATCATATATCGTTACTATCATTGTACATTTTGATTATGTTATTGCATTGTTAGATTCCAACATAGAGATCCTTTATTTATTTGTCATATCATTATTATAATAGGTTGGTTTAGTAATTAGGGGATGGCGCGCTATTCGGTTGGCCTACATTTATTTTATTATTTATATTTAAATAAAACATATCTTTTTTTTTTATAATTTCTTCCTAATTCTTTCTTGCTCTTCCTCTTTTACTTTGAGTTAATAATTTTTTATTTTCTAATTAAAAAATTGAAAACATTAGAAAGTATATGTTATGTAATTTCTAAAATCAAATGGGGAATTTCATGTGACTATTTCAAACCTTGTGTGGGGTTACTATTAATATGTGATTTTTTGGATTTAGTATATAGAAATTAAAAAAATGGCTCCAGAAATAATTTGTTAATTTGGTATATATATATATATATATATAGAAAGTGACAAACTATGAACCTTTGCATTTCAGGACATTCAATGCCAGGGACATGAATTGAAGGAATATCCTGCCCCAATAGGATATCATTGAAGAAGAAGTTTCAGTTGCAATATGAAACTTTTTTTGTTTTTTTTTTTGTGAATATTAATACATTTGTGAAACTGATAATATATATATGTGAGTTTGATTTTAAGGATTAATCCAATAAACGTAATAAATATATAATATTCAATTTGAAATGCAATTCATTTCATAATTTTTTCTTGCCTTTTCTAATTAGTATTTGCATTATCTGTTATTTTTATATCTTTCATAAAGTTCTTCCATTCCAATGCCACTATCATGACTAAATGTTATGTCACCCTATTTCAGAAAATTGTTTAGGCTGATTTCATTTTGGCCCTCTAAAACTTGAAAATGTGTTAATTTGAATAAAACAAAAGTTAAATTTCTTTTTTTTTTTTTTGATGATTTAAGATAGGGATTGTGTTTATTGAACTTGTGAAACATTAAAATTTTTTCATTTTGTTAAGTTGAACTTAGGAAATAAATTTTCTGTTTCCTTTGATGTATGTTAATTAATTACTCGCCACTTTTGCCCATGTTAGATATAAGGGAAATTATACTTATGGGCAAAATGGAGAGGATGACTCAATCAACACATTTGCACATAGAGGGTTTCAACGAAAAGAAAGACAAATATTTTTTTTGATGCTAATAAAATTAGTTTATAAAATTTATTTTCAAATATTTAACGGTTGCAAGTTTTTAGTTTCTATACTAATTTAGTCCATCAATAACTACACTTAAATGTCATTAGGTTATGTTCTCAATCCCAATCTGTTGGTATAAGGATGACTATACTAATTTATTCCATCAAAACACTACTCAAATTGATAAAAAAAAAAAATTGTTTCCCCTTCTTGATTGCTTTTGATAAGGATAATTAACCCACCCACCTTCCAATCTAAAACAGTAGTTTGAAAAATAATTAATCATTATTATTTAACTCTAGATTTATTTTTTTTCAATTAATATTTTGCTCTAACTTTCCCCAAATTTATACAAATGTAATTCAATCCTTCCCTACTTGAACGAGATAAATACATTTCGTAATCATCCAGTGATAGAAATCAAACGAATTTCGATTAATTTAATTGAATTCACACCAAATAACTTAGTGTCGGAACAAAATTATATGGATGTAATATTGTTAGAAAATATCATGTTCAGTTTTCAATTTATTGCAAGATAGAGATATCAAGTTAAGTTTAACATTTATAAGTTGGGATGAATGTTGCATATAATTATTATAAAAACATGATGATTCAAAATGTACAAAGATGATTTGACCCTAACATAATTAGCATGAGTTGTTATAATTTCATCAAAAATTAATAAAATTTGTAATATTAGAGAAAAATGCATAATCTTTCCACATAATAAGTATAAAATATAAAAAAAGAAAAAATTTTAAGAAAAAAAAATCCATGCTAGTAATTAATAAAACAGTTGAAAATATTATGTATTTTAGTAATTATAATCTTAACATGTTTAGGTTAGTAAACCTATGTCTATAAGTAGTCTAAACAATTTTATTCATAATGCCCGTGTTTAAGAAAATCTAATGTAGCACATAAATCTAGATAATTTGACCATATTTTCTGACTATTAGTGCATGTATTTCAAAATCTTATTTTCATAACATTAAGAATAAAAATTTGTTGAGTAATTTAGTTAATTTGATATTTATGATTACCATTTTTCCCGCCTCTCATAATATATTAAAAAAATAAAAACTTACTAAAAATAATTCTTTATAAAAATTCTAAATTTTAGAATAAAAAAATGAACTAATATATTTATACTTGAAGATGCAATTGACGAAATTGATGAAATTACTAAGCATATGCAAAAAGTCATTCTTGAATGTATATTGTTTGACGACGATATAGTATTAATTGATGAAATAAGAAAGGGAATAAACGCTAGTTAGAAATTTGGAGGAAAAAACTAGAATCCAAAGATTTTACCATAAATAGAGGTAAAACCAAATATATGGAATTCTACTTTAGTAATAATAAAAATAACAATTGGATAAATGTGAAAATTAGTGGGATGGGATTCTCTGTTAAAGATTATCATGTCTTGTCATGTGCAAAATTAAAACTACGTCGTAGGTTCACTCGTATCTTACTTAGGGTCTAATAATTGTAAGTGATTTTAATGATATTTATACTTTTAATCTCTAGTTTTAGTGAAACTACTCGTTTTGAATATTGGACAGAATAAAACAGGATCATCTTGGACAGAGGATCCGATCTCAAAATTGGTGGGTATGAATTAAGAGTCCAGATCCTCTGTTCAATATTTATCCAGTCCTATTCTGTCTAACCTTTAAAACTACGTAGTTTCATTAAAATTAGGGACTAAATGCATAAATATCATTAAAATTACTTTACAATTATTAGACTCTAACAAAGAGATTAGTGAACCCTACGACGTAGTTTTAATTAGGACAGAATAAGACAGACAAAATCTTGGACAGAAAATCCTGTGTCATGAATTAAATGAATCTAAGAGTTTTAAATAGGGTTAAATGCAGTTTACCCGCCTCAACTTGTATATAAGGTGCAGTTTGCTCCCTCAGTGAAATAAATAAGCAGTTTATCCATTTGATTTAAATTAGCTAAATATAAAATTAATATAATATTATTGTTTAGTATAATGTTATAAATGCCCTTTTTAGCAATAGTTGATTTTCTTTGTTATCATTTAGAATTCCATTAAATATTTGTATAATTCTAATTCTTTTGAGATTTTTCTTTTAACATGTTTTTTTAAAAAATTCTGACATAATTGTACATTAATTTTTTGTAATATTTACCAATATGAGATATTTGACAATGATGAAATTTTTTGACAAGATTTTTAGCTCTCATTTATATTTAATAATAATTTATTGTAAGTGTTTTTCAATTATTATTATTGAGAACAAGGTGTATTCAAATCTATAAATTCTAAAATATACAAACAAAAAAAATATCCTTTTACTAAATAATTTATATGGTGAAATAGTTTGTTAAAAAAATTCTACACATGATCAACATCATTTATATAGAATATAGAAAGCATTTGTTTGTGAAATTCGTGAATATATAAATAGAATCTAAATAACTACAATTCCAAATATAGCAAAAGTATTTATCACACTTGTTTTTTTATAAATAAAAGATGAAAATTTCAAAAATACCAGAATAACATGTTTAGAATCTTTTAAAGCAGATGCTAAAAGAAAATTCTTACAAGATTTAAAATTATACCAATGTTTAATAGAATTCTAAATGATAACAAAGACAATCAACTACCGCTAAAATTGGTATTTATGACATTATACTAAAGAATTATATAATATATATTAATTTTATAGTTAGTTAATTTAAATCAAAGGGGGTAAACTGCTTATTTATTTCATTGAGAGGGGCAAACTACACCTCATATACAAGTTGAGGATGGTAAAGTGTATTTAACCCTTTTAAATATTTAAGATCTATCATTGAAAAAAATTGGGGAATTCGTAAAGATGTTACACATAGGATTCAAGTAGGGTCGAACAAATGAAAAAGTATGTCCTCCATACTATGTGATCGTAAAGTATCATTGAAATTGAAGGAAAATTTTTATAAAACAGCTATAAGACCAGCGATGCTTTATGAATCAAAATGTTGGGCGACTAAGTATGATCATGAACAAAAAATGAAGGTAGCAGAAATGAGAATGTTAAGATGGATGTGTGGACATACTAGAATGGATAGAATAAGTAATGATTATATTAGAAAGAAAGTGGGAGTAGCTCCAATAGATGAGAAAATGACATAAACACGTTTGAGATGGTTTGAACATATGCATAGGAGACCTATAGATGCACTCGATAGAGAGAAATCAACTCAAATTAAAAGGGGAAGGGGAGACCTAAAAATAATTGGAAAGAATCGATAAAAAATGATATATTTAAATATAAACGAAAATATGTGTAATGATAGAATACGATGTCGAAATATAATTCAAGTGGTTGACCCGTGGGATAAAAGGTTAATTGTTATTGTATACTTGAAGATGCAATTATCAATAAATTTACATGAATATATATATATATATATATATTATAAAATAAAAAAATTTATTTGAAACATATTGCATTGAAGAATGATTTTCTTTTAAAAGAAAGAAAGAAAAGTACAAAGAGTTAGATACTTATGAGTTATTTCGATGTAAGTGTAAATATTAGAGGGATTAGTACTGTATTAAATATATTTAATTTAACATAATGTAAATTTATTCAAGGTTTTGTTTATAAGAAGAATCTTGTAATTCAAGAACTACAAGTTGAATCTTTTCGTCACGTGTTGCAGACCTCAAAGCCGAGGCATGAGATTAAAGATCGTTTGATAAAATTGAAAATTGACTGAAATTTAAAATCTAAAATTTAAAGATAATAATTGTTAAATTCATTAATTATACTTGTTCAATAATTCAACTAATATGAAAATAGAGCACATGAAAATTAATTTATATAGTGATTTTAAATATATGTAATGTGTGAAAATGTGGAATATATGTCATCTTGACTGCTTCTAATATACTTCCATTTTTCATGTGAAACATGAAAATACATCACATCAACATGAGAAAGTTGTCCTATTCTGTAGAATATCATCAGAAAGGTTGAAGAGTCCAACTACCGTAGTTTGAAAGAAATGATATATAATATACACTGAGAAACCTTCAAAATCAGTTCTTCAACCGAAATGCAATAGTTTGGTGGCTAATATACTGCAAACTACAGGATATTGAATAACAATATCATTCCGTTCAAGACATAAACATGGGAAGAATTCTCAGTCCTGTTTACTTCCAAAACTGTCTAGTTTCTCATTTGGCCAACCAAAGTTCTGTCCATCAGTATTTGTCTCATCCGAGTAGAATTTGCCTCGTTTTAGCTGAGCCAAGTGTGGATGAAAAGGTGGCGGTGGTGGGAGGGGAGGAGCTGGTGGTGTCAATATGCCCTTCCCATCCCTGGAGTCCATGGTTGTTCCACTTTGCCCACTTTCCATCCCTTTATTCATTGGAGGCGGCAGTGGCAGGTTTGAAGGTAGTGTACCTGGATTCCGTCCATAATCCCCCTGAAAAATTGCAGGCCTTCCTTGAGGATCAGATGCATTATTTATGAAGCCCTCCAAATTCCAGGGCCGAGGATAACCGTCTGCAAAATTCACACCCATTGTAGGACCCAGTGCAAAGCCTAATAATGATCCCTGTTCTGGTCCCATATCGGGTGCTGTTTCTGGCCTCACCATCTCATAAGGAGCACCATAAACTGGTTGAGCTCCATCAGGCAAAAATTGAGGGTAACCAAATTGAGGGGTAGCCAAACCTGGATTTAAATTCACTGGTGGAACAAAATTAGGGGGTTGAAGGGGCTGCAAAGGATAATCAGGATAAGGAGACTCCGCTCTGATTCCTTGCTGCTTGTCTGGAAGCTGACCTGGTTCTTGCCGCATGCCACCCAGTGAATCAAAAGCCTGCTGAGCAAATCGGTTTTGGGAACCAAGCCTGTCGAAGCCTGGGGGTGGTGCATTATTGTCAAGAAGTTGTTCTGAGGAATGGTTCTGAATCTGCCCAGGAAATGCTGCCATTGCATTTGGCTGCATTACAGGCCTAGGAGTTGATTGGTCTCTGAATTGTAGACGACGAGCTTCATGATCATGAAGCTGGGAACTTGAGTGACCAGAAAACAGTGGCTTTGGCGGGCCCTGAACTGTGGAATCTGAGCCTGCAGGTTTCCTTGTAATGGCTGCCTCTGGATCATTTCCTTCTTTCTCAGTATTCGGATGAAGGAGGTCAGCATGGGTCTCAAGGATATGCATCTCAAAATCAGACTTCTTAAGAAAAGACTTCAGGCAGTGAGGGGCAGCACAGATGAAGATTCCTTCCATCATCTTGATAGTCTGAATCTTCTGGATGCGTTCATCACAGCTGTGTAACAGAATAATATTCAGGAAAGAGATTGTGCATGAGCCATAATTTAGCTTGTTCCAACAAGAAGCAGTGAAAACAATGACAGTGGTTGACAAAACGTTTTGCATTCCAAGATACAAGAAGTTCATCATAAGGTCAAAAAATTTTGACAAGCAAATATTAATGACATAAAATACTCCACTATCATTTTGGGTTGCCTGTACTGACAATCTCCTCATAAAAAACTGGCCCAAAATTCAGGTATTTCTCAAAATTTTGTCTCACACAAATCTTTGAATGTGCTCAATGTGATAAGAGTCATCATGAATGCGTTATCATTTGCAAACTCAATTTTGTATAGATCAACAAGAATTTTACATATACAACTTACATGAAGCAAAAAGAATCACTCCTAGCACAATCCAGACAGAAGACATGCTCACAAGGACTCTGCAAGAAAATAAACTAGTAAGAGATCAAAAACTTGAACAAACAAAGATGAAGATTGGGTCTAAAATATTTACAGCCAGCTGTATATTAGTTAGCCTAATTTTATTCTTTTATAGTTTTTCATATGCCTTTCATACTATTTCCTAAAACCCCTTACACCACATGCATACCCCAAGGTTTCAACACCTGACTTGGGTTTCTGGAGGGTACATGATAATAGACAAATAATAATTTCCAATTTTTCCTTCTGCTTTCGAGAGTAAAAATGCCGAGTAACTGATATTGAGTAAATGGAATAAAACCATGATAATAGCCACTATAACTAGCATTGAAAACAGGATTTTAAAGTATGTCCAATCTCAAGAAGATTGCATGACAAATTAAGAATCCAGGTCAGAAAGTAGGCATGGAAAAGAAATGAACTGCACATGTACCAGACGTCCATAGACAGCAATAGGCAAGTCACAATGCACACAAAAGTGAACTCTTTCACCAAGTTGGCGACGGGACCTACGACCAACAATCTTGATGGGGGCAGAGCCGGTAGGTGAACCAAGGCTCTTGGCTACAGGAAGATCCGCCAAGACTAGGTGATCAGGGCATGCAACTGTAACTATGTCAGGAGGCACGGACTTTGAACCTCCACCTACAGGGGCTGGCTTTCTAAGACGGATCTGAAGCATCTCCTCAGACAAATCCTTTTAACTCAGTTACTCCAATGGCAACACAGATAAACTCTTTCCTTTTCTGCTAGGTCAAGAAAAGCAGTCAAGCAAAAGGTTTCATATAATTTAAGACAGACAAAGCAAATGAAAACACACAAGATAGAAATGTCAAGAATGAAATCAATCACTTCAAAGAAGGCATGGCATACAAAAACGAACTTCTGGGGTTGGTCAAAATATAGATTCAAGATTTGATTGTGATCTTCACAAGTAAATCTTAGTCCAGGAACAACGGCTACATAAAAATCTCAATTCTCCAGTCGAGAGATTAAACCAAATTTCCTAGACACTTGAAAAATCAGAAACTATGCATCCAAGAGTAATGGGATATTGAATCTAAAACCATATCAACCATAACCACCGAAAAAGGGTTATAAAGGAACATAACAGGAACCCTTACATTGCTGTTACATAACTTTCCTTATAAAGCTAAACATAAATACAACCAAAGGGGCAAATTAACTGTATAGGGATCAACAGAAGGAATGGGTTTCATATTAAAACCCGTATAAATTGTTTGTTTTACACCTATTGAATTGGGTGTTCCCTACTCTAACAGATTCATTCCCCAAAACTGATTAACTACATTTTTGGGAATTTTCAAAATTCTTTCCATAATTTATTAACAGAACAACAAACTAAGCCTTTATTACTATGTGGGGTCGGCTTTATAGATCATACTTCACCATCATATTCTATCTATACACGTTTTCATTTATATTTAAGTGCATCATATTTTTTTTTATCATTTCTTTCCAATTCCTTATATGTCTCCCCATTCCCCTTTTAATTTGAGTTAATGTGGCTCTATTTTCTACACACCACACTGGTTTATGTAGAGGTCTCCTACTAACATTTCTAAACCATTCTCACAAGGTTAACAAACCCGTCGAACCTTCACAGCAGGAGAGAGATTCCATGCCTCATTCCCATTCAAATTGCCCAGAAGAGTTGCCTAGATTTGGGTTTTGATTTATGGATGATTTTGAGGCAAATTAAATGCCGCATTGGAGAGCATATAACGTCGAAAAAAAAAATTGTGGGGGTTAGATCCATGGTCATGTATTGAAATTGCTGGCTTTTGACTTAAGTTTGGTTAGAAAATTTTGAGTTCAATAACATGTATGTTTGCATTTTGTACTTGATTCTTGGGAAGATGAAATTTGGGAGTTTGAGGTAGTGGTTCTGGTAAAAAATCTTCATATGTTGGTAGGTGGTGGATGTGGTGGTTCAGCCACCGACTGTGACAAAGATTTGGAATTTCTGTGAAAATTTGGGCTTCCACATGGGAAAGAAAGTCAAGAAATGTACATCTTAAGAAAATCGAAGCCATCACCGACGTTCAATTCTGTGATTTAAGGTGGCCCTTAACCATCATTGCCGTCTAACAATGGCCACCGCAATGGGCTAATACGTTACTAAGGTTTTGTCTAGCTAGAGAGAAAAGAAATAACAAAAGTAGACGAACTAATGCAGGAAAGATAAAGATGCAGAGGAACAAAATTTAATTCCAGAATCTATTGCTCAACATTATCTCAACCAAATATTCTATGGGTTTGAGTAAAAAATTTATTATCATTTTTGTAGTATTTCATAACTATAACCATTCCGATTGTGGAATTTTAGCCAAACCTCACTCCAAAACATTCTAAAGTTTTGAGTAAAAACCTATTATCAATTACATTTAATTCTCGAAACTTGCACGAACTTGCCATGCAGCTATAGGAATTTTGACAAATTATTTTTGGAGTTAGTAACCACTTCTAAATCAGTCACAATTTTTGTTTTTCAGCTAGGTCTTGACATCAGCCAAAATAACTTACCCTTCTTTGTTCCTTAGATGCAATGGCCTGAAAATAGAGTCCAAATCGTTGTAACATATGCAGTCCAAAATTATAAAATATAAGAGCAGAGCAAGTTACAGCAAGCAAATTACAAGTCCAAGAAAACTTTAACATGTACCACAACTATGTCACAAAGCCAATTACTTTGTTGCACTCTCAGAAAAAATTTGACTTCTACAACTCCGCTCAAAAACAATATAGAAAATAGGGGTGTTAAACGAGCGAGCTACTCGCGAGTAGCTCGGTCAACTACTCGACTCGAACTCGGTTTGACCGAGTTCGAGTCGAGCTCGAGCTCAGAATACATATACTCGAGTAGCTCGCGAGCTACTCGAGTATATATATATATATATATATTTTATTTTTAATATTTATATTCATGTTTAAGTCCCTGTAGTTTAATAAATTATAATTTAATATATTTATAATTATATTTTAGTCCTTAATTTATAGTAAATTATAATTTGACCTCATTAAATTTTAAAAAATTACAAATACATCCTATAATTTTTATAAAAATAAATAAATCAATAAAAAATAAAAAAAAAAATACAAAATACAAAAAATACAAAAAAAATAAAAAAATTAATATAATATAATACTCGAGCTCGAACTCAAGCTCGATTGGGCTCGAGCTCGATCGAGCTACTCGCGAGCTCGATCGCTCTTAGTCGAGCTCGAGTAGGAATTTTTTCAAAACGAGCTACTCGGTTAGGGGTGTACTCGAGCTCAACTCGACTCGGTTACACCCCTAATAGAAAAGCTTCAGTTTCCCATTCCTATATAATCCTTGAATTCCTGTGCTGGCTACCAAATGCTATCCCAAGTCCCCATCCAAGGCCTACACCAACTCCACAGCTGCCACATTCATATCAGAAAGAACACTTGGCTCCAGGAAAGGTCATGAATGAAATTGGATGAGCCGGATGTAAAATATTTCTAAACTCTACAAACGATCAAACATTATTAATTCCTAATGTCGAAAGAAATCTCTTTAGGTGAACCAAGATAGTTTGTGTTTGAACAAGATGAATTCACAGCTGAAAGTTCCACTAGTTTTGCGTCAACTGTGAATAATAGTTATTACCCACAACCAAAGAATCAGGAATCACAACAGGGTGCATCTAATTATGCCAAAATGGATCATTGATGCCCCCCAATAGAATACTGTCAGTAAAAAAGAAAAAAACACCAAGTTCTTTGACAGACTATAAAAAGGCCAAAATGGTTCATCTAGCGAAAAGCTAAGTGTTTAACATTTGAGCACCATAAATATTACGCAATCAAAATCCAAAACCCCACGAAATTGAAAAGGTACGTACAATTGTAACACTAACGCATAGAAAAGAAATTCTAGAAACTAAAAATCAGAATTCAGATAACCATTTTGATCATTACACCATTACAAAATAAGACTAATACCCACAACAGTAGCCCAACCAAACAATCAAGATTGTTAAAATTTCCAACTAAAGAGTAACTTGCTCTATTAAAAAGGTTCCTTCACACTCAAATCAGTATTACCCTAAACAACGCGTGCTACCGCATATTAGTACCATCAACAGGATAACCCAGTAATAAAAACGCATTAAAAACAATAAAAAAATTAAAAAAGAACCCAGAAAATTAAACAAGAAAAAAAAACCTCAACCATGAACCAACGCCAAACCACAACCATATGGATGAACAAATTAACCATCAATGATTTGACGGACATATCATACCAAACCCAAACTCGCAAAGCTACACTGTTTCCTCCAAAATAATCATTATCGAATTCTAAGCAAATACTAGCCCCAGGAAAATTTACAAAACAAAATCATACCAAAATTAGTCCAGATTTCGGGACGGATGGACTGATTACTATCAACAATACCAATGACCTCAAATTTGTCCACAGGAACTGCAACAGTGACGGGGCGAATGATGTGACTGAGAATCCCAACTCTTCCCGGAGGCGCTCGACTAGTTTCTGGGCGGCAAGAGTTAAAGATTGTAAACGCGAGAATTGTCGACACAAAAAAAAAGAAAAGAAAAAAATCTTTAAAAAAAATGATTGAACCGATTTTTCCGGTTGATTTCTAAATATAACGGACCAGATCCAATGGTCAAACTGACCGGTTCGATCTGGATTGGCACATAATCATAACACTAGGTAAAGTGCACCTCAATTCTTGAGGTGTTTATCCAGATTTGTAATGTTTTATTTTAAAATAAGTTATATTAAAAATAGGGATAAGAATAATGTTTTTTATTTTATAAATTTATAAGCTAAGATTTCTTAATCTTTTTTTTTAATTTGTTATCAAGTGAAAGTTTGAATAAACATAAGTTGAAATAGAAAATTAGTACTATAACATGAGGTTTGGATGTATATTTTGAATTTTATATATACAAATATTTGAATGAAAAACGATAAGCTAGAAAGTGAAGTAAGTTATAATTGATCAAAAAAATATTTTGAAATCTAATTATATGCAAATATTTAAATAAACTTAGAATATATAAAGTAATATTACATGAACTTATAATATATAAAGTGATATTAACCTCTTAGTGTCCATTTTGAGTTTCATACATGTTGTTGACGATTGAATCTTCTTCAATACTTGTTGCATAATCTAGCAGAAGAGAAAGCTTCCAGTCCATGTTAATTACTCTTTTTAATATAACAACCCATGCTGGATTGGAGAAAAATCTTCTGATTAGTTCTTCAACTTCTTTCTCAAACATATAATTATAGTAACACTGTCCACAATTAATACAAGTACAATAACGAGAATTTTCCATTGAAATTGATTTAAAAGAACATTTTTGCAATTACTTGAGAGAGAATATATAGAATATTTGTAGAGAATAGGTTATAAATTAAAACAACTATGTCATATGACTATATATAAGATAAAATATGAGTAGGATGTCAAAGATGATGTTAGATTGATATGCCTCACATGGCTTGTAAAATTAGCTTTGTCATAGATAGTTGAAGTTAGCTGTCACTATTGATGTTTTACACCTGTACATAAAAGGCTTAGGTATGAATAGTTGATGCCAGGTATCAAGTGATAATTATTATTTTAAATAAAAAAAGCTTACTCAACATGTTATTTTGTAGATTTCTTCCACATGTAATGTTCTTCTAAAATTAGTTATTAGCTATTTATCTTATCTATCAAATAATATGTGTTTTTTTGAAAGAAAATCTACTAAAAGAAATTTTTTGTACCATTTACTATAAGAAAATTTATTGCAAGAAGCTTCTTGAATAATTTATTATTTGAATAAGGAATTATACAATAAAACCAAACAGTTTTTGCATACTTGTACTATCAGTTTCATTGATACAACCTGATAGGTATTAATAGACACATGACTGTTCGTATAGGCTGCTGAAGATATATATGTCTGCCCCTCAATTTGTGTACTTGTATATATTGTTTCATTTTATAAAGATTGAACAACAATGTTTACGGCAAGAATAGTGATTTTTAAACAATTTTGCAATTTCATACTCTATGTATTCAGATGTCTTTACCTCAGGATAACTTGTATGCTTAGGTTGAAAAACGATTTTTCATAAAATCTTTGAGTTAGAACCCTATTTATTTTTTTTATCTTTTTAGGGATAACTACTTGCGCAGTATAATTTACTAAATGGCTTGTATTAGATGATGGAAACGAAAAAATCTAGATTTTTTATGGTTTATGGAGGTTCCAGATTTAGTTGTTTGTATTCTGTTAGTTGAAAACAGTGTTTTTGATAGAGAGAAAACACCCATTGATCCTGTTAAGATAATTGGATCTGAAAAAGATTTACTTATGGTTCCATTACATTTGAGAGAGTGATTCATGTCCTCTAATTATCTTGTTGCGACATCTTTTCAGGATTACAACACAAAAATAAAGTGTAAATGCTTGCTCGTATAGTGAGTCCACAATATTTCCCACAAATACATTGTTCTCTCAAATTCAAATTTCTTGCGAAAGATGGGAGGGCATGAATGACAAGAATAACCACAGAAGACAGAGTTACAAGATTTACAATCTTCGCAGGCTAAAACAATAGGAATTTCAAAGTCCAAGGAATACAAAATGCCTCTCAGATGGCAAAACTTTCCATTGATAAATCACAAACAATTTAGAATGAACTCAAGACACTGCAGCTCATGATAGCTTCACATATCGTTCTTTTATTCATTTTTCAACTCTTATGCATTCTAGAGAATGGACTGACATGTAGCACACTTGCATATAATTATTAGGAAATAGAGATTTTTTGGCTCATTCCATGTCCTTTTAGTTGGTTCTATCAGATAATACTGCATCATACACTGCCTATACCACTATTAACCAACTTAAGCATGACATTCACATCTCAAAAGCTGAATAATATAAGCAGTAGGAAATTTCAAGTAGAAAGGTAAGACCATAAAAATGACACAAAGACAATCATAACACCCAATTTCAGGCATATTGCAATATGTTATTTTATATTACAAAAGAATTGTTAGATATTGTAATATCTTGGACAAAAGAATATTTGGCCTTGATTAATACGACAGTCAACAAACATGCAAAAAGAAAACACAAAAAATGAAAGAGAAGCCTCATCATTACCAAACAGGAAACCTAATTTACAAAAATCTCATTGTACCTTCTTATATAGAAACCATGAAGACAAAGAAGATAATCTTACATTTGCAACAAATGGCAAGAATTTTGCAAGTTGTTTGTTCAACCACTTCACCTGTAAGAATGCATAAAACAAGACGATGTAAAATAAGAATGATACCTCTACCAAGTAGATATAGCTTAAAAAATTAAATTTGATCCTACCTAAGTATATTACAATTTACTTTTCCACACCCAGATCCTTTTAACAGATTCATATGATCAAGCATACCATGAAGGTAATTAAGCACGTTTCATCATTTTGGATTAAATACCCATACACAATTACAAATATCAAAATCTTAATTAGTTAAAAGGGAAAGCTTTCTCAAGACCAAACCCTTTGAGAGCAAGAAAAATAAAACAAAAATTTAGATCAATGTCAAAATTTATAGACTGTCCCCGTTGTTATCTACTTTTTTTCAATAGCAAAAGGACCAGATACTACCACTTGGTTAAAGCTATTGGATAAAGTAAAGCACTGGAACCAAAAAATTCAATCAACCAAAACAGAGAACAACACAAGAAAAAAATATTGTAACAAAAAAATTCCTCTTTCTTTTGCATGATTTTAAGCTCAACAGAATGACTGTTACATATAAGAAACAGCAACATTCTGGATATTAAAGAAAAAAAGTGAAGAAAACTAAAAGTTCATATCTTTTCAATGGTCAGAAAAAGATGGGATATACCCTCTTATGAATATAGTTTGATCTCAATTTTGTACATATTGATGACTGCCGACAAATAAACCGTTTTCAAGAAGATGAAAGGCCTTCCCAGAAGGGAAAAAGACAAAAAAAATCAGCTCATACACGGATAATTAAACAAATAAGTCATTGGAGCATTTTTTAACCCAGAATTAAAGCACAAATATCATTTACCATCAACCGCAAATTAACAATAATTCTTTCACAATTTATACATCAAGGAACTAAACAAACACCCACGCAAGACAACCAAAAGTAAATTAAAGTTCACCTTATACTATGAAATCGAATCAATTACGTATCACATTTGAAAACCTCCACATCACCAAGAAGCCACAACATGCCTCAGTCAATACCCATCTATGTCTTTTCGTTTCTACTTAACATCCGGGATTTATCAACCTACTACTTAGGAGAAGAAGCACTTGCATTAAGATGTTCGTTACAGTTATGTTCTTACCATAAAAATAAAAAATCTAATAACATTTGGATATGATAGTGTTTGGCTAAGAAATCTGAGCCTGAGTTTTGTAGTGTTGTCTATTATAGAAAGAACAATACAAGCAAAGGACAAAGAAATCTGGGCAGCAACTCGCTACGCATTCACTTTTGATGCATGGGATTAAAATCCAACACTCATCCAGTGTAGATCAAAGTCACAACATAGTCAAATCAGAAATTAATAAATTCAGGGAGGTAGAGTACAATTTCAAAACAATACAAGTAAAATATTTATTCAAATATACAATTCAAATGCTCCGTGCTACCCAGTACTACGCAATACTAAATCTCTACTATCTACATGGATTATCTTTCTGCTCCTTCAAGATGATTTTCTCAAATGAGATCCTTGTTTATCTCTCTTCTCAATTGGTGTTTGGCAATCTACTTACATTTTCCATCTCTTGCTTTATACTTCCATAATGGCTACCATTACACCCTCAGTTGTGTTATGGTATATCATTTAATCTTTATTTACCCAAATTCTGTTCCTTCATTTATAAGGAACAGTGAAAAGAGCCAAAGAAGCAAAAGCACCCACAATCATCACATTCTTACAAGTAAATTCAATGGCATTCACTCATTGAACGAAAGAAAACATCATTTTCTTAAACATCATTCTATGAGCGCAAGCAAACAAGCCCTAAGCCCTTCAAACAAATAGATGAAGATTCCTCCATAAAGGCAGCAACACAATCTCAAAACTGGTCCTAAATCTTCAAAATCACAAAGCTAGAATATGGAACCCAGCCATAAATTAAGACATGGAGGAAAACTACAAAGGAAATGCCAATTCCACATTTCAGTGAACTAAATCAATTTTTACTTCTAGTTTTAGCACACAAAACAACTACAACCCAAAAGAACTCTTTAAGTTCACTGCTTTAACTCCACATTTCTCAGCAACCAACCATTAAACAAATCAAACATCAATACTACTTCAGAAAATAACAACAGCCCAGATTCAAAAATCGAGCAATAACAACTTAAAACCCGAGAATCTCTCAAAACTCAAGCAGCAAACTTCAAAATCGAAAAAACACACCCATAGTAAACAGACAACAGAAAAATGAAACCTCCCATAAAACAAAACCCCCAAATAACAAGGATTCAATCTCCCAAATTAAAATATATATATATATATTCATCTTAAGTTCAAGCGCGAATTCGCAATGAAACTAAGAAAATATGGAAAAACAAACAAAACCCACGTCAATCTACGCATAAAAAAAACCTGGGTTTTGAGCGTAAAGGAGAGAAAACTTACGATTCAAAAATGAGGGTTTCAAAGATGGAAAATTTGGGTGAAAATGATAAACAAATTAGAACAGAGGGGAAAAAAACCCAGAAATAAAAAACAAAATCGAAGAAACACAAACCTATGGCCCTTTTACACTCCTTCCCTAACCTCAGAATCTATGTTTGGATCACTATGCGAAAATCTTTAGTAAAATTGCCCAAGCGTAATAAATGGATTGGTAGTGAAATTAATCAGATTAATGGTACAAAGATAATTATAATTACCTGAACGGAGTCGAAGCTTCACTGACAGTTATTCCGTAGTTGAAGCTGAATCGAGAACAAGGACCAAGAACAGCCTAAGAAAATTGAAATTTGGAACGATAGATGAGTTGGAAATTTCAAGGGCTGCGAAAATTGAAGTTTTAGAGCGAAGCGGAAGTTTCAAGATGAAAGATAAAGATGGCGCAGACGGTATAGTACACGCGTAAAATTTATTTACCGGAGACCTGCAGGAAACTGGCCCTCTTCAACTTATTCTCTCTTTACTATAACTACTAGGTAAAGAGCACGTCAATTCTTGAGGTGTTTACCATATTTGTAATGTTTTGTTTTTAATATGAGTTATGTTAAAAATAGGAATCATAATAATATTTTTTAATTTATAAATTTATAGGTTCAGATTTTTAAATTTTTATTTTATTTTGCTAGTAAGTAAAACATTGATTAAACATAAGCTGAAATGGAAAATTAGTACTATAACATGTGGCTTAGCTGTACATTTTGAATTTTATGTATACAAATGTATTTAATTGTAAACACATATTTCAATGAAAAATAATAAGCTACAAAATGAAGTAAGTTATAATTGACCTCGAAAATATTCTGAAATCTAATGATATGCAAATATTTAAATAAACTTATAATATATAAAGTAATATTACATGAACTTATAATATCTAAAGTGATATTACAAAATAAGTTCTTAGCGTCCATTTAGTGTCGATTTTGATTTTTGTTGATACTTGATTCTTCTTCAATACCCGTTGCATAATCTAGCAGAAGAGAAAGCTTCAATTCCATGTTAAGTACTCGTTTTAATATAACCACCCATGTTGGATTGGAGAAAAATCTTCTGATTAGTTCTTCAACTTCTTTCTCAAACATATAACTATAGTAACACTGGCCACAATCAATACAAGTACAATAGCGAGAATTTTCCATTGAAATTGATTTAGAAGAATATTTTTGCAATTATTTGAGAGAGAATATATAGAATATTTGAAGAGAATAAGTTATAAATTAAAATAACTATATCATATGACTATATATAAGATAAAATATGAATGGGATGTTACAGATGATATTAGATTGATATGCTTTACCTAACTTACAAAATCAGTTTATTCATAAATAGTGACGTTAGGTGTCATTATTGATGTTTTCCACCTGTACACACAAGGCTTAGTCACGAATAGTTGACGCCAGGTATCAAGGAATAATTATTATTTTAAATAAAAAAAACTTACTCAACATGTTATTTTGTAAATTTCTTCCACATGTAATGTTCTTCTAAAATTAGTTATTAGTTATTTATCTAACCTATTAAATAATATGTGTTTTGTTTGAAAGAAAATCTATTGCAAGAAATTTCTTTTACCATTTAATATAAGAAAATCTATTGCAAGAAGCTTTTTGTACTATTTATTATTTGAATACAGAATTATACAATAAAACCAAACAGTTCTATTTGCAATTCCTTAAGAGATGCTTTCTCAAATTTGAAAAGTACATATAATATAAATAGTTGTAACATTGTCAGCTTTTTGAGGCATCAAGTGCAGAAAGTATGAGTTTATTAACAAAGAACTACCAATGACATGTTCATGTATTACACATATCAAAAAGTTTAGAAATTGAATTGGAAAACAAAGGACAATAGGATTAGGTCAAATTTTATTTTATTCAAACACCATGTGCAATATTAATTTATTGCACCATATCTCTTCAGTCTCCGATTTTGATATTGACGTGTAAACTCTGTTTAATTTAATTTGTTAAAATTCATTTAAAAGAAAAAGAAAAACGAGCGATGACAATTAATCTTTTCTAATTTTAATATACATGTACTATTGCACATTTGGGCTCCACGCAAATTCACAGTTGACACCATAAATAGGATTTGATATCTTCATTCTAACCATGCACCCTAACTTCAACAATTTTAACTAAATCAACACTTTAGAGTTTTCAGGATAACAAAATATGAGTGTTGAAATCAATTTTTTTCTGCAGGGGATGGAATGAATAATACGGGACTGGAGGCATTCAAAAGGGAGGCGTTTGGTTCATACTTTGGAATTGAAATTGCAATCGGAATAATGTATACGCAACTGGATAAATATATACATTACAATGATCAGATTTTTTTTTCTTTTTTCTACGTTCATCACTCACGAGTCTTGCACTCAACAGAATGATTTGTACATATAAGAAACAGCAACATTCTAGATATTAAAGAAAAAAATTTAAAGAAAACTAAATGTCCATGTCTTTTCGATGGTCAGAAAAAGATGGGATATACCGTCTTAAGAATTTAGCCTGATCTCAATTTTGTACATATTGACGACTGCCGACAAATAAACCGTTTTCAAGAAGATGAAAGGCCTATCTAGAAGGAAAAAAAAATAAAAGAAAATCAGCTCATACACGGAAAATTAAACAAATAAATCATTGGAACATTTTTTAGCCAAGAATTAAAGCACAAATATCATTTACCGTCAAAAAATAGAGAAACTGAGCAAACAAACCATAACGAATTCTTAATCATAAAAATGAATCTTGAAAATCCAACAAAACCTTTCAACATCAGAAAGAACGACATTTTGTGTAAAATTTACACATTAGCCAAGTTTCATTTAACTTCAAATACGATTAAAAAAGAATAAGAGATTTATTTATTTATTTATGTTTTAAAAAAAACTGTCGGAGGAGACTTTCATATTATAATTACCTGCACGGAGTCGAAGCTTCACTGGCAGCTATTCCATAGTTGAAGCTGAATCGAGAACAGGGACCAAGAACAGCCTAAGAAAAATGAAATTTTGAACAATAGATGAAGCAGAAATTTCAAGGGCTGAGATCAAAGCATAGGAAGAAAAATGCTGACAAATTAATCAATACAAAAATTTTAATGTTTTAAGATTATAGGGACATTTTCAAATCATTTTATTATATCAAATGTCCCCTGTGAAACTCAATTAGTTGGCTCCAGGAACTATCCAAGTCCAACAAAATATAAAGCTACAAGATATACAACTGTAAGCTACAAATCTGAGCTTTAATTCGGATCTTGCTTGATTCAAAATACAAAGTATTGCCTCAACTTAAGAATAACTAAAAACTTTTTAAAATAACAAAACAGAGAAATAATCATCTTCTTCTTATTATATGCATGTCTTATACTTATCTATAGCAACAAAACAGAATATTTCATCACCTAAAACATATGTATATTTCTCTCCTTCCACTTTTTACCAGAATTACATCAAAGTCCCTAACTAAAATTTCTTGGAAATACCCCAGAATGAGCCGAAAAATGATTTGACTGATAGATTTCCTTTTCAAGGAATATTTCTTAAAAGCTTTACATATAATGGAAATAACTCTTAAGAGTAATGGTTGCCAAGGTCCCCGAACAATCTTTGCTCGTCCATTTTTCCTTGTGCAAAAGAGTATGAAATCCCGCTATGAATTAGTTATGGGATGTTTTGTGTAGCTAACTTAACTCCAAAGCAAGATATCAAAAAAGTACACTGTAAACACTCCGTAGTTCATACCTCCCTCAATTTGACACTCTTCTTGCACAAATCAGGATTGCAGCCACTCTTACTTAGGTCATTCAACCATCAACACTAAAACATAATAACTCTATGTTTTAAACTCTATGACTGTTGGTCTAAATAGTTATGGTAAAAGTACACAAAGGCGTAACTCACAAACAGGATAAGATATCTTAAGGTGCCTCTGTTATCTTCTGCTACGATCTTAAGAAATTAAGCCAAATGAAAGGTAATGAAAGATAAGAAGGAATATCGATATGCTACTTCTACTTCTACTTTTAAAACAAAAATAATATATATATACTACTTTTCAAAAGAAAATAAGATATATATATATATTTTGTTTGTTTTTCTCCATTAAAAACTATCTGAATAGTATCAAAATCCAACAATGAAAACCTGTTTCCAGCTTCATTCTCTACTTTCAGATGTCTAGTCACATAGGTTGGAAAATAACAAAAAATAAATATCAATATGAGAAATAAAAATGGAGTAACAAACACCTTATAGAACCCCTTAAACCAGGAATTCAGGTCAAAAGGACTTTTAAGCCAACCAAAAATCTCAAAAAAAATTGATGGTATCAAGTGTGACTGTTCTCCTGGAATTTTCCAACTTCTCTGCCTTGACATTTTGCTAAAAATCATTAAGGGGTTTCAAAGAGGGAAATGCCAAAAAGTTTTGTCCCTTTTACAAATGATGTATTAATGTGTTCTCTGTTTTTAAACTGCAAAACCAAATCTCAAGATTTCGCAAACGGCAACCGCAAAGGGAGAGAAAAATGTAATAATTTCGTTCATCAGTGACTCTACTCCCACCTATTCCGCAGTTTTTGATAACACGGTAATGGCTATGGCCGTTTCCAAATCGCAAACAAGACTTGGAGTGAAGTAAAACAATATCCTTTACATGTGCACCTAATATCATTCCAGTTTTCCAACAATCCAACTAACATACTCCAATAAAATGTATGCCAATGACAACCATTGGAAGTTGAAATTCAAAGATGCTTGATTCTATATCTATTAGAAATATTTAACTTTTGCAACAAGAAACACGACTGGAGTATTTGAGCAAAAGATGAATTTCACTGGTCAAAATCCATTATCATTCTCAGATTTCAAGCAGTGAATTCATCAGTCTGAACAAAAACAATTTAATTAACACACACAAACCCCCAGTGGGCCTCAAGAAAAATAAAGTGAAATTCAAGAACTCAATTCAGCATTATAATACTTCGCATTCACTTTTGATGCATGTGATTAAAATCCAACACTCATCCAGTGTAGATCAAAGTCACAACATAGTCAAATCAGAAATTAATAAATTCAGGGAGGTAGAGTACAATTTCAAAACAATATAAGTAAAATATTTAAACAAATATACAATTCAAATGCTCCGCGCTACCCACTAAACCCCTACGCAATACTAAATCTATGCTATCTACATGGATTATCTTTCTGCTCCTTCAAGATGATTTTCTCAAATGAGATCCTTGTTTATCTCTCTTCTCAATTGGTGATTGGCAATCTACTTACATTTTCCATCTCTTGCTTTATACTTCCATAACGGCTAACATTACACCCTCAGTTGTGTTATGGTATATCATTTAATCTTTCTTTACCCAAATTCTGTTCCTTCATTTATAAGGAATAGTGAAAAGAGCCAAAGAAACAAAAGCACCCACAATCATCACATTTTTACAAGTAAATTCAATGGCATTCACTCATTAAGCGAAATCAAACATCATTTTCTTAAACATCATTCTATGAGCAAGCATACAAGCCCTAAGCCCTTCAAACAAATAGATGAAGATTCCTCCATAAAGGCAGCAACACAATCTCAAAACTGGTCCTAAATCTTCAAAATCACAAAGCTAGAATATGGAACCCGGCCATAAATTAAGACATGGAGGAAAACTACAAAAGAAATGCCAATTCCACATTTCAGTGAAATAAATCAATTTTTACTTCTATTTTTAGCACACAAAACAACTACAACCCAAAAGGACTCTTTAAGTTCACTGCTTTAACTCCACATTTCTCAGCAACCAACCATTAAACAAATCAAACATCAATACTACTTCAGAAAATAACAACAGCCCCGATTCAAAAATCGAGCAATAACAACTTAAAACCCGAGAATCTCTCAAAACTCAAGCAGCAAACTTCAAAATCGAAAAAACACACCCATAGTAAACAGACAACAGAAAAATGAAACCTCCCATAAAACAAAACCCCCAAATAACAAGGATTCAATCTCCCAAATTAAAATATATATATATATTCATCTTAAGTTCAAGCGCGAATTCGCAATGAAACTAAGAAAATATGGAAAAACAAGTAAAACCCACGTCAATCTACGAATAAAAAAACATGGGTTTTGAGCGTAAAGGAGAGAAAACTTACGATTCAAAAACGAGGGTTTCAAAGATGGAAAATTTGGGTGAAAATGATAAACAAATCAGAACAGAGGGATTTATTTTTCCTAAAAAAAAACTCTCCGAGGAGGCTTCATATTATATAATTACCCGAACGGAGTCGAAGGCTTCACTGCTTCCGTAGTTGAGGCTGAATCGAGAATAGGGACCAAGAACAGGCTAAGAAAATTAAAATTTTGAACGAGAGATGAAACGGAAGTTAAGGGCTGAGAAAATTGAAAATTCGACCGAGAGTTGAGTTTCAAGGATTGAAGATAAAGATGGATGGTGCCATAATTCGTGAAAGATAAAGATGTAGCAGTACACACGTCAAATGTGTTTACCGAAAACCTGCAGGAAACTGGCCGTTTTACACTTATTCCCTCTTTAGTATAACTATAGATATAGATATAGATATAGATAAGTATAGATATAGATATAAGTCGTCAATGCTAATTAATAAAATGGAGAATTCCCTTTTACCCCCCTTTTACCTCCCTTGGTTAGGCATAATCACCCCCTCACTACCTCGTAGTTTCAAAATACCCACATAACCCCTTCGTGTTTCGAACTAATGTGGAAAATGGATGGAATCTGTCTAAACTGACGGATGTGTGCTACACGTGCAGTAATCTGCGAGTAATACCTAAAATTTTTTATTTTCATTCCAAAATTACCCTTCATTTTCTTTCTTTTCTCTTTCCTTTCTCCTCCTTCTCTCAGCCGTCTCCTTCAAAAGGCCAGAGGCGGTCAACCAGTCCCCTCCACTATAGCTGATTCCCTCAACTGGTCAACCGACTCACCAAAAGACTTCACCCTAGCTACTCATCATATAGCTGATTCTATCCTTCAGCTCTCTTATTTCACAGCCTCCAACCTAAAGCGCTCTACCACTGCCGACCGTCAACTCTCCATCAGTCGAACAACTCCAAGGATCGGGCCACTTATCGTCAATGGTAGCTTCATCAGGGGAGCTGCCACTGTTTCTTTAGATCCTTCTTACCAAATCGAGCAATATGAGCTCGACATTCAGAATCTGTTGGAGAGGAAAAGGATCTCAGCTCCAAAAGAAATGTCGGCAGGTCCTTCACGGGATCTGTTCCTGTTCACAGCTGTAATATTTCAGATTGGACATTCTAAGGTCTAATTTGAGCTCCTCAATCTTCAATGGATGGCCCGGCCTAGATCGATCCCTTCTCATACTAGATTGGACCTCTCACACTATCGGCTACTGGTCTAGCTTCCACTATTCATCCGCTTGAAGCTGACTTGTTCTATTTTCCATCACATCTTTCTGACTCCGAAGATGAACCTCCAGCCGCTAAGCTGATTTTGCTGATCTTACACTAATCTGGCGGCTTTTGCATATAATTAGTATGGATTATTAATTCTGCATTTCCAATTAATTGGTGTTTCTATGGTCTCGCTGGTTATACTTGGTGCTTGATTGTTTGAGTTTGATTTTGATTTCAAACTCAAAATCAAGACCTTGCTCGTTCGTTTGATTGTTTGAGCTTCGTGTACACTCTATTTGAACCGTGCTTCGGCACATGGAAGGCTTTTGCTGGGATGAAGATTCATTTTTATTGGATTTAGCCTTTTTGATTTTGGTGAATTCGTGTGCTTCCTTGATGGGACAGTTCTGTACACACAATTTGGGGCTGATGGGTTCTGACTGAGATTGAGAAGAGCAGAAGTGAGGATATGATGATTAGAAATTGGTGTCTCGGTGGTGGTTGGTGCAAATCTCTGAACTGGGTAAAAATCTTGTTAAAATTTCCACAAAAATCTTGTTCAAAGACCCAACATATTCATTAATCAAATTAAGTTATCTTCATAGCTGGGTAAAAATCCGTTGAATATGCTGGGTCATAACTACCTCATTAATCAAATAGAGGTTCAGTCATATTCTCGGTGGTGATTGGTGCAAATCTCTGAACTAGGTAGAAATCTTGTCCAGAGAATATGCTGGGTCATAACTATCTCGGTGGTGGTTGATTAATGAAATTGGTGTTGGAAATTTTGGTTGTTGGAAATTTTGTGGCTGTGACGGCAACGGCGGTAATTGGTGTTGGAAATTTTGTGGCTGTGACGGTGGAGGTTCAGTCATGGAGGGGGAGAGAAACCAGAGAGAAGTAAAAAAATTTCAAAATTTTTCAGAATTTGGTTGTTGGAAATTATGGTTTACTGGATAATTGTAAAGAATTATTTGTGAGAAAGAATTTAATTGATTAAAATGATGGACAATTAGTTTATTTAAAAATTAAAGTTGGATAAACCATGGTTATCAGCAAGTTAACAATGGAGAAGAGAGTCAAATATTTTATAATATTCATTTTGACCTCTTCATTTTAATACATCGTTTGACTCATTAATTAAATAAGGGTATTATAGTAAAGTTACTCATTTCCGTCAATTTTAACAGAAACCGTCGCTTTTCCACATTAGTTCAAAACACGAGGGGGTTATGTGGGTATTTTGAAACTACGAGGTAGTGAGGGGGTGATTATGCCTAACCACAGGGGGGTAAAAGGGAATTCGCCCTTAATAAAATTGATTGCCATTGTTAATGTTTGGGAAGCGATAATGGGAATGACTGTTCATCAATGATTACCCAATACAAGGTAATGAATGATTAATGGGGGAGACTAGAGAATCATCCATTACCCTGTATTGGGTAATCGATTTTACTCAACTCTACCAAATAACTCCCTACTCTAATATGTACTTTAATAATAATAATAATAATATTATTATTATTATTAATTAAAATAATAATAGTAATAATAATAATAATATTATTATTATTATATTAATAATTAATATTAATATTATTAAATAAATAATATTAATAATAATTCATTAATAATAATATAATTAATATTAGTAATGAATAATTAATAATTATTATTATTAAATAATAATATTATAAATATAATTTATATTAATTAATAATAATAATTATTATTAAATAATAATAATAATAATTATTATTATTAATTAATATTATTAATAGTAATTATTATTATTAAATATAATATTATTAATGTAATTCATATTAATTATTAATAGTTACTATTATTAAATAATAATAATTATTAAATAATAATATTATTAATATAATTCATATTAATTATTAATAATAATTATTATTAAATAATAATAATGATAATAATATTATTAATGATTAATGATTAATATTAATAATGATAATGATAATAATATTAATAATTAATAATATTAATAATGATAATAATTAATAATATTAATCATTAATAATAATATTTATAATAAATAATGATAACAATAATTAATAATTAATAATGATAATAATAATATTAATAATTAATAATGATAATAATATTATTATTATTAATTAATAATAGTAATAATAATAATAAAGATTATTAATAATAATAATAATAATAATAATAATAATAATAAAAAGTGCGAACTCGATTTGGCTAAAATAAAAATTTTGAATGATTCCTATTACTATTGTTGATTTGAACCAAACGACATCAATCACAATAATACCCATTATAGGATTTGAACCAAACATTAACAATGCAATCATATTCCCATTGCCATTGATCCCTCAATCAAACCCATTGTGATTGTCATTGAAGAATTTGAACCAAACGCCCCCTAAGAGGTAATCGTAAAATACTCTTTCACTATTGTTTTTTCGAATTTTGCTCTTAAATTATTAATTTTAATATAAATTTACCGAAAAAATTTTTAAAAAAATGGTTGAATTTTAAATGAATAACTATTAGTATACTATTGTTTTTTATTGATGATGAGTCAAATTAAAATATAAAAGAATAATAATTAAAAGTATAATAGTTTAGTAAACTAAGTTAATTTACCCTTTTTATTTTTTCTTTAGGGTTCTTGGTTTAGTCTAGCGGCCTGATACTTTGTTTTCACCCCAAAAAAATACATCTTCCTTAGCTTTATGCATGAAGTTGAGGAGGAAGAAATGCATATCCCCGAAGAAATTTTGGAGAAGATCTTTTACGGACTTAAAGTAAAATCTCTCCTCAGATTCAGATGCGTTTCCAAATTATGGTATTCTATAATTTCTAATCCCACTTTCATGAAAGTGATCTTCGAACGATCAATTAATTCTAAACCCATGTTATATAATCCTAAGTGTTCCCAATGAGACTATAGACTTTGATGCATGTTTCAATGAAGAATACAACGAAAAGAATTGGGTTCTTTTGATCCAGTTGTAGATCAAAGTTTGAAATTTATTGGTTCTTGTAATGGCATAACATCCAGTTTTATGGAATTCTTCCATTAAAGAATATCAAACTATTAGAATTAGTTTTGTTAATACATATATTTTTTTTGTATGGATTTGGCTTCAATTGTTCCACCATTGGTTATTCGATATTCTTTTGTGGTTTTTGTTGGAATTATAAGTTTAGCTTTAAAGTTATTAATTATAACAATAATTTTCGTATATTGAAAACTATTCCAGTAAGAGATAATACCGAGCCTCTAAGATATCAAGTTGGGATTTTTGTGAATGAAAATCTTTATTAGTAGGCACATTTCAAAGTGACTGAACTAAAAAATATTAGAATCGAGATTTCATATAATCTGGCAGAGTACCCTACTAGTTCCAACTGGCCGGAATCATTTAATGGCTCCTATTTTGATCTGGGAACTTTTGATGGAAACCTTTGTGGTATAGGTAGAAGGGAGATTCGTTTGAATTATGGATTATGAGAGAAGATGAGATGAGGAAAAAGATTTGGACATGGTTGAATAACATTGAGGGCTTTAGAACTCTCTTGAAATTTTTAATTTCATATGAAGAAACCTTTCTTTCACCAAAATAATTAGCTGACAGATTTCTGATCATAATGCAAAATTTTGTGCATGGTTCTATCATAAAGAGAAACAATGGACTAAGGCATGCATGCAAGTCAAAACTCAAAAGATAAAGTGAAGGGAATCATACATGTCATACATTTACTATGGCTTCAAAATTGGTTATGATTTAGTTGTTGTAGCTTTAATTAAGAATTGGATTGGTAGCATTAATTTTATATTTTAACTTCATTTTGTTGTGATTGTGGACTAATTCCCAAAAACAACTCTAAATAAAGTCTGAAATACCATATAGTAGGGCAATGTACTTTAGTTTAATGTTTGAGTAGTAAAGAAATCTATACAAAATATTAAAAACTAAAATCATATTGTGTTAGCTTTTCCATTGAAGGTTTAAACTCTTTAGAAGCTAGTGCAATATTCTATAAGTTACGTCTTGACTCTTGACACGGATACGTCCAAAACAAAAATTTCATCTCACTAAAGCTACTTTGATATATACCAGCGATTGTAGTAAAGCACAAATGATTGATAAAGTCCCGAGAATGAGATGAGGTTTGAATTGGTACAATTTTATTGGATTTATTTTAATAGGTGTGTGAATACCTCTTTTGGATGCTTTTCTTGGAGTGCAAAAACACAAATAATTTCTTTTCCTATACAGTATTTGAATTTCTATCCGTCATATATGTTTACTCCTTGAGCAAATGAGAATTGGAAATAAAGTATTATGTGGGATTCAAAGAGGATTTATGAGTCTGATTGTGAGACCGACCTGATGGACCTCGACCAAGCTGATGACCGACCTGATGGACCTCGACCGAGCTGATGACCGAGAACTTTCGAGGAAGACCCTTCCTACAAAAGTAACACTCCTGTTAACTTCCGAGGGATTTTTCCCAAGGAAGCTCCTATGGCTAAATTAGTATAAGAGTTTTTCTCCTGGTTTTTCTATCTCCTTTTTTTATACAGAAAGCTTGGTATTTATAAGAAAAGAATTCCTAACCTGTGCAATCACTGTTGATAAGAAGTAGCGAGGGATGGGCTTTGCCGACCTATTACTGTTCCCGTCACATCTTTTAATTGCGTGACATTCAAGTAACTTATCTTTAGTCACTTCGATTAGGTGATGAAGATATGATTACTTCTGATTTGTCCGGTCATATCATGGCTTACTTGTGTCAGTTTCCATCCACGTGTCTTCTTCTGATTTGTTCATATATTTTGTCACTTTTCAACTAGCCCCCTATCTCTTGATCGGCTATGCCGAGCTGTGAGATATGCCTAGATTCTGAGCTCGTTAGCTTATCGACCTTTATTTTCTGCAATTTTGTTATGTCTGCTCGGTATTCCAAGCTGTTTGGATCAACTTTTTTATGCACTTAATCCAAGTGAAGAGATTCCATATTTGGAATCAATCTGAGAACATTTTTTATATCCTTGTGCTGGGTTACAGTTGTGCATCGGGTATATCAAAGGTCCACGAGTTATGATTATTCATCATTTTCAAGACGCCTTAGTTACCTAACCGCGCTGTTTGAGGATTCTCATAAGATATTTAAGATCTTTTTTCCCATTTTAATTCTTTCACTTGAATTCTGATCTTTCTAATATCTTCTAGGTCGAATCTCAACACTTCCTTCTTTTTGCTACCCTCTTTTCTTTACTCTAAAGTGTCAAATGGCGTCTTCCGGTCATGATTAAAACTCAGGTAAAGTCCTTCCCTCCCCATCAGTTGAGGCCCTTCATCGTTTCTTGACGGCTGTTCGTATCTCCGACCCTGTCAGAGATACTTTCCCTTATCATGAGGACACCAGTGGTGCTCATAAGGCTGGAGTCCCTTCCAGAGCTAAGGGTAAAGAGAAAATCGTACCTAAAAAATCTCTGTTTGAAGTAATATCTTATCGGTCTTTCGTCATTCCTCTTCATCTTCCTTCCATCCAATCTAAATTTTTTATACCAAAATCTTTCTTCCTTACCGCTTTGGAGAAGAATGACAGTGTCATGCTTGCCCCTATCGGGTGAGTAGGGATTTACATAAACCACGTAGTTGCCGGTTTGCGTTTTCCTCTTTCGCTTTTCATGAAATCCCTAATTACCGAATACGGAATCGGGTTAGGGCAATTAGCTCCTAACTGTATTCGATTTTTATCCCTGAAAAAAAGACCACCCTCTAAACCCATCTCCTCATCACAATCTGTGTCCCCTACATTAGCTTCCAGCAGAATCCGAGACAAACCCACTGAATTTTTATTCCTTGTTAAATCAAAGCCCCTTTTTTTCAGTTCCACTACTTACCACAGCCACATCAAAACCGCCCCCGTGAAACTTCCAAGTTTGTCGTCACAATTCCCGTCCAACCGAGAACTGACCTCCCCTAATAAATTTGACGCATAAGGCACCGTAGGCACTTTCAAATGTTTAACAAAATTCAACTGACCATTCTTACCACCACCAACAATATCTGAAGAACTACCAGGACCAGCAATAATAACATTATCAAAAACATTCAGGGTTTGGTTACAGACCTCATTCATCCAATACTTTGTCACAGCTACTAGAATTGGTGAAGCTACCCTCGCCACAACAGTTTCACAATTAAGCAGCATCCCAGGACTTTCCGTGTTCGAAAACATCCCCGTTACCATCTCCTTATTTGGCAGCGGTGAAGTCAGAGGAATCTTATCATTACAGAACTCAACCTCTCCAGAACTCAGAGTATCATCAGGCACGTTAATCATCTGAGGGTTCGTCACAGGTTCCAGGTTTGGTAAAGCTACCCTCTCCACATCCACAAGGCCACGTTTCAGCAGCGTCATAGGCCTCTCCGCAAAAGAAAGTCCCGTGCTGTCCCCTTCTTTGGCAGTGGAAAAGGCAACGGAAGAGGAGGCTTTTCAATCCCTTTGACACCGGGTTTCAACTTCCATTATTTCTATATAAGTTGATCATTCATATTACATCCTTCTTGTGAATGACCTTGACGAAAACACGCATTGCAATACGCTGGCAAATTCTCAGGTATAATTCGCTGCCAAAATCCATCTCCTTCATCACCATGTTCAATCCAGACTCTTGAAGGTATATCATGTAACATATCAATTTCCACATTCACCCTTGCCACACTAGGCCTTGACAAGTTAAGTGTTACAAAATCAATCGATAAAGGAACACCCACAACTTTCATTATGGAAAATAGAACACTTTTATCAAATAGATGAAAAGGTGAATTTGGCAATTCAAACCAGACCGGAACTATTGATGTTTCTTTGGATTTCTGGAAGGAAGACGACCACTTAAATACCCTCATGGGGAATTTCTCGAGCTGCCAAACCCCCTAGTCCACACACGATTAAAGTCAACCTCGTTTTGAAACCTTAGAAGGAAGTGCCTATAATCAATCAGACCAACTTTGAGTGAGCCCTTGAGGTCCAATTTTGAGAACGCTTTTCTCGTTTCTTCCAGCGATGGACGACCATGCAAAAACTTGCCAACTAGTGCAAGTCTGAAAGAAACAGCGAGACGATCAATATTCGAAGACAAAAGCTTGATGGCAACCTCCCCCTTATGCGACGTGAGCGAGATGTCTATCAGCGGCTGAGAAGACTTAGAGAAAATCTGGGCAAAAGATTCCTCGGAGAAATCCGACAGTGGCGGCCTTTTTGACGGTAGCCCTTCAACCCTTGGCAGAAGGGCCTCCATAAAACCCTAGCAAGCAAATTCTATAAAAGGAAAGAGACGACGAGAAGGACGAGAGAGCATTCTTCTTGTGAAGAACTAAGTGTTCTTTTGTTGAAATGAAAAAAAAAGAGAAAAGAAAAAATGTTTTGTTTCTGTTTGATCAAACAAGAACAGTAAAAAAATGAAATATATATATATATATATATATATATATATATACATATTTGTTTGTTTGAAGTTGATGCAAAAAACCTATTGTGGAGATTATTTGCTTAGTTGTGATTGAAATTACCTTAAATTGATTTTTAGCCATTTCATCCTTCTTTTCTTTATCCTACCTCCTTTACCCTAACCCCAATACAACCATTAAAAGACCTTTGGATTCATGTATTTGATTTTGGCAAGATATGGTTGAAATGTGACATATTTACAAAATTATGGTAAGAAGTCTTATACAATTCTGTTTGAGTGGATGACCTAAATAAGAGATATTGAGTGCTTAGTTGAAGCTTAAATGATGTTTATGAGAGTATTCATTCTTGTACTTTTTAATTTTGAAGAAAACGATATTTTGTGTCTTTAATACAAGGATTGGGATTATGGAATGAAGGTAAAACTCGATTTGAATGAGAGATATTTAATTTTGGATTTCTTGTGAATAATTGTGTTGTATATGCTTGAGGACAAGCATAATTTTAGTGTGGGGAAATTGATATGTATAATTTTAAGTTTTATTATTTAGTATTTTAAGTTGTTTTATTAGCATTAATGTGTGTATTTTGTGCAGGATTTATGGAAATTGTGAAGAAAAGTTTTTACTGTGGTAAATAATGAAAACATGGTACAGAAGGTTGCTGACTTAGATAAAAAAAATAGTCAAAGAGCAGGAGTTTATTAAAACGTGTGAAGCTTTTGGGGGATAATCAAACTTGTTCCCTGGACTTTTGGAAGATTTGCTACTACATATTTTATTAGAGTTTAAGCAGGAATGCGTTGCAGAATTTTAAGATTTTAGTTTTGCCTTTTTTACCAATAAATAGAGAGGAACACATTAGCTTGAACGACCTCAATTTTTTAATTCGAATAAGTTTTGTTTTAGTTTGAATATTTTTAAGTCTTAATTTTAT
This sequence comes from Ophiorrhiza pumila, assembly GCA_016586305.1. Taxonomy (NCBI): domain Eukaryota; kingdom Viridiplantae; phylum Streptophyta; class Magnoliopsida; order Gentianales; family Rubiaceae; genus Ophiorrhiza; species Ophiorrhiza pumila. The sequence continues at coordinate 30,700,889 of BLIW01000008.1, read as the reverse complement.
GTTGCATGTGTGGATTTCCAAAGTGAAGCATTTGATGTTAATGAAATTTCTTTCCCATTTAGTTAAATTTTATCATTAAGTTTCATTGATTTGAATTTCAGAGTTAATCAAGTTAGATTCATAATCAAGATAGAATTGTTGAGTCTGAAAGTCTTATCAATTAAGGGGATAAATATGATTATTTGAATAATTTTAATTCACTGAATAAAGGTAACTTATTTGATTCAATCCATTCAATAGATTCCTAATTGTTATTAGTTTTCTTATCTAATCTGTATTTTAATAAAATTCTTTCCATTGAAAATAAATTCCGTCTTTAATCAAAATTCAAGTGTTCTTTTCGCTTTTATCACATTATACGTTATGCGTTATCGAAGTTAATCAAAATTGGCATATTCTTGTTCAATGTGTTTAGCGATTAATATAATTTAATAAATCCCATTCTTCTTTAATTAAATAAATACTCAATTCATAATTTTAACTCGGTAGCTACAGTAATCAGTGGACATTGTTGGCAAAGCTGGATTTCTTTCCTGAACTCAACCGGCATCCGTTCGCCCAAACGGGAGGCTACTCCAGAATATACTAATAAGTTCATCTTTTACTTTCTTTTTTAGTTTAATTTTACTTTTTATTCAGCAATTAGTTTAAGTTTTATTTTAATTATGGTTGTACGTAGCTTAATTTTGTTTTCGGCATAAATAGTGAAACGCTAATTAATATATGATCGTGAGACCAAAATGCTTTTATTAAATTAACTTGAATGGATTCTTGAAATTCTCTGTTTGAATTTGTTAAGTTGCAATTAATTTAACCTTGATCACGTTTCTTTAATCAATGCAATGCCAAATAAATTTTCTATTAATTATCTATAGTTAATTGGTTAATTAATTAAGTGGTACCACTACCTTCAGGTAGGAGGGAATTTAGAGTTAATAAATTATAACATACTGTTGTTGATTATAATTTATTAGAATTGAGTTTTTCTAATTATTAATGCAATTAAATCTTTAAATTTAGTGTTGGCTGATTCTGGCTAAATTAAGATTATTAGGGGTAATTAATTTATAGCTGATTCTTGTTAATTACCTATTAATTAACGGAAAATTGAATTTTGTCAGAGCTGATTTTCGGTAATCTATAACCAATTGGTTTGTAAAAGTTAATTAATTTGTGAGTTTAGGATCAATCCAAAATTGATTAGTGTGGATATATTAATTGTGGGATTTTTCTAATTTGCCAAATTTTAATTTTTGTGATTTTCTTTTGATAATTGTAGTTAACTTGTTTAATTAATTTTTAAGTTTAATTAATTTGACATATTGAAATTAAGTTGTGACACTATTGAATTAACTAAAATTGAATTGGATTCCGTAGGGATCGACCCTACTTCCTTATGCTATTTGTATTCTTTGAAGTAGCCATTTAATTTGGTAATAAACGACCGTGCCATGAACCGTCTTATCCGGATTTAATAAAACTGCATGCAGTTGGTGTTGTTAGGCAATTTTCTCTCAAACACAAAGAAGTGAACACTGGAATGCGGTGAATTATATTTTGAGAAGGGCACTTTCAAGTTGAGTCTTAGTTTTGGGAGTGAGAAACCAATATTGGTTAGTTGGTGGAAATTCTGATATGTTTAGAGATGTGGATACTCGAAAGTCAACTTTGGATGATGTGATCACTTTTGCTGGAAGGGCTATTAATTTCTTGGCAATTGAGCTTGCAAAAATACATTGCATTTTCTACAACTGAACCATGAGTTGATTGAAGCTTGCAAAGAATTGTAATGGATAAAAATGTTTGTACAAGAGCTTGGTTTATCATGATAATCCTAATAAAGCCTTTATTAGGCACAAATCCTTGAATGTCATGCAATCTTTTTTTTTAGTGTTTCACCATAATAATAATAATACACCTTATTTATACCATCAAATTAACTAAAATGCTTAAATTTAGGAAAAGAAAATTAAATGCACATAAATCTTTCCATAACTCATCCATATCATTTGTTTAAAATTATCATGTATTTATTCGAACTAATTCAAATCTCTAAAAATTAAAAAATTAAATATCATTAAAATTAAATCTACAATTCATTAAAAAAATTAAATATCACTAAAATTAAATCTACAATTATTAAGCCCTAACCCAAATGTGAGTGAATCCTACTACATTGTTTCATTAAAATTAGGTATTAAGAAAAATAAAATATCACTAAAATTAAATATATAATTATTAAACCCTAACCCAAATATGAATGAACCCTACGATATTGTTTCAATAAAATTAGAAATTAAAAAAAATTAAATATCACAAAAATTAAATCTACGATTATTAAACCCTAACACAGATGTGAGTGAACTCGATCTGAGAATAAAAGAGTTTTATAATTAATTATTTGGTGTAGGTATGGTACAATTTTATTAGGGTAAGACTTTAAAAAATGCTGACATGGCACAAAACAGTGGATGCTTGATAAAGGTTTTATCAAGATTATCCTGATAAATGTTTATATATATATATATATATATATATATATATATGATATTTTGTGATAATCAGAATATGATTCACCTTGCCAAAAAAATTTCTTTATTTTATTCAAAATCAAAATACTTGGATGTGAGCTATGAGAGATATATTCAATGACAAGTTGATAATATTGATAAAATTAATATTAATAATAATGGCTCTGATATGTTAATGAAGATTACTGTAACAAAAGGGAAACTTGAGACTTGTAGTTTTATTGTCGGGATGGCGAATCTCTCCACCTAGCCCGATCCTCCAAAACATGTCTAAAACCCAACTTTGAAAAATTAGGTTACTATTTCTCCGAGAATAACCAAAAACATGAGAAGTAGCACAAGAATTAAGGAAAATTGGGTGTCTGGAATTTCTATCTGTTCCAATTTTAGTTTGTAATATTAAATTAAAATGTAACTATATTTCAAAGAGTTGCATCTCTTCAATTATGACATCTTTTTTGGAAAGATGCATCTCAAATCTAATGTTCTTGTTGAAGAGTTACATCCCAAAGTTGTGGTATCTCTTTGAGGAGTTGTACCACAAATTTGAGGCACCTATTTGAAGGGTTACATCCCAAATTCAAGAGCTCTATATATATGTGTGTGCTCTTGGTCAAGTTGGAAGACAATCTCACTAACTATTGCATTCATATTCTTGTAGAAATAATCCAAGAATTTGCTACTTGGTTATTTCTAAAGTCTATTGTATCCTAGAAGTAAATTGCCACAATATCTGGTTAGCAAAATAGTGGAGGCAATTAACACTTTAAGGAAAGTGATATACATGCCTTAGACTTAATTATTGTTGTAATTCCCTCACAAGATTGTTCGTTCTTTTGCTCTAGTGTTGTACCTTGTTTATCACTCAAATTGTTTGATCCACACATTTTCCCCAACAATCTTAAAGTGTTAATTGTGATTCATGGAGTGTACTCAAGAATCTGCAGTTCGAGTTATGAGTCAATTCTTTGTCAAGTTAGACAAACTTGATGGCACGGGAACAAACTTCAACCATTGGAAAGACAAAATTATATTCTTTCTCGCTGGCTTGAAAGTTGCTTAAGTGTTAAATCCAAATCTTGAACCAATTCCACCACCATCGGAGGAAGATTCAGAAGCCCTGAAAAGAATGCGGAAACAATGCGAAGAAGATGAAGTAGTATGTCGTGGTCATATACTCAACACACTCTCTGATTCCATCTACGATCTCTTCACAACAGTCAAAGATCCAAGAGAAATTTGGACAACTTTGGAGAAGGAATATGTGTAACGCCCCGTCATAATTTACATTTAAAACTAGATAAGGTAATATACATATTAATGTTCCATCCCAAAATGGATACATAAAAAAAAATACACAAATTGCCTCATTACCATAATTACAATCCGAACCAAGACAATTAAAAATCCTGAACTTCTATTCACCCATCTCTTCCTTTAAGTATGTAAACCAAAATCCTGTCGACCGCCTAACCCATCTTGAATCACAGAAAAATATAATTTACAAAAGGGTGAGCTTAAAATAGCTCAGTGCGTGGGGATAGTGCTTTATTATTGAAAAATTAATTTTCAACGAAAAACTGTTCCAAGAACAAATTCCAATGCATACCAACAAATTCACCATGGATGCCAATTAAACATTGGGCATATATTTGGTACTTGTACCAATATACAATTTTAATACACATAATCATGTATCACAAAACTTTAACATGAATGTCATGTCAAATATTAATCATATAATTGGTACCTGTCCCGATCGGCCACGCCGACTTTTACCAACCTTATTTCCCCTGACAATTCGTTGTTGTATGCACGACTTGAGAAGCTACCTTATCCTTCCTCGTGGTCAGTGACCACTACGGCCCCGCAGGCCTAATGTGGCATCCGGATTTGCCACTCCGACTCCCTTCAACAGAATTAAAAACTCCTTAATCCTATGACGGGGCTCACCGGTGTGGTCTTGGCGTAATCGTCGGCCCGATGCCGTCTCGATCACTCTCCAAGCCAACATCTACTAGGGCCCAAACAATCAATTACAATACATGTATCATATACAATCAATGCAAGTTGGCAAATAATTAGGGAAATTCATCCACTTGTGCCAAACTTAAACGATTCACAATGTCAAAGTGCTAGAGTCAACAAGGCTCATGCGGATTCTGGAGGTGACTTGTACGGATTCTAGAGGTGGCTCACGCCTTTAAATTGACATAGCACTTAGTTCCGCACAGCACTTAATTCTACAGTACATAAATCCAATAATCAAATTATACCACAGGTTTTCGATACCATCAATTCGTGTTTAGACATCCTACTTAATTAGTAGTCCTTAAAGAAGTGAGCACATATAATTACCACGTTAACTATGTAACCATTATGGCCCTTCATAGTGAACTCAAATCTTTTACACCACAAGAAGTTTTCTAAGAGTCCACTTATAAATTAAGTTCTAGAAACTCAATTCCCACACAAAACAATTCCACCCGATTCATTCACATAATTTCACAAACACTTCACAGGCCAGTTGCATCTTCAACCATTCAAAATTCATTGCTCTAGTAAAGCATATCACAATCCTATTAATGTAGTCTTTAATTAAATTTAGAAAGGGCATATTACCATCTTAATTATAAAATATAATTTCAATATATAATTAATAATTACCCACAAAATCATATTGCATATAATTAAATCCCCTCATTTTGATATCATATAATAATATACTTATTAAAGTTAAATAGGTATACTTTAAGATTACTTGCAAAGCTTTTAACTTGAGCAACCTGCTTTGTATTACAAGGTTCTGGTTGATGTACCACTAAACATCTTAAATTTTTCCTTAACATTTTATTTAGCACAAAATTTAAAGAATAATAAAGATATAGAATTCCCACATTTTCATGTAAAAGGTCATCTTGCCATTTCTTGTGTAGAATGTGTCAAAAGAAATGGCCATCAATTTCTACAAGGAATTTTATTGGAATGAAGCTCAACATATACAGACTTAAAATGTTCTTTTGGTAATGTAAGCATGTCTCTCCAAATCACAAACTTAACTCTTTCAGTCATTTCATCAAACACTTTCAATATCTCATTTGAGGCACCGAATTTCAAACAACAATGCACGATGCATCAATATCAAACTCCAACCCATGAATCTTCTTGACAAATATAACATGCTTTAATCACACAAGATGAAAACAAATTGGGAATCAACCCAACTATCAAACAAGCAAAGCATAAACCAACCAACCGACGAACAAACTCATCTTTTCATAGAACCACTCACATGCTAAAACAATTTATACCACAAGGCACATACAAGGAAATGGATTCCTTGTTAATAATCCAAAATTTTACAAACTGATTATCAACACAAATCTTCAGTGATGTTTCTCCTTTTTTTTTCGATATATTATTTTACAAACAAAATCATTGAATACCCCACAAATGATCCAAATTCAACAGAGATCACAAAAGTTTTTTTTTAAGTTTAAAGCAATCCACTTGTGTCTGTAAAAGCAAACAAGGGAAATATCAAATGAAACATTCAGTTTTCCATGATTTTCAAATTCAAAGTATGCCCACATTTTCTTTCACAAGTTTAAGGAATGAGAATCATTATACTTTTACAAATTCTCAATGCATACTCGACAGATAATTCATAACGGGCTATCAATTAATAAAGCAAATATAAAACTAAACATCAAGTGCATATTTTCTCAACAACTTATCAGAATTTCAAAGATAATTTTACCCACCTATTAAGAGTTTCATGAATTCTTAGATTTTCCTGAATCAGCAAAACACGGTGTCTTCTTTTCCTTCTTCTTCTTCTCCCCTTTTCCTTTCCCCTTTTTCCACTGTTCTTTTCCCGTATCTGTTTCCTTTCCCCTTTTTTTCTTTCCTTTCTGCCTCTTTTTCCCATTTTCCCCTTTTGGTTCTTATCACCTTACCGAAAAAGGTGAAGAGTTTTAAAGAATCTATTTTTTTAAATTTATAATTTAACCCTGTAATTTATGTAAAGTCCAACAAAACCCAAAATCACTATTAAGCTATGCAATTACACCCTTCTTAATCTTATAAAATTGTAACTAAGACTATAAAATTAATAATTAATTTTAGTGCTTAACTGTGTGATCTTAATTTTTCACAATAATGCTTATAATGCTTGTAATGACATGGTATTTCAATTTTAAAATTAACATAATTTTTATATATCAAATATTAATAAGATTATTAACATGTTAAAATTTTGGGGTCTCACAATATGCCACTCAAAAGCAAGGGGTAGATAAGTATTTTGATTTCAAGTTAGAAAATAATTCTTCTCTTATAGATAAAATTCACAATTTGCAAGTCATTGTTTCAAAACTTAAAGACTTTGGTGTTGAAATTTCTTATTCTATACAAGTAGGAGCAATCATTAACAAGTTGTCTTGGAATGATTATCAAAAGAAATTGCTTCATACTTCAGAAATTTTGACTGTTTCTAGTGTTATGAAACATTTAAGAATTGAAGAAGGTGCAAGGTTATTGCATAAATTGGAAATTGTGGAAAGTGATCCTAAGGTTAATATGGTAGAATAGAAGAAAAAGAATAATAAAAGAAAGAAATCTGAAAACTCTCATTCTAGTGATACTATAAAGAAGAATAGAGTATGCTACAACTGTGGTAAAAAGAGGCATTACAAGGCTGAGTGTAGAGCCAAAAAGAAGCAAAAAGAAAGCGATGCTCATAATACTAAAATGGTTGAAAGTGCAGAAATTGTGGCAATGGTTACACTTGGTGTGACAACCGAAGTTCACATAACTACTCCTATTTCTTTTAGAGATTGGTGGTATGACTCTGGTGCAGCCATACATGTGTGCAAAGACAAGAAGCAATTCAAGAATTATGAAGTTCTTGAAGGACATGAAGTGACTGTGGCAAATGGTGTGAAAACCAAAGTTCATGGAATGGGTGATGTGCATCTTTGCTTCACTTCTAGCAAGAAGTTAGTACTAACTAATGTACTTCATGTTCCAAGTATGATCAAGAATCTTGTTTTTGCGGATGAACTCAAGAAAGGGTTGAATGCTGTTTTTGAGTCAAACAATGTAATATTATCTAAGAATGGTGTTTTTGTAGGAAAGGCTTATGGTTGTAATGGTATGTTTAAGTTAAGCATCAATGAAATGAACAATATTTCTGTTTATTTGCTCGATTCTTCTTCTGATTTATGGCATGGTAGATTAGGACATGTGAATCATAAAGTAATGAATTTTATTTCTAAGAATGGCCTAATTAACTATAGTGAAACATGCATACAAGCCAACATAACTAAATTACCTTTTCCTAAAGTTGAAAGAACTACTCAAGTTCTTGAATTGATACATTATGATGTATGTGAATTAAATGGTTTAGTAACAAGAGGTGGTAACAAGTACTTCATTACATTTATAGATGATTTTTCAAGGTTTGTGTATGTTTACTTGATAAAATCTAAGGATGAAGCATTTAGCTTGTTTAAAACATACAAAACTCTTGTTGAAAACCAATTGAATAAAAGAATCAAAGTTTTGAGAAGTGATAAAGGTGGTGAGTCTATCTCTAATGAATTCTCTAAATTTTGTGAGGACTATAGCATTGTGCATCAAACTAGTACGCCTTATACACCACAATAAAATGGTTTGGCTGAAAGAAAAAATTGAATATTACATGATATGGTTAATGTTATGCTGTTAAGTTCTGGTTTGCCAACCAATTTGTGGGGTGAGGCCTTGTTGGCTGCATGTCATATTCACAATCGAGTTCCTTCCTTGAAAACTAAAGTGTGTCCATATGAGTTATGGAAAGGACGGAAATCAAACTTATCTTATATGAAAGTTTGGGGTTGTATGGCTTATTATAGAGTTCCTGATAACAAAAGAACAAAATTGGGACCTAGAGCACTTAAAAGTGTGCTAGTTGGCTATGCTAAAAATTCCAAAGCATATAGATTGCTTGAAATTGATTCTAATGTAATAATAGAATCAAGAGATGTGAAATTCTTTGAGAATCAGTTTTTTAAAGATTCTAGGGTGAGAATGGACACATCATTTGTGCCAAGTACTTCCCAAGATTTGGATACTTCTAGTGAAGTAACAAGAACTGAAGTTGTCACTTCAAATGAACCAAGAAGAAGTCAAAGACAAAGAAAAGATAATCATCTTTTTTCTGATTTCTTGTGGTCTCAAACCAAAGTGTTTGTCGATAATGAGTACGTCTCTCGTTTCTTGTAGGAGACCTTGACTCTCTTCTATGAGATGAAACCGAAATATGATCTTGATTCTTCCTTTTAGCACGCTCTTCAGCTTTCAGCTTGAGCTCATGTTCTTCTTGAAGCCTCTGACGAAGATCTCGTTCGCGAATAGCCTGGTTTCACTCTTCACGTTGCTGGGCAGTGCGGGCTTCTCTTTCAGCCAAATTAACCAGAGCACGATTTGCTATCATTGTTTGAATTCGATCTCCTTTTTCGATCAGAAACTTAAGAACATTAGGTGAATTCATATCAATAAAAGGAATTGAACTTCCATCTTGATTATGAGGATCAGAACCCATTCCGTCCTGAATAGGAGTTTCAGTGGATGAATCAGCGGGATCTTCCCTTAAGGGAGGATTATTCTCCTCTTGATGATCAGGATAAGAATAGTTCCGAGCCGGTTGCTTGTCACGTTTTGATTATTGTAAACGAGTAGTAGGCATGATTGTCTTCTGCCCCACGGTAGGCACCAATTGATGAGTCTCAAAATCTCATGTCGTCGGCAGGTCTTCTGGTCGTCTAGAACACACCGAATACCTGCAAAGAATCCCCGGGATAGACTCAGTAAGTGAACTCCGAAGCTTAAATCAGTAACGAGCCTTAAGCCTTTATCGATATGTAATTGAGAATATAATGTATCGAATCCCCTTCCAAAGTGATGGAAGGAATGTATTTATAGAATACATACCTGAGTTAGACTTGTATTGAAACTCTAACTAGCGTACCTTGAAGAAGGGTTTTCTGTACTATAAGATTTGTAATAGGATTGTAACTCTTATGAGGCATATGAAATAGAAATAATAGCTGAGGAGAAGTTAAACTCCTATGAACTGAGAAATACTTTTTGTATTGTAAATCTACTTCTGAGGTATTGTACTTATAGTACAATTCCAACCCTCATCACCTACCAAATTTTAAAAATTGAAATTTTAAAATTTTATGTTCTTTCCCTATAATTTTTTTTTTAAAAAAAAAGTTAAATCATTTAGAAAATTAAAGTTTCATCCCCAAAAATAAAATATTACATATATTAATGATTTTATACGATTTCAATCCACCCCCAACCCAAAAAAAATATAAATTCTCTGGATTTGCCCCTGACAATAGTATATATGAACAGTTTATTGAAAAGGTTTCTGTCTCCCGAAACAAAAGAACAAATTTTGATCAACCAAGACTAGGTGACTTGGCAAAGTCTGTGTACTTTTCAAACTCAAATCAATCTCCTTTCCAACAGTTTGTTTAACATAAATTTTTTGTCTGCATTATACATTTAACCACAACTTTCAACTTTTTTAGTTAAAAAAATTGTAGTTGTGCATAGCTGATGTGTTGGTTTTGTACAAAAGCCAATTTAATTCTAAGATTATTATTTATATTTATTGCCAAGTGATTAGGAACCTAAAGGGTCACACACAATAGAATTACTTTTTGGGTTAAAATGATTTACATAATTATACGATAATTATGGCATCTATTATACTATTATGTTCAGTTTTGGAAAGTGAATTGAGTTTGGTAATAATTCGTTTCTTATTTGACAAGACAACCTTTTTGGAAGGTTATATTATTATAAATAGATGTTTAATGTTAGGTCAAGACAACACAACTCTCTCCATAAGAAATCACGTAAATAAGAAAACCAGTTTTCTTATTAGATCTCTTAAGTGTTGTTTGGAAGGATCTAGCTTATTAACCTGGCATTGGAATCAATCATTCGAGGATCCCGAAAGTAGTTCGTGTGGATTACCGTTAGAGGCCGGACACTTGTTCGGCTGATTGATCGATTGAATCTCGCTCAAAGGTTTTGCTAGCTCCTCACGAGATATATTATATATAGATTGTCAATAAAGATTCTGTGGAAATCAATTATAATATAATTGTTATATTTTCCGCTGAGTTATTATTATGTTGATTTCCTTACAATGGTACTAGAGCCTAATTTGATTTATCTATATATCATATGCCATGTCATGAATGATAATTGTTATGTATGTATATTGGATTTAATTGATGAATTCGAGAATATTTATTTAAAATTCGTTTTAAATATTATATGGGTCAAATATGTGATTTTGTTTTTATTTAAAACTATTTTGAAATTTTCGAAAAAAAAAGAAAAAAAATGAAGAGTTCATTCTGGTCGGCGACTTGGAAGTACACACGACCAGAGAATCTCCCATGCACCAGAAGAGTTCTGGCAGCAGACGAAGGTGCAGAAGGCCGGCAAGAAGGAAGCCTACAACACCACAATCGGAGTTCAATTTGATCGAAAATCCGGCGAAGTGGCGGCTGGCGGCGACAACTCTGGCGTGCGACGCTGGCGGGAAAAGGCCGAACTTATGAAGCTCGGAATCCGCGCGATGATGGCCACTTATTTTGACCGAAACAAGGTCGAAAACAAAAACGATCGTAAAAGAAAAAAAAACAGAAGCAAAGTTCTGTTAAAAGCGTCTTTGATTTTGAGAAGATGATGATGACGTCATCTGTGACGTCATCGTCTATCTTTTATTATTTACAAAATAAAAAAAAGGGGGCTTACAGAAAGCGTGGTTTTTGAAGCTACCTGCGGGGACAATATGAAAAATGTTTTCATATTTTGATATTGACCCCAGATTTTTTTTCTTTTCTAATCAGTTGGCCCTATAGTTTTGGAAACTGTAATATGACCCATAAAAGTTTCAAAAATTCAATTAAATGATTTCTAATATAATTAGAAATAATATATATATAGATTCATGATAGAAAAATTATATATTCATTTAATGTGATTATTTCAATATTATGACATGTAATTTATATTTGATATAAATTTACTATATATTTATTTAATATGATTATTTGAATAACATGTCATATGTGATTTATATTTGATAAAATAATATATTTATTTAATTGCATAATGTATGTTCAATTGATCAAATAATTTTCACATATGATATGTATGTATGATGAGACCATAAATTAATCCCTTAATTAAATATTAAATCATAATTAGTTGCCTTCCATTATTATAGTTTAAACAATTTTTATTCGAGCAACTTGTTGAGTTACCTCAAGGTTGTTTTACTTTAAATATGTTTATGCTATGAGATAAGATCTCTGAATAATGAGTTTGATTTAACAAAGACTTTTGATTTGTTGAGTTACCTCAAGGTCAAAATGTTTTTGAGGCAAAGAGTTAGGGGACATATGAGATATGTGTATCAAGAGTTGATGGCCTAACTATCTAAGAGTTACAATTTGTTGTAATTGGTAATTGTTACCTACTTGTTGAGATTATTTTTAACTTGTTTAGTTACCTCAAGGTTAAAAATAATTAAAATAAGAGTTACAATTTGTTGTAATTGGTAATTGTTACCTACTTGTTGAGATTATTTTTGACTTGTTGAGTTACCTCAAGGTTAAAAATAATTAAAATAAGATCTTAGCCATTAGGAATTTTTGTGAAAATTCTCGAATCAATTTAAGGGATATTGATTTGAATAAAATAGTGGGAGCAAAACCAAAAATTTTAAGACCATATATGATTTATTTTGGTTTTGTTTATTGCATGAATATGAAATCTTATTCTATCTTTATTTTTCTGTTGTAGAAAATGGCTACTAATAATGTGAATCTGCGAAACATATTGTTTGACAATAAGCTCACTGGACCAAATTTCATGAATTGGGTCCAAAACCTGAGAATTGTTCTTAGGCATGAGAAGTTGGCTTATGTTCTTGAGATGACTACTCTTGTTGAACCTGATGATCAAAGTGATCAAGCAACCAAAGATACGTACAAGAAACATAAAGATGATTCTGAAAATGTATGTTGTCTTATGCTAGCATCCATGAGTCCTGAGTGCAAAAGCAACATGAGGATATGAATGCTTATACAATGCTTAATCACTTGAAGGCCTTATATGATAAGAGAGCTAGGAATGAAAGATATGATATCTCTCAAGAGCTCTTTCAAGCCAAGATGGCGGAAGGATCTTCAGTTGCATCTCATGTGCTGAAGATGATTGGTCTCATTGAAAAGCTTGACAAATTGGGATTTAAACTGGAATATCAGTTAAGTGTTGACTTGATATTACAGTCCCTACCTCCAAGTTTTTCAAACTTTGTTATGAATTATAACATGAACAAAGTTGAGGTCACTTCATTACCAGAATTGATGGGTATGCTTAAGACAGCTGAGGATTCAATCAAGAAGGAAAAAGGGTCTGTATCGGTGGTTGAGTCTTCCAAGAAAAGGAAGTTTAAGCCTGATCTTAAGAAGATCAATAAAAAGGCACCCAAACCAGTACAGAAAACAACAAGGACAAAAAGCCAAAGGGCACTTGCTTCCATTGTGGTCAAGTTGGACACTGGAAGAGAAATTGCAAGGCTTATTTGGATACCTTGAAGCAGAATAAGCTTGGTGAAGCTTCTACTTTAGGTATGTTTATGATTGAAATTAATCTTTCTACTTTCAAATCAGATTCTTGGGTATTAGATACTGGATCGGGTTCTCATATTTGTATAAATATGCAGGAACTAAAGAAAAGTAGAAATTTGGCTAAAGGAGAGGTGGACCTACGAGTGGGAAATGGAGCAAGAGTTGCTGCATTAGCTGTAGGGACTTATAATCTTTCTTTGCCTAGTGGATTTATCTTAGAATTAAAGAATTGCTATTATGTACCGGTACTTACAAGAAATATTATTTCTATTTTGTGTTTGGACATGGATGGATTTACCATTATGCAAAAGAATAAATGTTGTTCTTTTTATCGTGATGATATTTTTTGTGATGTTGGTTATTTACATAATGGTTTTTATATTCTTGATATGGATAATCAAATTTTCAACATAAACACAAAAAGACCAAAAATTGATAATTTTGAAAACTCATATATTTGGCATTGTAGACTTGGTCATATAAATCAGAAACGCATAACCAAATTACATAAATATGGATATTTGGGATCATTTGATTATGAATCTTTTGATACATGTGAATCTTGTTTATATGGAAAAATGACCAAATCACCTTTTAAAGGAAAAGGTGAAAAATCTAGTGAATTACTAAGTCTCATACATACTGATGTATGTGGACCAATGTTAATTCAAGCTAGAGGTGGTTTTTCATATTTTCTCACTTTTACTGATGATCATTCTAGATATGGTCATGTATACTTATTGAAGTATAAATCTGAAGTATTTGAAAAGTTCAAAGAATATAGAAGTGAAGTTGAAAAACAACTTGGTAAAAGTATTAAAATACTTCGATCTGATCGAGGTGGAGAATATTTAAGCCAAGAATTTCAAAATTATCTTAAAAAAAATGGAATTCTTTCTCAATGGACTCCTCCATATACACCACAACTAAATGGTATATCAGAAAGAAGAAATCGAACTTTATTGGATATGGTTCGATCCATGATGAGCCATGCAACTCTCCAAAAATCGTTTTGGGGATATGCCCTTAATGTTGCCTCATATCTTTTAAATCATGTTCCGTCTAAAGCTATAGATTCTACTCCATATAAGATATGGTATGGGAAAAGCCCAAATTTTAAACATGTGAAAATTTGGGGATGCCATGCATTTGTTAAAAAGGTAGAATCTGATAAGCTTGAAGCAAAATCTGATAAATGTTATTTTGTGGGATATCCAAAAGATAGTTTTGGATATTATTTTTATAATCCCATTGAGCAAAAAATATTTGTCTCAAGACATGCCATATTTTTAGAAAAAGAGTTTATTCTAGAAAAGGCAAGTGGGAGCAGGATCGAACTTGATGAAGTTCTAGAACCACAATCTAACAATGCAGAAGAGATGGAACAAGAGCTTGTACCTCATGAAGATGTGGTAGTAACTGAAGCTCAAGATGCACAAATGGAACGTAGATCAAGTAGGGTACGTCATCCACCTAAGAGGTATGATGATGTATTCATTATTGAGAATGATGAACCTACTAGCTACAAAGCAGCCTTATCTGATAAGGACTCTGAGAAGTGGCTTCAAGCCATGAAATCTGAAATGGATTCCATGTATGACAATAAGGTATGGACCTTAGTCAATCCACCTGAAGGGGTAAAACCTATAGGGTGTAAATGGGTCTTCAAAAGGAAGACAGACATGGATGGTAATGTTGTTACCCATAAAGCACGATTGGTTGCAAAAGGTTACACACAAGAACATGGTATTGACTATGAAGAAACCTTTTCACCAGTTGCAATGCTGAAATCCATTAGGATTTTACTTGCTATAGCTGCATACTATGATTATGAAATCTGGCAAATGGATGTTAAGACAGCTTTTCTTAATGGAAATTTGCAAGAAGAGGTGTATATGATACAACCCGAGGGTTTTAAGTCTGAAAATCCAAATCAAGTATGTAAGTTACAAAGGTCCATTTATGGACTTAAGCAAGCTTCAAGGAGTTGGAATATTCATTTTAATGAAACAATCAAAAAGTTTGATTTTATTCAAAACGAAGATGAACCTTGTGTATATAAAAAGATTAATGGCAGTATTGTGGTTTTTCTCATATTATATGTGGATGACATATTAATAATGGGAAATGACATACCTACCCTTCAATCAGTTAAAGAATGGTTGTCCAAAAACTTCTCAATGAAAGATTTGGGAGAAGCAACTTACATATTGGGAATAAAGATTTATAGAGATAGATCTAACAAGTTGCTTGGTCTTACACAGTCAACATATATTGACAAAATGCTAAACAGATTTAGCATGAGTCAGTCTAAAAAGTGTTATATTCCTATGTCACATGGGGTTTACCTTTCTAAGGACATGTGTCCAAAGACTGATGATGAAAAACAAAGTATGCAAATTATTCCTTATGCTGCAGTTGGATCAATTATGTATGCTATGTTGTGTACAAGACCAGATGTCTCCTATGCTCTAAGTGTTACGAGCAGATATCAAGCCAATCCTGGTGATGGTCACTGGACTGCAGTCAAGAATATCCTCAAGTACTTGAGAAGAACTAAGGATTTATTCTTGGTTTATGGAGGGGCTGAGCTTAATGTTTGTGGATTTGCTGATGCTAGCTTTCAATTTGATAAAGATGATTGCAAGTTTCAATCTGGGTATATATTTACTCTAAATGGAGGTGCTGTTAGTTGGAAAAGTTCTAAACAGGCCACCATCGCTGATTCTACA
Source organism: Ophiorrhiza pumila (assembly GCA_016586305.1). Lineage (NCBI taxonomy): Eukaryota > Viridiplantae > Streptophyta > Magnoliopsida > Gentianales > Rubiaceae > Ophiorrhiza > Ophiorrhiza pumila. The sequence continues at coordinate 30,684,914 of BLIW01000008.1, read as the reverse complement.
ACGGAGGCTGAATACATAGCTGCTTCAGAAGATGCTAAAGATGCTGTTTGGATTCGAAAGTTCATTAATGAACTGGAAGTTGTTCCTTCTATGGTTGATCCAATATCTTTGTATTGTGATAACAATGGAGCTATTGCCCCAGCAAAGGAACCAAGGTCTCATCAACGATCCAAACATGTCTTAAGGCGCTATCATTTGATTCGAGAAATCATTGGTAGAGGCGATGTGAAGATAGACAAAGTTCATACAGATGATAACATAGCTGATCCATTAACTAAGCCATTATCCCAAAAGATACATGATGGTCATGTTAGTTTATTCGGTTTGAAATACATGAATGATTGGTTTTAGTTATAATGGAAATTGACTATGTATTTATTTTTACAACCATTTTGGTTTTGTAATAGTTTTATACTTATGCAATAATAATATGGCGGTTTTATCATTTTCAAATATATTTGTAATTATATATATGTTGTGATAAAAGTCCTTAGAATAATATTTATTATTCTTTAATTTTCCTAGTCATAGTATTAACAATAACAAGGACATTGTTAATGCAGATAGACTAGTATATATGGTGATATATGGGTGAATCATTGGAGAATGTGTTCACTGGAATGATCCGCTTAGAGATTTCCATATCGTTAACTATTTCAGTGCCAATGGTATAATCTCTACGTGACAGTAGTGTAAGCGATCCTTTGACTTGAGATCATAAGAGTATCTTTAGTGTGGATGTTATATTTTGACTCTATTTGTTCATTACTGTAAATGGTTTTGTGAGCGGTAGACGTTGGATATGACAAGAAGCACGGATTGATAGTTTATGATCGATATAGAATTCACCACTCCTAATAGTGGGAGAGTATATTCCTTGTTGAAGTTCAACTCAAATTACGCGTAAATGAGTAATTAAATTTGAAAAGGTTCTAAATTTATTTACAAGGAGTTGAGTTTCGGTACATGAAAGAAATATAATTAGTACAATAAAGAGTTGACACTTATACTTTACTCTTGTACTAATTGGAATATAGGATGGTGAAAGGATGATAATTACATGGTACCTGGTTCATGGATAGGTGAAGTCGATCAATTGACTTTTACTAACTCTTGGGTGGTCATGATGTCTTGGCAAGAGGCCGCTCTTGATCTATGAATATAAATGAATTAATTGTTGAATTAATGATAAATTGAAGTTGTTTAATTTATCTTATCTTAGAAGCTCCGTGACTAAATTGTCTTTAGTCCAAGTGGGAGTTTGTTGGTTTTGTACAAAAGCCAATTTAATTCTAAGATTATTATTTATATTTATTGCAAGTGATTAGGAACCTAAAGGGTCACACACAATAGAATTACTTTTTGGGTTAAAATGATTTACATAATTATACGATAATTATGGCATCTATTATACTCTTATGTTCACTTTTGGAAATTGAATTGAGTTTGGTAATAATTCGTTTCTTGTTTGACAAGACAACCTTTTTGGAAGGTTATATTATTATAAATAGATGTTTAATGTTAGGTCAAGACAACACAACTCTATCCATAAGAAATCACGTAAATAAGAAAACCAGTTTTCTTATTAGATCTCTTAAGTGTTGTTTTGAAGGATCTAGCTTATTAACCTAGCATTAGAATCAATCCTTCGAGGATCCCGAAAGTAGTTCGTGTGGATTACCGTTAGAGGCCGGACACTTGTGCGGCTGATTGATCGATTGAATCTCGCTCAAAGGTTTTGCTAGCTCCTCACGAGGTATATTATATATAGATTGTCAATAAAGATTCTGTGTAAATCAATTATAATATAATTGTTATATTTTCCGCTGCGTTATTACTATGTTGATTTCCTTACATGATGTTGTTGAAAGTGGCTGCAAGCACTCATTGAATTGAGGTATTTTATTAATTTTATTGAAACAACATTGATGATTTTAGCAAACAAGAAATGATTGAAAAAGTTATCCAAATTATGCAATAATCAAGTGGAAAAATTAATTAATTACCTCTTTTAACTTTTGTCATGCAATACTACAAAGAGAAAAATACAATTTTGATCCCCAGTATTATAAACAATTGCAAATTTAGTTCCCAATGAATTATTTTTACTATATATGAATGCCCCAAATGTTCCAAACTTTGCTCAATTTTAGAAATTTGACGAATTTTTTTAATTTTAACATAATCCAGTCATTTGTATTTTAGTTTTACCTCCATCTCTATATTCTCTAATAAAAAATATAAAATATATTTTTGTCTTTCAATTAATCAAAACCCTCTTTTAATTACACATCACTACTTCCACATTCTCCTCTCTTATGCCTTTACCTCCACACTTTCCTTTTCCTCCCCGCACCAATACCCTGAGCAAGAGCTGTTATCGGATCAACCAGATCTCTCACCACTTCTGCCACCTCCAAGTACACCTCCCCCTCTATCAATTTACACAATACCTTTTGAATCATCAAGTGCAAGTAAAAAAATACCAATGAATACATAGATAACCTCAAGGATAAACATTGTTGTTTTTAAAGCATCAAATACTTGTTTCAATAACATTGAATTAGTTTTCCATGTTTCCTCTCCTTATTGAAATTAAAGATAAAAGTTGAGCGCTATTTTTGTCTAATAAACAATTCCTTGGGGTCAAATCAAATTTGTTCTAAGGGAGGACAAAGAAAAAAGAATGGAAGTAGAGATAACATATTCAATATATTTTCTCACCTTGAAAATTTTTATCCAGTTGGATAATGGTTCGAAATTAGAATATGGTCTGATTCTAGCTGGTCCCTTGAAAGAAAAGGGAAAAGTGGAGGTGGAGGTGGCAGCAAATAGGGAGAGGATGTGGAGATAGAGGTTAAGTGTAATTAAAAGAATGTTTTAGTTTAATTAAAAAGTAAAAATATGTTTTGTATTTTTTTATTCGATAAAATAGAGATGAGAGACTATGTGAGATCCAAGTGAAAAAATCCGTCAAATATCTTAAATTGGAGATGAAATTCTGTGTCCAAAATTTTTTCTATCTTATCCTTTCTTAGATTGAAACTAAGTCGTAGGTTAAGTCATTTTTTAGTTAGATTAAAACTAGGTCGTAGTGATATTTATGTTTCTAATTCCTAATTTTAGTAAAACTACACCATTTTGAACATTAGACATGATAAAACAGATAATATTGGAGAGGAGATCTAGTCTCCTTAAATTGAGCAAAGTTTGGAACATTGGGATCATTCATAGTAAAAAGTTTTTATTGAGGACTAATTTTGTACCTGCTTGTAAAAATTGTCTTTTTCTCTTACAAATTAAGAATGAAATATTTATAAAGGAACATGTAAAACAATATGTTGCATTGATCGAGTTTAACACGAAAAATATCATTTCAATTAAAGCGCAGTTAGTACAATATCATAACATCATGACTTTCTTCTCTGCACTCAAAGGGTACAATAAAAATTAAGGGTCTTATTTGGTTGTTGTATTTTTTTGATTTATTTTACAACTATAAAATAATTTGTTTGTTTTCTTTAATTTTTTTACAAAACTTTTTAAAATTAAAAATAATGCTACAGTAATTATTTTTGTTACAATATTTTTTATTAATAAAATATTAAATTTGAATTTTAAATTTTAAATTTTAATAATAAACAATTCTTTCTAACACAATTTCCACCAAAATAAATTAATAAAATATTAATTCAAATTTAAATTTCAAACTTTTTATCAATAAAATAATCTCTTATGCAAATCCCAACAAAACAAAATCATTAATCTAAACATTCCAAAATATTCTTTTGCCATAACAAATTTAAAAAAAAAATTCATAATAAAATCTAAAAATACTATGTCCAGACGGAGCCTAAATGTTGGGCATTTCTATGGGTGGCAAAATTACCCGCTACCCATTACCCGCCCAAGCCCGCCCTCAAAAGCCCTCAACATTTTGACAACGGGTATTATTGGATAGGGTAATAATGGGCGCGGGTAATATGCGGGCGGGTATGAGGGTACCCGCGGGTACCCTCATACCCGTTATAAATGGGTATTAACGGGTACCCTAAACTACCCTCATTAATTACTCTAAATTACCCTCATTAATTTTCAAGTGAAAAAAATCAAAAATAAAAAAAAGGAAAGAGTTACACATAGTACACATATTGTCACACACTACACATTTTTATAAATACTATACAGAGTACACTTTTTTACACACACTACACATTTGTATAAATACTACACAGAGTACACTTTTTTACACACACTACACATTTTCTCACTATACACACATATTTTACACAATTTTTCACACAATACACACTTTTCACACACTACAACAATTTTCACACAATACACACATTTTCACACACTACACATATTGACACACACTACACACATTTCACATACACTACACATTTTTTCATACATCACACATTTTTCACATACTACACCACATTTTACACACTACACACATTTTACACACTACACACTTTCACACCACTCAACACATATTTTACACCACACTAACACATTTTCACACACTACACACATTTTTTCACACACTATATACATTTTCACACGCATAACATTTTTTATACATAGTACACACATTCACACACTACACAATTTTACATATGTTTTGTCAGAAAAAAAAATTGTTTTTTTTAAAATATTATCAAAGCAATACACTTTTTAATTAATATTATTTATAATATTTTCAATTAATATTCGTTAGGTACAATTAGGATTACTTAAAATTTGATATTTTTCCTATGTGTTAATATGTTGATAAATAAAAGATAAGGACAATTTACTGAATTTAGTGATAAAATATTAAGAAAAAAATATTTTCCAAAACTAACACGTAATTTATCAAAGCAAAGTGTAAAATTCGTTTAATTTAGAGCTAATAACATCCCAGATTCCAGAGTTAATTTCTTCAAAGTTGAAATAATAGCGTACGCCGTACGGGTATTAACATGTAAGAATAATAGGGTATTAATGGGTAGTTATTGTCGGGTACTAGCGGGTAATTATCGGGTATTATCGGGTAGTAGCAGTCCATTCTTCACTTTCACTGGCAGTCCATTATTGTCCGGCACGCTCAATCTTCACTTCCGACTCTCTTCACTCCCGACTCCCGTTCTTCCACTCTTCACTCCCGTTCTTGTACCAACCATTGATCTTCAATTTTTTCGCCACTGATTCGGTGCAAAGGATTGAAGGTTTACATTTAGCCCTTTGATTACCTACGGTAAGAACCCTAAATGGGATTAAAGTTGGGATTTTTATATTCTTGATTTCTTGTTCATATTTTTTCTTGTTTATTTATTTTGGCTGTTGATCATTTTTTTCGTCAAAATCTTTTCATTTCTTGATTACTTATTTTGTTGAGGTATGGTTTAATCTGTGAAAGACTCAAAATTGACAAGTTATAGGTGCTCGTTTTTCATACGCGTTCACGAAATGTTTTTTTTCCCCTCTGGAGTTGTTAAATTCTACCAAGATGAGAAAATCTTATGCTTACATGGTAGCGAAATACTGATGCAGTTTTTCAGTGCTACAGAGGAGCTTATGAGATTTCTTTTGTTTATTGCAGATTAGGAGAGAAGGTGTTTTACTTTTACAAAGCTTGGATTCAAGACTTGCTAAGGATTTACCGTCTGACCTTCAAAAGCTTCGCTGCAAGGTATGTTGTTGGAGACCTCATTCTTTCTACGAAAATGGCTCTGTGTAAGCTCACTGATTATTATCATGGACATGGACTGGATGGATTTCTTCTTCTTTTACTACTATTGTATTGAATTATTTTTTGTGGTTTCTTGTTATGGAATATTAAAAACAAGTCCTGGGACTGAAATTCTGATATCCAAAAACCTTCGAACTTGTTCGGATTGCCACTCCTGGATGAAAATTATATCGAAACTCTTGAATAGGGTGATATGTGTGAGGGACAGAATTAGGTTTCACAGGTTTGAGGGTGGTACTTGTACTTGCAGAGACTATTGGTAGTCAATCTTTGAGGAACCCAGTGAGAATTTGTTGTTTAGATGATAAACTGATAAAGCATTTCATTCCAAATGTGACCTGTGGCTGGCTTTTGCTACATATTATGTCTAAATTTTGCAGAAAAAGTTCTTGAAATGACAATTTTTGTGTAGTGTCAGCCATGATGATTCAGTATATGATTGTGAAAGTGTTGTAGAACAAAGACTTCACTATCAACCCAGCAAAGATCCTCCTTTGGTGGGAAAACTTTTTTCTCTTTTTCACTGTTTCTGCATTATGCCGATGATGATTTAAGTTTGCTGGGCTTGTTATGTGAAATTGTGAATAATGGTAAACTTGGTTACAATTTGAATTGCATTTTACTCACATTCTCTGATTTGGTAATTTATAGCTTGCGGCAAACTTCATATGTTTTTGGATGACATTGATTACATTCATCTACTTCTTTCCTTCATCTGTAGCTAGCAAATAAGTTCATATATAGAACTACTAGAGAGGAAGATTTGAGTTGTTTTCTTTGCTATGCAGAATGCGGTTTTGTTCTTTCAAGTTTTACTTTTTTTTGTGTAAATCGTCTCTCTTATTCGGTATTATTACTTTAGGACCATTCAAAGTTCAAACCATAATCAGGTCATAGGACATACTACTTCGCAATAAGAATCAATGATGTCCAGAATGACACTAAAATCGCTATTTCGAAATATGCAGCCTTGCTGAAAAGTTGCACCACAATGGTTGAGTTTTGATGAATGCTATTTGCTTTATTTCTTTATATCAGTCCTATGATCTCTTCTGTTCTGTGTAGGAGTAGGACTGTAGGACTGTAGGACTGTAATATTATCAAGAGGTTAAAAGATATCTCAACTTCAATACTTGGGAAAATGTTATTGATTTTGATGTACTAGTGTAGTCATGGCATCCAAGCTCCAGTTCATTGCTGCTGTATCGAAAATGGCTGCTGCTGCATTGATTGGTTTACTGTTTTTTCCCATTAACAACATATACACAATCTGATTAGTAAACATCATACAATTTCAGCTTATAATGTTGTTTGTACTACACAAATCTTGGGGTATTCGGAGAATCTTCGAACATTATAGCCTACTACACAATTTGTACAGCCATATATATCCACAGAAGTACAAGCAAACAATGTATTCCAACATTATGTTTTTCACTTTAAATTACAACCCTTGCAATCACACATCATTAAAAGGACTAGAAGCAGCAGCTCACAAATCTAATTGTATATTAACAAGTACTTGTTCGTACCTAGATCGATGAATCCAAGCTGACACGGTTGAAATCACCACCAGCTCTTCCATGGCTTCAGCCAGCCTCTCGGTAAGAAGAGAAGCTCCAATACGTTTGAGCACTGCCTTTGCTAGCTGCTTACCTTTTCATTCCACTCCCCCAAGAACAACTCCTCTGGCAGCCAAGTAAACAGTGCGAGAAACATGGGAAAAGACAGTGGTAACAGAATCATATTCTGATTTCTGGTTTAAGAATCATCTCATTGTTCATTAAGCAGTTTGAATAATATAGGATATCAAGGCAGTTTGTTTCATATGCATATAATGTATGTCCTTTCGCTTTATAATTAGTTGAAGTCGTGAATTTCTTTTTAGATTATATAGTCAAAAGAACAGCAATGCATACAAGTCCAATTTTAATGTTTAATATGAAAAGAACAGCATTGCACTTGAAATGCTGCAGTAAAGCCAAAATATTGACTATATTACCACCATGTTGCTTTTTTTCTCCAAAAAGCAGTCTAAAACTAAAAATCAGACAAAAGAGTACTCAATTCTTTTAGTATCTACTATTATTTGGCTCTTTCTTTTCGTCCCATTATGATTTACAAATAGCCCTCCTCCTCATTTTAAAATCATCACGTTCTTTCTATGAGTTTTCCATTTTTGAATTTGATTAGGAGTGGGATCAATGTTCTATAGTATTAGATTCCAGTTTACATTGATTTAACATTTGGTTCTCATAATTTTCTTCTATGTGCAGGTTAGTATGGAGAATGTTGATCACATTAATGAGGGGTTAGAGCACAGTGAGGGAAGTTCTACAAGTACGGGTAAACGAAAAGGACCAAGCAAGGTATGGGATGTATTTGAGAGGTTGCCTAAACTTGATGGCGAGAGACAAAAAGTTAAGTGTAAGCAATGTGGGTCTATATTACTTGCGGATTCTAGATCAGGAACATCTAGTATGAGACGTCATAGGGAGACATGCCGTGGTAATATCATTGAAAATAGTCTAAGTTATCCAATTGTTGATCATGTTAAGTATCGTGAATATATTGCCACAGCAATTTTGATGCACAATTATCCCTTTAGTTTTGTGGAGCATGAAGGAATTAGGAGTGTGCACAAGTTTTTAAATCCCACAGTACATACGGTTTCAAGAAACACTATAAAAGCTGATATTTTGAAAATATATGATCACGAAAAAGAGAAATTGAAGAAAGAATTGGAGTTGGTCACCGGTAGGATATGTCTAACATCAGATTTATGGACATCCCTCACAACAGATGGCTACATGAGTTTAACAGCTCATTATGTGGATTCAAATTGGGTGTTGCAAAATAAAATTTTAATTTTTAGACACATACCTCCACCCCATAGTGGTCAACTTTTAGGTGAATACTTGGTTCAATTCTTGCAAGAATGGGGCATTGACAAGAAAGTTTTTACTATTACATTGGATAATGCAAGTTATCAAGATGGATTAGTAAAAGTATTAAGGGATCATTTATATTTCAATGATTCGCTAATAGATAATGGTCGTTTTCTCCATGTACGTTGTGGTGCTCATGTGATGAATTTGATTGTACAAAATGGTTTGAAAGCGTTGGATGAGGTTGTGATAAAGATAAGAGAAAGTGTCAAGTTTGTAAGAAGTTCCCAAGCTAGAAAGCTAAAATTTGCTGATTGTTGTCGCGTTGTGGGATTAAATGTGAACAAGAAAGTGAGACAAGATGTCCCAACTAGGTGGAACTCGACATACTTAATGCTTGACAGTGCAATAGCCTATCGTGCTGCATTTCATCGATTGCAATACGTAGACAACCAATATAAGTGTTTCCCTTCTCCAGAAGAATGGATTAGACTTGAAAAAATTGCTTCATTTTTGAAACCCTTTTATGAAATCACGACTCTCTTTTCTGGGGTACATTATCCAACTGCAAATTTGTACTTCCCCAATGTGTTCAAAATTCAAAGGTTGATCGTGAAACATTTGACAAGTGAGGATGAGGTAATTTGTAAGATAGCAACTTTTATGCTTGAGAAGTTTCAAAAGTACTGGGATTGCTATAGTCATGTATTATCCTTGGCTATTATTTTAGATCCTCGGTATAAATTGCATTATGTGGAGTCTGTGTTTAAGTTTATTGATCCAAGCACAGCTGGAAATAAGTTGCTAAATCTCAAAACTGCATTATATTCATTATTTGATGAGTATGTGCATATTGGTTCAAGTGATCCTTTGCTTGCTTCGGATGATGTTATTACTATGGATGATGAGAATCAAGATGATATGGATTTGGTAAGTACTTTGGTTAAGTTGGTACGCACATGTTGTTCTTCTATTACAATTTATACATAATTTTATTGTTTTAACATATTATTGATTGGTGTAGGAATTTGAATTGTATGAGAGTGAACATGGATTTCAACAAAACAAGTCCCAGCTAGACATGTATTTGGAGGAAACATCAATTCCAAGAAACCAAAAGTTGAATGTTCTTGAACATTGGAAATCAAATAGGATGAAATGGCCTGAACTATCACTCATGGCACGGGATATTTTAAGTATTCCAATCACAAGTGTTGCCTCAGAATCTGCATTTAGCTATGGCGGTAGGATTATTGAGAAGTTTCGAAGTTCCATTGTGCCAAAAAATGTTGAAGTACTTATTTGCACTCGGGATTGGCTCTATGACCTACAAGGTAACATTACAAATTATTTATTTCAAAGTTTTATGTGTATTTCTAATTTTTTTCAAATAATATTCTCTGATTTTGTTTCTCAAATTATAGTAGCTCGTGAAGATTCTGACGATGACAATGATGAGGATGGGCTTTCTACTGACATCCAAAGTTTAATGGCGAGACTTAGTCATGACTCATGAATTGTCATGACTCATGAATTTCATTTCAGTGTTTCTTCATTAATTTCTACTGAATGTGTTTGTTTCCTTTCAAGCAAGCTCTGGACAATAACATATATATTTGTTTATGTCATTGCACATTTGAGGATCTTAATTGACACCATATGAATATCTGTGGTGTTCCAATCACTTCTTTTAGCTTCTCTTCTGCGTGTTCTTTGAGCATTTGGTGAGACAATCAAAGGGAAGAGGACTGAACTTGTATGATATCGATGAATTAATTACTAAACTACTATGGATTAAAAGTGCATTTTGGAAGTCGGTCAATTTTGATGGCTCTATCTATAGGTGTTTTTTTTTAAATAATAATAATAATTTTTCATTAATAAGATAAAATACTAAAAGTATTTAAAGAGTGTTTTTTTTTAACACAACTCCACTCTATTGAGGGAATCAAACAAAACTATTTTAGTCAAAATAGTGAACAAAAATGTGCTAAATTCATACTCTAAAAATGTCTCGTATATTAAAACCCCACTTTAGTTTGTCAATTCAATCTGATTCTTTTCAATTCCCTTTTATGATGCAATACGAGAATGCAAGTTTGCCATGATAGTCTTCACTATTAAATTGAGATAAACTTTATTTCTATTGAAACACGGTCAAATTTCCCGTCTTCCATAACTAGCTAAGTAAACTTTACATATGTGTAGTGTGTGAAAAAATGTGTAGTGTGTAAAATATGTGTAGTGTGTGAAAATATGTGTACTATGTGTAAAATATGTGTAGTGTGTGAAAATGTGTGTACTATGTGTAAAATATGTGTAGTGTGTAAAAAAATATGTAGTGTGTGAAAATGTTTGTAGTGTGTGAAAATGTGTAGTGTGTGAAAATGTGTGTACTATGTGTAAAATATGTGTAGTGTGTGAAAATGTGTGTAGTGTGTGAAAAAATGTGTAGTGTGTGTAATGTGGTGTAGTGTGTGTAAAATATGTGTACTATGTGTAAAATTATGTGGTGTGTGAAAAATATGTGTAGTATGTGAAAATGTGTGTAGTGTGTGAAAAAATGTGTAATGTGTGAAAAATGTGTAATGTGTGAAAATTGTGTAGTGTGTATAAAATATGTGTAGTGTGTGAAATGTGTGTACTATGTGTAAAATATGTGTAATGTGTGAAAATATGTGTAGTGTGTGAAAAAATGTGTAGTGTGTGAAAATGTGTGTAGTGTGTGTAAATGTGTGTAGTGTGTGTAAAATATGTGTAGTGTGTAAAAATGTGTGTAGTGTGTGAAAAATATGTGTAGTGTGTGAAAATGTGTGTAATGTGTGAAAATGTGTGTAGTGTGAGAATATGTGTGAAGTGTGTGAAAATATGTGTAGTAAGTGTGAAAATGTGTGTAGTGTGTGAAAATGTGTGTAGTGTGTGAAAAAATGTGTAGTATGTGTAAAAACTGTATAGTGTTGTGTTGGGTTGGACCCGCGGGTCAAGGTTTATGATTGCCACCCCTTTTAACTAATACCCATTATGGGTACCCGCAACTACCCGCAAACTACCCGTGAATTACCCTACAAATACCCATAATTTACTACATTAGGGTACCCACGGGTACCCGCGGGTACCCTCAAATTTATTATTACCCGCCCATCAACAAAATAGGGTATGAGCGGGTAGTTACCCCTTTTTTCAATACCCGTTAACTACCCGCTCACTACCCGCCCAAACCCGCCCAATTGCCACCTCTAGGCTTTTCATATCATGAGAAACTTTTCACAGTTGAAACCTGAATGATTTCAACTTCAACTATCAAAGTATCTTTCACAAGGAAGCCTTTTGAATCATCTTCAATGAATTTTAGTGGTAGAAAGTCGGGCCAGCTCCAGCCTGAACTTTTCGCATAGAACAAATGACTACCTGCAAAGTCAAAATTTGTCAAAACCAAAAATAAACAGAAACAAGTTGTAATTCTAGCCTGTATTAATTTGCATAATTCAAAATTAAAAACAAATAGTGTCATATATTTATGTATTGACTATTGTACTTTTATACTCCCGGTGTTTGGCATGGTTCTGGTCCTTAATGCGCAGCTTGAAACTTGCATACACTCTGGGTGTACTGCTCTGGTCATCTAATTCAAGAAAAACTGAAACACTTTTGCCTTTCTCCGAATCATGCCCTTTCGGATAAAGAGCTACCTTCCTAAAATCATAAAACGAGAGTACATCCAGAATATTTATCAGAATCCAAATATTGTCTTTTAAATTCACATTATAATAGAGATTGAGGAGAGAAATAAAATTAATGCAGTTCATACATACCATTCGCAGTTTCCCAAAGTGAAAACAGGAGATCCATATTTGACATCTGGCAGAGTAGAGTAGTTTGTGACTTTCCAAGTGTATGTAGAGTTGCTGCTGATTAGTTTCTCAAGCTGACCGAAACACTCTCCACCGCCATTGTAATTACATACCAAAATCTCCACTCCAAACAAACATTTGTCTTGGATTAGGTATCCTTTAGTTGCATCATCAAAAACATTACGAGAAAGCAGCCGGGCAATGCCCCATTCTTTCTTGTTTTCATTAAATCGTCTCACTTTTTTACCAGCATCTGGACGTGACAGGAAAGAAAAGAAATAAAAATATTATCATAAAGTAAGCTAGTTGATGCTATATAAGATGCCTAATTTAATTTATCGTCTGATGAGTCTCAGAAAACTCACGTCGTCTTCGGGGTCGTCTGGTTGTCTGACGTTCCGAAGACCTGCACAAAATCCCCGGGATTGGTCCCAGGGAGTAAACTCCGATGCCTAAGTCAGTAACGAGCCTTAAGCATATATCGATAAGCAATTGAGAATACTTGAATCGAATCCCCTTCTCAAGTGAGAGAGGGGTTGTATTTATAGAATACATACCTGAATTAGAGTTGTATTGAAACTCTAATAACATACCTTGAAGAAGGGTTTGTTGTAGTGTAAGAGTTGTAATAGGATTGTAAATCTTAGCATACATGTGAAATAGAAATAATTATTGAAAAGGAGTTGAACTCCTATGAGCTGAACAATCAGTAATTTTAGAAGTCTATTTCTGAGGTATTATAATTGTAAAAAAACTCAACCCTCATCAATAACGAGCCTTAAGCATATATCGATAAGCAATTGAGAATACTTGAATCGAATCCCCTTCTCAAGTGAGAGAGGGGTTGTATTTATAGAATACATACCTGAATTAGAGTTGTATTGAAACTCTAATAACATACCTTGAAGAAGGGTTTGTTGTAGTGTAAGAGTTGTAATAGGATTGTAACTCTTAGCATACATGTGAAATAGAAATAATTATTGAAAAGGAGTTGAACTCCTATGAGCTGAACAATCAGTAATTTTAGAAGTCTATTTCTGAGGTATTATAATTGTAATAAAACTCAACCCTCATCAATAGCCCCTCAGGTCGGATTGTATTTATTCATTCTGATCTGAACATTATTGGTATAATATCGATCTGAAACATACATTTAACACTCTAGATATCAAGTCCGAAAAACACTCTTCCACATTCAGGACCACGATTTATCTGACCGACCCATCAGGCGGCACGTTCTCCAATAACAACTGTCACGTCCTTTCGACTTCCCACACCCTTCTCTATAAATAGGGCGTTTCAGAATTCATTTGCTACATTTTCCATTCAAAGCTCTCAAACTTCAGTTCAGTTTCCCAAGAGATTTCGAGCATTTGGCCAGTCTTTTCGTGTTACAATCCAGCTGCCTTAGGTCATCTTCATCTCGTTATTTACAAGTAAGTAATGTCCAACTCTGAACATTCCAATTCATCATCTGATATTCGATCTGAAAATAACTTAGATCAAGAATCATCTACACACGAATCCACTTCTTCTAGCGGTTATTCTGATCCTTCTAGTGATTTTCATAGTCAAGGTATCCAAGATAACTTAGCCAAAACTCTGAAAACCTCTAAAAAATTTAGTTCAGATCGGTTAGATATGGAAAATCCTGAACCCAAAAATTTGGATGTCTCAGATAATCAGGGTTCCGAGACTAACACGAATCAATTCTTTTCTGAACCTATCCCCTTAGCGATAGAATTTCCAGAAGATGAGCCTTCAACCAGCCGACCTCAACAAAAAGACCAGCCTTCTTCTAGCCTAACTCCAAAATCTCTCGAATCTTTGAATACGACTATAAAAATCCCAACTATCAAATTAGAAACCCTTAATTCAATCACAGATTCTTCCGCACTCATAAAAATCAGTGAAGACTTTCACATAAGCCCCCAGGTCATAATTAGAGCTCCTGTAGAGGGGGAAGTTGCTAGCCGTCCTCCTGAGGGTTTCGTCGGAATATTTGTAGAACAGCTTAAGTCAGGTCTGAGATTTCCTTTATCCAAATTCATCAAAGAAGTTATCGCTGATTATAAGATCAGCTTAACTCAATTAATCCCGAATGCGATCAGAATTCTGGTCGGATTCGAGCTGTTCTTTAAACACCTCAAACAAAAATGTTCTGTCCCATACTTTAGGCATTTTTTCTGTCTAAAATCCTCTGGAAAGGACCCCGGTTGGTACTACTTTACCCGGCGAGCTAAAAAACAACAACTCTTGAGTGGAAAACCGAGTTCCATTCATGAATGGAAAGACAAATTCTTCTTCCTTAACCTCAAGTCGGTAGGATGCGAATGGTATTGGAAGGTCGCTGATCGTGTTTCTGACCCGATTTCGATGAAGAAGCTTCCAAAAGAACTTTCTAAAAAACTCGAGAATGAAAAACAAGTTCTCAATACTAACTTCTTCCCTGAAAGAGTATTAGTGAAAGCGAAGCTGAGCCCTGCCATCCTTCCTGCCGACTACACAGATTATGAGAAAAATGAGAATTTACACCCAAATCATCATTATTACGTTGTGGTTGTGTACGGGGTAGGTCGGATGGGCCTATGTCTCCGAACCGCAGTTCCTGATTCCTTTGCTGGTCGTCTCTTATGTACATATTATCACCGACGTGATCTTCTGCTCTTGTACGTTGTCGATAATGTGTACGTCTTTCGTCTCCGTTCGGTGATCGTGAGTCTCTTCGGCGAGATGAGACTGAAATATGATCTCGATTCTGACCCCGATTTTGATCTCGACTATTCCTGTGGGCAAGCTCTTCAGCTCTCAATCTGAGCTCATGTTCTTTCTGCAACTCCTGTCGAAGATTTCGTTCGCGATTTAAGTAACTTTTACGAATTGCTTGTTCCCGATCTCGCTGTCTTGCATCGCGAGCTTGTTGTTCGACCAGATTATTACCTGGAGCGTGACTTGCTATCATAGCCTGAATTCGCTGTCCATTATCGAGCAGAAATTTGACCACATCAGGTGAATCCAAATTGACGATGGGAATTGAACTTCCTTCTTGATTCAGAGGAACAGAACCTTGTCCGTCCTGAAGAGGAGTTTCGGTAGGCGAACTCGTAGGATTCTCCCTTATGGGAGGATTGTTCTCCGCCTGCTGATCAGGATTGGGAGGAGGAGGTTGATTTTCACGTCTTGACGTCTGCAAACGAGTAGTAGGCATATTGCTTTCTGCCCCACGGTGGGCGCCAATTGATGAGTCTCAGAAAACTCACGTCGTCTTCGGGGTCGTCTGGTCGTCTGAACACTCCGTACGTTCTGAAGACCTGCACAAAATCCCCGGGATTGGTCCTAGGGAGTAAACTCCGATGCCTAAGTCAGTAACGAGCCTTAAGCATATATCGATAAGCAATTGAGAATACTTGAATCGAATCCCCTTCTCAAGTGAGAGAGGGGTTGTATTTATAGAATACACACCTGAATTAGAGTTGTATTGAAACTCTAATAACATACCTTGAAGAAGGGTTTGTTGTAGTGTAAGAGTTGTAATAGGATTGTAACTCTTAGCATACATGTGAAATAGAAATAATTATTGAAAAGGAGTTGAACTCCTTTGAGCTGAACAATCAGTAATTTTAGAAGTCTATTTCTGAGGTATTATAATTGTAATAAAACTCAACCCTCATCATCGTCAAAAACTTTTGTATGAATGGTGTCCGATATGTCCGCCATTTCATTCACTTTCAGTTTATAAAAACCCATTAGAGATACCGGGATCGATCGAAAGGTCGATTCTATCTAAACTACTCATTTTCAAATGATATCTACATTGTTCACAAATATTCATTTTTAATTTCAAAAAATTCTTATAATTGTAAAATGATTTTAATTAGTGATATTCTCATGATAATATTGAACATAAAATATAATCTACTAACATCACAGGAGTGCCAAAAAAAATGCCTAATTTTCGAAGAGAAAAGGAAATGAATCTTAGAACATATATGGTATTGTTCAGAAACTTTAAGAACATATATGCCACCTTGGATTATCAAATATTCGTCTCTTATCTGATCAAACACAAAGAACTTATAGTCTGCATAGACATCGAAGCCAAGAGACAAATCATTGGTATTTTCAATACTCAAGTAAAGAGATATGTATCCTTCGCCATTTCTTTCTTTGTCTCCATTTGGGTAGAGAGATAACTTCCTTCAAAACAAAAGAGACCTCATCATTATTAGGGTATATTTTTCATGATATTTATAAATAAATATTAGACACATAAAAGGATTTTCATAATTCCTCGTTTATTTTTTTCTTCAGAAATGGAGAAAATAATTTAACGAATCGCATTGAAAAGCTTGGTGAAGGACAAGCCAGAAGAAAGGATAAAAAAACTCAACCATTTGTGACTACTAGCTTCAAATATTTGTGACTCATAACTTTCTGTTCCAAATTCTTTCAGCATTTGAAGAAGAAATGAGAATGAATCAATCCTCAGTATGTAATGAGAAGGATGCACGTCTCTAACAGATTGCATGGTACATGCTGCTGCCATTACCACTTTTTATTGTAACACTGCAGAAATAACAAAAAATTAAGAAAAAAACAATATATATATTTACATATTACTTGAGTATTGAAGATACCAATTCACTCAATTATTTTTCTAATTTTTTTTCTCATGTATAGTAATCTTTAATTATTTAGTACAACAACAAAGATTTTAAACTTTGACAAATTAACAATATTATAAATATTTAATTAATATTACTACAGGTGAAATATTCTTTAATGCATTCTCCCATATTATCATCAGTAAAAAGACTTCCAACAAACATAGTCAATACATGACTACTTTAAACAGATTAATATACTTACCAGAAGAATAATAAGTATATCGTAGGTAGGATTGAAAATGTTTGACGAAATGCAGCGGTGCCTCTACATGAGCCTCCAATTTCTTGGTAATTACTTCTGGAGTAGTATATATCTATATATAATTACTGAAGAAGCTGGAGTTAAATAACTTTGACAAGTTCAATGGTCGTATAAAGCGAAAAATTGAAGAGTCACATTCTTGAAGAATTCAAAGAGTCCAGGATGGTCAAGGTTGGACAAAAATCAAGAAAACAAATACTATATTAATGAATCTTGGAGGATCAATTCTCCAAATTAACAATTAATGCACCCATTTGAAAATCGTTTTATTGCATCGATCTGTGTCTCTACATGTCAACAATTAAAACTTAAAAGGAGTAGTTACACACTTACACCATCCAAGCAGCCAAGAGAATTAAAAGTCTAACATATTGGCAAATGTACGTTTTTATGCAAATCAGTAGAGAGAATTCTTTAAAATTTGGTAGTTCTTTCTTTAATACTCATTCCTTGTTGTATTTGAAACGACATATTGCCGATTATTGTATGAGTCTCTATTTTTTTTTAATGGATGGTATTCTGGATTTAGGAATAATATTAATTGATTTCTTTTGTAAGTTGCATAAAAAGATTGGCAATTCTAGGAAATTTTTTAATTATTTTAATTCTTTAACAATTTCAGCACATCAAATATATATGAAGATTCATTTTGAAATCAATACATTGCATTGAAAACTATATTCCCCAACTTATTTTAATGAAATTCGAGAATTTCAATACTTTGTTATTTATTGTACTTCAAATAATTAAAGTAGTCATTAATATTATTAATTGCTAAAAAAATAAAATCAAGAACAATAAATACCTACGTTTATCAACGCTTAAACCATAAAAATCAAAAGTTATTTTTCCTTTTATTTGTAAGTTTCCAAAAGAAAAAAGTTTTGAGAAAAATGCAAGTTTCATCTCCAGACTTTTGAGGTGTGTCACTTTTGATCCCAATAATTTCATACTATCCAATCTAGTTTCAAATGTTTCAAGTTGTAACTAATATAGGACAATTGACATATTCTCTCCCTTGACTAACGGAAATAGCCCATGTCCGTTAATGGTCAAACCATTAGGGATGCATATGGAAATTAAGTGCCACAATTTAAAATTTTGGGAAGCAAAATTATTTTTTTTTATTTTTGGGTAAAAATTGAAATTTTTCCAAAGACTATAAATGTATATTTTTAACTATCATTTAAAAATATGTATTGTCGTTTTTTTAAAGTCAATATAATATGAAAACTATTTCCATTATGGGAATTATTTTTTTTTCGCATAAAGAGTTCAAATGAAAATAAATACAGTTTAATTAAATAAACAATTAGACATTTGCGCAAACTTTTTTGGTGATTATTATAGATTACAAAACATCAAATTTGAAGAATTTATTTATGATGTCTAGTTAGATTGATTGGGATTTCATTTTGTTTGATAAAGAACAAAGAATTTAAATGACTTTATTATTTAATTTATAATTAATTACATTTACCACTTATGAGATTTGATGAGAGTATCGAACGAATCTTGTGATTTCAAAAAATTACGGTCACCACCTGCAATGAATATCTGTTAAAATTGACTAATGGAATCGATGAAAAGGCCAAAAAGCCACCACATATTTTCTCCAAAAAAAATAAAATTTAAAAATAGATGAGATAATATAAAATAACAAAAAAGACATGTTTGCAGTCTTTCAATTCTTTGTTATGAATTAATAATTTTATATTCCTTGTTATGAATGAATTTATCATATTAGTTTCGAATTTAAATCACAAAATCTTCTCTCACCAATCTTCAAATTTTGGAAGGAAAATAAATAATTTTTGAAAAGAAAAATCATTTCTGAATAATTTCTTGCATTGTGTATTTTTGTTTATGTAAGAAAATAAATTTTCTTTGATTTTGAACATGGGTGGTTTAGTAAATTAACACATCAAAATGATTATATGTTAAGTTTAAAAGGCATATTAGGCAATGAACACATATTTTTGCTAACATCAGCACATGATATGATGTCGTTTAGTGGGAAGGATCAATTTAATTTGTCAAATATTTGTTCAATTAAGAGGGTGATCGTAATTTTCTAAAATCGGAGAGTTTGTTCGATATTTTCACTAAACTTCAAGGATAGTAAATGTAATTAACTCTTTAATTTAATTGAACTTTTATTAAAAATATTTCTAATACCCAGTTTTTTTAACACCGATCAGACCGATTTGACTAGTTGATCCTGTTCCCAAAATTTAAAAATTTATGTTATTTCGCTATAAAAAATATAAATTAATTTTGAGTTAAATTCTTTAGAAAATTAGAATTTCACCCTAAAGAAAATTAAAATATAACTTTTATTAACAATCTTATACAATTTTGCCCCCCTAAAGTCGATTTCTTAGATCTTAGTTGGACCTAAAAGCTCTAAGTCACACTCTGATCCGAGTTTTAAAATATTGGTAAGCATTAGTAGCAATACATATTGAAAAATAACAATTTTTTATCAACTAATAGTACGCGACTCAGCAAGACCATTTTTTTGAAAACCAAATCGGACTGACCGATTTGATTGGTCGATCGAAGTCAATCTTACTTTTGGTCTGATTTTTTCTCAAAAACCACTTTTGTAAAAATCGGTCAAAACTTTGATTTGATTGATTAACACATTTTTTTTTACTTTGAAGCTTGGGCTTTGACCTAGTTTTTAATCTTGGTCCAATAACAATGGAAATGTATGGACGTATTGCCAACTTTGGATTTATAAATTTTATCTTTTAATTTTATTTATAAAGATGCTTTTGTAGTGTTTCATGACAAAAGTTAATTAAGAGTTCAGTACTTAACTTTTCCAACCCTTTCCTATTTGCTAATTAAAATCATCAATATTGTTTTAATAAATTTAAATACCTAAATTCAATGACTGTTAACATGATGGATCCTACCTATTTTATTAAATTTCTTGAAAATAAATACAACTTGGATGAGATATTATGCCTTACCTCATAAAGTTTGTGCTTGTTGATGGGACAATCACCAAACCGACAGAGAAGAAGAAACAACTCGATTGGGACACTGTCAATTCTATGCTTGTCTCATGGATCATGCGGACTGTTGATCCGAAATTGGCAGTCTCCATTCCTTTCCATGATGAAGCCCAACGACTTTGGAATTATCTTGAGAAGCGTTTTTGCGTCTTCAACAATTGAGGGCTGATATTACCAACTGTAAGCAAACTTCGAATATGTCTATTGATGATTATTATACTCGTTTGATGGGATTGTATGATGAATTGGATCGCCTTAAGCCTCTTCATGCGTGTGAATGTGGTCATTGTACCTGTGATGTTGCTGGCCGATTCGCTGCGGATCGGGAGGAGGAGAAACTCTATCAATTTCTCATTGGCATTAATGATGTGCTATATGCAACTGTACGCTCTAATTTGTTGTCCACTTCTCCTTTACCTGATATAGATCGTATGTATCAAGCATGTCTTCAGGAAGAAAAGTCTCGAGGTATTGCTCGAGATAGAGCAAACAAGGAGGAAATCCATGCATTTGCTCTCCAAACTGCACAACCCAAGGCTCGTTTTACCCGTCTCGATAAATCAAAACTGTATTGTTTGGCTTGTAAGCGATCGGGTCATGATGACAATTCTTGTTTCAAAACGCATGGCTATCAGGATTGGTGGGCAGATCGGAACCGTGGTGTCCAAGGCAGCGCATTGACCAATGCACAACCGCCTCCTGCGGCTCTTCCAAATGCTCCTCGTGGTCGGCCCAAAGCCGCGGCCGCCATGGTTGTGTTTACCAATGCTGTGGCTGGTGGGGGGACCAATTCAGTGGCCTCTTCTAATGAGTCTTCTGGCGTCTCCTTGCATGATTTAAAACCGGAGCAGGTTCAGATTTTATTGAATATGATAAATAATTCCCAACATGATCAGATGATGGGTGAGTTTTCTTCCTGTTCCTGGATTATTGATTCTGGTGCTTCTCACCATGTTACTGGCACTGAATCCTGTTTGACAGACATTCAACATATTTCGCAATGTTGTATTGGGTTACCTAATGGCGAACATGCCATTTCTACTAAGGCTGGCCGCGTTTTGTTGACTGATGAGTTGATACTTGAAAATGTTTTATTTGTACTATAGTTCCATTGAAACTTAATCTCGGTATCGCAGTTAAGTGCTGATTCTAAATGTTTTTTAAAATTCACCTCGTCTTTATGTGCTATACAGGACCTACGCTCGGGGAATCTGATTGGAACCGGTGAACTTAAGGATGGACTATATTACTTTCGACGGTTTCCTGCAGTATGTGCGGTAACGGTTCCAGTGATTTCAGATTTTGAGTTGTGGCATCGCCGTCTGGGGCATCCGTCCGACAGAGTCGTCAAGTTAGTTCTGGCTATTTCTTCCAGTACATCTATAAAGATGTTGAATAAAGCATGTGATGTTTGTCCTCTAGCAAAACAAAAACGTGATAGTTTTCCTGTTAGTGATAGTAAGGCCAGTCGTATCTTTGAACTTATTCATTGTGATTTATGGGGCCCCATTGCGATAGCCTCTTCGTGTGGAGCACATTATTTTTTGACCTTGGTGGATGATTTTTCACGAGCTGTCTGGGTTTATTTATTGCATTCAAAAACACAAGTTTATCAAGTTTTTTGTTCATTTTTTGCCATGATTGCCCGTCAGTTTGAAACACATGTCAAATTAGTAAGAAGTGATAATGGTACGGAGTTTAAATGTATGTTGGATTATTTTGATACACATGGCATTATTTTTCAAACCTCTTGTGTTGGGACTCCTCAACAAAATGGTCGTGTGGAACGAAAACATCAACATATTCTTAATGTGGGTCGTGCTTTGATGTTTCAAGGCAATCTTCCTATTACTTTTTGGGAAGAATGCGTGCTTGGTGCCGTGTATCTCATTAACATAACTCCTTCTGGTTTGCTCCAAAATAAAACTCATTTTGAAATTCTCTTTGGCAAGGCACCTGCTTTTGATGAACTTAAGGTTTTTGGCTGTTTAGCTTTTGCCCACAATCAAAAGGCCAAAGGTAATAAATTTGCTCCTCGAAGTAGGAAGTGTATTTTTATTGGTTATCCCCATGGGAAAAAAGGGTGGAAAATGTATGATCTTCAGACATGTGACATCTTTGTTTCCCGAGATGTAACATGAAAATGAATTTCCCTACGCGACTGTTTCTACTTCTCAAGTGCCCGCTTCTTCCTCGTCGCCACCCGATTCTAATGTGGGGATTGCTGTTGATCTTTTGGATGACTTGGAATCTGTTTTGGTTGATGACTGCACAACCCCTGTGATTGAGACTGATACTATACTGGATCCCACATCGCCTCATGTGCCCCCTACACTTCTTTCTCCTCCTGTATCTGCCGATGCCTTGGGACGCGGGTTGCGGGATAAGCGTCCATCTGTTCTTCTTCGTGACTTTGTTACCCACACTGTACAATCTTCGAGTCCATCTGAGTGTTCACCGTCTTCTCCTCGTTCCTCAGGTCCTTCTTATCCTATAGCACATTATGTGAATTGTCATAAATTTTCTCCACGACACCGTGCTTTTCTTGCAGCTATCACTGAAGGCATTGAGCCTCGTTCTTTTAAAGAAGCTGTGCAAGATGAAGGTTGGCGTTAGGCTATGCAGAAAGAAATTGCTGCTTTAGAAGCTAATGGCACCTGGGAAATGACAGTCTTACCTCCTCACAAAAAGGCTCTTGGTTCTAAATAGGTATACAAAATCAAATACCATGCGAATGGGCAAGTAGAGCGTCTTAAGGCACGTCTGGTTATTTTTGGCAATCGTCAAGTTGAAGGATGGATGTTCATAATGCGTTTCTGCATGGTGATCTTGATGATGAAGTTTACATGAAACTTCCTCCTGGCTTCAACGTTCACACTCCTGGTTTAGTGTGTCGTCTCAAAAAGTCTTTGTATGGTCTACGACAGGCTCCGCGGTGTTGGTTTGCTAAGTTAGCTGCTTCTTTGAAGACCTATGGTTTCCTTCAATCTTATTCAGATTATTCTCTCTTTACTCTACATCGGGGATCGGTCCAACTTAATGTTCTTGTATATGTTGATGATCTCATTATTTCTGGTAATGATGCTTCCGCTGTTGACCATTTCAAGGCCTATTTGCATGAATGTTTCCATATGAAAGATTTGGGTGTCCTGAAGTATTTTCTTGGTATTGAGGTTGCTCGTAATTCTGAGGGCATCTTCTTGTGTCAACGAAAATACACTCTTGATATTATTGCTGAAACTGGTTTATTGGGGTCTCGTCCCGTTGGCTTTCCCATTGAGCAGAATCATACCTTGGCTCTTGCCAACGGCCCTTTGCTCACCGATCCTGAAAGGTATAGACGACTTGTGGGTCGTCTCATTTACTTATCCTCCACCCGTCATGACTTGGTTTATACAGTTCATATCTTGGCTCAGTTTATGCAACACCCTCGTCAGGATCATTGGGATGCGGCGCTTCGTACGGTTCGCTACTTAAAGGGGTGTCCGGGTCAAGGCATTCTTCTTCGTACCGATTGTGACTTATCTCTGACAGGTTGGTGTGATTCAGATTGGGCTACATGTCCTTTGACTAGAATGTCTCTTACTGGTTGGATAGTGCTTCTCGGATCTTCTCCGATTTCTTGGAAGACCAAGAAACAACATACGGTGTCCCGATCTTCTGCTGAAGCTGATTATCGTTCCATGGCCACCGTCACTTCCGAGTTGAAGTGGCTCAAAGCTTTGCTTGCGAGTTTGGGTGTCTCACATTCGCCAGCCATGCACTTATACTGTGACAGTCAGTCGGCCCTCTACATTGCTCAAAATCCTGTCTTCCACGAGTGTACCAAGCATATTGAAGTTGATTGTCATTATGTCCGTGATGCTATTCGTGACAGTATTATTTCTACGTATCATGTGTCTACTGATGATCAGCTTGCCGACATCTTCACCAAGGCTCTTGGCAAGCGCCATTTTTTGTCTCTCCTTGGCAAGTTGGGCATTTGTAATCTCCATGCTCCAACTTGAGGGGGGGTATTAAGATTATTTGAATATCACAATAACCTTCTATTCTTAGAATATGTATATTTTGTGTATATAATTACCATATTCTAGCCATAATTTTAGGTTGTAATCTTGTATATATATTACCTACGGGTGAATGAATACGATCAAGGGAAACCAATTCTGACAAAGTCACTTTTTGAATTGATTTTGCATCAATAATCGCACATGGTATCCAATATATATAAAGAGTTTTAGATAGTTAGGTTTGACACCATCATTTTTAATCCATTGGTTTACGAGATTTGGTTAGTTATGAATGGAATTCTTTGTTGAGGTATTTTCTTGGAATAATATTTTATGCGATGGTTGCTTCAAGTTTGAAGTTTGAATTTAGTTAGCATCTCAATTGTCAAGTTTCTTGCCCAAAACACTGGTACTTTACTGAGATTTTTGAGATGGAAATGCACGAAATGAAATCACTCCATAAATCACCCAAAAATTATTTAGAATATTTTAGCATTAATTGGTTTGAGTCAAAGAATGATTTGTACAGGATTTTTGAATGTTGGTCTGGTCATAAAATCAATTCGGTTTTCTCCTCCATTTTCTGTTGCAATTTATAAATAAATGTTACGTATATTTAATTAAAACCGTATCAATTGATTAATGAATTTTAAGAAATAAGTATTAAATACGGAACGTGTATTTATAAGAGTGAAATAGGAATTGCAACAGGAAATTTAACAATCACAAATAGGGGTGGCAATCTTGACCCATGACCCGCGGGTCCAACCCAACCCTCCTATTATTTTAACTAGTTGGGTTGGGTCAAATGGGTCATGAGTTCAAAATTAACTCATATTTAATGGGTTGGGTTGGGATGGGTCTTGGGTGACCCGCGGGTCAATTCGTTTTACACTTACCTACATTTTTATAAGCTACACATATTACACACATTTTCACATAGTACACACATTTTCACACACTACACATATTTTACACGCACTACATGCATTTTCACATACTACACATATTTTTCACATAGTACACACATTTTCACACTGTACACATATTATCACACACTAAACATATTTTACACATACTACACGTATTTTCATACACTACACATATTTTACACATAGTACACATATTTTCACACACTACACATATTTTACACATAGTACACATATATTCACACACTACACATATTTTACACATAGTACATGCATTTTCACACACTACATATATTTTTCACATAGTACACATATTTCACACACTACATATATTTTACACATACTGCACACATTTTCACACACTGCACATATTTTCACACACTACACATATTTTCATATACTACACATATTTTCACACACTACACATATTTTACACATTACATGCATTTTCACACACTACACATATTTTACACATAGTACACGCATTTTCACATACAATACATATTTTACACACACTATACACATTTTCACACAATACACACAATTTACACAAATTAACACGACCTATGACCCACGACCAGTGACCCAGGGTCACGGGTCGTGGGTCGGGTTTGGATTTGGGTCGTTGGTCGGGTTTGGATTTGGGTCGTGGGTCGGGTTTGGATTTGGATCGTGGGTTGTGGGTTGGGTTTGGATTTGGATCGTGGGTCTTGGTTCCTGGGCGTGACCCAGGGTCACGGGTCGTGGGTCGTGGGTCGGGTTTGGATTTGGGTCGTGGGTCGGGTTTGGATTTGGATCGTGGGTCTTGGTTCCTGGGCCTTAGTATATGGGTTATGGGTCGTGTCAATATGTGTAAATGTGTGTACTATGTGTAAAATATGTGTAGTGGGTCAAGGGTCGTGGGTCATGGACCGTGGGTTGTGGGTCATAGGTCGTGGGTAGTGGGTCTGGGTCGTGGGTCATTGGTCTTGGTCGTGTTAATTTGTGTAAATTGTGTGTAAAATATATATATTGTGTGAAAAATATGTGTAGTGTGTGAAAGTATGTGTACTATGTGTAAAATATGTGGTGTGTGAAAATGTGTTTATTATGTGTAAAATGTGTAGTGTGTGAAAATGCGTGTACTATGTGTAAAATATGTGTAGTGTGTGAAAATGCATGTACTATATGTAAAATATATGTAGTGTGTGTAGTGTGTGAAAATATGTGTACTATATGAAAATGTGTGAGTGTGTGAAAATGTGTGTACTATGGGTAAAATATGTATAGTATGTGAAAATGTGTGTACTATGTGTAAAATATATATAGTGTGTGAAAATATGTTATGTGTAAAATATGTGTAGTGTGTGTAGTATATGAAAATATAATTAGTGTGTGTAAATGTGTATAATAAACATTTAATTTAAAAGTAACAAAAATTAAAAAGAAAAATTTGAATTAACTAATGTATTAAGGAAGTAATAGTTAAATTGAACACGGGTCAAAGAAAAAGTAATTGAATTGACCCGCGGGTTAAACTAATTATAACCCAACCCACTTTTAACCCAACCCATGCATGACCCGCCAATAAGAGGGTTGGGTTGGGTCATGACCCGCCAACTACCACTCCTCACTCAACCCAACCCACGAAGTGACCCAACCCGCCCATTTGCCACCCCTAAATTTTATCATTTCTTGTTGAAATGCTGAAAGAATCTGGATCAAAATTTATGACTCAGACATATTTGAAGCTAGTGGTTGCAAATGGTTGAGTTTTTTTTATCCTTTCTTCTGGGCTTGTTGCCCTTCACCTTCTACATTTACGCTTAAAATCTTAAAATTCTCATTGCGATTCCTTAAATTCTTTTCTTCATTTTTGAAATATAAAAATAAACGAGGAATGAAAATCTTTTTGTTTGTCAAATTATTTATAAATATCATGATAAATATACCCTAATAGGTGTCTTACATTTTGAAGGAAGTTAAAACTCTACCCAAATGGTGACAAGGAAAGAAATGGCGAAGGATACATCTCTCTTTACTTGAGTATTCAAGATACCAATGATTTGTCTCTGGGCTGGGATGTTTACGCGAGTATAAGTTTTTTGTGCTTGATCAGATAAGAGACGAATATTTGATGTTGTAAGGTGCATGTCATGTTCTTAAAGTTTATTATAAACAATACAATTCTTTTTCTCAAGTATTGTCCCATTCTCAGAATATAAAGTATGCTGTTAAAGAAGTGAGACGATTTCATGAAAGCAAGAAAGAATGGGGATTTGCCAAGCTTCTTTCTCGCAATGATTTTGATGATGCAACTAAAGGATACCTTATGCAAGACATATGTGTGTTTGGAGTGGAGATTAGTAGAGAGTGTTTGGGTTAGCCTCATAAACTAATCGGAAGCAATTCTACTTACACTTGGAAAGTCACAAACTACCCTACTCTGCCAGATGACAAATATCAATCTCATGTTTTCACTTTGGGAAACTGCAAATGGTATGTATATATGATCAAACTACATATTTATTTATTTCTCTCCTCAATCACTATAATGTAAGAGTTAAAAGGCAATACTCCCTCTGTCCCTATATAAGTGTAGTTGGAAATTTCTATTCATGTTATAGGGTTTTCAGTCATTTAAACACTTCTTAATCAATGTGAAAATGTGTATAACGGCAGTTATAACGAAATAGAGGGATATATATTTGGATTCTGACAAATATTCTGGATGGACTCTCCTTTTGTGATTAATTAGGAAGGTAGCCCTTTATCCGAAAGGGAATCATACGGTGAAAGGCGAAAGTGTTTCAGTGTATCTTGAATTAGATTACCTGAACCCTATACCCAGTGTATGCAAGTTACAAGATGAGCATATTAAGAACCAGTACTATTTTGCCAAACTTATAGAGTATAAAGGTATAGTACTACTCCCTCTAAGCAGATTTAAGTGTATGTTTTACATTTTGTTTCTTTTTGCAAAATAAATAACGTTTTACTGTACTTACCAATTGACCCTCATTTAAACAATGAAGCTATCTCGACATTTATTGTAGTGCACTGGGACTCTTTTCAGTTTGCTTTTCCAACTAATATTAGTACTCTTTTCAGTTTGTTTTACGGTAATAATGAATAGATATGTGTGGATAAGGGAGAGAATTTATTGATTCCTGTAATCATTATGATTATTGTTGAGGGTTTTTCAGTCAATTTAATCATTTCTTAATAAGTGTTAAATTTTATAAAACAACACTCAAATCTGATTAGAGGGACACTACTGCAAAATGGCGGATTTAAACCTCCCTTTTTAGAGCGGTTAAACATAATCCGGTGTAATTTATAAAAACGCGGTGGCATTATCGTAATATTAAACAAGAATTTAGTAACAGGAGAACTATTTACATCGGTTTTATTATAACCGGTGTACAATTTAAACTTAGTACACCGGTTTAAACAATAACTGGTGTAAATAGTTTATATATTACACTGGTTATAAGAAAATTGGTGTAAATAGTTAAATATTACACTGGTTATAAGAAAATCGGTGTAAATAGTTTATATATTACATCGGTTATAAGAAAACCGGTGTAAATAGTACACTATTACACCAGTTTTTCTTAACCGGTGTAAATAACAAGAAAATCCTACACTTAAATATGTACTTTTAAAGGGCTGTTCTTTGTACAACTGAAGAGAGAGTTTCTCTTCTGCAGCGAAATATGTACTTTTAAACCTCATCTTACTACACACGCAGATGCCTCACAAAATTTTCATCCAAATCCCATCAACTTGATCACCAAAAACTCAAAATTATCGTCTGAGAGTTGCAATTGGAGAATACAAGCTCAAGAAATTCAACTGATCTCCCATGTCTCCACGATCATCTTACAGAGACAAACAAAATACGGGGCACCCCTCCTCAAGTCCACTCTCAAACTCTCCCATTTAACCCCATCTCTATTCCTTCAAGTCCTTCAAAAGACACAAACTTTCGTACAAATCTCCCTCGATTTCTTTAACTGGGCACAGAAAAACCTGCATTTTCAACCTGACCTTGAAAGCTGGTGCAAACTGACTGTTTTACTTTGCGAGTCCGGACAATCCAAACTTGCAAAACCCATCTTGGATTCAATCATTCAAGCATACCCATCAGCTCAAACTCTTATTCTAATTCTAATTAAGTGTTCTTTAAGGAATTTTCACACTTATTAAGGAAATACTAAAATAACTAAAAAAACCTCCAATTAATGATGATTAACATCAATATAAAACTTTTCTCTCTCATTTATTAAATATTGTAATAATGATATGTATTTTAATTTGTTTTGGAGTAAAAATGGTTGGAAAAAGTAAATTTTTAATGACTTTCAAAAGGCATCTTGATAAACATAGAAGAAAACAGATTTAAATAAAGGTAAAAAAAGTAAGAATAAGTTAAAATGACAATTATTTTGCAAAAGAAAACAAAATCTACGACATAACTTATTTAGGATGAGAGGGCCTATATAGATAGGCTAGGATTAAAATTGTTTGTGTCTAATTTAGTTTTGACAAATTTGACTTTGCAGATACTCAATTGTTCTCTGCTAGAAGATCAAGCTGGGGCTGGCCAGGCTTTCTGTCACTAAAAGACATTGAAGATGCTTCAAAAGGCTTCTTGTGAAAGATACTTTGATAGTTGAAGTTGAAATCACTCGGATTTGAACTGCGAAAAGTTTCTCCTGATGTTGAAGGCCAACAATTTGTACTCTTTGACTGCAATGAAGAAATTAAAGTGATTTTATGATTTTGTACCAAACGAATCAATTGTGTGAAGTGTGGAAAATTGTAGTTGAGCAAAGTGGCTGGCTTTATGTCATCATGCATGTTAACAGTAGTCAATGATGAAAGAAGTTAATTCCTTAATTCGTTTCATTGATCCATTGTCTATCTTATACAATATTACAAGAGAAAATCTACACTAAATGTCACGCCCCAAATCCGACGTGGCACGGCCACACGAATGGAAACCGACTCCAAAAGTGCGAAGCCTCCTGTTTACACTTTTATATCCCAACAGTACATATATATATACACATATACTTTAGGTCACACATTACATAAAATACAATATGTACAACTTATAATCCACATCTCCAACTTATAACATTCAAACCTATATACACCACATCTCATGATAGACAATATGTACATTTTCGAAATTCATGTTGCCACAACACGCATTCAAACCTATAAACTTATAATATGAACATATCTATCCAACAAAACATTGTATATACAACTTATAACTAAAGGGTTTCATTCACAATCATCACTATACATTGCCTTCAAAAGCATTTACTAACTAAATATATATCAACATCGAAATCAAATGTTCCAACATCATTCTTCCAAAAACATCTATTACAACTTTCTATATCTTTACATAAACTACAATAACCACAAAATGTCCTTCTATACCTTGTGATATCCCCAAAACCTGTATGAGAAACCTTAGTATCTGCAAAAATGACAATATATGTGGTATGAGCATATACTATGCCCAGTCAGTGATATAGATATCCTTTATATTTTACAAACATTTTGATGAAATGTATTTTGAGAAATTGATTATGTTATTATATCAAAATGGTTTGACCATGAATAAGATTATGAATTTTGATGAATATGAAACGTATGCAATGGTTTTTGAATATGAAGTGTTTTTGTGAATGATTGAAATGAATTGAAATGTTTTGAGCTCTTGAATGTTTAATGAACGATTGGGGGGAACATGTTCCAACTTATTGTTATGACCCACCTAGCGGGGTTAAAGCTAGGAACCTATTGTTATTACCCACCTAGCGGGGTTAAAGCTAGGGTTGGATCCAGTATTATGACCCAAGAGTGAATTGAATGATTCATGAGCTAAATGATGACAAATACATGTTGTATTTGTGAATGTTTGATCAATGATGATGCCATTGCTATGTATATATATATGTGTGTGTGTTTTGATTGGAAAACGTTTCAAATGTTGATTTCTTGTGTTAAATGGTGTTTGAGAAAGTATATTATGTATACGACATACAATCAAGCATAACCGAATATACACTTTCCTCATATAAGAGGATTGCTACTAATTACAATTAATAAAGAATATCCTATCACATATACACGTATATTCTATCACAACCCCGCAGTTGAAACAGGATGGTGACGAACGTTGAGACTGTCCCAAAATTCTTCAAACAAAATCAATGGTAGACCATTCGTAAAGATATCAGCTATCTGATAGCGCGACAGGACATGTAAGACACGAACCTATCCACGAGCAACCTTTTCGCGAACAAAGTGAATATCCATCTCGATATGTTTAGTGCGCTGATGTTGAATAGGATTGCCAGAAAGATATATTGCACTAACATTATCATAGTATACCAATGTAGCTTTCTGAATAGGACAATGAAGTTCCAAAAGAAGGTTGCGTAACAAACAAGACTCAGAAACCACATTAGCTACCCCTCGGTACTCCACCTCTGTACTAGAACGAGATAAAATTGCTTGTCGTTTAGCAAACCAAGAAATCAAATTATCACGAAGAAAAACACAATAACCAGAGGTGGAGCGTCTAGTGTTAGGACAACCACCCAATCAGCATCAGTATAAGAAAGGAGAGTGGTAGTCGAAGATGGATAGAGATACAAGCCATAATCAAGCGTGCCCTGAATGTAGCGCACAATGCGCTTGAGGGCATGCATGTGCTCTTCTCGTGGGTCATGCATGAACAAACAAATTTGTTGCACAGCATATGAGATGTTGGGTCTCGTGAATATAAGATATTGCAGAGCACCCGCAAGACTTTGATATTGGGAAAGGGTCAATTGGTGGGCTAGAAGTAGCACTTATCTTCTGTTTAATATCAACCGGTGTGGGAGAAGGCTTGCAAGTAGACATGCCGGCTCGCTCTATAATCTTGATGGCATATTTTCGCTGAGATCGAAACAAACCTCCTGCATGTCGGCTGACGGCAATACCCAAAAAATCACTCAAAAAGCCCAAGTCCTTTATCACAAATTCTAAGCTAAGAAGAGATATGATAGACTTGCGAAGAGCATCAAATGAAGCAGTCAAGATAATATCATCAACATAGAGAAGAAGGTAAGCCATATCATTACCGTGACGGTAGATGAACAACGAATGATCGGACTTGCTATGAGAAAAACCAATACTAGAAGCGTAATCCGCAAAATCGATTATACCAAGCACGTGGTGCTTGCTTGAGCCCATACAGGGATTTCTTAAGCAAACAAACATAATCAGGATGAATGGGGTCGCGGAATCCCATGGGTTGATACATGTACACAGTCTCTTTGAGGTCTCCATGCAGGAAAGCATTCTTCACATCAAGCTGGTGTATAGACCATGCTTTAGAGAGAGCTAAAATGAGTACAGTGCGAATGGTTGCCAATTTGACCACCGGACTAAATGTGTCACCACAGTCTATGCCAACCTGCTGAGTCTTGACATCACCTACAAGACGGGCTTTATGCCTCTCAAAAGAACCATCAGATCTTTCTTTATGAGTAAACATCCACATAGACCGAATAATATTAACATTAGGAGGACGAGGTACTAATTCCCACGTCTTATTTTGAATAAAAGCATTATATTCATCTTCCATAGCCAATTTCCAATTCGAGTCATGAAAGGCAGACATGGGGTTGCGAGGGAGTGGGGATTTAGAAACACTAGTGTGGAGGTCGTAGTGAGGTTTTGGTTTAAAAATCCCATGTTGACTACGTGTGACAGGTCTGTGGATGCGTATAGGAGGAGGTGAGGCTGGAGTGTCTTGTGGTGGGGTGGGATGGGGTGTAATGTCTTCCTGAGGAGATGGTGTGGTTGGTGGTGAAGTCAGATGTTGGATCAAATATGGAGACAAGTCCTCATGCAAGAAATCATAAGTAGGAGGAGTTAGACGATGCAGTTTAGCAAAAGGAAAATGTGTCTCATAAAAAATGACATGTCGACAAATAATAATTGTTTGAGAAGATAAATCATAACATTTGTAACCACGATGATTGGAAGGATAACCCAAAAAGACACACGAACGAGGTTGAAGTTTGTGAATAGTGGTGGAGGGAAAAAGAGGGTAGCATAAGCAACCGAACACACGGATATGAGAAAAAAATGGGTCTTTTTGATAAAGAATTTTGAGAGGGGAGTGACAAGCTAATAGTTTACTTGGAAGTATGTTAAGAAGGTATGTGGCCATTTGTAATCTATGGTGCCAAAAGGAAGGGGTAGGAAAGCATGGACAAGAAGAGTACGAATCATATTGTTAATGGTTAGGATTTTTTTTTCAGCTTTTCCATTTTGAGAAGAAGTATGTGGACAAGACAATCTAAAAGAAACCATTATCACTACAAAATTTCCAAAATGGCCCATTATCAAATTCCCTACCATTATCACATTGAATATTTTTAATTTCTTGTTCAAATTGAGTGCGAATGAAGGCACGAAAAAATAAAAATGTGGAAAAAACTTGAGATTTTCTGGATAAAGGAAATTTTCATAAAAATTTAGAGTAATCATCCGACAAAATTAAATAATAACGATGCTCCGAAGTGCTCAAAATTGGAGATGTCCAAAGATCACAATGGATAATATCAAATGGCATAAAAGTGCTTGACGTAGAAGCAACAAAAGGCTTTTTAACATGTTTTCCAAGAGAGCAAGATCGACAAACAGGGGAACGAAGATTGTTATTATACTGAATAAATTTATTTTGCTTAAGAGAGTCAAAAACAGGAGCGCCCGGATGACCCAAACGATCATGCCATAAAGAATGTGCTAAAGCTGCCAAACTTGATGGTGGGGCTGGAGATGGAATGGTGGTGAGAATAGGATATAACTCGCCCTGACTATTACATCTAGTTAGATGTTTGACCGTCTGAAGATCCTTCACAGAAAACCCAAAAGGATCAAATGCAACAGATACCAAGTTATCAGTAGTAAATTTTCGAACCGAAACTAAGTTTTTAATAAGTTGAGGAGCATGAAGGATATTTTTTAAAGATAAAGGTGGGTGTGGAGAAGACAGAGTTGTGTGACCATAACCACGAATTGGAATTGTATGACCATTACCAACAATTATACCACGATTATTGCTCAAATTAAAATAAGACGAGAGAGTACCGGATTTGATATCATATGAGATGTGGCTCAGGAGTCCATGTACCAGTTTGAATCCGGAGGATTAAGCCCAAGAGTATGTATTGCGGCTTCAATATCAGTGGGAGGAGGTTGGGCTATTGTAGAATAGGCCTGCTGTGGTCGTGGCCCAAGAACCCTAGGTTGCTGCCAATGTGAGTTGGGCCTGGTCCAAGGAGCAGTAGGATATGGACAAGGGGGAATGGCCCAAGGAGACAACTGCCAAGGCCACTATTGTCCACCTGCCCGTGGTTGTGACCACGACTACTGCTATCGGGGCTGTTGGTGACCTCCCCCACGTCCGCCACCACCACCGCGGTTGCCGCCTCGACTACCACCACGGTGTCTCCCAGAATTGTTGCCGTGAGGACCACGTCCGCCACCGCCTTTATTATGGTTTTGAGGGTAGCCAGCAGACAAAGATGGAGTATCATCAGACTCCTTGGTCGTGGTAGCCGCCATGGCGGTTGCGGCCTTCTTAGCTAAGGTCGTTTCTTCAAGAATGAGCATAAAACTGGCTTGATAGAAGAGTGGAAGGGGGTTGCTTTGGCGGATAAAAGTTCCAACACCACTATAGGCCTGCGTGAGTCCCAAAACCATCTGAAGAACAAGCTGATTATCGGATATTGGTGCACCGACATTCTTGAGTTGATCTGACAATCCCTTGAGGCGTTGACAATATGCAGAAGCATTCGGAAAATCCTCCATGTTGGTATGAGAAAATTCCTGTTCCAGTGTTACGGCCCGAGAGTTTTTATTGTCTTGAAAGAGATCACATAATCGATTCCAAGCCTCCATGGCCGTGGAGTCGGGTTCAATTATAGTATATAATAGATATGTGGAAATAGTGGAATAAATCCACTGAAGAACCGTAACATCTAAAGTCGACCATAACTCTTTTTCGGCATCGGTGGTTGATGACGCATCTAGAGTTTTTTCCGGTGGAATGATGTGGTGAAGGACCTTATGAGATTTGGCATGGATTTTGAACAACTCCGCCCATGTAGCATAGTGGACAGTTTCCATTTCAAGTGTAATTGAGATATGATTGTTGATGTTAGAGGCAACAAGAGCTAGGTGGAAGGTTGATTTAGTGTCAGTCATGGTGGCCAACAGTAGAGAAAAGATAGATTGGTAGAGGAAAGAAAGATGGGTGAGAACCACTAGGTCACAATGGAAGAAGGAAAAAGGTTCCCTAGTGCTCTGATACCATGAAAGAAGGTAATTTCTTAATTCGTTTCATTGACCCATTGTCTGTCTTATACAATATTACAAGAGAAACTCTAGCCTACAATCAAGCATAACCGAATATACATTTTCCTCATATAAGAGGATTGCTACTAATTATAATTAATAAAGAATATCCTATCATATATACACGTATATTCTATCAAATGATATATTGATGATATATAGGACAGGAAAGAATTGGAAAAGTTTATCCCAATTATGAAATCAAGTGGAAAACTAATTAATGAATTCTTAATCTTTATGTAAAATAATCTGTTGCATTGAGTTTTACACTACAAAATACTATTACTTCAAAGTGTAGTTGGGCAAAGTGTGAGCAAAGTACCAGTCAATTGTGTGAAGTGTGGAAAAGTTTTTAACTTGTGGAATAGTATATCTTTGGCATATCTAAAGGTAGATCACATGTATTACAACATAGGGAAAACTGCCAAAATGTAGTCACTGACATTGTACAAAAAAAAAAATTTGGTATCCACATTAAAAATGATGCCTTTTAGCACTAAATTAGTTACCAACCCAACTTTATTAGCTTTTTTAACAAAAAAAACGCACGTTCACATCATGTATCACTCTATAAATGGGTAAAAAGGAAAATCGATTTATTTTTCAAACAAAACTCTTCATGATTTATTCATATTTTGTCACTAATAGAGAAACCGTCCACCGATAGAAGGCGGCGAATAATGAATAAATCATTGTATTGAAGGGTTTTGTTGGAAGAATAAATCAATTTTCAACTTTTACTCTTTCATTAAATCCCTCGTGATGTGAACATGTATTTTTTCTGTTAAAAAATTCAACAGATTTTGATTGAGTGACTAATTTAATGTGTTTTTTAAATTTCAGTGACTAGAATGCATCATTTTTAATGTGGTTGACAAAATAAATTTTTTTTTTGTAATGTCATCACTATTTTGGCAGTTTTCCTCCAACAAATTACTCCCTCCGTTCTCTCCGTTCTTTAATAAGTGTCGTTTTAAAGATGAGCACACTAATTAAGAAAAGTAATAAATTCTCTGATTTACCTATATTTATGACCACAAATTTCTCTCTCTTCTTTTAAATAACATTCCATAGATAAATGAGACAAAATGTAAAATTGGAATTATTTGAGAACAAAAAATGTGAGTTAAAATGACACTTTTTAAAGAACTGAGGAATAATTGGTTAGGGTTTTAAAAAAAAATACCAAGAACACCGATATGTAACTTTAAATGGTTGCATTAATTGTTAATTTGGAGAACTGATCCAAAGCTGCTCAATGTTTTCTTGATTTTTGTCCAACCCAAGATTGAATCCTTAAAGAATATTAAAAATATGACTCTTCGATTTTCGCTTTACATAATCATTGAACTTGCCAAAATTATCAGTAAACACTACTCCATGGTATTAATTTACCAAGAATTTGTAAGGGACACTGGTCACTACATATCATATAAACAATTGAGACGGGTACCCAAAACATGACGAAAACAGTCAACTTAAATATGTTTTTATGACTTTTATTTTTACCCAAAGTGCGTGTGTAAATCGCCTATAAAAATTCCAATTTTTTGAAGATTTCTTGCTAACTATTTTTTTTAATGCCGTTCACTAGATATTATGTTGGCAAGTGAAATGGATGCGAAAAATGGCACGAAATCGGTCAACTTAGACATGTTTTTGTGACTTTTTTTTATTCAAAACGAATGTGTTATAACCCATCAAAATTTTCAATTTTTTAAAATTTCTTACTAATCATTTTTTTAAAATCTGTCACCAATTGTCAGATAGGCAAGTGACACAGGTGCAAAAAGGGTACGAAAGCGACCGACTTATGCATGTTTTTTAAACTTTATCTAGCTCAGTAAATACTACAGACGTATTAACTTACCAAGAAATTGGAAAGGATCGACGTACAAGTTCTATAATTGAAATTGGAGGGTAGCTGCAGAGGCACCGAACCATTTCCTCCAACAATTCATCCCTACTTAGTATTATTCTTCTTTCTTCTTCTGGTGAGTATAATCCGTTTGAAGTGTATGGACTATGTTTAACATTGGAAGTCCTTTTAATGATAAAACAGGAGAAACTGCATTAAAGATTTTGGCTTTAGTAATATTATTTAGTTATAATAATGTTTTTAATGTTCAAAATATTTGTTGTTGTAATAATCAATCATTTCAATTAAAGTTAATGCAAGGAAAAAAATAAAAAAATAATTGAGTGAATTGTAATAATGAAGAATACGGAATATCTAAAAAGTGAAGAATATATAAGTGATTATATAGATATAAAATTTTCTTTCGTTTTTGGCAGCATTATTATTTCAGCAGTGTTCAGATGATGAGCAGTGGTACGTACCATGCAATATAACAGAGACATGCATCCGGCTCATTACATATTGAGGATTGATTCATTCTCATTTCTTCTTGAAATGCTGAAAGAATCTGGAGCACAAAGTTATGAATCGGAGATATTTGAAGTTAGTGGTCACAAATGGTTGAGTTTGATCCTTTCTTCTTGCTTG
The DNA here is from genome assembly GCA_016586305.1 of Ophiorrhiza pumila. Lineage (NCBI taxonomy): Eukaryota > Viridiplantae > Streptophyta > Magnoliopsida > Gentianales > Rubiaceae > Ophiorrhiza > Ophiorrhiza pumila. The sequence goes on along the minus strand of BLIW01000008.1, from coordinate 30,646,610 downwards.
TTCTTCACCTTCTATATTGATGCTCAAAATTCTTAAAATTCTCAATGTGATTCTTTAAATTCTTTTTTCCATTCCTGAAGAAAAAATTATTGAGTAAGGAAAATCTTTTTATCAATCTAGTTATATATAAATATCATGATAAATATACCCTAATGATGAGGTCTTTTATTTTGAAGGAAGTTAGCTCTCTACCCAAATGGAGACAAAGAAAGAAATGGCGAAGAATACATTTCCCTTTACTTGAGTATTCAAGATACCTATGAGTTGTCTCTTGGCTTGGATGTATGCGCAGAGTATAAGTTTTTTGTGCTTGATCAGATAAGAGACGAATATTTGATGTCCAAGGTGTCATGTTCTTAAAGTTTATAAACAATACAATTCTTTTTCTCAAGTATCGTCCCATTCTCATAATATAACGTTTTTTTTTTTTTGGTTTTTTTGGTTTACATTTCAGATGCTGTTAAAAAACGAGACGATCTCGTGAAAACAAGAAAGAATGGGGCATTGCTCGGCTGCTTTTGCGCAATGTTTTTGATAATGCTACTAAAGGATACCTTATTCAAGACAAATGTGTGTTTGGAGTGGAGATTTTTGTCTATAATTATGGTGGCAGAGGAGACTGTTTGGGTCGTCCTGCGAAACTAATCAGCAGCAATTATTCTACTCTTCAAGATGACAAATATCAATCTCCTGTTTTCACTATGGGAAACTGCAAATGGTATGTAATCCATATTTATTTCTCCTCATGAATCCCGATATATAATGTTTAGTTAAAAGACAATATTTGGTTCCTGACAAATATTCTGTTGTGATTTTAGGAAGCTCTCTCTTTATCCGAAAGGGACTTAAGGGGAGGAACAGGAAGGCAAATGTCTTTCAATCTTTCTTCAATTCGATGACCTGAACATTACACTCAGAGTGTATGCAAGTTACAAGATGAGCATTAAGGACCAGAAAAATGCCAAACATTGGGAATATAAAAGTACACTCAATACATAAACATACCATATGATTCGTTTTTACGCAAACACTCATGTGAAATCGGTTTATATATAATACGTAAATCATATATGTAACGGACAATTAATTATTGTTGAAATCATAATTCAAATTTTCTACCATCTTTATGTGTGTTGAAATCGCGATTAATTTACCGTTGTATACATGAATATGCTTTACATGAAACTAGTGTTGCTTTTAATTTTGAAAGATGCATGCATACACACGTTAGAATTACAACTTGCCTGTGTTTAATTTGGTTCTGACAAATTTGAATTTGCAGCTAATCATTGTTTGTTCACTGCTACAAGTTCAAGCTGAGGCTGGGGCTGGTCCAGCTTTCTGTCACTAAAAGACATTGAAGATGCTTGGCTTTCTTGTGAAAGATACTTTGATAGTTGAAATCGAAATCATCCAGATTTCAAGTGTGAAAAGCTTCTCATGATGTGTGATGAGGATTGAATTTTACTATAAGTATAATACCTCAAAAATAGACTCCTAATACAACAACTATTATTCAGCTCATAGGAATTCTATTCCTTTTCAGAACATATTCTGATTACACATGTATCTTAAAAGTTACAATCCTATTACAACTCTTAAATTACAGCAAACCCTTTGCAAGGTACGTAGTTAGAGTTTCAATACAACTTTACTTCAGGTATGTATTCTATAAATACCTCCCCTCCATCACTTTGGAAGGGGATTCGGTTCAAGTATTATCAATTACTTATCAATAATTTGCTTAAGGCTCGTTACTGACTTAGGCATCGGAGTATACTCCCTGGGACAGATCCCCGGGACTTTCGCAGGTGTTCGTTGTGCTCAAGTCGCTCGAGACGACCTGAAGGCCTGCCGGACGACGTGAGACTTTTTGAAACTCATCAATTGGCGCCCACCGTGGGGTACAAGACACTATGCCTACTACTTGTTTGCAGTTATCTATACGGGATAAGTAGCCCGATCAGAATCCTCCTGATCCTGATTGTCAAAAAGAAAAGTCGCCTGTAAGGGAAGACCTCGCAGGCTCATCCACCCGAACTTCTACCCCAAAAGGACGAGGTTCTGTTCCTCGGAACCAGGAAGGGAGTTCAATTCCCATTGTTAATTTGGATTCACCAGATGTGCTCAAATTTCTGCACGACAACAGACAGCGAATTAAAGCTATGATAGCAAATCATGCTACAGGCAATTTAACCGAACGAGAAATTCGAGAAACGCAACAAAGAAAAGATAGGGAGCAAGAAATTCGTGAACGCAATCTCCGACAGCAACTTCAGAAAGAGCACGAGCTCAGATTGAGAGCCGAGAGCTCAGAATGAGAGCTGAAGAGCGTGCTAACAGGAATAATCGAGATCAAAGTCGAGATCAAAATCGGGATCATATTTCGGTTTCGTCCCGCCGAAGAGACTCACGATCACCCAACATAAATGAAAGACGTACGCACTATCGTCAGCGCACAAGAGCAGAGGATCATTTTGATGATAACCTGTATCTAAGGTCCGAACAGCCAGGACTAAGAATTTGCAGTTCAGAGACATAGGTCCATCTGACCTACCACGAACTTCGCAACCACAATGCAATGATGATTTGGGAGTAAATTCTCCATTTGTGGATGATGTGGAAAATTATCCTCTTCCACATAGGTTTAAAATGTCAACTTTGTTATATTATGATGGAGAAGGAGATCCGGAAGAACATGGCATCATTATGTGCAAAGCATGAGGATTTACAACTACCTAGATCAGATTTTATGCAAATGTTTGGCATAACAATGATGGGAACTGCCAGATTGTGGTATGACAATCTTAAGCCTAAGGTGTTTCATAAGTTCAGCGAGATCAAACTAGCTTTTAAAAACAGGTTTGTGCAAAGAAAGAAGTTTGTGAAAACAAGTGTTGAATTACTCAATGTGAAGCAAGGAGATTCGGAGTCAATAACTCAATAGGTTGACAGATTCATAAACAAAAGTTTGGAAATAGGGCACAGATCGAAAGAAGTGGTGATTGGAGCCTTTACAAACGGTTTGCGACCTGGAAGATTATACAAAGATTTTGTCATAGATCCTCCCGTTACTACTGAAGAGATGATGAAACGAGCTAGTAAATTCGCGAAAGGTGAAGACGCAGATAAGCAAAAACGAGACAATGATAGAGGACCTGAAAAGAAAAAGGAAGAAAAAACCAAAGCATCCGGTAATGGAAACAGCAAACAAAAGTTTGATAAATTTGATAAAGTGCAAAACAACTCGTCTGCAATTGGTGAAGACAAGAATTACACTTTGCTGAATAAAAGGCAAACTGATGTGCTCGCAATCTTGGAGAATAGAGGAAATGTGAGATATCCACAAAGAATGACAGCTCCCGACAACAAAAGGAGTAAGAAGTTCTTCTGTAAGTTCCACAATCAACATGGTCACGACACGGAACATTGTAAAGATCTCCGGAAGTATATAGAGGAACTGATTCAGAACGGCCACTTAAAGGAGTTTGTCTTGAGAAATCCTTCAAACCGATCTGAAGACAAGAAAGATTCAGATCTTCCGGATGAAAAAAGAAGGAGAGATAATGGTGATGACAGAAACTTCATAGTGAATAAGAATGTCACGGAAGTAATTCACACCATTATTGGGGGACCCTATGATGGGGATTCTATGACCTCCAAAAAGGCGAAGAACAGAGGAATTCCAGAACAAGAACCAGTCCATAAACGGTTCAAATCAATAGATACCATCACCTTTTCAGAAGAGGATGCTGTGCCAACCAAATTTCCACATGCCGACGCGTTGCTGATTAAAACAATTATCGCAAATAAGGAAGTTCACAGAATATATGTAGATAATGGCAGTTTGACTGACATTCTCTATTACGAAACTTGCCAAAAGATGGGTATTGACAAGAAACAGTTAAAACCTTGTCATACACACCTTATCGGCTTTTCAAGAGAAATGTCAATGCCTATTGGCACGATAAACCTGCCAGTGACATTGGGAGAATATTCCAAGGAAAGACTCATATACATTGAGTTCACAGTCCTTAATGTCACGTCTCCATACAACGTTATTCTAGGAAGACCTGCTATGGTGCAACTAAAGGCTATCTGGTCTCCATACCATCTGGTCATGAAATTTCCTACTGAAGCAGGAATTGCTATAATTCGAGATAATCAAAAGTTAGCAAGAGAGTGTTACATGATTGCTTTGAAGGGAAGCAAAAAACAGCAGGTTGCAAACGTGAACTACGTGGAAACAGAAAACCGAGCTGAAACAGTGATATTAACAGAAGAGGTAGAAGCTGTATGCTTAGATGAATCTCATACAGATAAAACAGTTCTTATCGGATCATCATTACCGATAGAGACAAAAAGATCACTGGTAAACCTCTTTTTGGATTTCAAAGACATTTTTGCTTGGAGCAAAGATGACATGAAAGGAGTTTCTCCCGACCTGATGGTTCATAAGCTGAATATTGATAAGTCGGCTCAAGTAATCAAACAGAAGAAAAGAAAGTATGCGCCAGATCGGAATAAGGCCATATATGAAGAAGTTGAAAAATTGTTGGAAGCAAAGATAATCAAGGAGGTGTTCTACCCAACCTGGCTTGCCAATCCTGTTATGGTTCCAAAGCCAGACGCTTCACTTCGGATGTGTATAGATTACACTAATCTGAATAAGGCTTGTCCAAAAGACCGTTATCTGTTGCCGATAATTGATCAGAAAGTGGATGCGACCTCCGCTTTTGAGGTCTTATGTTTCCTTGATGCCTACAAAGGTTATCATAAAATTTAGATGGACGAAGACGATGCGGAGAAAATAGCTTTCATAACTAAAAAGGGTACGTATTGTTATACAAATATACCATTTGGTTTGAAAAATGCCGGTGCTACATACCAATGACTAGTGGACAAGATTTTCTCTGATCAGTTCAGACGAAACATGAAAATCTATGTTGATGATATGTTGATTAAGAGCAAAAGAATAGCAACTTTTTTGGACCATGTGAAAGAAACTTTGACAAAGCTGAGAGAAACAGGGTTGAAGTTGAATCCGAAGAAGTGTACATTTGGTGTTGGTTCAGGAAAATTTCTTGGTCATATGGTTTCAAGTCAAGGAATTACAGCAAATCCAGAGAAGATCAAGGCAATTTTGGATATGAAACCACCACAAAGTTTGAATGATATTTAGAGGCTTACAGGTCGTCTAGCTGCGTTGAATCGTTTTTTATCTAGATCGGCTGACCATAGCTTGCCTTTCTTTAAAGCATTGAGGAAGGCAAAAAAATTTGAGTGGGATGCGAACTGCAATGAGGCATTTGAAGATTTGAAAGCATATCTGGCAAATGTACAAGTGTTATCAACTCTGGTTCATGGAGAAATTCTGTATGTATACTGGGCAGCAAGCGACGCAGCAATAAGTGCAGTTTTGGTCAGAGACGACCAGGGAGTACAGAAACCAGTGTACTATACAAGTAGAGCCTTGCAGGGAGCTGAACAGAGATACCCAACCATGGAAAAATTAGCATTGGCACTAATTAACGCTTCAAGAAGGTTGAAACCGTACTTTCAAGCACATGAAATCCATGTCTTAACTGACAAACCACTGAGACAGGTCTTGCAAAAACCTGATTCTTCTAGAAGACTTATGAAGTGGGCAATTGAATTGGGAGAATATGCAATCACTTTTTCACCTCGGACGACGGTAACGGGCCAGGTGCTCACAGATTTCATGGCAGAAGTTTCCATTTCAGATGAAGAACTTGCGAAAGAAGATGACCTGCAGAGCCCTTTTAAGAAAACAGAAGGTTTTTGGGTTTATTTGTGGACGGTGCATCAAACGAAGATGGTTTAGGTGCTGGGCTAATATTAACCAGCCCCAATGGACAAGAGTTTACGTAAGCTCTGCGTTTTGAGTTCAAAGCCACTAATAATGAGGCAGAGTACGAAGCATTAATAACTGGGATGAAGTTAGCTTCTCAGATGGGAGTTGAAAAGTTACAGGTTTATAGTGATTCGCAGCTCATCGTAAACCAAGTAACTGGGGGGTATAAGGCTCGAGATCCGAATATGAAGAAATATTTGGATAAAATTGAAGACTTGAAGAAACATTTTCAGGAATTTTTGATAAAGCGAGTACCCCGAGCTCAGAACAAACGAGCGAATGTGCTCAGTAAGTTGGCATCTTCAGCACATGTTCATCTCACCAAAAAGATTTTGGTTGAGGTCTTGCCAACTAGAAGCATCGAAAAGTTGCAAGTTCTAGCAGTTGAAGAGTTGGGAGATACTTGGATGACTCCAATTATCAACTTTTTGACGAACGGAGAGTTACCGCAAGACAAAACTTCAGCTCGGAAATTAACTATGCGATCAGCCAGGTACGCTATTAGAAATGGAGTACTGTTTAAGAAAGGTTATTTAATGCCTTTGTTGCGTTGTATAGGACCTGAGCTGGTGCTGTATGTTCTGAAAGAGATCCATTTCGGATCGTGCGGGAGTCATGTCGGAGAACGCACGCACATTGGCAAAGAAGGCAATGCGGTTGGGATATTACTGGCCTACAATGAGCTCGAATTCACATGATTTGGTGCAGAAATGCCCCAAGTGCCAAATCCATGCTGTCATTAGACATGTTCCACAAACTGAAATGACTACAATTCAAAGTCCATGACCATTTGCTCAATAGGAAATTGACATCGCTGGACCCTTTCCAGAAGCTCCTGGACGGCTTAAGCACTTGGTAGTGGCTATTGACTACTTCACAAAATGGGTAGAAGCCGAACCACTTGTGCAAATTTTTGGGAGAAGTATGGTTAAGTTCGTCTGGAGACAAATTGTGTGCAGATTCGGAATACCGAACACGATTATATCGGATAATAGTACCCAATTTGCTAATGATCCGTTCAAAAGCTGGTGTGAAGAGCTGAATATCAAACAGCATTTCACCTCGGTAGCACATCCACAAGCAAATGGACAAACTGACGTCACCAATCGAATAATTGTTCAAGGATTGAAGACAAGATTCGGAAAAGCTAAGGGTGATTGGGTTGAAGAACTGCCAAATATTCTATGGGCGTACAAAAATACCCCAAGAACGGTGACTCGAATAACCCCTTTCAGTTTAGTTTACGGTTCAGAAGCAGTAATACCTGCTGAGATCGGACTCCCAAGTCCAAGAACAATCCATTACGTCTCAGAAGAAAATCCTGATGAGTTGAGTTTAAGTTTGGATTTGTTGGAAGAAAAACGTGAAAGGGCACACCTTGAAGAAGCCAAGTATAAATCTGATATGGCCCGATATTATGATCGGCGAGTCAGAAAAACTCAGCTCTAACCAGGGAATCTGGTTCTGCGAAAGAATGAAGCAAGCCGAGTTGAAGGTCTCAAACAGCTTGATCCGAATTGGGAAGGACCTTACAAGGTAGCTTAGGTCGGAGGTGCTGGGAGTTACAAGTTGGAAACTCTCGATGGACGAACCATTCCGAGGATGTGGAACATCACCAACTAGCGAAGATACTATCAATAGTTTACATATTTAGTTTCTTTTTCAGTTATTCAAAGCGTTATGACGCTTCAACAAGTGTAATTCAGTTAAAGGTTACACATAAATAAAACAACTCTTTATGAGTTCATTCTTATAACTTGAGTTTGTCTTCAGTTTATTCATTTTATATGTCGTATTTACTAATTCCGTCTTTAACCAAATTATACGACGTCACCTTCATGGATTTTCCGTCAAAAAGGAAAACATCCAGATCAAATGCAAATCTAAGTTTGATTTAATTCAAATTAATAGATTTCAGGTCGTACTTTTGCTTTTCCGCCAAAAAGGAAACATGCAAATCAAATTAAATATAAAAGTTCAATTCAGCTCGAATTAACTTAATATCATCGATTTTCCACGAAAAAGGAAAATATCAAGTTCGATTCTATTCGAGCATCATTCTAAATTGAAGGAAACGTGCAGTTCATCTGTTGTAGGATTAAACCGAGCTTAGTTTAATTTGAACAGATTTAGTTCGAATTACTTATTAATAGGATATGACCCGAAACAAAATTGAAATTGCACAAACACGCGATTGATTAAGACGATGTCAAAAGGATATCATTGAAAATCAAGAATAATATTCAAAAAGACCAAAAGTTGGCCAACTGCTATTCAAGAAGTAATTAAAAACATATAGCACTATTACAAAATATTAGAGCTCACAGGCTCAGCTTTCCATTTCCTTGTCGACATCTTCTTGAGAGGTTAGAGGCACATATTGACGACCGTCCAACTTCACCAGTTTCAGCTCGGCGAAAGCTTGGTTTAAAGCTTCCTGAGAATTAACATTATAACCATTTTCGGTTGTAATGTCAAGTTCAGGACACTTTTCTTTTATTGCAACCAAAGCCTTGTGGTAGCCAAGCTTGTGAGCTGGGGTGCACAGACGAACAAGCAACCTCTTTCCCTCTTCGGAAGATAAGAAGTTGGAAATCAGCTGAGAGGAACCTTTACCTTCCAAGAAAGAAACCCGAGCAGCCAACTCTTTGATACGAATAGATAAATCTTCATTGGAGGCTCGAGTTGTCTTCAAGTCATCCTGCAAAAGGTCATTCTCTTTTTGTAACTTGGAAGACTTTTTCTCTTCAGCTTCAAACTTAGAAGTGAGAGTTATGATCTCGGTTGCATGTTCGGATGATAGCCTGTCAAGTTCGTCAGACATCTCATTGCTGCGGCCCATGGCTTCTGCAGCTAGACACATGACCTGAAAGGAAGTTTATAAGTCATAATATGATAAAATAATATATATATATATAATGATAGTATAATATATTCTTATACCTGAGTTATGCCTAACGATAGACGTTGATGAACGGTGGAAGTGTCTATCCTTCTCAACATCTTCCTATCCCGACGTGGGATAGAATTGAAAACAAAATCAGGTGTCATTTCTACGGTAAACCTGTCATTGATGTCCATCTGAACGTTAGGACGGAAGGAAGACAGGGAATAAGAGCCCTCACCTTCTGGGACCTTAGAAAAAGGGATGAATTCGTCTACAAGAAGTGAAGGGCCAGACACTTCGGCCTCGTCTATGTCAATTTCCACAGTTCGGGGCTTCTTCTGAATCCTGCCTTTGGCAGAGATGGTTTTTCTCTTGCCCATGATTTCTTTAACTTGTTTCAAGCCCTTTCCTGTCCCTGGGAGGAATTTTTTGAACTTCTCTTTAATCGATGAGGAAGTCGGCTGGTCTATTTTGATATCCAACTTCATCTCGTCGGTGGGGGCTTTATCTGTCATGTCTGCATCGGATTTGGCAGCGGGAGTTTTCTCCAAAACAGTTGAGGGCCCTGGGAGAGCACCCATAAGGTCGTCAATGTTGGCCACTGAAAACTAGAAATCAAAAGTTTGAATATCATATTAAGACTTGACGAACAGCAGATGTGATGTAAAGTTAGTCAGTTTTGAAAACTGTACCCTTTTTTCGTTTAATACATGATCTGTGTGGTCGGATGGAAGTATGGCTGGACTCATCCCTGCCGACACCAACACTCGTTCAGGGAAAAAATTGGTATTAAGGACTCGCTTTTGTTTTTCCAATTTTTCAGCGAGTTCCTTTGGAAGTTTTTTCATAGAAATTGGGTCAGAAACGTGACTCGCGTCATTCCAGTACCACTCACACCCTAGCGATTTGAGATTAAGAAAGAAGAATTTGTCTTTCCATTCATGAATAGAACTGGGTTTTTCGCTAAGGAGTTGTTGTTTTCTAGATCTGCGAGTAAAATAGTACCAGCCCGGATCCTTTCCTGAAGACTTTAGGCAGAAGAAATACCTAAAGTATGGCACAGAACATTTATAGTCCAAAAGTTTGAAAAATAACTCAAATCCGATCAGAATCCTGATCGCATTTGGAGTCAGTTGAGTTAAGCTGATTCCATAATCAGCTAAGGTATCCTTGATGAACTGAGATAAAGGAAATCTCAGTCCGGACTTAAGTTGCTCTACAAAAATACTAACGAAGCCTTCCGGAGTTCGGCTGGCTACCTCTCCCTCGCCAGGGGCTCTAATCTCAATTTGAGGGCTGATATAAAAATCCCTAGTAATATTAACCAAAGAAGAAGAAGTTGTGGTCGAGCTTAGTGTCTCTAATTTAACGACAAATGGGTTTTTGGTCAGAGGTTTGGTTTGGAGTTTCTTAACTGGTCGGCTAGTTGAAGGGGTATCTTCAAGAAATTCTACTGCTAAAGGGATAGCATTGTTAACAAGCTGATCTAAATCTACACCTAAGTCTTCCTCGCGACGAATTGAATCATCTAACCCTGTGTGTTCGTTTTCACTCATATTTTCTTCCTCAATCCGAACTAGATTATACTTCATGGTCGTTTTCAAAGTTGTAGCTAGGGTAGTTGGACTTTGTGAATTACTACTCAAACTTGAAGAAGAATCGGAATTACTGGTGTCGGATTAAGTGTGAGTAGATTCGTGTGTGGGTGAAGAGGGATTATTGTTAGATTCAGAACGAATTTCAGAAGAAGAATTAGAATGTTCTGAATCAGACATACTTACTTGTGAGTAAAAGAGCGGAGTCGATCTAAGAGAAGCTGAGCTTGAAAGGCGAAAAAGCTAGAAGCGAACGCTTAGGAATTTCTGGAATCCGAACTGAAAATCAAGAGCTCTGGAAAGTTGAATGGAGCAAATGAATTCTGAGACGCCCTATTTATACATGAAGTGTGTGGGAATTCGAAAAGACACGACAGTTGTGGTGGAAAAATGCGCTCCGAAATATCTGTCAGAAGAAATGTGGTGCAGAATGTGAAGACTTATTTTTCGGGCACGTAAATCGAAGAGGCGATCGTGTTTGGCAGATCGCTATTATACTAAAATGATATTCATGTCGGAATGAATAAATGCAATCCGACCTGAGGGGCTATTGATGAGAATTGAATTTTACTATAAGTATAATACCTCAGAAATAAACTCCTAATACAACAACTATTATTCAGCTCATAGGAATTCTATTCCTTTTCAGAACATATTCTGATTACACATGTATCTTAAGAGTTACAATCCTATTACAACTCTTACATTACAGCAAACCCTTGCAAGGTACGTAGTTAGAGTTTCAATACAACTCTACTTCAGGCATGTATTCTATAAATACCTCACATCCATCACTTTGGAAAGGGATTCGATTCAAGTATTCTCAATTACTTATCGATAATTTGCTTAAGGCTCGTTACTGACTTAGGCATCGGAGTATACTCCCTGGGACCGATCCCGGGGACTTTCGCAGGTGTTCGTTGTGCTCGAGTCGCTCGGGACGACCTGAAGGCCTGCCGGACGACGTAAGACTTTTCGAGACTCATCAATGTGCAAGGCCAACATATGTACATTTTGAGTTCAAAGAAGAAAGCGATTTTATGATTTTGTAAAAAATTCAAAATTAAAATATTTCCCAAACCTCCATTTTTCATAGGTTATAACACATATTTGAGCAAAAAATAGCAAAATTCAAAAATGCGTTGATTTTGATTTTTTTTTTGGTAAATTACAAAATACCTCCATGTGGTTAAGCGACTTTTTAAGTTACCTCCCTGACATATTAAAACCTATACTTCGCCTCCTTGTGCTTTGGATTTTTTTAAAAAGTAACGGAAATAGAATAATTTAACGGAAATTGTAGTGACGCGCCTTATTTCAGATAAAAACTTTATTTATAATCAAATTAGTGTCCGGCGGGAGATCCAAGGCTCAAGAGGGCCTTTCAGCTTTTCGATCCAACTTTTTTCTTTCTTTATCAACTTTTTTTTTTGAAGTCAAGATTTCTCCTCCATCATTTCGAGACCTCTCCTCCGACTCATATTGTAAGATCGGCGTTTTTAAGAGAAGGCCCGATGCCTCAAGAATCTGTCGGCGTTTTGAAGGCTCGAGCCCGAATCGCTCCCCCTGAATCTGGCTCCTCCACTTTGGATATGAAACGCAGCAGTTGACCCAACTGCCTCCTTTTGAAGAGAGCTCTGATTTCGGATTCAGAATGCTCCGATCTAAAAGTAAACGGAGTGGATCTGTTCTGAAGCTTGCATCTTGTATTCTCCAGCTGGCAAACGGGAGCGCCATATCCAATGATATCAGCTCGCCAGCTCGTGAGACCAGAATCGAATCAGCCATGGAAGCTCCCAACCGAGCTCATCGAGCCATCCCAGAAATCGATCTACTATTAAAATAGACCGGGACCCCGTCGACCTTTTTTCTTGGCCGACTTGTTCAACTGCTGGCAAAAAGAGCAAAATCGGAAGCTCCGCCAGCGACAAAGACGAGCTGTTTGTTCTCATAAGTTGTTGGGTGGATTTGTTGAGCTTTAGTGCTCCTTGATCCGTACTGGTCATTCTTGATTTTGTTGGATTGGATTGGGATTCGTTTTGGTTGTTTTTCCTATGCTACACTCAAGTGATGCAAACTGAATCCAATACATATAATAGTTGTGAATTTCTGGATTCGAGATTTGAAGAACTTGATGGAAAGATTGATGTTGCAGTGTGGTTTTTCATATAGAGAAGGGGTTATGTCTATGAGGCATGGACATCAAGTTGGCTGTTCTTGCAATTTTATGTGAAGGCAATTGTTTTTTTTAAGACATGAGAATTTTTTTTTATTGCAATTGTTTTGGGAGCTATGAGAAATGATCAAAGTTGCAGATTCTAAGGAAGAAGATGATGATAGTTTTGTCTTTTTAATATCATAAACTAGGGTTATTTCTGTCTTTTTCCCAATTTTTTAAAGTTAAAAATAATTTTTTTAATTATGATGGCGCATGTCATTTAAACTTACTTCTCCCATTTCCATCCATTTTTCACTTTAGTCTAAACCACAATGAAGTAAATTGTAGGTTTTTATAAGTCAGGGAGGTAGTTTAAAAAGTCGCTTAACCACAGGGAGGTATTTTGTAATTTACCCTTTTTTTTAACCATTTTTTGCTCTCACCCCGATTGTATACTTGCATTCTTGTGAATATTGTCAAAAATTTGGAAATTAAAATTTACAACAAACCTCTATTTTTCATGGGTTATAGCACACATATTTGAGTAAAAAATGACAAAATCTAAAAATGCATTAATTTTGACTTTTTCGTTCTATTTTTTGTACCCGTCCCGATTGTGAACATGCATTCTAATGAATATTGTCGAAAAAATTAAAAATTAAAATTTTCATCAAACCTCCATTTTTCATAAATTATAACACACGTATTTGAGCAAAAAATAGTAAAATCTAAAAATTCTTTGATTTTGACTTTTTTATATATACTAGTTTTTGCACCCACTCCGCTTGTATTCATTATATTGAATATTGCCCACAAAAATTGTAGGTGCACAAATAAAACAAAATTTTTAACAAATTGTACATCACTAGGTGCACAAATAAAACAAAATTTTTAACAAATTGTACATCACTTGCCCAATTTCAACCTACTCTCTCACGTGCCCAATTTTAGCCGACCCCTCACATCTTCCTTAGTCTTTATTAAAGAAAAATATTTAAATTACTTTATCTAAAATAATCTAAAATAATAAAATATACTCGCATCAAACTCTTTTAATTTTTACAATTTTTTGTAATGTCTTAAATAACAAAATATAATCATTGTCAAAATCTTTCAAAACATAAATTTTCTTGATGAATATATTTATTATTAAATTATTAAAAAGTCATGTTCCAAATAGAGCGTTGCTTTTTTGTTTGTAGATCTAACTATTTTTTGCCTTTATTTAAAGATAACAGTAAATAAATATCTTCCAAAACAAGTTTTCTAGATAGATTAAAAATAAGAAAAGGAAAAAAAACAAAAACATGCTTTTTATAAGAAAAAAATTCAATTAGATTATTTATTTGTGAAAGAAACTGATTTAAATTATAAATATTTAAAACCAAATTTATTATTAGTGGAATATTAGTGATTAATTTTGTCGGTAATAGGAGAACTAAACTAAATTTATAATTTGTGAAATATTAGATATTAATTTTTGTCACAATTAGGTAATCATAGGGAGCTAATTTTATATTTTTCCCTTCCAAATTAGGAGTTTTTTTTTTTTTTTGTGGTTAGGAATTAATATACTGAGACACTTTCCTTTATTTTTATAATAGCTCTATGGAATTGCTCGGTTGGCAACCACTTTTACATATCTTAGGACCAATTCTTGGAAGTCACGCAATATCTCTTTCTTAACTTGCTCTTCAAGGAAAAAAAACTCTCTTTTTTTCTTTTTTTTTTATTTTCCACTTTTGGCATATTCTGCTCCGAATGAAAAATAAATACATAATAAAGAGAGCGCGCACACACACTTGCCTTTCTAGAAGATTTGCATGTTTAATTTATGAAATGCCCCTATGGTAGTATTCTTTGACCAAATTATTTCATTTCCATTTTATTTTCCACTTTTTCAGTTATCACTAGTTTAGATTATGGATATTGGGAATATTTGTGCAATTTTTACTGCATTTTTTTTAAAAAGTAACATGATTCTTTTATTGATGGGGTGAAATATATTTTTCTTGATAACTATTTGGAATTTTACGGTAAATCGGATCCCTTTTTTTGAGTTTTAAATTTTATTCATATATTGTATTCTAAAAAATATACAATAACAATAACAATAACAACTAAACTTATATAAATGACACTTTGCTAAATTGTACAGTGTAAACTTTTTTTATTTATATTTAAGTATTATAACATATTGTTTCTTATAATTCCGTTCTAATACTCTGTGTACTAAACAATATAACGAGTAAAATTATTTTACTTTAGTTTTGTAAAGATACAACTACAACAAAAATTAAACTTATATAGTTGGTATTCAAAGTAAACTCATTTATATTATTTATATTGAAGTGTAACATTTTTTTTTTTATAATTTCGTTCTAATTCTGTATACTAAACAAATATAACGAGTAAAACTTTCTTTTCTTTTTTTTTTTTTTCTGGTAAATGTCTAACTAGAGATCTCTTTGAATGCTATCTAATCACTAGGAACTGATTTGACAACAGCTATCTTGAATTGGTTACAATTAAAAACAATTTTTTTAAAAAAAAAAAAAACTTTTTTTTGAAAGGCCATTTTAGTAATTTGACGAAATCTCTATAGAAATTTAGAAATTTGATTCCGTGGACACTCGATCCACCGCCATACCATGCATGTGAACCCCCGACTTTAAAAGCCATCCCTCCCTTTAAACCCTGACAAAAACCCCAACAAAGAAAAAAGAAAGAAAGAAAGAAAAGTAATTTTCTTAATTAAACCTTAAGAACATCAAAATTCTTGAATTGATCTTTGATCATCAGGAAGGAGAAGAAGATGATGATGATGAGCCGTGGTGCAACAAGGGTTGTTCCGTCGGTGATTGGCCACGTGGGTTCACGTTATTTTTCATCATCAACAGTTGTTCGTCCTCACAACATCACCATCGCTGGAAGTGTTTTGGCTAGTGGCACCACTGATTTCTTGCATGGAAATCCATCTAAGGCAGCGGCAGCTGTGGGGTTTAGGTTCCGAGGCAAGAGTACGTTGGCTTTTGGAGAAGAAAAGAAAGTAGAAGAGGAAAAAAAGGCTGCAACCGGCGGTGCAACAGCCGGGGCAGGGGCCAACGGTGGTGGTGATAAGGCTGTTGTGAGTTATTGGGGTGTTGAGGCTCCTAAAGTTAGAAGAGAAGATGGTACTGAATGGAAATGGAACTGCTTCAGGGTATGTCTAATATATATAACACTGTTTTGACTTTGAAAAAGAGATCATTTTTTCCTTTTTTTTTCCCTTTTTTTGGTGGGGTGGTGTATAAATATTTTGTTTGAATCTGGGATGATGAATTTGTTTGATTTTTGGATTGTTGATTTATGAAGCCATGGGAGACTTACAGAGCAGACTTGTCAATAGATCTGACCAAACATCATGTTCCAGAGACATTTTTGGACAAAGTAGCATTTTGGACAGTCAAGGCTCTCAGGTGGCCTACAGATTTGTTCTTTCAGGTATGTTTTTATTGGTTTTTTTGGCTTGATTTGTGTGTTTGTTTGTATGTATTTTAATTACAACTAACAAACGTGCAAATTTTTGTATGCTAAACTTACATTGGTTCAAAGTTTTAAATCAGGAGAAACTACAAGGAAAAGGGTAATACTTTGTTCTGAGTTTGTGGTGGATTTTGTTTATTTGCACATAATATAGAAAACATAATCATCATTTTTTGTTGTGTTAATTTCATAATTTGTGCAATATTCTGTCATAGTTTGATGTTTGAGTGACTAAGTGGTTTGATCTTCAGAAAACATAAGTATGGATTAATGTTAAAAAGTGATTGTCATTCAAATAGTTTAATTAAATATTTCTTTTCTCTAAACAGAAAGAGACTAATTCATTTGGATCTAAAATATAGTTGATTCATATTTTATATGGATCATATTTTTGCCCGTGTTCGATTTAAATTAATTTGCTCATTTATATTTAAATATAACATATTTTTACATAATTGTTTTACTTTATCCATATAATAGAATTTAGCAAAATTTTTATGAATTTTATGAAGAGAAACGAAAATTTTGAAGAAAGAAGGAAAAATTACCTAGGCAAACTAGCTTAGGACATGGATTAATTCAAAATGGAATCTAAATTTTCCACTCTTTTTTTATTTTTTATTTTTTGTAACAGAGGAGATATGGCTGTCGTGCAATGATGCTGGAAACAGTGGCAGCCGTCCCTGGAATGGTAGGAGGTATGTTGCTTCACTGCAAATCATTGAGGAGATTTGAGCATAGTGGAGGTTGGATCAAGGCATTGTTGGAAGAAGCTGAAAATGAAAGGATGCACCTCATGACTTTCATGGAAGTCGCTAAGCCAAGATGGTATGAACGTGCACTTGTTTTCACAGTCCAGGGTGTTTTCTTGAATGCTTACTTCCTAGCTTATCTTGTTTCGCCAAAACTGGCTCATCGTGTTGTGGGATACTTGGAAGAGGAAGCAATCCATTCCTATACTGAATTCCTCAAGGAATTGGATAAGGGCACCATTGAAAATGTTCCAGCTCCAGCAATTGCTATTGATTATTGGCGAATGTCTCCTGATTCAACTTTGCGCGATGTTGTCATGGTTGTGAGGGCTGATGAAGCTCATCACCGCGATGTTAATCATTTTGCATCGGTAAAGTTAAATGGCACTTGAAATTCTTCATTTACTAAGTTTGTAACGTTAGTCCTGTTCTAAATTCTTAATGTTCAAATTGGAATGATTGCAGGACATACATTATCAAGGACGTGAGTTGAAGGAAGCTCCAGCCCCTATTGGTTATCACTAAAGGAAAAGAAAAGATTTGGCTACAATCCCAGAAAGTATTTTTCATAGTACTATTACCAAATTTCTAACTTTATTTCTGCAGTGAAAGAAGACTTCATTGTACAAGACTTGACATTGTTGTTTCCGATGAATTCAGGCGTTTATGTTGTAAATTTTGTTGAAGTGACAATGATTATGATCTGATTATTACTTGTTTTCATCTGTTCATTGGGTTTTGTTTTCTTTAATGTTCTAACTTAGGATTTGCTGTTCATGTGATCTCTAAATGGCAGGGTGATCCCCTGCTGTCAATATTTTGAAACTTATGAAGTCTGCTCTGTGTATCCAAGGATGTAATGTCTGATGACTGGCCAGAGTAGCCAGCCACTCATGAAGAGTTAATTGACATCCATTGGAAGTCAGATTGAAGCAGCAGCAATATCCCATTTGGATTTGGAATCAATTTCTTGCTTGGCTGTTTTATAACTTCTGATGGACCATAATGTTTGAAGATGAGATCATTTTGAAAGTTGGCAGGTTTTCTTGACTATTTTGATGCATAGAAGATTTGCGAAACGCAACTTTATAGAGTTGGGATTATTTGACCAGTTTCAGCACAAATTTAAGAAGAAAAAGTAAGAGCACATCTTATGGGATTGAATGGCATCAGTAATATCATGAAAGATGCTCCAGAATAACCATTCTGATTTTGCTGAGAAGTTCAGATGGAAGACTATATATGGAGTGGTTCTTCAGAGGAAGTAAACATGAGTTTCCACCCCTTAAATTGTCTGCATCAGACTGCTAGACTTATGATTAGCTATGCAAGAATGGATACAGAAAGAACCATCTAAAATGGATAAACGTTTATGGATAAAACTCCCATAGTTATAAGCGATGTGGTAGTCGATTCTAAATTCGGAAAAAGGATTTGAAAAAAAGGGAAAATTGCGGTAGGATTTGCATTAGGCATAGCATCCCGCGTAAAAATTTTGTCAAATTTTATGATATGGACCATATTAGAGATCGTATAAAGAACCATGACAAAATGTGATCTATGATCTATATAACCGATTCCAGTTATTGAGATAACAACGTAGTTATTGATGATTAGACCAAATTAAAATTCATTATGAGCCTTTGAAGGGGACCAAGGCACCAGAACTTTGCGCACCAAATTAAAATACTAATATAAATGTTTCTTGGAACTTCAGAAATCATTATACATCCTAAAGTAGATGGGAAAACACTCTAATGCTGTCAATTTTATGCTGAGTGCCACGACAATCTCTTTTACATCCTAAATAATGAGGACAATATCTTTCACATCCTAAATAATGATAGGATTATAGCCAAATCTAGATTGGAATCTAAACGATAAAGTTTCTTTAAAGATATTAACTGTTAATTATGGTGAGCATTGGAAGTTATACAAAAGGAAGAACAACACAGATATGAGTACAAGTCCCCATTGACCAAATCCTTCAGAAAACATTGCCTGAAGGCCAAGAAAGGCTGCAAAAAGCAGTATACAACCCCATCCATATTCATCTCTCTGATGACCTTGACTACTCCCTTGGAAATATTCAAAAGAAGGTACAAAAACACTCATAAGGTATATGATTAATATCAGAAAAAGAGGGCCAAGAAACATCTTCATTACGGCGTAAATAATCAGGATCACTGCAAGCGGTAGTATGAGTGATTGTGTAAAATGGTAAACCAAAAGGAGAACTGCAATTGGAACAACTAAAAGCAGTGTAAATGCCGAGTCTTCTGCATCCGAAACAAATGAAATATCTTCCATAAACGAACGACCATGAAGAAGAAAGCCCAGAGTTGCCACTAGTAGCAATGGAATCACTGGAGATGGTCCCATCATGGTCATTTAGTAATACAAAGATAGTGATTTAGTAAAAACCATGATAACCCTTTGAAGTTTAGAGCATTTCCTTAATCCCAGATGGGATGATTAACAATCTTGTACAAAACCGTAAGTGGGATGAGAAGTAAAACTTGGAATGGTAAGCGGGATGAGAAGTAAAACTTGGAATGAGAAGAAGGAAATGAAGAATTTTTAGAAGGGTTGATGATAATATCTCGTGTATCTAGAGAAAAAAGCTTGTTAAGGTCATGTTTTACATGGACAAACCAACAGAATACATGAGGGCAGTTGCAAGAAATGTTAATTTTATACCCACAATTGGAACGTTTGATTTGAGTTGGCTGTTTCAGTTCACCCACTTGATTTTGTTTGGTGAAGCTAGTTCAGATTGGTTGTGTAGAACAAATCATATGAGAAAAGCAGATGGTGACTTGAATGAATCAAGGTAAACAAAATTCATGATCCTGAATGAAATTTGGGAAGATTAAATGAACAATAAGACAGCAAGTTATGCATTTTCACCTTAAAGTCAGCAAGTTTTGGCATAAAAACTGGAACAATAAAGCTAAAACAATGCTTATAAGAAAAGTTGCAGAAAAAAGGGATGAAAGATATTTGAAGCCTCTTATAAGACAAGTTGGTTTAAGATTATCTGCCATGATTGTGATGGTATCTTGTGATGGTATCTCATATTACAAGTGCTAAAAACTGTTGTTATGAACATGAAGAACGAAGAAAGGTGTCAAAAAATGTGTGAATGAATGAAAAATTTGTAAGCTTCCTGACCATCTGTTCTTTCTTTAACCAAAACAAGAACTTTGTGATGTAGAAATATACTTTCAAAATGGTAGCAAAAATAGAAAGAATAAAAACAACTAAACATTTATCCCAATAACTGAGGTCGGCTACATGGATCACATTTTGCTACCGTAGTTTACACGATTTCTAATGTGATCTATAGCATAAGATGTGACAAAATTTAACGCCGGCTGCTAACCTTTTGCAACCTTCTCCTTTTTCTAGATTTAACACTGAATATTTAAGACAGGCAGACTGCTTATAACTAAGCAAAATTCAAAAATAGAAAGAATGCAGATTCAAATTAAAGCAGAGAAAGAAACCAAAATGATGTGCATATTTAGACAGTAGTAAAGCAATAGGAAAGTTTGAGGAAACATTAAGACAATATTTGTCTACTTAAAAGGCTTTACCCTAAGAAAAGTTGCTGTGGTCCTAGGAATCATTATTCAGTATTGTTTTTCTTTAAAACTATTTGTAATTGATCTGTTCAAAAATATAGACATTATTTACTGCCAAACAACCTTATTTCCCTTTGCTTCATAAAAATTTATGCCATCCCCTCCCAATCATCCAATCATCAAAAGTCTTATTCGCCTAACTCAAGTCAGAAAGCTGAATTTTAAGTACAACAACAATTTATTAATGATTTCATGCAGCAACTGAATGCTCAAGGAAGAGAATTTTCGCTTGCAACCCGAGGAAAGTGACTTCTTCTTACAAATGAAACTCAGTAGAGCTCAAACAGCACAATGAACACAACATCAGAAAGGGGGGTTGATGATTCTCAGTTTCAGTTCCAACTGACTGCATCATGTGCAAACAATATCTTGAGATATTTATAGCACGGTGCTTCCACTTTCCATTTGTGATATGCTTCTCACCTCATACTCGTGGGATATTCGAAGAGGTGATTGATTTGAAACAGGTCTTTGCTCAGACCAAAGCTCTAGATTAACTGTCCCAGTTCCCCAATGTATGAGACACTTGTAGACTTCACGGATGTCAAACCGGTTGACTAATGCCAAGCCAACACATTTATCAACAAGCATCCATTCTCCTGTACAAAAAAAGTTTGGCATATTATTAAGGAACATGGAAATGTTGTCCTGTTCAATGATAAAGGATCAAACCAGAGAAACAGAGAGAATAAAAGTTCTTACCATTTGGGAGAAGATCCCCTTCAAAATCCTGTTCCCCAGAATCAGGCCAAATTTCATGCTTGGACCCATCAATGGAGGTAAACACCACATATGATTCACTTGGGTGCAGCAATGAAAAGGTAGGATGCATACGCAAGCATACAAGCCTATAAAATAGTAAGAATAATAAAAAATGAGCAGAGTTAAAAAAGAACAATAAAAAGGGCAGGGCAAGGAAAGAAAGTATGAAGAATCAAAGCACATCATATAAATCGAGCATTCCCAAAAAGAAAAAGGAAAAACATTGTCAAAGTTACAAAAAGTCAAGAGCTTCAGTAGTTAATCTTGACTTTCTCTTGATATCCGAATACTAACTTTAGAAAAACAATGCAACAGAAAGGTGACTAACTATATGTATTAATCATTCACCATCAAGTAACCAAAGCAAAGCTTAAAAATTGGAAGACAAGATGACTCATTGAATGTGGTAATTCAACAGCATTAAAGATACAAACACCAGGAAAATTTAATCTCTACTAATTGTGGCTAACAGGAGATTGAGGTCCAGCAAATATTGAAATAGAAAAGTTATTTGTACTTCAGCTTATTGATCTTGCTATATAAACCATGAGAGGAAGTAGCATATTCCATGAAACTGCTTGAATATGTTTTGATTCATGGTAAAATTCTATATTGGGATGCATTATGCTGTCAACAACTGACAAATCAGAAGAATCCAAGCGATCTCAGTTTTATCCATGACAACAAAGTATTTGTCAATATGCACTTTCAATGAGATTTAAGAACTGGAAACTTCAGGAAAATTGCTGGGGTAAAACACATGATAGGCTTCCTCCCCTCCCCCTATTCATATCTATATTCCCAAAGGCACCATGGTTTATGTATTTGCTCATAGTTGGATCCATATTAGGGACTATTTTCCTTTCATACGTCTCTAGCATCAAACAGCATGCAAAATCAGGCTTTCTCTGTGCAAGCATTCCCTTTACCCAAAAACAAAATGATTAGATCAAAGTAATATTCGAGGACCCTATTCAACACTGCATAGCTGTATAAATTCAAAGACTCACGTAGTACAAGTACTTTCCAACAATCAAAGGAAGAAGAGAAGTTTATAGTTCACACTAATTTGCAGACTGCAATGACATATTAACTCAAAATGGAATAGAAGAACCTTAAGAAATGTCTTTTTGAGATACAATGAAGTCAGTGAAAAGTGCCTATGACAATAAAATAGAACGCAAACGTAAACCTTACTTTGTTTGCGACAATAACGTAGACCAATACCAGAAACCCCAGTAAATCATTGATACTTAAAAAAACTTAGATTGCCATTAACCATAATTATGTTTAATTTAGCTGTCTTTGTTGGCATTTTTAGGCATTTAAATTACTTTAGCTGTTATCACCCAGGCGTTATACTTGCATCAATAGCTCTCTTAGACTTCTGATTCACTAAGAGGGTTGTCTTGTTAATTGAGAGCAGGAGAATCAGATCAAACCTTGAATATCCTCCTGAACCAGCACCAACTTTCTGAGCTACAATGGCAGAGTCAATCCGGAAAACCTTAGGGTCATTTTTTGGGACAGATATCTCCCGCTGAAGAACTAATCCACCACCAATTTCAGCTTCTAGCTTAAGAGATTCCACTTCCCCTGCCTGCTCCAGATCCCGTCTATAAAGCAACAAGATTTTAGAACATTACAAGTTTTAGAATTGAGACTTCTGTAAGTATAACAGTAGCATTATTTTTTGTGAGTTTACTTGGACAAAATAGATTAACTTTGTACTGTTTTGCAGTGATTCTGTTCATGGACATGGCACAAATTTCCTTCTAAAGATTTATTTCTAGGACAGAAGTTGAACTGAAATAATATGAAAATTTGGCAAAGACGTCACAGAATTGTCATCACTTCGCACTTAATACAAGTAATTACAAAATTAGATAACCTCAAAAGATACTGTCATGGGAATATTTTCCAACTAGAGAATTCCAAAATACTGAGCAACAAACACAACTCAAGACGACAGGAGTTTAATAGTGCAGCTTTGCAGTGAAATGGGAAGAGAGACTCGATACATCCTATGCGACATCAAAAAACTCTAAGACTCGATACTATATGATAATTTATAGTGCTCTATTTGAGGTCTTTCCTCATAAGTTTTGCTGTTGAATTGTCCTCTCCAAACAAACTACTGACATTTTCACTCTCATATGCAAACACGAATCATTAGCGATGACTGCTATGCATCATTTTAGGAGAACCTAGATCTTGTAAATGAATTACACTGTCTTATCAGGATAATGTCATTAGGAGTTTAGCTGTAGCATAGGCTCCTTTTTCTTTTATTTAACAGTCTGAACTCATGCTTGAGTGTTTATGAGATTAGTAATATTATACCTTAGTTTCCCACTAAAATTCAGTTCCCAAAAAGGCTTTCTTACTTAGCCTCACTTTCGCAAATGCCTATTGCAGCTCTGTAGACATGGATGCACCAAAAAATAGAAACAAATGCTTTAGAGATGATAGCAGTTCCAACTATAATTGCTGTTTACTCACTCAATGACAGAGTACTCCTCGGTACATCCAGCTGATCGATATTCAGTGCCACTATATTCTTCATACCCGTTGATCTCAAGCCGGCTGTGAAGCCACTGAGTTCCTGTTACAGAATCCCAATAAAAATGGGAGAAACACGCAAACATTATAAGCAAACTTTGGCAATATAAACACTCCAGGCAAATCTTAGTTTGTCCACTACAACACTCAATGTGCAAAAGCCATCATAAAAGAAGAAAGAACTTAAAATAATATTTACAAGCTTTTTAAATAGTTAATGTCGTAGCTTAGAGGAAGAAATAGTTGAAATGGCATGAGCATGGGGTATAGCAAAAAAAAATTGACAGCACAGAAATTGGGAAACTATTCAACCATTTCCAAATTGAGTTCATTTAAACTGAGGCTTCTGTTTGTCATCTTATGTCCAACTAGAAAGGCTACTAACAATAGTTTCAGGCTAAAGAGAAAAGGCTGACTATCCATTCTTGTAGCTGTGAATATTATAACACCTCCCAATTCTGTGGCTCAATTTCATTTCTTCTTGTTTTTTTTTCTTCTTTCTGTAGATGTTTAGAAATTTCATAATTACTAAAGCAAAAAGGAATGGATTTAAAGCTAATCCTTGATGCAAACTTATAGTATTCGGGAATTCACCCGATATCACTACTGGCAATCTTTATCTTCTTTAATAATCATAGAAGAAGACATAGGATAAATATAAAAATTGCCAGGTATGAATTAAATGCATTTAAAAGTTTTAAATATTTAGAATATATCATTGAGGAGGATGGGGGAATCGACAAAAATGTTATGTATAGGATTTAAGCAGGTTAGAACAAATAGAGAATTGCATCCTTTATACTTTGTGATCATAAAATGCCGCTGAAATTGGAGAAATTATAAAACCCCCATAAGACCAGCGATGCTTTATTGAGCAAAGTGTTATGAACATGAACAAAAAATGGGGGCAGTAGAAACTCGAAGATACGAGATTCATACCTGAAGGAACATGCTTCATCGAAATTATTCTACCACCAATCCAAGGAACCACATTAAGAACCCAGTCTCCACTTTTCATTACAACAGGAGTCTTAGACAGCTCTACTCCTTTGTGTCCAGAAACATTATCTGTGTCTGGTAATATTTTAGAACTCTCTGCAAATTTAACAACCAGTTTACATAGCGAATGGCAGTATAAGATATTGACACTTAGATTTTCCCAACTGTCACTAGATGTAAGAATTACAAGACTTCTGTACCTATCAAGCTATCACAATGTTGTAAGCAATAGTGCGCTTAGTGACACATAAAACTCAGCTTACAACAGCTAAATATAGGAAAATGGAATAGGTTGTCACGGTGTTATCTTAACTTCTAACAACAATTTGTCCAATCAATGCAAGCATCATATTTAACAATACCCAGCAAACCAATCACGTCAAGAAAAGAAATAAGGAATTGCAGCAAAGAATGATTAGGAAATGTTTCGCGAACATTATGAGACTGTACATGAAACATTTCCAAATAATTTATTTATTTTCTTGTTTGGCAAAGAAATGTTAAGAAGCAATATTCTAATTTGTGTTGCCCATGCAGAATCAAGTTGGAGTCTTGTTTAGAGAAGTGGTTATATTGACTGGAACAATATTGTAGGTTTGGTTTGTTAGATTTTGGAGGATGAAGGAGCTTGGTTGACTTTACATCTCTGAAGTATTGACCCCTATGACTTTAACCAGTGATTGATGCTCAGAAAATCTTAGATTGTCAAGGTTTCGAATTAAATTATCGGCAGAGATGTTACAAGAGGCACAAAGGGAATGAAGATTGATCTGCAGAACAAATGTGTAACAGATATTAGGTAGAATGCAGCAGTTTTAAGGGAATGCAGCTACCCAGACCCTAAAATGGCATAGTTCTTTTAGAATGTAATTATTATCCACGTAATGGGACTGGAATGATAGAATCAAATCAAAATTGTACAATATGGATTCTCATCAAAATGTTCATGGAACCTTAATACAGAAATCGGATTGTTGGGAGGCTAACAAAGTAATTGATCTACCAGCCTAGATTTGACTTTTTAATCAGTGTTGTAAGATGAGTTCAAATTTTCCAAGCCCCAGCAACTGACATGCATAAATATCCCTAAACCAACTTTGTAATTTGATTTGTTGGATGAACAGCAAAAGTGTAGAAGTTTAGGATGGTGGTTGTAGGATAAAGATAAGAAAAAAAGTAACAAAATAAAGCTTGAGTTAGTTTGGAAGACGCATTACCCATGCGAATTTGGTGCTGTTTTTCACTTGCTAATATGACATTGGCAACTTCTTTTTCAGAGGGCATCATGATTTGCACATTTTCTCCATCAGTGCCCCATGCATCAAGCTGTTTGAACATCAAAAAACAAAATTAAAGTGCAATATGGAGAAATATTTAAGATATGAAAAGCTCCAAGCTATCTGTTTTTTGAGTATTTGAAATGGATAGAGAATTTACATACCATAGCACCACTACCAAGCAATAATTGTACATGTAAGCGACGGTACGGCCTTTTCCACGATCCTTCAGTTTTGGAGATGCTCACTGTGACAACTGAAGACTCGAGTTCAGCAACATAAGTTGTCAAAAGATATCCACCTTTCATGTATTCATATCCATCACCATCATCTTCAAAGAGGACACCTTCTGCTTTTCCTGAGATTTTCAAAAGCTTGATCTGAGTTGCTAGATATGGATACTATACACTCCCTTAAACTTCATGATAGCATCAAATAATTCAGCAAATATTATCATCTACAACATAAGAAGATTGAATATGGCTCCAAGTGATAAATATACATGCTTAAGCTACATGAACTCTCAAGTTTTGAGATTATGTGTAACGAAATATTCAAAAGAGCAGGAAGATTGCAAACATTTCACATCACATAATCAACTAATTGTCTTTCACAACACCTCTAGAGTCGAGATTTAGAGCCATGGGAGTCATTTGCATTTAAATGGGTCATACTCTAGCATGAGGCTTTTAAAGGTTTCAACCTTTGCTTAAATATTAACTTTTCCTTTCCAACACAGGTGCAAATACTTACGGCCCATCTTAGCCTAAGCCAAAATTAACTCGAATGGAGAAGAAATCAACATATATGTTCCTGTGCAACAAAAAGCTCTGGAGGCTATGATCGGCAAAAGGCAGGTAATTCCCAAAAAGATTCCAAGGAAAGACAAGATCAAGTGATGGAACAATAGGACCACTGTGTTATGTTCATGGCTCTCAGGTTTATGGGAGAATACAAAAGTCAACCAGACAACATTTAGACCACAGAAATTTTTACCAGTGACCCATCACATGGCAAAAATTTCTCCAGAGGACAAAGGCATAATGTTTAATATGAGGTGATACGAATTTAAATCCAATTGACCATTCAGTGAGTTCTCATCTACAAATAATTATACATGCCTATAGTCTATCAGTAACAGTTTAGCTTAACTTCTTTACTCTATTTCAAGACAAAGCTATTGCTCTTGATTTGAAAAAATCTTCATATTCAAGGAATAAGGAAAACTAATCACACTTCAAGGCTCAATCCAATTAGTGGTACAAGAAAATGTTGAAACTCAAGCATACTACAAGACATAACAGCATAACTAAACATAGCCAACCAAATAATAATTTCTTAGTGTGGATATTTTGCAGAATGCATGACATGAGTATAAAAATTACCATGTTCATCTAAAGCTATAAGCAGTGATAAGTCATCTGTGGGATTAGCTTCACCAACATGTTGATATGGAGGACCCGCAGGAATAATGGACCCACCTTTTAAATACAATGCTGGTAAATCCTAATAGATCCAAAAAAGCAAAAGAAACAAGTGTTGAGTCAAGCACAAGAATGACAAATGGATTAGCCGGATTTAGATGACCAGCAACAAGTACCGGATGAGAATCTTCAAAGTCAAAACTCAACCAAATGCCTTTAGGCAATTTATGCTGTGCATGATCCAATTCCTGATGACGCTGAGTGCTGTTTAATTTGAAATTGGATGTTAGAACTTTTTTTCTTTTATAATTTCATGTACATAAGGTGAAATGATAACCAATCCAAATGCAGGAGTAGCTGCTGAAGGATAAAATATGCAGGATAAGGAAAAGACGTAGCACAAAGGAGATAAATTTAGCAATCTTGTAGTACAGACTCCAAAAAGTATAACAAAGACCTTGCATAAATGAGAAGTGACCCCAACAGAAATGAATCCTCACGTGTTCTTAACTTGGGATCTTGCGAATCTGCACGAGCAACTCAAGGATTTCTAACTCAGAAGATACAGGTGAAAAAGACATAATGCCATATCAAGAGGCCAAATTCACTGAAATCCACAAGAGTTTACCAGCAAAAAGAATGGGAGTTGCCACAGGAATCCCCTTTCTATGAGCCCTATAAAACAGGGTGTATATATGTGGTAAAAGGCGGTATCTCCTCTTTAATGCCAGGCGGCACACTTCTTCGCACTGAAACAGATACAGAGTGGATAGGAATATGTAGTGCAATTTGGAAACCCCAAAAGATTAAGGTTAACAGAAACCAATTCAGTTGATAATTGTGCAAATGGCCAATATTTGTAGAGGGCCAGAATTTGTTGCCCTAGAACTAAATTCATTATTTCTAAGCAAACGAAAGTTACGAAATTGAAATTTTGATACACAAAATGATTGGTGTTGCTGTACTTTTCTTTATAGTCGTGTCTTTTCTAGCTGGCAAAATAGAAGAAAACTCCACTCTTGAAACAAAAATTCAGACAGGTCCTCAACAAAACTTGCAATGGTCACCACCCAATAAACCAGTATTAGATTCCACTTCGTCTTATTGGGTACAGGTTTCTTCTTTTGTCTATGGCAACAATAGATTTGAATTCAAAAACAAATGTTAGATTAATGGAAAATTATCTCTACCCAGTGTCAACATCCAACTCATGCAGAAGATCAGAGCCTTCGTAAGTGTTATATGAGAGAATTGGCCAAGGATAATTGTATATGCTAAAATTGATAGCAGAGAGAAATCAAAGTATGTTAGAATGGATAACCCATTGTCTTGCAGTCCAAGAAAAGTACATGCAGCCCCTCTCCACAAAACTTCTAAATTTTATTTACAAACTCAATGTTTAAGAAACATGTCCAATTATCAAATTCTTCTTTGTTACTTTCTTTTCTTTTCCTCTTTTTTTTCTTTTTTTTTTTGGTGTGGGTGGGGCAAAGATGAAGAAGTACAGGTAAACATCCACAAAATATCCATTAACAGGGCATTGAAGAAAGTGCGAACATCAAGGATGACAAACCTCTTCCCCAAAAGACCAAGGTTCATGATCGTTGGTGTCAGTTTCAGAATGCCCACGGCAGAATGGAAACAAAGACCCTATACCCATCCACCTTCCAAAAAGCTTTGGAGTTGCATTACCAGCAAATCCACCGATATCTGGCCCTGAAAGTGGCTGACCGCTGAGGCCCTGAATTTTAATTTACCTTGTCAAAGCAGTGTAGCATGAATAAATGGTGGAAAATTATCACTTTGAACTGACTAGTAAATGTCAAAGGCATTAGGTTCCAAGAAGTTAATCATACAAGTCTACTTGGATCGACAACCAGCTCATCCAGAACAAAATAGAAAGGCAATGAATTGTCCTAACTTTATAACCACAAAAAAAGGTCCAAATTTGAGAAGGAAATGAGTAATATTACATTAAAAACAATGCTATTAGAGAACTATTCATTGTCATATTTATAAACGATGGACCTTCTAAAACAATTTTAGGCAAAAATTTCATCTTTATTTCACTGAAGCATAATGAATGAATTAATCAATCATGCATCCGTTGGGAGTAACCTTCCATAAGTTGGTAAAGAAAAGATATGACCACAAGATTATAAGACAAAAAGTTACAAAAACGTCCAACAAATAAAGTTGCAAGCAGAATCGGAATGTCAAATGCAAAGCATAATTAGTTTCTCAGCCAATTACCAGTTGAAGAACCATGGAGATGCTCATGTGAAGGTGTTCCCAGGTGGAAAGATTGTCTCCTGTCCATGTTGCAGCATATCTTTGGCTACCTACAAATCCAGCTCGGGTAAGAACAAATGGACGCCTATTTCCGTCAGCTAATTTCATTCCTTCGAATGTAGACCTTGCCATCAGCATGCCATAAACCTAAAACAAGATCCAGGATAGAGCAATTAGCATGCATAAGAACATTTGAGAACATCCAGCAGTCCTAACAAAGTGAAGAAAAAGTTAGACAAGTCGTGAAAATTATCAACAAGAGAAAGTTAAACAACTTAAAGTTATAGCCCACAACTGTAAATTGTAACATTAAAAAGAATAGCTAGGCCCAAAGGACAGTACATTGTGATAATGTGAGTGAATCTGGAAGCCTCCAAGTTCCTCATCTCCCCGATGAGTATTGTTCTCTGGCATTGTCTTTGTTACTGTCTGCAATAAGAAATTATTAGTAAATCAATAGTAAAGAAGACATGCAGCAAGTTTTAACTTCACCTTGAAAACAGCTGGTTCATTCATATCATTCCAAATGCCATCTACACCATTAGAAACGAAGTCTTTAACAAGATTAGCCCACCATGAGCGAGCCTTTGATTGAGTAAAATCAGGAAATACACAAGGTCCAGGCCATACTTCCCCTAAACATAGATGTCACAGGTAAGAAAATTAGGAGACGAACTTGGAGAATGAAGTAAAGAGTATGTAAAATGTGTACCAATAAAAGGCTTTCCAGCTGGAGTTTCAATCCAAACATCTTTTTCTGAACCACTATCAAAGATAGAATAACCTTTCTCACATTTAATCCCTGGATCAAGCATCCAGATTGCATTAAAACCATCCTGATGAAGATCTTTTACCAGGCCTTTTGGATCAGGGAATCGTTCCTGAGAAAGTGTCCATGTAGTTCAATTTTGGAACACATGAATGAGCAACATTATGTGAACCTATTTGTTTTTTTTTTTTGGACAATTTTGGAACACATCAATGACAATTATTGCTAGTTTTTTTTTGGAAGGATGAAACATAAGTGAACCTATTTGTTTAACTAATTTCCACACATTTTCCAAATATTCCATTGTGTATAGATATATGCATTTTTTTATTGAACTGTAGATTGCCGATATCGATAAAAAAGAGAGGCAATTTCAAATACTGCAAAATAATACCTAGCCTACTTTCTGTGACTATTTAATCACGAGTAGAAAAATTAATTAGCAACCTATAGGTAACAGAGGAATGTGATATCAGAGAAAGTTTAAACTTGTAGGTAAACAAGGAACAAGAATGAACAGCACTGAAATTTTTTACTAGTGAATTATATTTGTCTGCAAAGTTGCAAGTCATGATTACGAATTATTTAAAATTTACTGTCAACCATAAAGGAATGTAAATCGTGACAAACAATGTAGCCTTAATAAAAGATGGAAGAAGGAGGACTCTAGCCTTGCTAAAAGTGAAACAGCGAAAACCATCCATGTAGTCTATATCCATCCATATGACATCACAAGGTATATCTTTCTCCCGGAATGTCTTTGCAATCTGTATCAAGTAAAAAACAAGGGTTCAACATTAAAAAGGAATGTGGTTGAACTATTTAACGTATCTGATCAGTATAACTCTCAATTTTGTGAAAAAACACCACCTCTCATATTTGCACCATGCACTAAGCTGATTCTAAAGGTGCTAAGAATATGACCAGTAAAAATACCTAACATTGAGAGAGAGAGTCATAGAGGGCAGCAGTACAATACGAACAAAGAACGGGGCAAGAAGAAGGTAAAAGATGCTGTTTAGGATATCCAGTTCGGGAAACAGTACAATGACCAACCTCACGAACTCGTGCAGCCGATACATAGCTCCAACGGCATTGATGGTATCCCAAGGACCACTTTGGGGGCATAAATACAGTCCCTGGCGAGAAAAGTTCAAGCTTCTTCAATTACTACTATATAACGAAGAGGAAAAGATAGAGATTGCATAGTTAATATGGAATGATGCAACACCTAAGCTGTTTTAAGCATTCATTTGTAGTAGCAAAAGAAGCAACCAAAAAGTTTGGCCTTTACATAAAGTCAGTACTAGCACCAATCTCATCATAGACTTGGGGAACTCTTATACTGCCAAAGGCATAACAAGGAACTACACAAAAAGATCTAGACAACTCTTGAATACGTATATAACAATTATTCTTTCAACAGCTAAACTGAAACAAGGATAGAAAACATAGAACTGTTCATTTCTTAAACTCTCCAATTGGATTCACACAATTCTGAGTAGATATATTCTATTCCAGAATTGCAT
Organism: Ophiorrhiza pumila; assembly: GCA_016586305.1. Lineage (NCBI taxonomy): Eukaryota > Viridiplantae > Streptophyta > Magnoliopsida > Gentianales > Rubiaceae > Ophiorrhiza > Ophiorrhiza pumila. Next base: position 30,614,557 of record BLIW01000008.1, on the reverse strand, counting down.
TGATATGACAAGAATAATTTGCAATCATTAAATGACATCTAATTTTATATTTTGTACCAAAAAAATAAAATAACACTTAAAAACAGGATAAATCGAACAACATGAATAGAAAGAAAATTATTAATTAGGTTATTTTTATGTTCAAAAATTTGCAGAAGTCCAAAAAATAGTATGCAAAAAGAAGCTGAAACATGCCTGAAGGTAGACCACAGTATGGGCAGATTATTTGAATCGTGACTTGCTTGACAAATAAAGCAAAATTTTTTCCGGTTCCTGATTCAAATGACAAATTATCCTTCAACTGTTTTCTTCACAAGTTCATCTCCAGATATTGAACTATTGCATACTGTAATGATTTTTAATACTTAAAACTCCTCTTGTTTTTAGCAATGCAAGCATTTACTCATTGCATGCCTCAAAATTTGTCCATGACACAGCAAAACGGTCTAAACTAGTAATTCACACCAGAACTTCTGTAAGGATGCAATGTGATCATTTTTAAAAACAGTCAACAACTTCCAACATTCTGAAATAAGTAAAATTTCTTAGTCACAACAAATATAGGTCACATTGCATATAGACAATGAATAAAAGGTCTGAATACAAAGACTTACTCTTCCTTATTATTGATAATAGTTTCTTTTATTTACGAACTTCATCACCGGTGCTTTCTTAATTTCACTAATCTTTGCTATGCCTTTTTGAATATATCGTGCTTGTGCAGAATGTCAGAAAAAAAAAAAGTTCGATACACAGATGAAGGTGATTGCAAAAATTTGTAATTCACTTAGTAATGAAAAAGATTCCATCCTTTTTTCTTTTTTTTCGTTGAAGTAAAAGTGTCATTTCATGTAAGAGAATCTCAGAGTGATATGAATGAGCAAATTACCAGTAGCATGAGACAAAGATATTAAAACATCAGTTGGTGAAGCAAATGGGCCAAATGTGATGATAGGATAAGAAGGTTCTGCAACAAACTTCACATTTGATTCTTTGCGCAAATCAATCTGGTGAAACAATAGTTTCAGATCAATGAAACGGGCATTTATTGTTAGTCGTCGGAACAAATCAGAAATCATAAGTACCTCACAGCGCCTTGTGGTATCTGCCAGTACCCCTATTGCTCCTCCACTGGGAAGAACAGCAAGCACCCAAGGATGTGATTGGTATAAGGAGGTGGTTCCAGGTCCATAGCCCCATGCATCGGTGTTCCAAGTAAATACCTAACAGTAAAGGAATCATATTTCACTTAAAGAGCCTAAAAGATCATCTTTGACAATCAAACACAATTTATTCACATACCCTCTTTCCGGTCCTTTCAAACTGCCCACTAACCTCTCCTGTTCCATAGAAAGAGGTACCAGATGGAAACTAGATTAAGACAAAATTCATTCAATGTCAGTCTAGTATGTATTAACAAATGATATAATTAGTTTACAAGCAAAAGCATCATTGCAGAGGCAAGCCTAGACAAGCTTATTCGTAAACAGAGTACCTTGATATTCACTATTTGTCGTCCAAGAACACATTCAAAAGTGGGAATATATGATGGAGCCTTATGATCACTCAATATAGGTGTCTCCCTGTCACCAGGATGGACAAAAGAAACACTTGGAAATGCTACATTTCGGTCATCTGCAGAGCAATCAAAACGGAAAACTCCTTCCTCCAGAACAGGCTCAAAAATCATATTCCCAGATCTCGCATCCGCACTCACTGCGGTATTTTCATATCCAGCCATCTTAGAGTACAGTAAATTTGTGCCAACCAATCTCTTATTGAAACCCCTCTTTCTACATTCCAAGAGATGATATCAGGACATTTTCCCAGGAAATCATTCATTCAAAGAGAAAACAATAGTAAAATAACAGGTTTCACGCTAGCTCAAATCATCTTCTCGTGCAAAATTGATTATTAACCTTCTAAAACAGAAATAATTATTTCGTGCAATAATATCATGAAATCACAGGGAACATCATGCTAGTACATCGATCGCATCCAAGCAAAATTTACAATAGAATCTGACACTGCGCATCTCTACATGAGCCTTAGTGACCGCTCTATGCCAATGACTATCAATTGTGAATCGCCAAAAAGCTCTCATCTTCAACTTTCAAAGCACCTTAATCCCCTTTTTACAGGAATCAAGAGAACCTTTGCGATTAAAAACAAGAAAGATTGAACTTCAAAATGCAGAATGAATTTGACCCAAATTAGAGAATCCAATTTCAAATCAAAACAATAGCATTGCAATATCAAATGAATATCTACTGCATGATTAGTATCAGTATATGTGTGCTTGATTAGTCTGAAATACATCAAATAGTTAAAGAATTTGAAGCACTTGTCAAACAATAACACTGCAAAATTGATTCATCCCAACGTGCAAGTATCATCACAGATCATTCCCAACTGAATTATATCTGATTCTGAAACTTTCTTGGAGTCAAGAAATGGAGGAAGCACAAAATTGATAATACTGATAATCCAACTAACCTGTTTGAGAAAATCAATGAGTTAAAGCAAAGCAAGAACTTGACTTTGTTCACTGACCCATTTGAGATTCTTGAATCAGGACTGCAACTACAAGTAACAGAGTGCCCACAAGTGTACCTGTGCCTTCTTGGTGATAAAAACAATGGCCTACTTGCTTTAACACTCAAAAATAGTGCCTTTTCCATCTGGGCTTATCGACCCAATATTATACTTTAATTGATAATAATTTATCAGCATGAATAGTAACAAAAAATTTTCAAATTAACCATTAATAAATTAAGATATTTTTGGTGGGTTTTCAAGATTCTTGCTTGTTGTTAGAGCACGTGCAACCAATCAATGAAATACTATGTCATTGCGATCAGCATCAGCCACCATGATTGTACATTTTTTTGTTTTTGGCAGTTCTTTTTCTAGACAAAAGTCACAGGAGAGAGATTTTGACACAGATTCATCAACGTTTGACAACTCTGTAGACTGAAAGAGAAGTGATACTAAAAAGTGCAAAAATCAAAATCTCTCGTGAGGCTGAAAATGGCTTGTGGTACTACACGTGGAGCTGTGCATTTCCCTCCATTTTCCCAGACAAATTACATGGAATGAGAGTAATCCTCTTTTATAAACGAAAATAGAAAAATTTACATGAGGAGGAGAAAAAAAGAGAGCAATAGAAGAAATAAGGAGTAGGAATTTTTTATAAAGGAGAAAGAAAAAAAGATGAATAGAAAAGAAAGAGCAAAAGCAAAAAAAAATAAAGTCACTAATCGTTTATAAAACCTATTTTTGTTTATGGAACTAAAAAAAATTGTTTTAAAAAAAGTCACTAATCGTTTTTAAAACCTATTTTTAGTTATGGAACTATTAAATTTGCTAAAAATATTGCTGAATTCTCTTTTGGTGTTTCCGTCTATTTTTTTTCCGTTTCACCATCAAACGAAAAGCTGTCGCATGACTTGCACAATAAAAACTTGAAAAATAAAATTGTCTTTCTTTTTTTTTTTTATTTCTCCTTCTTTCCAAATCCATTGGAGAAAACACTCTTTCTTCTCAAATAATTTCAGAATGTCAAATGGCGTTACGTCTACACTAACGGATGAAATGGACGGAATGACTTAAAATCGTAAGTTTAAAGAGTTGAATTAGCTTTTTAGCTAATTTAGAAGGTCACGATAGAATATCTTGAAATCATTCATTTAAGAAGTTAGAGTCAACTTATTAGGTAATTTAGAAGTTATTCAGTAACCAAAATGCAGATGAGACCATTTTGACAATTTGCTTTTTAGTATTCAAAAAGAAACTCCTATAGATTCCCCATGATCAAGTGAGTTGGTTGTAGAAAATGTATTGCTTTCTTCATCAGTTATTTGTCTTGTGTAAGCATTTTTTTTCATCTTCTTGCTCCGATGGCTTAGTTGTTTAAAACTCTTCATCTGATTCATCAAATTTCTTATAATGTTTTTGGCTGTCGACATTCAGTGGCGGAACTAAGGGGGGCAAGCCGGTGCAGCCGCCCCCCTTCATTTTTGAGTACAATGTAGGGGTATGTAATTTTGCCATTGTCGCCCAGGCTATGGTGATTCCGTTAGGGGCTTAGGGCGCTGCTTGGAGGCTTCAGGCTTGGAGTTGGAGCTGACTGCTGAGTGCTGAGAGTTTGGTTGTTGCTGCCTTGGTGAGTTGCTGCTGCGGACTGTGCAGTGCTGCTTGCTGTTCTGAGTCTTCTGTCTTGCTGACTTTTGAAGTATGAAGTGAAGACGACGAAGAACGCAAGAAGGGAAGAAGAAGATCTGAAGATGCAATTTTTTTTAAATCTTAAGTAAAACGACGTCGTTTTACTTAAGATTTAAAAAAAAACACACAAAACGCGTACAACTAGGGGTGTAATCGAGCCGAGTCGAGCTCGAGTACACCCTTAATCGAGTAGCTCGATCTTTTTAAGGGTGGTACTCGAACTCGACTCGAGCTCGATCGAGTACCTAATTTTTGAGCTCGAGATCGAGCTCGACTTCGAGCACCGAGTATCGAGCTCGATTTTTTTATTATTTTTTTAATTTTTTTTAATTTTTTTAATTTTTTTAAATTTGTTTTTAAATTTTTATAAAAAGTTATAGGATGTATTTGTAATTTTTTAAAATTAGTATGGTAAAATAATAATTTATATAAAATTAAGGACCAAAATATAAATATAAGTTGCTTAAATTAGAATTTATTAAATATTAGGGACTAAAATATAAATATAAGAATAAAAATTAAAAAAAATACATGAGTAGCTCGACTCGAGCTCGAGCCCATATAATCTGAGCTCGAGCTCGACTCGAATTCCAATTCGAACTACTCTAGCTCGGTCAACCGAGCTCGCGAGTAGCTCCGATCGAATACCAGCCCTACGTACAACTAACAAATCTGAAGGAGTATATTTTCTAACCTAATCCAAATATCCAATAAAGCAAAACTCTCCCCAAAAATAGCACCACTGTGCACTGCCGCAAGGCCCGCAAGGCCCGCAACGGCGCAACCCCCTCTTGACCTCTTCCCCCTGGCGGCCCCTGCCCTGCTGGCTCCTGGCTGGTGGAATTTTGCTCTTCCTTCCAGACTTCCAATTTGCTGCAGCTTGCTAGTTCATTGTTCATTCTCCATTAGATATTTTTTGAGGTAAGTTTTTATGTTTTAATATATATTTTCAATAATTAAGAATAAAGTATTTAGTCATATTTTTTTTAATGTAAGCTTTTATTTTAGTAATACTTGAAGTAAGTTTTTTATATAGTGTTTATTTTTCTAATATTTTAATTTTTTATCTAAATTTTTAGTAATATATTTATGTAAGTTTTTTTATGTTTTTAATTTTTAGTAATATTTAAATTTTTGTGTGTATATTTTTTTGAATTGTAATTGATTATTATGATTAAACATTTATTAATAGTTTATTTGTGAATTTTGATTAATTAATTTTAAATTTATAAATTATAAATATTTAATTAAAAAAAATGAGAAACTTATTAGTGAGTTAATAAATGTTCTAAAAGATATTAAGATATTTTATGATCTTGTGAAATGTGAATTATGATTATTTATTTGTGTAATTATTTTAAAAATGGGAGATGAGTGGATGAATGACAGTTTGATAGTTTACATCGAAAAGGAGATTTTTGCCACAATTCAGAATAAACAAATTTTGCAACGTTTTCAACAGATGCAGACTCGTAGGACACAGTTGTCTCCTCTTATTTGTACATCTGGCGCTAGTAATTCAGGTGTGAACAAATAACTGTTTTATTGGTATGTGGATATATTTATATTTTTATTACTATAATTCTTAATTTGATACTTTAGCCATGAATTTTTTTTTTTCAAATACAATTGAGCCCCCCTCAAATTATGTTCTAGTTCCGCCACTGCCGACATTAGTATGTTCCAAATTTCCAATTCAATCAGCTTAAACTCCTGCCTATAGAAGATGATGACGGAACACAAAAGATTTTGGTTGAAGAATTTGCATGTCCAGAAGTACTTTTGAAATTTTCAAGAATCAATCATTAATACAAATATTGGTAAACAGTAAATAGTTCATCAACATAATATTGCTATTTGCATGTTGATAATGTAAATTAGCAATGACATGAGCACCATGATTTTGATAACATGAGGAAAGTGTTTGTACGTGGATCGATAAAAAATGAAATCCCATTTGAGCTCAAGAACCTAACCATTTCTGTCTCGAACTCTTCTGCTTGGTCATCTTTTCTACCATGATCGATCAGCTTAATTGTCGTCTTAAAGTCTTGTTCAAACTGAAACTCTATGCAATCAAGAATGCCGGTGATGCAAGGATGACACCCAGAAATCAAGAAACGGTCCATTTCTTGATTTGTGCGTGTCATCCTTGTGTATAGATCATGCTAATATTTTCTGTATCGTTTCAATTTTAGCTGATATTCTCGAAGGGACATACGGGGTTATGTACTTATTTTTTCTTTTCTTTTCAAAATCGATAATTTTATTTTAAAAAAATAACCACTCAAATAAGCTTACTAGTTGAAGATTATTACATTAGTTTGGGTTATTCAACCTATAACTCATAAGACCGATGCATTATAAGCAAGTTAACAAATTATATAAGTTTACTAAAAACCAAAAAAATCCAAATGAGCCATGCATTTTTTAATTCAACTAAAATTAAAGTAATGTTTTCTTCCTATTAACGAAAGTTGAAATTGAAGTTTAAAACACCTCGGTTAATAGTTGAACAAAATTTACATTCAGTTCTGATAAATTACATACTTTTACATCACTAACTCAATTTTTTCTTGCACGCCAGATCCGGCATTGGATCGTGTACTAGTTCATGTTCTTGTTGCTGCTGCTAATTTTATGTGTTCTTGTGAAACTAAATCAAAATTTTATTGCACAATCATATAATTAACAATCCAAGTACTCTGGCTAGCTACCTGAAAAAAAAAAACATTCTAAGTACTAAAAAATAAAAAGACAAAAACAAAAACACTGATCGAAGAAGTGAAGATACATATATTTGCAAAGACAACATTAATTTTAGAAAAAAAAAACCAGAAAACTAATACAGAATTTCTTGTTAATTAATTGATTGTTAACTGATGAATACATATACTCCTCCTCCTAGAATCTCACCATTAATGCACGAAATTCTGCGGGTATTTTTTTCAGACCCTCAGCTATAATTTCAGCCATCTTCTCCATCGATCGCATATTTTCTTTCCGTATCTTTCTGCAAAGCCTCTCCAAGTTGCTTAGACGTCTTCGCCATATATTTTTTCCTCTCATTGTCCAACATCCCCCTTTTCCTCAAGAAGGTATGGGGGCTTAATAACCACAACTACCAGTATATTCTTCTCACCTATAAACTAAGGTTGACTATTTACCTAATACACGGATTCACATAATAGTGGATCATGATGTGTACTAAGGAGAAACTTTCTGAGCAAATTTCATGAATATTAAATGTAACTAACCCTTTTTGATTCTTAGTTTTTATTAAAGAAAAATATTTAAATTACTTTATGTAAAATAATCTAAAATAATAAAATATACTTATCATCAAACTCTTTTAATTTTTACGATTTTTTGTAATGTCTTAAATAACAAAATATAACCATTGTCAAAATCTTTCAAAACATAAATTTTTCTTGTCATGAATATATTTATTATTAAATTGTCTTAAATCATAAATATTTTTCATGAATATATTTATAATTAAAAAAATGATTAAATAACACAGCATAGAAAAATACAACTTTAAGATTAATAATTAATAATAAATAACTATACGTGCTTACGTGTTTATCAAATAATTAAGTTCATTGAAAATATACCAAAAAATTTAATATTCATTAAAATTAATTATGATTTGTGATATTAGTTTGACAAATTTTTGTGTATTTTTTAAAACTTAATTTTACAGTATAACATAGTTTAATAATGATTAAAATTTACATGAAAGTTTATGGATAATAATTAAGTAAAATTAATATTAAAAGTTATTGATAACACTTATGAAACAGTAAATGATAAAATAGTTTATGGTTAGATTAATGTATTTCAGTAATAAAAGAATAAAAGAAGTAAATTAATATGAAAATTTATTGATAACAATTATAAAACAGTAAATAATAAAGAGTTTTAAAATATAGTTAATGATTAGATCGATATATTTTAGTAATAAAAAGATAAAGAAAATAAGTGTTTTGATCGTGATGAATTGTTTAATTGATAAAAAGGATAATAAAATCATTGGCTAATTATTTAAACTAATATATATATTTAACATCCTTAATAATAAACATATTAAAATTGTGCCACATTTAATAATAAAGATATGAGGCATTCCCTTAATACAAATTCTCCCAATAAAGTAATACATGTAAAGCCATTTGACTTTGAGAAACACTTTGAACCAGCAAAAAAAAAAAAATTATAAAGAATCTGCACAATTTAAAAATAAGTTAAGGCTCCGCTTGGATATGGTGTTTTTTGGTTTAATTTATGAAATGATTTTATTGGGTTTTGTAATGAGAAAGGAATATTTATAAAATGATTAGATGTGTTTGGATTGATAAATTTGGTTAATTTATTGTAGATTGTGTATAGAAAAAATTAATATTATATTCATTAGATTATATAAAATATTGTTATATAATTAATTTTTTAAATAAGTAAACCCCACATTTTTACACAATTACACAAACAATCAGATGATGCAGCGTTGTAATTTTTCATCACATGCCGCCCCACCACTGAATTTGCCAATCACCTCACGTCAGCCAAATTTCATTCAATTCCACTTGTGTGTGCATGTGAGTAAATTTTTTACCCTTGTGATGACGCAGCATGATTTTGACCTTTTACTGTGTAGTAATAAAATACTATAGTGGAAGATATGTTTAATGTACATGTATTTTGTGATTATAATTGCAAACAATGTAATTATTCAATGCCAAACATTTTTTTTTTTGTTTTACAAATAAGTTGTAAAACATAGGAACCAAACGGAGCCTAAAATTCTTATATGACAAATAAGGCTTGCATTAATTGCATCTAAACAAGTTAATTAACACCTTAAAAAAAGTAACTATATAATGATGTTTGCTTAATCAAACATTCTGAGCAAATTTCATGAATATTAAATGTAACTAACCCTTTTTGATTGTTAAAATTTGCAAACTAATGGTCTATTTGAATATGTTTTTCACCATTCATAAAGAGTCATACCCTATTTAACATTATTATTAAAGTGAAAAACAACTTGTTTAGGGCGGTATTTTTCAATGGGGCTGCCTTCCTAAGACTATTACGGCCTCTGCAATTTGCCTTATTCCTAAAACAAAAACTTTTCATATTATAGACCAATAAGTTTAGGCAACGTCATTAATAAAATAATTTCTAAATTATTAGCTAATAGGTTAACTAATGTGCTTTCTAAACTTATTTTTAAAAACCAAAGTAGTTTTGTGAAGGGTAGAATAATTTCGAACAACTTTCTCTTTACTAATGAAATTGTGTCTAGCATGTCAAAGGTAAATAAGAGGGGAAGAATTGCTCTAAAATTGGATATTGAAAAAGGTTATGATAGAGTGTCATGGTTATTCTAGTTACAAATTTTGAATAGCTTTGTTTTTAGTAAAACTTGAATAGAGGTATGATTCTCAATATTGATTAATGGAGTTTCATAAGGTTTTTTTTAAAATTAACTAGGGGAATTAAACAGGGAGACCTTCTATCACCTAGCCTTTTTAGTTCTTCTATTTCTGTTGCAATATTTATTTTTCCAGTTTTTAGAATTTATTATAGCTTTGTTATTTTGGCTAAAAATCACAAATTTTCTAAAAGGACTACATATGCAAACTTGATATATGGATGCATAATATATTATAATAGATCTAATAAGTAATGTGTACATCATAGAGAAAGTAGAGGCAACTCTCAATAAATAAGATAAATACGTTTAATATGGTTGGTCATATACGTAAAAGATCTTTAAATACACTAGTGTGGCATGTAGAAAATACAAGATTATTATTAATTAAACTTAAAAAGGGAATTAGGTAGACTAAAAAAGAATTAGAAAGAAATAATAAAAAAATATATGTTATAATTAAATATTAACGAGGAAATAAGTTGAGTGAGAATGTTGGAGAGTGATAAATATAGCAAACTTCATTTACTGCGAAAATTACTTGGTTGTTGGCAATAACAAACATCATGTATGAATTTCAATAATTTGAAATTCATTTCTTAGGTGCTATTTAGTTCATAATTTTCAATAAAAATCACAATGATTTAAATTAAGGAATTAATCACAACTAGAATTATCATTGCATTATTACTTTTTCGTTCAATTCTATAGCGAGTATTATATTGCAATTGATGATGTTTAATTTAATTCAATTTTAAGAATAACAAACAGTTACACACCTAAATAAGGACTACTACTCATTTACGTATCAAACCTAATCTATTAGCTTCCGTAAAAACGTGGCCTTCTTATTAAGTATTATAATCCTTGTAAAGCAAATACCATCCCAGTAATTTGTGAACAAAGTTCTTCCAAGATGTTACCTCACATTCAACTTGAAAACACTCCACCTTGAAAAGATATATGAAATGTATACTTCTGTCATCATGCTTGTACTATTTAGAAAAAAGAAAAAGAAAAACTTAAAATAAGAGTGGTATAATTATCAAAATTTATTAAAACAACAAAATTTTAGCATAATACATGTTAAGAAAATTTAGCATATGCAATTTATTGGAGTAGTAATAGGGAGGATGGAATTGTGGAGTCTAATTAATTAATTATTCAATAAATCAGCACTTATATATTGTATAATAATTAATTTTTTATTTAAATGATAAGTTTTCTCTATTTTTTTTTTAAAAATTAATTATACTCTTAATTTGTTTGAAATTTGAGAGAACTATACATGACACAATAAATATCAATATTTAAAGTAAAAAAATTAACACATACAAAAATGCATTCTTTTTTAATTTGAAAATTTTATATTATTTTTTAAAGGCATATATATTTTTAGAGTAAAGAAAGTTTTTCTATAACTATTTAGTGAGGGGTTCAAAAGTAACAATTAATCAAAATATTACAAGACAAAAAAGGAAAGATCCTACATAAAAAACAGAAAATAAATACGACTAAATTTTTATCCCGCTAATTGACATGAGTTTTATGTATCATACTTTACCAATTTGTTTGGTTTAAACTTATTTTTTATTTAAATTTAAATAATGTATGAATACTCAATTTTAAATTGGATATTGTGACGTTCCATAAAGCGATGAGTTTCCTAATTTTTACCTAATTAAAAAAAGAATGAAAAAACTTTAAAAAGAAGCAAAATAATGTATACACATCATTTAAATATTGAAAAATTATGCTTGTGAAAAGAAGAAGCTCACCACAAAAAAAAAAAATCACTTATTTTTTTTTTTTTGCTCAAACAGATAAGAAAAAATCACCTCAATAACAAAAAAGAAAAGAAAAGAACAGACACCGCCCAAACTCAAATTCAAATTCGCTCTGCCTTAGTTTTCACTTCTTTTCCACACAGTCACACAGATATCTCTCCCCCTCGCCCATAAACCCCCTCTCTTCTTCTGCTTCCATTAATGCCATCTCTTTCACACACACACACACTGAATTGCCAGTTCCAGTTTTCTATTTTTCAAGAATCCACACACACACACACAGTGAATTGCCGGTTCCAGTTTTCTATTTTTCAAGAATCCACACACACACACAGTGAATTGCCGGTTCTAGTTTTCAATTTTTCAAGAATCCACACACACACACACTGAATTGCCGGTTCCAGTTTTCTATTTTTCAAGAATCCATGTGAGGAGAAGAGCCAATACAATGAGTACTGCTATGCTGGAGGATTAGTTGATCAGTATGTGAAATGGTGAAATTCTGATAAGGTATGTTGTATGTATATCTTTTTCTTTCATGCAGGGTGCTTTTAGTGCTCTTTGGTTTGCAGAGTTTGTCACGCCCCGAATCCGACATGACACGGCCGCACTCTTTAGAACTGACTCCAAAAGCGCGAAGCCTCCTGTTGACAAGTTTACTACACTAACTATATATGTATATACATTTATAGGCCACACATTACCTAATTAAATATATGTACAATTCTCCAAACATTTCTCCAACATATAACGTTCAAACCTAAATCTTTCATTCAACAAGACATTGTATATACAACTTATAACAAAATGATGTCACTTAAGATCACAACTATACATTTCCTTCAAAAGCATTTACTAACTATATACATCAACGTCAAAATCAAACGTTCCAATATTGTTTCATTCAAAACATTTATTATAACTCCCTATTATCTATACATCACTACAATGTCCACAAAATAACTCCCTCCACTTCTAGATGTCCACGTAACCTGTATAGGAAACCTTAAAATGTGCAAAACATAATAACATTCGTGGTATGAGCATACACTATGCCCAGTAAGTAATTAAGACATTGCTTTATTGGATTGAGCATGTTATATATAATATATTTTCTCAAAACATTGTTTCACACGTAAAAACCAACATTTGAAAGTGTTTTAACTCAAAACACACACACATACATATACATAGCAATGGCATCATCATTTATCAAACATTCTCAAGTACGTTGAGTACTTGTCATTATTTAGCTCAAGAATAATTCAAATCACTTTCGGTACAATAACTGGATCCAGTTCCTGACTGTTTATCCCGTCAGGTAGGCCAAATTCAAAGGGTTCCTAGCTGTTTATCCCGCTAGGTAGGCCAAATTCAATAGGTGGAACATGTTCCTACCAATCGATCATTAAACATTCAAGAGCTCAAAACAATTCAGATTCATTTCAATCATTTCACAAAATACTTTACATTGACAAACGCCACTGCATACATTTCATAATCATCAAAATCACAATCTTATACATGCTCAAACCGCTTTAATATCACAATATAATCAAATTCTCAATATTGAGTTTCATCAAATGCGTATAAAACATAAAGGAATATCATCACCACTTACCTTAAGCCAATCTCCGATATAGCCTTTGATTCTTAAGATTTCTACCACCTATTCAATCCAATTTCCTATAAAACACACACATACAACAAAAGGATCATTAAATAGAGTCTAACAACCTTTAGACACCTTTCTTAGTCTAAGAACACTTCATTTTTCCTTACAATTCCAAAACCCATTATATATATTACTCTCATAACTTTCTTTAACAAATATCATCTCAAATTGACTTAAATCTATCTATTCACGTTTTATTCCTAATCAAATGCATGCTCAAATCCTTATATAAGTGTTCTTAAACTTATGGAATTAAAACTCATATCCTATCATAACAACTCCTTCAAACCCCTACTATTCTAGGACTCTAAATAGAGAGATTAACTTAGATAAATAAGCTAGAGAAGTTCCTTACCTTAACAAGAGTGAGCAAAGGGTGAGAATTGCTTCATTTCCCACCTTCAATCAACCCTAGTCTCTTGCCCTAGTAGGAGAGAAAAGAGGAAAAATATGACTAAGGGAAAAGAAGGAGAAAATGAAAGAAAGAAAATGAAGACCAAGGTATAGGAAACAATGGGTCTTCAAGACCAATTTTAATAATTTTGCACAATAGTCCCTATAATTTTATTTATTTATTAAATGGCCCTCAATAAAATTCACAAATATTACATTCTACCCTCCTTATAGAAAGTTTCTTCCTCGAAACTTAAAGTACCTTGTTCTTCAAACAAGTGTGGATATTTTTCTTCCTCGAAACTTAAAGTACCTTGTTCTTCAAACAAGTGTGGATATTTTTCTTTCACTTCTTCTTCTAACTCCCAAGTTGCCTCACGAGGGGTATGATTCGACCATTGTACTTTCACATAGGGATTTGTTCTTCGTCTCAACACTTGTTCCTTTCGATCCACAATCCGGAGGGGAAATTCCTTATATGATAAACCCTCTTGCACTTCCAATGGTTCCAATTCTATCTCATGACTGGGATCCGAAACATATCGCCTAAGTTGCGACACGTGGAAAACATTGTGAACCCTTGACAAAGATGGTGGCAAGGCGAGTCTATAAGCGAGATCTCCAATTCTCTCCAATATCTCAAACGGTCCAACATATCGCGGACTCAACTTCCCACTCTTGCCAAAATGCATAACTCCTTTACTAAGCGATACACGAAGATATGCTTTGTCTCCACATTGAAATTCTAAAGGTCTTCTCTTGGTATCAGCCCAACTCTTTTGCCTGTCTTGAGCAACTTTCAAATGATTTCGAATCAATTGAACCTTTTCAATTGTCACTTGCACCAAATCTGGTCCCATAATGGTTTTCTCACCAATTTCATCCCAACAGATAGGTGATCTACATTTCCTCCCATACAATGCTTCATAAGGTACCATCCCAATACTAGCATAGAAACTGTTGTTATAGGCAAATTCAATGAGGGTCAAGTAGTCAACCCAACTACCTTTGAAGTCCAATACACAGGCTCTCAACATATCTTCTAATGTTTGGATGGTTCTTTCTGATTGACCATCTGTCTGTGGATGGAAGGCTGTGCTAGGCATCACTTTAGTTCCCATTGCTCGATTAAAACTCTCCTAGAATCTAGACACAAATCTTGGATCCCTATCTGAGATAATACTGACAGGCACACCATGCAAACGGATAATATTATCCATGTACATACTGACTAATTGATCCATGGTAGCGGTGGATCGCATGGGTATGAAATGAGCACTCTTAGTCGGTCTGTCCACAATTACCCATATGGTGTCTTGACTTGTCTTTGTCTTTGGTAAGCCACAAACAAAGTCCATAGTCACATGTTCCCATTTCCAAACTAGTATTTCCAAGGGTTTCAATAGTCCCCCAGGACGTTGATGTTCAACTTTGACTTGTTGACATACCAAACACTTAGAAACAAACTCAGCAACTTCTTTCTTCATACCACTCCACCAAAAATTTCTTTTCAAGTCTTGGTACATTTTTGTGCTACCAGGATGGATGGAAAACTTCGAGTTATGTGCTTCCTTTAAGACTTCATTCTTCAAATCTAAATCATTAGGTACACATAATCTACCTCGAAACCACAAACGTCCATCATCATGTAATTGAAAATCGGATTGTGGGCATTTTTTAATCTGATCTTCCTTCTTCTTCAATTCAACATCATTAGTTTGAGCAACTTTAATTCGCTCAAGTAATGAAGGTTGTGCTACCAAACCGGCCAGAAGTCCATTGGTTGAGTCAATTACCTCGATTTCTAGTTTTTCAAACTCAGAAATCAACTGATTCTGTTGAGTCAACAATAATGCCAGAGTTCCTGAAAACTTTCTACTCAAAGCATCTGCTACTCTGTTTGCCTTACCAGGATGGTATTTAATGTCCAAATCATAATCATTCAACAATTCTAACCAACGCCGTTGTCTCATATTCAACTCCTTTTAAGTAAACAAATACTTCAAACTCTTATTATCTGTAAATATCTCACATTTTTCTCCATACAGATAATGTCTCAAGATTTTCAAAGCAAACACTACAGCCGCCAATTCAAGAATTTGGGTCGGGTAATTTTGTTCATACTTCTTCAATTGGCGAGAAGCATATGCAATAACCCGACAATTTTGCATTAACACACATCCCAAGCCATGTTTAGAAGCATCACTATACACTGTGAACCCTCCTAACTCAGATGGAAGTGTAAGCACTGGTGCAGAAATCAACTTCCTTTTCAACTCCTGAAAACTGTCTTCACATGCTGTGGTCCATTCAAACTTTACTCTTTTCTGAGCCAACTGAGTCAAAGGTATTGCAATAGATGAAAATCCCTCAACGAACTTCCTATAGTATCCTGCCAAACCTAGGAAACTCCGAACCTCTGTTACATTAGTCGATTGAGGCCAATCTTCAATTACTTCTACCTTTTTCGGATCCACTATTATACCAGCTTCGGATATCACATGACCCAAAAAAGTAACACTTTTTAGCCAAAATTCACATTTGCTAAACTTGGCAAAAAGTCTCTTCTCCCTTAGGATTTGCAACACTATCCTCAAGTGCTCAACATGTTCTTCCTCAGTTTGAGAATAGACCAATATATCATCAATGAACACAACCATAAATTTGTCCAGTTGAGACCTAAAAACCATGTTCATCAAATCCATGAAAGCGGTAGGATCATTGGTTAGTCCAAAAGGCATAACAAGAAATTCATAATGCCCATACCTTGTTCTAAAAGCACTCTTTGATATATCCTCTGACTTAATTTTCAACTGGTGGTACCCTGAGCGCAAATCAATTTTTGAGAAGACTCGGGCTCCCTTGAGTTGATCAAATAAATCATCTATTCTGGGTAGTGGGTATTTATTCTTGATAATAATCTTGTTCAATTCCCGATAATCAATACAAAGTCTCAAACTCCCATCTTTCTTCTTCACAAATAGGACAGGAGCACCCCACGGAGATACACTAGGTCGGATAAACTTAAGATCCAACAATTATTGCAATTGAACTTTAAGCTCTCGTAGTTCCGACGGAGCCATTCGATATGGAGCTTTAGAGATTAGTGCTTCCCCAGGCATCACATTAATCTCAAACTCGATTTCACGATCAGGTGGAAGCCCTGGCAATTCCTCAGGAAATACATCGGGAAATTCTTGAACTACTAAGATGTCGTTCAAGTTCACACCCTCTTTCTTGGTGTCAATCACATTCGACAAATAACCCACACAACCTTTTCGAAGAGCTTTCCAAGCTTGCATGGCAGACATCATTGGGGTTGTACATTTGACTCGTTTCTCCATACCCCCTTGAAATGAAAATTCCTCTTTTCCCGGAATACAAAACTTAACCTTCTTACCTCGACAATCCACACAAGCATAATTGTTTGTTAACCAATCCATACCCAAAATCACATCAAAATCCCTCATATTAATTTGAATCAAATCCGCCTTAAGTTCTTGCCCATCAATCCCTACCTGACAATCTCTATGTACAAGATTCGATATAAGGACCTTCTCTCCTGGGGTAGCTATACGGCAGGGCTCTCTAAGATATTCAGGCTTAGAACTCAATTTACTAACACATCTTTTAGATATGAAGGAATGAGAAGCCCCACAATCAAATAAAACTATAACAGGTACTGAATTTATCATTATAGTACCTGTGACAACATCCTCAGACACTTCCGCCTCTGATTGGGTCAACGCAAAGACACGAGCGTTGACGGGTTTGGCTTTGTCTTGTCGAGGAGTGGGACACTCATTAACCTTGTGTCCTAACTTGCCACACCCAAAACATGCTCCCGTCTTCCATCGACATTCTCCTGAATGAACACGGTAGTAAACATCACATTCTTTCTTCTTGAACCCTGTCTGAATTGGTGGTTGTGGTGGTCCACGTCTTTTGTTCATGAATTGACTTCCGCCGGGTTGTCTTGATCCTTGACCTTGGCTTAACATTGGTCTAGATCTCTTTGCACTATACTCGGTATCACCTCTTTTGATGTCTGCCTCAATCCCAATGCGTCTCTTGAAAGAATCTTTATAACTATTTGAGGGGACAGAGGACAATCTGGTTCGGATGCGCCCTTGTAAGCCTTCCTCAAACTTAAGTAACTTTAGGCTATCATCCGTCATCACCGTGGGCACATAACGTCCTAATGCATTGAACTTTCCAGAATATTCCACCACGGACATATTCTCCGTTTGCTTCAAGTGGAAGAACTGTTTCTGTTTCTCACTACGTATCGAGTCTGGAAAGTAGTGTTTTAAGAAAACACTTTTGAATGTTTTCCAATCCAAGGGTTGTCCCTCACGAACATAAGCTGGGGCAGTTCCTTTCTACCACATTTCCGCATCTCCAACGAGGAAAGGAATGACAACCTTTGGCTTCACATCTTCCGGTACCTCCAAGACATTAAAGTTGGCCTCTAATTCGTGAAGCCACCTTTCTGCTCTCTCTGGATCCGGACTACCATCAAAAACAGGCATGTTTGCCTTCTTTAAGTTCTCATAGTAAGTTTTGCTACCGGTCATTTATTGGCGTTGACGGCTCTCTTGTTCTTGTTGCAACCGGTGTTGGTTTTTCATGATTTGAGCCATCATGCCAAAGGCAGCAGTGAACTCCGGTGGCATTGCCAAAGTGGTCGTACTCGTCGCCGGTGGATCATTGGATGACTCACCCCCTGTAGCCATTCTATTAGTTAAGGGCTGAGGCGTACGAGTCATCAAATGTTTCCTCGTATTTGCTCCTTCACTGTCACCATCAACATGGCTATCTACTATCACAATATTGGGATTCTCTTCACTCCCACTGTTTTGTGCCATAACCCTATTATAAAAGATCAATCAACATTCATTTCACACTTGCACAATGTCATACGTAATAGCACAAATGTTTCGGAAAACAAAATTGAAAACAAGTTGACAAAAAATAGGATCGGACGCACTGTTCAAACTTTCGGACGTCCGAAACTTAGGTTCGGACGACCCCTAACGTCCGAAATGACCGTCCGAAACTTTGTGCAAAATGCAGCCTCTCTGAAAAATAGGTTCGGACGGCACAGGGAAAGTTTTGGCCGTCCGAAACTTTCGCGATCAATTTATCATACCTCCAGTAGAATAGGTTCGGACGGCTCCTAAGGGCTGAAAAGGCGTTCGAAACTCCAAATTTTTAACCTAATGACTAGTTTTGAACTTCCAATGCTCTAAAACTCACACGCTTACATTTCACCTCTTATATATACCTATTGTCATCGACTTCTCTCTGATACCACTAAATGTCACACCCCGAATCCGACATGACACGGCTGCACTCTTTAGAACCGACTCCAAAAGCGCGAAGCCTCCTGTTAACAAGTTTACTACACTAACTATATATGTATATACATTTATAGGCCACACATTACCTAATCAAATATATGTACAATTCTTCAAACATTTCTCCAACATATAACGTTCAAACCTAAATCTTTCATTCAACAAGACATTGTATATACAACTTTTAACAAAAAGATCACAACTATACATTTCATTCAAAAGCATTTACTAACTATATACATCAACATCAAAATCAAACGTTCCAATATTGTTTCATTCAAAACATTTATTATAACTCCCTATTATCTATACATCACTACAATGTCCACAAAATAACTCCCCCCACTTCTAGATGTCCACGTAACCTGTATAGGAAACCTTAGAATCTGCAAAACATAATAACATTCGTGGTATGAGCATACACTATGCCCAGTAAGTAATTAAGACATTCCTTTATTGGATTGAGCATGTTATATATAATATATTTTCTCAAAACATTGTTTCACACGTGAAAACCTTCATTTGAAAGTGTTTCAACTCAAAACACACACACATACATATACATAGAAATGGCATCATCATTTATCAAACATTCTCAAGTACGTTGAGTACTTGTCATTATTTAGCTCAAGAATAATTCAAATCACTTTCGGTACAATAACTGGATCCAGTTCCTGACTGTTTATCCCGTCAGGTAGGCCAAATTCAAAGGGTTCCTAGCTGTTTATCCCGCTAGGTAGGCCAAATTCAATAGGTGGAACATGTTCCTACCAATCGATCATTAAACATTCAAGAGCTCAAAACAATTCAGATTCATTTCAATCATTTCACAAAATACTTTACATTGACAAACGCCACTGCATACATTTCATAATCATCAAAATCACAATCTTATACATGCTCAAACCGCTTTAATATCACAATATAATCAAATTCTCAATATTGAGTTTCATCAAATGCGTATAAAACATAAAGGAATATCATCACCACTTACCTTAAGCCAATCTCCGATATAGCCTTTGATTCTTAAGATTTCTACCACCTATTCAATCCAATTTCCTATAAAACACACACATACAACAAAAGGATCATTAAATAGAGTCTAACAACCTTTAGACACCTTTCTTAGTCTAAGAACACTTCCTTTTTCCTTACAATTCCAAAACCCATTATATATATTACTCTCATAACTTTCTTTAACAAATATCATCTCAAATTGACTTAAATATATCTATTCATGTTTTATTCCTAATCAAATGCATGCTCAAATCCTTATATAAGTGTTCTTAAACTTATGAAATTAAAACCCATATCCTATCATAACAACACCTTCAAACCCCTACTATTCTAGGACTCTAAATAGAGAGATTAACTTAGATAAATAAGCTAGAGAAATTCCTTACCTTAACAAGAGTGAGCAAAGGGTGAGAATTGCTTCCTTTCCCACCTTCAATCAACCCTAGTCTCTTGCCCTAGTTGGAGAGAAAAGAGGAAAAATATGACTAAGGGAAAAGAAGGAGAAAATGAAAGAAAGAAAATAAAGACCAAGGTATAGGAAACAATGGGTCTTCAAGACCAATTTTAATAATTTTGCACAATAGTCCCTATAATTTTACTTATTTATTACATGGCCCTCGATAAAATTCACAAATATTACAGAGTTAGTTTTATTATTAGATGAAGTTGTAGTTTTGAGGTGATTTTATGTGCTATTGTTCGTTTCTGATTCATTTTATTTTGAGGTTATTACCTCAATTCCAGTAATTCTTACTTTTCTTCAATTGTGCATATACATGATCGTGCTTTTTCTATTTTGTGCTTGAATTTGGTTTTAAATGTTAGAAAAGTTTGAATGGCTGGGTAATTTTCAGTAGTTTTTTTTAGGAATTTTGTATGAGACGAAGCGATAGGTTTTCTACCTCAAAAAAATCAAAGCTTGGCGATCATTGAATAAGAAGTTTAGTATAGATTTTCGTTTATAAAACTAGGGAGTACCTAAGATAGTGATTTCTGGAATAGATATGATTTTTGTCAGTGATAGTTTTGTTTTTGATCATCTTGAAGGATAATTGTGAATTCAGAGTGATTCATTAAGAGTGGTTAGTTTTGCAGGAAGGCTGCGTTCAATGATGTTTTTTTGCAGCCTAAGTGATACTGCATCAAAACCCTAACCAAATATGTAGGCTTGCTGTTGAAACTCATAAAATGTTTGAATTTCATAACTCATCCATAACCACTTATCCCTGCATCCATGTTTGTTGAGCCTATTTACTCTTTAAATTCTCCTGGAAAGTTGGGTATCTACAGTGAAAGATCATTAGTTGTCAAATCATCCATGAAAGATTCCCCAACATTAGTTCAAGAACCTATTCCAACATGTGACCATTTGGGTTAGGTTTAGGAGTTGGCAATGCATTTCCTTTGGCATCGGTCCCTGGAATTGCTATATCATCCTTAAGATAACTAAGTGATTCCTACCCTTGTTTACAGTCCCCTGATAGACAATGTGTAAGATTAAACTCAACAAACAATTCACTAAGTGCCCTTATATGTGAAATTCAAAATCTGAATGTGATATGTACATTAGGAAAGTGAAATGAGTTTCACATTTAAAACTTCCAAATGCTTGTCTAAATTTGTTGTATTAATGCTCATGTGGCGGTTCATTATAGATTTATTTAGGAAGGAAGTTTTAAGATTAGCTTTTTTTGTTTTCATTTTCTTTTCCCATTCATTGTGCTCTTAATGGAAATGAGTGAACCGTACTGTTTTTGTGCCTATGTTTCATCTTTAAGTTTAAAGAGCCTTTTGTTTGAAGGTTGAGCAATGGAAAATGAGTGAACATTACTATTTTTGTGCCTGTGTGTACTTAGCTTTTTTGCAATCTCATGTCAGGTGGTAAATTTTAAACATTTATTGATGAAACCCAAAGATTTGCCTCTCTATTTTTTATATTAGTCTGCACAATTAATCAGCAGCCCTTGTTATTATGGAACTACTTGATCTTATTTTAGCATTTTCTCGTTGCATTTTCCTACAATCACAACTTTCTTCCTTTCTCATAACTAGAGCACAGACATCCAGTCGCTCCTTATTCAGTAATGAAATAGTTGCAATAGTATAAGTGCAGGACAAAAGTAGAAAGAGGAATATCAAGGTTAGCAATGGGCAATAGTAGTGACTTAGGATTCTTATTTTTATTTGTTTCTGTTTTACCCTAGGAAAAATGCTCAAGCCTTTGAGACAGTGCACCAATACACTGTGACATGTATCAGGTGAAATTTTAATCTTAAATTATATAGTGAGATTTAATCAATGTAATTGATCTTCTTCTGTTGAGTGTCTTATGATGAATTGGTGTGTATTCTGCTTTCAGTTGGAAACATCACTGGAGAAATAGAACTGTGGAAAGTCACTTCTGAAGTAAAATTGTTCTGGACTGCATTTGCAGTTTGGAAGTGAGAGGCCATGACTGTCATTTCTGGTACATTAATCGATAAGTCATTTCCAGTAATTAGTTAGTGTGCTTCATCGTGCTATCATTTATTCTCTCATACTAATTATTATCTTTACCATGTTAGAATGATCTATATAAAGATCCACAAATGTCAGTCAAACGTGTGCTATGGAGCCCATATGGCTCCCTTTTTGGTAAGTATGCAGGACAAGATGAATTGGTTTTTTAATATCTGCAACTCTTGAGCATTTAATCTATGAAAAGTTTGAATGGTAATGATCCACTAAACAGGTGTGGCATACTCAAAGCATGTCGTGTAATTGTATTCTTATCATGTTATGACTAATTATATCGAAAAACATTTCGAGGTATGTCTAATTTTCCTCTACCTTGCTCAAGTTTAAAGTTGATCTGCTTTTGATGATGGTCTGAAATGGCTAGATATGCTCATTCGTGAAGTGTCAATGATCTTGCATTCTCTTCACCATGCGATCAACTCCTACTAATAACCTGTGGCAACGACAAGTTCATTCAGGTTGATGTACTTATTTCACTCAGTATCAGTAAATTCGTATCACAGAGGAAATGTGCTAATTAATTAATGATTGTTTGTGCCAGATATGGGATACTCTGAATGGCTCCAAGCAATATACGTTCGGAGGTCATTGTTCTCCTGTGTACTCATTGTGCCCTCATGTCAAGGAAGACATCAATGTACAAATTCCGACAATTAGAGTGGAGACTAATTTCTTTTCCTATATTGTCTAAGTGATATATTATTATTTTTGTACTTGATTTGGTAAATTTCATGTATTCTGCTGCTAAATGCATTGCAGTTTCTGTTTTCCACCTCGACAAACAGTGAGATAAAAGCATGGTTATTTGACGAAACAGGACCAAGAGTTGAATATGAGGCACCTGGTCATTCTTGTGTGAGATTGGTCTATAGTGACGATGGTAAAAGGTAAAGTCACTGAAATTCTATACTTCAGTCACACAATCATCTAAGCAAACTTTAAATTGTTTTCAGGCTCTTTTCTTGTAGGGCAAACACTGATGGAGACTCATACTTAGTGGAGTGGAATGATACTGAAGGTTATATGAGCAGGACCTACCATGGACTCTGCAAAACTTCTCCTGGTATAGTGCAATTCAGTACAAGCAAAAACCGGTTTTTGGTTGCTGGTGATGAACATCTTCTCAAATTTTGGGACATGGACAACGTTGAACTTTTAACCATTGTTTTTTTCTTTTTTTCTAAATTAAAGAGGATCAACAATGGTACCCCATCTACCCCCTTGGTTACTCGAACCCGTGACCTATTGGTTCACAGGTAAAGATGTAAACCAGTTGAACTTTTAACCATTGCTGGTGCTGATGAATGCTTGCCTGTATGAGTTTTATGCACATTTGGAATTATATGGTTTTAATGTCCTTTTTAGCAGTGTTGAAAATCACCGGTCATTTGTGGACAATGAAGGGGATGTTTGATTTTCTCGTCCTTCTGCTATGTATAGGCAAAGCCATATATGTGCTTCAACAAGGAAGGCAGTCTTTTGGCTGTTTTTGCTGAAAATGGTAAGATCAAAGTCTTGGCAAATGATGCTGGTACCAAATTGCTGCAAAATTCGACTTTTTCATCTGTTGGTTCTACTGGATACCTATCAAAATCATTGCAAAAGGTCAGCAACCTAAACCTTTTCCTATTGCTATAGAAAGGAAGTGTTGTAATGACGCAGCTAGACACCAGACTCACTACGAGTCCTCTGCCATTGTCAGAGTTGAGGATGACAACATTCCCATGTTGTCTGGTCGGTGAGAGTTTCGTTTAGATTTCCATTTCCTCGCTAATTGATGTTTCATGCTCTCAGAATAGTTTGAATCATATTCTTTTTCTAATGCATCAAGCAATTTGTTTAAAATATAGTTTTCTACCAAAGTTAACATGTAAAAGGGAATGGTTTGATGCAGGAAATACATATGAGACCTCAAGTACTGTTGGAGCTGAACAGATTTATAAACACTAAGAACTGTTCAAAAATTTTTCAAGTTAGGCGCTGCCAATCCTTGAGGTTCCCTTCTGAAGTGAAGAAAATTAGGTATGTTGATGTGTGGAGCGAGTTTTTCTTAAATATCTTGGTAGTAGTGCATGTTTGCGGCACAAAAGGAATCCTAAAGGAAGAGGCAGAGGCACTCTTGGAGGATCCTGTTTGTCCTTTAAAGGCAGTTCAACACTATTTACATTAGCTCCAAAACATACCATGATGTACTCTAGAGAGTTCTCATGATACTTAAGTAAACCTTACCAAATTTGATGAGTCCAGGATGATTTGCACCAGCTGATAATCACAGTAGAAATTTTTTGGTATGATTGATTACATTAAAAAGAAGTACAGTGGATCTATCCATACACAATTTTTCCAGTTCTTTTCATTTTCATTCAAAAATAACTGTTACTAATTTGGCTCCATACAACTATTGCAGATATGTAGGTTGGTATACACTAATTCAGGTAATGGAATATTGGCTTTACCTGCAGATGGCATTCATCTAATATGGAAGTGGCCAGGAAATGAATATAATAGCTCCGGCAATGTAAGAGAATTGCGTCATGGATGCTGTTTTGCTTATCTCCATTTTAATACTTTTTTTTTTTTTTTTTTTTTTGTTTCTGTCAAAAAATTGATTCTTCTCCAAGAAAAACATCAGGGAATCTAATGCTGTTATTTTGCTAAAAATAAATCATAACTGCTGCAGGCTATAACAATCCATGTCCTCATCTATGGCAAACCACGTTCTGCCTTACCAATGATCAATGAGCTCACTGATGATCCCTTTCAGTTGGTTTCTCACTGCTTTGCTATATTGAAGAATGATTCTTATGTCGTATCATCATCAGGAAAGATGGTTTGTTTGTTCAATATATTGACATTTGAGGTAACCACACATTTCTAGCTACTTAATTTAGGAGGTGATCAACATTTAGAAAAAGACAAACAAAAAAATATATGATATATTTACATATAAATGAAAACGTGTTTATAGATACAATACGATCGAAAAATATGCCGCATAAAGCGACTTAATATATAGTGGAATAAATGCATATTTGTTGTTATTGCATAGTAATTAAAAAAATTCTATTTAAAACCATTAATTAGTAAAATTGCATAAACTTTGAGCATATGCACTATCACTGTCACATCATGATATATATAATTTTTGAAAAGTAAAAAGTAAATGAACAAACTATATATGGAGCCTCTTGTGTACGAACAACGACAGCTTCGACCCATTTGTAATTTTGCAGAAATGATAGTTATCCTCATCAAGAAATGCACATCCACAAGGAAAAAGCTTTTATTAAAGTTGCTACTCGATAAAAAAGAAAAATAGTAATGCATTACAACAATGTAAAATACATTAATTCTCTGGTAAATTCTCAAAAATGAATGGTTTAGTTACTTCCATTATTTGAATTTTCATAATAAGAGGAAAAAAAGATTGCTTAATTTTGTTATTAAAATCGAGGATATTTGCCTTTTAAAACAATTCCATTTTGCTTAATTTATGTCTGATTTTAATGGCGAATATAAGAAGTAGAGATCAGGACGGGTTCAGCAAAATAGAATTACTAGTAAAAGGTATATGTTAATTTTTGAAGGATTGATGAAAATTTCTAATTAATTTTCTTAAGAATTTAACAAAAAAATAAAATTTTTCAAAGGAAAAAAATAATTTTCAATTTTTGAACCCCTAATTTGTAAACGTACATGAAAAAGACATACATAGAAATCACTTTTCCAGGGCTATAATCTTGCGTTTTCAAGATATTCTTGTAATTTTTCTAAAAAATACGCAAGTGTGGATTTAATCAATTATTTTTATTCACTTAGTAAATTAATTAGTAAATGATGATAAAAATAAAAAAGTAAAAATATTTAAAGAATTATCAAACTCCATTAAGTTAAGATGATTTTTTGTTTTGGAAATGAGTGTTTTCCTCTTGTTTTAGTAAAGAAAAAGGAATATTTGTGATTGTTTGAAAAAAAAATTTACTTAATTTTTTTGTTGAAGAACTTTTTACTATTGAAACTCAAAATGGTATCTTTAAAATTCTAGAGAAAGGGGCCATCGGGATAAGATGAGTTGAATTTAAAATTGTAATAGTAAAATATTCTACCACATAAATTCCACCAAAATAATTAATCAATCCAAACACATATAAAATATTTATTTGTTATAACAAAAAAAGATTCATTTGCAAAAAAAAAAAAAAAAAAAAACTCAATCCAAATAGAGACTTATGTTGATTTTTAAGACTATTTTTTGTTTGTATTTGATTTTGTTTGGGATTCAAAAGTCACTTATCAAATTCAAATATAGAACCTCATTGAAAGAGAAATTCTAAATGAGTAAAAATTATTAATCATATATTTTTATCAAATAATTTGGGTTAACATTAATATATACAGTTATTTTTAAATTTTTATTATTTAATTTTATTTTAAAGTCTCCAAAAAAATATTGATTGGAGGTGGCAACATTATAGACATAGATTATGTTTTATAATAAATAACTATATAACTATTATGCTAAAAAATAAATAAAAATATTGAATTTCTCATTGACAAAAAAAAAAGAGTAGAAAAGACATCTTTAGTGATAATGTATATTTTGAAATTTAAATTTTTTATTAATTATTATCAAATATTGTATCTTAATTTAATGAACTATAAATATTTTAGAAAATAGTATAATTTGAAAAAGAAAAAATAAAATTGAGATGTAATCACATTTTGGTCCCCTAAGTTTGTGGATAATGTTTATTATGAGGGATATTTATGTTAATTTGTATATATATTTAGATGGTGTTACTTTTCTAACTTGTTGATTAGTCAAAAGAATTGGAAAGTGTATATTTTGGAAGTATAGGCCCTATAGGGTGGCAAAGTGTAACTACCCATAAAATATGGGATGACAAAGTGTAATTAACCTTTAATTAAATGGTAAAGATCCATTGATATAGTGCCAATATTTGGGAATTTATTTGTATTTATTTTGATTATTTTTGGCACTAGTTATGGGATAATTGTTGAAATTTACGGATAATTAATGCATGTTTACTTGGAAAGAGGAGTTTGTAGGCTACTTAAAAGTGTAGGA
The DNA here is from genome assembly GCA_016586305.1 of Ophiorrhiza pumila. Taxonomy (NCBI): domain Eukaryota; kingdom Viridiplantae; phylum Streptophyta; class Magnoliopsida; order Gentianales; family Rubiaceae; genus Ophiorrhiza; species Ophiorrhiza pumila. The sequence continues at coordinate 30,587,058 of BLIW01000008.1, read as the reverse complement.
CTGATTGGAAGATTTATGTGTCCATACTTCGGAATAATTTATAAACTTGTTTAAAAGAAATAACTAGAGAAGTCGAGTTGAAAAAGAAGGAAAAAAAAAAAAAAAAAGAAGCACGAAACTTGGAAGCAAAGACTTTAAGACGACAATTAATGTGACAATTATGGTAGAAAAGATGACCACTCAGAGAAGAATTCCAAACAGAAAATAGTTCAGTACTTGAGCTCAAATGGGATTTCATCTCAGCCACTTGCAATTTCATGTACAAAATAAATTAGAATTCTGGGTTTACGTTATATATATATCAAAATCATGGTTGCAAAAATTAATTTACATTATCAACATGCATGCACTTATAAATATTATGTAGATGAATTTTACTAGTCTTTACTAACATTTTATATTAATGGGTGGTTGTTGAACAAATTCAAAATTTTTGGAGACCGAAATATTTTGTTTTCCTTGATCATATATCTTCTATAGCTAGGCTGGAACTTGAAGATGATGATTCCAAATTTACAACGGAAGTTAATTTGGGACGATCCTAATAGCTGCGGCTGGTTATGATCCTCAACACGCTCTAATATATTATTAGAAATTAGATGAATCAAATCAAGAGTTTTTCACAACTAACCCATTGCGAGCAAGAAATTAGATAAATCAAATTTGTGATTAACTCCTCTCTCATATATGAACTCACTGAATCAAGACAAAAACTTTTGTAAAATCGCTTTATATAGGAAACGTACAGACAATTAATTAGGAATTGTTGAAATCGTGATTTTAATCTCTTGTAACTTTTATTGTGCGTTAATATCTTGATTAACTCTAGTTTTATATATGAATTCGTTTCGCATGATATCAATAGACTCTAATATATATATATATATCAAATGAAAAGTTTTTCACAACTAACCCATTAGTAGCAAGAAGAGCAAAAATGCTTACAGTAGATAAGAACTGATGAAGGAAGAAATTAATACATTTATATCAGGCAACAAGTTCTACACAAGCAACCTACTTGATCATGGGGAATCTATTGGGGTTTCGTTTTGAATACTAACTGTAATAAGCCGTTTGACATGTTGAAATTATTTAGGAAAAGAGTGTTTTAGGATTTATTTTTTTGGGGGATGGAAGCGAAATAGGAAGAGAAATTCATGTCATAGACTTTTGCTCCGTTGAAACGGAATAAATAGACAAAAACTCATGTTAAATGGGTTTATATATGAAACATATGAAATAGACAATTAATAATTGTTGAAATCGTAATTATACTTTTTTGTCATTTTTATTGTCCATTAAAATTATGATTAGTTATGTTTTATATATGAACCGCTTCACATAAAATCAATTGAAATAAATTTTATTCTTTCACATATTTGTTATGTAAGATTGCAAGTCATTGGGCCAATGGCCACCAACTCAAGACTTAAAGCTTGGTTGGGTGTAGGTTATAGCCCATGGCCTGCTTGAAAATTCAGAATTTGTGTCATGCACTATTCTGGTCTGGGGTTCTCCCTCCAACTCCCATGATCCAATTGGGTCAACCCAATAGAGTGGTGAGTTCTCCCTCTGGCCCCATAACCCAATTGAGTCAACTTAATAGAGTAGTTTAGATAGGTTAGGAGTAGGTTGGTCTGTGAGGTGGGTTCTCCCTCCGGCCCTCATGACCCAATTGGGTTAAGTCAATAGAGTAGTTTAGATAGGTTAAGAGTAGGATATATGTTGTTGTTTGAAAAAAAAATATATTGCAAGGTGGGTTCTTCCTCCGACCCCATGACCCAGTTGGGTCAGCCCAATAGAGTAGTTTAGATAGGTTAGGAATATGATAGAGGTTGTCGTGAAAAAAAAAGATTGCAAGTCAATGGTAAGAAAGAGTGTTTTATGTTTTTTTTTTTTGAAAAATTTGTATTAAGGGCGCGTTCTAAAACCTTATTATTAGATGGGACGTAACTTTAGCTTATTTATTGTTAAGGGTATGAAAATAATTTTATTAATTTATATAATTAGTAAAAAACTTTATTATCATAAACTCAAATAACAAATAACAATTATCCAATTAATTACTTCTAATAATTTTCAATCACTCATTCAAACCACGTCATTCATTCAATCAATTCAATTTTTATATTTTTCAATCACTTCTTCATTTAAACTCACCTAATCTTCTCCTTCTCTAAAAGTGTCTAGTTTTCTTTTCATTGATTCAATTTTAATTATATTAACTAATAATTTAATCATACCAGTCATAAAATTATAAAAAGAATTATCTTAGTATAAAAAATAAAAAAGAATTTTTATATTTAAATATAATAGATAGAAATAATTAATTTTGTATTCACTTTGAAGGAAAAATAAATAAGAATATTATGCATTCATTTCTAATACTTTTACCATTTTCGAAAAAAATACAAAAAAAATTAAAGAAAATAAACTTGAACTAGAGGATTTGAGTTGCCCGTCATTAGCAATAATATGATTTAATTTGAGGTATAATTCACATTTTTTTCTAAATTAGTTATAATTTATTTTTTGTTTGTTTTAGATTGAATATAAAAGTCTACCAATCATATGATTTTAACTTGAGACATAATTTACCTTTCATTTATTTTTTTTCTAACTTTCCATTTTAATTATTTTCCTTTTTTCTTGTCCAAATTTCACATTTTTTTTTGTTTTAGATTGAATGAATAATTATGTCACTACTATGATTTCAATATGAGACGTAAATTATTTTTATTTTATTTATGACATTGAATTGATTGAATAACGTTGTTTGGATGAGTGATTGAAAATGATTATAACTGAATTAATTAGATAATTGTTGTTTATTTTTTGAGTTTATCCATGAATAATAAAGTTTTTTTCTAATTATATAAACTAATTAAATTATTTTCATGCCCTTAATAATAAATAGTAGGAAGAAATTCTATTCTTCCAAATTTGTGTTGTGCAAGTCATGTGACATACCTTGCTCAATCCATTGAATTGGAAGAAATTTTATTCTTTTAAATTTGTGTCGTGCAAGACTGCTTGCAAGTCATGTGACAGACTTTTGCTCCGTTGATCCGTAGAAATGAAAGAAATTTTATTCTTTGTCGTGCAAAACTGCTTGCAGGCAGACTTTTGCTCCGTTGATCAGTTGAAATGAAAGAAATTTTTTTCTTTCAAGTTTGTGTGGTGCAAGACTGCTTGCAAGTCATGTGACAGTCTTTTGCTCCGTCGATCCGAAAGAAATTTCGTTCTTTCAAATTTGTGCTGTGCTCGACTGCAAGTCATGTGAGACTTTTGCTCCCTTGAAATGGAAGAAATGACCTAAACTACGTACAAATAGAGAAACCTTACCCCTCCCTCCCCATCCCAATTAACTTGGAAATGCCTCTACAAAAACCAAATGTGTCTATGGCAATTTTGTAAGAAATCCAAAGGTTTTAACAAGTGCACATGATTGAAGGAAGCTTGACAGCACAAAACATCCCAGAATCGGCCTATTTACTCATTGGTTTGAGTTTTTTTTTTCTGGAAATTTAGGGGCATACCTTGACAAAAATGATTCGAATGGTTCTTTTCATTGAAGTTGTTCAGAAATTTGTGAAGTGGAAACTGATGATTGAAAGCTCTCCAAGTTGAAGCTCAAGCTAGCTTACAAGCCCCAAACATCTTATAGATTAATCCTCCAATTTGCTCATATGAACTCGTTAATGGTTTGTATTTGGAATTTGGGAAATTTGCAAAATAAATAAAAAAAATGCAATTTTATTATTTATATTAAAAATTTGTATTAAAATTATGCAATCTCTTGTATTAAATTGATCATTTTATCTAAATCTATTTAGTTTTTAACGGAAAAAATATACTAGAAATCATTCTACAATGTACACGTACACACATATATTTTCTATTAAAAAATAAAATAAAAATTGAATGTGAAAAGATAAATCTAATACAATATTAATGACACGGGATCTTCCGTCCAAAATTTTGTCTGTTTTATTCTGTTTTAATTAAAACTACGTCGTAGAGTTCACTAATCTCTCTTAGTTAGTTAGGGTATAATAATTGTAAAGTAATTTTAGTAATATTTATTCATTTAGTCCCTGTTTTGAATGAAACTACGTCATTTTGAACGTTATACAGGATAAGATAGGATAAATATATTTTTTTTAATATAAGTGATAAAATTGCATCATTGTCTTGAGTTATGAAAAAACAAATTTCGAACATATGTGAATAATGATTTTTGTAAATTAATTTTCCTTTTTATCCCTCATTTTAGTTTTAGCCTTTTAGGTTAAGGCCTTACGTGGGGTGCGGCAGCTAACACAGGTAGATTAATAGGGTTATTCATTCACACCCGAAATTTCCATGGCAAAGTTGTTGACGTTACAGAAATCTCTCCGGCTTGTGAGGCCATCGGCTACGAGTTTTGTCTATCTTAGAAGGCGGTATTGTACCAATGTTATTAATAAATTCTTCTCCAAGAACTTGTTCGTGGTTGATGCTGCCAACGACGACAAGTTTCTGTGAGTAGGAGGAGGCCACCATGCCCATGACCATGATGGTTCATAAATTTTACAGTCTTTGTAAGAATTGTGAATTTTATTAGGGACCATTTAGTAAATAAGTGAAAATAGAAGGATTATTTTGCAAATTGTGAAAATGGGTCTTAAAAAAAAAACCATTTCTTCTTTTTGCTGAAATTCCTCCTCTTCTTCTTCATTTCTCTCCCAATTTCCTTTGTTCATATTTCCCTCCTTTTCATCCAATTAGGGCAAGAAGAAAGGAGGATTAAGGAAGGAGAAGGAAGTCAATCTCACTTCTACCTCACTCTTATTAAGGTAAGGAACACATCTAATGTATTTATCCAAGTTAAATTTCATTAGTTAGTGTTCTAGCTTAGTTAGGGTTTTGAAATATTGTTGAAATATTATATGGGTTTTTATCCTAAAGATTCAATAGCAATTATCTAGGGATTTTAGCATGCTTTTGATCAAGTATAAAACATGAATTGATGACTTTAAGTCAATTTATGGGAATAGATTGTTAAAGAAAGTTATGGAAATGATATGTAAATGGATTTTAGAAAAGAAAGAGAATGGAAACATTCTTACACTAAGAAAGGATTCTAAGAAGTTATCAAATGGGTTTTAAGTGTAGAAAAGTGTATAAATGGATTTTAGAATGATAAGTAAATAAAGTGTTCTTGGGATAGGAATGATGTATAGAAGTTATTAGGCTCTAATTAATGTCTCGTTTGTCATATGTGAAGGTTTTATAGGAAAAGTGAAGTAATTAAGTGGTGGAAATCGTTTATCAAGTGCTAGAGTGGAAATTGGTTTAAGGTAAGTGGTTTTGACACTTCTTTATGTTTTACATGCTTTTAATGAACATATTTTGAGAAAAATTGTATGTTGTGATATGAAAATGGATTGAGCATGTATTAGCTTATGATTTCGATAAATATGAAATGTATGCAATGGCTTTTGTGAATGTAAAGCATTTTGTGAAACGATTTGAATGTATTTGAAATGTTTTGAGCTCTTGAATGTTTAATGAACGATTGGGGGGAACATGTTCCACCTATTGTAATGGCCATTCCTAGCGGGTTATAGTAGCTAAGAACCATATGTAATGGCCTACCTAACGGGTTATAAAGGTTAGGGCTGGATCCAGTATATGACCCAAGAGTGAATTGAATGGTTCATGAGCTAAATGTGAAATGTTTGATAAATGATGACAAATACTCAATGTATTTGTGAATGTTTTGATAAATGATGATGCCATTGCTATATGTATATATGTGTGTGTGGTTTGATTGGAAATGCTTTCGAATGATGATTTTCATGTGTGAAATAATGTTTTGAGAAAGTATATTATATATATAACGTGCTCAATCCAATAAAGGTATATCTTAACTACTTACTGGGCATAGTTTTGCTCATACCACATATATCGTTGTTTTTGCAGATTTTGTGGAAGATGGAAAGCATAGATAGCTATTTTGTGAATTTTGTAGTTATGTGAAGATATAGAAAATTGTATAGATGTTTTGGATGAAACGATATTAGAACATTTGATTTGATGTTGATTTATATAGTTAGTATTGGATTTAGAAGGAATTGTATAGTTATGATCTTAAGTGACGTCATTTTTTTTATAAGTCATTTACATCATGCTTTGATGATAAATGATGTACACAATATTGAATATATAGGTTTGAATCTCCTTGTTAGGGATGCGCATTTTGATTAGTACATACTGTTTATTAGTTAATGTGTGGCCTAAATAGAAAATGTATATATTGTTGGTATATTAAGCTTGGATACAGGAGGCTTCGCACGTTTGGAGTCAGTTCCCAATCGTGTGGCCATGTAATGTCGGATTTGGGGCGTGACAGTCTTTCTGAAAAGAAAGTGATAACGATCAATAATAACAAGTCATCTGAGCCAGATCAACCCGATGTTCCCTGCGTCAATTCATCCAACAAGTCATTAGGGCCAGACTCTGATGCTCACTGCGTCGGTTCATCTTACGGCTGGTTGGGTTTTATTAACAAGCGGCCTGATTTCGATTTTTTCCTCGTAAATCCCATAACTGGGCGCAGCATAAAGCTTCCGTCAATCAGAATGCTGAATATGAACCCGTGTGAAAAGGATAGCAAAAGGGACCTGTATAAAAAGGATGGTTTCTGGAACATATTGAAGTTAATTTGAGTAAGTGAAAGTTGTGGTCAGCAACCACTTTTGTTGACATTTGGTGAAAGCACACAAATGCTGAAACAAACTTTTGGCCATTTTTTACTTTGGATGGGATGCCAAATTTCTTCAGCACGTTGTTATTGACTTAGGAGAGGTTGGTGGCATAAAATTCTTCAGCCTCTTGCCTATAAAAGGGACGGATTGCACTCTTCACAAAGCACCCCAAAATCCCATAACGAAGCTTGAGAGCTTCTCTGCCTTTCTCCTTTCTTTTGTTCTCTTTCTTTTGCTTCTAAAGCCCTGTGGAAATTAGTGTTCCACTTTGTAAATTTGTCTCCACGTAATAGTGAATTTTGGCACCGCCTCCGGCCGTGGATGTAGGTCACATTGACCGAACCACGTAAATCTTTGTGTCCATTGTTCTTATTTATTTTCTCGTTACTATCATCTTTTCTTTTGGGCTATTAGATACAACGTGAGATCGTTTATTCCCTAACAAATTGGTATCAGAGCCATATCTCATTTTAGATCTTTTAGCCACGATGACAGTAACTAAGCACTCCGTTGAAAGGTTTGACCGGAGTATCAACTTCGGTACATGGCAACTCAGAATGGAAGCCATTCTAATTCAGGGATGGGTGTGAGTTAGCTCTTGGAGGAGTAGAGAAAAAGCCTCCAGAAATGACGCCACAAAGTTTCTTGGATCTAGATAAAAAGGCTAGATCAGCTCTTATATTAAATCTCTCTAACGAGGTTTTGCAGGAAGTTGCCGGTGAAAAGACAGCCAAAGGAATGTGGGACATGTTAAAGTCCATTTATATGAAAAAGACGGTGGAGAATCGGCTGTATTTGAAGCAAATGTTGTATATGTTAAAAATGACTGAAGGTACATCTATTATCTCACATCTTGATATATTTGATTCCATTATTTTGGATTTGGAGAATGTAGATGTTAAGATGGAAGATGAGGATCAAGCCATTTTGTTGTTATGCTCTCTTCCACAGTCATTTAAACATTTTCGTGATACCATGATTTATGGGAAAGATTCTGTCTCATATAGTCATGTAAAATCTTCTTTAAAATCTAAAGAGCAGATTGATAAGGATATCACGGGAGAGAATAGTGAAAGTCAGGCAGAGGGATTAGTGATACGGGGGAGACCTGAAAACAGAAATTTTGATAGTAGTAGATCCAATGGCAGGTCTAAATCCAGACATAAAAATAAAGTTTGTAATTATTGCAAGAAAAAGGGGCACATTAAGGCTGACTGTTACAAATTGAAAAATAAAGAAAAATATAAAAATGAGCAGAATAACAGCAGCACTGCCGAAGCCAGTGTAGTTGCAGATGAGAATGATGGAACTTTGTTTGTAGCAACAACAAATAAAGTTAGGTCTAAAGATGAGTGGATTCTAGATTCTGGTTGTTCTTACCACATGAGTCCTGAAAAGGATTATTTCTCCACGTATGAAAAATATGATGGTGGGGTTGTTTTGATGGGGAATAATGCTCCATGTAAAGTTGTTGGTAGGGGAACGGTCCAGATAAAAATGTAAGATGGAATTGTTAGAACACTCACAAATGTTAGACATGTTCCAGATTTGAAGAAAAATCTCATCTCGTTAGGTACCCTTGATTCTCTCGGGTACAGGTATTCGGCTGAAGGTGGAGTTTTGAAACTTTCACGAGGTGCTCTTGTATTGATGAAAGCTTGCAAGTCTGGTAGTTTGTATATCTTGCAGGGATCTACAGTTTCAGGTGCTGCAGCAGTCTCCGTATCATCAGATATCGACATCACCAAATTGTGGCATATGCGTTTGGGACACTTGAGTGAGAAGGGCTTAACGTTGTTAAGCAACAGGGACCTAGTTTATGGACAAAGTACTGGTAAGATGGACTTTTGTGAACATTGTATTTTTGGGAAACAGAAAAGAGTTAGTTTCAGTTCACCTGCAATCCATAAAACAAAAGGTACTTTGGATTATATCCATTCTGATCTTTGGGGGCCTTCTCGTGTTCCTTCTAAGGGTGGTGCAAGGTATATGTTAACTTTTATTGATGATTTTTCAAGAAAAGTTTGGGTGCATTTCTTGAAAAATAAAAGTGATGTTTTCCTAACATTTAAACAATGGAAGGCTTTGATTGAAAAGCAGACAGAAAAACACATTAAGCGGCTGCGGACAGATAATGGCTTGGAATTTTGTGGAACAGAATTCAATGAATTCTGTAAAAATGAAGGAATTGCTCGACATCGTACCGTTAGAATGACGCCTCAACAGAACGGTGTGTCTGAGCGTATGAACCGGACTCTTTTGGAAAGAGCTCGGTGTATGATCTCAAATGCTGGGTTGACTTCAGACTTTTGGGCAGAAGCCATCTCTACAGCTTGTTATATTGTCAACCGTGTTCTGTGTGCTCCTCTTGATTTCAAGACTCCAGAGGAAATGTGGTCAGGTACTCCTGCTAATTACTCCAATTTAAGAATATTTGGGTGTCCAGCATATATGCATGTAAATGAGGGAAAGTTAGAGCTTAGGGCTAGAAAATGTATTTTCCTATGCTTCAGGGGTGAAAGGATACAGATTATTTTGTCCTGATTCCAAATCACCTAAATTTGTAATTAGTAGAGATGTTACTTTTGATGAGTCATTTATGTTAAATCCTAGAAAAGAGTCTTGTAATCCTTGTAATTTAGAAAAGGAAGATAGCACACAGAAACAGGTGGAGTTCGAGATCATAAATTTCAATCCTTCTCAAAGATCTTCTACAGACCAAGGTGATGAACCAGATCCAGACCTTGTTGAAGATGAACCAGTAGAAGAAGAATATTCCATAGCCAGAGATAGACCAAGACGAGAGATTCGACCACCACAGAGGTATGCAAATTTGGCAAATTTAGTTGCATATGCTTTATCAGCGGCACAGGAAACAGGTGGAGACGGAGAACCTTCCACATACACAGAGGCGATTTCAGGTGCTAATTCAGATAAGTGGGTGGTGGCCATGAATGAAGAAATGGAATCTCTATATAAAAATGGTACTTGGGATCTTGTGACGCCGCCGAAAGGAAAGAAAATTGTTGGTTGCAAATGGGTTTTCAAAAGAAAAGAAGGTAATTCAGGTGTTAACGATGCAAGGTATAAGGCACGATTAGTTGCAAAGGGCTATAGTCAGGTACAAGGTGTTGATTTTAATGATGTTTTCTCACCAGTTGTGAAACATAGCTCTATTCGTGTATTGCTTGCATTAGTAGCCATGTTTGACTTGGAATTGGAACAGCTTGATGTTAAGACAACGTTCTTACATGGTGAATTAGATGAACAGATCTATATGAAACAACCTGAAGGCTTCGAATTTGAAGGTAAGGAAGACCATGTTTGCTTATTGAAGAAATCCTTGTATGGATTGAAGCAATCTCCAAGACAGTGGTACAAGAGGTTTGATTCATTTATGTTGGGTCATGATTTCTCCAGGAGCATGTATGATAGTTGTGTTTACTTCCGGAAGTTAAAAGATAATTCATTCATTTATCTTTTGTTATATGTTGATGACATGCTCATTGCGGCTAAGAATCTTGCAGAAATTCACCAGTTGAAGGCCTTATTGAATGGTGAATTTGAAATGAAAGACTTGGGAGCAGCTAAGAAGATTCTTGGTATGGAGATAAGACGAGATAGAGGAGTTAGAAAATTATATCTGACCCAAGAAGGTTACCTTAAGAAAGTTTTGGAGAGATTTGGCATGTTGGATGCCAAACCAGTCAGTACTCCTCTCGCTAGCCATTTTAGGCTATCTGCTGCTCAATCACCAAAATCAGAGGAAGAGGAAAGTTATATGACACGTGTTCCTTATTCTAGTGCCGTTGGCAGTATTATGTATGCAATGGTTTGTACTCGTCCAGATATTTCACAAGCTGTTAGTGTTGTTAGCAGGTATATGGCAAATCCAGGCAAAGAACACTGGCAGGCTGTGAAATGGATACTCAAATACTTGAAGGGTACTTCAAACTCTTGTTTGGAGTTCGGTAGAACCAACAACACTTTGGTTGGTTTTGTAGATTCAGACTACGCCGGTGACATTGATAAGCGCAGGTCTCTTACAGGTTATGTATTTTGCATTGGAGGTTGTGCAATTAGCTGGAAAGCTACTCTACAACATGTAGTGTCTTTATCCACTACTGAAGTAGAATATATGGCAGTCACTGAGGCTATTAAAGAAGCTTTGTGGTTGAAAGGTTTATTCGGTGAATTAACTCTACAAGAAGAGGTTACTACCATTTACTGTGATAGTCAAAGTGCAATTCATTTGACTAAAGACCAGATGTATCATGAGCGGACGAAGCATATTGATATCAAATATCATTTCATTCGAGATACCATTGCTGAGAAGAAGGTCCTTGTTCAGAAAATCAATACCAAGGATAATCCTGCCGATATGTTTACGAAAGCTCTTCCTGTATACAAGTTCAAGCAGTGCTTGGACTCGGTTGGTGTTCATAGTTGATGATTCTGCCCATTGGGGCTTTGCCGGAGGTGTGTTTGATTAAGTCGTTATTTTTGGGTTACAGACGTGGAGATTTGTAAGTGAAAGTTGTGGTCAGCAACCACTTTTGTTGACATTTGGTGAAAGCACACAAATGCTGAAACAAACTTTTGGCCATTTTTGACTTTGGATGGGATGCCAAATTTCTTCAGCACGTTGTTATTGACTTAGGAGAGGTTGGTGGCATAAAATTCTTCAGCCTCTTGCCTATAAAAGGGACGGATTGCACTCTTCAAAAAGCACCCCAAAATCCCATAACGAAGCTTGAGAGCTTCTCTGCCTTTCTCCTTTCTTTTGTTCTCTTTCTTTTGCTTCAAAAGCCCTGTGGAAATTAGTGTTCCACTTTTGTAAATTTGTCTCCACGTAATAGTGAATTTTGGCACCGCCTCCGGCCGTGGATGTAGGTCACATTGACCGAACCTCGTAAATCTTTGTGTTCATTGTCTTATTTATTTTTCTCGTTACTATCATCTATTCTTTTGGGCTATTAGATACAACGTGAGATTCGTTTATTCCCTAACAATTTGTTATGTCATCACCAAATCCAGATGCAGAAGATTGCAGAGTTTTAATTCACTTCAAAACCGGCGTATATTTTTTTGTATGAAATGTTGCTGGCATTTTGTTGTCCGGGACTCGGTGATGGTGACAATGATTCCTCCTCCTCCTGGACTTTCCTCGACAGTTCTTGCTTCAATCGATATATGCACGTTGAGTATTCTCCCATGGATAAGATGTTCTTTGGTATGTTATGGGATTGTCACATAGGCTGCCGCTTGGAAGAGGATGAAGATCTTGTTAAGATGGACTCTTGGGATCTTAGTGATCCTTGCAACCCAAAAAGATATCCTGTACTCCCTGGAAAAAAAGGCCGAGTGGCACGGCAGGATCGTTTTTCGAAATCAGCTCGTAATCTCATGAATAACGTCGAGGAATACAAAAACCGATACTACTTGAACTACAAGTCTTACTTGGTCGGTGATCCATCTTTGCCTGGACAGCTCTTCTTGATCGATCGGTATACTGTTGAAGATGATTATCTTGATGGTGATCATGATACCCATCCGCATCCGGAATAGACGTTGGAAACCGGAGGAATTGGAACCTATAGTGCCTTACAAAACTCTGAGTTTCGATGTTTACAGGTTTGATACTACTAACAGCAGGACCCTCGAGTACATGGACTCGTTAGGTGATCGTGCATTTTTCATTGGATCGAATGGTGGATTCTTCCTCTCAGCTATTGATTTTCCTGAATTGAAACCCAATTCCATCTACTTCATAGATGATCTTGCTAAGAATTATTTTGACAGAACATTTGGTGGTGGTCACGATATTGGGATTTATATCTACAAAGACAAGACAATTGAGGGGTGTTATTATCCTGTTGCTGATAACAAAAATTATAAAGATATAGAACCCGCTCCTGTTTGGTTTACTCCTACTTATATTTAATGTACACCCACCATGGATGATTCATAGAGGTGGAACTAGCAAGGTTATTAATTAGGAGTTTTGGTTCACTCAATAGTGACATTTATAGATGGAAAAAAAAAGTTATTTGTTGTGGTTTCTGTGCACTCACATCTTCTGCTTCAGTCACAATTTTAATCGGTGATTCAATAAAGGTCACATATATTTTGGATTGAAACCGATAATTTAACAGAAGGTCATGTTATTTTGGATTTTAATGTTGTCTGATTAAATACAGGTCACGTGTATTTTGAATTGAAACCGAGGATCTAGCAGAAGATCCAGGTTTCTATTATATTGGATTTTGATGTTGTTTATTTCCTCTAGTCTCTGTGGTAATTTATTTCTTGTGCAAAATTTTCATTCTCTTTGTACGAACTTGGTGTGTTTATTTTCTCAAGCTGCATTAGCGGGCAAACTTTAATTAAGTGATGAATTGGAGAGTGAATGAATATGGAATGTAAAGAGTTGTTTCTCTATACCCTTAATGCTAGAATATGTCGGTTTTTGTCTATATCTTATATCAATCCTAAGTTGCAATAAAATTCCACATTATTTGGATTTTCGAATTACACATTGTTTAGATTCAACTCGAATGCAATCTTATTTGGGTTGTAAGTTAGGGGAGGTAAACGAGCAAGCTAGTTCAACTACTCGTCTTAAACTCGGATTAATTTTTTTATTTTTAATATTTATATATTTATATTTTAGTCTCTATATTTTAATAAATTATAATTTAATTTATTTATATTTATATTTTAGTCATAAATTTATAGTAAATTATAATTTGACCTCATTAAATTTTAAAAAATTACAAATATATCCTATAATTTTTAAAAAATTAAAAAGCCTAAAAAATAGTATTTTTGTCCAAATATAAGTGACATTAATATGTGGTCATTTTGTATGGTTAAGTTGACTAACACCGTTACTTTAAGGGTGGTAAAGTGTATATTTTGGAAGTATAGGATGACAAAGTATAGTTACTAACCAAAATAGGATGTCAAAGTATAATTAACCGAGACCAGATTATATGTCCAATATTTATCCTGTTTTATTCTGTCTAACGTTCAAAACAACGTAGATTCATTAAAATTAGGGACTAAATGCATAAATATCACTAAAATTACATTAAAATTAAATTAGGGATTAAATGCATAAATATCACTAAAATTACATTACAATTATTAGACCATAATCAAGAGATTAGTTAACCTACTACGTAGTTTTAATTAAGATTCTTGCACAGAAGATCCAGTGTCTAATTAACCCTAATTATAAAGCAAAACATTATTGTGGAGTTAAACCAATAAAATTTTCCTTTCATTTGCATATTTAACACGCATGCAGCATGCCAGTGGCGGATGCAAGGGGGGCGAGCCGGTGCTACCCCCTTCGTTTTGGGGAGCAAGGGGGTGGTATATATAATCCACCCCCTAGCACCCCCTTGCGAAAAATTTCCAGGGCGCCGGAGTCTGAAGAAATCTCTGCCGCCACTCTGGTCTGTCGTCTGTGGAAAAACCGAAGAGCTGAAGAAGAATGGGCCTGAATCGCTATGAAGAAGACGACAGTTTTGTGACTGTCTTCCTTTTTTTAACACTTAAGTAAAACGACGTCGTTTTACTTAAGTGTAAAAAAAATCAAATCAAAATATCTACAAATGCGTGTTTCACTTTTCAATTAAGACTATTCACTCTTCCATCTCTGTGTCTTCAATTTTCTCTTCAGACAAAAGTCACAAAACCTAATTGGCTAATTTCATTTGAAAGAAATTCTTGCTTACTAGCTGGCGGCTGCTGCTTCTTCCGGAGAGTGGAGCGGATCTGTGGTGCTGCTTTCCTGAGCTTCCTCAATCCTTCTTCAGTTCTTCTTGCTGCCAAGGCTTTAAATTTGTAGTAAGTATTTTAAGTAAATATAATATATATGTATATATATGTATTATATTTATAATATTTAAGTTTTTACTTATATTTAATCTTTTTTATGTTAGCTTTTAGACTTTTAGTAATTAGTAATATTTTGAAGTAATTTTTTTCATGTTTTTATGTTTATTTTCCAATATTTAAGTTTTTATTAATATTTAAAATTTTATGCAAGTTTTTAGTAATATGTGTAAGTAAGTTTTTTATATTTTTATGTTTTGGTAATATTTAAATTTTTGTGTGCATATTTTTGTGAATTATAATTGATTATTATAATTAAATATTTATTAATAGTTTATTAGTGAATTGTGATTAATTAATTTTAAATTTATAAATTATAATTATTTAATTACAAAAAAATAAGAGACTTATTAGTGAATAGTGAGTTAATAAATGTGTTAAAATATATTAATTTTTTTATAATTTTGTGGATTGTGATTATTTATTTGTGTAATTATTTTAATATTGTTATAATTTTTAATTTGGTAA
This sequence comes from Ophiorrhiza pumila, assembly GCA_016586305.1. Taxonomy (NCBI): domain Eukaryota; kingdom Viridiplantae; phylum Streptophyta; class Magnoliopsida; order Gentianales; family Rubiaceae; genus Ophiorrhiza; species Ophiorrhiza pumila. The sequence continues at coordinate 30,571,933 of BLIW01000008.1, read as the reverse complement.
TTTTGATGAATTGTGGTAGATTATGGATAAATTTTTAAGGCGAAGTGTTGATTCTTCTAAAAGTTCTAATGAAGAAAATAGTAGAGAAAAACATTCTCATTTGGAATTCAACCGAAATGATATTGTTAGTGATCCAGGTTTATGTAAACCAATTATAGAATTTGATGTTTTTATTGGTATGTGTATATATTATATTTTTATTATTATGATTATTAATTTGATAGTGAGAATTTTTTTTCTAAATACAATTAAGCTCCCTTCAAAAAGTTCTAGTTCCGCCGCTGAGCATGCCAATGTGTGAAAGGATAGTTGAATGGAATTAATATGCAAAGTTTTGTTGAATGGTTGTGTACATGGATGATGGACCATGGCCTTGTGGAAATATTCCAGTCATCCAGTTCCATGCTGTCTCTATGAGAAAATAAGAAAAAGGGATTTAAAAAAAAAAAAAGTAAGAAAGTTTAGTAATGATGTGTTAGTTATTTCTTTTGATTTCGCAGAATTCTTACTAGAAAAATGATTCATTTCCTTGTGAGTTTATCTAATATTAAACCCAGTGAGGCTCTAATTAATTAGAATTTATTAATTCTTGAGAAACGGCCATGTTCATGCTGCTTAAGCTTAAGGGTTGTGTTGTTTTTGGACGAAATTGCCTTCCTAGAAAAAGAAGATCAAGAGATATATATGAACATCATTTTTTCCTCTAGTCCCGAATATATTCTTCTGATTCGAGCCTAATCCATTAAGATAGAAAGAAAAGATGTACAGAAAAAGGGAAAAGGGGAAAAAGCAACAAATGGCAGGAAAATTAGCCGAATGTGGATTGAATATTTGCTAAGGTATATGCACTTGTATCCAAATTCATGGTACTTTATCATTGGCATATAGCAAAATTCATTAGGAATCATCCTCTTAAAAGCATGTAGGAGACATTAAACAAACATCCAACTTGATTCATAATGGAGAACAACAGAAGAGAATAAACAATTTTTTTTTTCCATAAAATCAGCAAATTTCTAATGTCTAGACCTATATTCATAGGCTGACTCATGTTGTCGCACAAACTGATCATCATGGTATTAAAATATATTGTATGATTGCCTAACTTTTGTTAAGACTCATCCCTTTGGGCATCCATACACGTTGGATATGATTTCATTGTATGGTCACATTACCAAATTTTTAAATGGGATCGATCGTGACAATGATCAAAGTTTCCATCAATTTATGTATGTTATAAGATAAGATACTTGTCTCATTAGAATTTTGATCTATAGAGCTTAAAGAACTTTAATGTTGGGGCTTTTGAAGTAATAAAGAGATCGATTTGAATCCAATGTTACTCAATAATTTAATTTTTTTTCCCTATACTACTATGCTAGTCAGCTAGTAATTATGCAATAACATGGTTATTATTATAAACAATCATACAAAACACTAAAATTTTTTTTATGATTTGATAACTCTATGAATACACAACTTGTTTATAAGTAATTGATTTCAAATTCGAAAAGAGGAGGGTTGCGCCAAATTGGTTGTTGAAGTAAAATTTTGCCGGTCAATGACTTTGAATTTGGAAAAAAGAGAAGGGTTATATCAAATTGGCCGTGGGATAAACTTTACCAATTGAATTATGCATTATATTAGCAATGACGAAATATCTATTCACCCGACTTTATACAGTGAGATAAATGTTAAATTACTATTGATAACACTGGACAAATAAGTGATGATAAAACTTCATTAAACTATAATTAAGTTCCATCCTATGCAAATTTCAAATATAAATAATGGATCTTGCCTTTGGTTGAGGGGTTAAAGATCAACAAACTAATAGTGTGGAGATGCATAGGCAGGGAAAGGTGGCAAACAAACCAACATGTGAGCTGTGATGCACACCATGGGGCAAGCATTCCCATGGCACAAGGCTGGATCATAGATGACTAGATGAGGCAAGCAAAAGTTAAAGGTGGGGTAAGGCCATATTTCAAAAGATGGCCCCAAACAATTATTTATGTTCATCAATCATCACCATCTACAATGGATATTGGATAATATTCCTTGATTGTATTCCTTTCTTCCCTTGTTCCTTGGTGAGAGAGCTTCTTTATTATCACTTCTGTTTCCAACCATACCTTTGACAACCTTATCCCTGCCCATTATGATGGCACAAGTTACAATTGTTTCTTACCTAGTATTCGTGATAGTATTATTTTTATTTTTTTTGTACAATTGATATCCATAATATACATGTTAAAATAAATAAATAAAATAATTTTAAATTTTTTATAACACTTTATGGAGCACTATTTATAAATGTGTCATGTATAAAGTGAATTCAAAAGAATTAATGATTGTAAATATGTAAAAAATGGGAAAAATATTATAATAAGTATTACACAAAATTGTTTGAAGCGTTCTCGTGACAAATAAAACTTGCATATTTGTGGGAATTTTATCCACTATCATAATTAAATAAAATGGCAGGCAAGACTCTATAGAATCAATTGAAGAAGGAGGTCTTCTGTTTTTTTACACTTGTTTCATTTCTCACCAAGTAATGCTAATAGTACTAATTCTTAAATTTAAAATTTAATTTTTTATTTTATGGCGGCCAGTATGTCTTTAAATAAACATATCATCTCACATAAATTTTTTTTTAAAAATCTAATTGGTTTACATTTGATGGGATAAACCAATCTTATATATAATACCTTTTGATTACACCATTGATGTAATGATCCAATTATTTTAATTCCATGATAATGTTATTTTCTTGATGTCATGCTAATAGTTAAAGTTCAAATTAATATTGTTTTCGCATTTTTCTTTAAAGCTTTTGCCAAGACACTAATATTTGGGAATGCATATCCATATATGAACAAAATGAAATAAGAAAAAAAAACTCAATTGAAGGGCCTACCTATACTTGCACTTTATTTGAATTTGATCCCCAAATTTGATCTACACCCTCCTATCTTGAAAACAACTTGGGCAATGGGACAAACATCCAAATTTAACTTGGAAGAAAGGAAAAAGACAACATTGTTTTTGCTTTTTTGTGAGTTATTATAAAATCGATTCATATATGAACTATAATGATACTTTTCGAGTGAACAATAATATTTTTTTAATGTTATCATTAATAATTTTTAATAATATAGTGATATTTTTTAATCGGTCACATATACAAACTCGTTCAACAAGAGACTAACCCAATAAACTTAAAAAATTAGCAAAAAATGAGAAAATAGCAATGTTTTTAATTGGAAACGTGCCTCAACTCTTTACTTTTCTATTATACTCCCCAAAGTTTTGTTAAATTATCATCATATGTATTTCTTTGCACACAAAAACCATCCATCTTAATTTGTTGCCATCATATCTTTCTAACCTCCCATTATGTCCTTCACAAAGTAAGAAAAAGAAAAATTTTCATCCAACTTTGTTTACAAAAGTGTGATTTGTAGAAGCAAAACTGGTTGAAAGCTAGTTATATTCTATGCATGATTATGCGCACATTTTATTTGTAGTTTTGCTCGTTTAGTAAGTGATTTATTGTAACTTTGTTTACTAATTTGATTTTTATTGTGTTTTTCACGAAAATAATTATTACTTGTTGGAAAACTGACCCCCTAATGTGGGAGAAATGAAGTAATATGGAAAAAAAAAATTTTGAACCTCTATAAAAGTAAATTTTAAAAATCATTCAAACCTTCATGTTCAGTACCCATGCATCTCAATATGGTTCCATACTCAGTGGGATATGGTTTCATACTATAATTTTTACGCAATTTGAAAATGAAATTTTAATTGGCATAAAATAGAAATTTCAATAACGTGGAGCCTTAATTAGCCTAAAGTAACTAAAAATATATATATAAAAAAAATAATGAAATTATATAACACCGTCAATCCTTCTTTATTTTCTATGTTTTTTACTATTATAATTTCAAAATCTAAAATTTCTTAAACATGGTAGAAATTTTATGGTGAAATTATGCATTTTTTACTAACTTATCTATTCATTAAATAAATACTCTTCTAATCTATGCCAACCAAAATTCCATATCTCTACTTCTCAAGCTTCCTAAAATACATCTGTTTAGACCATTAATTTTTTATATCCATTCTTTCACTAATTCACATTCCTAAACCAAGCAATATTTATGAGATGGGATTTTCTATCTAATATTATCTTACTCAAGATATGGGTGAACTCGTAGTTTTAATTTGGAATCCCATCTCAATATTTATGTGGGGGAAGTTGTAGTTTTTCAAAATTAAGGGGTCTAAATATAATTTAAAAAATAATTTAATCCCTAACTTATTTCAGAAAAAATTGCAAAAACTTTAACATTTATTGAATTTTTTTTATTACTTAAAATTAAAATGAGGTGACTTAATCATTTGCATTAAATCCTTCTATCTAATTTCGTCTTATTTATCGTATACTTAACCATGATATGTATACATTTTCCTTTAAAGAATTAAATAAAGTTAAATAAAAAAATTAATCTATTACACATTTTTAATGTGATTTAACAAAATTGCATTGTGACTAAATATGAAGGACTTGCTTGCATTTTTTTTAATGATAGAAAGTAAGATAATTTTTGAGACCAGATCCTCTGTCAATATTTATCGTGTCTTATTCTGTCTAACGTTCAAAACTACGTAGTTTCATTAAAAGTAGGGACTAAATGCATAAATATCATTAATATTACTTTATAATTATTAGACCCTAATTAAGATATTAGTGAATCCTAATACGTAGTTTTATTTAAGACAAAATAAGACAGACAAAATTTTGGATAGAAGATCCCGTGTCATAATTTTTATGCAATTTGAAAACTCCAGTTATGGAGTTTTAGTTGGCATAAAATAACGAAAAATTTGTCCTGACATAAATAGCAAAAAGTTTATTCGATAAATACTAATAAATTTCAAAACCTAAATAAAAATTCTTCATCGCTAATTTCAAAATCTTTTTTTTTACCGCGTATGTTGTGATATGGAAGAAGAAACAATAAGATATTATTCAATTAACTAACAAAATATTCACGATCAAAAAAATTACAGAGAATTTTGGGTTTTAAATTTACAGAGGTAAAAGAATTTTAAGTTTAGAAATTACAGTGATAAAAGAATTTTTTTTTTTGTAGATAAAAAAAATTGGAAACAAAAAATTTATGGAGAATTATAGGTACTAAAAGTTTACTGAGAATTACATGTTTTAAAGTTATAGTAGTAAAAAAAATAATTGGTAAAAAAAATTAGAGAAATAAGAATTAACGGTAAAAATTTTAAGTTTTTCAAATTACAATGATAAAAAAAATAACTTAAGAAAGCGAAAGATTAATTATATTAATGATTTTTTATTTATTTACTCTTTTATTTATGTTAATTAAGACAAATTATTTTATATTTTATGTCAATTAGCATGCTACATCTTTACAGTTTTCAAATCGCGTAAAAATATTTACATTTCTAATTTTAATCTATAAATACAAACCACGTTTATTACACACTAATGGAACAAAAAACCTAAAATACGTAAAAATTCTTTCCTATTTTATGGCAATTAGAATTATGTCAAATCAAATTGCGTAAATTTTTTTTCCTATTTAACGCCAATTAGAATTCCATATTATTACCATATTTCAAATGGCGTAAAACTTATCGGACACCTCTCATTAATTCAATTGGATCTCTTTACAGGTTTAGGCTATGTTTGGAAGCACTAAATTTAGTGATTTATTTCACAAATGCAAAATGAGTTATTTGTTTTGTTTAATTTTTTTATCAAAATTTTTAAAAACAAAAATAATGCTACATTAATTATTTTTGCTACAGTATTTTTTATAAATAAAATATTATATTTAAATTTAAATTTTAAATTTTAATAATAAATAGTTCTTTTTAACACAATTCACATCAAAATAAATTAATAAAATATTAATTCAAATTTAAATTTCAAACTTTTATTAATAAAAAAATCTTCAATACAAATCTCAACAAAACAAAATCATTCCTTCCAAACACTTCCAAAATATTCATTTATCATAACAAATTTCAAAAAAAAATCTAAAAATAACTTATCCAAACAAAAAATACTGTAAGTTCGGAATTATTTCCAATAGTTTGACAAGTTGATGACTGCAAAGACAGCCATCACTGTTGATGGCTTTGAAATCAGTCTTTTTCACCGCTGCATCTTCTTTACTTTTATTTTGTCTCCTTCCTATCAATGCCATTGCCACCCATATCTTCATCATCATCATCAACTCAAAGAACCATTACAAGCAGTAGGAGCCCATCAATTATTCAATTCATACTACAACAATAGTTCTTTTTTTACCGTAAATGAAGACTGTTTCTTTACTTTAATAATCAATCCAATCAGGAAATCATCCCCCTCCCTCTTTTACACTAAAATCTGTTTTTACATATTTGTTTTTAGGGAGGAAAAAGAGGAGAGGCCGGAAAACTATTTTGGTTATGCTTGAATTGAGTTGTTCCAATACTATGGATCTTGGGAAAAATTGTTTGATTAGTAGTAGTGTTGTCAGCTTCCACTATAAATCTTATGCTTGCAGTTACAGATACTTCCATTCATCCTCAGCTGCTTTGTCTTTGTCTAGTTTGTTTTCTGGGAGTTCAATTTCTGTGCTCAAAATGATTTCTTCTAGTGCCTCCATTAAACCCTCTTCCAGTTTCACTCCCATGTCTTCGTCTTTGTTTTTCTAGAGAGGAGAATACTCCAAAGATTCAATTTTGATAAACCCTTTTCGTCTTAGCCGGTTTTTTTTTTTTTTTGGGTTTTTCTTGGGGCTGGTTCTTGAGTCTTTTTAACATCTTTCTAGTTCACTTTATCTTGATAAAGTTTTGAGCTTTATTGGATTTTTATTTCAAGAAATCAAGAGAATGTTGTCTGTGTCATTGTCTCTGTTCTGTAATCAACAGATGATGACTAGTGCTGTCAATGCATCGTCAACTGCTATCACTTCTTTGGGGATTTTTAGCAGGTATTTTTGTTTTATGTTCAAAAAATGAATTGGGTTTGTTTTATTTCGTTGAAAACTGTTTATTTGTTGCGCTTGTGGATAGGGGTTTGATGGATATTAGTGTTTTTTTTTTTTATTGTGCTTTGTATATGTAATGTAATTAGTGCGTTGGAGAAGCATTTGTGCTACTACTATCACTTCACTACTACTAGGCAATCCCCAATAGCCCTTTATTCTTTACGATCATCAGGTCTGACTTTGATGGTCGTGGTGGATGTTGGATTGGGAATGGAAAAGGAAAGAGGAACAAATTGACTGCTACGACAAATGCAAAGGCATCCAAGAAGAGGAGGTTGAGCATTTCACCTCTGGCTTCTTCTGCTTTGGCAGATAGTCAAAATTCGTCTAGAGCTAATTTCTATAAGGAGGTTGGATTAATCTTTATGATGATCTGTTTGTTTAATTACGGAATCTTCCTTTCTTTACAGTTGATCAAGACCATGATTCTGTGCGATCTACTGTGTCTTGTTTGGATTGATTATTTTTTGCCACTTGTATGTTATTAATTGTACTAATTAAGGTTGATTTATGCCATGGATCCTTGTAATTTGGTTATGAATAGTGATTTATTTTGTAAAAAAATTGAAGTTAGAAACTTTTGAAGGTTTAGAATTTTGACTGTCCATTGATGTTATTACAATTTATCAGGTTATTAAGTCTGCTAGGGAAAAGTTTACCCAGGAGATATCTTTCCAGTCCAAGGACAAAGATATCTCACTTGCAAAGGTACTTATATTTTCTCCCTATCTTTTTTTTTTCCTTTCTTAATGTGTAATGGATTTAATTGTGGATTCTTGCTTAGCTTATATACCTTTTACCTGCTTCTGCAAATACGCTAACATTATCTTTCGGTTGTGTAGTTTTGACATGTTCCGTTCCTGGTTAGGTAATGCAACCTAGTGGCCAATTGTTTGTGTGTGTGAAGTGGCAATGCAATTATAGTTTATGATGATATGCTGTGTAATGTAGCCCTCCATCATGAAGTTTAGGCACCTTCTTTTTTGTGTTTAGGCCTCTTTTTGACTTGTAGTGCCTAAGTCTGATTTACTTGTCGGAATTGATTTAATTAGGCTTTGCTTTATGTTGCTGCTGAGGATGAGGCGTTGATGACATTTAACCGAGCGATGGATGCACAGTCACTCCTAAATGAAAGGAGAGATGCGTCATCACCATGTGATATTTCTTGGGAACATGTGGAGGCTATGCCTCTTGCTGGAAAGAGCATGAATCAGTGGCTGGCCGAGTTGGATTGCATAGCCAAGGAAGTGGAGGTGGAACTTGTTTCAAGAGAAATAGGATGTCATTTGGTTGAAGTTTTGGAGGCAGTAAACATGGTACTTTTCGAGTCAAGGGGATTCAAAAGGTCACCTGTGCTACTAGATTCGAAGTGTGCATACTTGCACACGGTATTAAGTTCTGGATGTTGCAGCGGTATATTTCGTGCTATGTTACTTTTATCTTTGATGCTTCATGTACTTCTTTAAGCCCAAGAGTTTACTCTCTTGTGTTATTTGCGTTTAGAGATTTATTGGCTTCTAATATTGGATTACCATGTCAACAGCAATTTTGCTTAGTGTGATTTATATTGAGGTTTGTCGAAGACTTAATCTGACCATTGTGGGATCTCGAGTTGGAGAAGATTTTTTGATATGGCCTCCAACTGGGAACCCTGAGGTATGTTTGGTTTCTAAACTCATTAATAATCTTAATTAGCAGCTAGCTTGGAATGCTTTATGTTGTTCTGTCATAGCTTCTTTTGTGGTTCCATATTATGTTGGTCACATGTATTAATTGAACTCATCTGATTCTGATATATCAATATTTTAACCATATGTAGGAGCTATTCAAAGTAACTTCTGGGCCCAGCTTGTTTGGTGTTGTTAATGGAAAGTGCGTTAATGATCCAAGATCAAAGGCCTCAGACATAAATAGCAATTCCCTTTTAGCGCTTGAAATTGCTTCCAACAGAGATATCATTGGAATTGCTTTGGCCAATTTGATTGTAAACTCCATTATTCTCCTTGCTTGTGGTTTATAGAATGAGTTATCTTGTTAATGTGTTTACATTTCCTGTTGTTGCTTTTTTTTCCTTCTGCACCCTGCCTTGAGAATGATAAGAGCTATGTGAATTGACATTTTCAGAGATTTTACTGGAAACGGGCTTCAAGGACAAATCATGGATTGATGCTGAGTTCGCCCCTTAGGCCTGCTAACTATACCGATGAGAAATTCAACAACACTGATAGCTCAGACCTTCCTTTATTACGCCCTCAAGATTTGAGGTACCATTTTGTAATTTATTCCTCGCTTCAGTTGCTTATGCCTCTTGATATCGCGCACCATTTTTGCACAATCAATTGGAAATCTTGAATTTTTTTATGGCAAAAGGTCTGCCAAAGGTTATAAGTATGGTAATTTCCTAGTGATGATTAATTCTTCCGATCTTGAGATTTTAGCCAGTAATCTATTTTCAGGCTCGTATGGCAAACTCTATATCTGACCCTTTCAAAGAGTGTCAATATTTAGTTGTTCTGTTAATTTAGACTGTCAAGTCAGACAGAAGAAAAAAAATGGCATGTCAACTAACAGTTTTTGTTATTAAACAGCCCTACTTGCTTCTGTCTACTTCAAGCTTCCATTTTCTCCACAAATCATCCACAAATTCATGAATTGCAGATAGAGTTTTGACAGTAAACCAAGAACCAAGTTCGGTGCCTAATTCTTCATGTCAAACTAATCAATACATGCAAACGATCCTGTGTTTTCCAAACTTTTAAAGTTTTATCTCTCTTAAAAATATTGGAGAAAACACACCACTGCAGCTAACTTCATGAAAATCTATACCTCAGATCATAAAGGCTGCACTTCATTTTCTAGAAGTAGCATATTTGAGCTGCAATTGACTTTCACGCAAGTAATATGGCCGGATGCTTTGACATTCTGGAGTCTCAAGTACTCGGTGAATCTAAAATCTTTTTTGTTGATCTTGTGAATCTGCTCTAGTTTTCATCTAAACCCATGATCTAAACTTTTCTGTTTTTCTGTTGGCTACTCGAATTTCTATTAATCATTCAATCTTGATTGGACTTAGATGTGATATGATTTTATATTTTTTTTTTGCTTCAAAGGATTTGCATGTAATACTTGACAGCTCCGAAAAATACCGTGGCTTATGTTACCATCCTTTGTACTTAAGAACGCATAATTTTACTAAGCTGTCATATCCTTTTTTATTTTGGATCTAGGTTCTTCATCTACACGATTGCCAATACTATGATCAGGAACCTGGCTTTTACCTCTTAGGAAGTAGATTGTGACTATTTTTTATGTTTTCTTCTTATAAAGGATGATATATGTTTGAAAACTTCTAGGTTGGCTATGATGGCTTCGCAAAGATTGCTCATTTTGCAGCCCCATAATTGGGCTTTGAGAAGAGACTATGGCATGATGTTGTACTATAGTAGGTAAGACATGTTAATCTTCTAAGATGACGGTGGCCATTTGTTCCATGGATGTGATTATTTTGGCTATAACCATACGACTTTTTTTAATCCTAGGGAATATGAGGAGGCAGTTCAGGAGCTTAGCATTTGCATGGTCTTTGCTCCAGAAGAAGAGGCAGAAGTGTTAGAACCATTTGTTGAAAAATTACATTTACTTCGGCTTGAATCGTCCTGGAAATCTTTGGGTAATAAAGGCCGGCTAACTGTTTCTTGACTTTCTTTGTAAAACAACTGCGCTTTTACTGAATTATACCAAATACAGTTCCCATCCAAACGTTTACTGTGGGAACTCAACTGTAACCTTTTTGATTGTTGTAAATATCTCTGTGAACTATGTCTCTTAGTCACAGTTTTAGGAACCGGACAAGTACCTTATTGAAACTTAGAGAAGTTCCTAGAAACAGCCCTACAATCTAGCGAAGCTTCTCTCAAGAGGTGATTTGAGTATGCTGTGTAGTTGTGGTTCATGGATAGTGAAGCATCAATGATGTGAGCTGTTTGTAGTTGCTTTTGATCATTGGTGGAAGGTTAGTTCTCTCCTTGGCATTGAGTATGAAATGGATCATCTGTAAACTACAGCCTTCAAGTTGAATAATAGTACAGGTTTACATTTGATAATGTCATCCATCCAAAACTTTAGCTGCAAATCTGACCTTTCTTGGAAATCAATAACACAGGTGTTTATGAAATAACATTGAGAGGTCAGTGTTGGAATTAAATTCCGATCAACAACAATGAAGCTTTAATCCTATTACGTGAGATTGACAACATGGTTTATATTTCGCCATTGTATTCTATTTGTACACGACGTTATAGTCGAATTTTGAGAGAGTTTTGTGGGCTTTATAAGAATCATTTGAGTGATCAAGCTTTACGTTGGGTATTAATTTAATGCAACTCTTCTTCTATTTTTTGAATTTGTGATCGGCTAATTATAATTAGATGAACGACTTATAAGCAACGATTGAGAGCATGGGAGGATTTAACTATTAACCTTGTGTAATATTACTGCCATTTGCCCAAAACTAGAACAACATATTTAGCATCTTACTAGAGCTCTTTGTTCTGCTGGCATCTCCCTATGCAATTTGACTAATCATGAATTAGACCAAATTCACTTTTTAGTTGTTAATTAACGATATGATCATCCCATGTGAATGTCATTATCAATCAGCTGAAATTTAACCAAAAACAGGAGAACAATATGCCATGAATGTTGCTTGTCACTTTTGTATGAAGTCATTTTCCTCTAGTTGGCTTGCAAGGTTCAATATGCACATCTAGTCACGAGGATGGATAAGGTTTAGGTGCTAATTAGGTAACCATGACTGACACATGTCGTCTCACTAGTATCTTACTTTTTCTACATTAAATAAATAGAGTTTAAAGTTATTAGTTGACTAAATTAGTTCAATCTTTTCTCAACTTAAACGTTTATTTCGTTTTTATCTACATTCTTTAAAAGGTTTTCAATTTAACTGTTCATTTCATTTTTGTTCTCATTCTTTTTTTTTTGCCATTAGCGATATCTTCTAACTTGGAGGGAGAAAACCCACCTCACAGACCAGAAGAGTGCATGACACCGCTTTCTGATTTTTTTACAAGTATGCTATAGAATTTGATCTCATGACCTAAGGCTTGAGGTGGTGACCAACTTGGCTAGTACTAATTCTTTCAAAAGTTTCATTTTCATTTCTCATGTTACGATCTGAATTTCAAATCATCCTTTATCTATTTTTTTTCACTTAAAATTTAAATTGAACAATATTTAAGACACATTTGATAAAAAGGTATAAAAATTGATAGAGTTACACATATGAATGTCAAATTGTCATTGGAAAAGGTGAATACAGGATCATTAAAAATCAAAATTATAATATCAGAGTGAAAATATATATTTTTTAAATGGAGATAAAAGAAAATTGAATTTTCAAATTAAGTAACCATTCAAGAAATTTACCCAAGTTATTAGAAAGTTGAGTGATATTTTTGACAAATTTATTAATTGAGGACTAAAATTCAAATTTGCAAAAAGTTTAGTGAATTTTTTTACTTTTGCTCAACTAAATAATATTTCATAAAACTAAAAGATACCATATATAACCTAACACAATCACAACCCATATAAGAGAAAAGATTAATTAGACCAAATGAGCATAGCTCAAATGGTATCTCAAGTGGGATTCCACCATGGCAACCATAGTTCGAATCCCACTTGGAGCAAATCTCTACCCATTTATGGATAAATGGGTAGAGAAGGAGTATTTGTGAGATGCTCCAAGTTCCCGGGGGGCACATACGCAATGGAGAACAATTATGGTAAGGTTAGTACCCATTGCGTGTACATCCTGCGGTTTACATCCTCAGTTGGCTAGGGGACGGTTGGCATGATGTCCAGAATTAGGTTTACATCCTCAGTTCAGTTGTCTAGGGGACGGTTTGGCTTGAGGCCTAGGATTAGGTTTACATCCTCAGTTCAGTTGGCTAGGGGACGGTTGACATAGAGTTGTAGAGTTAATAACTTGAGACATCAAAAAAAAAAGATTAATTAGTAGCTAACATGATAAATGTCCATTTTCATATTTATTGTTTTCCAAAATTAATTGACTCATTACTTTTAATAATTATATTATTTTTCCACAAGATTTTTACCATCACTTTTAATAATGTAAAAACTAAATTTAATGAAACAATTTATATAGAAAAAGTATTCATTTATTTTAGTAGCACACATATTAGGTGTGCCATTGACATGGTAATGGATCTTCTGAATTATTTTGTGTATCATTTCTTGTATCACTTTATAAGATTTTGGCACGTATATAATAACTTATCTTCACTAATCACTTGATACAATTTTAGTTTTATCTAAAAGAATACGTGTCACATTTATAGAGAGTGATACACCAAATAATACAGAAGATCCAAATCCCTTTAACACTCGTATGAATTCAACTTTTGGTGTTGGTTTGAAAATTTTCAAACCCATATTAATGATTCAAACCATTAAATTTTTATACAAAAACTCATGTGAAACCAGTTTATATATAAAATGAAATTTATATGTGAAATGAACAATTAATAGCCATTGAAATTGAGATTAATTCTAATTTCTAATTGCTTTTATCATGCATTAAAATCGCTATTAATTCGCTGTTGCGCATATGAATCCGCTTCACAAGAGACCAATGAAATTTTAAAATCACATAACGATCACAAACATACAATTCTCCAAGAATAATTAAATTTTAGGGTAAATTACTTCAACCGTCCATCAATTTGGTCATTTCGTTTTTGTCCCTAATTTTTAAAAAGTTTCATTTTCGTCCTTTATGTTGCATTTTTAATTTTCAATGGTCATTTGTTTATCTTTCATGCTAGAAAAATTCAATTTCGATGATCATTTAACATACATATGTCTAATATTATCCATTTGTATACACTTCTATTTTTCATATATGTATTAAATATTTATTTAATTTGAATTTTAAGTGAAAACAAAAATGGACGAAGGATGATTTTAAATTAATTTGTAACATGAGGGACAAAAATAAACCTTTTAAAGATTAGAGACAAAAAAAAAAAACAAAATGAACTTCCAAGTTAAGGGAAGATTGAAGTAATTTACTCTAAAATTTATTACTCAAAATTTTTTCCCAAAATTAATTGTAACCTCTCTAATTTCTGTACATTATGCATTTGCCACTTATATAATTTTGAAAGTTTGCATCTCCGTAATACAATATGGTGGCAGGTTAGAGAAAAACTAAAGAAATTTTATACCATCATTATTTGCTGAAATTGAAAGTTTATATATATTTTTTCCCTTAATAAATCTCTGGCTACTTTAAATGAAAATTATATTTTATTTTCTTCTATGAAGTTACTAGAGTTTTTTTTTTTAAATAAATATATCATGTGCATATGGTAAGCATGAGATGTTGGGTGTTATTTTATTTTTCAAACATTTTAAAAGATGTTAGTAAGAAAAAGAAAAAGAAAAGAAATTGGAGAATGACAAAAATGATAATTATTTAATGAGGTATTCTTATGTGAAATGGATTCATATATGCAATATACAAGCGTGCGTGTAACACCCCGCAAAATATACAATAAAACAATATTAAGGTAATATACATATTTATATTTCTATCCCAAAATTCATACATTCAAGATCGCCAAAATGGCCCATTCCAATAGCTACAAACACAACCAAGGTAATTAAATACCTTAATAATCTATTCATCTATCTCTTCCTTTAAGTACGTAAACCGAAATTCTGTCCACCACCTAATCCATCTTGAATCACTGAAAAATATAATTTATAAAAGGGTGAGCTTAAAATAGCTCAGTGGGTGGGAATAGTGCTTAATTATTGAAAAACTAATTTTCAACAAAATACAGTTCCAAGAAAGAGTTCCAATGCACAAACCATGTACCAACAAATTCACCATGGATGGCAATTAAACATTGGGCATATATTTGTTACTTGTACCGATATACAATTTTAATACACATAACCATGTATCACAAAACTTTAACATGGATGTCATGTCAAACATTAATCATATAATCGGTACCTGTCTCGATCGGCCATGCTGACCTTTACCAACCTTATCTCCCCTGGCAATTCGTTGGTGCGTGCACGACTCGAAAAGCTACCTTATCTTTCCTCGTGGTCAGTGACCACTACGGCCCCGCAGGTCTAACGTAGCATCCGGATTTGCCACTCCGACTCCCGTCAACAAGATTAAAAACTCCTTAATCCTGTGACGAGGCTCACCGTTGTAGTCTTGGCGTAATCGTCGGCCCGATGCCGTCTCGATTACTCTCCAAGCCAACACCTACTAGGGCCCAAACAATCCATTACAATACATGTATCACATACAATTAATGCAAGTTGGCAAATAATTAGGGAAATTCATCCACTTGTGCCAAACTTCAACGATTCACAATATCAAAGTGCTAGGGTCAACAAAGCTCATGTGAATTCTAGAGGTGGCTCTTACGGATTCTAGAGGTGGCTCATGCCTTTAAATTGACATAGGACTTAGTTCCGCACAACACTTAGTTCCACAGTACATAAATCCAATATCCAAATTATACCACAGGTATTTGATACCATCAATTCAAAATCAAATTGGCACAAAATTAGGAAATTCAATCATCACATGGCATTCTCCCTTGCAACTTGCAAGTTTGGATTGAATACAATCCAGGCAATCATCCCAATAACACCAACATAAGCATATTACCATATTTCATAATTCCAAAACATTCATGTTTTACAGAGTTTCAAATTCAATATGAAACTCATAAAGAAATAATCCGTTAGTAAAACTAAACGAGAGTAAGCCAAGTAGCAATTTCAGTTTTG
This sequence comes from Ophiorrhiza pumila, assembly GCA_016586305.1. Taxonomy (NCBI): domain Eukaryota; kingdom Viridiplantae; phylum Streptophyta; class Magnoliopsida; order Gentianales; family Rubiaceae; genus Ophiorrhiza; species Ophiorrhiza pumila. The sequence goes on along the minus strand of BLIW01000008.1, from coordinate 30,555,986 downwards.
ACCCCATTCCTTCAAACCCTTGTATCTTATTTCCTATAAGATAGAAAAATGCATCACTTCTACTATATGAATATGTTAAAATACAAAACCTTTTACATTTTGCAAATCCCCAAATCCTTTCCATAAAATCATATATAAACTATTCATCAAGGGTTTGAAACTTAGTAGAAGGATAATAAGGTTCGTAAAGCCAACAATTTTAAAATGGTTATATTCTAAAACCATTCCAGTTTATATATATTTGCAGCCCCTTCAAAAAAATTATGTCCCACCAATGGAATAGTGCATACCTTGGGTTTACTAAATATGTTGAACAAGGAATTCTAGTTAGTTAATGTAAGCTAGCATCTCTAGCCTTAGATAAATAAAATAATTTTAAAACCACATATCTTAATCCTTGCTAAGGCATAGAATGTAAGTGTTATTCCAATCCAGTGGCCAAGGTTCTTTATTTGAACATCCATATCATCATTTAATTCAAATAGAGCCTTTTATATTGGAAATAAAGTGACATCTTCTGTATGATTACCGTTAATATCACATTATCACTTTCCCTCACAATTATTGTCCAGCCCTTTCTCCTCAATAGAGTCATAGTACAACATGAATACCCTAGTTCTTAAGTCAATTAGACCAATTTTGATACACTGAACACCTAATGCAACTGATAATTTGTCTCTAGTTTAGACATAAGAGAATAAAATTATTCGACCTCAAGAAATCATCTAGATTTTGAGTAACAATTATGCGTTATCATCGGCAAACATGAAAGAGGTTTATTCCAAACCTCATAGAAATCATAGAAGAACCTAGCTATAATTTATAGTCAAGTCATTAAATCTTGCGAGCAAATTCAAGATAAGGAACCAACTTCTTCCAGAGTAGTCTAAGCACAGTCAAGATTAAGGTTTTAGAACAAAATCACCAATGGTTTAACAATCTTATAAATTCAACCAATTCTTTCATATACCATGTACTCAGGCACATAAAAATGAAAACTCAACAAATTCCATATTTTACATAGACAAAACAAACAAGTTCCGTTGTAAAGTTAGATAAAAGAAATCAAACCACGTTTTTATCTCACTAAGTTTAGCACATAACAAGTAAATAGCCAATAGGATTCGTATGCATCAATTCATAACACAAATATTGAACAAGTATCAAGTTCAAATTTTATTCTTAATAATTCAAGAAAAATTCAAAATAAAAATATTATATTCAATAATCGAATCAAAATTTCCAAGAACGCAGTTATACCCACCTGTTAAAAGCTTTAAAACCTTCAATGGATTGATTAAGTTGCTGCCTCTTTACTTTTCCTCTTCTTTCCTTTTCTCTTCTTGCTCTATCACCCGTCGTTCTCTTCTCTTACCTTTAGCCGTTTTGTTGCTCCCCTTTTTTTTTCACAGTTTTGCATAAAAATTTGCTACTGTTCTTGGTGATTACCTTAAAGAAGTGAAAGGCTTACAAAAGCCATGCTTTACAAGTTGGCCACCTTCTTTTTTTTTTTCAAATTTTATTTTTCTTATTTGCAACTTGGCCCTTGCATTTTGTAAGAACCAACAAGGACCAAAATTCATTTAAATTATATAATTAAATCTCTTACAATCTTATAAATTTATAATTAAGATTTTAAAATTATCAATTAACTAAAATTCTTATTAGTGTGATTTTAATTTTGGCAAAACACTTACCAAAGATGCAGTATTTAATTTTAAAATTAAAATGACTTGCATATATTTAATATTAATAATATTATTAATATGTTAAAATCTTGGGGTCTCACAGTGCGTATTTATTTTTTTTAACGTATCACTTTTTATTTCAAATATTGATATTTGTTACGCGAAAAAATTGATACTTTATACGCTAATCAGAATGATACACTTTTGCGGTTAATATTGATAAACAAAAATTGATACTTGATAAGCGAATAATTGATACATGATACGCGGAAAATTGATACTTTATATTCGAATCAGAATGATACACTTTTGGAGTTGATATTGATACGCAAAAATTGATACTTGCTATGCGAATAATTGATATATGATATGTGAAAAATTGATACTTTATACTCGAATCAGAATAATACACTTTTGGAGTTGATATTGATACGCAAAAATTGATACTTGATACGCGAATAATTGATACATGATACAAGAAAAATCGATTCTTTATACGCGAAAAATTGATATTTTATGCGCGAAACAGAACAATACTTGGTATGATACTTTATACACTAACATTGATATTTGATATGCGGAAAATTGATATTTTATAAGTGATCTGTAATAGACGTGCGTCATTAAACCGGTCGCATATATAAACCCGTTGCTCAAGAGTTTTTGTGTTATTTCATAAATTAGGGTTAGCTACACTTACCACCATCGACTAAGCAAATGTTTAACAAATCCACTGAGCAAATGTTGCAGTCACCTCTCTTAATTGAGCAAACGTTTGACAAATCGACCCTTCCCACCAAACACCATATACTGATTTCACCAAAATATATGTGTGCATAGTATAATATGCCCTTAAAACTTTTTTTTAATAATCATTATGTTACCTTAGTTAAATAAATGCATATGTTAAATATTAAAATAAAAGTAAAAGAAAATTTCTTTTTACACAAACAAAAAAACTCAAAAATAAAAATCTTCTTTGTTAATTAATCAAATTAATTATTTTCTTCTCCAAAAATAATTCTTTTCCTTCCAAAATTTAAAATTTAGATAGAAAAGAATTTCTTAATTTAAGTTTGATTAATTTAATAATTAACTCATTTATAATAAAGGATATGAAATTGATAATTTATAACAAAGAATTAAAAAGTGCATACAAGTATTTATTATCATTTTATAATTGCTTATCTATTTTTGTTATTTTTTTTAACAAAATAAGGGATGATATTTTAGTATTTTTATCAATTTTGTTATTCAATTTTAACGGTAGGGATTGATCATAATTTTCTACAGAATTCGTATGGTACTTCTACATAACCTCATAGTCACGGGGTAAATATAATTAATCCTTTAATAAATTACATCTTTAATAAATACTAAAGCATTTTACAATTTTAAAACAAACCAAACTAAACCTCTTAGAAATGGGCTGCGCCGGCAACCCTTTCTCCGTCCACCCAGCTCCCTCAACCACCATAGCCGCCGCCGCCACCACTGCTACCAAAGCAGCTAGGCGTTTCTCTGCCTCACTCAACCGTCATGAACCACCACGAAAACCCTTTTTTCCCCTCCTCAATTCACTCCCATTTCCCCACCTTAAACCCCTCCAAAACCCCACCTTTCCCATCCTCAAATTCATCTATTTCTCCAACAACGACAACGACAATACAGGCGACGGAAATGGAGGCGGAGGCAGCGGTGGCAATGGAAATGACGATGATTGGAACGGGTTCTTCAACTTTGATAAGAACCCATTACTTCTTTCCCTTTTTTATCATAGTTTATCTAACAAAGATGACGTTTTTACTATCACTGGTTACAATTTTAGACCACTCCTTTTGATGTTGATATCGGCGGCAGTTTCCATTGGTTGTTTCTCTTCCTTAGCTACATTAGCCGAAGCTAAAACAGCTATAGATATATCACAAGAGGAGAAAAATGATCATGGAGAAGAGGGAAAAGTCTTGGTGTGTGAAATTAGAGGTGGGAAGAGAATTGGGTTGGTACCAGATTATGAAAAGGATGAATTTATTTTTCCGAAGACAATGTGGTCATTTTGGAGGATATGGATGCAAGGGTCAGAGGAAAAGATGAAGGTTTCAATGGGGGATTTGTGGGTTCAGTGTAAAGATTTGGTCATGAGTTTGATGCTCCCAGAAGGGTTTCCAGAGAGTGTTACAAGTGATTATTTGGGGTATTCGCTTTGGAGGGGAGTTCAAGGCGTTGCTGCCCAGATAAGTGGTGTTCTGGCCACTCAAGTACGCTATTTTTCTTGCGTTAGTTTTGCATTTTGTTTCCACGTTTTTATTGGATTAATTGTTAAATAAATCCTGAAAATTGATTTAATGAAAAGTCCACACTTATAAAGGTTTTAGCAAGTGATGATGCTAGCTCATGTGATCCTGCTTGGAGTTTTGTTTTAAGTGATGGTGGGAATTACTATATCGAGAAGGTGAACGATTGAAAAAGTAAATATAGATTAGGAGTAAGGATAGTGAAGTACGGTTATCTTCTTTGATGATTCATGATGATACAATATTTTGTTTTTTGTCTGGGTGGGTGGTTTGAGTTTTCTTCCATCCATTGTTCAAAAAATTCTTTTTCAAACTGAAATAACTTAATGCATAAATGGAGTGATCAACATGGTAGTTGCTCATGTGTCAATGTATGTTGTTTTATTTGTAGTTTTTGCAAAAAGTTGTGTCAAAAGGGAACAGAGAAATCAGTGCTGCTGTAATCAAATGTTCTATTGTTGACAATTATTGTATCATTTGTGACTAGTTATGCAATATCAAGCGAAATATATCATTTAAATATGACACCATGTGTTATATAATTAAGCTATGATCTGTATAAATTCTCAAGTCTCACAAGTTCATTATGCCGGATTGATATTAAATGAGCCAAGGTTTGCATGTTGAATGAGAGTTTGGTTATCCGTACTTGTTATGTAAAATGGTGATTCCTTTTTTGTTTGTGCTAATATATAAAAGTTTATATTATAATGTGACATGTAGGCTTTGCTTTATGCTGTTGGCTTGGGGAAAGGAGCTATTCCAACTGCAGCAGCTGTAAATTGGGTACTCAAGGATGGCATCGGGTACCTCAGCAAGATTTTCTTTTCAAATTATGGGAGGCATTTCGATGTCAATCCCAAGGGTTGGAGGTTGTTTGCAGATCTCTTGGAAAATGCAGCTTACGGATTGGAGATTTTAACTCCTGCATTTCCGCATCTCTTTGTTCCAATTGGTGCTGCTGCTGGAGCAGGAAGATCTGCAGCTGCACTCATCCAGGTGATTGAAAATTTTCTGAAGCCAACTCCATATTGTCATTTTAAGGATTTATTGCCCCTTTTGCTTCCCAACTTATCTCTAGCTTGGTAGGAAAATTAGAAGTGCGAAAACCATTGCCACCAAATCGTAGAATCTTCAGTCTCTAACTAAATGAAAGAAAAGCCCTTTCTAACTTTAAATTGAAAAGGAAAGAACAAAAGAGTGTTCAATTTTTGTTGTTATTATTGAGGGAACTTTTCTGTAATTGAATAATATTCACTATTGTGTTTTTGTGACTTAACCTTTGATATCTTCTATATTGTTCAAGACAATTGTTTCTTGACTCTGCAGATTTGACTCAATGCAACAAATTATATTCTCATTCTCTCATTTACACATGAAATTTAAAAGGTAGCAATTATATTACAGAACCTAAAGATACCCTGAATGTGATATATTTTACAATGTTTCATGTATGGGCATTTATGTCATTCTGGCCTGGATTTTTATTCAATTCTGATTTTGAAAATAATTTCATCAAATGATAAAAAGGACCTTTCACTAGGAATCGCGTTCTCAAGCTATAGAATGATAATGACGATTACCTCTCTTTCTGGGGGGACAACATATTCACGACTCAGTGACCATTCAATCCCAATCCATATCAGCAACCCAAACTTGGCCTTGGTCCAAATATTTAATGCTCCGTCTGGATAAAGTATTTTTTGATTTTATGATGAAATCTTTTTTTTTTTTTTGGGATTTGTTTTAAGAAAGGAATATTTTGGGGGTGTTTGGATTCATAAGTTTGTTATGTTGGAATTTGTGTTGGAGAATATTTTATTAATAAAATTTTAAAATTCAAATTTGAATTAATATTTTATAAGTTTATTTTGGTTGGAAATTGTGTTAGGAAGAATTGTTTATTATTCAAAATTTAAAATTCAAATTCAAATATAGTATTTTATTTGTTAAAAAATACTGTAGAAAAATAATCACTATAGTATTGTTTTTGGTTTTAAAAATTTTGGTAGAAAAAATGAATAAAGCAAACAAGTCAAATTGGATTTGTAAAATAAAACACTAAAACAAGGTTAAACAAATGGAGCCTAAGTGATTCTCTGTGCAAGGTGTCATGATTAAAGGTTGTGTGCTAAGTTACCAACTCTTCATCTGACAGGCTGCAACAAGGAGCTGTTTTTATGCTGGTTTTGCTGCTCAGAGGAATTTCGCTGAGGTAATGTTTTCTTTGCACTACTGTGAAATTAGCATAACTTGATTTTATGAACCAAGAAAGCTTCTTGAGGAGCATAATAATATTGAGTCTTTGTTGATAATTTTCTTTACTAACTGTCAAAATCTCTTATGGGTTATCCTATATGCATAGTCTTCTTAAAGAAGTAAATGATGGCAGGTAATAGCGAAGGGTGAAGCTCAGGGAATGGTGAGCAAAGCTATTGGAATTCTGCTTGGCATAGCGTTAGCTAACTGCATACAATCTTCTACTCCTCTAGCTCTAGCTTCTTTTGGTGTGATAACATGGATCCACATGTTTTGCAATCTAAAATCTTATCAATCCATACATCTGAGGACTTTAAATCCATATCGTGCAAGTACTTTCTTTCTTTACCTCTTTTTCAGTAAAATTGCCTGTTATTTTTCTTGTAATACTGCTGTACCTCTTGCTCTATCGACTATAAAGAACTTTTTGTCTCATTTCATTAAAGTTATTGCTTTCTATCTACTACTTCATTAGCTGTTATTCTACTTCTTAAAGTTTTCAAAAATATTAACTTAGCTGAAAATTAGTTGCTTAAAACATTAATGGCAAGATCCTTTGAGCATGGTTTAGTTAGGAGGATAATAATGCGGGATTTATTACATAAAAGGATTGCCGAAATCAGAGGACTCCAGTAAAGAAATTGAGGTTAGACCTGTAGGTGTTCTATGAGTTGTATAATTAGTTTATCTATACTGAATCCATAAGATTATGAGGGTTTACATTTAATTATTTCTCTATAGAACTGTTACTATTCCAACTATGAAAAGATTAACCTTATTCGAGTCTTAAATCCAAACCACCTACATTAAATAAAGTTTTGCCTAGTATAATCAGTTGATGGGTCTTATAAAGATGGCATGTCATACTTGGTCTCCGTACCTGTCTAGAGTGTTCAAAAGGCAAAGACAATTCTAAAGACGTTATGCGATTCCCAAGCCCTCCCTCCCTAGGCATGGAGATTTCTTGTGCAGGCGGAGAGAGAAATGAAATATTTGACATAACATATTAGATTGTAGCTTAACCAAAGTGGATAAAATAAAGTGTTACTCGAAAATTTATTCCGACCCTAGACGAATCTTACCTAGACTGAAGCTTATCACAGTAGATTTTGACTCCTTTTTTCGGCTTGGCATGACTTGCATGTAAGGATCATAACCTTTTCATTTTTGAAATTAAGTTTCTCCTGATTCTAGTCAATTCTATTACAGGGAAAATAGGAGGTTTGACTTTACTCTTATTAGTGTGTTTTGCTGCTGTATTTCGCAGGTTTGGTCTTCAGTGAATATCTGCTCAGTGGCCTAGTTCCTTCAGTTAAAGAGGTCAATGACGAGGAGCCACTATTTCCTGCTGTTTCAATTCTAAATATAAAGCAAGATACTGTAAGTTGCCCTTGGTTTTGCTATATTTTATTTAGTTTAAATTTTTTGTTTAGACAATCAACTTTTTCTTCTGTTCTCCAAATCCTTCTTGAAAAGTATTAGGGTTTCACTGTAACAAAATGCGAATATGCATATTGCGTCGGATATCCGAATCTTTTACTTAGGCTTCATTGAGGCTTCTGGCAGACTGGCATAGTACCGACACTTTGCATATGGGCATGTTCTATTCCTGGATTGAACTTTCCCTTAAGCAATGTTGTAATAGTAGGTTATTTGCTTAATTGGCTATCTGACCCTGCATGTACATACACACACTCACACAGACACACACACACACATAAGCTGCTTAGTAGTTGGTTTCTAAATCAAATCAAAGATTATTATGGAAGAGATTCAGATTTGAGTTTTTCAAAGACCTAATTTTATCGAAATGGTTGTTAGCTTTTAGCACTCCATTTCCTGTGATCTAGAGTCTCTGTTTGATGTTGAAGAATGTAGTGTTACTTGTCTCTGAAAATTGTGATCTTAGGCATTAGGAATCAGTATGGAAGGATAAATAGTGATCTTTAATTCTTATTTTGTCCTGGTGTACTATTTCCAGGCACATGCAGAAGTGCTGTCTGCAGAAGCCAAGGAAGCAGCTGCACGTATTGAACGGAGGTTCCAGCTGGGTTCTAAGTTTTCTGAAATTGTTAAGAATAGAGAGGATGCACATGCCCTGTTTGAGCTGTACAGGGACGAAGGTTACATTCTGACAGAATACGGGGGAAGTTTCTGTGTAAGTAAAATCTTTAATGACCCTTATGTTTTCTTCACATTCTTGTGGATGTCATTGTTATAGTTGTGCTCTTTCAGTCATTGTTTATTTTAATTATGCTATGTAGCTTTCTATGTGTTCTGCCCTTATATACGTCGTTCTTCAGACTCTTTACATCTTTGCAACCAATTCACAACTATGATACCAGTCGGGCCATAACGTGGTTTAGTGAGACAAATTCTTCACTTAGTCGATTTCATTGTATGAAACGTTTGCCAATTTTTTATAGTTGAGATTCTTGGCTCTATTCTCTATGAAAAGAATTGACCATTTGATCGGTCATTGGCAGCTGGGAAAAACATAAGTGGTGATTCATTGAGATAATCTTGATGTGGGTCTGTTTTGTTAAAATTTAAAACTAGACTCTTACTATTGTTATTTTTATGCTGATTGACATTATAAAGATTGCTAATAGTGCGGAAAATGATACTTTTAGATTTTGTTGTGTGAACTGGAATGCTTAAATAGTATTACCATTTGTATGCTTTCGAGGTATTAATTTTCCCAAAACAATCTAGTGTGTTGTGCTGTTGCCAAATTTTCAGCAAACACAAAAGATCTAGTATGTTTCCGTGGGTTTCACGTCGAGTTGCTTCATTTGAGGACATGTTACTCTTTTTAGTTCAGTTTCTGATATCCAATGAAACCCCCTGAAGTTTTTAAATTACATCTCTACTTACGTAACATAAACCTAAAATAATGTGGTTACAAAGCTGCTAAAGTTACTATATTTGATGAGGTTTCTATAATCACCATACAAGACTTTGTAAACATCAATTGGACCAACAGTAAATTACATCTCTACTTAAGCTTATATCACATGACATAAACCTAAAATAATGTGGTTACAAAGCTGCTAAAGTTGTTATATTTGAGGAGGTTTCTACAATTACCATCACCATACAGGACTTTGTAAACATCACTTGGATCAACAGCAAATAGGGAGAGATTAGGACAAATCGAAAATTTGACAGGAAGGAAATTCGAGTGAGGTTAGTGCAATTTAAATCATCTTGGTGTTTGTTATATGTGATCTCTGGTTCAATTTACTTACCCAACCAAGATCCACTGACAAATGATAATGAAATTATAGTGTGGGTATATGCTCATCTTGTCATGTCTTCCACTCTTTGATTTTTGGTTTTAGAAATCTTTGAACCTTTTTGTATTGCATTTGTTGGGAATGTCCTTATATCTGATTGGGGTTGTGACAGTTGGAGCCCAGGACCTTTCAGGTTCTGGTGTCTGGGATACTTCCTATTAAGCATTGTTAACTTGCTTCCAGTGCTAGAAGTTTGTCTTATGGTCCCATTACAGACATATCCTGGAAAAGCCTTTTTTCCGTGTTTTAATGTAAATTTTGTAAACAAAACGAATAGAGTTTTACTATTTGCTTGGGACTGATTGATGCGCTATCTTCCGTTAATTGTTCCATGATTTAGCTATCTGCTACTGTCGCTCTTCTTCTTGGTATTGGTGGTGTAATGTTGGGAACAGTGAGTATTTCTTAATTATTATCAAATTCAGAGATCTTTACACAATTTAGAACCAAATGAAATGGCCATAGATTACAGCTGTGGTTCACTACTTTTGCTGTTATGATGGATGGTCTAATTAAATTTTCTCATTGATCAGGTAGTATTAAAAGAGAGCTGTTCACCTCGAGATATGCTGAAGTCACTGTTTCAAGTTAATTATCTTTACTGGTTAGAAAATAACGCAGGAATAAAGTCAACCAGCGCATCTGAAGACTGCAAACCTGGGGGTAGGCTGCAAATGTCTCTAGAATATACGAGATGGGAATTTAACCATGTAAAAGGTGACGGTGAAGTAGCGGGATGGGTTACCGATGGTCTTATTGCAAGGCCATTGCCAAACAGAATACGTCCAGGTTCTGCAAATGCCTCTACTGCTCCTGAAGGTTGACAAAATGACGGTAATGGATCTTACCTTGGGGCTTAGTGACTCCAGTTTGTATATCCGTTTACAGTTTTTATTGAGCTGATCTTAGCATGATAAAGTTCGTAAGCCCCATGACTACAAGAATACGGTAGTGGATTCGTAATTCAGTTTGTACTTGCCCATTTGGTTGGGTGAATAGTTTGACATGTTGAGAACAAAACCTAAGCAAAATGACAGTTGATAGAGATACCTGCACTTAGTTTTCCACTGCTTGCTGGAAGAAGTTGTCCCAAGCATATGAAGAAGAGCGTTTCTGCCCACTAATATACATTCCAAAGATGGTAGGATATGGTTTTTCTTCCAATTGAGGGCTGCTAAAAGTTGTCATTGAGCTAATTCATTTGCTTATCTTTTGTTGTAAGATGTAAGTAAACATGATTTGGGATGCATAGAAGTTTAGAAGCAGAGAATCACAATTATGGCATACAAATATTAATCAGTATAATTTTACCTTGATTATGTTTTAATTAGAGGGATCCTTTTTGTTTCAACTTTGTTGCCTCAACAAAATCTTAATATGGACCAATTGTAGCAATGACACTATTCCTACTAAAGAAGAAAATGAGCTAAAAGTGAATCTAAAAGGAGAAATAGCAGCAATTTTAGATTGAAATAATAGTCAGATGCAAATGTAAGATGGCAAATGGCGAAAGTGCATTTTTGCAATCTAATAGAAATCCAACATTGCTAGTGAATGGAATTTATTTGGTGATTTAGTTTTAGGATATGATTCATATAATCGAATGAGTTGGCGAGATAAAACCGCGAGAAAAGAATATGATTTATATAATCGACTTCAGATGGTGAGATAAAAACATGAGAAAAAGAATATGATTTATATAATCGACCTGAGATGGTGAGATAAAAACGTGTAAGATACAAACTTAGTTGTTGTTTTGTGTACATAAATTTAACAAAAGTTTTGAACACAAACTGATCTCCATCTGACTGATCTACTCCAATCATAATTCACAAATTATATTTTGTTGAATGTAAAATGAAAAAGGGACAATTTCATTTTCTCGCAACCATTTTTCTGTAAGCAATTTTGGTGGAAGATATGCCGGACAAGACAATTTTTTAATTGCTTGACAATGAAGCAACAACTCCTTCAAGGCATATGCACAAAAAATTTGTCTACTTCTACAGCAACTTCCAGCTCTTGAATGAATGACATGACTTCAATGTTCCTCTCGAAATGTAATATTTATCTCATCAGTGAGTTCATTAATTTTTTGTTGTCAGAAATTGTATGAGATTATACAACATGATTAATCCTATATATGACTATGTATATGTTGTTAATGTTATACGGAACACATCCCAGAACGATAATCGAGAAAAAACTCCAATGCACAGTGTCTTTGATGTCCGAGAATTCAACAGAAACTTTCACACATTCATCAAGAACCAGGAATTTGTAGTCATCGATTCCAGAAAATCTGCTTCATGGGTTTGATCAAGATGGGAATTCTTCATAATCAACTGTGAACTGTGCCCAAGCAAAAAGGAATTATATATGTTCAATTTGATCAAATACGTGCAGATGAATACAATCCAAATGAGCTAGAGCTGAGCTAGAAATTTGCTGACAATTAGGAAATATTTACTTTGCTTCACCATACACATGATACAATCTGGAGCATTTTCCTCGTCTGAAGATATTAATTTGCTTGATTATGGAATCAAACTTCCATGAACTGATGAACATATATAATGCTCTTAATTCTATCATGGAAGAAGAATATAGAGAAGAATCATCTCACAAATCCAGTGTCTATTGTAGATTTTGCTTTCTTCTTTATCCTTCACCACATTCTTACATTTAGATGTGCATTGGTATTTCAAAAAGTTTTGATACACATCTTAACTGCTTTTTCAAAAAAAATTCTGTTAAACCGATTCATATATAAGACGTATGTGGTTAATTTATGAAATGGTGATTTAATGACTGTTAAAATCGTAATTCTAATTTTGTGCCATTGTTATCGCGCGTTGAAATCACGATTAACTCACCGTTGTATATATAAATCTGGTTAAGAGGAAATAGCTATTGCTATTTAAACAACCTTAATGTGTCTAAAGTCAATTAACTATTTTTCTTGTTTGGAAAAAGAAATCATTGTTATAATAGACATAAATTAATAATTTGAAGTTTAATAGTCAATTTATGCTCAACCAAACTATATATGCAATTTGTAAGAAACCAACAATATGTCAATTCAGCATCATATTGTTCTAAGTTTTTTAAACCATTAGGCATAATTCTTATTCCAAACATATCAGCAAAACTCAGAAATGCCAACCCACGGGACAAAGCTTTTGACAATGCTAGCTGCCGGCTGCAGCATTAGGCCTATGTATTATAATCAAGCAAAGATATTAAACAAGCATTTCGTTGCAGATTTTTGTCAGGTTCTTGTAACTAATATGGAGTGGGAAAGATTGAAACAAAATGATTGAGGAAATACAAAAACTTTTGTGAAATGGGTTCATATATAAAACGTATTTCATATATGAAACGGACAATTAATCACTGTTAAATTGTTGAAATCGTGATCAACTTATTGTTGTGTATATGAATCCGTTTAACAGGAAACTAACTCTTGAGGAAAAGTTAGAGAAACACAACTAAAAAATACCAAAGAAAAACATAAAATGTTGGAACCTTGCCTTGTAAAGGAATTGAGAACTACATGTTTATTGAATGCATTCAAATTAATACTTCAGAGAGGCCGACTTAAAGGCCTAAACTCTGAATGAGGACATTTGGAAAGAGCTAGAAGTACGTAGTGGGCAATGAATTTGTTAGATAATCTAATCAGCCATCCAATTTACAAAATGTAAAATATTTGCCTTAATTTGTCTGTTCATCTTTATTTGCTTGGTTTAACTTCAATGGAACTCACTGCTTGTAGGTGTATCATTGACTATGCTTGAAGAGAAGGGATCTCAGCAATTCCAATGCCTACAATATTAGCATTCTCAACAATGATCAAAGCATTGGCATGCAATTGGCTCCAACCAAATTTAATACTACTACCATTCTTAGTTCAAAGGACTATAAATATGCATTCAAGTTGGATTAGTTATACTACATATATCAATCAAATCTTTTGACTTCATTGCTATAATGGCCAATGCTATACTACTCAGCTTGTCACTGCTCTTCCTGGCAGTAGCCCTCCAATGTTGTGGAGCTAAAGGTTTTTCTCCAATTAGCAGAAAAGTCGAAAGGGAGCGATTTTTACAATGGCAAGCGTCGCGCCTTGCAGGATCGAGTAAGAACTCACATACATCTGATGGGGATTTACCTCTGTTCGTTAGCCCTCAAGATGGACTCAAACAACATGATAAGATTGCAAGATTGCCTGGACAGCCAAATGGAGTGGATTTCAACCAGTATTCAGGATATGTTACGGTTGATCAAAATGCAGGAAGAGCTTTGTTCTATTATTTTGTGGAATCACCAAAAGATTCATGTTCTCAACCGCTTGTTCTGTGGGTTAATCAGAGTAATGTTTTTCTAAGACGAAATTCAATTATCGATCGATTGATCAGCATACATTCAACATTAAATTTTCAATATTAGTTATATATTAACAACTGTGAGCTAGTTCTTTAATGTGGATGGATGCACATGCAGGTCCTGGTTGTTCTTCTGTCGGACAAGGAGCATTTACAGAACTTGGATCATTTAGAGTCAACAAAGACGGCAAAACTCTCTATAAAAATCCATATGCATGGAATAATGGCTAGTGCATGAATGTTTTGATAATATTTATTATCGTTTTTCTTCCTCTACAATTACAAAGCTAATGGATCAAATTCTTTCAGAGGCCAACATTATCTTCCTTGAGTCGCATCCCGGAGCTGGATTTTCATACTAGAACAAAAGTTCAGATCATGAAAATAATGTTGGTGATCGTTTCACTGCTCATGATTCCTATGTCTTCTTAATTAACTGGCTAGAGAGGTTTCCTGAGTACAAAACCAGGGACTTCTTTATTGCAGGGGAGAGGTATGCCGGCCATTTTGCACCCCAATTAGCTCAGCTGATAGTACTCCACAACAACAACAATGACAACACAAACCATACAAAAGTGAATCTAAAAAGGGTTATTGTAAGTTATGAATGGGATTGAGATGTTTATCAATATTTTCAACGTGTTGTTCCTGTTTAACATGATCAACACTCAATCATATTTCAGGTTGGCAATGGAATAATCGATTTTGAATCACTTTATCGCGGTTCATTAGATTATGCTTGGACTCATGGCCTTATATCAGACGAAACTTATATGGGAGCAAAATTATACTGCAATTTTACTTCTTTCCCTGGTAATGCTTCCAATGCATGCAACAAATATATGGAGGAAATGTATAATGACACTATGAAAATCAATCACTATGAGATCTATTCCCCGTTCTGCAATTCTACATCAGCATCAAGTTCTGTGAGTACTGGAATTTTCTTAGGTCCTTTTGGATTCGCTCGAACAATGTCAATCATGTAGGTACTAATTCTATGTTTTTCTTTTTCAGTTTTACTAATTCACTCAAATTAATCATCCACAGATCTCGAACTTCGATCCTTGCTCCGCTGATTATGTTTTCAACTACTTAAACAACCCTGTAGTTCAGATTGCTCTTCATGTCGACATTGACAATGCTCCATTTCAGTGGGAACTTTGCAAGTATAATTCTTCTGTTATACTGTACATTTGATGATGCTTTACTATTGAATTAAGTATTTCCAAGTTTTGTTATGAATTGTTCTGTCTTTGTTTGCATCCTTGGGATTATAGTTACAAACTTCGTCAGCTCTGGATTATCAACGTTTGGACTGTGCTACCGATTATCACTGAGTTGATGGAAAGTGGAGTTCAATTTTGGCTTTACAGGCAAGTCACTGGCTAGAAGCAAGCAACATGTGTCTTGCAATTAAGATCACTCAAGCTCCTTTATTTTTGCCACAGGAACTTTAAAACATCAGTAACAAAGCCTTTATATTCCCTACCACATGGATGGGATACATGGATCATATTTCACCATCGTATTTTATTTATACGATTTTTAATATGATTTATATCATTTAAGTGACAAAGTTTTACGCTATTTGTCAACTTACCGCAACTCTTATTTTCCTGAATTTGGTATCGACTACTTATAGGTAGACAAGTTACTTATAATTATAATAGTTGCCATAAAAACTTTAAAAAGAAGAAGAAAATCAAGAGTAAAAAAGAGTACACATTCCTTATAAAATATATTAAGGATTTGAAACTTGCATATATGGCTTCTAACAATTTCAAAAAAATAACAAGTAGTCCAAATGAATTGCAGTGGTGATACAGATAGTTACTCTCCAGTAACATCCACCAAGTATGCCATCAACAAATTGGGATTACAGGTGAAAACTCCATGGTATCCATGGTACCTCCAAAATGAGGTAATTATTATTTTACACACACACACACACACTCACTCAACAGGCCTGGATTTTTTTGTTCATGCATTATGTTGATGTCTCTTTGAACAAATTAATTAACACTAATCTTATAAGTGTTCGTTTAGGTTGGTGGATTTGTAGTTGAGTATCAAAACTTAACATTCGTTACAATATGAGGAGCAGGATTACTTGTTCCAAGTTATCAACCTGCAAGAGCCCTTGCTCTCTTCTCGTCATTTATAAGTGGAAAACTTCTCCCTTCTAGCTAGACTACAAAAGGGACGATCGTTCGAGGACAAGATGAAGCAAATATGGACAATAAGTAAATTAAGATGTTCGAAGAAGATACATTCTGGTTGTTTTCCTTGTTAGTAGAAAAATTAACATGAAGTTTACTGGATTAATTTCCTTGTATTATTATTGTTCATCAATCAAAACTTTGATGTGTTCTTGCTGCATTTTTCAACTCTAAATTATATATCTATGCAGACCCTTTATGTTCCAAGATGCATTTCAAAATTTTTGGTGTTGAATGCTGTTTAGATTTTTGGGTTTAGTTCATGAATTAAAAAAGAATTGTATATCATCAATGTGTTTCAACAAGCCATCTGCATGCATATTAGAAATTAAACACATAATTTATAGGTTAGTTTGATTATATTTTAGAAAAGTCATTAGTTAACTATATGTAAATTTTGCAGTTCTTGAATTAAAAAAAAAAAGAATTTTAATTGACTAAAAGCAAGTAGTAATTTTCCAAAAGTCATAATTGCATTTGGATTCGATAGATTAGGGTTCTTTTTGTTTAGGAAGTGTTCAAGAAAATAATGTAAAGAAATAGTACTTCTTATTTATTTATTTATTTTCACTACTCCTCAATGGGATCCGTTATTCAAAATTAACCAATCTTATTATATCCAATAATCAAAACGACAATGTTTTATGATTTTATCAATCAACCAAGAAAATTTACCACTTATCTTATGTTAGTCACAAATTAAAACATTATTAAAAGATTGTGTCGTTTGGAATAAAAAAGAACTAAATTAAAATATCTCCGTTTAATAATTGAAGGACCAAAATTATATTTATTTTTCCAATATTATTTTGAGAAGTGTACATGTGCACTTTTACCTAAACCAATAATGACATGATTAGAGTGGAACATAATAAATTTTTTCGTTAAAATTGTTTGTTTCAAAATTTCTCGAACAACAAACAACAAGATTCAAAACCATGCAAATTAATTAAGGAAAACCACCTCTACAAGGATTAGCTTTTCTGCAGCCTTAAAATTCTTCATAAATCAGCTGGATGAAACACTCCACCTCATCTAATCCATAGGAATTTCAAAAAACTTATAACAAATTCGTCAAAAAAAAATAAAATGTGTTAGATGTCGAGCTTATTGCCAAATGCCAATAATAACGTAGACAAATAATTTAATACACACAAGTACATACTGAATCAATACTCTAGTTCAATTCCCTCGAAAATTTGAAAATTCCTCCGTTTGGTGGGATTAATTTCGCATGCCCATTATTCTATTTCCTTCCATTGTTGTCATTTCCGTTCTTAGAGTTTGGATCAGGAGTTTGGAAGAGTTGATGGGAGGTTTTCTCATCTGCAAAAATAGTTTTTAGATGGATGAAAAAAATAATAAGTTAAGGATCCTTTGCATGAGAAATTTATAAATTTGAGAATTTTCTTTTGTAATTGTTATAACAGATTGGAGATCAAAAGGTAACCTACTCCATTCATGCAAGTTTAGAGACCATACAAATCATTCACTCAAAAATAATTAAGTTAATAGAGTTTGAATGATAACAATTACTAGATGCATGCATAGTTAGGTATGTATATGGCATGTGTAAACATATGCATAGACAATTCATATCAAGGGAAACCATAAACTTCTAGAATTAACTTTTGTAGAAAAATAAGAGATCAAGAATTGTTGATCGAATAGAAAAATGGTTGCTTTTTTATTAATTGCACAACTTTGGAGGGTAGAATGTGAGAGAATTGAGAAGAGAGAGTTTAGAAAATTATGGCTTTCATTTTTCATTGGTGAATATTATATATATAGTACAAGATTGACCTAATTACAAACTAAATTAAGTAATGATATAATTACACTTAATTACATTTAATTACAATTGATACAAATCTCCATTGATTCATATCTCTATATTCCTTTATATTTGACTTTGATTTGATTGATTGATTGATTGGATATCATTAATCTCTTCATTATTGCTCTTGATTTGATTGACTGATTATCATGCCCCCGCAAAATAGACGACCGTGGAGCAAGTTCAATCTTGGCCTTGAGAGAGTCAAACAAAGGACGGGCAAGTGGTTTGGTTAGAGCATCGGCAAGTTGATCAATTGAAGATACGTGTGAGACACGTAGCAAACCATTTTTAACTTGTTCGTGAATGAAGTGATAGTCAAGAACAACATGTTTCATACGTGAGTGAAACACTGGATTAGAACAGAGATTTGTTGCACCTACATTATCACAATAAATAACCGGTTACTGAGGAAGAGTGATTCCAAGTTCTGTGAGAAGTGATCAAATCCAACGAATGTCTGCAGCAGTGGACGCCACTAAGCGATATTCAGCCTCGGTAGAAGAACGACCCACAGTGCGTTGTTTCTTAGTTCTCTAAGAGATAAGATTGTGACCGAGATAATGTATGCACTAATTAAGGTAAAGTCGATCTTCTTTATTACCTGCCAAGTCAATATCCGAAAAGACATGAAGGGCTAGTGGAGTGGTCTGACGAATTGGGATCCTATGATCTAAGGTGCCACAGAGATATCGCAAAAGACGTTTAACTGCATTCCAATGGTCATTGGTCTGTCAATGCAAAAATTGAGAGAGTTTGTTCACCGTAAAGCCAATATCTGGTCGAGTAAGGGAGAGATACTGAAGGATTCAAACAACGGTTCGATACTCAGTTGGATCAGATAGTGAAGTTTCAGAATGCAATGAGAGAATCGGACTGGTTTCTAGTGGTGTGGAAGCAGGCTTGGCTTCAATCGTGTGAGTTCAAGTAAGTGGATCAGTGACATATTTGCGTTGACTGAGATTATTGTGGGGTGTAACTTCCACGCCAAGAAAGTAAGAGAGGGAGCCAAGGTCCTTAAGAGAGAATCATTGAGAAAGTTGTTGAACGAAGGATTCCACAACTCCAATATTATTCCCAGTGATGATGATATCATCGACATATATTAAAAGATAAAGTATGATGCCACCGGCGTTGAAAATAAACAAAGAAGTATCCGCAATAGAATTTGTGAAGCCATGTTGGAGAAGAGATTCACACAACTGGTGAAACCAGGCACGAGGAGAATTAATCTAACCTTAATTAATTATGGAATGACAATGATAATTAAAATACTTGACACATACAAAAAAGGGATACAAACACAAACCTTTTTTTGTGCAATATATCAAGTTGAAAAGAAGACGGACTGAGTGGAGGGAATAAATCAAGAAAGTGGATGGAAGTAGCCCCGGGTTGAGTACTGATCATTCAAATCATTTTGATTGGCGGGTGGTTGATGAGTTTGATTCGCAGGAGAAACTTGATCATCTCCCCCCACTGACATCACAAGTTTATTATCCTCCGTCAGGCCATTCCCCGGCGGCTGATGAGGCAGAGGACTATGC
Organism: Ophiorrhiza pumila; assembly: GCA_016586305.1. Classification (NCBI taxonomy): domain Eukaryota; kingdom Viridiplantae; phylum Streptophyta; class Magnoliopsida; order Gentianales; family Rubiaceae; genus Ophiorrhiza; species Ophiorrhiza pumila. The sequence goes on along the minus strand of BLIW01000008.1, from coordinate 30,536,452 downwards.
ATCTCCCCGTCGTCATGAGAGCCGTAATCGCTGGAGTGGCATCTACATAAAACACGATAAACGTAATAGCAAAATATCTTCAAACAAACAAGAATTGCAACGATAACCAAACCAGAGAGTAAATAGGATAACTTGGAAGAGTGCTTGCACCGCAATGCGATCCCTAAGCAAACCATCTTATACTATAACTAAGGTATGTCCCGAATGACCCGAACTCACAACTATCGTATGCCTATTCATTTTTTGTTTTTTTTTTTTGCTTCATTCGTTTTGGATTTTTGTTTAATTTTAACCCTTTAATTTTCAATCGCTCGCACTTAATAGTGATGGTGTGTGCCTACTTTCGAAAAAATTGAATGATCATAAAACCCCACTCTAAAACAAAAGCCTGCAACTCCAACCAAATAAAACACCGCTCTAAAAACGGCCACGCCCACATACACACACACAGAGCTGCGTTCTCCAATTCCATGGCGGCCCAAAAAGATGAAGCGGTGACTAAGAAAAAGAGGAAAAAGATTATAACGAAAAAGCTTCTCCCCAATCAGAGAGTTGAGGTAATGCTCATGTTTTCTTCTTCTTTTTTTTTTTTTTTTATATTTGGTGTAAAAATTTAAGTATGCTTGATGTTTTTATTTTTTTTAAGTCTGTGTGGTCGTGTCAGGAATTTCTTTGATTAATGCAAAAAAATTTTGTTTTGGGTTTTGGATGTTTTTTGTTATTGTTCAGTGATTTCTTACAAAATGTTACAGAAAACTTATCTTTTTTCCTTTTTGGGATTGATTTTTACTGGCATTGTGTTGGATTATGATTTTAGTAATAAACAAATATTTTAAAAATATATAACAATACATTGTAATAAAAATAATTACTACAACATTAAAAAAATTGACAAAATAAACAAGTTGAATTATAGTTACTAAAAACCCCTATACAAACATACCCAATTTAGGTTTGGATAGGATCTGATTTCTTATCAAGTTGAGTTTTAAACGTAAGGTGGTACTAGACTTGGGCTAAACCATACTCTTATAGAATATGGTAATTCTCCCGTTTATTTGAGTTCTTTCAAAATTTGTGGGGAAATTTGCAAAAAATATTTTTTTATTTTTTTATCACTCACATTTAAAATTATACAAGTTCATCTACCCGTACAAATTAAATTAGTCGTTTTATATAATTTTATAGAAAAATATACACATATCATCATTTAATTTGTGCTAAAAAATCAAATACAAGTAGACCAAATGATATATTTGGTACAATTTTTTAATATGAGTGATGGAAAAATTTCTTTCAACCAAAATGAAAGATAATTTTTGTAATTTTTCTTAATTTATATTATTATTAGATTTAGCGTGATGAAGAGTTTGGTTTGATGAACTTTTTCTCATTCACATAACTTAGCATTAAATTTATATTATTTCTCAAGTAATTAACTTCCAATTGTTACCTTTTTAGTCTTTAAAATGTTTTGTGTGAAATTTATTTATATATAAAACGTGATTGTACGTGAAACAAAACAACTAATAGTCATTCAAATAATTATTTTAATTTCTTGCAGTTTTGATGACGTGTTGAAATTACATTTAACTAGTCATTGCATATGATTTAGGAGATAGCATGATAAAACTTTTTAAAATTAGTTTCAAATTTTGATTTTAATATAACTACTATTACTTTTTCTATAAATTATTACAATTCACTGATATCACTTTTTCTATAACTATGCTTTGTGGCCCCAATTACAGAAAATAGCAAAAACACGCCCACGCCCACGCCCGCACACAAACACACAACTGCGTTCTCCAATTCCATGGAGGCCCAAAAAGATGAAGCTGAGACTAAGAAAAAGAGGAAAAAGATTATAACGAAAAAGCTTATCCCCAATCAGAGAGTTGAGGTAATGCTGATGTTTTTTTTTTTTATATTTGGTGTAAAAATTTAAGTATGCTTGATGTTTTTATGTTTTTTTTATGTCTGTGTGGTCGTGTCGGGAATTTCTTTGATTAATGCAAAAAATTTTGTTTTGGGTTTCGAATGTTTTGTGTTATTGTTCGGTGATTTCTTACAAAATGGTACAGAAAACTTATCTTTTTTCCTTTTGGGGATTGATTTTTACTGGCATTGTGTTGGATTATGATTTCTCTGTTCATGAAAGACGCTCTTAGGGTCTCCCGAGGTTTATTGATTGAATGCATGTCGTTTCTGGTCAATATCATGCAGTGATTAAGTGGATTTCTTTAAATTCGATTAGTCAATATTGTGGGTTATTCAATTAGTTTCTCTTCTTTCTTACTTAAGTTTACATGCAGTGCTTAAAAACCAAAAGCTTTTAAGGAGGTTTAAGGCTTTTTTATTTGGGTATACTAGGGGCTGCCTCGTGCAAAGCAGTAGTATGGGGTAGCTGTGAGTTGCTGCCGCATGCAAGGTTGTTGAGGATACTGCGGGGTTGTACTAAATTAGCATCTTTAAGGAAGTTAAAAGGCTAAAATGTTCTCATGTAAGGAAGATAAAATGACAGTTTGCAATTTTTTTTGAATAATAGTTATTCCACAAGCACAAGACTTGAGGCAATTGGGTGTCATAGTTAAAGTATCTTTAACCATTCATAATTTCTTATGTTTACAAACAAAAAGAAGTTTAAGTTGACGAGGTATCACTTGGAACACTTGAGAACATGAACAAGTTGCAGATATTTCTAGATCCCTCAAAGCATTAATTTGAAGGGTTTTAATCACGAGACTACTTGTTTGAGTTTTGAATGGCCCATCTAATGTATGATAAAAAGAGCCGACAACAACTTATACTAATACTAAATTGCAATATGCATGTTGAGTAGAAGTAGGAGCCTACCCAAGTTTGCAAACGGTTTGATTATCAGCTTACTCTATTTCTAAACCTGACCGATCCTCTTGTATGCACAATTAAAATGAAATGAAAGCATCTAATTAATGCTACCATCACTAGTTCTTTTTTTCTTTTGTTGAAAACAAGTAAAGAATATGCAATGCATATAGTTTCACTGCTTTCAAAACCACGGACATGTCAAAGCAGAGGAAGTGGATGCTTTTCCCTATTACAAACTATTTACTCTAATCAATTGTGGTTGCTTCCCCCCTCTCCCCCCCCCCCCCCCCCCCCCCCCCCCAGAAATCACATCTTCTTTGAATTTTCACGAATAGTTCTATTGGCAAATGCTGCTTTTATCTTTGTTTGAAGTTTTTACATTCAGATGGGAGCTTGGTCTGTTTTACGTGAACATATCATTGACTCGAGAGTTCACAGTCACTAACTTATGACGCACAGAACACCATTGGGTATTTTAAAGTATTAGAGCTAGCAAACTAAAGAGTAGGATCCAGATTGCATGTTGAAACATTTCTGCATGAAAATTAAAAAACTTTATATTTGCTTAAATATTTATTATTATTTATCTGCTTATCTACTTTAGCTTAAGAATGAAGACTACTGATGTTGCCTGCACTCTTGGAACAAATTATCATTAATCAGTCTCGCTAAGAAAATTCAGCGAAGAAACACTAAAAATATCAGAGTAAAGAATCCACAAAAATAGTGAACCTTTTAGCTCAAAAAGTAAGAAGAAAAACTACAGAATGATTGATCTTTAATTGCACGGGTTGAAAATAAAAAGTTATTCTGTGTAAGCTAGAAATTTTCTCTATTGATTGGAAATTATGAGTTATTGGTTGTGTTAGGCTTATAAAAATTGGTGCAGGTTAGGAGCATGGAAGAGGGGTTTCTGGGATCATGGCATGTTGGAACAGTGATTGAATGTGGAGAACAGACTCGTCATATCAAGTATGATGAAGTTCTAACTGATGATGGTTCTGAATACCTGGTTGAACTGGTAAAAGTTAGCCCTATTCTTGATGGGATTGCTCTTGGGGATTTTTGGTCAACTACTTATTATCGTGGCAATATAAGGCCTTTGCCACCTTCAATTGATTTCCATAAGTGGTCTCTCCACTATGGACAGTGTGTTGACGCTTTGGTTCAGGATGCCTGGTGGGAAGGTGTAATTTTTGATCATGAGGATGGCTCTGATGAGCGAAAAGTCTTCTTTCCGGACTTAGGTGATGAATTAAAAGCCAGAATAGATATGTTGCGAATCACTCAAGAGTGGGATGAGGCTACTGAAGAATGGAAACTTAGAGGAAATTGGGTGCTTCTTGAATTGCTTGAAGAAGTTGAGTTAGCTTGGCCTCTTCTTGTTTCGGTGAGGCAAATTTGGTATGAAATACAGATAAAATTGGGCTTTGAAAAACTTAAGGAATGGACTTATTATTCTAGGGATATTTGGAAAGAATTGTTGTGGCAAGTTTTATGCACAAGTTATACTTTAACTATTAAGCAAATTTTTCACGAAATAATCTCTGCAGGAGACTTTGCAGAGGAAGGCCAGCAATTATTAGAGTTCTCAGAACCTGCATTTGATGCTATATTCAAGCCTGGAAGAGCTATTGTACCCTATGGAACTAACTCCCAGTTGAATACTTATGCAATGCTACCCAATTATTTGAATAATACATGTTCTTTCCCTGCCGAAGAAGCAATTATTCCTGATGTTTTGGTCTCTGGCAAGCTGGATGGCTCACTGGATAAGAGTAATTTGACCAACTCAATGCCAAGTTCTCATGAAGTATGGTCTTTTTCTAGTACTGTGCCATCGATTTCACTTCCCAGTCGAGATAATAATACTGAAATTGGTTCAGCTACAAACAGTAAAAGATGCAATTCCTTCAGATCTGACAAAAAGTTTAAACGGAAGCATGTACCTTCAGCTGGAAGAACAAGATTACACTGGCTTTCTGCTGGAAGTGACATGGTTCTTGGAGCTGAATGTTGCCCTGATTCAGTAACTGATTATATCGAGATGTTTAGCTCGAGTTGTGGACGACAACGTTCTTTAAAATATGACGTCAGGAAGCATCTGCTGTACTTAAGGTGGAAAATTCAGTATGCAAGAGATGGAAGAGTGACTAGAATGCGATATATTTCTCCAAAGGGTGAGATATACCATTCACTTTATCAAGTTTGCTTGGGACTGCCACCTGTAGAAGACATTCATTCCCAAACCTACCAAGATAATGAGAGGAATAATGTTGATCTGGGTGTATGTTTGATCTCACCCCAACTCACTGAGAAACGGCAAGCGGCATCAAAAATGCTTTGTCGTGATCATACTATACTTATTAAAAAAGTTTATTGTCCACAAGCTGTGGTAGACTATTCACAATTTAGAAAAGGACTGCAAATTTGTCATTTCAAGAATGGTAGAAAGGTTGAGCGAATCACTTCAAATGCTAGGAAGCACCTATCTGCTGTTGGATGGACATTCTCTTACTATGGTAAGAGAGACAGGAAGCAGATGCGGTATGAATCTCCATGTGGGAGGATATTTTACTCTCTTTTAACAGCTTGCGCATGGTGTATAAGGGACTGCTCCCTTAGTAATGCTCATTCCTGTAAACAAGTCAGAGAAGGAGGGATGGCCCAGTTGACTTTTAAAAATTCATCTTCAACTGTTTGTGTGGAGTCTGAAGGACTGAATAGTGACTGGTCCAAAGAGCTGCTAACAGAGCCATCTGCTGGTAAATCACTGCCAAAGCGACTTGTTCGAAAATGTGAAGTCAAAGTTCCAAGAACCAAAAAGTTGCCTAAAAAGAGAAAGCATGGACTGCAACAGAGGGCATCATCATTGTTTCAACCAGGCCCTCGAAATGATGACTCATCTTTCCCTGAGAAAATTAATGATTCCCAAACTTCAGTTGAAGATAGAGATGACATGAATGTTAAACTCTCTGGCCGCATGATGCGATCAAGTAAAAGAGCTCGGCAAGTTTCCGTTTCTTCTTCAGCTTACCAAACTCCCCGTACTATCTTATCTTGGTTGATTGATGGTAATATAGTTTTACCAAGAGCAAAAGTGAATTACCGTGGCAAAAATGACGTCCGTTCAGTGAAAGAAGGAAAAATAACCCGTGAAGGAATCAAATGCACTTGTTGCCAAAAAGTTTTTACTCTCAGCAAATTTGAAACTCATGCTGGCAGCAATTATCACAGACCATCATCAAATATCTTTTTAGAGGACGGTAGGTCTCTTTTCGAGTGCCAGTTGCAATTAAAACGTGAGAATAATGTAAGAAACACTAGGCCAGAACCACAAGTGAAGGGCAATCAACGTCGCCATGCAAATGACTATATCTGTTCCATCTGTCACTATGGTGGTGAACTAGTTTTATGTGATCAATGTCCGTCATCCTTCCATACAAGTTGCTTAGGTTTAAAGGTATTGCTTCTCAAGGGGCCTGATTTACTTCACCTCCTCTAGTCCGTGATTTCGTATGAAGTATTTGAAGTTATAATTATTATCTTCACATTAACAGGATATTCCTGATGGGGATTGGTTTTGCCCATCATGCTGTTGTGGAATTTGCGGCCTGGGCAAATTCAAGAAAGGCAGAGAACAAGTTACAGATGGCTGTTTTCTCAACTGTGGTCAGTGTGAACATCAATGTAAGTTAGCTCTAACTTATTGTTAGGTTTGATCGTTTAGTGATTCTGCAATCTTATTTATGTATGATTTATTAGAAATGCTGCCCATTTCTAACTGATAGTTAATCAATTTGATGTAGACCATATTGGATGCTTGAGAATTAAAGGTCTCGTTAAGCCTAACTACCAATCCAAAGGGAATTGGTTTTGCAACAAAAAATGTGAACAGGTAAGATAGTTATGACTTTTTTCTTTTATACTGTTTTTAATACATAAATATCCATGTGGACATAAATGTGAAAAGTTTCTCCATATAATATGGAAAAGTACTATTCTATATGCTAATTTCTGGAACTTAACTATCAAGTGCTTATTGTATTCAATAATCTAGCTTTAATGTACAGTATGGGTAAACAATATCTCTACAGTTTTAACTTTAGAAAAGTGATCCAATTTGCATTATCTATAGATACATTTGGGCCTGCAGAATCTCCTTGGAAAACAAATTCCTGTGGGGTGTGATAATCTAGCTTGGACATTGTTGAAAAACAAAAGTGCTGAAGATTTTGACAATGATGGTCCAAATAGCGAGCATTTGATGGAAATCTACAGCAAGCTTAATATAGCTCTTAGTATTATGCACGAGTGTTTTGAACCTTTGAAAGAGCCACGCACCAAGAGGGATCTTGTGGAAGATGTTGTTTTCAGTAGATGGTAAGATCCTGTTCTATGGTCCTTGGATATCACCCATTTTGAATAGATCTTCTTATTCTCTTGCACTCACCTACTTTCAGTGTAATTGGTTTCTGTGGCTCCAGGACTTATGATATTTTTCTGATGCTGCAGGTCAGAGTTGCACCGTTTAAACTTTTTGGGGTTTTATACTGTGCTATTGGAAAGAAATGATGAATTAATTACAGTTGCTACTGTAAGGTATGACTGTAGCTTTTAGTTAACCGCCTTGCATAATTTAATCTGAAGGGTTTTCTACTTTTCTCTCTTATCCCCAGGGTGTATGGAGAGAAGGTTGCTGAGATACCACTTGTTGCCACACGATTTCAATATCGTCGTCTTGGAATGTGTCGCATTCTGATGAATGAGCTTGAAAAGGTATAATACATCAACCTGTATAAAATAACCTTGACTGTTTTGTATCAGTTTTAGGGTAACAGTTCATTGAATTTGCTGGACAACATGAACGGTTTCTAATATCTAATTCTTGTTTTTGCTAGAAACTCATGGATTTAGGAGTCGAGAGACTGGTTTTGCCTGCTGTTCCCAGTGTGCTTAACACTTGGGTAACTTCATTTGGGTTCTCATCAATGAAAGATTATGAGAGATTGAAATTTTTGGACTGCACTTTCCTTGATTTCCAGGGGACTATTATGTGCCAAAAACTCTTAAGAACATCCCTTCTCCTGAATTTATTGTAACAACAGGTAAGTTTGATGGTGTTATGTAATTTGATAGAGGCAGAAAATTGTCTCCAAGACTAAGTTCATATCATTGTGTCCAGAAGTTCAGAAAAAGGCTTGTGACCACATCAGTGAAATCGAGGTTGACGTGGAAGGCAATAGTGCTGTTTTTGAGGTATTTCAAGAAGATCGAGTTGAAGAGAGCGAAATTATGGATCGTGGAACTGCAGAGTAAGCACCCTTTCTCTTTACCCAAAATTTGTCTAATGGAACATAAGAAGCTAAATGCATTTAGCCTTGTCATATTACTGTATTAGCACTTGATATTACTTGAATGCCATACTAAACTGATCAACGTGGCTCTTTTTCCTTTGTAGTCTTCTGAGAGGAACTGGCAGCAATGTTGGCAATGGTTCTGCTCCATCGGTTATTGCGGTAATATTTTTTTGATTGAATTTCGGTTTTTTCCCATTTCACGTATGTGTGTATATGCTGTTTTATTGATTTCGATTGATTTCTATTTTTCAACAGGAGAACCAACTCCCCGAACCAGTGAACCAAATACCGCCAGTGGTTCTCTTAGCATGCCAGAACGAAGTTACGATAGAGTTGTCAGTTGAAGCACGAAGTGACAAAGTTTTACCTGGGAATGCCCATAATAACATCTCCAAAGTCTACAAAAGGAGAATAGCTACATGCAGAAGTTAGAATGCCTCTCCTCTGCAATAAGAGAAAATAAATTATTCATTGAATGTGATCTAAGCAGGGTGGACAACAGAGCCAAGAGAAGAAATAACATCTCTTGAGGCTGTTATTTTGGACAGTGAAGGGGTAATCAGTTTTGATGTGCAGGCCCTCCTTTTGTAAATGGCAGAGTGAGCACCCCAAGAACTCATTTTCAGGTTTAGTGATTTTTTTTGTTCTTCATGTACAGTCGTGTAGTTTGTTTATAGATTTTAGTGTATAGATTCCCATTTCAACTGTTCTTTGGAAGATATCTCAACTAGAAACTAGAAGAAGAAAGAGGATTTTTTTTTTTACCATATTCTTTTCTTGTGTTGTTCTCTGTTTTGGTTGATTGAATTTTTTGGTTCCATTGCTTTCCCTTATCCAATAGCTTTGCCCACTGTCAGATGGGTGGTTAGGGAAGGAGTGTAAAAGGGCCATAGGTTTGTGTTTCTTCGAATTTGGTTTTTATTTCTGGGTTTTTTCCCCTGTTCTGATTTGTTTATCATTTTCACCCAAATTTTCCATCTTTGAAACCCTCGTTTTTTAATCGTAAGTTTGCTCTCCTTTACGCTCAAAACCCAGGTTTTTTTATGCGTAGATTGACGTGGGTTTTGCTTGTTTTTCCATATTTTCTTAGTTTCATTGAGAATTCGCGTTTGAACTGGAGATGATTTTTTTTTATTTTAATTTGGGAGATTGAATCCTTGTTATTTGGGGGTTTTGTTTTATGGGAGGTTTCATTTTTCTGTTGTCTGTTTACTATGGGTGTGTTTTTCCGATTTTGAAGTTTGCCGCTTGAGTTTTGAGAGATTCTCGGGTTTTAAGTTGTTATTGCTCGATTTTTGAATCTGGGCTGTTGTTATTTTCTGAAGTAGTATTGATGTTTGATTTGTTTACTGGCTGGTTGCTGAGAAATGTGGAGTTAAAGCAGTGAACTTAAAGAGTTCTTTTGGGTTGTAGTTGTTTTGTGTGCTAAAAATAGAAGTAAAAATTGATTTAGTTCACTGAAATGTGTAATTGGCATTTCCTTTGTAGTTTTCCTCCATGTCTTAATTTATGGCTGGGTTCCATATTCTAGCTTTGTGATTTTGAAGATTTAGGACCAGTTTTGAGATTGTGTTGCTGCCTTTATGGGGAATCTTCATCTATTTGTTTGAAGGGCTTAGGGCTTGTTTGCTTGCTCATAGAATGATGGTTAAGAAAACGATGTTTGATTTCGCTCAATGAGTGAATGCCATTGAATTTACTTGTAAGAATGTGATGATTGTTGGTGCTTTTGTTTCTTTGGCTCTTTTCACTATTCCTTATAAATGAAGGAACAGAATTTGGGCGCAGAACGATTAAATGATATACCATAACTCAACTGAGGTGTAATGGTAGCCGTTATGGAAGTATAAAGCAAGAGATGGAAAATGCCAATCACCAATTGAGAAGAGAGATAAACAAGGATCTCATTTGAGAAAATCATCTTGAAGGAGCAGAAAGATAATCCATGTAGATAGCAGAGATTTAGTATTGCATAGGGCTTTACTGGGTAGCGCGGAGCATTTCAATTGTATATTTGCTTAAATATTTTACTTATATTGTTTTGAAATTGTACTCTACCTCCCTGAATTTATTAATTTCTGATTTGACTATGTTGTGACTTTGATCTACATTGGATGAGTGTTGGATTTTAATCCCGTGCATCAAAAGTGAATGCGTAGTGTTATAATGCTGAATTGAGTTCTTGAACTTCACTTTATTTTTCTTCAGGCCCGCTAGGGGTTTGTGTGTGCTAATTAAATTGTTTTTGTTCAGACTGATGAACTCACTGCTTGAAATCTGAGAATGATAATGGATTTTGACCAGTGAAATTCATCTTTTGCTCAAATACTCCAGTCGTGCTTCTTGTTGCAAAAGTTAAATATTTCTAATAGATATAGAACCAAGCAGATTTGAATTTCAACTTCCAAAATGGTTGTCATTGGCATACATTTTATTGGAGTATGGTAGTTCGATTGTTGGAAAACTGGAATGATATTAGGTGCACATGTAAAGGAAATTGTTTTACTTCACTCCAAGTCTTGTTTGCGATTTGGAAATGGCCATAGCCATTACCGTGTTATCAAAAGCTGAGGAATAGGTGGGAGTAGAGTCACTGATGAACGAAATTATTACATTTTTCTCTCCCTTTGCGGTTGTGGTTTGTGAAATCTTGAGATTTGGTTTTGCAGTTTAAAAACAGAGAACACATTAATACATCATTTGTAAAAGGGACAAAACTTTTTGGCATTTCCCTCTTTGAAACTCCTTAATGATTTTTGGCAAAATGTCAAGGCAGAGAAGTTGGAAAATTCCAGGAGGACAGTAACACTTGATACCATCAATTTTTTTTTGAGATTTTTGGTTGGCTAGAAGTCCTTTTGACCTAAATTCCTGGTTTAAGGGGTTCTATAGGGTGTTTGTTACTCCATTTTTATTTCTCATATTGATATTTATTTTTTGTTATTTTCCAACCTATATGACCAGACATCTGAAAGTAGAGAATGAAGCTGAAACAGGTTTTCATTGTTGGATTTTGATACTATTCAGATAGTTTTTAATGGAGAAAAACAAACGAAATATATATATATATCTTATTTTTCTTTTGAAAAGTAGTATATATATATTATTTTTGTTTTAAAAGTAGAAGTAGAAGTAGCATATCGATATTCCTTCTTATCTTTCATTACATTTCATTTGGCTTAATTTCTTAAGATCGTAGCAGAAGATAACAGAGGCACCTTAAGATATCTTATCCTGTTTGTGAGTTACGCCTTTGTGTACTTTTACCATAACTATTTAGACCAACAGTCATAGAGTTTAAAACATGGAGTTATTATGTTTTAGTGTTGATGGTTGAATGACCTAAGTAAGAGTGGCTGCAATCCTGATTTGTGCAAGAAGCGTGTCAAATTGAGGGAGGTATGAACTATGGAGTGTTTACAGTGTACTTTTTTGATATCTTGCTTTGGAGTTAAGTTAGCCTACACAAAACATCCCATAACTAATTCATAGCGGGATTTCATGCTCGTTTGCACAAGGAACAATGGACTAGCAAAGATTGTTCGGGGACCTTGGCAACCATTACTCTTAAGAGTTATTTCCATTATTATATGTAAAGCTTTTAAGAAATATTTCTTGAAAAGGAGATCTATCAGTCAAATCATTATTCGGCTCATTCTGGGGTATTTCCAAGGAATTTTTAGTTAGGGATTTTGATGTAATTCTGGTAAAAACTGGAAGGAGAGAAATATACATATGTTTTAGGTGATGAAATATTCTGTTTTGTAGCTATAGATCAGTATAAGACATGCATATAATAAGAAGAAGATGATTATTTCTCTGTTTTGTTATTTTATAAAGTTTTTAGTTATTCTTAAGTTGAGGCAATACTTTTGTATTTTGAATCAAGCAAGATCCAAATTAAAGCTCAGATTTGTAGCTTACAGTTGTATATCTTGTAGCTTTATGTTTTGTTGAGTTGCAGTGTGTAGAGTTCATTCTAAATTGTTTGTAATTTATCAATGGAAGTTTTGCAATCTGAGATGCATTTTGTAGTCCTATTGTTTGGGCCTATGAAGATTGTAAATCTTGTAACTCAGTATTCTGTGGTTATTCCTGTGATTCATGTCCTCCCATCTTTTGCAGGGAATTTGAATTTAAGAGAACAATACATTTGTGGAAAATATTATGGACTCACTATATTAGCGAGCATTTACACCTTTATTTTTGTGTTGCAATGCTGAAAAGATGTCGCAACGAGATAATGGGAGGACATGAATCACACTCTCAAATGCAATGGAACTATAAGTAAATCTTTTTCAAATCCAATTATCTTAACAGGATCAGTGGGTGTTTCCTCTCTGTTAAAAACACTGTTTTCAGCTAACAGAATACAAACAACTAAATCTAGAAACTCCATCAACCCTAAAAAATCTAGATTTTTTCATTTCCATCATCTAATACAAGCCATTTAGTAAATTATACTGTGCAAGTAGTTATCCCTAAAAAGATAAAAAAAAAAAAAACATAAATAGGGTTCCAACTCAAAGATTTTATCAAAAATCGTTTTTCAACCTAAGCATGCAAGTTATCCTGAGGTAAAGACATCTGAATACATAGAGTATGAAATTGCAAAATCATTTGAAAATCTCTATTCTTGCCCTCAACTTTGTTGTTAAATCCTTATAAAATGAAACAATGTATACAAGTACGCCAATTAAGGGCCAGACATATATATCTTCATAAACCTATACGAACAGTCATGTGTCTATTAATACCTATTAAGTTGCATCAATGAAATTGATAGAAGCAGAGTCCCCTCAATTACCTGACAGTACCCCAGATCAGAGTTGTAAAATGAGTAAGTAAGCAGTATGACACGTAAAAAGATGACATTTGGATTGTACAGAAGACAATCCTGAAAATAAATACACGACAATCTAAAGCATTTCTCCTGGTTATAAACCTGTTTATGAACCTGTTTCTGATATTGCAATTTCTGCTATTGCAATTTCTCCTGGTTATGAACCTGTTTGTAAGCAAGAATATTTTATTTAACATCTCAGCTAGACATTTCAAAGCACTATCTTTTTAAGGACATCAAAGAACTGCTAGGACACTTACTTGCTTTTATGTTTAAAATACATATTTTTATAACTTATACAATATTAATGTAGTTAAAAGTTCTTTTGAAAGATACATAGTCACTAACTATCACCTAATGGTTGAAACTTGACTATTTTAAACTATTTTTTTTTAACTTTCACGCTGACTCATTTCAAAATCAAATTGTTCTTAAGTCGAAAAAGTTCTTATAAGTTTTGCACGCATATGTATAGTTTTATTAAAATTCAGCCTTGTTTGTATTTTGTAAACTTGTAATAGATATACACATATGGACATGTATGACATAAATAGTAAAATCCCCATTTCTTATTTTCAATTCTTTTTGTTATTTTCTCGTAACTTCAATTTAATTCTGATTATAAACTCATTTCCTGATATTGGTCTATTGCACTTTTGATAAAAATATCTTATTTGTTTTGGTTGTAATAGTAAAAATTATCGTAAGAAAAATGTTGAATGTAATAAAAAAGTTATCTATTTATTTTATTAAAAGTTTTGTGTACTGTATTCCATTAGAATGATAATTTGAATGAATATTTCCTGCTATATACCTACTACAAAATTTGACAAATTTATCAACCATGTTTTTCAATTCAATTTCTAAACTTTTTAATATATGTAATACATGAACATGTCATTAGTAGTTCTTTGTTAATGAACTCATGTTTTATGCGTTTAATATTTCAATATGTTGACAATGTTGTAACCATTTATATTATGTGTACTTTTCAAATTCGAGAGGGCATCTTTTAAGGAATTGCAAATAGAACTGTTTGGTTTTATTGTATAATTCCTTATTCAAATAATAAATAGTACAAGAAGCTTCTTGCAATAAATTTTCTTATAGTAAATGGTACAAAAAATTTCTTGCAATAGATTTTCTTTCAAACAAAACATATTATTTGATAGGTAAGATGAATAACTAATAACTAATTTTAAAAGAACATTACACGTGGAAAAAATCTACAAAATAACATGTTGAGTAAGCTTTTTTTATTTAAAATAATAATTAACATGTAATACCTAGCATCAACTATTTGTAACTAAGCCTTTTGTGTACAGGTGGAAAACATCAATAATGATACTTAACATCAACTATCTATGACTAAGCTGATTTTGCAAGCCATGTGAAGCATATCAATCTAACATCATCTCTAACATCTCACTCATATTTTATCTTATATATAGTCATATAACATAGTTCTTTTAATTTATAACTTCTTCTCTGCAAATACTCTATATATACTCTCTCAAGTAATAGAAAAAATGTTCTTCTAAATCAATTTCAATAGAAAATTCCCGTTATTGTACTTGTATTAATTGTGGACAGTGTTACTATAGTTATATGTTTTAGAAAGAAGTTGAATAACTAATCAGAAGATTTTTCTCCAATCCAACGTGGGTAGTTATATTAAAAAGAGTACTTAACATGGACTGGAAGCTTTCTCTTTTGCTAAATTATGCAACGAGTATTGAAGAAGAATCAAGCGTCAACAATATGTATGAAACTCAAAATGGACACTAAGAGCTTATTTTGTAATATCACTTTATATATTATAAGTTCATGTAATATTACTTTGTATATTATAAGTTTATTTAAATATTTGCATAACATTAGATTTCAAAATATTTTTTTGGTCAATTATAACTTACTTCATTTTCTAGCTTATCATATTTTATTCAAATATATGTTTACAACTAAATATATTTGTATACATAAAATTCAAAATATACATCCAAGCCTCGTGTTATAGTACTAATTTTTCATTTCAACTTATGTTTAATCAAAGTTTCACTTGATAACAAAATTAAAAAAAATTAAAAAACTTAACCTATAAATTTATAAATTAAAAAACATTATTATTATCCCTATTTTTAACATAACTCATATTAAAAATAAAACATTACAAATCTGGGTAAACACCTCAAGAATTGAGGTGCACTTTACCTAGTATGTAACTTACATATGAATTTTATTTTAACATATAAAATATAAAAATTAGTGTATAAATTATCAAAAATTAACGTATAAAATATATAAAATTAAAGGATTAGCATATAAAGTATCAAATATTAGAGTATAACGCATAAAAAATTAGTGTATTAAGGTGTATAATTCAAGTATCACGTCTCATATATGATACGGTCTCACATGAGTTTTTTCATAATTATTAATAGACTATTCTTTTTGTTTTTTCTTTTTTTTCAAAACATTGATGTTGTTCTTAGAGTGATTATTCTTATAAAAAAATGGAATGATATTTTCAAACGAATTGTAGAAGTATGAGTAGTTAATCAACATTTTTAACCCATATTAGAAGTTAGGAACAACAAATATGAAATGTTATATTAGTGTGAGGTTGCAACTTTTGAATATTTCAAATTTGGCGGGATAATTGCATAGTTAACGGTCTATTTTCATGTTTGGATATATTGGTTTGGTCAATTCTCAAATCAAAAGAATTGTTTGCTTATTTCTCATCATCAAACTAAAGTTTTCAATTTTCTCACAATACGAAACAAAGGTACTTTTAGTTTTTTTTTTTCCTTTACAGTTCAATATTGAATAGTTAAATATTAATTTAAGGCGTTAAATCATTCAGTGTAATTTGTCATCACCTTTGACCTTAACTAATCAACAACACTAGTCAATGAACATCCATATATAATTGCTGACAAAAAAATGAAAATTATTTTTGTTTTAATTTTTTTTATTTAATAAAATAAATTTTCAACACATTCAATACTAATCAATTCAAACACTCAAATTTTAATAAAAACATTCTTTTTATAAGTATTTTTCTCTCAAATTTCAAAACAAAGTTTATCGAAATGTACCTAAATTACAAGTTAAAATGAACATTCAAATCTTGAATTAAATGTTTTATCAAAAGCTTTATAATGTGTGAAAGGAAGTGAATAGCCATCTTTTTAAGTCACTTAATTATAATACTTTTCGGGTTAATTAACTTGATTTTGACTTTGTGGTTTTTTTTTTTTTGGTTGGCTAATCATCCCATTTGCGGGGGGCGCCACTCTCTATTTTATTGATAATAAAAAAGTTTACAAAAGTTAATGGCGGATATAACCACACCATTAGTACATTTGGAAAGCTATAAATAAGGAGGACTCATCCCTTACATTTAAGCACTTATCTTGATTTTCAGAATGTAAATAAGGAGTACTTCCTCCCTTACAATTGCTAATCTAGAGTTATAGTATTGAAAGAGGAGAAACAAAACCTCCTTCACAAAATTCCCATGATAAATCTATGATCACTAAGCACAAAGGGAAGATGCAATTTTTGACCAAGTGGTCTATATAGTTTTAAGCACATTACAAAATTCCCATGACTAAACTATGATCACTAAGCACAAAGGGAAGATGCAATTTTGACTAAACTTGCCTAACATCAGCAGCAAGTGGTCTATATAATTTTAAGTGAATCACAGAGATTGAAAATGTGGACAATCAGTAGGATTAAGGCTTGGAAAACTCAAAGTAGGAGGTTGTATTTTAGGATTTTGAAAGAGAAGCAAAAAGGCATGTTAAAATCAGTTTAAAACTTTTGAAAATGATGACAATAAAGGCTTAACATCGGCTGCCATTGGTCTTAAATTTTGAAAATAATGAACTGTCAAAATAGCATAAATACCAGTAGCTATTGGCCAGTTGGCAGGATCATTCAAATGTACTGAAGCCAATCTGTGCATCAGAGTGATATGCAATGTATGAGTGCTGGAATACTCTTTTGATATATGGTAAACTTAGCCTTTCTTGTCTGATAGAATTTTGAATTTTCTGAAGGAGCTCTTTTTCATTGTTGTAAAATTTGTAAACATGCTGTGATGCTGCTAGAGCTAGTAATCTAGCAGTGGTGTTCTCTTCTTTTTGACATTTCCTCCATGAGACTGCTGTAAGTAAACCTAGGCTCGTCTGAATTTGATCTCTGATTTTCCATGGGGAGTTTTTTATGTCCTGTAACCAATGGGGGATATTATTAGAACTGGATTCAATGATAAAATTTGGAAATATACCTTTTTGTTTGCACATTTCGATTCCCTTCAGTGCTGCTTCTAGTATGATCTGCTCAATAGTGAAAAAGTTAGAGGCAGTAATTTGGAAAGAAAAAGCAAAAATCATTGCACTTTGGCAATCTCGTAGAATTCCTCCACCTAATCCAGTGTTTGAATTGCTGAGAGATCCATGGATATTTAATTTATATAACATCTCTGATGGAGGATTCCATTTGATGTATGAAATATTTATCTTCCTTGAGATGTTGAATAGTGAGTTCCAAAATAGGTTCCAAGAGGAGTTTAAGCATTTGAATTCAGGGAAATGACTCACTATTATGGCTTTTAGTTGATCAAAAATTGTTTTCTTGAGAATTTCGAAATCCCATTTCTCATTCTCATAAATCCATTTGTTTTTAGCTTTCCAGATTTGCCAGCAAATGCTTGATGGAATGATTCTGATTAGCAGTTTCATTATTTCATTTTTTCCCGGTTGATTCCACCAATAGTTTAAAAAAGAATTTAAAGTGTGGAAGTTTGAAGGAACGAGAATTCTGACTTCACTACCAAAAGTTTTCCACAGTGTGGAGGCCATGTCACACTTCAGAAAAGTGTGGCTGATTGTTTCTGGTTCAGAATGGCAGCATATACAATTAAAAGGGCCGTGAAGATTGAATCTGTGAAGAATGGAGCCAATGGGAAGTTGGCTTTTCAGCAGTCTTGACTTTGTGGTTAATATTCAATTTTTAGAATCATCTATGTTACGGGGCGTTTGGTAAGGGGGAATAGAAGGGGTCAATGGTAATCAACAAAAGTGAATGACATTGTTAATGTTTGGGAAGGGGTAATGGGAATGGCTATTCATCAATGATTACCTTAAATGAGGCAATGGAAGATTCCCTAGTTTCCCCCCATTAATCATCTATTACCCTGTATTGGGTAATCGGATTTACCCAACTCTACCAAATAACTCCCTACTCTAATATGTACTTTAATAATAATAATAATATTATTATTATTAATTAAAATAATAAAAGTAATAGTAATATTAATAATAATAATATTATTATATTAATAATAATAATATTATTATTATATTAATAATTAATAATATTATTAATAATAATTAAACAATATTAGTAATAATTCATTAATAATATTATTAATATAATTAATATTAATAATTAATAATAATAATTATTAATATTATTAATATAATTCATATTAATTATTAATAATAATAAATAATAAATAATAATATTAATATTAATAATTATTAATAATAATTAATAATAATTCATTAATAATATTATTATTAATATAATTCATATTAATTATTAATAATTATTATTATTAAATATTAATATTAATAATTAATAATAATAATTATTAAATAATAGTATTATTAATAATATTATTAATATTAGTAATATTAATAATTAATAACTATTATTATTAATTAATAATATTAATATTATTATTTAATAATACTATTATTATTAATGATTAATATTAATAATTAATAATGATAATAATTAATAATATTAATCATTAATAATAATATTAATAATAAATAATAATACAATAATTAATAATTAATAATGATAATGATAATACTATTAATAAATAATAATATTATTATTATTAAATAATAATAGTAATAATAGTAATAATAATAATAATAAAGATTAATAATAATAAATAATATGTGAATTCTAGTAAAGGTAAAATAGAAATTTTGACTGATTCATATTACTATTGTTGATTTGAACCAAACAACATCAATCACAATAATACCCATTATAGAATTTGAACTAAACATTATCAATGCAATCATAATTCCCATTGTCATTGACCCCTCAATCAAACCCATTGTGATTGCCATTGAAGAATTTGAACCAAACGCCCCCTAAATGTTGAGTTCTCTTTAGATCTTTTAAGTAAAATCAAATTCTTTCTACCTAAATTTAAAATGTTCTATATAAGTCAAAAGTATGTAAATTAAAGAAGTTTTTTTTTTCTCTAGGCATTTCTAACCCATGATTCATGAAACCTTCCTAATCACATTTTAAAACTAATCGCCCTTAAAACGTGCATGACATCCTGATACTGTAGAATTAGAGAACAATGGAAAAAAAATGTCATTTCATATCTCTACATTGATTACAAGGGGCTTCATATATACTGAGTACATCCACTAAATCCATAATTATCGGAGAGGCTATTAACCAACTATACACGACTAGCAACATGGAAATAACAGCCCTGAATTCTAGAGTACATTAGTTACAACACGTAGACATTCAACACTCCCCCTCAAGCTTGACTGTATATATTTAGTAAAGCAAGCTTGCGACATAAGTCATGGAAGATAGGCCGAGGCAAAGGTTTGGTTAAGATATCAGCTACTTGACTTCGAGAAGGAATATACTGCATAGAGATAATCTGATCCTCGAGTTTTTCACAGATGAAGTGACGATCGATTTCGATATGTTTTGTTCTGTCATGCTGGACCCGTTCTCTTGAAATAGTTAGTGCAGCTTGATTATCACACAACATGTGAATTGGTCCCTGTGTACTTAGCTTGAGATCTTCAAGTAATCTTTTTATCCACAGACCTTCACACCTCCATGTGCTAATGATCTCAGCTCTGCCTCGGCACTGCTACGAGCTACAACAGATTGCTTCTTGCTGCGTCACGTAACTAGATTTTCCCATACATAGGAACACATGCCTGAGGTGGATCTCCTGTCAGAGATGGATCCTGCCCAATCAGCATCAGTGAAGACTGTTACATCTCTGCAATGGTTCTTCTTGAATAGCAGACCTGTTCCCGGGGCAGCTTTGAGATATCGAAGAATCCGCATGACTGCCTCCATGTGAGTAGCTGATGGTTTGCTCATGAACCTACTCACCATACTGACAGCGAATCCTATGTCAGGCCGTGTATGTGTGAGGTATATGAGTTTGCCAACAAGTCGCAGATACTGCCCCTTGTCAGCTGGAGCTTCTGAGGTTCGAACGTCTAGTTTCAAATTAGGATCCATTGGGACATCAACTGGTTTACATCCAAGCATTCCTGTTTCTCTAAGTAAATCTAGAGTATACTTCCTTTGAGTTACTGAAATCCCAGTTTTGGAGCGTGCAACTTCCATCCCAAGGAAGTATCTGAGAATTCCTAGATCCTTGACTTCGAACTCGGAGGATAGTAGTCTCTTAAGCTTATGAATCTCATCAGTGTCGTCACCAGTGATCACGATATCATCCACATAAACACTAAGTATTGTGCACTTCCTATCTTCAGAATGTTTTGTGAACAATGTGTGATCCGCATGACTTTGTGAGAATCTATGGGACTTAAGAACACTTGAGAAATTGCCAAACCATGCACGGGGAGACTGCTTTAGGCCATATAGAGATTTCTTGAGTTTGCAGACTTTACCGGTGTTGGCTTCTGAGCTGAATCCAGGAGGCACATCCATATACACTTCTTCCTTAAGATCACCATTTAGAAACGCATTTTTTACGTCTAGTTGATGTAATGGCCACTCAAGGTTTGCTGCAAGGGACAATAGTATACGAACTGTGTTCATCTTAGCTACTGGAGCAAAGGTCTCTCCATAATCTATTCCATAGGCTTGCGTGAATCCTTTCGCCACTAGACATGCCTTGAGCCTCTCTACAGATCCATCAAGGTTGTATTTAACATTAAATAACCATCTGCACCCAAATGTCTTCTTCCCAGGAGGAAGTTTCACCAGCTCCCATGTCCCATTTATCTCCAGTGCTCGGATCTCATCAAATGTGGCAGCCTTCCAACCTGGACTTGTTAAAGCTTCACTGATGTTCTGAGGAATATGTATCTGGTCTGCCTTTGTAATAAAGGCTCGGTATGAGTTGGAGACCTTTCTATAGTACACATAGTCTTCCATACGATAAGGCCCACTTTGTCGTGATGGCTTCCTCAATGCAATAGGAACATCTAAGTCAGTAATCTCAGGAACTAAGCAATGAGAGTTCAGAGTGTTACTTGCCTCAATAGTGGAGAGACCTGGAGGAGAGGATTCGCCCTGGATGTGAGAGCTTGTTTCTGAGTCATCTGGAGGCATGTGAGTGTGTGGAGTTGTTTCTGAGAATGAGTATGGTGTGGCAATGGATATGGATGGCTCAGGATGTGTGTTAACATCAATGGCTGGATTCCAAGGCTGGTATTCCTGTATTGTCTCCCCCTGAATAGCAGCCGAGTAGAATGGGGAGTTCTCATTAAAGGTTACATCTTTGGAAACGAAGACTTTCCTGAGTTGAGGAGAGTAACACTTATAGCCCCTTTTTGTAGCTGAGTACCCTAGAAATATGGATTTCACAGATTTTGGGTCTAGCTTGCTCTGATCATAGCGGTGAACAAAGGATGAGCAGCCAAATACTCTCATTTGAAGATCAGAGATGAGATGTGTAGTTGGGAACACCTGTTGTAAGACTTGGCATAGGGTTTGAAAAGACAGGACTCGAGATGGCATTCTATTGACTAAATAGGTTACAGTGAGAACAGCTTCTCCCCAAAACTGTTTAGGAACATTTGAGGAAAACATTAAGGACCTAGCAATCTCAAGCAAGTGCCTATTTTTCCGCTCAGCTATGCCATTTTGTTGAGGAGTTTGTACACAAGAACTAGTGTGAATAATAATGCCGTGAGATTTAAAATATTCGCCAAGTTGACTGTTAAAATACTCACCTGCATTATCTGAGTGGAACACTTGGATATTAGTTTGAAATTGATTTTTTATCATCATATGAAAGTTCTTAAAAATCTGGTTGGTTTCTGATTTTTCTTTCATTAAGAAGACCCAGCTTAAGCGTGTGTGATCATCAACAAATAATAAGAACCATTTTGCACCATTAATATTTGGAACTTTAGATGCCCCCCATATATCACTATGGATCATAGAGAATGGATGAGATTTCTTGTAAGGTTTAGGCAGATAAGGACTACGAGCATGTTTAGACAATTGGCAAACATCACAATAAAATAACTTTGCATCTTTATTTTTAAACAATTCTGGAAATACACGCTTGAGATATAAAAAGTTTGGATGACCTAACCGATAGTGTTGTAACATGATTTCACTATCGCTATTGGACTGGAAACAACAAGGTTTGCTAGAGGCTACATGATGTGAAGTGGGTGTGATTGTAGTGTTCTTTGGCTTCAGGTGATATAGTCCACCATCGAGCTCAGCACATCCAATCATCCTCTTCGACTCCAGGTCCTGGAAACAGCAAGATTGAGTATTGAATATAGTTAGGCACTTCATCTCAGTATTAATTTTCCTCACAGAAAGCAGGTTACAAGTAAGTTGTGGGATATGAAAGACTGATTTTAGCTTCAGTTCCTTTGAGATAACAACTGTTCCTATGCCTATCACGGTTGCTCGTGACCCATCTGCAATGGTGACTGAGATTTTCTGATCACATAGAGCATATGTTGAGAAGAGTCTACGATTACCAGTCATATGGTTTGAGGCCCCGGAGTCTACTATCCATGAATGTGATAGATCGGCTGTGGCATGAAATGCTTGTGGATGATTACCTTGCATATTTGCAGTGTTGTTTGAAGAGGTTGAGGTTAGGGCAGATGGTTGACTCCTCTGATTATTGTTGAGCAAGTTGTGGAGAATGTCCATCTGTTCCTTGGTAAAACCAGTTAGGCTAGAGGTTGCAGCATGTCCTTGGTGGTCTTGGTCAGATTGAGAACGTGCAGGCTTCCAATCTGTTGGCTTCCCATGAAGCTTCTAGCATGTGTCCTTTGTGTGTCCAAGTTTCCTGCAGTGATCACAGAAGGGTCATGGCTTCTTGTTTCTGTTCTCCTGTGAGACTTTTGCAGCAGTTGATGGAGGATCTCTAGTTGCAGTAGAAACTAGGGCTGAGCTTTCTGTTAATGCAGTGGTGGCTACTTCTTTCATCATAATCTTCCTCCGACTTTCTTCATGTCGCACCATAGAGAATGCTTCTCGAAGCTTTGGGAGTGGTTTGGTGCCTAGAATGCGACCTCGGACTTCATCCAGGTCTTTATTGAGTCCAGACAACATCTTAAAAATCCTCTTAGTCTCCACGATTTGATTGTAGGATGCTTGATCTTCTACACACTTCCAGTGGTGTGCTTCATAAAGGTCAATCTTTTGCCAAATTTGAGACAGGTTTTTGAAGTACTGGGTAACTGAGTACTCTCCTTGCTTAAGATCATGAAGTATGCTCTCCATCTCAAACAACTCTGATGTATTATCAGAGTTGGAATAGGTAAGATGTGCTTCTTCCCAGATTCGTGCAGCCGTGCGACATAGCAGAAAGTTGGCTCCAATTTCAGTGAGCATAGAGCCAATAAGCCATGATTGCACCATGCTGTCATTGGCCTTCCAGGACTTGAATGAAGCTTCCTCCTCCTTAGGTTCTTTAGCAGCTCCAGTGAGATGATCTTCCTTGCCTTTTCCACAGACAAACATGAGTACTGATTGTGACCATTGCAGATAGTTGTGACCATCGAGTTTGTAGTTCGTGATCACTGGAGTAAATTGATCTACATTGCTCATTGGTGGTGGAGATGCTGGGATGATGGTCTGAGAGGAGGTTTCAATTGATGTTTCCATTGTTGAGTTGAGTTTCTATTCGTTTCTCTGATACCATGTAGAATTAGAGAACAATGGAAAAAAAAATGTCATTTCATATCTCTACATTGATTACAAGGGGCTTCATATATACTGAGTACATCCACTAAATCCATAATTATCGGAGAGGCTATTAACCAACTATACACGACTAGCAACATGGAAATAACAGCCCTGAATTCTAGAGTACATTAGTTACAACACGTAGACATTCAACAGATACAAAGTCCAATTCCCATCGAAAACGAACACAGCCCAATTTCTTTATAATAATCAAAGATGAAGAAAACAAAAACATAATCAACCGTGCAGTCATGATGCCTAAGCCACAAAAAGAAACAAAGCCACAAGATAATTTGTGTATTGCTCATTGTCTACCACTGCTGACTGCACCGCCCAGCCTATTGTGCTTAATTAAAAGGTCTCACTAAGCCTGAACTTCGGGAGACCAATCTTGTGCCCAACTGTCTTCAAATCTCGTTGAACTTCAGCTCGAAAATCAGTGTACGTAAAGAGCTTGTATTTTGAGCTTTGGATTACACTATCTTCATATGGGAACACAAAATACCCCACTGAGATTCTCTCCTTGTGTCTGTTCACCATTACTCTATGCTTTGCAGCAATATAATGTCATTACTCATTGCCTGAAAACCAAGAAAAGAAAAAAGAAAATGTCAGCTAATGATCAAAGGAAAAAATTCTCAAAAGGGCCAAATGAAAAACTTTGTATATATATATATATATATATATATATATGGAGATGGACCTGCATCATATCACCAAGGTTCACAACTAATGAATTGATTTGAGGTTTTATATCAAACCATCCATTATCTGTGCTGTAGACTGTTTGATAAAAGCTATTATATTTTGAATGAGAAATTAGTTTCTTAAGTGGTTGGGAAAAAGAATAATATTGCGAGCCTGATCAACCCTACGTTTTGTTGGATTGACAATTCTTCAGAATAGAACAGATTCAATGAACCGAATTTAATTCAATAAACTAAAGAGTTTATGAATTTAATTCGTTATTAAAAACTAAAGAGTTTATGAATTTAATTCGTTACTAAAAATTAAAGAGTTTATGAATTTAATTCATTATTGAAAATTGAAGAGTTTATAAATTTAATTCATTATTGAAAACTGAATAGTTTTCTTGAAATCTGAAGAGTTTCCTTGAAATGTGAAAAGTTTCTTGGAAATATAAAGAGTTTCTTGTCATTCCAAAGGTTTCTTTTCTCATCTATAAATATAGCTTATTCAGAGACAAGAACCTAACTTTAAAAACTCATTCCTCATATAAATCTCTCTGCATATTTTCGGTGTTCATCAAACCTTCAAGTTCTAGTTCACTGGTAAAGCTGTTAGGTGCAAACAGACTTTACGAATCCGTTGTATCCTGAGAAACAGACGCTCGTATAAGCTCCAGCACTCATACGGGAGGTAGCGAATCTGTTTTGTGGTTAACACAAGCATCAGATCTTCATCCTCTTTTCTACTGTCATTACGATTATAATTTTTTTGTAGGCCAATTTTCTAACATAGACTTGGAGTCCACCCACATCATCTTGGTGCACAATTGAAAGAAGAGAGCTCTCTGTGTGGACATCTATTCCCCAAGGTTGCAATTTCTGATCAGACTCGAAACAACGTGGGTAGCGATGAACTCGTAGGTGACCCGTGGCCGGTGACAGAAAAGAGTTTGTCCGGATTGAATCTAGTTGTAGATTTAATGCTAAAGCTTCGAAAATTGTTGTTGCCAGCCTTGTCTGATGACTCCCGTACTCATCTAACACGGACCTGATCAAAGGAAACAACAACAATGGCATTTTCTAGTATTATCATATCATACAAGATATTTTATGCATCCCAAAAAATTGTTCAATCAATACATGATTGAATGTTGGTGTGTTTCTTCTTAATTTTCTCAGTGAGTTCCTACTTAAATGTGAAGAGATTCGACAACAAACTCTAAATATCTGAGTAGGAATTCAATTATTAATATAATCATGGAATTTTCTTTAAGCTTTGTTTGGTTGTTTAGAAATAGAATTGAATTAAAATTTAAATATTATAGAAATGTAATTCAATGAATTGAAAGTCTAAAATATTTGAATTCATTTGTTTGGCAAAACAACAAAATTCATACAGAATTGAATTATAACAAAATTCACATTACACATATTTTACACATTTTCATACACTACACACATTTTCATACACTACATACATTTTCACACACTACATATTTTTTCACACACTACACATATTTTACACATAGTACGCACATTTTTATACACTACGCATATTTTCACACACTACACATATTTTCACACATAATACACACATTTTCACACACTACACATTTTTTCATACACTACACATTTTTTCACACATTACACACATTTTCACACACTACACCTTTTTTCACACACTACACATTTTCACACGCTACACATATTTTACACATATGTAGTGTGTGTAAAATGTGTAGTGTGTGTAAAATATATGTAGTGTGCTTAAAATATGTGTAATGTGTGTAAAATATGTGTAGTGCGTGAAAATGTGTGTAGTGTGTGAAAATGTGTGTACTATGTGTAAAATATGTACATGTGTAGTGTGTGAAAAATTGTGTTGTGTGTGAAAATGTGTGTACTATGTGTAAAATATGTATATGTGTAGTGTGTGAAAAAATGTGTAGTATGTGTAAAATATGTGTAGTGTGTGAAAATATATGTAAATGTGTGTAGTGTGTGAAAATATGTGTTGTGTGTGAAAATGTGTGTAGTGTGTGAAAATGTGTGTACTATGTGTAAAATATGTATAGTGTGTGAAAAAATGTGTAGTATGTGTAAAATATGTGTAGTGTGTGAAAATATGTGTTATGTATGAAAATGTGTGTAGTGTGTGAAAATGTGTGTACTATGTGTAAAATATGTATAGTGTGTATTAAAATGTGTAGTGTGTAAAATATGTGGTGTGTGAAAAAATGTGTAGTGCGTGAAAAAATGTGTGTACTATGTGTAAAATATGTGTAGTGTGTGAAAAAATGTGTAGTGTGTGAAAATGTGTGCAGTGTGTGAAAATGTGTAAAATATGTGTAATGTAGATGTTTACCGTGAGGAAAGAATTGGAAATATCTACTATGATGAAAGAATTGAAAATGCAGAATTGGCCATTATAGAATTGTAAATGAATTCAAAATCCAAATTTTATTTTGTAAACTAACACAAGAATTAGAATTGGACCCCTCAATTCTAATTCTGCGGTCCAATTCTAAGCAACCAAACACATACTTACTCCTCCTCTGTAATTACTGTAAACTGTGATTAGTGTGCTGGAAATAAAATATATAAACGGGTTTTTAATCTCGAGAACCTAATTGTACACTGCGACAAATGAAAGGAGGACATTTTATGCATTGTCATATGGCATTTGACTGGCGATACATACTACATCAAAGGTCCATTCTTATATTTCTGAATCGAAAAAAAGTTGACTTTAATTTCGTGGCCAGCAACGTTGCCACTTATATGAGAATGCTACGAGTTGGAATTCTCTTTTAAGATTGTTCAATTCTTATTCTATTTTAAATTCAAATTAAGTTGTAAGGTTCATTCATCTAGTTAAAATTTTATAATTATAAAATAATTTTAATAATATTTATACTTTTAATCTTTAATTTTAGTAAAATTATATCATCATGAATATTAAATATAATAATATAGAACAATATTGTATAAAAAATTTAATTTCAAATCTTAGTAGTCTTTAGCCTACCCACCGAATCAATAAATGAATGAATGAATGAAATATTTCAGTGATTTAACTAACTGTCAAGTCTCAACTGTCAACTTGCATCTAATGAGTGGCTAATCACTAATGTTGCTGTCTTCAAATTATTTGCCTATGGCCGACACGCACAATTAAATGATTAGTCAACACACTGCAGCTTTTTTTTGTAAAAAAAAAATTGGCCATAATTAAAGCTAAAAGCTTTAGTATGCTGAAAAAGTAATTATCGAACTTGAGAAACAAGCAAAGGTAAAAATCAAGAATCCCAGTTCAAATAAACTAAAAAGAAATTAAGCTAACCTGAAAGAATCAAGCATTGGATTTTGGTATTGAAGTTGAGGTAAAGGAGTTAGAAGGACATGAAAACCTTCGAGCCAGTTGAAGTTTTGGGGAAGGGAGCCTCTTTGAATGGCTACCCCTGATGGGGTGAGGCCAGGAGTGCCCCAAAAGTAGGAAATGGTATTTGTAAAGGATGCTTGTTTAGATTCGTAAGGGAGTGATAAGAGTTTCTGGGCATGGTCGTGAAGTTTGTTCAAGAGGGTCGTCGGAATCCCATGGTTGATCAACCGGAACATGCCCAAGTCTCTACAAGCTTCATCTAGCTTCGCGTGGTTTATGCACTCGAAATCTATCACGGGGAGAGAACGAAATCTGGAAACTTTTGGTTGAATTGATAATCATCAGAGTCAACGGTCAGAGTTGGGGTGCTTCTTCTTGGTCG
The DNA here is from genome assembly GCA_016586305.1 of Ophiorrhiza pumila. Classification (NCBI taxonomy): domain Eukaryota; kingdom Viridiplantae; phylum Streptophyta; class Magnoliopsida; order Gentianales; family Rubiaceae; genus Ophiorrhiza; species Ophiorrhiza pumila. Next base: position 30,507,945 of record BLIW01000008.1, on the reverse strand, counting down.
AAACAGGGGAGGATAGGAGTCATAGTCGGTTTGAGACATGATTCTCAATCGCTTGAGTTTGTAGCAGAATGGTTAGGAATTGTTCTTTTTGAGTTTTTTTTAGACAAAACAAAAAAAAATGCATTGATAGTGTCATATTTTGGTAGCTTGTATTTGTTTTAGCGGAGGAACAGTATGTATGAGTAATGATTAGATTAGTGATTAATAAATTGTCTCAATATATATTTGTGACAATTTCAAGAAATAGAGTTAAAAGTCAAACTTATATATATTTCACTTTTTGAAAAACTTATTAAAAATTAAAGAATTTGATTTTCATTTAAGAAATATAAAACATAATTAATATACACTTTGAATAGTGGGATTGAGGACCTTAATGTGTACCATTTATAAAGCAATATTTAGTTAGTTATATGAACAACTTCAATAATTTATAAGAAAATAAGCAAATCAAAATTAAAACAGCATTTTTCAAGTCATAAACAAATGAAACTAAACTTGAAGAATACCATGCACAAAACCCAACTCAAGATTTGTTTAGATCTCTAGCGAAATACATGTTTGTTTGTGGTTTTCATTTGTATTATTAATAGGGGTGGCAAATGGGCGGGTTGGGTCACTCCGCGGGTCGGGTTGAGTGAGGAGTGGTAGTTGGCGGGTCATGACCCAACCCAACCCGCCTATTGGCGGGTCATGCATGGGTTGGGTCAAAGGCGGGTTGGGTTATAACTAGTTTAACCTACGGGTCAATTTAGCTATTTTTTTCTTGACCCGCGGGTCAATTTAAGTATTTTTTTGACCCGCGAGTCAATTTAACTATTACTTCCTTAATACATTAGTTAATTCAAAATTTTCTTTTTAATTTATGTTACTTTTAAATTAAATATTTATTATACACATTTACACACACTAATTATATTTTCACATACTACATACACTACACATATTTTCACACACTATACATATTCTACACATAATACACACATTTTCACACACTACACATATTTTACACATAGTACACATATTTTCAAACACTCACACATTTTTATATAGTACACACATTTTCACACTCTATACATATTTTACACGTACTACACACATTTTCATACACTATACATATTTTGCACTTAGTACACTCATTTTCACACACTACACATATTTTACACATAGTACACGCATTTTCACACACTACACATATTTTATATATAGTACACGCATTTTCACACACTACACATTTTATACATAGTACACATATTTTACACATAGTACACATACTTTCACACACTACACATATTTTTCACACAATTTACACAAATTAACATGACCCAGACCAATGACCCACGACCCAGACCCATGACCCACAGCTCATGACCCAGACACACGGCCCAGACCCCAGACCCACGGCTCATAACCCAGACCCACGACCCAGACCATGACCCACGCCCAGGACCCAGACCCAAGACCCACGACCCACATACTGCACACATTTTACACACTATACACATTTTCACACACTACATATATTTTACACATAGTACACATATTTTCACACACTACATATATTTTACATGCACTACACGTATTTTCACATACTACATATGTTTTACACATAGTACACACATTTTCACACACTAAATATATTTTTTAAATAGTACAAACATTTTTATACACTACATACATTTTAAAAACACTACACATATTTTACACATAGTACATACATTTTCACACACTACACATATTTTACATATAGTACACGCATTTTCACACACTACACATATTTTAAACATAGTACACACATTTTTACACAACATATATTTTACACATAGTACACACATTTTCACACAACACATATTTTACACATAGTACACATATTTTCACACACTACATATATTTTTCACATAGTATACATATTTTCACACACTATATATATTTTACACACACTACACACATTTTCACATACTGCACATATTTTCACACACTACACATATTTTACACATTACACTTATTTTTACACACTACACATATTTTTCACATAGTATACACATTTTCACACACCACATATTTTACACGCACTACACACATTTTCACGTAGTGTGTGAAAATATGTGTAGTATGTGAAAATATGTGTAGTGTGTGGAAATATGTGCAGTGTGTGAAAATGTGTGTAAAATATATCTAGTGTGTGAAATATGTGTACTATGTGAAAAATATATGTAGTGTGTGAAAATATGTGCAGTATGTGAAAAATATATGTAGTGTATGAAAATGTGTGTACTATGTGTAAAATATATGTTGTGTGAAAATGTGTGTACTATGTTTAAAATATGTGTAGTGTGTGAAAATGCGTGTACTATGGGTAAAATATATGTAGTGTGTGAGAATGTGTGTACTAAGTGTAAAATATATGTAGTGTTTATATGTAGCATGTGAAAAATATATGTAGTGTATGAAAATGTGTGTACTATGTGAAAAATATATGTAGTGTGTGAAAATGTGTGTACTATGTGTAAAACATATGTAGTATGTGAAAATACGTGTAGTGCATGTAAAATATGTGTAGTGTGTGAAAATGTGTGTACTATGTGTAAAATATATGTAGTGTGTGAAAATATGTGTAGTGTATGAAAAATATATGCAGTGTGTGAAAATCTGTATAGTGTGTGAAAAAATGTGTAGTGTGTGAAAATATGTGTAGTGTGTGAAAAATATATGTAGTGTGTGAAAATATGTATAGTGTGTGAAAATATGTATAGTGTGTGAAAATATGTGTAGTGTGTGAAAATCTGTATAGTGTGTGAAAATATGTGTAGTTTGTGAAAATATGTGTACAATGTGAAAAACATATGTAATATGTGAAAATGTGTGTACTATGTGTAAAACATGTGTAGTATGTGAAAATGCGTGTAGTGCATGTAAAATATGTGTAGTGTGTGAAAATGCGTGTAGTGCATGTAAAATATGTGTAGTGTGTGAAAATGTGTGTACTATGTGTAAAATATATGTGTAGTGTGTGAAAATCCGTATATTGTGTGAAAATATGTGTAGTGTGTAAAAATATATGTAGTATATGAAAATACGTGTACTATGTGAAAAATATGTGTAGTGTGTGAAAATATGTGTACTATGTGAAAAATATGTGTAGTGTGTGAAAAAATATGTAGTGTGTGAAAATCTGTATAGTGTGTGAAAATATGTGTAGTGTGTGAAAATATGTGTACTGTGTGTGAAAATCTTTATAGTGTGTGAAAATATGTGTAGTGTGTGAAAATATGTGTATTGTGTGTAAAATATGTGAAATGTGTGTACTATGTGAAAATATGTGTAGTATGTGTAAAATATGTGAAAATATGTGTAATATTTGTAGCTTATAAAAATGTAGGTTAAATGTAAAACAAATTGACCCGTGGGTCACCCAAGATCCAACCCGACCCGACCCATTAAATATGGGTTAATTTTTAACCCTTGACCCATTTGACCGAAATGGCTTATGGTTTGCTTATATATGGATGATCTTATTTTCACTGGAGATGATAGTGCCATGTTTGACAGTTTTAAAAAATCTATGATGGTTGAATTAGATATGTCTGATCTTGGAATGATGAATTATTTTTTGAGAATTGAAGTGGTGCAATCTACAGCTGGAATTTTTATTTCTCAAAAAAAAATACATGCAAGAAATTCTGGACAGATTTCAAACGAAGGATTGCAATGCTGTGAGTATTCCAAGTGAGTATAGTTTGAAACTTATTAAAGATCTTCAAGGAAAGGAAGTTGACAGCACTCTTTACAAGCAAATTGTGGGAAGTTTGATGTATTTGACAGCAACAAGACCTGATATAATGCATGCTGTAAGTCTTATTAGCAAATACATGGAGCAGCCAAAACAAATGTATCTTCTAGCTGCCAAGAGGATTCTTCGTTATTTGCAAGGAGCCATTGATTTTGGGTTGTTCTATGAGAAAGGAGAATTTTCAGATTTGATTAGTTTTACTGACAGTGATTATGCAGGTGATCATGATGACAGAAAAAGTACTTCAGGTTTCTTGTTTATGATGGGTTTAGGAACTATTTCATGGTCATTAAAGAAACAACTATTGTCACTTTATCAACAACTGAAGCTGATTTTGTAGCAGCAACAACATGTGCTTGTCAAGCTATTTGATTGAGAAGGATACTTGAAGAGCTAAATTTCAAGGAACAAGGACCTACTTCAATTTATTGTGACAATAATTAAGTAATTGAACTCTCAGAGAATCCTGTTCTACATGGCAGAAGCAAGCATATTGATGCTAAGTATCATATTTTAAGGGACCTGACGAAGGATGAAGTGATTAATTTTATTTTCTGCAGAAGTGAAGATCAAGTTGCAGATATATTTACCAAACCCCTCAAAATGTGTTTGTTTCAAAGTTCAGAGAGTTGCTTGGAGTTTACAGGTATTCTAAACTGAATGATTAATAATTTCAGTTTAAGGGAGGCATTGTTAACAAATTTTACTACGTGGTTATCTAAGTTTTAGGCATTTATCTTTGTTAGTATTTTATGTGCTCTAATTTTCGGATGTTTATCTCTTGTTTATCTCTACACGTTGTTTAGTGGTTTGTTAATCAGTTTAACTTTCCTAAATTCATAGTTTATACCGTTGTGAAATTGCCTATATAAAGGCCTTGAAGTAATAAAGTTGATTGTCAGTTTTTCACTTAATCTCCTCATTTATATTAGTTGTTATCCTTATCCTTATCTAACAGCTAGTGGATGGTGGGATTTGGGGTTGGTTTGGGACAAAAAGAAGGGGCTAAGTTGGAGGGAAATGAGAGTTACTAATAGAAGCGGGTGGAACCTCGATCGATAATGTCATAGGGCACCACTTAGTGATGGTAGAAGGATTGGTGCGAGGAAGAGAAGTATGAGATGTGGCAAAGGAAAAAATAGACTCAACAAAGAGGACATGACGAGAAGTGTATAAAAGACCTGTAGATGTGTCAAGATATAGATGGCACTTTTAGTGGAGAAATAGCCGACAAAGACTCAGGGAGAGGAGTCTGGTTCGAGTTTGTGAGATGTATATGGGCGAAGCCAAGGATAGCAGAGACATCCAAAACTTCGAAGTTTAGAGTAATTAGGAAATGTACCAAAGAGTTTAAAATATGGGGAGATGTGATTTAAGGTCGAGGTGGGGAGGTGATTGATGAAGTAGATTGCAGTGGAAAATGCAGAGGGCCAATATGAGAGAGGCATTGATGCATGGGTAAGAAGTGAAAAACCTGTTTCAACAATGTGACGATGACGATGTTTAGAGTACCCATTGTGTTCATGAGTGTGCGGTGGGGAAGTAAGATGTGAAATTCCATTAAGTGTTAAGAATTTAGAGAGAGCTTGATATTTCCCTCATTGTCAGAGTAGAGAGTTTTAATTTGACTGTTAAAGAATTTTTCAACTAGAGCCTTAAAGCGCACAAAGACATCATATGTCTCAGATTTACGTTTGAGGGGGTAAAATCAGATATATTTTGTAAAATGATCAACAAATATAGCATAATATTTGAAGTTATTAAAAGAGTGTAAAAGGGATGTCCATATATCAGTAAAAATAACTTCAAGAGGGGAGGCTGTAGAGAGTGTAGAAGCAGAGAATGCTAATTTGAGAATTTTATTGCATTGACATGAATTACGATTAAAATTGAAACTAGAAGGATTTGAGACATCTAAATTGCATGAAGACAAAATATTTTTGAAAATTGACAATGAAGGATGTCCTAACCTATGATGCCACTTAGACAGTGGTATTAACACTTGAAAAAGTGATTAAAGGAGATTGATTACTGAAAAGAGGCCATTCATATACCCCATCCTTAGTCCGACCCTTCAAAAAGATTCCCATTGTGCGAAGGTCCTTCACAAAAAAAGAGTTAGGAAATAATTCACTAGAAGTATTGTTAGACTTACAAAATTGAGAAATAGAAATAAAATTATGTTTCATAGTAGGAACGCATAAGACATTAGATAAAAGAAAAGAGGTAGATGGAATAGATAGAGAGAGGTGAAACCAGTGTGAGATATAGGAAGTCCAAATCTATCGTCAATTATAATTTCATCAGTACCATTATACAGGCTATGAAGAGCAAGATTGTTTAGATTAGAGGTAACATGATGGAAAGCGCCACTATCAAGTAGCTATAGAGTGTTGGAAGGGAGAGTTGTTGTAACATTTGCTTGTACTTGCCAAGGGGCCGTTGGCCTAGGTTGTGAGGTATTGGGAGGACGAGGAGGTGGATGCACTTATGGAAATTGTTGTCAAAAAAAAGGACACCGAGAGACAACATGACCTTGAGTATTACACCATTGGCAGCGACCAAAAAATGGACGAGCAGGAGGGCGATTTTGTTGAGTGTGAATAAGAGATCTACTTATGACGCCATGTGTAGGTGTAGATGTGAAACCTGGAAATCGAGGAGAGAATTTGGTAATTGACCTGAGAGTGAAGCGGACATTGGTAGGATAAGCAGATGCCGGCAGAGGTGTGGAACTGGGTTTGGTGTAGAGAGAACTCTTTATTGATGAGTTTTTTATGAAGTTCGTTAAAGGATATAGTGGAGTCACGACCATTAACAGAATCAATGATGGATTGAAAATTGCCATCAAGACCTTCAAACACTTTTTCAATCAAATCTTCATGGTCAAGTAGTTTACCAAGAGCAGCAAGTTCATCAGCCTGAGTTTTAATTGACTGCATGTATTCTGTAATGGTTTGGCCGTTTTGGTGCCTTTGGTGATGTTTTTAAGGTGGTCTTTGAGTTGTTTGATATGGCCACGAGATGGTCGAGCACATGTGTTGGCAAGAATTCGCCAAGCTTCATAAGAGGACTTAAATTGAGTGACAAGACTTACCACCGTAGGCGAGAGAGTGCCAACAAGTGCTCCAAATAATAGTTTGTCCTGACGCAACCATGTTTGATATGCAGGATTAGCCGATGTGGTATTGTTTGCAGTGATTGTTGGTGAAGGAGAATGATGAGATCCATCAATGAATTTTTGTAGATCATAACCAATGATAATGGCTTCTATTTGAGTTTTCCAAAAAAGATAGTGGGTGGGTATTAGTTTGATAGAATTATGAATAGTAATCATAGTGAGTGGTTTTGTAGGTTCTTGAGAATTAGAAATTGTGATTTGGGAGTTTTCGTTAGCTATGGAAGTATGAGAAAATTAGTATTGAAGAAAGTGGGGTTATGAGAGGAGAGAGAAAAAAAATTATAGGACAAGCCTTGTCTCTGATACCATGAGAGAATTTGAGAAGAGAGAGTTTGGAAAATTATAGCTTTCATTTCCCATTTGTAAGAATTACGTATATATAGGTTACAAGATTAACCTAATTACAAACTAAATTAAGTAATAATATAATTACACTCAATTACATTTAATTACAATTGATACAAATCTCCATTGATTAATATCTCTTAATTCCTTCATAATTGCCCTTAATTTAATTGATTGATTGGATATCATTAATCTCTTCATTATTGCTCTTCTTGTTTTAATTGACCGATTTCCTTATCAGGATGTTTATTCATATATTCTTTCTTCACAGAAAGTGAGGCCATGTATAACCTTCAATAATAACTTTAGTAGGGAAAAATAAGAGATGAAGAGTTGTTCAAGTCCAACAATTAATGGTTGCTTTTTTGATGGCACAACTTGAAGGGTACAAATTGTTCTTTATACATTAATCCACAATATTGTTTTCTGGCTGAGTTTGATTATTCAACTATAAATTTTCATTTATGAACATTGAGAATTGAGTGAAATACATTAAATTACTATAAATCATGTTCTAGTATTACCAAAATTTGGTCATGCATCTTTTTTTTTTAATGGCAAATCTCGTGCACATAGAGGGATGTTAGCCTCAAATTTTATAAATAGTTAAAAAAAAAAATGAAGCACACGCAATTCAACATTGAATCATTTATGAGTCCTAATAATATTTCATTTGGAGCAAAAAATATATAAAAAATACCTGCTTCTACATATAATATTTTCTTCTAAGAGATGGTAGACCAAGTTTGTTTACCTTTTCCTTTGAAGCAAAACATACAAAAGTATTAGTATGTGTACCAGAGTGAGCAAGAGGATCAGATGAGGAATTGGCCTCCCTGTACCAATATGAGACTTGAATGTTTAGCATAATTTGGTATATTGATGCTTTTCATCAGAATCCCAAATGAGTGTTTTATTTCATATAACAACAAGAAGAATAACCCTTGTTTTCTATTAAATAGAGTGAGTGGTATAAATCACATTTATTATTCATATTAAATCTAAACTCATATTATTATTTATATTTAAATATAACATTTCTTTTCTGATGGTTTTTTTAAAATTTGTTTGGTCTTTTCTTTCTTTTTTACTTTGAATTAATAATTCCCTATTTTCTAATTGTCTCATTGGATATCTCTACACTATCTTAAACATGTTTACCATATTTTCTCATCGAAATTTATTCCTTAAAAGGAAAAAAAAAAGAAAAATCAAAATAGCTAAATCAGTAATTGAGGCTTCACCAAAGACTACCAACTTCTTCAACAAATTTAACTAAAGATCAAATAGTACTCTTTATCATTGTTTATCTGCCATGTCAATGCATAAGTTTCTGATAAGTAAATTCTTCAACATTACTTCGTCTCTTAAAAGCTCCCAAAGGTTGGAATTTCAGTCTAGTCCTTGGCTCTCATTAATATCTCACAGTCTAAAGATTCAAAATTCGTTCAATTCCACAAAGGTTTGGATTAAAATATTTGCAAGAGATGATGATGACAGGAAGTATATATATATAATGGCAAATGTACGTTTGGCGGCAACAGTAATCATAAATAGCATAAATAATTTCCAGAAACTAACCCAAACAACAGAAATTCCATATTTTTATTTGGCAATAATATTACAGACAATATCCGTCTTAATCATTCACTGTATATAGTCTTTCCATTGTTCAACTTGAAATGCGTTAGAGCCGAGTCTGCATTTCTGTTCTTGCTGAAGAAGTATTTTTCGAAATATTGAATCGTTGTTTCGCCGTAGATTGGTGGTTTTTCTTCACACAATAATTTCTTGATTGGCCCATAAAGCTGCCTTTCAAAAATTGTTCCAGAATGTGGCCTAAAAAAGCTTGCTGCAGATATCCTCGGACCAATCTTTTTAGGAACAACTCTGTGATTTACGCTTCTGAATCGATCATTTGTAACCATCTGCAGTGGAAGAAAACTTGATAGTAAAAATCATTTCAATCTTAACAAGTCCAAATGTGTTGAAAAAAAAATTTTAAAAATCTTTGATTAGAAAAAAATGCAAATACTTTTAGGGGTTGATTTGCAATGGTGTCAATATGTCCAAATCAACCTAATGTGATTAATTGCATCTTAAGAGCTGATTTTATGGGGGTACAACTCATTAATGCGAATGTATAGTAAGCTCTGTGGGTTCTGCTTCTACCTCCATTTTAACTCGTTTTGTATATTTTGTGTCATACCATGTAAAGTTATAGGTTCAGTCAGGGTGGTCTGTATAATCTTTTGTCCTAGCTAACTTTAGTACCAAGGTGATTTCGGACTTAACAAACAATTCATTTTTGGATTTCATGTCTTTTTTTCTTTTAACTATGATAAAATTTGGGGCTGACATCCCCACTCAATATAGGTAATCGTAAAGGAACTCAGAGGTCCACCAAAGTACGAAAGTCAGGATCTTTCAGAAAACGAATTCCTATTCGAAGAGTACATAACCACATGGATAAGTTCAGACTAACCCGTCAATTTGAGATCCAATTCGAGATTTTCATTGTGACGTATCGGGAAGGAATTGGAATGGAATAATATCTATTCGAGTTCGGGGCGTTTGCCTGACTAAAAAAAATGATCATAGAAGAATTAGGCAACATAAGAAAACTTGCCTGCATCAAGTCTCCAAGGTTAATCACTATAGCTCCAGGCAAGCAAGGGACATCAACCCATTCATTCTGATGAAGAACTTGAAGTCCACCAATATGGTCTTGGAGTAAAATTGTCAAGAAACTACAATCAGTATGATTAACAACACCCAAGGTCAACTCTGGTTCTGGACAAGCTGGATAGTAATGTCCTCTGATTCCAAGTCCCTCTGCACAGCCCATGCCAGCCAAATGGTTTGTTTCCAGTCCCAAAGAGTTGGAGATGAATCCAAGCAATTTCACTGCTAATTTCGTAACATGGTTCGAATATTCGATCATGCTATCTCTGCAAGCAAAAATATGCATGTTCAAGCAAGAATCATTAGTGGTTAATGATTGCTTTATGAATTAAACAAATTTATGAAATAATGAGAAGTTTTTAAGTCTGATGAAGACAAATGAACCTGCAAACCATAGGCAGCTCTTCAGGGTTAGGGACAGAAGATAATTTGCAGGTGAGTGTATCTTTCCAAACTGCTGCTGATGCATTGTAAAGATCATAATTGCTGTAATACGCGACATTTTTTTCAATGTCAAGAGTATAATACTCCCTTTTCAGCTCAATATCCTGCTCGTGAAACATTCTTATCCCATTTAACATTTCCTCCATTGTCTTGAGTGGAATCCCGTGATTGATTACCTGAAAAAATCCCCAATTCTGGCATGCATCGCCAATTTTATCAATGGCCTCAGAACCTTCCAAATCTATGACAGGAATGGAAGATTGGTACTTGTTGTTGCCTGACTTCTTTCCATGGTTGATATCTTCATGGACAAACATACGAGGCAGCTTTGGTACACCTAAATCTGATAATCCCTTCACTCCAGCTTTTGATTCATCGAAAGCTTTTAAATCTCTTTCCCTATCCTGAGCATGATAATCGGATGACGAACATCGTACCTGAATTTGTTTATGCCACTTGGAAGTGCACAATTTGTGGCTCAATCGGCTATTGCAACCTAAACCTGGAGATGAACATTGGAAATGCGACACAAATGCCATGATGATGGAACTTTATCTTTATTTCTCTGCCAAAATTCAAACACGGATTATTCGCTGATTTTTTTGTACAAACTTTGGTTAATATATGCATGTTTTGTTAAGGACAATATTAGAAGTTGCTTGGGAAAATTGAAACATTACTTCAGATTCTTCAATTTGCTTCTTACTGATAATTGATCTAGTTGCGGCTTTTCGTGTCACCAAATAATGTTCCATGCAGCCTTATATAGAGATCAAACGGCAGTCATAATGCAAATTTTGGTTAGTCAGAGATTCCAACAACAACAACAACTGCTATAAGCTTTTATCTAAGTAGAAATAATTATATGTACCATATTTTATAATCATGGTCGATCTAAACTCATTTGTGCATTTGTATTTAAATAGCATCTTAGCACTTACAGAGATTAAAAAATGTGTTGCCTTATGGAAAAACATAAACAATAGCAAGGAAAATTGAGAATTTAGCATTTTGTGGGGATTTGATCAAAAAATATTTTTGAAATCAGATGTGACTAAATTTGGAATTGTTAGTAGTTTTTCTTTCAATTTGGAGGAATTTTGTTCGTAGTTAATTCTTTGTGCTCTTGATTTAACTCAATATTTGTGTACTCTAATTCTCTCTATTCAATCTATAAAGGAATTTTACTTTGCTAAAAAATATATATATATATATCTTAGCATTTATACGATTTTTAATGTAAAATTCATTGATAGAATTTGGCAAAAATTTTATTTCGATTGCCAATTTATCCCATTTTCCGCATTTTTTCGAGTTTATGACGGACTATTTGTTGGCATAGTAACTGTTTATGACTGAACGACATTGATTAGTGAGAGATTCCAAATATAGAAAATTCAACAGTTGTCACTACCAACACTTACAGATATTTCGAAGCAGAGATAACTATCATGGTAGCCGAATATGACAAACGTGTACGAATATATACATTATAAAAATGGCTTACGAACCATTGTTTCTAAGCATTAATTAATCAACTTGCATTTTACCATTCTGTTCCAAGTCTGGACCCTGACTCAAGACTTGTCAAAATCAAGTGCAACTCTGCATGAACATTACTTTGTCCACACTATAAGGATCAATCTATGTGCGTTAGAGTACTCTGACCCAAACGTTGATTTCCTTCTGCCATAAATTGATGTTGTGATACATACACAGCACAAACAATGCGATCTATTAATGGGCTCTACTTATGTTGTTTCCAGAAGGGTTTCATAAATTTTTTTTTTTTCATTCGTGGTTGGTACAGATCTAAGAGAAAATGAGAGATATTGCCAAAAAATTAATTCGGTTTTTGATCCATTTTTTCTTTGTTTATTTTTCTGAATAGGGATGGTGCATTGAAGAATCCGTTGCATTAAAATTCTTACAAATTTGTTTGACAAGAAATGAAGAAATTAAGGGGAAGGGATCGATCCATGCAAATATAAGATAAATAATCTAGAAGTTAAATTTTTATTAAGCATTGAAAATGAAATGGAAGATGACACTTGAATAACCTAGTCATACAAAAAAGATTAGGGTTAATAATATTTACCTCTCATGTGGTTGAACTAACATTACAGAACAAATCTTAAAGATTTTGATGGACAAAAGGTCTATGTACGAAAGTGGCGAAATGACCAACAACAAAAAAAAAAAAAAAAAAAAAAAAAAAAAAACTCGTTGAAAAATTACATTTGCTTTCATATCGTACGTTATTTTGAAAAATTAAACGCGTTAAAATTTATTACCATATTTTAAAAGTTTCATAACAAAAATTTAGAGATGTGATTAATCGACCGTTAGTTAATTAATCGTACGAGAATATTTGTTATAATAAATTTTGTCAATAAGAAGAACAGTAACTGCGGAAGAATGTATATATATTTGCAAAAGCCAATACCTAGAGCATTATCAATTCTACATTAATTGTGGATGACTGCATATTTTGAAAAGTCCTGTTAGTAAGTGCTATTATTTAAACAATTCATATTTGGATTGTGATGGGGTTTGCCAACTTAAAAAAAGTATAATCTTTGCAAATATTGAACATTTGTTTTGTAATATAACCCCAAAAATGTAAATGTAAATATAAATAACTCAAAAAATTATTTTGCAATATAATGAAACTATAGTATTAATAAAGTATACAAATATTGAACTTGGAAAGCCATTGTCAATGGAAGATAATATGCAAAACTTTAAAAGTTAGAATATGAAATGAAGCGAACGGCTAGAGCATTTATGTAGATGATCGAAACAAAAGTAAAAATATAGGTAAAATTGAAGAAAATGTCCTCTATATTTTTTCCTAAAATGATGCAACTTTGTTATCCACATTAAAAATATACATTAAAGTTTTTCCTTTTATTTAATTTTATGTACTTCTTTGATGAAAAACATACACACATCTTTTTCAAACAATGTACATGTACATATTTTTCTGTTAAAAAATTAAATAAAACTAGATAGATGAATAATTTAGTACAATTTTTAATGTGAATGACAAAATCACATTATTTTAAATATGAATTATGAAAATAAATTTTTTTCAATAAATAGAAAGGATGATTTTGGCAAATTTTCCTACAAAATATCATCAAATTATATTTTCATTATACTAACTTAAGGTTTTACTTAATCTCAATTTACCCCCCTCACAGTTAAGAATTAGGCAGTCCAAACAGTAAACTCCTCACGGATTCCCTTAGCACAGACTCAGTCACTTAGTTAATTAATTACGACAGTTGTAGTACAAATAAAGTAATATAAAACATAACAAACAATAAAACGAACAACATAAGAACTGATCAATTCAAAACTTACTAACTTAATTTATATTAATATTGTTAAACGTTTCACCGCAAATAACACACACAGTACCCCATTATTGACCATAACATTTAAAAATTTAATCATCGATCATCAGTACTTTTAAAGAAAACCCAAACCATGTTTTTTCTTTCTTTCTTTTTTTTAGCCAAAGCAAAACTCATTTCATCAAAATAAAATAGTATAATCAAAGGGGACTAGTTAATGCCCATGTCAACAACAAGCACAAGTTCTACGTTAGTGCTGATCTTTCATTATTTGTAGGTGTCTTGGAGAATTGATAATTGATGAGGTAATGCCATGAACAAATATTCTATAGGGTAAATGACCTCAATAATCTTTCAACTTAGAATTAAGTATAGTTTTGTTCCAGATATTGAGAAAAAATATTTTGATCTCTTAACTTCACTACTACAGAATATATAATTTAAAACGGTCTATTTAAAACGGTTATTAATAACCCGTTTTATATAATTGGGGCGGTGGCATTTTTGTAATAAGAATTAGGAAAACGCAAACTTTCTAAAACGGTTACATTATAACCGTGTTAGAAAGTCTCTTGATGTCAGTTTCTAAAACGGTTTGAGAGACAACCGTTTTAGAAACTGTTATCATCTCCGTTTTAAGAACGGTTTCTAACTAACCGTTTTAGAAAATGTACCGATAAAAATCTCCCCCAGCATTTTCTTCTCCTGTAGAACAAAAATATTTCAAACACCTATCTGTTTTCATTTCGCGCAAATAACTTCACCGCCATTCACTTCACCTCATCACCGTTCGCCACCCGTCCCAACCTTTGCCGCCGTCGTCGTCGTCGCCTCCGTAACCGTGTGACAGTCCCGAGTTTGCCGCCTCGCGTCGTCGCCAATCCCCCGAAGTCACCAAAGAGAGGTGAGTTCGGATTTTGGAAATACGGCGTTAATTGGTGTTTAAAAGCAGGGTTTCTTTTTCTAATTGTTTATGTTGGATATCAAGGAATTCTTTAGGGTATATTCATGCAGTGATTTTGCTGGTTTCAGGTATGTTCTGTACTCAGCCAGAAAGACTACATGAAAACATTTTGTGCACTTTTTTGATAGTTCATCTGTAGATTCCTTTGTTATGTTATTCAATGCAAGGTGAGCTAGTATGAATCAGTTAAAGGCATTGAGAAAACTACCCAAGTAGGTTTTGATTTTGATCTTTGTAGTTGTACTCTGCTTCATGTTCTTCCTTTGGTTTTTCAGTGTTGGAATTCCGCATAAGGAAGCAGCAGTAGGGTACTGTGATGAAGTTGATCCCCTAGCTAAGGTATGATAGTTCCACATCCATTGTATTTGGTGCAAATTGGCCCATTTAAAAGTGTATGCATTTTAGGTAGTATTTTTGCTCAGTCTCATGGTTAAATCTCTTTGATATTTTGCCTCCTTCATTCTGTTTAACTTGATATGCACTGAAGCTGGGGACTGATTTAGATGTTTCAAGATACATATTTTCAAATAACAGCCCTGTGTAACCCTGTGGAATTCACATTTCCTATAATTTAGCTAGTCTCCGCTATTTGTTTGTACACTGGCAGTCAGAGGTCATAACTTCTTGAACTTCCAGATTAACTGTCTGACTAGATATGCCTATAAAATTAGCCTCTGTAGGAATGTTCTGTGGTTCATTATTTTATTATTTTGTAGTTGTGTTGTATATGACGTATTTATTTCTAAATCAAGTTGTATTTTCGTAATCAGTCCATTGGAGCAGTAAACACCATTATACGAAGGTCGACAGGCTCATTACCTCTTTATATTCTTTCTTTCAGGTTTCACAGGCTCATTACCTCATTGGTGGTCAAAATGGTAATCATGAACTTGTTTTCTTGCTTTCATGACATTGTAATGAAGGATCAGCATTCTTATTCTGATGATGTATCTGTTGGATACAAGTTTCATTGGCTATGCATAGAACAAGATTCATTTAACGTAGATTTATTTGTTGTCTAAATGTATTTAATTTCAGGGATTTATCTTACACAAATCCAATTACAATTACAAATGATCATTGGCATCCTGGGATTAGGAATCACTAAATATGTTAAACCAACATCAGAATTGCAACACTGAATTATTTCTCGTAGCAATTCAAACTGCAGGTTAATTTGATTGGAGGGTGTGGCTTTGGCTCACTTAATTTTGACAAAGATTCAGTTGCACCGATCAAAATAATGCATACATCAAGAATTGAGGTTTGCCCTTCTCTGATACAACATTTTGCAGGCGAATTCTGCATCTGGAATGGCTGTGGATGATCAATGCAAGCTGAAGTTCTTGGAGTTAAAATCGAAGAGGAACTATCGCTTCATTGTGTTCAAGATTGAGGAAACAAAGCAGCAGGTGATGGTTGAGAAGCATGGTCGACCTGATGAAAGCTATGATGATTTTACTGCCAGTCTGCCTGCCAATGAGTGCCGTTATGCTGTCTATGATTGGTTACAATACAGATTGTGACGCTTGTATAACTGCAATAGAATAAGCAGTTAGAGGTATTTTGTTTTATTAAAGTTATGATATCTGTATAGTCACTAAGGTATAGAAAGCTTTTGTCTTTGTTGAAATTTGATCCACTCCAGTAAGGTTACCTTTTGCAAATTTTTGCGTTTCTGTGTGTGCGGTGTCCCTATGTTAAAAAACAGACTTTTAAGAACGGTTCATCAACAGTGTTAGAAAACAGACTTTTAAGAACGGTTATAAACCGTTGTAAAAAATAGTATTAAGAATGGTTTCTTAACCGTTTTAAAAAATGTAGGACTTTCTAGTCCGCCCATATCTAAAACGGTTTGGAAAATCTAAAACCCGTTTTAAATAACTACTTTTAACCGTTTTAGAAAGTGAATTCTGTAGTAGTGCTTGGATTTTGCCATACAAATGATCATTAATTCATTTTTCATTCATACACATATAATACCATTTATCAGGTGATATTGTTCATTATTCAAAATAATATCATTTTGTACCATATATGACTAACAATGTTACTTGCCAGATGAATAGAAAATGAATTGAGAACCATTTGTGTGACAAAATCAAAATTAATTAAGAAATCAAAATGTAATTTTTTTAAGATTGAGAAACAAAATGATATTTTAACCCCAAATTGAGAGATTATTGATGTTATTTACCCTATTCCATATTGAATAATAATAGTTAAAAAAAAATCTATGTACGGTTAGGGTACACTCTACTCATGCGAGACACTTTTTAAAGGAAAAAAGCCGCGAGACTTTACAATTAGGGGATTTGTGATGAAATAATAGGGATGCAATAAAAAACCGTGAAACCCAATGTACCAAAATGGACAATATTTTGGAAGAACAAATTGAATTTTTATCATTAGACCTTTATCAATAATAACGAAGGAGAGTGGGATTGGATGTAGTGTTCGAAAAAGTTGTGGACTCATGAGTTCCCAATGAATTTGTGTTGGTCGATTTTCTATTTTATCATCCATTTTATTTTTTTGGATAAATGTCATTTGTCTTTAACACTTATCTTTTAATTCTTTAGAATTTACTAATTAATTAATATAATTTAGGTAAATATACATAAGTATATATATCCATATAATAAAATATTAAATAAAACAGAAAATTCAAAGTGCATGATTTTCATGTGTCGAAACCAACAATGTCTCACATGAACAAATTGACCTTCATCAAGAATAAAAGACTTTGAATTTAGCTAGATTGAGCCTATTAATTAACTGTTGGGATCAAGGAATTAGTAAATAGAAGAACTATTAAAAAAGGGGAAATGACAAATAAAATAGTGAAAGAAAATGGCGGATGAATGAGTCATGGTGAAGTGCGGAGCTAGTCAGTAATTAATGGTGACTATTAAGTATGTAATTATATATGTTATGAATGTCTAATTTTAAAAAACGAATTGATGATAATTATAAACATGTTTTTTCATAAATCAAAAAACTATGTATTGATTGATGGTATGAATTGTCTAAAATAGAATTCTTAAATAGCAAAAAATCAATTCAGATATACACAATCAATAAATATTGGATTCTCTTCTCTTTCGAATAAATTCTTAAAGGAAAATTACCAATTTTGAGAACGCAGTGCCTAAATCAATGAATAAGTAATTCATTAATTCCTAATTAAGGTATATAATGCATTTTATCTGTTAGGTTATGGATCCACAGTTTATCAAAAGCTTTGTATTTTCTATTCACCAAATCAAAGCATGGAATCGAAGCAAAGTTTCCAATGTCTTAAACCCTAAATTCTATTCATTACTCTCATTTATAGGTACACTATTACTTTAAAAAAAATAAAAAGTCTCTAAACTTAATAGAAAACTCAATGAATATTTAACAGACTTTCTGAACATTAATATACCTTTTTTTATAAATGCTAAGTAAGAAATTGAAACAAAAAAAATAGTAATCAAAAGTATAACGGTGTTCAACATTGTGTAGATGCATGCTCACATCATTGAAATATTTAGATAAGAAAAAGAGCTCGTGTAACAAATCAACGTTTTTTTTTTTTTTTTGGTGTTATTAACAATTGTTTTAGATTTGTTGTTGAACAAAGTTTGGTCAGTCAAAGATTCCAAATCCGGAGAATTCAAAAAGTTCAGTCAAACGCTGACACTTCAAACATTCTAATCCATGATGGATTGCTACTTACAAATAACTGAATTAAGACAAATGTTTATAATATTAATAATATTTACGTATAACTGAATTAAGACAAATGTTTATAATATATATTAATGTATGTTTTTTTATCAACTTGTTACTAATCATTTCCAGTTTCCCACTCTAAAGTGGCGGATGTTAGGCCGTTAGGGTGTGGTCAAGATTTGACAATTTATATTTTTTTATGAAAAGTATAAAACTTTTAATTAGATATTTTAAAATATATAAATAATTTTTATTAATATTTAAATAAAACTTTGTCCATTCAACTCTCACGAATATTAGACTGTGATATTCAAAAGGTTGTTTAATTTTCCTTATACTGCTGATTCGTTGAACGAACAATTTGATTTAGTGTTCATCTCAGTCGACTCTATGTTGTGTTTTTGTGAGTTTGATTCCTTTGTAGTTAGTACAGAATAGATAAAAACAAATCTTGAGTTAGATTCATGCATGTTTGAGTTTGTAATTGGAGAAAAAAAATCTTTGCTCGCTAACACCGATGTCGATCACGCAGGTTTGATGGAACACTAGTAAATAACAACGGATAATATCCCACACCAGTTAATTAAGAGATCTTGAACTAATTTATAATGTATATGGCCACTCACTCATTGCCAATTAGTTTTGAGTTGGATGCACATGTATTCTTTAACATGTTATTAGAGGTTTGAATTCGTGTTTCTTTCAAACATGACTAGGGTTTAGTTTAGATCTGTTCGTCTTAGTCAATTGTTGGGCTAGCATTCGGTTTAATTTAGATCTGTTCGTCCTAGTTAATTGTTGGGCTAGTATTCGATTTAGTTTAGATCTATTCGTCACATCGGTTAAGGAAGAGCTCTTGAACTAATATATAAGGCATATGGGCCACTCCATACATTGTTAATTTCATTGCAACATTGCCAATTAGTTTTGAGTTGGATGCGCATGTATTTTTTAACACATATATAGATATGATTACTTCTAATAGGTTATCGAATTTGTTTTGAATCGTATAGGATTGTAAAAAAAAACAACAACATAAATGTTAAAAAAGATCTTGATTTGAAATTTTAAAAAGTTATATTTACGTCATTTCAGATTCAAAATTTATTACTGAATATATAAAAAATTCAATAACAAAATTTTTTTTGTGTAGTTATAATTAACTTAAATATATTTGGTCAACTAAAAGAGATGGTTGCAATATTTACAATAATAATAACAGCTAAATCTTTATCATACTAAATGGGTAAGTTATATGAATCACATTTTGTCACATAGTCAATATGATTTTAATATAATTCATCATAACATAAGATGTAGTAAAATTTTTGAATAGCCAAAAATTTGCTAAAGTTTATAATATTTTTAATATGATTCATAACATAAGATGTAGTAAAATTTTACTAGTCTATTGCAATTTTATTTTTCTTTTTCCGACTTAGGTAATGATTTTTTTTCAAGTCCCCCTTTTTCTATCTAGTTGAAGCATATCCAAAGTATTTAAAGAACTAGCTTTGCAGAAAGTTACAAGAATGATCTTTGCTTTTTGTTGCAATACAACATTCCCTATCCCCAACAAGGAACTGAAATGACCATCTAACTAGTACTAATTAACAGGGAATGAAACAAGAAGAAATACTGCAATTTGAGCAAAATGGATATGTGCTTGATTGGTTAATAAGTATTCTGTTTGGATAAGATATTTTTTGATTTTATTTATAATTTTTTTTTTGGATTTTGTTATGAGAAATAAATATTTATATATTGATTAAATGTGTTTAAATGGATAAATTTTGTTAATTTATTAAAAATTATGCATAGGAAAAATGATTATTGTGTTTATAATGATTTAATTATATATTGTTAAATAATTAATTTTTTAATAATATAGGACCCACTTTATATACAAATCCGTCAAGTATTCTATTTTTAATATATGAGCCCCACTTCAAATGTAATGCAACACTCTCATCATTTTCATTGGGATCCGTCTTCACCTTACGTGAGTTGACTCCTGTAAAGCATTGTTTTCTGAATTCAAATTATGTAGATCTGCACTCTGTTTTTATTTTATAAAGAAGGCATTTTGCAGATAAGTTATCCATACATGATTAATTTTTATTTTATAAACAAATGCTAAAAAAGCATTTACCAAATAGAGCCTAAACAATTAGTAGACAAATGGTTTATATTGATTGCAATATTTACAAACATATAAAAAATCATTTTGTACTATAACTCAAGGTCAGAAAAAGTAAATGTAATTAACCCTTTTAAGTTATGTATATCCCAATTTCCGTTGCACAATCGTCCAACTTCTAGACTAAGTTGCCTATTGCAAGAAGTACCAAAAAAAAAAAAAAAAAAAAAAAAAAAGGGAGCAGATGTATGCTATGCTATTTCCCTTCAACAAATACTAAAATAAATTTTCCAAAAAAAAAAAAAGTCACTAGACCATGCTGGTTGGCATCTATATCAATTTAAAGAAAAGTGCTTTTCCTTTTTTTCAAAGGAAAACGAAATCTTAAAAGAAAGACCAAGGAAGAAGGGAAGGGTTTGAAATTGAAAGTCTAGAACTAATTGATTTCTACATATATATTATTTTATTTAAAAAGAACATTCAAAAAATAATCATATATCCATGGAAAATCATAAAATAATTATGCATGTTCAACATCGTGCTTATGCATGCATGCTGCATTTAACTATATATAAAAGAAAATTGGTCTTGTAGAAAACCATGTTTTTTTTTGGTATTATATATTAAAAACTGATTGATTTTGTTGGTAAACAAAATTTCTCATTCAAGTCTTCAAAAAGACTTTTCTTATCTTTTAAATTTTTTTGCTGTTGAATGTTTCTTAGATTTTTGGGTTCAGTCAAGTCACAAAAGAATTACCTCATTGATTACTTAATCTGTTTGAAATAGCTAGACATGCATGCACCTTTACCATTTTTCACCCCTGACCTCACACGAGAAATATTTGTATTTTACCATGCATCATTTTGTTAGCTCATCAATTGCTAAAACTCACAGAAGATATATTTTAAAGAGAAAAACTTTTGAAAATGGGATTTGGGAAAATTATTTTTCCTATATAATGTTACTATATGTTAGTTTTATTTCTGAAACATGCCAATTTTTTTTTTTGGGTTTGAAACTTTGAATTGGTTTAGGATCTTGTGTTTTCTAGCTAGTTAGAATTGGTTTAGGATCTTGTGTTTACAATGTATATACATAAAATGAAGTAGAAAATAAAATAGTGAATGTAACATAATATTCATTTGGATTTGCAAGACAAGGAGTGTAAATATGGTTGGACAAAATCAACAAATTTATCTTTTTTAGTTTTCTAAAACACCCATGCCTACTTCAGAAATGGTTCATGCTCAAGTATTAATAAAATAAACTTATTATCATCCTTGCAGAGAGTGTCATGCTAATCTTCTCTCTATCGAATGTGCCTAAGAAGACTAACTCCTACACTAATAAAACTATATTTTACCGTTAATATATTCATACCATATTATCGTAAGTTTACGAGTGTTAGATTATAGTACGTTATAAGTTTATTAAGTACTAAAGTCCTATTAGTACTTAACAAACAAATATTTATAATGAATGAATAAGTGAGAGCGTAATAATAGAATTTCATATGAATGAACTAAAAAATACTTGTAATTTATATCATTACTTTTCTCGAGTTCCATGTTCTGTAAAACACTTTTTTAGATTTATGTACAAAACACTAAAATTTTAGTAAGGCGCATATATTTAAGTTTTTTAATTAATATAGTATGAATATCTCAAATTTTAATACTTTCTTATGTCAATTATAGTGCCACTAACTATGTGAACTCAAATCCTAAAAAAATTTAAACACTTCTCATAAGAATATTATTATTTAGGTTGTAAGTTGAATTACAATATGTGTGTTTGTGCTGTTAGTAAAAATATGATGTTAAATTTGTATACTAACACACATTAATTATAGGTCTAGTAATCACTAGCATGTATATTGCCATTTTTTGTTCTGCAAGACTTGAAATATGTTATAAACAATAAGAAACTACGCTTCTTATCCCGAGCAAACATTAAGTGGTTAATAATCAGTAATTCATCTGTTAAACTATTGATTAATTTACTAACCTTAAAGGATTATGTTACATGACTCCACTATTACGTGATTTCGTGTATTGAGTAAAAAACTATATTATAGATAATACTTTAATATTTTTATAATTAACTATGTACGAATTCAAACTAAAATGAATTTGAAGTTATTAACCAATCAATAGCTTCTTTTTGTCTTGTGGATCTCTGTTACTTAAAATTAAAAAGAAATATACACTTTTGAATAAAAATTTGTTAGGATTGAGGATGGAGATTAATAATATTGTACTTACATTTCAAAGATTATTGATCCTCCAAATCCTACCTAATGCAATTGACTGACCATCACTTTCCTTCAATAATGCCTTCACTTAACTTCAAGATATGCAATATTATATATACTATTAAGAACAGAGAAAAAGAACACGAAAGGACACAAACTTTTCGAATGAAAGAACCAAAAGGGAGTACATAAAGGAGTTTACAGTGTTTTTTTTTTCCCTTGTCAAAGTATTTTTTCTGAACCTTCAAGTGTTGATTGTTCTGTTGGCATTTATTTGATAGTTTTTCTTCGTACACTAATTTTTCTTCATTTGTCCATAAAGTCACCATGCAAGAACTCTAGCAGAATGTTGACTGAAAATGCTGACTGCTCATGAGAAATTTGCGGGCTTATTATTTTTGGGTAAATCTATGTTTACAACTGTTGGTTTTGTAAACAAGTCAATTTAATTTTAAAATTATTATTTATATTTATTGTTAAGTGATTAGGAATCTAAAGGGTCACACATAATAGAATTACTTCTTGGGTTAAAATGATTTACATAATTATATGATAATTATGACATCTATTATACTCTTGTTCACTTTTTGGAAAGTGAATAGAGTTTGGTAATAATTCGTTTCTGGTTTGACAAGACAACCTTTTTGGAAGGTTGTATTATTATATATAGATGCTTAATGTTAGGTCAAAGACAACACAACTCTCTTAATAAGAAATCGCATAAATAAGAAAAATAGTTTTTCTTATTAGATTTTCAAAGTGTTGTTTAGAGGGATCTAGCTTATTAACCTATCGGACATGTGTGCGACTTGTTGATCGATTAAACCTCGCTCAAGAATTTTACTAGCATCTCTAGAGGTATATTTTATATAGATTATCATTAAAGGCCCTATAGAAATCAATTATAATATAATTGTTATATGTTTCACTGCGTTGTTACTATGTTGATTTCCTTACAAAGGTATCAGAACCTAATTTGATCAATCTATACATAATATATTATGTCATGAATGATAAATTGTTTATGTATGTATATTTGATTTAATTGATATGTTTGAAAAATATTTATTTAAGAAATTCATTTTTTAAATATTATGGGTCAAATATGCAATTTGTTTTATTCAAAACTGATTTTGAATTTTTTTAAAAAAAATCAATCAAAATGGTGTGTTTTGAATGACACCAGAAAAAAAAAGGCCAAACATTCTAGTCGGCGACTTGGAAGCAGTACGCACGACCAGAAAATCTACACCCATGCACCAGAAGAGTTCTGGCAGCAGACGGATGTGCAGAAGGCTGGCAAAAGGAAGCCTACAACACCACTATCGGAGTTCGATTTAATCGAAAATCCGGTGAAGTCGCGGCTTGCAAACGACAACATCGAAGTTCGACGCCCGTGGAAGAATGTCAGGGTTTATGAAGTCCTGCATATGAGCGACATCGTCCATTTGATTTGGACGGAACAAGGCCAAAAGGCTCGCCGGAAAATGAAAAGCATATCAGAAGCAATTTTTCTCCTTCAAATTTGATTTGGAGAAGATGATGATGTCATCATCTATTTTTAAATATTTAATTTAAAAAAAGGGTTAATTACATTTGCCACCCCTAAGGTTTGATGAAAGTACCAAATGAACCCTGTGGTTTCAGAAAATTACGACCACCCCCCTGGCTGAGCAAACTTGTAACAAATCAACCACTCCCTCAAAAAAATGTTTGTGTATTGCCTAATATGCCTTTAAAATTTTATCTATAATAATTATATTATTTTAGTTAACTAAATACATATGTTAAATATTAAAATAAAATCAAAGATTTTTTTACATAAAAAATTCAAAAAGAAAAATCTTCTTTCTTAATTAATCAAACTAACTGTTTTATTCTCCAAAAATAATTCTTTTTCTTCCAAAAATTTAAAATTTATATAGAAAAAAGTTTTTTTGATTAAAATTTGATTAATTTGATAAACCCATTTGTAATAAAGAATTTGAAATTTATAATTTATCACAAAGAATTAAAAAGTGAAAAAAGTATTTATTGTCATTTTATATTTACTTATATATTTTTGTTGTTTTTTCAATAAAAGAAGTTATGGCATTTTGGTCTTTTCATCAATTTTTTAGTCAACTTTAACAGCAAATGGGGTAACCGTAATTTTCTGAAATTACAGAGTTCGTTTGGTACTTTTACCAAACCTCGAGGGTGGTAAATGTAATTAAACCTAAAAAAACAGAAATTTGAATGAAGGCGTGTTTTCTGAAACACGCCTTCTAGAGCAAAAGAAAAGGCTTTTCTTTAAATATTTGTTTCTTTTTGATCTGTTGGCCCTTAATTTTTTGAAATTATAGTTTGACCCACATAGTTTCAAATAATTCAATTAAATGATTTATAATATGATTAGAAATAATATACATATAGATTCATGACAATAAAATTATATATTCATTTAATGTGATTATTTTAATAATATGACATATATAAGTTATATTTGATATAAATTTATTATATATTCATTTAATGTGATTATTTGAATAATATGACTTATGTAATTTATATTTGATATAAATTTATTTTATATTCATTTAATGTGATTATTTGAATAAAACAACATGTAATTTATATTTGATATGAATCTATCATTTAATATGATTATTTGAATAACATGTCATATACAATTTATATTTGATATAAATTTATTATATATTCATTTAATATAGTAACATGTGTCATATATGATTTATATGTGATATAAATTAATTATATATTCATTTAATATAATCATTTGAGTAACATATTTCATATATGATTTATATGTGATATAGATTTTTTATATATTTATTTAATTTGATTATTTGAATAACATGTCATATGTGATTTGTATTTGATAAAATAATATATTTATTTAATTGCATATTGTATGTTCAATTAATCAAATAATTTTTACATATGATATGTATGTAGGATGAGATCACAAATTAATCCCTTAATTAAATATTAAATTATATTTAGTTGTCTTCCATTATTATAGTTTAAACTATTTTTATTAGAGCAACTTGTTAAGCTACCCAGTGGCGGAATTAAGGGGGGGCGAGCCGGTGCGGAGGCCCCCTTCATTTTGGAGAAGAAGGTAAAGGTATATATTTTTGCCTTTATCGCACACCCTGGTGATTCTGTTGGGGCGCTGCAGCTGCTTGGAGTTCAAGATGGTTGTTGCTGCTGAAATCTGAAGAAAGGACGAAGAAGTGAAGAAGAAGAAGAAGATTTGGTTTTTTTTTAAATCTTAAGTAAAACGACGTCGTACTTAAGAGTAAAAAAAAACTCAATAAGTAAAACGACGTCGTTTTACGAGTTTTTTTTTAAACGAAAATATATACCATCATGAGCAAAAAGTGGTGCCGGATGTACTCGTCGCACCGTTACAAAACGAGAAAGCCATAAAGTTGGAGTACTACTCCATTACATGCAATTTCTTTAGAGAGACGAAATGGAATAAAATTCCTTTACATGAAATCTAGAAAAAGCTAGACATATATATATGGGGATTAAGAGTCTGTATAATTTGATCATCATAACCAATCAAATTATAACACTCTCAATCCCTACTTCATAAGCTCTCTAATCATGTGTAGAGTTTTCACTCGGAGCTATAGAACAAAAGTAGAAGCTGCCCACCAAAATCAGGCTTCCCAAACTATGTACTCACTGAATCGCAGCTCCACCACATAACAAATTCCTTCCAGATAACATCATTGCAGGATAGCACCAGGTTCAAACAAGCATCCACTAATCAACAGCACCACTGTTCAAAAAGTGGTGTTCCACTTTTCAAGTTCCAACAGAAGACAGCCAGCCATTCAAGCAACATATGGTATGGCTCCTCAAGGTACAAGGTTCAGACAAAACAGCCAGTACAAATATCATTTAAATTCCCCCTACCCTTATCAATATTACCATAATCACAGCAAATAAATTCCGCTCTGAATCAGTAAAACACAGCAAATAAAGCTCAAAAGAGAATGCAAGCCATTCCTGCAGTCTAATAAAGCATTTAAGAAGCACCAATTTCGAACTCTTCAACATAAATCACCAAAGCCTCAGGAACTACCAGACATCTATTATACCTGTCTTTATCAACTGAATCTACTAATCACATACCAACATTGCTCCTTGAATCCCAGTCGACTTCCCAGTAAATTATCCCAAATGCTAGCACCCCTAATCCATGACTAACCATTCAGCGTTTTTCATCAAAGCTAGCAAAACTCAGAATTTCACAATCTCACA
Organism: Ophiorrhiza pumila; assembly: GCA_016586305.1. Taxonomy (NCBI): domain Eukaryota; kingdom Viridiplantae; phylum Streptophyta; class Magnoliopsida; order Gentianales; family Rubiaceae; genus Ophiorrhiza; species Ophiorrhiza pumila. The sequence goes on along the minus strand of BLIW01000008.1, from coordinate 30,480,779 downwards.
AGATAAGAGACTTCAAGCCGCACCAGACCATCAAAACACGATCCTTAACATCCAATAAGCATCCATGGTATCCAAAGCATAGGCCAAACTTCCTAGTAGCAAATGTCGGGGTTCCTCTCCTTTAGCTTCATTCCTCCCGTTACACCGTCCCGATTAAGGCAGTTGCGTCTCCACAGCTGTAGCAATTGTGGAGAAATGAGTGGGGAAGCTTCTGCCCGCTCTAGGGTCAGTTTATTGGCTTCATCCAGCACTTTGGGGGTTTGAGTGTGGACATCCTCCTCCTTGCTAAAAATCTTTTTTTGAGAATCCATATCAGTGTGAACCTCTGATCCAGTGGGGGTGCATTGCAGCTGGGCTAAATTGGATGGGGAGTAATTAACCGACAGAGCAGATTCCTTTGACCCTTCCTCAGGCCCTTCTATGTGTTCTTCCACTTGTCCATTGGGTTCAGAGTTTGGGAGGAGCTCCTCTCTATCCAGCTGCATTGAAGCTTGCTCCCCTTCACCTTCCTGCTCCAACGACAGAGCTAGGCCCTGACTAGCTGTAACCTCAGGCGAAGGGTCGGTAGCATTAGGGATTTCAGAAGTTGACTTCAGGCTAGCCTCCGAGAGGGTATTGCGATCAGGTGTGTGAGAAGGGGAGCTGATCCCTGTAGCTTGTACAGTGGCATCCAGCACCTCTTCCGCTTGGAAGACGCCCCTTAGCTCCATGAGAGCTTGTTCCCCTTCACCTAGCTACTCCAACGCCATAGCTGGGCCATGATGAAATGTAACATTAATCAGCGGGGCTTGGTTATCATTTGTCTTAGGGTTTTCTGAAAATGACTTCAGGCAAGACTCCTGTGGGTTGTATTGATTCGGTGGGTGAGATGGGGGGCTGACCACTGAAGCTCGTACTGTACCGTCCACAGCTTGAAGGGCTTCCTCCAAGTGTCCATCTCCCATGGCCTCCAGCTCACCTATAGATCTGTTTAGCTCAGCACCGTCCTTGCTGCCAGAAGCTTCTCCAACAGCCTTGGTACTGTTCATTCTCTCTTCCACTGCTGCTTGGTTACTGTTCAAGATCGGGATCCAGATCTTTTTCTTGCTTTTCCTTATTTCCTCATCATTCTTTGGCAGAGGGAGGGGGCTGCATCGATCAGTAGGGTGTCCCATTTTGTGGCAATTGGAGCAATAATCAGGTAGGTCTTCCACCATTATAGGCTGCCATCTACCTTTTTCTCTAGATCCAATCCAGATCCGGTGTGGCCTTTCTTTGAGCACGTCCATTTCGACACAAATTCGGGCTTCACTAGGTCTTAGAACCTTAGAAGCAGCTGCTGTAGCTTTATTCACCTTCAATGGGCGGCCGACAGCTGAGGCAATGGAATATAATTTCTCTTTGTCAAATAAATGAAGAGGGAGCATAGGCAAGTTCACCCACACTGGAGCAATGGAAGAATCACTCTCAGGGCTAAAGTCTCTTGTCCATTTGAATATACTGGCTTGGAATCCATTGAATGTCCAGGATCTGCGAAGCCACATACGAAGGAAGTCCGATTCTAGCTCGAATTTGAGTAGGATATAGCGGTTTACAAACGAAGAAAGTCCAATTCTAGTCCGATTCTATATGTGGATCTGCGAAGCCACATACGAACGACGTCGTTTTACTTACTGCAAAAAAAAAAACAAGTTACAATATTCTCTGACTCTCTAACCTAATCTTAATTCAATCCTCTCTTACTCTCTTCAATAATGCGCAGTTGCACACCATTACCGCATGTCCGCAGCCCCCTCTCCCCCCGCCCTTGCTGGCTGTTGACTTGCTTTGCCTTTGCTTTTGCTTTTGCTTTATTAACCTAATCTTCTTGTAATCTTGTTTCTGCTTTCTGTTCCAGTTTGCTGGCATTGCTGCTGATTGGTAGTTTACTGTTCAATCTCTATTATCTTTACTTGAGGTAAGTTTTTATGTTTTAATAAATATTTTCAATATTTAAGAATAAAGTATTTAGTCATATTTTTTTAATATAAGCATTTACTAATAATTGAATTAAGTTTTTTATATAGTGTTTATTTTTCTAATATTTTAATTTTTTATGTAAGTTTTTAGTAGCATCTTTATGTAAGTTTTTTAATTTTTTTAATTGTTAGTAATATTTAATTTTTTTTATTTTTGTCTGTATATTTTTGTGAATTGTAATTGATTATTATGATTAAATATTCATTCATAGTTTATTTGTGAATTTTGATTAATTAATTTGAAATTTATAAATTATAATTATTTAATTAAAAAAAATAAGAGACTTATTAGTGAGTTAATAAATGTTCTAAAAGATATTAAGATATTTTCTGATCTTGTGAATTATGATTATTTATTTGTGTAATTATTTTAATGTTGTTATAATTTTTTATTTGGTTGTGTATTCTTCCGACGAGGTGGTGGTGGTGAGAGACTGGTATGATGGTGGTTAAATTTTGGCCTTTTTTAGTTTGACTTTGATGTAAAACGACCTCCTTTTACTTAAAAGGAAAACATAAAAGAAACCTAAAACGATGTCGTATTACTTTTAAGAGTATTTTTTTAAATTTCTAAACATGAATTTTTGAAATCTTATTACTAAAATCTAATCTCCACCCTAATTTCTAAAATCTTAAATTTGTAAACATGAATTTTTAAAATCTTGTTAGAGGTTATTCTGCCGTCCCTAATGTCGTCTCTTATTATAAAGTTTTTTTAATGTTTTTTTAATATTATTAATGTTTAATTTTTTTTTATGTATTTTTAATATTATCAATTTGTTTTATAAAAAAAAATTTAGTTGAGCCCCCCTTGAAAAAAAGTTCTGGTTCCGCCATTGGAGCTACCTCAAGGTTGTTCTACTTTAAATATGTTTATGCTATGAGATAAGATCTCTGAATAATGGGTTTGATTTAACAAAGGCTTTTGACTTATTGAGCTACCTCAAGGTCAAAATGTATTTGAGGCAAAGAGTTAGGGGACATATGAGATATGTATATCAAGAGTTGATGGCCTAACTATCTAAGAGTTACAATTTGTTATAATTGGCAATTGTTACCTACTTGTTGAGATTATTTTGACTTGTTGAGCTACCTCAAGGTTAAAAATAATTAAAATGAGATCTTAGCCACTAAGAATTTTGTGAATTATTGAATCAATTTAAGGAATATTGATTTGAATAAAATAGTGGGAGCAAAATCAAAATTTTTCATAAATCCATATTTATTTATTTTGTTTTTGGTTATTGCATAAATATGAAATATTTTTCTATCTTTATCTTTTGTTGTGGAAAATTATCTATAATATATTGTTTGTGATACGAAATCGAGATCATATGTCAAGATCGAGGAATTCAAAGTGTTCATTCCAGTTGTAAAAGACGAGTCCTTCATTTGGAGACCTGGAATTGAAGAAAGAGACGTGCGGGAATTTTTAGCATTAATTAGTTTCCTATTTTGTTAAATTTTAGGGTTTAATTTGTGTTTTAATAAGATTAAGTCCAAACGTTAATTATGGGCTTATTAATTTCGTGATTAATTAGTTAATTACATGGCCCAAATTATCTTGCATGATAATGGCATGTAATGGGCTTAATGGATTTTTAATTCATTAAGGGTAGTTTTTAATAAACATGATTGGCAATTATCCCACATCGGGAAAATACCAAACATTGACACCTCTTGTAGCCTATTTAAAGGGCACACTCCATACGTTTTCAATAGAGTTGAATTTTGAGAAAATAAGAACACAGAGTTGTTTCTTTTACGTAAGTTGTTTTCCTGAGGAGGGAATTCCAATTTACATTGTGGGTTTTAGTTCTTGAGGAGGGGATTAAATCTTACGCGACTGTCGTGTTAATTGTATGTGAGGAGCATCCAATTAATTGTGCTTCAAGTCAATCTACAGAGATAGATTGATTCTACCAATCCAAATTGATTGACGAAAAGATCGTGGACACTATTCCGCATCAACTGTCAATCTGCGTGAGGAGCGTGGTGAGATCGTTATCAAGTGGTATCAGAGCTCAAGGGATTTTCGAAATCAGGTTTTTCAGTTTTCCTTAAAAGTGAAACCCTAAATTGTTGTTATTCACAGCCTTGCATGATTTTATAATTGTGTATTGGTTACAACAATTATATCTTTTTTTTTGTTGGATTTTTTGTTATTTGCAAAGGAGAAAAAAATTGGGTCTTTATTGGTACACATCAAGTAGTATATTTGGATATTGTGATATGGGTACATATTAACTTGGAATGATTTGAGTTGGGATCAACAACATAAAGAAGTGAAGAGGGTATTTGTCGTATTCCTTACCCCCTAAAACTAATGATGAAATTGAGAAAGAATTTAGGAATGGTTTACGTGCCTTGAAAAATCACAAACCAAAAATACCTAGATGTAGTACATGTCTTGGATATGGTCATACTGAGATTAAATGTGCAAGTCAATTGAAAGTGGTTATTGTTGATAGGGTTGCTAAATTTATGGATCCAAAATCCTATGTTATTGATGATCCTTCTACATGGGCATGGGGTGATGCCATTCCACAACCAATTGTGGCAAACACAATTGAAGAGATCATCATTGAGCCCGAATGTGAAGGAGAATTTCTTTTGGATATGCCTTGGGCAAAGGTTATTTTGGAGGATATTCAGCCTACCATTGAGGAGAATGAATCCAACGAAGATGAAGCTTCTTTACAAGAAATTCATTCCCCCATATTGGAGGAAGCTCTGTCATCAACAAAGACAAATCAAAAGGAAGAGGTTGATCAAATTACTACTCTTAAAGAACCTTTTTTGTGAAGATATAATTCATTTTATTGCTTTAAATGATTGTAATTTAATTGTTATTAATGATGTTTATCATGTGAAGCAAAAAAAAGAATTGAGTAATGATTTGAATGACAAAAGCCAAGATGTGAGGGTTGTAGAAAAGGCAAAGAGGAGGAAAATAATGAGTGTGAATTTCCATATATTTTGTCTTTTTGTCTTGACAATTTTACAGATTTTGTGCTGGCTTTCCTTGTTACCAATCAACAAGATTTGAGGTCAAATCTTTTTCAAGTGGGAGGGAATGATACGAAATCGAGATCATATGTCAAGATCGAGGAATTCAAAGTGTTCATTCCAGTTGTAAAAGACGAGTCCTTGATTTGGAGACTTGGAATTGAAGAAAGAGACGTGCGGGAATTTTTAGCGTTAATTAGTTTCCTATTTTGTTAAATTTTAGGGTTTAATTTGTGTTTTAATAAGATTAAGTCCAAACGTTAATTATGGGCTTATTAATTTTGTGATTAATTAGTTAATTACATGGCCCAAATTATGTTGCATGATAATGTCATGTAATAGGCTTAATGGATTTTTAATTCATTAAGGGTAGTTTTTAAGAAACATGATTGGCAATTATCCCACATTGAGAAAATACCAAACATTGACACCTCTTGTAGCCTATTTAAATGGCACACTTCATACGTTTTCAATAGAGTTGAATTTTGAGAAAATAAGAACACAGAGTTGTTTCTTTTACGTAAGTTGTTTTCCTAAGGAGGGAATTCCAATTTACATTGTGGGTTTTAGTTCTTGAGGAGGGGATTAAATCTTACGCGACTGTCGTGTTAATTGTATGTGAGGAGCATCCAATTAATTGTGCTTCAAGTCAATTTACAGAGATAGATTGATTCTACCAGTCCAAATTGATTTATGAAAAGATCGTCGACGCTATTCCGCATCAACTGTCAATCTGCGCGAGGAGCGTGGTGAGATCCTTATCAGTTTGACAATATATTAATTGCTCAAATTTTATGATTGGATTTTACAACCTAAAAATTATTTTTAGGTATGAGAAGTTTATTTATGTCCTTAAAACCTTTTTTTTCTTGATGATAATATTGATTGAATAATCAAAGATATATATCAGAAACATAAAGATAATTTTGATAATGTATATTGTCTTATGCTGAAAAGCATTCATGAATCTTAATTACAATAATTGTATGTGAATATATATGCATTTACAATATTTCACTAGATGAAATGATTGTATGATATAAGAGTTAAAATTGAAGATATATGATATCTCCCTTACAAACTCATTTAGAGCAAAATGGCAAATAATCTTTAGTATCATCTAATGTGCTAAAGGTGATTAGTCTCATTGAAAAATTAGGTTTTTTAATTTTTGTTATGAACAAAATTTAGATCTAAATATTGCTTGAATTGCTTAATAAGACAATAAAGGATTCAATCAAGAAGAAAAAGAAAATTGTGTTAATACTTGAGTTTTCCAAGAAAGTAAAGTTGGACCTTGATTTTAAGAAAATCAATAAAATGGCGCTCAAACTTAACACAAAATAATAAGAACAAAAGTTTAAATAGTATTAAATTCTACCATGGTCTATTAAGATCGACACTGGAGTTAGAATTAAAAGATTCATCGAGATTTTAAAGTAGAAGGTCCTTGGTGAAGTTTTTACTTCAAGTATGCTTATGATTGAAATAAATGTTTCTACTTATAAATAAAATCTGGGGTATTAGATACCAGATTTGGATATCATATTTACATAAATATGTAAAATTTAAGGATAAGTAGAAAGTTGAGAAAATAAAATATATTCTTATACGTGGTAATTGAATGCGACAAAAGTTGTTACATTAACCATAGGAATATAGAGTTTTCTTTATTCAGAAGATTAATCCTTAATTTAAAGGATTGTTATTATCAGTACTTACTAAAATATTTCACATTTGACATGAATAGATTTACAATAATTCAAAAGAATAAATGTTGTTCTTTTTATTGTGACAATATTTTATGGTGCTGGCCAATTAAATAACAAACTTTATATATTTTCATTTGGATAATCTAGTTTTCAAACATAAACATAAAGAAACAAAAAAAATTGATAATTTTATCTCTAACACTGTAGATATGGTTATATAAATAAGAAACACATAGTCAAATTACATGAAGATGTTTATTTGGAATAACTTGATTATGAATCATTTGATTTGTGAATCTTATTTATTAGAAAAATGACCAATTCATTTTTTACTTGAAAATGTGAATGATTTACTGAATCATTAAGTCTAATACATATTCATGTATGTAGACCTATGTTAATTCTAATTAGAGAAATTTTTTCATACTTCAAATGATTATATTAGATATGGTCATATATGTACTTATTGAAATATATAACTAAATTCTTTGAAGAGTTCGAAGAATACAAAATTGAAGTTAAAAAAAAACTTGATAAAAGTATTAAAATATTTCGATTAGATTGAAATAGAGAATACTTGAGTCAAGAATTTATAATTATCTGAATAAAATGAACTTGATTATTGATTAAAGTAATAATCAAATTTTATTAGATATTATTCGATTAATGATGAGCCATACAATTCTCTCAAAATTATTTTGAGAATATATCCTAAATATTTCATTTGATATTTTAAAGTATATTCCATTTAAACCTATCAGTTCTACCTCATATGAGATATGGTATGGAAAATAACCAAAATATTTGGGAGTGTCCTATATTTTATAAAAGGTAAAATCTGATAAGTTTGATACAAAATTTTCATACATACTATTTTGTGGAATCTCCAAAAGAAAGTTTTGGATATTATTTCTATGATCCCTATGAGCACAAAATGTTTGTCTCAAAATATGTCATATTTCTAGAAGAATAGTTTATTCTAAAAAAGGCAAGTGAGAGCATATAGAACTTGATAAAGTCTTTAAACCATAATTTAGTAATAAAAAGAAGATGGAATTAGAGCTTGTACCTTATGGTGATGCGGTAGGACATGAAGCTCTCAATACACAAGAAAAGATTAGTAGAATAAATCGTATACATGAAATGATGCATTTATCATTAAGAATGATAAACCTACTATCTACAAAGAAGTCTTATTTGATAAGAAATGTAAAAGTGGTTTTGAACCTTAAAATCTAAAATGGATTCCATTATGACAACAAGGTATACACCTTAGTCAATGCACCTAAAGGGATGAAATCCATAAGGTGCAAGTGAATCTTCAAAAGAAGACAAACATGGATGGTAATATTGTTACCGCATGAATATTTGTCACTAAAGGTTACATAAAATCATAGTATTGACTATGATGAAACATTTTCACCAATTACTGTGTTAAAATTCATTAAGATTTTACTTGCTATAATTTGCAAAAGGTATTAGTGTATGATGCAATCTAATGGTTTTTATGTCTAAATACCCTAACAAAGTATGCAAATTACAAAAGTCTATTTCTGGACTAAAGCGAGCTTTTAAGAGTTCAAATATTTGTTTTGATGAGAGAATCAAAAATTTTGATTTTATCAAAAAATAAAGATTGAACCTTATGTATACAAAAGATTATTGGCAATATTATTATATTTCTCATATTATATATAGATGACATATTAATAATGAGAATTTACATAAACTACTCTTAAGTTAGTTAAGGTGTAGTTATTCAAAAACATTCTTAATAAAAGATTTTTAGATAAACAACTTATTTATTAGGACAAAAGTCTATAGAGATAGATTTAAAAAGTTGTTTGGTCATATAAAGTCAATATATATATATATATATATATATTGATAAGATTTGAAAGATGTTTAACATATATGGATCAGTCTAAAAGGTTTACATTCCTATATTTGATGATATTTACTTTAGGACATGTGTCCAAAGACTGATATTAAAGAAATATAGTATGCAAAATATTCTTAAGAAGTAAGATTAATTATATATGCTAAATAAGGCCAAATGTCTCCCGTGCTCTAACTGTTATGAGTAGTTTTTAATCAAATACTAGTGAAAGTCACTAGAGGTAATCAAGAATTTTCTTAAATACTTGAAAAGAATTAAGAACCTATTCTTTAATATTGAGCTAAATATATATAGATTCATAAATACTAGTTTTCAATCTTATAAATATGATTGCAAGTATCAAGATGGATATGTATTTATCCTAAATATAAATGTTGTTATTTGGAAATGTTCCAAATAGATTATAATAACATATTCTACAATATAGATTAAGTATATAGTTGCTTGAGAAGTTGCTACAAGATTGTTTGGATGGAAATAGTTTCTTCAATAGTTGAGGAACTAAGGTCTCATTAATGATCTAAACATATATTAAAATTTTATCATTTGATTAGAGTAATCACTGATAGAATTTAAGCAAAGATACAAGAGATTTCTGTAAAGGATAATATAATTATTCATTAACTAAACTATTATCCCAAAACAAATATGATTGTCATGTTCATTCATTCAGTATAAAGTTCTGAATGATTAGTTTGAGTCATAATGGAAGAATGATTATGTAATTTTATGCAATAAAGATATGACATATTTATCATTTTGTAACATATATATGTCGATATATATACAATATGATAAAGCCCTTAGAATAATATTTATTATTCTTAAATTTCCCCAGTAATAGTATTAACAATAACAAGGACGTTGTTAATGTGGATAGACTAGTATATATAGTGATATATGCGTGAATCATTGGAGAATGTATTCACTGGAATGATCCGATTAGAGATTTCTATATCGTTAACTATTTGAGTGCCAATGGTATAAGCTCTACGTCACAGTAGTGTAAGCGATCCTTTGACTTGAGATCATAAGAGTATCTTTAGTGTGGATGTTATGTTTTGACTCTATTTGTCCATAACCATAACTGGATATGTGAGCGGTAGACGTTGGATATAACAAGAAGCATGAATTGATAGTTTATGATCAATATAGGATTCACCACTCCTAATAGTGGGAGAGTATATTCCTTTCTGGTGCCACTTGCTGAAGTTCAACTCAAAGTGAACATATTTAGTAAGTAAATTTGGAAAAGTTCTAAATTTATTTACAAGAAGTTGAATTTCGGTACAAGAAAGAAATATAATTAGTACAATAAAGAATTGACACTTAGACTTTACTCTTATACTAATTGGAACATAGGATGGTAAAAGGATGATAATTATATAGTACTTGGTTCATGGATAGGTGAAGTCAATCAACTGACTTTTCCTAACTCTTAGGTGGTCATGATGTCTTGGCTAGAGGACGCTCTTGGTTTATGAATATAAATGAATTAATTGTTAAATTAATGATAAATTAAAGTTGTTTAATTTATTCTATCTTAGAAGCTCCATGACTAAATTGTCTTTAGTCCAAGTGGGAGTTTGTTGGTTTTGTACAAAAGCCAATTTAATTCTAAGATTATTATTTATATTTATTGACAAGTGATTAGGAACCTAAAGGGTTACACACAATATAATTAATTCTTGGGTTAAAATGATTATCATAATTTACATAATTATATGATAATTATGGCATCTATTATACTCTTGTTCACTTTTGGAAAGTGAATACAGTTTGGTAATAATTTGTTTTTTGTTTGACAAGACAACCTTTTTGGAAGGTTGTATTATTATATATAGATGCTTAATGTTAGGTGAAAGACAACACAACTTTCTCAATAAGAAATTACATAAATAAGAAAAATGGTTTTTCTTATTAGATTTCCAAAGTGTTGTTTAGAGGGATCTAGCTTATTAACCTAATGTTAAAATCAATAATTTGAGGATCCCGAAAGTAGTTCGTGTGGATTACCGTTAGAGACCGGACATGTGTGCAGCTTGTTGATCGATTAAACCTCACTCAAGAATTTCACTAGCATCTCTCGAGGTATATTTTATATAAATTATCATTACAGATCCTATGGAAATAAATTATAATATAATTGTTATATTTTCCACTGCGTTGTTACTATGTTGATTTCCTTACCACAACCAGTTAGGAGAATATTTCTATTGCAAATTTGATATATCAATTTTTATTATACTCTTTATTTTAAATCATAAAATAATTAAAATAATTTAAGTCAATAATATGGTCCAATAAAACAAAAATTAACAGAAAAGGAGATACTATTTGTGTAATTGAAGATTTAAGACACGTGCATAACTATTTGTCAAATGAAAAACTTACTAAAAATAAAGTAATTTTTTTTAAATGCAACGTGATAAATAAAATAATCTTTGACAAGTCTAACCAGTACTAAATCTAACAAGTCGAGTTTTAAAAGGATGAAATTGTATAAGATTATTAAAAGAAACCATATTTTAATTTTTGAGAAGTGAAATTCTAATTTTTTAAATGACCTAATTGAAAAATTTTTATTTTCTCGATGAAAATAACATAAATTTTCAAATCTTCGATACGACCACATTCCCCCAAGCCCACCCACACCCTCCCCCCTTCCCCTCCCAAGTGGATCTAAATATGTGAAAATAAACATAATATAAATTTCTTTTTCCATATATCTTTGCTTAATACCAACAAAAAACGATTTCTTTAGACTCTCATCCCTTCATTTTTCCTCTCTTTTTTATTTGTACTTAGTTCTCCTTGTAAGACAAAACTTTTATCATAATTTGTACTTGCATGTAGAAATTTCACCAAAAAAAGAAAACTTACACTCATTTATAGTTGTATATAAGAACCTCGCCCCACATGTACCCCAACTCATTTTATTTTTTCTTTTTTAGTTAAAAAAGTCAAATTCACAATTTCCTCTTCGAAATCATTCATGACTTATTTTCATCTGTCAGTAGAACCATTAGAAGGCAACAAGCATGGATATTAATTTTTATTCTTCATAATTGAAAGTACAATTTCATTTTTCTTTCAGCATATTAATTGCAACAATGCTTACTGGCTTCTTTTACTGTTTTCTTTGGTTGAATATTTGTTGATTTGTTCAGCTCCGACTCATCATGAGCTTTCTATGCCTTTTGTGGTAAAAAAAAAAGTGTTCTAACAAAAGTGATAAATTCCAATTATATTACTTAGTGAAAAGTTCATTCTATCCCCTTTAGTTTGAGCTTGAAATCTTTACTTTTATTCTGCCTTTAAATAGTCGCACTACTACAAAATGGCGATTTTAAACCGCCCCTTTTAGAGCGGTTAAACATAACCCGGTGTAATTTATAAAAACGCGGTGGCATTATCGTAATATTAAATAAGAATTTAGTGAACATAAGCACTTTTTACACCGGTTATAAGATAACCGGTGTAAATAGTTCACTTTTTACACCGGTTTTATTATAACCGGTGTAACAAGTGTTTTTTTTTTTTTTTTAAAGTTCATTTTTTACACCGGTTATCTTATAACCGGTGTAAAAAGTGGTTGAAATACAATAGAAATATAAAAAGAATTTGAAATATAGTAGGAATAGAAAATTAGAGAAAGGAGAAAGAGATAAGATGGAAAAGATTGAAGGATAATTATGTCATATTAATTCTTTTTTAAAAACTCAACATCTGACCGCATTGTTAAATTAAGTGATAAGTTAGAATTTATCACTTAATTTCAAAGAGTAATTTTGGACGAATTTTCAGATCATCTTAATCTATTAAAATTTTAATTTTTTGCTTATCAAACACATGTAATTGTTTAATTTCAAAACTAATTAATTTTCAAACTTCACCCTTGCTATCAAACAAACCCTCAAACAGTGTTGCACCCTTTGGAGCTTTTAAAGTTCCAGTTTCAAAGTTTATTCATCTTCAAGTCTGAATATACAGATTTGAAAATGTCTTGATAAGGAATGCCAACTCAGAAACCCTAATTTTTTTTTATTTTTTTTTAAGTTCACTTTTTACACCGGTTTTATTATAACCGGTGTAAAAAGTGGTTTTTTTTTTTAAAGTTCACTTTTTACACCGGTTTTATTATAACCGGTGTAAAAAGTGGTTTCTTTTTTTTTTTAAGTTCACTTTTTACACCGGTTTTATTATAACCGGTGTAAAAAGTAGCCCATATTGCTTTGCGTATAGAGAGTTGGGGTTTTATTATAACCGGTGCTCTTAAAGGCTTCCAGGTAATTTTATAATTCTACCTTTTTCCCTTCCAATTTCAAAATTTCTGTCCCTTTTTCTTACATTAATTTTTTTGAGGAATGATTTACAGAAAACAGTATTCGATCTCCTCTACAAGGTTGCAGACCTCCCTTTCTTGGGCGAGCATAAGATTAAAGTTATGGTGAGCCCTCAGACTTTTTTTATGTTGTATACAATTCTTGAGTTGGATTTGTCAAATCTCACAATTGGTGTCATTGTCTCTATTGTAGTTGTTATTTTCACACTTCTAATCAAGATCATCTTTGGTGGAAAGAAGCCTGTGAGTATTGAGCTATTTTCCTATGTTATTTTGCTACTTTCTCCTCGGCAATGGCTTAAGATGCATATTTTGTCTATCTGCAGGCAAAAGAAGTTAGAGAGGAGACGAAGGAAAATGATGTTGATGCCGATGCTGATGCTGCTGAAGCCTCAAATGACGAAGGAAGCGCTGCAGAAAATATTGAAGAACAGAATGAGGATGCAGCTGCTGTACCTCGTCGTAGGTCTAGACGCGATAACTAGAGAGTGTAGGGATCAGCCTTGAAGTGCGCACTAATTCGCATAGTAAAACATTTTTTTGGGGTAGATTTTTGGTTTGATTATTTTCGGTGTTAAATTTTGCACTTACCTTTCTCTAGATGAATTTTCCCACCTCCAAGATATTTTGAAATACTGTATGACAATGTATATGAGACTATTCGGTTGTGATCGACAAGGTTTGAAATCGGGATTTCATGTATGATTGTATTGTGGTCAATATTGTGGGTGGCTATTCTACAGAAAATTCAAGTGAGGAAGATGATGAATAGTAACTGGGTTTGAAATTTGAAAATCTTTCTCGACAAAACCGATTCCCCAAATCTGGTTGTCACATTTCAAGTGGGCCTCACAGCCACTTGGACACCTGTTATTGGCTTCTAATATATTGGTGGGCCTTGTTGGCCATCATAAACAACCGGTGTAAAATGTTGAACAACCGGTGTTAAATAAACATTTTACACCGGGTTTATAAACCGGTGTAAAAAAGATATTTTACACCGGTTTTATAAACCGGTGTAAAAAAAATGCACATTTTACCCCACCTATATATACACCGGTTCATTTTTAAAATAACCGGTATAAATAACCAAATTTAACCGGTGTAACAGGCTATTTTTGTACTAGTGTCGGTTTTAATTTTAAAAAAAATGAGAAATGTCGCGGAAGACTGGCAGTCAACTTAATTTTATAATATGGATAACATTAGAAATAATATAAATACTAGAAAATATGTTATATTTAAATATAAATGACAAATGTATTTCAATCGAATACGGTGACAAAATGTAATCTATAGCAAATCTCGCTTAGTTGGATAAAGGTTTCATTACTGTTATTGTTGTTGTATGTTTTTATATTGTAGTTTGAAAATTGAAACTATTAAGAAAATAAATAGAAACTATTGAAATTCACATAAATATGCAAATTTACCACAAAAATTTTAAGTAATAGTGAAGGAATATCACACTTAGCTATTTTGATTTCTCATCAAACGTCGTTTGAGAGAGAGAGAAATAGAAGATAGAGATAACATATTTTTTAGGGAAAAAAGCATTTTTGGTTCCCAAAGTTTAGAGGTGTCTGACTTTTGGTCCTCAATGATTTTCGGCCGACAAAACCAGTCTCGAAGGTTCTATTTTGTGAACAATGTATGACATTTTACGAATTTTTTGAAAGTTTAACGGTAGTGGTAACGTGGCATACACGTGACAGTTAAAGGTTGCACACATGGCATGCTTTGTCATTTTGTCTAAAAAAATAAAGAAAATGATTTTTAGAATTTAATAAACTAATCATAATTTCTATCTTTTCCTAATTTCTATCCGCAGTAAACCCTAAATTCACAGCACCAATTACTTCATCTTTTCAATTCACAAATCTCTTCTCCAACTAAGTAAAAGAGCAAATCTCTTTTACATATTTCATTATCTAGTTCTAGTTCAATGAACAAATCTCTTCACCGTAGCAAAAAAGTTTCAATAGCAGCAGAGAATTGGACTCCAAAGTTGCAACTTTTGTTTTAGAAATGGATTCAAACTCTAATTGTAACTGTGGTATGAGAGCTAAGTTGAAAGGATAACAATTCGAGAAGAAGGTTCTTTGCCTGTCCATATGGCCGGTACGATTTTCTGTCATATTTGAATTAAAATTTCACTTATATATTGTTTAAAATGTTTAATTATCACAAATGTTATCTTTCACAAGAAAAGTGAAGCATGTCAATTTTTCATGTGGCATGATCCAGAGATGCGCAGAATATCAAAAGCTATTATCCCAGGTTTATTGAGAAGAGTTAATGGAATGGAACAAGAGATTAAGAATTTGAGATTGAGGCAAAAACGAATGAGTTTAGTGATGGTTATTTTGTGTATTGTGCTGATCATAAATTGGTTGACAAAGAAGAAGAAGAACTCTATTGAAAAAGAAAACTGAAGTTACAAAGTTCAAAAAGAATGATGGTTGCAATCTGTTGACAAAAACAGAAACAAAGATGCAAAGTTTGGCTGAAAGTAGATATGGATTTTGGTGTTTGAATTCATTTTCTTGTTTTCATACATCTATAGGCTTAGGAGCATGATGAAGTCCATTTTATCTCTAATGACGTCCCTATTATATCTAATGAAATGCAAAATTGAGTTTTGATTTGAGAATGGTTATTACAATTCCATAATGAAATGCAAACTCACTTGCATTGCAGTCCTATACTCATAGACTACATAATTAGTTACAATATTTTAGTAGCAAACACAAAAAATTATATAATATACATATTTAAATATTGTTAATCCCTCCATTTAAATGTTAAATATGCTCAACTAACATTACAACACTAATATTTAATCTAACTAATGGAAGTTTTGAAATGTATAAGTTAAACATGTGCACATTATTTTTCTCCATAAATCACAGAATGACAATAAAAGTGGCAAATATGCAATAGAGTAGTATTCTGGAATTTAATTTCAGTCAAATATGCTTCCTCAATAACTTGATTTCAGCCAATAAAAGTGCCAATTTTGGCTTCAAATGACTAAATATTCTGGAAAACAAATATGCAATAGAGTAGCATTCATACTTAGAACTAGATTAATACAAAAGCAAATACATCCCATATGTTTAATTATTTCAAATATAACTAGAATACCACAAAAGTAAAATTTGTCTAGATTTTGACATCATGTCAAGTTATAATATTTCTATCATTACATAGTACTAGAAATGCATCCAAATGATTCTTTTCATCTTCAATCACTATATTCATATCTTGTCTTTCTCTAGCACTGAACTTTTGTATTATTAAGTACAAGATGACTACCAACTGAAAATAGAGGCTTTGGGAGGCCAAACATATCATATAAATTTGGAGTTGGTGCAGAATATGTTAATTTGTTTCCTTCCATTGCATCATCATTGTATATTCACACATATATTTTGAAGTTAGACATGACATACAATAGAGTGTTTGACATAAATGGTACAAAATACATAGATATCTACATTGACCTTATTCCTTGCTACTTTTCTTGCCTTTTTTCTTTCCAAAACTAACAAACTTGCCCTGATGCTTTTATGCTTTGATGGTTTTGATGGTTGATATGACTTTGATTGTTGTTTTGATATCTTCATTGCACCACTAATATGCATCTTAACCTGAAATTAAAAGAATTAAATGTACAACATAAAACTCTAGATTACAGTATTAAAAAAAATAGTAAAATAGCACTAAGTTTTGAATGGACTCATAGGCAAACTACTACTTGCTTTTTTGAATGTTCAATTCTGGCAATACAATATGAAGTTGTTCCCTCTCTATACACAGATTTATGAGCTGAAGTTATTCCTCCCCATGCATTGGTTGATTTACTCTATCACAATCAGTACCTTCATCACTGCTATACACCTTTCTAACCTTGCAAGTTCTCATGTGTTATTTTTCACCACAAAAAGTGAACTTATTCACTTGACCAACTATGCTCATTTTTCTCTTTTCATTACTGCCTTTCTGAATTTCACCTTTACTCATCTTTAGTTTTTTTAGCCTACCAGGAGCTTTACCATATAATAGTGGTAATATATGGACTGATCAAACCTATTTTATGTCATTCATGCTCTCCATTTAATGGAAAAATAAAGGGCTCATAACACTTGAGATAAGTGTCTGTTAAAGAATACATGTGCATCCAACTCAAAACCAATTGGTTATGAGTGGAGTGACTCATATACTTTATATATTAGTTCAAGAGCTCTTGATGTGGGATATTATCCTTTAATACCCCTCTCAAATATGACTAGGACGAACAGATCTAAACTAAACTAAATGCTAGCCCAACCCTGGGCAACCCTGGGCAACCCTGGTCCTAGCCCAAATACTGAAAATTCTAAATTAAATCGAATGCTAATCTAACCCTAGGCCTAACCCAAATACTGATCATTCTAAACTAAATCAAATGCTAGCCCGACCTTGGACCTTGCCCAAATTCAATACAAAGAGGAAAGATGAGAGAGACCCTAGTCATATTTAAAAGGCTCACAAATTCAAATTCGGTGCTCTGATACCATATTAAAGAATACATGTGCATCCTACTCAAAACCAATTGGTTATGAGTGGAGTGGCTCATATTATATATTAGTTCAAGAGCTCTTAGTTAACCGATGTGAGATATTATCCTTTAACAGTGTCAACATTGTAGCAATCATCAACATATTGTACAGGGTCTTTTGAAGTTATCCAAATTGTAGAAATTGCATAACAACAAGGTATACCTGTTAGTTCCCGTATCCTACAACTACATGTATGATCTTTCAGATTAATAGCATATTTGTTATCATAGGGACACCACACTTTAACATGTTGGTCATTGGCCTTATGAGAAATACACAACGTTGCATCAACACGGATGTCCTCTGCCTTCTTGAAAATTTTTGGACAAATCACTTTATTTTTCCACTTATTCTGAACTTTATCTCTATTTTCTTTCATTCTCTGCATTACACACATCCTTAGACTCTCAAACATTGATATAATGGGTTGCTCTCTTGCATCTAATATCTTACCATTGAATGACTCACATATGTTATTTAGCAGAATGTCACACTTAAGAAAAGTCTTAAAGTAACTTCTACTCCACTGAGATGGTGGTTTGTTATCAAACCATTTGGCTGCATCTACATCCAATTATGCTATTTTCCCCATTTTGTCAGAAAACTGATTAGGAGTAGTAGCTTTTGCAGCAGCCCATAAAGTAATGTTTTCCCTTTGAAACTAGCTGTATACCAATTGTCATATAAATGCTTGACAAAAAAGCTGTGATCGGCATTCGAGAAGACAATTTCTCAAGGTTGAAGTATATCTTTCTGCTTGTCACTCATTATTATCCACTCATAATCTCTCTCAATTTTCAGATCCTCTCTCAACAATTTCAAAAACCATGCCCAAGATTCCTTATTCTCTCCCTCAGTCATGGCATATGCAATAGAAACAATTTCATTGTTTGGGTCAATTCCAACAGCAGTGAGAAACATTTCCCCTACTGGTTCCTTTAAAAAAGTTCCATCTAACCTAAACAAAGACCTATACCCATCTAGGAATTCTTGCTTCACACCAGCAAAACACATGTATATCCTTTGTAATCTACTCTATTTGTCATAGGATCACTATACTCATCATCCATTTTCAATATCACAGAACTGCCTTGATTACTTCTTTGAACTTCATGAATGTAATCATTCAATTTGTGGTACTAATCATTCTCTGTGCCTTAAACTAATTTTAAGGCTGTTTTCCTAGCTCTGTATTAGATAAAAAAAATTTATTCTCCCTCATCACTTGTTTTCTTAAACTTAATTAAAATATCTAACTTGGGTTTCTCTAAACTAGACATGACCACGGTTCACGAACCGCCGGTTACGGTTCGTGAACCGCCGGTTCACGGTTCCACGAAGGGTGGAACCTGAACCGCCCTTGGAGTCACGGTTACGGTTACGGTTCGTGAATCGCCGGTTCACGGTTCGGTCACGGTTTCCGGTTCCGTCCCGGTTCCGGTTCGTCCGGTTCCGGTTCCGGTTCCGGTTTTGGTACGGTTTTTCTCACGGTTTCGACTTTTTAAAAAAGATGACAATATGAAATGTGATGTACTTTACAAAATTTACAAGATGAAGAAAAAGGAAGTTTGGTATAATTTACAATGTGAAAAATAAGAGAAGTTTGATATAATTCACAAATTTACAAGGTGAAAAAAAAAAGAAATTTGATATAATTTACAATGTGAAAAATAAGAGAAGTTTGATATAATTCACAATTTACAAATTTATATAGATGAAAAAAAAAGAAGTTTAGTATAATTTACAATGTAAAAAATAAGAGAAGTTTGATATAATTCATAAATTTTACAAATTACAATGTGAAAGTAACAAGTTTGATATAATAGTACAACGTTCACAAGTTTGATATAAAGAAAAAAATACCTCATTTTATTATTGAAATATAAAATTTTTGCCTAAGTACAAGTTGGCCATTTACATATACGAATAATGAATCAATACACATTTACTAAAATAAAATTTCATTCATAAAAGTAATTTGAGTACAAGTTAATCTTCTTCAATGTCATCATCGTGATCGAGTTGAACGAAATCCGTGAAATAAGAAACTCCGGTTGAAGATCCGCCACTAACATTGCTCGTTTCGGAAATGTCGGTGTCTGTAATCTAAATCAATGTCATCCCGCCTTGTCCATTTCTTGTGCTCTCAAAATGCCTTGTGCCAATCATCACTAATGCTTGGATTTCTAATGATCTTGGTAATAATCGGGACGGTGCTCGTCTAACAGATTCCTCCCGCACTAAAAGCTTGCTCCAAGCTACGGTTGATGCCGGAATTGCAAGAATATGTTTTGCGATAATAGAAAGGATTGGATAATCCTTCTCCTTTCCCTTCACAATTCTAACACGGACCACTCGTGAAAGATCCTATCTTCATCACAAACTTCAAAAATAGTTGTTAAATATCTATCAAGTTCCGTATCATTACCGGATCTTGGTTTTTTGTGTGAAGAATATATAGACTTACCAAGTTTACGTGGTGCTATAGAAAACGTTGATGGAGTACTAGTATTTTGATGTGATGCACTACTAGTAGAACCATCAATATTAGATCCGGTACTAATAGGAACTTGACTACCATATTTAGAAAGAAATTCATTAAATAAATCACGAAGAAGAAATATTACTTCTCCTATAATTTCTTTAGTATCTTGAGGTTTATAACCTTCATTGCCAAGAAAAAATGAATCTATACAACTATTATATGCAGTAATATATTCTTCTAAAATATTAATTTTTTGACGTGGATCAAAAACAGAAGCAATTAAATATGTAGGTGGAATTCTTCGGTAATAGTTAAGCCATTTTATTAACATATCATATATAGGAAGTGATAAAACAGGGTCATCTTTAAATTGTTGTAAAATACCAACAACATCACATGCAATGTGAACAAATAGATGAGAAGTAGGATAATAAACACCAGATAAAATTTCAATAGCATCTTTAAATACCTTTAAAAGTTCTAATAATTTACAACAAATTTCCCACATATTAGGATGCAAAAAAATATTATCTACTTGATTTTGCATAAAAAAAGTACATAACAAAGTACTATATTGTGTAGATGCATTCAATAATTTATAAGTTGAATTCCACCTATTAGGAACATCTTTACTAAATCTTTTTGGTTTGCGTCCATTTTCCATACAAAATTTTACCCATAGTTTCATTAAATTTGGACGGATCCATAAAAGACTAATTGCCTCTTTAATAGGCGTAATATGCGTATTTAGTGTTTTTAAACCATCTTGTACCGCTAAATTTAATATGTGGCATGCACACCTAATATGAAAAAATTTTCCACCTATTATTGGTTGACAAAGAGTTTTTAATTGATTAATTGAAGCCGTATTAGAGGAAGTATTATCAAAACCAATTGAAAATTTTTTTTTAGATAAACCATATTCATCTAAAATAATATTCAACAAATTAGATATATTATTTGCGGTATGTCTTGCTTCAAAATGACGAAAAGCAATAATTCTTTTTTGTATTTTCCAATCACTATCAACCCAATGACAAGTTACTCCCATATAAGAATGCATTTGCCATAAATCACTCCAAATATCGGAACATATAGAAACACTACCATTTAATTTTGAAAAAGTTTCAATTAAAATTTGTTTTTCACCTTTATAAATTTTCTTTAATTCTCTTGTTATTGATGTTCTAGGCATTCTTTTAGCTTGTGGATTTAATGCCTCTTGACAATAATAATTAAATCCTACTTTTTCATCAAAACCAAATGATAAATATTCTATGGCAATCATTTTAGCTAATTCTTTTCTATTTTTTTCATCCGAATATTTAAAAGGAGGAGTAGTAGAGGGAACAAACCCGGATAATTGCGATTGGTTGGTGGAAATGCCGAATTCGTGTGGATGTTTTTCCTTCAAATGTCGCGCCAAAGTTCCATAGCCCGATCCTTTCTTGAAAGCATAAAATTTATTTCCGGGACAATAATTGCATCTCGCCTTGATTGGTTGTTGGTTGGAATCTAAAATCTTTGTGTAATGTTTCTTGAACATATCCGATTTTAGCCTTTCTTCAACGTTGGGGCTTTCGGTTTCTCCACCACCACTAAAAATTTGCTCACTTTGGTTTGCACCAAATTGTGAGCTACCAACAATATCTCTATTATAACTATCCATTTTATAGTAAATTCAAATTAAGTAATTGAATAAATATAAATAATTAGATAAATAAAATTATAACCTTATAAGTGTATAATAAAACTATAAAAGTGTTTAAATAAATTCAAATAATTCAAATAATAAAAATTATTAATGACATAAATAATTTGAATAAAATAAAATAATTTAAAGTAAAATAAATAGCTAAAGATTTGAATAAAATAAAATAATTTAAAGTAAAGAATTGAATTTTGAATATAATGAATTAATGAGTAAAAATAATTTAATGATAAAAAAAAAGTAGATAATATAAATGATAATTGAGTATTGCGAGAATTGAGAGAATTGAGATGAAGAGAAAGGTGTGAAAATGAATTTAGAAAATTTTAGGTATTTATAGAAGAAAAATATAAAAAAAATAAAAAAAATGCATGCAAAACCGTTGGCAGCCAACGGCCCAATTTATGGCCGTTGGACTGCCAACGGTAATGAACTAATGATGGTCGTTGGCCACTTGGCAGTTGGCCTGGCCCATCACTTTTTTTTTTATTTTTTTTTTTTTTGCTGAACCGGCGGTTCTAGCCGTTGGATCATCCAACGGCTAGTAAATCCTGGCCATCCAATTTTTTTTTTTTAAAAAAAAAAACCGGCGGTTCAAACCGCCGGTTCACGGTTCACAGAAAGTGTGAACCGGAACCGGCCCGCCGGGCCGGTTCCGGTTAAAACCGGAACCGTGGTCATGACTACTCTAAACAAAGCCTGGTACCTTTTTTGCATCCCAAGTAGATTTTACAAACTTGTTTTTATAATGAAAATCACATTTATGTTTTTCAATGAATGTTCTCACCTGAACACAATTATCCCCTCCCATTTTTCTAGCATATATGGTCCATTTACAATGCCTAACTGGACATATAGCTCAAATTGTAAGTTTGTCATTCTTTATTAATTTATATGGTCTACCCCTTTTGATATTCCAATTTGAAATTATACTTTTAAATTCTTTAAAATTACTGAAAATCAACCCATATTGTAATGGTGGAATATACAACTCTTTTTTAGGATTGAAAACAAGAGGTCTCTCATCAATTTCCTCATCTGAACCATGCAAACTATCAAAATCATTTTCAAAATCTGGTAGTTCATCATCCTCACCATTATCTTCATCACTTTGTAAGTCATGATCAGCCTCACTTCTTAAGTTTTTAACGGATTTTGTCTTACCAGTTTTCTCTTTGACAATTTCATTTCTCTCACATTCTCTCTGGCTACTAGCCCCTTCCCATCCACTCTAAATTTTTACCCACATTATATCATAATCTGAATCTTCTATAGACCACTCCCCTGAAGTATCATTATATGAACTAACTCCATGATCATTATCATCATTTTGAGAGACAGTTAGTGGTTTATTCAGAAGCTAAAACAGTTGAACAAATTAGAAGAAATGATGGTGATGAGATCATCATCAGATTGAGAGACAGTTAGTGGTTTATTCGGAAGCTAACACTATAATACCCCTAACCAAATTAGGGGTCATTTGATAAATAAACAATAATGGAAGGACTAATTTGAAAAATTGACAAAATGGGTATTAAACCCATTCGTTGCTTTGGCTGAAACGTCAGCTCTTCTTCATATTTTCCTTCCCCCATTTTTCTCCACTTTAGGGCAGCAAGAACAAAGCTTTGATTGAAGAAGAAAAAGCTCAATCCTCCCTCAAATTGCATTCTACATAAGGTAAAGAAACTCTCTAGTCCATTATCTAAGTTAATCTCTTTATTTAGAGTCCTAGAATAGTAAGGGTTTGAAGATTTTGCTATGATAGGATATGGGTTTCAATCTCATAGGATCAAGAACACCTATCTAAGGATTTTAGCTTTCCTTTGATTAAGTATAGAACATGTATTGATCGGTTTAAGTTAATTTATGATGACAATTGATTGGAGAAAGTTTATGAGATTAAGATATAAATGGATTTTAGAATTGTAAGGAAATGAAATGTTCTTGAATTAAGAATGGTGTCTAAGAGTTATTAGTCTCTAATTGATTATTCTTTTGTTATGTGAATATGTTTTATAGGAAAGTGAATTGAATAGGAGGTGATATCTTAAATCAAGGACAAGATTTGGAGAGTGAATTCAAGTAAGTGGTTATGATATCCCTTTATATTTTATAAAGCTTTTGATGAAACTTATTTTGAAAGTTGATTATGTTATTATCTTAAAATGGATTGAGCATGAATAAGATTGTGACTTTGATGAATATGAAATGTATGCAGTGGCTTTTGCGAATGTAAATGTTTGTGAAATGATTTGAATGAATTTGAAATGTTTTGAGTTCTTGAATATTTAATGACCGATTGGGGGGAACATGTTCCACCTATTGTAATGGCCCTTCCTAGCGGGTTATAGTAGCTAGGAACCATATGTAATGGCCTACCTAACGGGTTATAAAAGTTAGGACTGGATCCAGTATTTTGACCCAAGAGTGAATTGAATGATTCATTAGCTAAATGTGAAATGTTGATAAATGATGACAAATACTCAATGTATTTGTGAATGTTTTGATCAATGATGATGCCATTGCTATGTATATGTAAGTGTGTGTTTTGAGTTGAAATGCTTTCAAATGATGGTTTTCATGTGTCAAATAATGTTTTGAGAAAGTATATTATGTATGTAACGTGCTCAAACCAAATAAAGGAATGTCTTAACTACTTACTGGGCATAGTGTTTGCTCATACCACGAATGTTGTTATGTTTTGCAGATTTGAGGTTTCCTGTACAGGTTACGTGGACAAATAGAAGTGGAGGGAGTTATTTTGTGGACATTGTAGTGATGTATATGTAATAGGGAGTTGTAATCAATATTTTGGATGAAAAGATATTGGAACGTTTGATTTTGATGTTGATGTATATAGATTGTAAATGATTTTGAAGGAAAAGTACTCTCGTGAGCTTGAATGACGTCATTGCGTTATAAGTCGTATATATAATGCTTTGTGGATGGATATGTGTCATATATTAAAGATATAGGTTTGAATGATATATATATACATTGAAGATGTAAATTTGAAGTTGTACATATTGGATTTTAAGTAATGTGTGGCCTAATGTATATATGCACATATAGTTTGGATTGTTAGTATGTAAACAGGAGGCTTCGCGCTTTTGGATTCGGTTTTCAAGAGTGTGGCCGTGTCATGTTGAATTCGGGGCGTGACATTTAGTGGTATCAGAGACTAAGTTGATGACAATATGTACATATAGGAAATGAAAGGCAATATGGTTAGCTTTAAAGCATTTAAGGTTTCAGGTGCACATTTGTTTGGAGGATTGGAAGTGGAGAATGGTATTTTGTAGATGTTTGTAGTTATGTAAAGATGATATCGAGTTGGGTTGGAATGGTTATTATTAGAACATTTTGTTCATTCTTTTGGATATAGTAAGAGATTTTTGTATAATGATGATTATAATAGTGTGGATTAAGTAAAGTGAGTTGTAATATGTGTTTTGGGATTGTCGTAATGATGTATATGTTGATTTGGGTGCATAGGCTTGTGATTGTTTGAAAAAGGAATTTGTAGGTTGAAGATATGGAGTTTCGGACTGTAGTTTCGGACCCTCAGAGTCGTCCGAACCTAATTAACTGGAAGCATGTTAAATTGGTCAGGACAGTTTCGGACGGCCGAAAGTTTAAGGAGGTCGTCCGAAACTAAACAGAGAGATTGCAATTTTTGTTCAAACTTTCGGACGACAGTTTCGGACGTCCGAAAGTCTATTTAGGTCGTCCGATCCTATTTCTTCGGGTAAGTGGATTTCCTACATCCTAATACCTCTTTTGAAGATTAGTTAAGACCCTAGGTCTCACAAATATCCACAGTTGTTAGAAAAACAAGGTACGTCAAGTTTCGAGGCCGAAACTTTCTATCTGGAGGGTAGAATATAATACCCCTAACCAAATTAGGGGTCATTTGATAAATAAACAATAATGGAAGGACTAATTTGAAAAATTGACAAAATGGGTATTAAACCCATTCGTTGCTTTGGCTGAAATTTCAGCTCTTCTTCATATTTTCCTTCCCCCATTTTTCTCCACTTTAGGGCAGCAAGAACAAAGCTTTGATTGAAGAAGAAAAAGCTCAATCCTCCCTCAAATTGCACTCTACATAAGGTAAAGAAACTCTCTAGTCCATTATCTAAGTTAATCTCTTTATTTAGAGTCCTAGAATAGTAAGGGTTTGAAGATTTTGCTATGATAGGATATGAGTTTCAATCTCATAGGATCAAGAACACCTATCTAAGGATTTTAGCTTTCCTTTGATTAAGTATAGAACATGTATTGATCGGTTTAAGTTAATTTATGATGATAATTGATTGGAGAAAGTTTATGAGATTAAGATATAAATGGATTTTAGAATTGTAAGGAAATGAAATGTTCTTGAATTAAGAATGGTGTCTAAGAGTTGTTAGGCTCTAATTGATTATTCTTTTGTTATGTGAATATGTTTTATAGGAAAGTGAATTGAATTGGAGGTGATATCTTAAATCAAGGACAAGATTTGGAGAGTGAATTCAAGTAAGTGGTTATGATATCCCTTTATGTTTTATAAAGCTTTTAATGAAACTTATTTTGAAAGTTGATTATGTTATTATCTTAAAATGGATTGAGCATGAATAAGATTGTGACTTTGATGAATATGAAATGTATGCAGTAGCTTTTGCGAATGTAAATGTTTGTGAAATGATTTGAATGAATTTGAAATGTTTTGAGCTCTTGAATGTTTAATGAACGATTGGGGGGAACATGTTCCACCTATTGTAATGGCCCTTCCTAGCGGGTTATAGTAGCTAGGAACCATATGTAATGGCCTACCTAACGGGTTATAAAAGTTAGGACTGGATCCAGTATTTTGACCCAAGAGTGAATTGAATGATTCATGAGTTAAATGTGAAATGTTGATAAATGATGACAAATACTCAATGTATTTGTGAATGTTTTGATCAATGATGATGCCATTGCTATGTATATGTATGTGTGTGTTTTGAGTTGAAATGCTTTCAAATGATGGTTTTCATGTGTCAAATAATGTTTTGAGAAAGTATATTATGTATGTAACGTGCTCAAACCAAATAAAGGAATGTCTTAACTACTTACTGGGCATAGTGTTTGCTCATACCACGAATGTTGTTATGTTTTGCAGATTTAAGGTTTCCTGTACAGGTTACGTGGACAAATAGAAGTGGAGGGAGTTATTTTGTGGACATTGTAGTGATGTATATGTAATAGGGAGTTGTAATCGATATTTTTGATGAAAAGATATTGGAACGTTTGATTTTGATGTTGATGTATATAGATTGTAAATGATTTTGAAGGAAAAGTACTCTCGTGAGCTTGAATGACGTCATTGCGTTATAAGTCGTATATATAATGCTTTGTGGATGGATATGTGTCATATATTAAAGATATAGGTTTGAATGATATATATATACATTGAAGATGTAAATTTGAAGTTGTACATATTGGATTTTAAGTAATGTGTGGTCTAATGTATATATGCACATATAGTTTGGATTGTTAGTATATAAACAGGAGGCTTCGTGCTTTTGGATTCGGTTTCCAAGAGTGTGGCCCTGTCATGTTGAATTCGGGGCGTGACAAACACAGCTGAACAAATTAGAAGAAATGATCTGCAATTCTTTGTCTGAATCAATTATGTGAAAAGCAAATTCCTCTAAAAGCATATAATACTTCCTATAGTTAGAAATTCCAACAGTTTCTAACATTCTATCTAATTCATTTATAGTGAGTCCAGTTATATCCACCTAATCAAATAAAAACATTTTTTCACCCTTATAATGAGGCTCAAGGACATAATCTTGGGTACTTCCATAATGAAATTTCAGAGTAAGCAAAGTGTTATCTTTATCTGCGACAAAAAAACAAAAAAAAAATAAAATAAGGCACATGAATTTTGCAGAAATACATAGAACATTGATCACATACGACAAAGGCAGACTCACATATTCACCCATTTTGTAGACATATGGGACCACATCAATACATACATCAAAATTACTCGAGCACAAGCCATTAAACTAGTACATGTATGCAAATAATGACAAAAACATCAATTTTTTAAACCCTAAAGCACATCAACTTGTAAGTTGTAATATAAATAAAAGGTTTAAGTAACATCCCATAATTTGGAGGTGGTCTATTGTTAAAATCTTTGTTTCTGAGCGACGTGATTCAGGTTTCAAAAACAAAATTTGCAACTTTGGAATTCCAATTCTCTGCTGCTAGTGAAGCTTTTTTGCTACCGTGAAGAGATTTGTTCTTTGTACTAGAACTAGATAATGAAATATGTAAAAGAGATTTGTTCTTTTTACTTAGTATGAGAAGAGATTTGTGAATTGAAAAGATGAAGTTATTTTAGTGCTGTGAATTTTGGGTTTACTGAGGATAGAAATTAGGGAAAGATAGAAATTAGGCTTTTATGAGAGATAAAAAATTAGAAATTAGGATTAGTTTATTAAATTTTGAAAA
Organism: Ophiorrhiza pumila; assembly: GCA_016586305.1. Taxonomy (NCBI): domain Eukaryota; kingdom Viridiplantae; phylum Streptophyta; class Magnoliopsida; order Gentianales; family Rubiaceae; genus Ophiorrhiza; species Ophiorrhiza pumila. The sequence continues at coordinate 30,452,524 of BLIW01000008.1, read as the reverse complement.
TCTTTTTTGTTATTTTTTTAGACAAAATAACAAAGCATGCCATGTGTGCAACCTTTAATGACCACGTGTATGCCACGTCATTACTTCGGTTAATGTTTCAAAAAAGATCTATAAAATGTCTTATATTGTTCACAAAATAGAATCTTGAGGACTAGTTTTGTTGGTTGGAAATCATTGAAAATCAAAAGTGAGACACCTTTAAACTTTGGGTTCGAAAAATGTTTTTTTCCCTATTTTTTATTGCCTTCTTCATTATTTCAGCATTTTTATCAAATGCAAGTTCTAATAAAGTATTAAACAAATCAAATCCAGTATGAGTAACAAATCAGTAGCTTAATAGAAGATATTGGCACAATAAGATAATAGATATTGCAATCGAATTAAGATTGTATTAAAGTTGGAAATATTCTTGATTTGGTATTCGATCATTGTTTGACATTTTAAAGTTCATGCATTTATATATGTCATCATTTGAAGAAATAAAAATTGATTCAAAAAAGTAAGGTATCGTGTATGTGTGTCGGACGAAATAATTTGGATTTGATGATTAAAAATTTGTTTCTTGACAACATAAAGGGTTACCGTCTTGACAATTAAATCAGTAAAATACATTAATCATAGTGAAATTAAAGAGTTTTTCTCTCTCTCTTTTTTTTTTTAAATTGGAAAACTCATACAAGAGAGGGATGTAGACCCAAATTTGTTAAATAAACACAAAATAACATTAAGTCAAACCAACAATGAATTGTTAGAACCTAAAAAATAAAGTAATTGCTATTTTACTTTATCTACATTTTCTGGAAAAAAGGAAAAGCTACTCTATCTACTATAATTTCTCCTTTTACCTTAATTAGGAGGTAATTTTGATTCTGCAGTGAAACATTTGGATGTTGCAATTTGCATTCCGCGATTAGCAAGAAAATCCGCTTGTATATTAGTTTCCCTAGGCAATGTTGAACTTTTAGATTTGGAAGCAGTTGTTGAATCATTTCAATATCGTTTGTGGTCTTGTGGGTTCTACGTACCCGTTTGATTTTTAGAAAGTTATAAAACCAAATTTCAAAGCTAGGGCTTATAAAGGGCGGGCGAATTTTTTTTTTTTTTAAACAGTGCACTTGCTTGTTGAATTGTATGCCTCATTCAGTCTCTACTATTTTTTTTTTTTTGTCAAAAGTAATATTTTTATTAGAAATATCAATATTACATAGCTAATTAACTGAGATTCATTACATTTTTCAACAATAGAAACAATGCAAAGACGTTCAATACTCTCATTATGGTTCACAGTAGCATAGAACCCTGAAGAAGAAGGGTCTGACTGTGTGAAGAAGACGACAGTTTTGTGACTTTTGAACCCTGAAGATGGTTTTATATCCCTTGAGAATTTCAGAACGGTCAGTTGTTGCTTCCAGTTTTTGCTTTCCATTTTCTTAAACATAATTAGCATAGAGATTGGACTTGAACTGGCCTTGTAGGTGATTATTTTGTTGTTCTTGTTACCTAACTCATAAAGGCAATATGCAGGCTCTTATGCAAAATGCATCTGATGCGATGATGGAATCAAGGGTTCCTGAAATTTTAAATTTGGTGAGTCATTTTAAATTTTGTTTCCTTATTCTCTTTGCTATTCTTCCTGGATGGTTTCTGCTGAAAATTGGATGTTTGAAGACTTCAGAAGTCAAGCTTCTTAGTGTCCAAATAGATTGAGAAAAAACAATAGTTTTGAGTTCTAATAGCAGGATATTGAAAAAGAGCACTTGTGGTTTTACATGTTCCTTACCTTGTAGAAATGGGGATTTGGTGGTTATTTCTCTTATGTGTCTGCATTTCACCAAAGCCTTTGCAATTGATTCATCTATGAGATTATTTCCTTCTCCACATCGTAGATGCATTCTGTTGTAGCAGAAATCACACACTCATCAACCGCAACAACTATGCAGAAATCACACACTCATGTGGCATTAAACTAAGGCATCCTTGTATTTGTCCTGTAATATCAATAGCTTACAGCTAGTTTTTAAATTGAAGTTGGAACCTTTATCCTACAAAAGCATGGAGTTTGAAGAATTCTGTGCAGCTGCTATAAGCGTATATCAGTTGGAGGCTCTTGAAAAGTGGGAGCATACTGCGAGTAAAGCCTTCGAGAATTTTGAACAAGAAGGCAACCGAGTTTTAAGCAACTATTGACACACAAAGTACTCTTATTTGCTAGTAACTCAAGTGTGAACAAATAATTATTTTATTAGTATGTGTATATATTATATTTTTATTATGAGTAATGATTGGGGGAGTGAAAAATTAGAGTGAAAACCCAGAGTGACTGACGTGGCAGGTATAAAAAGACAAACTAATCCAATTACCTATTACGATTCACTCATCATTTGGTTAGGGTATTAGTTTGTCTTTTTATAACTGCCACGTCATTCACTTTGAATTTTCACTCTAATTTTTCACTCCCCCTATCATTACTCTTTTATTATTATGATTATTAATTTGATACTTTAGCCGTGAGAATTTTTTTTCTAAATACAATTAAGCCCCCCTCAAAAAACGTTCTAATTCCGCCACAGATGGTATATATACCAAAATGTAGTAGATCATGCGACAAATATTAATTTTTATTGTCAAGTTCCAAATAAAGGAAGGTAGTGAAATTCTCATAGAATATGATGAATGTAACATATTATTAAGAAGTGCATATTTGTAATGAGAGGAATGAAGAAACAATTCAACTTGAGTCCCCAAATGAATAAGTGATGTCTAAAAAAATGATGGCTTCACTACTTTTAACTAATTAAAGTGAGTCACACAATGAAGTGAATACAGAAGGCAAAAAGATAGTAGTGTGAATGAACAAACTCTAGGAGGCAAAAAGTGCATCTACAACTAGTCCACCAGCAAGAGTAAGAAATTTCAAATTGACTGCAAAAGAGTCTATCATAAAGTGATGTTGGAATTAATGCAATTTGTGTATAATTAATAGAGAGCATAAGCACTTGAAACAATTGAGCATAATCAAGAAGAAATTCATGAACAACAGTTTGTGATTAATAGAGAACAAAATGATTGAATTCATAAAGAAAATACAATTTTCAAAAGGATTGAAAATTTTTCCTAGCTTTTATTGGATACAACAATTTTATATAAGATTTGACTATATAAATCAGACTTGATCGTCGTGTTTGTTTAAACTCATAATATCTCAAAATGAATTTTAATAGTTCGAGGCTTAGAGCAACCCTAATAGAAAAAGTTTTTGTTCCTGCAATTTCTCTTGGATTTGTATCAAGTACAATAATATTTGTCATTTACTTGAAAAAAAAAACTCATGAAACTAAAATTTGGAACGTATGGTCAAATCAATTTCCTTCTTAGCTAGTATTAGCAGACCATGCATATATACTTACAACCAGTTGGTGGATCCTGTAAATTCAATTCTTTAATTTAATGCAATTGATATGGCTTTTGTTAAAAAAAAATTTAAAAAAAATGAAGAACTTCATGTCATGTCTAAGAAATGTCATTTCCCCCCCTCCCCAAGAACTACCCAAAAATTTAGAAATTTATTTGTGGTTAGAGAATGTTAACTTACAAACGATTGAACAAATTGGCCGTTAAGGCCATACAAATTAAAATTGTACCAAAAAAAAAAAACTCCCAAATTTCCACTAGTGATATACAAGAAAAATGTTCACTTGAAAAACAATGGGGTGTGATAGTGTGACCCACATTGGTCGATGAGATGCTATTCAACTCCTGTGAAACGGATTCGTATATTCAACGTGATTCATATATGAAAGGGACAATTAATCGTACATTTTATAATTGAATAGGAATCTGTGATACTTTTTAATATTATAGCTATATTTTTAATGTTATAGTGACACCTTTAATGTTATTAGTGATACTTATAACGTTATAGTGATATTTTAATACTATCAGTGATACTTTCTAATGTTATAATGATACTTTTTAATGTTATAGTGATACTTTTTAATATTATAGTGATACTTTTAATATTATGGTGATAATTTTTAATGTTATATATAGTGATACTTTTAATGTTATAGTGATATTTCTTTATATTACAGTGATACTTTTAATATTGTAGTAATAATTTTTAATAACCAACTAATCGAAATTGGTAAAACAAGATAACTGGATAATCGGCAGTTTCAATTCCAATACTGATTTTTTTATTTTGTTGCATACCCCTATTCTCACTCATGAAATATGTATTGAATTTCAATTTATTATGGTCATCAAATCCATATTAGTACCAAATTTATGGCTACGGTTGGTAGTGGAGGTTCTACTAGTAGTAAAATGTTTGTTCCCAGTTATCAACCCGCAAGAGCCTTGCAATCTTCTCGTCCTTCATAAGTGGAAAGCTTCCTGCCTCTAGCTATAGAGTAATACGAGAAGGAAGATCGATGATGCTCCGAGGAGAAGAAGAAGAAGAAAAAATGGACAGGCAATCGATCAGTAAAATCAAGATGGTCTGGTAGAATTTATATATTCTGCTTTTTTACTTGTCTTTGGAAGAAAAATCATATGATGTTTGCTGGATTATATTAATTTCCTCTTGTTTTTTTTTATTCACGAATAAATGCTTAGCAATGTGCATTTTTTGACATTGCTTCTTTATGTTCTTGCTGAGTTTTCGGACTCCAAATTATCAATCTGCAACCCTTTATGTTTGAGAGGCATTTCCAAAGTAAAAGTAGATTTGATTTTGTTTTTATTCGGCACCCTTATTTTTAATGGGTTATAACACGCTGGATTTTAGCCAAAAATAGCGAAATCCAAAAACGTGTTGAATTTAACTTTTTTTGTACTATTTTTTGCACCCATCTCAATTGTAAACACACATTCCTGTAAATATTTTAAACAAAATTAAAATTAAAATTTTCCACTAAATCTCCATTTTTCATGGGTTATAACAAATTTATTTTGGTAAAAAATGCCAAAGTAAAAAAAGTGTTGATTTTGACTTTTCCCCTACTATTTTTTACATACACCTCAATTGTGAAAATACATTCTAATAAACCGTGTCAAAAAAAGTAAAATTTATATTTTTCATATAATTTTCATTTTTCATGGGTTATAACACACGTATTTTGGCCAAAAATGGCAAAATCATAAAACGCGTTGATTTTGACATTTTAGTGATTTTTTTATTAAATTGTTTGTGTTAACCGGCAGCAATCAACATTTGACTAACCGATCAACTCAAACAAATAAATAACTAAAAAAATTAAAAGATGTTGGAAAGACTAAAATTCCTTCATTTTGTGGTTAAAAAAGTTAGAAATTTTGTTTTGAAAATTGAATATAAACAAACATTTTAATTTGGAATGAGATGAGAAATCCGCTAAAAAGCCCTATCTAAATATATCCTAAAATTTTTGTGAAACCTCCATTTTTCACGGGTTAAAACATACGTATTTAGGTCAAAAATATCAAAGTCAACAAACGTGTTAGTTTTGACTTTTTCTCTACTGTTTTTTTCACTCACCTCAATTATGAACATGCATATTTGTGAATAGTGTCAAAAAAAGTGAAATTTAGATTTTTTTTTACTAAGTTTTTATTTTTCATAGGCTATAACACACGCAATTTAGCCAAAAATAGCAAAATCTAAAAACGCATTGAATTTGACTCTTTTGTACAATTTTTTGCACCCATCCCAATTCTGAACTCACATTCTAGTGAATATTGTCAAAAAAGTGAATTAAAATTTTCACCAAACCTCCATTTTCATGAGTTATAATATACATATTTTGGTAAAAATGACAAAGTAAAAAAACGTGTTGGTTTTAGCTTTTTCCCTACTGTTTTTTACATTCACCTCAATTGTGAACATTCATTGATTTCATTCTATTGAACAGTGTCAAAAAAAGTGAAATTTAGATTTTTCACCAAATTTTCATTTTTCATGGGTATAACACACGTATTTTGATAAGGTTCTCGTTGGGATGATCCACTTTTGGACGGATTGACAACTTTATTTATCCACAGAATAGGTCTAACTTGAAAAATTTCACCACCACTCAACGCAAAAGAATGAACACAAAGGAAAGAAACAAAGATAGAACAGATTAGATCAAACAAATTAAAACAAAGAAAAAGGATATGGAGCGCAATTTAATGGAAACTTGTCCAAAGCCCCAATGCTATTACAAAACCAATTTGATTCGGGTAGCACCTAAATCAAATTAGAATTGGTTGTTCTCAAATTTAAAACAAATGCAAGGCTAATGGTCTTAATCTCACTTTAGGGTTTAGAATTCAAAAGCTCAAATTTAATTTAAGGCTTCTAAGGAATTTGGATTCAAATTTTGCTACGCAAAATAATGAACTTTCAATTTCAAAATTCAACAACCAAATTCGTGGCTTACAAGCTCCTTTATATAGGAAGCAAAGTTACCAACAAAACAAACTATAAATACCGAAAAGGTAGTTTCCTAATAGGACTTAACTTCCTAAAATAAATAACACATGCCTCAATCATGCAAGATCTTTGGCCACGTGAAAATACCATGAGCAACATATCAATGTTCATGCAAGAACATCAGATCATGTTTCTTATTGAAAAGATTAAACAAAACGATCAAAAATTGAAAAACTTAAAATCTGCTGAAATCCCCAACGTCGCGACGTGGAAGGGTTTGGACGTCGCGACGTGGGATGTCGCACATCGCAACGTGCAGAAAAACATGTCGTTGTAAATTAAATTGGATTTTTAATTCCAATTTTTCCAAACCTCCAAAATAGCGAGCCACGTCGCGACGTGAAGTCTTCTGGACGTCGCGACGTCTACCGGCTACGGACGTCACGACGTGGAAGCATTGGTGACCAACACTTGCCCAATCTTGCTCTCTATTGATGTATTATCATGTAGTATCAAAACTACGAGGTTCCAAGGCTTCAAATCATACTTCTCTTCACCAAAATCTTGTTCTAACAACTTGTATGCATCGTCCACAACTTCCATGATCAAACCATTAAGAGCAAGTTTGAACTTTTTGGTTCTAACTCGAGTCATTGGTCCTCCAATTCTACGTAAAGGATCAACAGACTGTTGTTCATCATCAAGCGCGTCTGGATTCCTATCATATTTTAACCAAAAATGGCAAATTCAAATTACGTTGATTTTGACTTTTTTTATGCTTTTTACATCCACTTTGATTGTAACATGAATTTTAGTGAATATTGTCAAAACAAGTGAAATTTAAAATTTTCACCAAATCTGCATTTTTCACTGGTTAAAACACACATATTTTGGTCAAAAATAGCAAAGTCAACAAACGTGTTAATTTTGCCTTTTCCCTACTGTTTTTTTTCACCCACCTCAATTGTGAACATGTATATTTGTGAATGGTGTCAAAAAAGTGAAATTTAGATTTTTTTTCAAATTTTTATTTTTCATTAGCTATAAGACATGCATTTTAGCCAAAAATAGCAAAATTCAAAAATACGTTGATTTTGACTTGTTTGTACTATCTTTTGTACCCACCGCGATTGTGAATATGAATTCTAGTGAATATTAATTTTAAAAAAAATTAATATTAAAATTTTCACCAAACCTCTATTTTGCATGGGATATAACACACATATTTTGGTCAAAATTGGCAAAGTAAAAAAAACTTATTGATTTTGACTTTTCCCTACTGCTTTCTATACACATCTCAATTGTGAACTTGCATCTAATGAACGGTGAAACAAAAAAAAAGTGAAATGTATATTTTTCACCAAATTGTTATTTTTCATGGGTTATATAACACTCGTATTTTGGCAAAAAAATAGCAAAACCCAAAAACACGTCGATTTTAAATTTTTTGCGATATTTTTTACACACGTCTCGATTGTGAAATGCATTCGAGTGAATATTGTTAGAAAAAAGTTAAATTTGAGGGGGGGTTTTAGATATGTATTTTATTTTGAGAACTGAGAAAAACAAAATCTCGAGCTGCAGTTTACAAAAGGAATATTTTTGTTTTGAGAATTGAGTGTTTGGATTTATAAGTGTTTTTTAGTTTTGTATAGAAGAATTATTTTATTAAATAAAGTTAAATAATTTTTTAATTAAATTGTTTGGGTTAACCAGTTGTAGTCAACATTTGACCGCCACAGATCAATTCAAACAAATAAATAACTAAAAAAATTAAAAAATGTTGAAAAGACTAAAATACCTTCATTTTGTGGTTAGAGAAGTTGGAAATTTTTATTTTGAGAATTGAATATAAACAAATATATTAATTTGAAATGAAATGAGAAATGGGTTAAAAAGCCCTATCCAAACATACGCTAAACCTTTAACTTTTCCTACTTTGACTATAAGCATATTGTCTGCCTATTAATAATCAGAAAAGAAAAAAAAAGTTGCGGTAAGTTGATAGATAGCATAAAACTTTATCACACTTTATAATATGGATCGCATTATTAGAGATAATGTAAACGTTAAAAACTATTTTATGGAATGAGCCATAGAGTTCGATTGAAGCATCTTAGTAAGCATACTACTACATCTCCATTAGAGTTTGGTTGCAGTGCAAAATATGCAAAATTCCTTATACATTGACGTGAGGGATAATAAAGAAAAGACTAATGATTTGGAGAGTAAAAATTGTTAGTGAAAATATAGAGTGGTTGACATGGACTAATTACCTACCAATTGTATACTCGTGTTTATCACCAATTGATGAGTAATTAGGTCATATCAGTCACTTTATGTTTTTAATAAGATTTTTCACTATACATATCATCACTTTAAAGAAAAATATAGAGAAACTAATTAAAACTTATAGAATTGGTAGTTGAAATTTTAAAACTTTGATAGGGAAAACTAGACATGACCACGGTTTTGAACCATCAGTTCCCAATTTTGTGGTCATAGGAATGGGAAGCAAATGGGATAGGGGCAGTTCTAATTCTAATTTGGTTCCAAATCCGATTTTGCTTCGGTTTTTTATTCATTCTTTTTTATACTCTTGATTAAGTGAAAAACCATACAAATTGATAAATTACGGGAACAAAATTAAAATAAAAAATTTGAAAAAAAATTCATCATGGATTATATAGGCTCAGTTTTTGGAAGAAATTTTTGTTATTTTAAAAGAATTATATATACATGCTTTAAATCATTCATTTTTTATTTCCAACCTTATGATGAAAATATAAATTGATTTATCATGACAAAAAATTTAAAAAAAATTATAATTCTTAGTTTTTGTTGTCTATTGCCTTAGATTTCTAGGAGAAATCATGATTTTCTAAAAAAATTGTATACATATCTTTCAACTATTCATTTTTATTTTTGATACAATTGGAGATGTGTGTTACTTGTAGATTATGGAGGAAAATGTAAAATGCTTAAAAAATCTCAGTTTCCGTGGGTTATTTGCCTCTCAAATGTAAAATATATGTGTCTATATATATATATAGGGTGTAACATTTATCAGAATCATTCTGATAAACCCTTTATTAGGCGCCAATAATTAAATTCCATGTAAGTTTTTTTTTTTTTTTTTGTAGTGTTTCACCATAATTATTATACAAGCCAAGGGAACTAAACCTGAAAGACGATTCACTCGCTCTAATACACCGACAGATGAAATAGCCTACAACCAATTGCACGGCAGAGGGCTCGATTCTGGCCTCTTCGGTATGGGGAATCAAGGCTCCGGGCCGGCAGTGGCGGATCCAGAAATAAAAGTTTGGAGGGGCAAAGTTACATAGTAAAAGTTATATTTTAATTTTTGGGGGTGCAAAATTATAATTTTCTTAAGGATTCAATTGAATTTTTTAAAATTTTTACAGGGACCTAGCATAATTTTTTAAATGCCCCCCTCCCCCCAATGATCCGCCACTGCGGGCCGGGCTTGTGCTCCTCACCCAAGAAGCACGAGCTAATCTTTAAAAAGAGTTGCTCGTACATCTTTTCTTCTTTTAGACTCCTAATGTTTTGGGGCATCCCGACAATTATGGTTAATCCGATCAGTTCATCGATGGTCAGACAGTATGATGGTCCTAATGATGATTCTTCATCTATTTCATGTGTATCTCACCTGTGGATTTAAAAAACCTCGCATTTCCCTCTGGAATCTTATTGTTTGGGTACGGGGAGGGGATAGAATCTCCTTAAATAAAGAAAGGGGGACATTCTATGAAATTATCCGCAAGGCTAAATGCACCAAGATATTTCCAATATTCAAATGCACCAATATTCAAATCTTTCCATAACTCATCAATATCATTTTTTTAACATTATCATATCTTTATTATTTCCAATATTCAAATCACTCAAATTAAGGATTAAAAAAATAAAATATAACTAAAATTAATTTTACAATTATTAAGCTCTAACCCAAATGTGAGTGAACACTATGATATTATTTCATTAAAATTATTTCATTAAAATAATAAAAAATTTTCAAAATTAAATCTACAATTATTAAGCCCTAACACATATGTGAATGAATCATACGACATTGTTTTAATAAAATCATGAATTAAAAGAATAAAATATCATAAAAATTAAATTTATAATTATTAAACCCTAGCCCAAATATGAGTGAACCCGTAATTTTAATCATACAATAAGATATAATAATTTTCGATAAAAGATCTCGTCTCTCCTTTTATGAGGATGTTATGTTGGAGTGGAATGATTTATTATTTTGGTGTTGTTTAAGTTTTTTTTTCACCACCAATTTAGTGTTTTAATTTAAGATATTAGCTAATTATATGGTATAAACATGGTGTATTATTATTATGGTGAACATTAAAAAACTGCTTACATGATACTTAATGATTGGTTCCTGATAAATTATTTATCAGATGATCCTAATAAATATTTTACTTATATATATATATATATATATATATATATATATATATATAAAACAAGTTATAATCGTTCATTAATTTATTACACATTCAATAAAATAAGTATTTAAACTTATAGATTAGGGCGATAAGTAGAAAAGTAAATGTTTTTTTTTTAAATCCAGTCTCTCTGCTTGTGCTATACCGTTGGAATTTATGAGAAAATATATTTTTTTTCCTTAAAAAAAACCTTTTAACTATGCATTATTTATTTTCGAGTCAAAAAAAAAAATGTCAACCGATTAATTATGACAAACAAATAGAACAATAACATTTTAGAATTTTTTTGAAGAAAATCATAATCTTCACTATATTCCCATAATCATCCTAACAATCTCTTCTTTATATGATGAAATTTAAATTCCTTGTTTTAATTCCATATTTTTTTCCTTTTGATTAAAGTAATTCGATCTCTTCCATGTTTGAAGAAAAATAATTAGCTTATTAATTTACAGAATTCGTAGTAAATACAACTATAAATTAACTATTGCTTAAAAATAAATAAATAATATTAATAATAATAATCAAATCCAAATCCTAATCGATTTCGATTTCGATTTCATTTCGATTTTTCCACCGACTATCCATATATATAAAGGAAACATTTAAGTTTACTTGCATGAATAATTTCTTCACGTTCATTATAAAAACTTCCTCAGTCCTTACAAACCCTAAAACAAAAATCTTTCTCTAACCTCAATCGAACTAGCCATGTTTCCGTTTCTCGATTTTTACAAGGTTAATGTTAAGAACGCATCCGTGTTTTCGTTTCTGGGTTTTTACAAGAATTTTGTTAAGAACTTTGCGTTGATCTTATTCTTCATTCTCATAGTTATTGTCCCAGTTCTTCCAGCCAGAATCCTGCATGATCGTTCAACTGAATTGATCAACACCGCCCAGGACACAAACAACAACAATAATACTGGGCAGTGGCACAGTTTTATGAGATTTCTTGACGCTGATAAAGGCAGCCAAGTCACCGGCATGTCGGAACTGAAAAAATACTTCCAACGTTTTGGTTATCTTTCAAATGCCAAAACGAATCTCACTGATTTATTCGATGAAGAATTTGAATCAGCCGTGTTTACGTATCAAAAGAATCTTGGTTTACCATCAACGGGAAAACTCGACAATGAAACTATGGAAGTAATCATGTCGCCCAGATGCGGCGTTAGTGATGAAAACAGCAAAGTTCATCGTCATCATCACAAGTTGCATGCAACAGTTCACTATGCATATTTTGATGGCGAACCAAGATGGCATGGGCCAACTCCCATAAATTTAACGTACGGTTATACATCTATAGCTATGATAAACTATTTAAGTGAATCCGATATTAAATCCGCTTTCGAACGCTCTTTTGCACGGTGGTCATCGGTAGTTCCGGTTAACTTCGAGGAGACGCAAAACATTCATTTAGCAGATATCAAAATTGGAACCTACAGCCACGATCATGGCGATGGACACCCGTTTGATGGGATACTTGGAGTTTTAGCACACGCTTTTGCACCGGAAGACGGGAATCTTCATCTTGATGGAGATGAACGATGGGCTGTAAATGATTTTACTAATGAAAAATCAACACTGGCAATTGATTTGGAATCAGTGGTAACCCATGAGATTGGGCATGTACTTGGATTGGCTCACTCTACGGTTAAAGAAGCAATAATGTACCCATCCATCAGTCCTAGAAAAACAAAAGTTGACTTGAACATTGATGATATTGAAGGGATACAACAATTATATGGATCAAAGCCTAATTTCAAGTACCACACTTTTCATGGATTTAATATTTCATCTTCTTGGAGAAGATCATTATCTTTAAGGTGGACATGGACAACCCTTTTAGCCATGGTGATTTTCATGTTTGTTTTGTAATTTTGTTGGAGGCTTTAATTTATTGAATGATTTTGATACAATAAATTTCGAAATTAGTTTTTATTATTTGGCATTTTAAATTTCTTTTTGGTATTATATCATTATATGTTTGGCATTGTTTCAATACATTATTTGGAAGTTGAAAGGTAAAATTTGTAATTAAAAATTACCTAATTTGCTTCAATTCAGTTCTAAAAACTTTCTATTTCACTAGCCCAATAATTTTTGATTGGATTCATATATGCAACAATTTCATGGCATAATAAAAGTAGTAGTAAATTAAATCTACGATTTTAACGGCAAATAATTATTCGTTTCACATATGAATCGCGTTAATTTCACATGAGTGTTTGTATAATTTTTAAATCAATTCTAATCTTGAACATGAAGCTCACTATATATATATACACACATACACACAATATTATTTTTCAAAGATTATTAAGGTGTCAAGTGAATGTATTAATTTCATCTTTAAGAATATGTAAGTGCAAATTTATTGATGTTTTCAAAAAATTAATTAGTGATCAATTTTATTTTTCCATTTATCCTTGTAATTCTTTTACTACGTACCTAAAATATTTAGCACATATAAATATATAAGGTGGACATGGACAACCCTTTTGGCCATGGTGATTTTCATGTTTGTTTTGTAATTTTCTTGGAGGCTTTATTGAATGATTTTGATAAAATAAATTTCGAAATTAGTTTTTATTATTTGGCATTTTAAATTTCTTTTTGGTATTATATCATTATATGTTTGGCATTGTTTCAATACATTATTTGGAGGTTGAAAGGTTAAATTTGTAATTAAAAATTACCTAATTTGTTTCAATTCAGTTCTAAAAACTTTCTATTTCACTAGCTGAATAATTTTTAATTGGATTCATATATGCGCGCAACAATTTCATGGCATGATAATAGTAGTAAATTAAACCTACGATGTCAACGGTAAATAATTATTCGTTTCATATATGAATCGTGTTAATTTCACATGAGTTTTTGTGTAATTTTTAAATCTATTCTAATCTTGAACATGAAGCTCACTTCACTATATATACACACACAATATATATTATTTTTCAAAAATGATTAAGGTGTCAAGTGAATGTATTAATTTCATCTTCACGTATGTAAAGTGCAAATTTATTTATGTTTTCAAAAAATTAATTAGTTATCAATTTTATTTTCCATTTATCCTTGTAATTCTTTTGCAACGTACCTAAAATATTTAGCACATATAAACTTATATATATATAAATATGGCTTTCCCTTATTTATGATTTATCAATAAGTAATATATATATATATATATATATATAGATATATATATATATATCACAGATTATAAATAGAAATATTTACAAACTTTTGGAACTTCACATAAGTAATTGTACTAACTCGCAAATCTTTTTTGATATGCTTTGGGAAAACGAAAAAGAAAAAGAAAAACAGCCAACGAGTTTAGATTTCAATTTTGAAAAGTTTCATAAATTTCTCCTTCGTACAAACCACTCTTTGGCAATCCTCCAAACAAGCATTTCCCATAAATGATCTTCATATAACAATTTCATAATAATATTTTTATTTCTTTTATTTTTTTTAGCTATTAGGCATCCTTTTTTTCATGCAATAAAACTGTTGCAAAAAGTTCCATCTCTACAATTTTCAAAGAAACACAAATTCACAGGGTCTTCCTCCTGAAAACGGGTTCATATATATATATACTACTTGCATATCAAATTCAAAAATTATGGTATCAATTTTTACTTTAATGTATCAAATATCAAAGATTAACATATCAAATATAGAAAAATTAGCGTATCAAGTATCAAATATTAGCATATCAAAGCATACAAACATTGGCGTATCAAAAAATAAAATTAAAGTATTAAGTATAAAAAAATTCACATATCAAGTATAACAAATTCATGTATCACATCGCATACCGTCGCACAAGGTAATTTTTATAGAATTGAAAAATGAATTAAATAATATCAAAGTCATAATAATAAAATAAATGTGTACAATAGAAATCTAAACCAAAACATAAATAATTTGAAAATAACTAGAAAAAAAGTTTCATCCCTCCAATTTTCAAAGAAACACAAATTCATAGGTGTTCATTCTCTTGTGAATCTTTCCCATAAATTATGGTATCACGAAAATATTTAAATGACTAAGGAAGAGAGCATAACAACAAAATGGCTTGATCCTCATCTTCCATCTTAACATCTACATTCTCCAAATCCAAAATAATGGAATCAAATTTATTAAGATGTGAGATAATAGATGTACCTTCAGTCATTTTTAACATGTATAACTTTTGCCTCAAATAAAGCCGATTCTCCACCGTCTTTTTCATATACATGGACTTTAATTTGTCCCACATGCCTTTGGCCGTCTTTTCATCGGCAACTTCCTGCAAAACCTCGTTAGAGAGATTTAATACAATACACGATCTAGCCTTTTTATCTAGATTCAAGAAACTTTGTGTCGACATTTCTAATGGCTTTTTCTCTACCCCTTCAAGAGCTAACTTACATCCATCTTGAATTAGAATGGCTTCCATTTTGAGTTGCCATGTACCGAAGTTGATACTCTGGTCAAACCTTTCAACAGAGGTCTTAGTTACTGTCATCGTGGCTAAAAGAACTAAAATGAGATATGGCTTTGATACCAATTTGTTAGTGAAAAACGAATCTCACGTTGTATCTAATAGCTCAAAATAATAATGGAGGACAATAACCAGGGACGGATCCAGAAAAGAATTTTAACGGGGGCTTACTTAAATTTTTTTTGCGATTAAATAAATGTATTTAACAATTAAATTTCTAAAAACAATAATGAAAATGATAAAAATGTATATGACCAATTGGTTGGCAAGGCCCTCTAATCAAATACTCTCTTCAAATTTGATCTCGAATAGCAATATCAAATTCTTCAATTGGTTTTCGCAACCCCGGATCACTAACAATATCATCCAAATTTAATTCTACACGAGATTGATTTTCCACATTTTCACTAATATTAGGCTCATTAGGAGATGCACCACTACGAATTCATTTAGGTTTAAAAAACCTCTCTATAATACGAATTCGTTTAGGTTTAAAAAACCTCTCTATAATCTACATAAATAAACAATTGAAAATAAATTCATTACAATCATTAATTCAATCACAATTAATTTATAATTAAATAAATGATTAATTCAATCACAATTCACTATTAATCTATAAAGAAAATTAATTAAACAAACTAGAGTTTCTAAATTATGATTTATATCTAAAATATCTTGTCTAAATTCAAAATTCATAATATTAGTTCATATTCAAAAACCCTAATCTAAATTCCAAATCACTAAAAATATTTAGTCCATAAAATTCTTAATAAAATTACCCAAATTAACTTAATAATTAAAATTAACTACAATTAACAATATTTAAATAAAAAAACTCTAAATAAAAAAAGAAGAAGTAAAACTAACAAACTAGAGTTTCTAAACTATGATTTACATCTAAAATATATTGTCTAAATTCAAAATTCCTAATATTAGTTCATATTCAAAAACCCTAATCTAAATTCCAAATCACTAAATATTTAGTCCATAAAATTCTTAATAAAATTACCCAAATTAACTTAATAATTAAAACTAACTTACAATTAACAATATTTAAATAACAAAACTCTAAATAAAAAAAAAGAAGAAGTAAAACTAACCTTTATTGAATCTTGAATACAAAAAATGGAGATAAAGAAAAAGAGACAATGAGGGAAGAAAAAAAAAGTTTCTTTACTATAATTTGAAACTTGAGTTTGGAAATTTGGGAGATAGCTAAATTGAAAGGGTTTAGATTTGGAAATTTGAGGGAGATGGGAAGGGTTTGAAATTTGGAAAGGAAATATTTGAAAAGGAAATTTGAAAGGAGAGGCCGAAAGGAAATGAGTTTTTGTGGAGCAACCAGCCCCGATTCTTTTAAGTGATTTGAAAATATTGTTTTTTTTTTTTTTGAAATCACTTAACAAAACGACGTCGTTTTGTTAAATAATTTTTTTTTATCAAAACAGAATAAACAGTTGTCCTCTTCACCCTTCTTCACTCTTCAACAACAGCAAGCAGAGCAGCGGCCGGCGGACTCTTATTACTACTAATCCATTTTTTCCGGCGACTATGGCGGGGGCTTCAGCCTCCTCCAGCCCCCTCCTGGATCCGCCTCTGACAATAACGAGAAAAATAAATAAGATAATTGACACAAGGATTTACGTGCTTCGGCCAATGTGACCTACGTCCACAGCCGGAGGTAGTGCCAAAAATTCGCTAATACGTGGAGACAATTTACAAAAGTGAAAACACTAATTATAGGTCACTTTCTAACACAAAAGGCTTTTTCTCAAATGCAAAAGAAATGAAAGAAAAGGAGAGGAATAGAAAAGCTTTGAAGCTTTTCATTTTTGGGATAGATTTTGAATACTGCAATGTTTTCCCTTTTATAGGAAATTTTGAAAAGAAAAGTTGCTCTAGTAAATCATTGTAACGCCCCGATTTTTGAGGACCGAAACACGCCGTAATCTCATGATTTAGTTTCCCTACTCTTGAGATTACAAGGCACATCTTATTGTCATTTCTCTATAATTTAATACTTTATTAATAATAAAACTAATAATTTATAAATCATCCTTACAAGATCAAAGTTAATAATTATCCATCCTAAAAAAAAAACGTAGTCATGGGTCTACAACCCATAACTTTATTTAAAAGTTCCTATACTAATTATAAGCTCCTTTCATACTTCACCATTCCCATATCCCAGTCTCGTCCTTGTTTACTTCATTAACTTCATCTGTAAAGTATTATATATATAGAAAAATGAGCGAGTTGCCCAGCAAATAAACTCTAGATCATTTAAACTAATCATACTTTGAAAATATTATATTTTCCAGATAAACATTCAAATAACCAATTTCAATAATCAACATACAATAACATTAACTTGACATCACTTGTACTTTCACATATTCTAAACATCCATAAACATATATATAAATATACATATACATACATAAATTATCTCTTGGGGTCATATACTTGACTTTCATTATCTCTTGGGTCAAGTACATGCCTTTCATTATCTCTTGGGCCATATACATGACTTTCATTATCTCTTGGGCCATGTATATGACTTTCATTATCTCTTGGGTCATGTATATGACTTTCATTATCTCTCGGGCCATATATATGACTTTCATTATCTCTTGGGTCATGTATATGACTTTTATTAAGACTTCGTTTTTAAATATATTAATCAATTGTATTAAAACAGTTTAATTAACTTCATACAGTAATATGTTTTTGATATCTTTAATCATTCCAAATTTATTTACAATCACAGAATTATCACACTTGATTACAATCAGTATAACTAACTTAATTCTATGGACACAAAACGATCAAGTAAGCCCAAATTAATAAAATCATCAAACATATACATATGCATGATACTAAAATCCTTCATGATCACTTTATATTGAAATCATCATTGATTATGATCATAGGTTAAATCAGAATAATCACTATATATTAAATGTCATTAATTTATGATTACAGATTCAATAAGATTAATCACCACATATACAAATATAGTAAATAAAACACTTTCATGTTTACAAGAAACTTTTTTTTTCCATTCATTATACGTACTATCACATAATAGTGCATAATTTTCATACCATTATTACTAATCATTATATATATGATTGTAATATATTAAATAAGCTTTAATACAATTTTTCTCAATCATTGTAGTATAATCACAGTGTATTAAATATATGTTAAATATATTTTATGCAATCATTCTTTAATCATTGTACACATCATTATTGTATTTTGACTAACTTTTACACAATTATTACTAATCATTATTGGTATGATTGCTACATATTGCATATCTATCAAAGAATTTTCATAGCAGTTACTTTTCCCAAATATATTAAATGGTCTTCATACTTACTAGTCCCTAATAACTACATACACGAATCATCATATCCATCATCACAGTATTTTAAATAACTTTCATATAATTATTACTTAATCATTATGCTGATGATTACTACGTTTCAATATATATCAAAGAACTTTTCATACAGTACTCTCATCCAGGATTGAATAATTTTTCATGCTTGCTGGTCCCACAATCACAGAATAATTGACATATTTCTTTAATACATACGAACCATTAAAATTTCTTAACATGCATAATAATTTCATGATCAATCCGTAATCGTACTACTATAATTGCAATATACATATAGGTATCGTTCCCAATAATTGAAAGAATATTAAATTTTTTTTATAATTTTTGGAAGGGATCTAGAATTTACTTACTGATTATTGTAGTTCCTATCAACCTTTTCTCTTGCTCCAAAGTCAGCTTTTTCTCTTGCAACAAAAGTCGTTACGTGAATTTTCTGATGTATTGAAGGGTCCTATTTATAGTGTTTGATTAGGGTTTACATGTAATAGTTTCCTTATCCCTCAAGTATTCTGTTTCCTAATTTTTAGCCTTGTTTCTCTAGGGTTTACATGTGTTAGATTCCTTGTACATAAAGTATTTTGTTCCTTTCCTTGTACTTAAAGTATTTTATTTCCTTTTATTTTTGATAATAAATTTCCAATTAATTTGTATCTTATTCTATTTCTTTTAAATAATTCCCTAAGCTTAAAACTATTTAATTCCTCACGTATCTTTATTACTATAAACATAATCTATTAAATAGTTTCCTATATAAAAATAATACATAGAGATTTTAATTTTACTAAAATCTCTGGGTATTACATTCTTACCTCCTTAAAATAAGTTTCGTCCTCGAAACTTGCTTTGTCCTATTCTTGGAACGATTTAAAAAAAAACTTATTCTTTCATACATTATTTATCCTCACTCACTCTGAGATATTACATTCTTACCTCCTTAAAATGAGTTTCGTCCTCGAAACTTGCTTCGCCCTACTCTTCGAATAGCTGAGGATATTTTTCTCGCATCTTTTCTTCTAATTCCCATGTGGCTTCCCTTGGCGTGTGATTTGTCCATTGAACCTTTACGAATGGGATGCTTTTATGTCGTAACTCTTGTATCTTGTGGTCTACAATTCTCAGAGGGTATTCCTCATAAGTTAGGTTGTCCTCCAATTGAATGTTATCGTCTCTCTCCAGTACATGGTTTGAATCATGTATATATTTCCTAAGTTGCGATACATGAAATACATTGTGAACCCTAGATAGGTTTGGTGGTAATGCTAGTCAATAGGCTAAGTTCCCAATTCGCTCAAGAATGTCATAGGGTCCTATATATCTTGGGTTCAACTTTCCTGATCCTCCAAATCGCATGACTCCTTTAGTGGGCGGAACCTTAAGGTACACTTCATGCCTATGTTGAATTCCATTGGCCTTCTTCTTAAATCTGCCCAACTCTTTTGTCTATCCTGTGCATCTTTCAATTTTTTTTTCGAATGATTAAATTTTGCCAATTGAGGTAATTTAGGATCAATGATTTTTTTTTTCAACTTTATCCAAATACAACGTAATCGGCACTTTCTCTTATAAGATGCTTCATAGAGTGACACACTACTATGATAACTATTGTCATAAGAAAACTCTACCAATATAATATACTTGTCTTAACTCCCATTAAAGACCATTGTCATAACTCTTTGCATATCTCTTCTAAGGTTTGAATGGTTTGTTCAGTTCGACTATCTGTCTGTAGGTAATCTCAGTGCTTAAATTTATTTTCGCTATCATTGGTCTTTGGAATTCCTTCCAAAATAGTGAGATAAATATTGGATCCCTATTTGATACTATACTTATAAGAACATTCTAAGATCTTACAATTTGATTAGTGTAGAGGTGAATCAAGCTAAATATCTTTTCCTACTTTGTATTTAGTAATTAGAAAGTCAGTCAAATTTTTTTTTTCCCAATAATCCTCTGTCAACCATATAGTATCATTTCTGTCTTCAATTCTTGGTACACTCTCAATAAATTGTCTAAAACTTTTCTCCTATCTCCATGTAGGTATATTGAATGGTTATAGAAGTCTTTCGAGTCTCTAACGTTCAATTTCAAGTTTCTAGCATATCACAGTTTCAACTATTTGTCTCTTCATTAGGCGTGTATATCAAAATATTTCCTATAAATACAATTATATACTTATCCAAAAACTCTTTCATAACTGAATCCATCATATTCATAAAAGCTCTAGGAGCATTAATCAATCCTACGTGTATCACCAAAATTCGTAATGCCTATATCTCGTCCTAGATACACTCTTTAGTACATCTTTAGGATTTATCCTTAATTGGTAATATCTTGAACACAAATATATTTTAGAAAATATTTTGACTCCTTTAAATTGATCGAATAAATACTTTAGCATTACAAAGAAGTTCTTATTCTTACTCAATCAAAACCTTAAACATCAAGTATTTTTTTTAAAACAAAATATGTGCGCCCTATAGCAAAATATTTCCTCCAATAAATTTTGTGTATCAAAAAGCCCTTGTAATCGCTACTTTAACTCTTCAATTCTAGAGGGCATTTTATGTAGTGCTTTCAAAATTAATTTCCTTATTAATTTGAATATACCTCAAAATCAATTTCTTTTTCTTTGTTAATCCTTATAATTTTCTAGGGAATACTTTCACAAATTCATTTACTATTAGAAGATTATTATTATTATTATTATTTTCCCTCATTAGTTTCATTTATATGCTAAGTATCCTTCACAAATTTTTTTTTTTGTATAACTTTGAAAACTATTTTTTTAAACCTTATCACCTTTTGGTTCTCATCTCCCGTATTTTGCAAGTGAGGACTCTCCTAATATGTCAACTTTATGGTCGTTATTCATCCCTAAAAGATTCACTGTCCGTTTCAACCCTTACTAAAATTACTAATTTTTCTCAAAGCTTTCCTTCTAAGTTTTTTTTTTTTTTTTTTAACATGAAGTGTTATTAAAACAAATAGTAGCTCTACTCCCTCATATTCAACTCTCAACTTTTCGCTATTTTCTTTCATACCCTACTAATTATAATAAGAATTAAAATTAAAATAATTATACTTTGTCATATAATACAAAATATTTATCATGTTCTCAAAATCCTTTAAATCTCCTTCTGATGCTTTCAATATAATTTTTTTTTTAATTTATATGTTATTCTACATTTCCTTAGATTCACACTAATCTTTTGAACTTTCCTTGATAGAAGAAATTTGAAACTTTTTTGATCCATTGCAACTATATGAGTACTCATACTATACTATTCAAATAAATATCCAATGGGAATTATGTTAGGGTCCCACTTTGAATTTCCTTAAGTGTACACATAAAGATTTAAAATCTTTTAAACTTTAAATTCTTAATCTTTATTTCCTAATTTGATCAAAACACTTTTTTTTTTTTTGTATTTATTCATCCATACTTAAAATAGTAAGAGATATATAAGTGTTACCTATCAAAATTCACACTTATGGAATTCTCTAATCCTCGAAATAGTAGTCTTACTAGTTTCTAAAATGAAGGCCTAAGAATCTTTCTCTCTGATACCACTAAATGTAACGCCCCGATTTCTGAGGACCGAAACACGTCGTAATCTCAAGATTTAGTTTCCCTACTCTTGAGATTACAAGGCACATCTTATTGTCATTTCTCCATAATTTAATACTTTATTAATAATAAAACTAATAATTTATATATCATCCTTACAAGATCAAAGTTAATAATTATCCATCCTAAAAAAAAAAACGTAGTCATGGGTCTACAACCCATAACTTTATTTAAAAGTTCCTATACTAATTATAAGCTCCTTTCATCCTTCACCGTTCCCATATCCCGGTCTCGTCCTTGTTTACTTCATTAACTTCATCTGTAAAGTATTATATATATAGAAAAATGAGCGAGTTGCCCAGCAAATAAACTCTAGATCATTTAAACTAATCATACTTTGAAAATATTATATTTTCCAGATAAACATTCAAATAACCAATTTCAATAATCAACATACAATAACATTAACTTGACATCACTTGTACTTTCACATATTCTAAACATCCATAAACATATATATAAATATACATATAAATACATAAATTATCTCTTGGGGTCATATACTTGACTTTCATTATCTCTTGGGTCAAGTACATGCCTTTCATTATCTCTTGGGCCATATACATGACTTTCATTATCTCTTGGGTCAATTACATAACTTTCATTATCTCTTGGGCTATATACATGACTTTCATTATCTCTTGGGTCAAGTACATAACTTTCATTATCTCTTGGGTCATGTACATGACTTTCATTATCTCTTGGGCCATGTATATGACTTTCATTATCTCTTGGGTCATGTATATGACTTTCATTAAGACTTCGTTTTTAAATATATTAATCAATTGTATTAAAACAGTTTAATTAACTTCATACAGTAATATGTTTTTGATATCTTTAATCATTCCAAATTTATTTACAATCACAGAATTATCACACTTGATTACAATCAGTATAACTAACTTAATTCTATGGACACAAAACGATCAAGTAAGCCCAAATTAATAAAATCATCAAACATATACATATGCATGATACTAAAATCCTTCATGATCACTTTATATTGAAATCATCATTGATTATGATCATAGGTTAAATCAGAATAATCACTATATATTAAATGTCATTAATTTATGATTACAGATTCAATAAGATTAATCACCACATATACAAATATAGTAAATAAAACACTTTCATGTTTACAAGAAACTTTTTTTTTCCATTCATTATACGTACTATCACATAATAGTGCATAATTTTCATACCATTATTACTAATCATTATATATATGATTGTAGTATATTAAATAAGCTTTAATACAATTTTTCTCAATCATTGTAGTATAATCACAGTGTATTAAATATATGTTAAATATATTTTATGCAATCATTCTTTAATCATTGTACACATCATTATTGTATTTTGACTAACTTTTACACAATTATTACTAATCATTATTGGTATGATTGCTACATATTGCATATCTATCAAAGAATTTTCATAGCAGTTACTTTTCCCAAATATATTAAATGGTCTTCATACTTACTAGTCCCTAATAACTACATACACGAATCATCATATCCATCATCACAGTATTTTAAATAACTTTCATATAATTATTACTTAATCATTATGCTGATGATTACTACGTTTCAATATATATCAAAGAACTTTTCATACAGTACTCTCATCCAGGATTGAATAATTTTTCATGCTTGCTGGTCCCACAATCACAGAATAATTGACATATTTCTTTAATACATACGAACCATTAAAATTTCTTAACATGCATAATAATTTCATGATCAATCCGTAATCGTACTACTATAATTGCAATATACATATAGGTATCGTTCCCAATAATTGAAAGAATATTAAATTTTTTTTATAATTTTTGGAAGGGATCTAGAATTTACTTACTGATTATTGTAGTTCCTATCAACCTTTTCTCTTGCTCCAAAGTCAGCTTTTTCTCTTGCAACAAAAGTCGTTACGTGAATTTTCTGATGTATTGAAGGGTCCTATTTATAGTGTTTGATTAGGGTTTACATGTAATAGTTTCCTTATCCCTCAAGTATTCTGTTTCCTAATTTTTAGCCTTGTTTCTCTAGGGTTTACATGTGTTAGATTCCTTGTACATAAAGTATTTTGTTCCTTTCCTTGTACTTAAAGTATTTTATTTCCTTTTATTTTTGATAATAAATTTCCAATTAATTTGTATCTTATTCTATTTCTTTTAAATAATTCCCTAAGCTTAAAACTATTTAATTCCTCACGTATCTTTATTACTATAAACATAATCTATTAAATAGTTTCCTATATAAAAATAATACATAGAGATTTTAATTTTACTAAAATCTCTGGGTATTACATTCTTACCTCCTTAAAATAAGTTTCGTCCTCGAAACTTGCTTTGTCCTATTCTTGGAACGATTTAAAAAAAAACTTATTCTTTCATACATTATTTATCCTCACTCACTCTGAGATATTACATTCTTACCTCCTTAAAATGAGTTTCGTCCTCGAAACTTGCTTCGCCCTACTCTTCGAATAGCTGAGGATATTTTTCTCGCATCTTTTCTTCTAATTCCCATGTGGCTTCCCTTGGCGTGTGATTTGTCCATTGAACCTTTACGAATGGGATGCTTTTATGTCGTAACTCTTGTATCTTGTGGTCTACAATTCTCAGAGGGTATTCCTCATAAGTTAGGTTGTCCTCCAATTGAATGTTATCGTCTCTCTCCAGTACATGGTTTGAATCATGTATATATTTCCTAAGTTGCGATACATGAAATACATTGTGAACCCTAGATAGGTTTGGTGGTAATGCTAGTCAATAGGCTAAGTTCCCAATTCGCTCAAGAATGTCATAGGGTCCTATATATCTTGGGTTCAACTTTCCTGATCCTCCAAATCGCATGACTCCTTTAGTGGGCGGAACCTTAAGGTACACTTCATGCCTATGTTGAATTCCATTGGCCTTCTTCTTAAATCTGCCCAACTCTTTTGTCTATCCTGTGCATCTTTCAATTTTTTTTTCGAATGATTAAATTTTGCCAATTGAGGTAATTTAGGATCAATGATTTTTTTTTTCAACTTTATCCAAATACAACGTAATCGGCACTTTCTCTTATAAGATGCTTCATAGAGTGACACACTACTATGATAACTATTGTCATAAGAAAACTCTACCAATATAATATACTTGTCTTAACTCCCATTAAAGACCATTGTCATAACTCTTTGCATATCTCTTCTAAGGTTTGAATGGTTTGTTCAGTTCGACTATCTGTCTGTAGGTAATCTCAGTGCTTAAATTTATTTTCGCTATCATTGGTCTTTGGAATTCCTTCCAAAATAGTGAGATAAATATTGGATCCCTATTTGATACTATACTTATAAGAACATTCTAAGATCTTACAATTTGATTAGTGTAGAGGTGAATCAAGCTAAATATCTTTTCCTACTTTGTATTTAGTAATTAGAAAGTCAGTCAAATTTTTTTTTTCCCAATAATCCTCTGTCAACCATATAGTATCATTTCTGTCTTCAATTCTTGGTACACTCTCAATAAATTGTCTAAAACTTTTCTCCTATCTCCATGTAGGTATATTGAATGGTTATAGAAGTCTTTCGAGTCTCTAACGTTCAATTTCAAGTTTCTAGCATATCACAGTTTCAACTATTTGTCTCTTCATTAGGCGTGTATATCAAAATATTTCCTATAAATACAATTATATACTTATCCAAAAACTCTTTCATAACTGAATCCATCATATTCATAAAAGCTCTAGGAGCATTAATCAATCCTACGTGTATCACCAAAATTCGTAATGCCTATATCTCGTCCTAGATACACTCTTTAGTACATCTTTAGGATTTATCCTTAATTGGTAATATCTTGAACACAAATATATTTTAGAAAATATTTTGACTCCTTTAAATTGATCGAATAAATACTTTAGCATTACAAAGAAGTTCTTATTCTTACTCAATCAAAACCTTAAACATCAAGTATTTTTTTTAAAACAAAATATGTGCGCCCTATAGCAAAATATTTCCTCCAATAAATTTTGTGTATCAAAAAGCCCTTGTAATCGCTACTTTAACTCTTCAATTCTAGAGGGCATTTTATGTAGTGCTTTCAAAATTAATTTCCTTATTAATTTGAATATACCTCAAAATCAATTTCTTTTTCTTTGTTAATCCTTATAATTTTCTAGGGAATACTTTCACAAATTCATTTACTATTAGAAGATTATTATTATTATTATTATTTTCCCTCATTAGTTTCATTTATATGCTAAGTATCCTTCACAAATTTTTTTTTTTGTATAACTTTGAAAACTATTTTTTTAAACCTTATCACCTTATGGTTCTCATCTCCCGTATTTTGCAAGTGAGGACTCTCCTAATATGTCAACTTTATGGTCGTTATTCATCCCTAAAAGATTCACTGTCCGTTTCAACCCTTACTAAAATTACTAATTTTTCTCAAAGCTTTCCTTCTAAGTTTTTTTTTTTTTTTTTAACATGAAGTGTTATTAAAACAAATAGTAGCTCTACTCCCTCATATTCAACTCTCAACTTTTCGCTATTTTCTTTCATACCCTACTAATTATAATAAGAATTAAAATTAAAATAATTATACTTTGTCATATAATACAAAATATTTATCATGTTCTCAAAATCCTTTAAATCTCCTTCTGATGCTTTCAATATAATTTTTTTTTTAATTTATATGTTATTCTACATTTCCTTAGATTCACACTAATCTTTTGAACTTTCCTTGATAGAAGAAATTTGAAACTTTTTTGATCCATTGCAACTATATGAGTACTCATACTATACTATTCAAATAAATATCCAATGGGAATTATGTTAGGGTCCCACTTTGAATTTCCTTAAGTGTACACATAAAGATTTAAAATCTTTTAAACTTTAAATTCTTAATCTTTATTTCCTAATTTGATCAAAACACTTTTTTTTTTTTTTGTATTTATTCATCCATACTTAAAATAGTAAGAGATATATAAGTGTTACCTATCAAAATTCACACTTATGGAATTCTCTAATCCTCGAAATAGTAGTCTTACTAGTTTCTAAAATGAAGGCCTAAGAATCTTTCTCTCTGATACCACTAAATGTAACGCCCCGATTTCTGAGGACCGAAACACGTCGTAATCTCAAGATTTAGTTTCCCTACTCTTGAGATTACAAGGCACATCTTATTGTCATTTCTCCATAATTTAATACTTTATTAATAATAAAACTAATAATTTATATATCATCCTTACAAGATCAAAGTTAATAATTATCCATCCTAAAAAAAAAAACGTAGTCATGGGTCTACAACCCATAACTTTATTTAAAAGTTCCTATACTAATTATAAGCTCCTTTCATCCTTCACCGTTCCCATATCCCGGTCTCGTCCTTGTTTACTTCATTAACTTCATCTGTAAAGTATTATATATATAGAAAAATGAGCGAGTTGCCCAGCAAATAAA
This sequence comes from Ophiorrhiza pumila, assembly GCA_016586305.1. Classification (NCBI taxonomy): domain Eukaryota; kingdom Viridiplantae; phylum Streptophyta; class Magnoliopsida; order Gentianales; family Rubiaceae; genus Ophiorrhiza; species Ophiorrhiza pumila. The sequence continues at coordinate 30,424,648 of BLIW01000008.1, read as the reverse complement.
CTCTAGATCATTTAAACTAATCATACTTTGAAAATATTATATTTTCCAGATAAACATTCAAATAACCAATTTCAATAATCAACATACAATAACATTAACTTGACATCACTTGTACTTTCACATATTCTAAACATCCATAAACATATATATAAATATACATATAAATACATAAATTATCTCTTGGGGTCATATACTTGACTTTCATTATCTCTTGGGTCAAGTACATGCCTTTCATTATCTCTTGGGCCATATACATGACTTTCATTATCTCTTGGGTCAATTACATAACTTTCATTATCTCTTGGGCTATATACATGACTTTCATTATCTCTTGGGTCAAGTACATAACTTTCATTATCTCTTGGGTCATGTACATGACTTTCATTATCTCTTGGGCCATGTATATGACTTTCATTATCTCTTGGGTCATGTATATGACTTTCATTAAGACTTCGTTTTTAAATATATTAATCAATTGTATTAAAACAGTTTAATTAACTTCATACAGTAATATGTTTTTGATATCTTTAATCATTCCAAATTTATTTACAATCACAGAATTATCACACTTGATTACAATCAGTATAACTAACTTAATTCTATGGACACAAAACGATCAAGTAAGCCCAAATTAATAAAATCATCAAACATATACATATGCATGATACTAAAATCCTTCATGATCACTTTATATTGAAATCATCATTGATTATGATCATAGGTTAAATCAGAATAATCACTATATATTAAATGTCATTAATTTATGATTACAGATTCAATAAGATTAATCACCACATATACAAATATAGTAAATAAAACACTTTCATGTTTACAAGAAACTTTTTTTTTCCATTCATTATACGTACTATCACATAATAGTGCATAATTTTCATACCATTATTACTAATCATTATATATATGATTGTAGTATATTAAATAAGCTTTAATACAATTTTTCTCAATCATTGTAGTATAATCACAGTGTATTAAATATATGTTAAATATATTTTATGCAATCATTCTTTAATCATTGTACACATCATTATTGTATTTTGACTAACTTTTACACAATTATTACTAATCATTATTGGTATGATTGCTACATATTGCATATCTATCAAAGAATTTTCATAGCAGTTACTTTTCCCAAATATATTAAATGGTCTTCATACTTACTAGTCCCTAATAAATACATACACGAATCATCAGACCCATCATCACAGTATTTTAAATAACTTTCATATAATTATTACTTAATCATTATGCTGATGATTACTACGTTTCAATATATATCAAAGAACTTTTCATACAGTACTCTCATCTAGGATTGAATAATTTTTCATGCTTGCTGGTCCCAATCCTTACATACACAATCACAGAATAATTGACATATTTCTTTAATACATACGAACCATTAAAATTTCTTAACATGCATAATAATTTCATGATCAATCCGTAATCGTACTACTATAATTGCAATATACATATAGGTATCGTTCCCAATAATTGAAAGAATATTAAATTTTTTTTTATAATTTTTGGAAGGGATCTAGAATTTACTTACTGATTATTGTAGTTCCTATCAGCCTTTTCTCTTGCTCCAAAGTCAGCTTTTTCTCTTGCAACAAAAGTCGTTACGTGAATTTTCTGATGTATTGAAGGGTCCTATTTATAGTGTTTGATTAGGGTTTACATGTAATAGTTTCCCTCAATTATTCTGTTTCCTAATTTTTAGCCTTGTTTCTCTAGGGTTTACATGTGTAAAGTCGTTACGTGAATTTTCTGATGTATTGAAGGGTCCTATTTATAGTGTTTGATTAGGGTTTACATGTAATAGTTTCCTTATCTCTCAAGTATTCTGTTTCCTAATTTTTAGCCTTGTTTCTCTAGGGTTTACATGTGTTAGATTCCTTGTACATAAAGTATTTTGTTCCTTTCCTTGTACGTAAAGTATTTTATTTCCTTTTATTTTTGATAATAAATTTCCAATTAATTTGTATCTTATTCTATTTCTTTTAAATAATTCCCTAAGCTTAAAACTATTTAATTCCTCACGTATCTTTATTACTATAAACATAATCTATTAAATAGTTTCTTATATAAAAATAATACATAGAGATTTTAATTTTACTAAAATCTCTGGCTATTACAATCATGCCGCTGAAATTTTTGCACGCCGTCGAAATACCAAATTTCATGCAACCGCAATGATGTAATTTTTGGCTACCACAAGTCAACAAAAAACACTATAAAAAACAAAAGGGTTGCGGGCCTATTATTATATTTATTACAAAGCCCTTCTATAGTTCCCATATTTCTGTTTGTTGTCTTTGATTTGGGTTATTAAATTGAAATACATGAACATTTTGTAGAAACAAAAAGTATCATTTCAGATTTCTTACAAAGGATAATCAGTTAAGAATAAAACCACGGATTTTATTCTTTTCATTTTAGTATATCCTTTATGTTGTTGCTGGCACCGTTAGTTTGGGGTTAAAGAAAAGAAAAAAACAAATGTAAGAAGACAAGAGTAGTTAATGTGTGTATGATCATCATGTTTGTGAGATCTTGAATTGGGACTTGGGACAATGTTCAGTTGCTCAAATCTCTATAGGATTTGGCACTCTTTGGCTGCTTTTGACATAAATGCAGTACGTTCCATAAATTTTGAACCATTAATTGTGATAACAGTACAAGATATCATACTGCGCAGTACTCTTATAATTTCATTGGAACTCTTACAGCTCTATGGAAAAAGAAATGCTAACCGGGTATGCAAATGCAACACTATTTAAATGTATGGAAAACTCCACAAAACAGGTTCATATACAATACTTGTTTTATATATAATATAGACAATTAATGATCATTGAAAATTTAATTCTAATTTCTTGCCATTTCTTTTCGATGTATACGATTTTTGGATGCAGCAAAACAATACGAATGGTGACATACTCCATCAAAATTGTTTATTCTCCCACCTCACACACATGATTGCGGGAACAAGTAATTTGATGTTTTGTGTTCTATGAATGCTGGTATTCATTGTCGAGTGAAGCAGTTATTAAAAAGCATAAAGTCCTCAATGTGCAATAGAAAATGAATGATATGATCTATGATAGAAGACAGCCGCGCGCCATCATCTTCTTCTTCAGCCGTCCTTCCAAGAACCTCACTCCTACCAATACAATAATCTTGATGACGTTCTTTCTGAAACACAAATGCAGGCCTTTTCCTTCAACCAATCAACTCATATTGAGATGGGGTTTTCTTTTTCCGCTTCAAATATTCTCTGTCTTGCTTCAATCGCCTGTTAACATATTTATGCAATGGTCAAGCAGTCAGCTGATTTTCTGATATGTTAGTCTCCACTTAATTTTAATAAACAATGAGTTAAATTCAACCTAATATGAAGGTCAATTTAAGTAATTCAAGAGAGTTTGCACAGTAACCTTTTTTTCCCAGTTTGTTCGACCAGTGATGATAGACAAAAGAATAGTTTGCACGGTAGCTCCCGCAACCAGTCGGCCCCATAGCCCCATTCCTCTTAAATGCCATGCAAATCCGAGTAGTAAAGCTACCGGAATTCCAACCAAGTAATACGCCCCGAGATTCACATAAGCACCTAAATGCTGCCATCCACTTCCTCTAGCTACCCCTGATGCAAAAAGAAATCTAGTTAAAAGATGCCATTCAATCAACAAGTTAATTTGTGTTCTTAACGTTTTCTCTTCATTTTCTGAAAGTGCAAAGTCACCTGAAACTCCTTTTCAGAAGTGAAGTGATCCAAACCTATAGCAGATAATTGTCCATCTCAAGCAAGTCACATCCTAATCAATGTAGTATGTCTAGAGAATTGTCGTACCTGATATCACTGCTTCTGTGCTGTCCATCAATATGGACATGCATAGAAGAGGAGTCATGTGTTTAACATAGTCAATAACTTCTTTCTCATTACTGAAGGCATATCCAAGTATAGAACGGCATAGAAAGAAAGTCATGCTTGCCAGAACAAACTCAGTTACGGATACTAACAGCACCATGAAAAGGGATATTTTTGCTGCCTGTGGATTCCCAGCTCCAAGCTCATTTGCAACCCGAGTACTGAAAGATTACAAAAAGTTGTCTTTCAGAGGAATCATACTTGTTTGAAATCTTAAGAACTGATCCTGCGCTGTTAACTACACAATGTGCATCATCTATTCATACATATCCTTAGCATATATACGAGTCAGAGCAAACCTTGCAGCAGCACCAAAAGAATATGGTATATGGTAGTGCAGTGAAGTTACAGTAACGCTGCTCCAAAGAAGAATGTGAGTCAGTATAGTTCCGATTTTCTAATCATAAAATGAATATGCTTAGAATAAGCTTACCATATAGATAGCACAGAAGTTTCTAGCTTAGGGTTTGGTGACAGCCCTGACAGCAATATAACTAGCTCAAATGCCCACCATTCCAGGCTTCAACAATTGATGTAAAAAAAACTATAATCAATTAAGCAAATCTGTAAGAGTTGAAGATGTTACCGAAATATGGAGGAATATAAGTGATATGCAGAAGCTAAAAGATAAAAACATATTACCAGACCATTACTGCAGAAGGGATAGCAAAATGGAAGAATTCCCCCATCGTGTGAAAGGCATCCTTCAAAAAAGAAACACGGGACTCTTTACAGGTCGGAGAGTACTTCACATACAGGCCAAGGAAGATTACATTCAGCCAATATGATATGCCAATGGATAAAGCTGCACCAGCATTGCCTAGCTTCAACTTGAATATGAAAGCCCAACAAAGAGGCAGTTGAAAGGATAGAGATGCAACTGTACTCAAAAGCATTGGAAGGATTAAACTCTGAGTCTGCAGGAAACGAACAAGTGACTGGAGAATGACATAAGGGAATAGAGTTGGTATAAGGCATATTAAGTATTTGCTAGCTTCAGTTGCAATTGCAGGGTCTTGGCCAGTGATTATTAGTAGCTTGTCTGCGAAGATCCAGAGAAGGGATATTGGTATGCAAACGATGAAGAGACATATGATGGCTCCATAAGTATAAGCTCCAAGTCTTTGGTATTGTTTTGCTCCAAAGGCCTGTCCACACAAGGTCTCCAATGCACTTGACATCCCAAACTACTCATTGTTCAATATTCAGTCATACAATTAATTTCAACAAACTTGTATAAACTACAACTCAAATATCAGTAAACAACTTTTGAAGAGTATTAAAGAGCTTACAAGAACACTGAAGCCAGTAACATTGGACAACGATGTTGCGATTGAGACACCAGAGAGTTGGAGTTCACCAAGATGTCCCAACATAAAGATGGGTGAAACTCGCAACAGATATTGTCCCACTGTTGCAACTATCATAGGAAACGCTATGCCGTTAACCCTCTTCAGTTCCTCCACATAAGGCTTGCATGTTGCTACCCTGTTGGTCTCCTTGTTATTTTGTGGCAGCATAGGTTCCTCCTCCATCTCCATCAGTTATTCCTTTTTCTTAAAGTATCACTGGGGGAATTCAACAACAACTTCTTGTATCGGCTGCTTTGAGAGTTGACAACTGAATAAACCAATCAACAACAAAACTGAATAAACCAATCAACAACAAATTGAATTTGGCAGCGGTTTTTGAGGCTCTGTTCACTACAACAACATCAAACATAAGGATTAAGGAGGAGGAAAAGAAATAACAAAGAAAGGGAGGGTCAGCCGGGCGTGGGCGGATTTTAGGGCTTAGTTTGAGAACTGAACTTTTTTTTTTTTTTAGGGCTTAGCATCTGGTCTCTAATCACGTGGGCATACATGCATGCGACGGTATTTTTGTGATTGGCAAAGTTACCCAATTTTGAGGGGCTTAAATTAGATATAAAATGAGCTCTCTCAGGTGCAACTGCACGCATCCTAAATATTACAAACCATTATGGGAACCAATCAGAAGTTGCCACGTCACAAACGGTTCCCTCCTCCGGCGCAATCACCCTTCGCTTTTCGCTTCTCGCTTCTCAGGTACAGCCTTAATGTGGCTTCTCGTGCGCGTGAATGTATATTTGTATGCATTGAGAACTACCTTTCTTTGTTTCTCCCAACGTTTGACAAATAAATTTTAATTTTGTTGATTTGTTACTCGCATAATTGAGGTTGTTCAATGATACTAGTACTCGAGTATTATAATCCTTAATCATGCCTCAAGCTGGAAAATTTTTGCGTATTGTTAAATGACTTCATTTTTTTTGAGAAAAATGTATGAGCTTAAGCAATTGAAGTTGTTGTTCGTCTGTATTGATCACCAGGACGTATGTATGAGCTTAAGCAATTGAGGTTGTTGTTCATCTGTACTGACAATTGAGGAGGATGAAGCAGCCTGCTGTTCATCTTCTTCTTCTGGTATATTTTTGTTTTTCCTCTGCCAGTGGTTCTTTGTTTCGCTGTATGTAATTGTAAATTTATAATTGTGGTGCTTGAGAATATTTATTGTGTTGAATTAGTTGGTGCTGAGCAACTAAGGAAACCACGATCAGTAGATGTTATTCTGAGTTTTTGTGGGATTTGAGCCATGTCATGTATAGTCAGCTCATTGGCTAAAAGGAAAATTTTGTTGTGCTTCATCCATTAAATGGGAAATAGGGTGAAATTTCCTTAAGGTTCAGTATTTCTTTGTGTATTTACAATGGATTTGATAAACTAATCCTGTTAACATTGCAAAAAAAATGAACTTCTAGGGTGCAGTGGTAAGTTTGTTTCACCGCCACTATTGTTTTGGAATTGGTAGCTTTAGTTAATTTCCAACTAGCTGTAAGAATTGATCCTGATGGTTTTTGTCCCTCGCTGCAGGATATGAGAGTGAGGATAGCTCTGCAAATGAAGTTAATCTTGACTCGTCAGGCTGGTTTGGAATTCCCTCGCTGCAGGATATGAGAGTCAGGATAGCTCTGCAAATGAAGCTAATCTTGACTCGTCAGGCTGGTTTGGAATTCCCTCGCTGCAGGATATGAGAGTGAGGATAGCTCTGCAAATGAAGTTAATCTTGACTCGTCAGGCTGGTTTGGAATTCCCTCGCTGCAGGATATGAGAGTCAGGATAGCTCTGCAAATGAAGCTAATCTTGACTCGTCAGGCTGGTTTGGAATTCCCTCGCTGCAGGATATGAGAGTGAGGATAGCTCTGCAAATGAAGTTAATCTTGACTCGTCAGGCTGGTTTGGAATTCCTTCGCTGCAGGATATGAGAGTGAGGATAGCTCTGCAAATGAAGTTAATCTCGACTCGTCAGGCTGGTTTGGAATTCTTAATGTTATCTCAGATTCTTAGTTTGCAATTGGATTTAAAGACATGCTATTCCTATTTTTGCCTTTGGCATTGTGCTATGTTTGCTAAAAACTGTCACTTCGTTTCTTTGCTTGTTTATTTTGTTACTAGTAAATAGTCTTCCTACTACTTGTTATCTGTGATGCCTTATGAGTTGGACTTGTAGTTTGCATGTATATATAGCCTTTCCTTGTTTTCCCTTCAAGAACTCAGACTGACTATAACTCTTTATTTGTGTGCTCTTACTGATACATTTCACAAACCATGCTCTTTATATTCTTAATAGAGACATGCTCGATCTGAAAAGTTACTGAAAGAAGGGAGGCTTAAGCTCATGCTCGATGATGATGGAAAAGTTGATGGCGAGACTTATCCAGAAAATAATTCATCACTGAAGGTTGGTTAGTTTGCATCTGAAAGTATAGTACATTATTTGAGAATGCTAGGCCTGATCAAATAGAACGCACAGCAGATTTCTGCAAAGAAGCCAATGAGAACCAAAAGGCGGCATATGCAAAACAACAAGTTAAAAGAAGGTAAAATCTTCTTTGCAGGCTAGTTATACCTAACTATAAAATTGAATTTGCATGGCCTTCAGAAGAAGGGAAAAGACTTGATCCGGGATAGTGCAAGACAATCAGCAAAGAATCCTGCCAAGAAGAGACGTAGTAATGGCTACTGAAACACTGCAATCTGGTGGGGTTTTCCTTCTTCCAGAATCAAAAGTAACTAGACATGACATAATAGCATGCATGCTCATATCAGATTTGAGATTTTGCTTGATTTCTCCCTTTTTCCATTTCATGCATTTGGGATGGTTGGCCCCAAAGGGGCAGGGGCAGGGGCTGGGTCTGTGTCCCGTGTCCTGTGTTGGAGGAGAGCAAGGCCAACTGTGAGGTTGCCTATTTTGTGCTCTTGTCCTGCCAATTGTCATTTTGTTTTTATATCATGCCATCCACCAATTGTCAAAAGGAAGTTCAGACTAACGGATTAAATGCTCGATTTAGCTCGTGGAATGTGAATTACTGATCGTTTTTTTTTTCCCTCTTACCGTATCTTTTTGGGTATGTATATGATTGGTGAGACTGAGAAAAATGCTTGATTTAGCTCGTGGAATGTGAACGACTGATCGTTTTTTTTTCCTCTTACCATATCTTTTTCGGTATATACATGAATGGAGAGACTGAGAAGAAACTTTTTTAAGGGCCAATTTCCAAACGATTAGAAACCAGTCACGAACTACTTCATGAACATTCAATCTGTCTGGGATTTCATTACCCAAAAGGTCGATAGCTGAGTGTTGCAATGGTGACAATATTACAGATAACAACGGACTACTAGACACAAGAGACCCTTTAAGCCATGAAAGAGATCACACATGAAAAGGGATTCTTGCAAATTGGTGAAACAGACTGCTACATCATAGTTGAGAAAATATTAGACAGCTATACAGATATGCAAAGATATATATTTGTTCTAGGCTAACTACTGGATTGGAAAACTGAAAGCAGGGGCTCATAGCCAAAAATTGTTCCCCCAGCCAGTGTCATTACGAGTTCCAAAAGACAATTAGCAGAGCACACAAACAATAACCCAAAGCAACTGGTAATCGTGTGCTTCAGCAATCATTTCACCGAAGATTCACAAAGAGCAGAAAAGAAACAGTTGACGGCAAACAAATCTCCAAAACATGACAACTTTTTCTGCTTCAAACTCAGAAAAATGTAACTGTAATTGGATCTATTGTCCTGCATCAGAAAGACGACCTGGTGAAGAGTAATTTCTCAAACTAGGACTTTTTTTAAAAAAACTTTTAAGTCTAGGATTCTTTTTGTTTGGGTTTCTGAAATTGTGAACTCGCATTAGCTAAATGCGGCTTTGAAGAATAAAATATTAATAAACTATTAAAATAATAATATAAATATAATAAAATGAAATAAAAACAAAAAATATATATAATTTGTAAAACTATCCGGACGCACATCCGGAAAAAAAATGTGAATCCGGACGCACATCCGGACGAGAAAACACTCGTCCGGATGTTTTTTAATAGAACTCGCATTCTGTGAATGCGAGTTCCATTTTTTATAAAAAAAAATTCGAACATCCGGACGAGTAATCCGGACCACAAGGCATCCGTCCGGACTTATCGTCCGGATGATTAAAAAACTTTGCCATCCGGACGACTTATCCGGACGAGAAGTAATTAGTCCGGACTTATCGTCCGGATGTAATTTTTTTTTTGAAAAATTCCTTCTAACATTAAACATTCTGACATAAAAAAAAACACTAACATAAAAAACGGGCAAAGCCCTAGTTTTTCTTATCAACTCAACTCAACTCAAACTTTTTTCTCTCACTCTCTCGGCCAACATCAATTCCACACACCTCACTTCAATTTCAATAATAGTTCAAGTAGTAGAATCATTTCTAGGATCTTTAGCAAGCTAGATTAAAGACCACAATCAACCGTGTAAATTCCAAGAAAAAAGCAAAAATTGAGAGTTTGAGCAAAATTCACACTTTTCAATCCGGCTCAATTTGTGAAAGTTTAGTGCAAGTGGTGGCTTGAAAAAGATTCAAGAGCACTTGGAGAGGGAATTTGAAGCCTCAAACATCTCATTTCACAGCTAAATTCACATTTCGGCCACAATTTCTCACTAAGCTTCGAAAGGTAAACCGCTAAACTTTTAATTCGTTTTTTGGTAATTCTTGGAATGTGATGTTGCTATTGAGCGTTGATTTGTGCTATATATTACATTATGTTGCTGAAATTGGTTCAATGTCTTGCAAACTAGTGGGTGGAGAAATTTTGTACATTTGGAGGATGCAAGGTGTTTGTGAAAATGCTTGACATGAATTTTGTAATGCTTCATTGACAAATTTTGTGATGAATTCTATTCCCCCACATCAGTTTGTGTATGTTTGGTCAATAAGGAATGCTGAAAATCACAAAAAAATCGGGAAGTTATTATTTTACTAGATGTAAATTTTGGTTGATGAAAAAAGGGTTGATTGCAAGGTGATAGAAATGTTTGGTCGAGAACATTTAAAAATTTAGGGAGAGGGCCGACCGGACATATAGAGTAATTAATTTGTTAGTACATACGGTAATATCATCTAGATTATTGTTTTTAACCCGTAACTTGTTTGATGATATCTAATAATTTATACAATTACTTGTTTAATTGTGTGCATATCACAACAATACCGGTGACTAAAAGACGCGACTCAATGCCTCCTAAAAAGCTTGATTACGAATAAGGGTCTATATTGGGGAGGAATAACAATCGCTCATCGTCATCGGTATCATATGATCCTCCATATGCAAAACGAACATTTAAGGTGCACACTAGGATTCGGTATTCTGAGTTGGTAGATAGAATCTATGGGTTTATGGGAGTTGACAAGAATTCAGTGACCCTTACCATCTTGCTTAAGCAACCATTATTGTTATACCGAAGGCGAGCTAAAATATTACACAACCGAAATATATGAAGATGAATCGTTTGAGTTGGTTTACGATAATGCTGGCAGAGATGCCACATTACACTGCTGAGTTATTCATTATACAGAACGTAATTGAACCCTAATTACAAAATGCAAACCATAGGCGGGATGTATGGCCCTGGTTCAATGGTGTCCGTTATTGATAGTTTTTCAGACCCAATGGCAATTGTCAACCGGGGAAAAAGATACTAATTCAAGAAACACATTCCTACCCATATCTGAACCAAGTAGTAGAAGTGCCAACATCATCTCGAAGTGTTGGTTCACCCCATGGTTTTGAAACATCTCATTGCATAGGACTCGGTGATTACATTCCTGGTTTTTATGCCATCCCGAAATCAGGCCCGACCAACTCTCCATGCCTCTCTCCGAATATTATAGTTCCAAATACTTTCGAGGAGGATGATGCATTATGTTCCAAATACTTTCGAGGAGTCTAGCGAAGATGATAAGTATGAGTCCGGATGATATGTGGGGCGACCATTCAATGATGTAGTTGGTGTGGTGGTGGTGATGATGATATACATCACTATACTGGTCATACAAATGTATCAACACATACACAATCATACACACCAACTGGTATTGATTTTTATAATGATGTCGGTTCAGAGGGTGATGATCCTACTGAGAGAGGTGATCATGAAAGTATAGACATTTGGACGGAGGCAAACAACGATATTCGATTAGGAATGAGATTTGAAAGTAAAAAACAACTGAAGAAGGCAATTACTTTGTGGTCTATACAACAAAGTAGGGAGTTCATAGTTGTTGAGAGCAAAGGAAATATTTGGGTCGCTAAATGTAAGGGGGCACAAATGCCACGAGAATCGGTCAATTGCGACTGGTATGTTCGGGCACGGCAAAAGTCTACGCACAAAATGTGGCAAATCACCAAGTGGGTGAAGGATCACAATTGCGGTGGGTCATCTCTTTCAAATAACAACACCAATTTGAGTGCTGCGGTCATAGCTAGTTATATTTTGCACTCAATTCAAGGTGATCCTGCATACAAGGTTAAATTCATTCAATCGGATGTGAAGAATACTCTTCGTGTTGATATATCCTACAAGAAAGCATGGTATGCTCGAAGAAAAGCAATTGAGCTTGTTTTTAGAAATTGGGAGTCCTCATTCGCTAAATTGCCCCGATATGTAGAGGCATTGTGCGATTCAAATCCAGGGACTGTGTTCCAATGGCGGCACCATCGAAGCAGTTCTACCACTGTGAAAACTTTCAAATATGTATTTTGGGCATTCGGTCCTGCAATTGATGCATTCCATTTGTGCAGACCTGTAATTAGCGTTGATGGCACACACTTACGTGGTGAATACAAAGGTAAACTATTAACAGCTGTTACAGTGGATGCAAATAACAAAACATTACCAATTGCATATGCAATCGTTGATGAGAGACCATCGAGAGTTGGTGCTGGTTTTTTGAGCAGTTTAGACTCCATGTTGCACACGATCGGTTATCCCATATGTGTATTGTCTGACAGACACAAAGGGATAATTCATGCTATGACAAATATGGATGATTGGAAGGAACCAGCAGCATTTCATAGATTTGCTTGGATACCACATCCGGAGCAACTTCATGTCAAAGTGTAAAAATTATTCAATTGAAAAAGTTGTGCTGGTCTTTGGGTTCAACTCGTCAAAAACGCAAGTGGATAAGACTTCGAAATGAGATTAGGAGTATTGATGCTGAGGCTTGGAATACTTGAGTGGTATTGATGGAGTCGGTGGTGTCTTGCATATGACAAATGTCATCGTTGGGGGTAATTTGACTACGAATTTATATGAGAGTTTTACATAATGTCTTAAGGGGTGCTAGACAGCTTGCCCCATTAAAGGCATGTATTGATTGACATGGCATCGGACTGTGCAGGAAATTTCAGAGACAACACCGAAGCTGCATAAACATTCTCGTTATCCACTGACAGCGACTGCGTGGAAAAAAATTCAAGAAAAATTGAAAAAGTGGCGCTAAGGTCATCAAGTAGTTGAATATGACTATATATCCGGTGTGTATAAATAGTTACAGCTCGTCGGGTTGATGGAAAATGAGGAAACGTCCAAATTGTTAGGTATGACAAGAAGAATGTTCATGTGGCAAATGGCAAATGTAAAGGTTTCCATGTTCACATACAATGGCAGTTTGCAGACACATAAAGGGGATGACCCTGATGATGATAATAGATGTTGTATAACCAGAATCGCCACTTTTTTTGCAACAATATTCGGGAATATTCCACCCAATGCCACATGAAGAATATTGGCGCGTTTCCCAAAATTGGGATATTTATACCGAGATATGAGCGCTATTCGGATGATCGGCGTCCTGGACCCCAATGTCAAGTGAGTCGCATTCTAAACGAGATGGACGTTCGACACCATACGATGAAGCCAGCTGCAAGTGCTCACACTGTCACCAACCTGGGGCATGAATAGAGGATTTGTACTGAATAATAAATGTCCGAGTTTAATTTTCATTGGGTGTCCAAGTGTCAGGGTCTTCAACGATCTTTTTATATATGTAATATGTAATCGTTTGTTCGGAATGTATGCAACCTTATGTTATTGTATCTGTTTAATTTTCTTAGAATATCTTTGATATGCATTTAGTGATTAATGTGATCAATTATAATGTGAGTAAAAACACACGCATTTGTATTTATGAAATTTTTTGCCAATGTGCGAATTAAATGTCTGACATATGTGTATACAGGTGCGCAATATATCATGTCATCTCATTTACGACAGATATATACATCCAGGCCCTTATGTGAGCGACTTGCTCTCTTACAACATCAACACAGAACAGATGCATTGTTTAGAGGACAATTGCACGATGAGAAACTTACTGTTAGGCGATGTGATAAGTAATTTATGGAACCATCCCATACCTGAAAATGTGATGAAATACATTAGATTGGTTGGATTGAGGTGTTATATGGTGTGGATATATTATGGTGGATCACTCTCTTATCACTGCATTTGTTGAGCGATGGCGACCTGAAACTCATACTTTTCACTTACCAATTGGTGAGGCAACAATTACACTACAGGATGTCGAAGTCTATGGGGACTACGTTGTTAAGGGTGAAGCAGTTACTACTATATGTATTAACTTCAGTGTTGATGATTGGATAGAAGTTTGTAAAGAAGTTTTAGGATTTGAGCCACCACGTAATGCTATATAATGGATGTCGTATTAAAATGAGTTGTTTAGCCTAAATCTCTAGACTATACCTATTACCGGAAAATGCTTCCAAAAAGGCCTGTAAACAGCGTGCTCGTACGTATATTCTGATGCTTTTTAGGGAGGGCAATTTACTATCGGACAATTCGGGCTGTTTTGGTGTCTCTTCACTATTTACAAGCCCTTATTTCATTAAATTAAGCATCGTTATTTAGTTGGGGGAGTGCGATTTTGGCACATTTATATCGTTGCTTGTGTAATGCAACATCACGTTCTGCAACTAGTATTTGTGGATCGTTGTACTATTACAGGTGCGTTTACATATATTTCCTCTTTACATATAACCACTTATTCAGCACCGGTTTATACTATTAGTCTTAATCGTTATGGGTATGGGAGCGATTTCCAACACTACGTCCAGAACGATTTAGAACCGCGCACTGATTACTCATGTCCTTATGGCGCCAGGTAAGATGAAGATTGTTCATAAATTTCTCTTTTCGCTCCTAATATCCTGTGCGTTTTTTGCTGTTCAATCATTTACGTCATAAAAATGATTGCAACAATTTGATTTTCAGGTGGAACGTGGGATTTGATTTGTCCAACCTGTCCATGCATGTACTGTCTATATATCGCAACCAATTGACTAGTTTACGATTCGAGGAGATAATTTTTGAATAATGTTGTTTTAATATATGTTTTTTTTATAACAACGGCGTTTAACTTTATAGCGTTTGTTACATTGTAGTTTATTTGGATGCCATATACGGATGAACTGCTACTTCAACTTCCTCCATATTGTAGCGATGGTAGAGACATATGGAAAGCAGTTACGTATCTTTTGTCCTGGGAGATTGTTGAACCGCACATGCCCAATAGAGTACTGCGACAGTTCGGTATACATCAGCCCATTCCGGTCCCTAGGTTGCTAGAGAATCATGCTCAATTACATAAAATTGACCGACGCGGAAGAGGCACGCAGGACTGGGCCATAATACATGCGCGTTATAAAGGTCATTTCAGTACGTGTGAAAATTCAGTGGAATCCGGTGACGTGGCTGACGATGTTACCTATCCTTCTATTGAGTACATGGATTGGTATAAACAGCGAACTTTGATTTACATTAGAAACATTGGTACAACCAGTATTGATCAGAGTGGTTTTCAGGGTGATGGTGGTACAACGGAGTATTTGGTGAGTATCCAGAAACGCTGTTCGTCCAATCTCTGTTATTTCTAACAAATCACTTATGATAATATTACATTTTAATATAGATGGACGTGGTGACGAGGATGTATTATATGGCATTGGACAACATGAACTCTACTCATGAAGGTGGATCTTGCAGTACATTTGCCAAAGAAATAATGGAATACGCAAATGATGCAATGCAAAATGTTCGTAATGGCTATCGTCTCCAAATGCGGCCACCACATGTACCGGAATGCAGTACGGTTAGTTTGGACCCACACCGAGTACCACGAGCTCCCCGAAGTTTTCAGAATGGTAGGCAGGGGGGTAGACAGAGAAAAAATCCACGGCCATCAACTTCTTCGATCATTGTCGATGACTTGCAGCCCGGGACAATCATCACAGTTTCGCACTCCAATGGACATGACGCCAAATGTAGAATCCTCCATATCTGCCAACAATGCACAACGTCATAATTCTGCCATTCCATTCCCTGCTCTTGATTACAATGATATTAACGATGTCGATAGTAATGTGAACGTCCGTATAGAAGAAGTTGAAGAACAGTTAGATGCGGTAGAAGAACATTTAGATGAAGTTGTTCAAACATGTAGATGAAGTTCCTGAACATGTACATGTAAGACTCCGTAGATCAAAAAGAGTTCCACGTCGGCCGACATGTGGTACACATGGACATTTGGGAGGACACTGAATGTACACATAGTGATCTTAAGATAGATTCTTTTGTAATACTTGCAAGGTTTTTTAATTCATACTTGTAATGTTTTAATTCATACTTTTAATGTTCGATTCGATTTGTAGAACCTGTCTATGCATGTGTTATCCATCTATCGTGGACAATTGACAAGTTTACGGTTCGAGGAGGTATTCATTCATCAGCCCATATGTAAAAAAATGTTACACGTTTGTATGAAAAATTGTACGAAAATATTAAAAATTGTTCTCACTACTCCCTACTTGATTGCTTGGCCTTCCTAGCCTTGTTTCACCTTGTATTAACACCTAAAAGTCGTCCAAAAGATGCCCCTACCGACACTCAATGAATGGGAGAATATTCAGAAAAAAACATCATGTCTTCCTGAAAAATCCTCCACGTCGCGACGTGGAGGCTTGTGATCCTCCACGTCGCGACATGGAGGATTTTTCTTCATTTTTTCGCTTTTTCTTAAATTGCTTCCATTTTGCATGCATTTTGACTTTTCCTTGTTCTTCTTCTTCAATTATACGTCATGGTTGATGAACCTACAATTTCAACACAAAAACGAATCAAACGGAACCAAAAACGATCAAAGAATTAAGTATTAACATCAAATAAGAGATGAATAAATTCATCTCATCAAAATTTTTTTACCGGACGATCATTTTGTCGTCCGGACTTGCGACCGGTAAAAAAAAAAGTTTCCAAAAAAATTTATTTTGTTAATAATTATTAATTATGTCTTTTATTATTACGTTCTTCTTAAAAATATATATTCTTCGAAATTCATATTTTGTTAACAATAGTTTTATTATTAAAATTTTTCCCAAAAAAAATTAATTGTCTTATTCAATCCTTCAAAATTCATATTTTGTTAATAATAGTTTAATTTCATTTTTTCCAAAAAACTTAGTTATGATTGCACGTGTAGAATTTTTTCCAAAATTAATTAGCTGTTTTGTAGTTGTTTAAGATAATTTTCTTCCACTATACTTCACAATAATTAATACTGCATAATCCCAACCCACATTTCATTCTGTTTATGCAAATGATTATATGAAATGAGCAAACATGAAGTCTTCAATTCTTCTAAGACACTATATAAACATAAAAAGGGCAAAACACACATAAAAAGGGCAAAGCACAAACATTAGAAGTTGGATACAGTCTTTCCAAAACATAGCTCGAACAACATATAATGTACTGTTGCAAATAAATAAATGTGTAGTGAACTACAACTTATCATTTTTCTTTTTTGCTCTCACTTCTAATGCATCATCATCTTCTTCATCTTCTTCATCTTCCTCTTGATCATCTTTATCTTCTTCTTGCTCATCTTCATCTTCGTCTTCATCTTCTTCTTTCTCATCTTCATCTTCGTCTTCATCTTCCTCCACGTCCTTACGTGCATCCATGAAAGCCGTGAATGAAGTCTTTTGCTTCTTCGTCATAATGTGGTCAATCTTGGCATTGCAGAGGTTGATTTTCTTGTTCATCTTCGCCATCATTTTCTTCATTTTGTCAAATTGTGACAACATGACACTCATGAATCCGTCATCCCCTCTTCTGCTACCTCCACCACTGCTTGGCCCGGCTTCATTTTCTCCTTCCCTCCCAACACGACTTATACTAATGTATCCAGCATTACTTATACGAACGCTCCCAATATCATCATATATATAGTCTCCAATATACGACAACGTAACAGCACCACAATACCGAAATTTGGATTTTCTAAACATCCATTTATTCCCACTATGGATTATATGCATACGCCTAAAGCATTCCGCATCTATAATGTCAAAACTAGTGGGAGTACTAGGCTGGTCATCATCATCCAATGTAATTTCACACTCAGCAAGGATTAAAGTGATTATTCTTCCGAAACACAATCCATGCTGTGATTTTTTCTTGCAGTACATCAAGTATTTAATGAAAAATGCACCATAATTTATCGGTATTTTACACATTATTGCATAAAAAAAATGGAGACTCACATGAGAAATATCTGTTTTATGGCCCTGGGTTGGGGCAAGAATACTAGTGACTATGTGATATAAAACTCTATGACATGGGGTAAAACATGTCATCTTCAATTTGTTCACCCCACTCTTAATCTCAACATTTGGAAAAAACTCCTTTAAGTCACTTTTCACTATGATGGGACTCCACTTAGTAGGAACAAATTCTTCGCAACCCTCATTTGGACACCCCAACAAATTATTAATCTATGATGCATCAAAACTTATTCTTTTACCTTTAACCACAGTATGCAAAACTCCTTCAGTTTCTCGCATATTAGCAAAAAACTCTCTCACTAAATTTTCATAGTAGTACTCAGAAATGACTAAAAGTTTAGACCAACCCAAGGCTTTAAAATTTTCTATAATCAATTGTAAACCACTGACAAATTCTGAAGTGTTGCACCATTTACCTCCACATACGGCTTTATTGGAGGATTTTTGGTAGAAATCAACGGCCTCAGCATTAGTGAAAAATGCGCCTTCGAATTCTATAAATCTATCTCCTTGTTTTCCTCCTCTACCACCAGTTCTACCCTCACCACCTCCACGTCTTCTTCCTCCTCTACCGCCAGTTCGACCCTGGCCACCTCCACGTGTTTTGGCCATATACTCGCTCTAGGTAGGTTTTTTCTCCTCGAAGTGTCTGGATATGTATACACACAAACAATTAAAAAAGGCAATGATTTTTTATTTCATATGCAAGTATATTCCAGCAGTCCACAAAACAAATATTCAAAATCGCATATAGTTTGCCAAGTGCTTAACAACTACCAAACATTTGTTTCATATCTATCTTTGATGTCTCACTATATTTGTACTAGCTTAAATGCTAAACAAGAACAAAAAAGGGAAGAAGAAAGAAAGAAAACAGAAAGAAGGATTGCAAATATCATAAATTCTGCATTTTCTCCAATAAAAGGTTTTTTATCATTTATGCTTATTTTTATAGTGCTCAAAGTACTAGAGGTCAAGTATAGAGGATGAAAATATAACCAACGGTCACCAAGATTTTTGCAAAATACTCATAAAGGTAATATTGGAATAAAAATAACTGTCAAATGAAGAACTAAGTCATCTTAAAAAACATGTGGGCTTGAGCTAATCACATAAACCACACAAAACTTGTATGCTTGGGTTAAATAGAAAAAAAAGCAAATACACTAAATAAAGCAATATCCAAAAAGCCCCTGTCTTGGTCCAGTTTGAACAGTTGAAAAACAGTTTCTACATCATTGTTAGTCCAAGCATTTCAACAAGTCCATGTTCCACACGTATTTGTGATTTTCAGCATTCCTTATATGACCAAACATACACAAACTGATGTGGGAATAGAATTCATCACAAAATTTGTCAATGAAGCATTACAAATTCATTCAAGCATTTTCACAAACACCTTGCATCCTCCAAATGAAAAAAAATTTCTCCCCACTAGTTGCAAGACATTGAACCAATTTCAGCAACATAATGTAATATATAGCACAAATCAACGCTCAATAGCATCATCACATTCCAAGAATTACCAAAAACGAATTAAAAGTTTAGCGGTTTACCTTTGAAGCTTAGTGAGAATTGTGGCCCAAATGTGAATTTAGCTATGAAATGAGATGTTTGAGGCTTCAAATTCCCTCTCCAAGTGCTCTTGAATCTTTTTCAAGCCACCACTTGCACTAAACTTTCACAAATTGAGCCGGATTGAAAAGTGTGAATTTTGCTCAAACTCTCAATTTTTGCTTTTTTCTTGGAATTTACACAGTTGATTGTGGTCTTTAATCTAGCTTGCTAAAGATCCTAGGAATGATTCTAGTACATGAACTATTATTGAAATTGAAGTGAGGTGTGTGGAATTGATGTTGGCCGAGAGAGTGAGAGAAAAAAGTTTGAGTTGAGTTGAGTTGATAAGAAAAACTAGGGCTTTGCCCGTTTTTTATGTTAGTGTTTTTTTTTATGTCAGAATGTTTAATGTTAGAAGGAATTTTTCAAAAAAAAAAATTACATCCGGACGATAAGTCCGGACGAATTACTTCTCGTCCGGATATGTCGTCCGGATGGCAAAGTTTTTTAATCATCCGGACGATAAGTCCGGACGGATGCCTTGTGGTCCGGATTACTCGTCCGGATGTTCGAATTTTTTTTTATAAAAAATGGAACTCGCATTCACAGAATGCGAGTTCTATTAAAAAACATCCCGACGAGTGTTTTCTCGTCCGGATGTGCGTCCGGACGAGTGTTTTCTAGTCCGGATGTGCGTCCGGACGTCCGGATAGTTTTACAAATTTTTTTTTGTTTTTATTTCATTTTATTATATTTATATTATTATTTTAATAGTTTATTAATATTTTATTCTTCAAAGTCGCATTTAGCTAATGCGAGTTCACAATTTCAGAAACCCAAACAAAAAGAATCCTAGACTTAGAAGTTTTTTTAAAAAAAGTCCTAGTTTGAGAAATTACTCCCTGGTGAATTTGGCACTTGTTCATTTCCCTCTGGCTCTGGTGGTTCAGTTGCATGATCAGGAGGAGGGCCTTGGTCCCCATTTTCACTATCTTGACGGTGAAAATTAATTGGGAACTTGGTCACTCTTGGCTTGTCTGAGAGTATATTTCTTTGAACCCTGTCACTCAATCACAACTTTCTGTGGAGGTTCCTCCCTTAGCTGGTCGTCATCATAGTCATTGTTCATATAGTAACCCACTCCAACAAATTCCTGACTCAAATAAGAGCAAGTCAACAGGAGCACTGTCACACCAATTATATCTTCTTCACGGATTTTGGAAGGATCTATCTGGAGGATCTGCCTGGCGCATCATCAACTTCTTACGTCATTTTTGTTGGAATGAATGTCCTAAACTCAATCATTTGATGATTGTTTAACATTTTATTATCATGAATATTCTATTAATTAAAGTCATTTTATTATTTTCACAATTATTTATAATTGTTATATGAATTATTGTAATAATAAAGTCCCGAGAATATAATGTATATTCTTAAATGTCCTTAGTCGAGTATTATTAATAGGGACATTAATAATACGGTAAGACTAATGTGTGATTGATTAATATGTGATATTAAGGACAATACATAAGTGCATAAATTAGAGAATTCATGTACTGGACCGACCCGCTATGAAATCATTGCATGGATCATGTTATGATAGTCATAAATGATTTCGTAGTGATGATGGTGTTGAATGTTCCTTAGACCTGAGGTCACCATGGTGCCCAACATAAAGAATTGTTTATTTTGACTCCATCAAACGTTGCCCTTAACAAGGGGATTATAAAGATGGTGATTGGATATATAATAATTTATGTAGTGGGTTGTGAGCGATCAAGATAGGATTTGTTCTTCCTATAACATGGGAATGATATCTATGGCCTCTTGATTGAATTAAGCTAATAAGTGCATGGCCATGCCCAAATGATTTGTCATTTGTTTTGATTAGCTAATTCAGGAATCAAGAAATAAAGATTAAACTATACGAGAATGACATGTCCATGTCTCGTGTTCACTAGTACAAAACATGGATTTTACACCGGTTAAATTCTACATTTTACACCGGTTATTCGAAAAATAAACCGGTGTATATACAGACGGTGTAAAAGGTACAAGTTTCTTACACCGGTTTACAAAACCGGTGTAAAAAGTGACCTTTTACACCGTGTAAAAAAGATAATCAGGATTCCAAAATCCAGAAAGGCTATTTCCCGGTTAAATTTTGAAACTACAGCTCAAGAAATAATTTTGAAACTGCTTGGCGTACAAAACCCAATTTGGAATTCAATTCTAATCTCTTCTTTGAGATGGAAAGGGAAATACGCAACATGGGATCGGAAGAGAAAGAGAAGGGATGCAAAAAGTTCTCCAAATACATCAAAAGAACTCAGATCTGGAGAGGTACAATCAACAAAAGATAAGCATAGAGACGTTGGAGTTCGAATTAATTGGTGCAGGAGGTACGTTTTCATATTCACAAGTAGATTCACTCGTGGTAAGATGCACGCGAGTTGCTGTAGAAAGAGGCCGTCGCCGACGATGACGTTGCAGCTCTTTAGGAAATGCTTGTTGGCCTGAGGGTTGTCAAAGCGTCTGACCACGGACCACACAGTGTCGACTGGAGCCATGATGGTCTGGATGACAGCGGAGCAGCATTGGTTCTGTTATTGGAAAAACAATAACCATGAATGATATCCAAAGAACTCAGTGAAAAATAAAACATAGACTAAAGAATCAATAAATCAGAAAAACACATCACGTTTAAGATCATTTAACAGGAAAAGATCAGTCTTAGCACCTCTGTTCTGTTATTGAACAACTTATCTTGAAGCAATTATATAAAAAGAAAAACCAAGACAGAAATCCAAAGAACTCACTTGAAAATAAGGAAGAACCGAGAATCAACAAATCCGAAAAATTCATCAAGTCGAAAGTTGATTTTAGAGGAAAAGATCAGTCTTAGCACCTCTGTTCAGTTATTGAAAAACTTGTCTTGAACCCTTCAAAAAGATTTAAACTTCTCTGAAAATCCTTCCTATTTACAGCAACCGGGTTCTTCTTCTTCTTCCTCCTCTTCTTCTTCTCTCTCTGGATCTCTTTCTTTCCCTTATGCCAATTGCTTTGAGAAATTGGGAACTCAGCTCCCTTTCAAAAGCTTAATAAGAAAAGCTTTTACACCGGTTATAATAAAACTGGTGTAAAAAGATTTTAAAAAAAAGAGTAACTTTTTACACTGGTTATAAAGAAACCGGTGTAAAAGTTACTTCTTTTTTTTAAAAAAAAAAATCTTTTTACACCGGTTTTATTATAACCGGTGTAAAAAGTTCACTAAATCTCCAACATTTATCTTAAATTCACTCTATCAATTAAACAAATACAAACAAACAAACAAAATCTTCAAAACTTATCTGAAATCTCCTTTATGAATAAAATATATACCTTAAAAAGCGTACAAGATTGACAGTATTTGGTTATCTTTCTTGAGAAATTGCCAAAATAGAGAGAAAGAAGAAGATGGTTGAATTAGAATTTAAAGATTTGTGGGGTGATCAATTTTGTCTCGTACAAGAGACCCGATGTTATATAAGTAGCTCCCCCCTTGCTAACAATGAACGAATCTCAAATCTTCCAACCTTCCTTGCCTTATTTTCACATGAACATGAATTCGATTCTCGAAAATGTTAGAGACGACGGATTTTGCATGGATGATATTACATGCTATACCCTCTCTACTATATTAATGGATGAGAATTCTCGCAGCTTGTTTTCCTCTCAAGATACTCATGATACTATTTTCCTCCAGGATCGTTTCCCTGTACTTGATCATCATCTTGTAAAACGTGAGGACAACATTGATATCGCTACAGATGATGTTCTCGTCTATTTTAAGGATCCCGTTTCAAATGTTGTTGAGATTAGTACCACTGATGTGTCTATGTAAAAAGTTTTTTTTTTTTTTTTAAAAGAAAGGTAACTTTTTACACCGTTTATAAAGCAACCGGTGTAAAAAGCACTTTTTACACCGGTTGCTTTATAACCGGTGTAAAAAGTTACTTTTTTAAAAAAAAAAAATCTTTTTACACCGGTTTTATTATAACCGGTGTAAAAAGTGTACTTTTTACACCGATTTTATTATAACCGGTGTAAAAAGTGTACCTTTTACACCGGTTATTTTATAACCGGTGTAAAATGTGTACCATTCTTGTATAGTATTACAATAATGTCACCGCGTTTTTATAAATTACACCGGTTATTTTTTAACCGGTGTAAAAGGTAATACTTTTTACACCGGTTTTATTATAACCGGTGTAAAACGTGTACCATTCTTGTTTAATATTACAATAATGCCACCGCGTTTTTATAAATTACACCGGTTTTTGATTAACCGCTTTAAAAAGGGCGGTTTAAATTCGGTATTTTGTAGTAGTGGTTTAATCTAGATATCGAGAACAAAAGGAATTTACAACATGGTAACATCAGTCACAGTTTAGGTTGCTTTGAAGCATATAATTCTTCGTAATTTGGGTAGCAATGATGTGTTGCTAGACACCGCTCATTGTTTATAATTATGAAATATGATTTTATAATTATTGCCAATATTACGGGAACCTACAGGGTCGCACACTTAGAATAGTAATTAATTCAGAACGTTTAAATTCATTAGATGAATCTTATTTGAGCAATTAATAAACTTTCCTAGTTAGACTAGGATTAAGTTTTGATTTTGTCATAATTAATTAATAAATATATATATGGTATATATTTTAATTAATTTCCTAGTTAGACTAGGATTTGATGATTAATTGATTTCCTATTTAATTATTTAATTAATTAAGGAAATAAATTAAATAAAAGGTATATCAGAATACTATTAAGAATATTCTGTTTGGCTAAGGTTTGTGAAACCCTAAGCCTATAAATATTAACTTAACTATTAAGAATATTGCTCAAAGATTAATTCAAGTGTTGAATTTAATCAACTAATTAACAAGAATAAAGGGCTAGCACCCAAGTTCTTGTGAGTTCTATCCGGGTTCGTGAGACGAGTTCGGAGATTACGCTGTTCGTGTGGATACCGTAGAGACACAATCTAATTGTTCGTGTTTTTGTTGATGCTTCGACAGTACGAAAGGCGCACCAAAACGGTATGTTCTAAACATATAATAGATTGTTGTTTTAAACTAATCTTGGCTTTGGGAATTAAATTTTAAATTTCCGCTGCTTATACCTGTTTAATTCCCAACAATTTTAGCTCTTTTTTTACCATTCAATTCATTTTCCACGTAAAACTGAAAACATAACAAAATCATGAATTCCAACACATGAATGCTAATAAAATGGCATGAAATTATTACAAATAAATGTAAAATATTGAGTCTGTCAAATATAAAACTGCAGTAGAGTCTGACGGCCAGAAAAATGGCTGTTAGTTCTTGGGATTTGAGTGAAAGACCGGCGCAAGTTTTCTCCTTCATGAGCTTGTACAAGAGAATGGATGGCTTCGGCGGCTACAAAGTGGACGAATGGATAGAGTAGCATGAGGACGGCCATGGCTGAAATCACGTTGAGGAAAGCTTTCATCTTGGGCGGCTGTCTCTGAACCCATGTCTTGATTGCATTGGTTGCTTGGCCGGCGGCAATTCTGATTCCGGCGGTGCTGATGGTAAGCTGTGAAATAATTAATTGTGTCAAAAGTATTATCAAATAACTTTCATTTCAAAATTATAAATATAATAATTAAAGTGAATTGTCATTCAAAAAATATATATGAATATCTTATAAAAGGATCTATAACTATTATTATAATCTTTCAATTATCTTAATTAGTAATGATAGAAATTGACTGACGTGGCAGTTATAAAAAGACAAACTAATACTCTAACCAGATGAGTGAACTCTAATGAATAATGGATAATTTTGTCTTTTTATAAAATAAAAGTCACGTCTTTCACTTTACGTTTTCACTCTGTATATTATTATCCTCTCTTAATACAATTCATATTAATTAATAAATTAGAGTTTAATCGCTTTAATAAATTATAATTTTACCGACCTCAAAAATATAATTCTAAAATTGTTACAATTTTATTTTATTTCAAAAAATTTAATAACTCATAATGCTATTTTTTTAAAATTTAATTATGAGAATAAATATTACTAGTCCAAAACTAGTTAAACCAATATATAATCTTTTATTCATAAAATTAAACAATCTAATTACTAAGTAGCAATATTAAGATGGAAAGTAAAATATATATATTGAATTAAAATGTCAGATTAATTAATTAATATCAAATCTATCATAAAAATAAAGTCAGCAAATACTTGAATGAAAAGCAAGAATTAAATTGAGCACATAATTACCTTAGACCTAGAACAATTGAAATTAAATTCCCCTTGAATTAAACAAGAAAAACTCGCGGAAACCATGATCTTGAACTTTCTTGGAAAACTTTTAACTTTCTTGGAAATTAAAACTAGGAATAATTGCAATTTTTTTTTCTAATAAAAGAGAGAACAAAATTTCGGCTACTTCAAATCTTGCAAAATAAATGTGTAGAACCTAGCTATTCAAAAGTGAGCCATTTCTAAAAAATGAACTTGGAAATAAATATGAAACTACTAAATTTCTAATTAGTATCCCAAAATAAAATTAGTATCCCAAAATAAGAAACCATTACTAATTAATAAGAAAGTTCTCCACTCTCCCATACATAAGATAGGAAAGTAGTTTTATTTAAGTCAAAAGGATTTCTAAATTCCTATTTCCTAAAAAAAAAAATAATTAGGAAAGAAATAGGTGTTTGGATGGCCTTTGTTTTGTGATTTATTTCACAATTGCAAAATGAGGTGTTTGTTTTGTTCAACTTTTTCATCAAAATTTTTAAAACACAAAACAATGCTACAGTAATTATTTTTGCTACAGTAATTTTTATAAATAAAATATTGAATTTGAATTTGAATTTTAAATTTTAATAATAAATAATTCTTCCTAACACAATTTTCACCAAAATAAACTAATAAAATACTAATTCAAATTTAAATTTCAAACTTTTATTAATAAAAAAATATTCAATACAAATCCCAACAAAATAAAATCATTCATTTCAAACACTCCCAAAATATTCTTTTCTCATAACAAATCCCAACAAAAAAAATTTCATGATATAATCCAAAAATAGCTCATCCAAACGGAGGATTTCTAATAGGAAAGTTCTCCACTCTCCTACAAAATAGGAAAGTAATTTTATTTAGTAATTCATAAGGATTTCTAAATTCCTCTCTACAAAAAAAATTTCACCGCCTTTCTTGCTCTTCCTTGGTGCAACTTGTTGAATTTTTTTAAAATGAACTCCAAAACGCCCATCAAAGCCCAGTTTGATCTAATTCTTCAAATCTCACTCCCTACAACTACAATAAAACGCAATAAAAATCTATCAATTTAGCACGATAATTATTCAAAAAACCAAAGAAAAATATGAAAATAAATATTAGTTTTATACATTCTATTACTATCAGATTATTCAAATTATTAGGACAAGTTTTTTTTAGAATTATTAGAATTGTTAAATATTGTGTATTTAGTTTCTAAATAAATTGGGTAAACTAACTTGACCCATATATATACTTTTGGTCAATATTTTTTATTTCAATTTGACCACTTTTTTATTTCAATTTGACCACCTATTTATGAAAACTGGTATACTAGTAGCAATCTGGTCAAATTCAACCGTAAATTTTTGAAAATTTTCATTAAGTTCAAAACTATTGAATATTTTAAAAGTAATATTAAATATTCATCTAACAAGATCGTGATTAAATTTTAAGCTTAAAAACATGATTTTAATAAATTTACTCTTAAAAACGTGCTTTTAATAAAAAAAAAATATTTGAAGTTAAGAAAAAAAATTCAAAGATAATGATTAAAAATAATGGAATGGTTATTTTTTTTAAAAAAAAATTAGTGTGCAAAATATACCATTAGAATTGACAAGAATGAGAATCACATGACCAATTTAGATACTAGCAAACAAACACACCCCAAGCTTTATTAATGTTTATAAATAAAATTACATCCACATACAAAGGCGTGATGGTTTGCAACAACTAGTTCCACGCTTTCATAAGATACATTATAAATCTGGTAAACTCGAAACACTTCACTGATTTCGCGCCTTCATCCCCTTCGGTGTTAGGGTTCTAGCTCGTCTTCTCCGGCAACAGAACTTTGTTCTGCGTCCAATTTCCGACCAATTCACGGCATCCTTCTCCGACCACCGCCATTACCATGTCCACTAGCACCGCCACCGCCACCAAACAATCTATAGAAAACCTGTGGGAAGAAGTGAGAGAGCTCAGCCTTGGCTCCGCCAGTTCCCGAATAGATCACCTCACTTCCCCACCCTCCCCACTTCAATTCCTCCGTGATTACATCTCCCCAAACAAACCCTGCATCATTTCCAACTCCATAAGCCACTGGCCAGCCCTTTCTCTGTGGCCCTCAACTTCTTACCTCCATAAATCCCTCTCTTCCTCAACTGTTTCCGTCCATCTTACCCCCACCGGCATGGCAGACTCCTTGACTACCCACCCAACAACCCCTTCTTCAGCTTCGCTTGTTTTTGCATCAGCCCATGTTGAAAAATTGCCTTTTTCGGCTGCCCTTAAAATGGTTTCTCAATCTAATGCTTGTAATGAAAAGGGTTCTAACTGTGTGGCTTATTTGCAAGAACAGAATGATTGCTTTAGGAACGAGTATTTCGACTTGGGTTCTGATTGTGATGATCATATTCATTGGGCATCCGAGGCACTCGGATGTCTTCCGGAGGCTGTGAATCTTTGGATTGGGAATGAATGTTCTGTGACCTCTTTTCATAAAGATCATTATGAGAATCTTTATGCTGTAATTAGTGGAGAGAAGCACTTTGTGATACTTCCACCAACTGATGTTCACAGGATGTATATTCGCGAGTATCCAGCTGCTCAGTATCACTACTCTAAGGTGAGGCTTCAGTTCGTGTAATGAATTTTAGTGCACTTGTATTGTTGATAGTTTAACACTTATTTCCATATGTAAACGTATTAGTGCTAGTTTAAAACTGATTTTAAGTAGTTGTTTGTTGTTAGATACAATTAGTAATGTATTTTAATGCCCGTTTATTGTTGCTAGTTTAACTCTTGTTTCCAAATGCAAACGTATTATTGCTAGTTTAACACTGATTTCAAAGTAGTTCTTTGTTTTTTTCTTACCGAAGTTTTGTAATGAACTTTTTCGGGACTAGAATCATTGGTCCTAAATTGTTGAAAGGCCTAAATGGATATTTGCAGAAAAGAGTAAATGGACACCTATTGAAAGGCATATATGGAAAATATGCTTGCGCTGGTTTAGTTGCTAGTTTAACATGTTAAGTCTTTCTGTTGCGTAGGATACTGGGGATTTTAGATTGGAACTTGAGGATCCAGTGAGATATGTGCCATGGTGTAGTGTGAATCCATACCCTTCATTGAAGGAAAAAGACAGGCATATGGCTCAGTTTCCTCTGTATTATAAGGGGCCCAGGCCATTTGAAGTTACAGTCAAAGCTGGACAAGTCCTTTATTTGTGAGTTTTTCTCATCTCGACCTCATTCATTTGGTTGCGGACATTGGTATTGATTTTTTACAGTCCTTGCTTTGTTTGCTTTTCTGATTGTTTGAGGTGTCTGCTAAAAATGTTCATATCCATGTCCACCTAACTCTTCTATGATAACTCTTCTATGACTTCATGAAAGATGTTGCCATTGCTTATTGATGTTCCATGGTAGGACAAAATTTACAAGCTTTAGTGAGGCTCAGCAAGATTCCTGTATCTAATGTGAATAAGAAGTTTTGCTAAATGATGAGTGTGAATGTCATTCCATGGGAAATAAATGGGGTTGTTTCCAAACATCTTCAATGTACATGAATTTTATGATGTTTCTGGTGGCAGAGAAAGAGGGTTGTTTCCCAATCATCTCCCCCTTGTATTGGAACTTTTGTAATGTTTCTCTGTATTTTTCAGAGATAATGTCTATGTTTAGCAAACAAAATTATGACCAGCTTTCTTTGTTTTTCATCAGAAAGGAAACCCAGCTGTTAAAAAATGTGGACAATAAGCTATAAGTAAACTAATGTATTTTCTTTTCTTTTTTTCAATTTTTTTTAATTCATTATGATTTATGTCATTTATAAGTTGTGGTGATAGAACCATTTTACTACAAAGCAGGGTTGCTGTCCTGATTTCTGATTCTCTTCTGTCCATCTTTGAGTTCTGTAATTCAAAATATTTTCTGGTCTGTGGAGAAGTAGAAAAAATTTGGGTGATCATGATTGACAGATAGTAGCTAGACATGAGATATTGACTGGGGCCTTGCCAGTTGTGGCCTGCACAGGATGGATACTGTGTGTGTGAATTCCATTAATATCGAAATCTCTTG
This sequence comes from Ophiorrhiza pumila, assembly GCA_016586305.1. Classification (NCBI taxonomy): domain Eukaryota; kingdom Viridiplantae; phylum Streptophyta; class Magnoliopsida; order Gentianales; family Rubiaceae; genus Ophiorrhiza; species Ophiorrhiza pumila. The sequence goes on along the minus strand of BLIW01000008.1, from coordinate 30,394,741 downwards.
TTATTTTCTACAACTGCTGCTGCATGACTCTTATCTGGGAGATTCTTTTGAGTTTATTAATATGCTTGCTGATGCGGTTCATGCAGGCCAAGTATGTGGTTTCATCATGTTAGTCAGCACGCAGACAGTAGAGGACTCACAATTGCTGTTAACTACTGTAAGAACAGTTGGACACTTCCAGCTTTTCCACAGCTTTATTCACAATTTCATTTCCAGCATTATGTTTGCCAACAAGAAATGAACGAGTGTTTATTTTATGGCAGGGTATGATATGCGATTCGATATTAAATATGCTTACTTCAACTTCCTACAATCTATAAGCTACTTATCACCCAGTGACTCAACTTATCACAAAGAAAATGATAATAAGTCTACATGTAAGGAAATAGATGCATTGGACATGATTGCATCTAAACAAAATGGAGAAGCAAAAAAGCTCTATGATGGTAGTGAGGAAGAATAACCTCGGTATTAGACTGCATAGTGAATTTCTGACAGCAAGATGGAATACCAAAAGGAACTCGACCCTTTGAGAAGCTAATTTCATTTCTGTTTGAGTTGCAAGCCCAGAAGATTTTATCAACTGTCAGAGATGAAACGGAGATCTCATCCTCTTTCATCCTTTTGCCTTTTGAGACAGATTTGGTGAGTTCATTGTTTGTATTTCCTTGATTATATCATTTTAAGTGCGGGAACTAGTGAACTGCTTCACTAATTGAATTTTAGCTTCTCTGCCATTGTTGTCCGTCACATGTCCTACATTTCTGCCTAGTGCTTAGCTGGAAAGAGAAAGGAAGTAATGCCGTTAACATCTGATGCCAGTCACAAGTTGCTATTTCAGAACTGAGTAGTCAATCTAACAGCTCATGAAAGTCATGTTACAACTTACGTTGTCTGAGCTTGTTAGTTGATGTTGTGCAGAAATTGGAATCTGTTATGGTGACTTTGGAAGAAACTATATTGTCCTGCTTCTGCTTACTAGATTGGATGTCTGGATCTTATTCATGATTGTATAATGCTGCAACCCTCTCCCTGGCGTTGATGTTTTATTCTCGTGCAAACATTTTGTGCTCAAAGTTGAACCAGGAAGGGATTTAACTGCAAAGTCGGGATTTCAACCCATGACTTTGCAAAAGGAGCTTGATTGTTGAATGGCCACCGCCTTATGGATTCTTGATTGTTGAATTGTGGTGAGGTGAAGGAGGGTAAAACGAGGATAAAAGAGGAAAAAACAAAAGAAGTATGAAAAATAAGGCAACATGGGCATTCTAGGCAAAAATAATGGTTACAAGGAAAATTTTCGACTAATATGATATTAGTTGCACAATGGTGCTTGTTTCTTGGATTCCAGTATATTTAAGAATCCATTAACAAACCTTGAGAAACACTAACTAAATGTCCTCTGAAGTTTACTTTTCAATTTGTATGTCTATGAACAATGTCCAAAGAGATAATATATACACTATAGCTTTAGGTGGGCTCGTGATTGATCTAGAGACTTCTTGAGTTAGCAAGCTTCTTCTGGTGAATCTTTACTTTGCACAAAAAGGCTTCTTGATGGAGCTGCTTATTAAAAGTGAGCTGGTAGGTGGCAATTTCAGATTTCTCGTCTGACTATTTGTGGTTGGATTTTTACTTTTCTATTGGAAAATAATGAAGAGTGCTTGAATTGTCTACTATTTATTTAGGTAACAATGGCTGTGTGATATTCTGGATAGGCAGTTCCTAAATTTGTGTCTTGATCTTTTTGAATGTTCAGCTAATAATTTCAGCTGTCTTATACTCCGGAAGGTTTTTATGATTACTTTTATGTTAGTGGGTTGCAGCTGTCTATTAGCATTACATTTTGAGTCATTAATTTTGATTCTTCGAATTCTAAGTTGCTTTGTTTCTTGCAACGACATTATTGTACAGTTTTGTCATAGAGTCAAGAAGATGGCTTAGTGTTGTGCAGTTTCTGAAAAATAGGATTTTCCATTTGGCAAATAGAGGAGATAAAGTAGTTGATCTTTGATAAATAAGGGTTGTGATATTGGAATAGGTGATGGGAGGAGGATAATGTCAATTTTGGATTTTACAGTGTGCTTAATGTAACGTAATAGAGCCCATGTAGAAGCTATCATGGATCCAATACCTACAGTAAACATAAATTCTTAATATTGAAATAGAAAAAATGGTAAGAGTTTCTTAGAATCTGGTAAGGTTTTGGAATGGTCAGCAAATGCCCACGTGATTGAGACTTAAAAGTTTGACACCTTGTGCATTGCATCAATTAATTAGATGGACAGGTCATTTTGGTGAATAAGCCACATTATATGGGGTAAAGTCAAGAATTCCGTCTTAGGGTAGGCCTATATATTTATGTTTCCAAACTTTGCCGTCTGCCGAATACTCAAGTTGCTCAGCGATTCAACAAGGAAAATGCCTCTCAATCACAATACCAAAGAAAAAGGAAGAAAGAGGAAGAAGAAAAAGAAGAAAAATTTTGTCTCTTGTCTGTCAATGATCGAATTAATGATCTACCAGAAATATTTCTCGGTGGCTTCATCCAGGTTGGCTGAGAATCATTTTGTGTACAGATTGACTTTATGGTTTTTCATGTTATTTTTTGTGAAGCTTTAAGGCTTAGTGCATAAATTTTCAAATTTTGCCTTGTTTACGTCGTATGTACCGCTTACTTTGCATATTTTGCTCTTTCAATCTTTGTAAGTTACTTGTTATGATTTTTGTTGCCTTTCACCTGACTGTCAATTTTTAGGTTCGGCAGCGGCTTCTGTAATGCATTTTGGCATTGGAACCTCTCTATGTTTTGGCTTCTATCATTTCGTTTAAGAGTTTAAGGCAATTCTTCTGTCTAGCTTTTATTGTAGTATTAATTTAATTTATTGCTTATTTCAGCACTAAATTGATAGGCTCTGGTGTTGTCAACCGAGTACTTGCCAGATCTGGAGTAGTGGAGCTTTCAGTAATGTGGCATCAACACCTCTTGGCACACTGAAATAATTTCAGTGTAACAAACAGTGTAAATTTCTCTTCTGAAATTTTTTTGAAGTTATTGGCAAGAAATGTGTGATGCAATATATTTCCAAAAAGGGATGCTCATATATTCATATCAGTACAACCAGCCTGTTTCCGCCTGTGTCTTGGTCTATGGAAGACCCAATATGTTTGGATTGGGCAGCCACATATGGATTTCTGATCGAACAGGATCAAGATCTGATAGCCAGTAATCTGGGATATTAGTGTACTATGTGTTTATTATGCAGCAGCATACTTATTACCTATAGCTTATCAAAATTTATATGTATAATCTATTGTATCAATGGAAAAAGTATATTGATATTTCAAGATCTGAATAACTGCATATTTTTGTTAGTTAAGAAGTTGAATTGGTTTAACTTCGTTTGAGCAATCATGTGAAAAGAATTTTTATGTGATCTTTTCTGGGGACCATTGAACATTTGGTGTGCTCATATATTTGTTTGATTCGGTTTTTTTTAATTTCTAGATCCTTAATTTGTTCATTGAATTTCTGAAAACATGTAATCTGTGATACTTTTTGATAGATCAAGGGGCCTGCCTGGAAGACATTGTATTAAAATTGATTTGGGTTCTTATACTTGGTTTCGTCCTGGGACGTGTCAGAATGTACTCCTACATGTTTTTCAACCAGTTTGGTTGAAAGTTTGTTGAAATATTACAAGTGGAAATGTTTATTATTTAGCCATGGATTTTACAAGTCATATTCAAATATGACATCACTAATGTCCTTTTTTCGTAAGGGATAAAAGATATACTAATGAGATGTGTCATATGAACATCATTGTTTGACCATGCTGTGAGGTCTTGGTGTCCTTTTGCATGAGGGAGATTTTCTATTTTTACTTTAAAGGTTGTAACTTCTGATGAACCTCACCTCATGTAGTAGGACAGGATAGTATTGAAGTAGCTTTTCCAAGGTCTATGTTATAGATGCTTTTTTTTTTTTTTTTTTGTGAATATGATGTTTCATTATGTCATTTGAACTTGGGTCATGCTTGGCAATGTCAAGCCGGGAATGGATGTCTTGAACTGAGTTTACCGATTTTATAGGAACTGGAACCCTGTGCTGTTGTTTTTAACGATTTCTTCTTGATTCCTGATGCTCTGCCGAATTTAATTTTTCCCCTGTCTCCATAATTTCTTTTAGAACATCATTACAACACTTGATCTCCTATTTCATGCAGGTTGATTCAGGTCTTGTGACAAGAGTTGTCTTTGACAATCTCTTTCTGATGGACTTCCTTCAACACTTTTGAAGCACATTGGCGGTGACCACAGAACATTTGCTTGCTTTAAAGGCAGAATGTACTGGAAGGCTATTTGTTCTCCAAGAATACTGGAGAGGAGATCTCAGCCCATGGCGAATCCTCTAGATCTGGTTTAGACATGACGGCCACAGGGAAGAATCGCGGTTTAGATGGCTTTCGTATTGGGGTTTTCAGCCCTTGGTTCTCATTGCGGCCTGTCAATTGGACAAAACTTCTGATCAGAGTAGTCCAATTCAAGAAGCAGGCAAGGAAACAAAACTTGGAGATGCTTACTGTTGAGAAAGCATGGTCAAGCTTAACCCCTGAGCAGTTTGCATCATTAGAATACCAAGACGAGAGTTGGTTTGAGATCTTTATTTGAAAAACTGCCTGATCAAGAATCCTCATAAATTGGAGAAATCAGACTTGCTGAATATTAGACTTGTCAAAAGGTCAACAAGATATATTAGCAGTATGCATAATCAACTAACAATGTATTTGCCACTTACTGGAATTGAAATTCTTATATTCTTTTAGTTCTTTCAACTTGGTGCTCAACTTTTATATCTTCACTGTTATAACTGTCTTTATCTTCAAAACCATATTAATGTGGCACCAGAAAATTTCTTAGCTAGGCAATTCGCAATCCCCCACCAAGGCTCAGAAATTCTTAATTAGGCAGTCCACCCCAATCCTAACAATACTGGGAATTGGGAAATATTGATGTTGTCATTTTGTTCAAAAAGCAGAAATTCTCAACTGGGCAATACCATCTTCTGTTTCATTCTCTCATTCTCCATTTCCAAATACTGACATGCTTCAAGTTCACGCCTTCATGAAGTTCAGTTCATAAAACTTGAAGCTTTACTCCATCAACTATCAACCCATTGAAGAGGTTCTCCTCTATATATTTCATCAAATGAAAACCTGTAAATTATGGAACTCACATTACCCCATCCAAGAATATACATTCCCCATACTAAATCAAGCTCTAAAAAACATGTCACAAAATCCACTTCTTTAGTTCTCTCCAATTCTTCAGTACAAATCCAACTTCCCCTTCAGAGACCGAAACACAAACCACAAAAACCCATTACTAAAACCTCCCAAAAACCCAACAATTGTAGCCCCATTAATGGTTCTACTATCTCAGACATTTTGCGGTTATTGGACAGCCTTAAAATCCCCATAACATTGGACCTTTATGTTTCATTTATTAAAGAATGTACAAAAACTCGTGACCCTTTACAAGCAATTGAACTCCATAATCATATTAGGACTAGTCGTCTTCGTCCTTCCTTGGAAACGTTTAACCGTTTGCTCTTGATGTATGTATCTTGTGATTGTATGGAATATGCACGGAAGCTGTTTGAGAGAATGTCTGTGAGGAGTGCTAGTTCTTGGGCTGCAATGATCGCAGGGTGTTTTGAGAATGGTGATTATGGAGAGGTTGTGGATATGTTTGTGGAAATGCTGTGTTGGAACAGTGCTAAAGGTGAATGTTGTGATCTAGATAATATAGTGGTTTGTGTGATAGTGGTGTGTGTTCTTAAGGCTTGTGCCAAAACAATGAACTTGGACCTTGGAAAACAATTACATGGTTGGATAATAAAAATGGGTTATTTTCAAAATTTGGTTCTAAGTAGCTCTTTGATGAGTTTTTACAGGGAAGTAGGGTGTTTAGACAGTTCCGGATATGTTTTCGATCATGTTCGTAATCATAATAAAGGGATTTGGACAGCTAAAATTGCTAGTTGTTGCAATGAGGAGCGGTATGATGAAGCAATTAATGCATTTAGGGACATGGGTAAGGAGGGTGTGAAAAAGAATAGTTTTGCATTTTCTAGTGTTTTTAAAGCATGTGCCAAAATGGAAGATAACGGATATTGTGGTCGACAAGTCCATGCTAATGTGATCAAAGCAGGACTTGAGCTGAATGAGCAGGTGCAATGTACGTTGATTGACATGTATGGGAAGCGTGGGTTGGCAAAGGAAGCGAGAAAAGTGTTCAAGATTTGTGGAAATCAGAGAAGCATTTCCTGTTGGAATGCAATGCTTGCTGGTTACTTACAATAAGGGGTTGGAATTGAAGCCATTGAGTTTTTGTATGAGATGAAGGCATCTGGCTTGCAACCACAGGAGTCATTACTCCATGAAGTGAAGTTCATCTGTGGGATTAATTTAGTTGAGGAGGTTGATATTTGAAAGTGGATATAAATTCTGCTTTATGAATATTAAGTTCTCACTGAGGAGTTAACGGTAGACTAAGGATTCTATAGTTGAACAAAGCAGGTTAAGGATTGATGAGGCAGTTAATTTTTCTACTCATATATGCTAAAGGGATATCAAATCTAGTTCACAAATAGTATATGTCCAATGCAAGTCTTGCAAGCAGCATGTATATAGTACCTTGCCTGGGTTTCTTTAATTTAGTGGGGAAACGAACTGTGCTGATTGAATGAAGATATATGGAAAGTTATGCATTCCATTGATTCCAATATTTGCTATAGATGGTAGTTTATGATTACCCATCTTTACTGGAGAGACATACATATCTGGCTCAAGGGGATGAACCACACAGCATTGGTTTTGATGTAAATTGACTTTGTTTCTTTTTTCAGCTAGCACTCACATCCAAGTGAAACTGTTCCTCATGTAAATGATTGTAGAATATTGTGAAAGATTGTTGCCACTCAAGTTTTGACCTATGAAGTAAACAAGTGTGTTTTAGCTGCCTTTGTAATCTATTAATTTACTCTCTAATACAATGGATGAACCAGTACTTGAATTCTGTGGCTCAATTGATTGTGGTGATGCATCTTCCATTTTTCTTTTTGCTTTTCTCATTAGAACATGGTGTCACAGGAGGAGAAATTAATTGAGTTTTAGATGGTTGGATTTTGATTCTCTCTTGTTCATTCTTTCTTTTCTCTGGTTTCTCTTTATATTTCCTCTTCCCAGACCTTAGCAGACCAGACTCTCGAGAACGCACTCTATAAAAAGAAACTCTTTTTCTTACGCATGAATATGGTTTTGGATGCTTCTTCCAGTCTTCTCTTGTTCAATGCAGACATGAGTGTTTTTAGAAGAGTTGAACTGCTGAATTATTTTGTCATGTGCTGTAGTATGGTTTTTTAAATTTAGGATCTCAGAAAGGGTACCAATGGTGGACATTCCTATCACTTATCATGATTTTGTTACTGCAGATCTACCTTCTTGAAACTTTCACCAAACCTTTTCCATTTTGTTGGAGATCACTAAGGTGCCTCCTATGGGGGAGAAGGGTCCTGACAATTGCCAGTCTCAACAGCACGAGACATTGTACATCTACACTTACACAATGTTCATTACCATGCACAACTTGAATAACTTTTGTGAACAAGGTACAAAAACTTGATCGATCCTGAATTGCCTCCTACAATCATGTAGTTACTTACCCTTTGTCCCCTCCAATGAATGTTTGAGCCTAGGTTGGTTTAGATTTGTAGTTCAGAAATCAATGTTTGCAAACCGAGCAAGAATCTCGAGGTGCTTAACTTTAACCTCCAGGCTCCAATCAAGGATCCTCCTCTTGCATTTCATATAGGCACAAGATCTTGCATGCTTCAGTCATTACATATTGCTGTTTCCTATTTACATCTTTCTTTTATTTTCTGCTTTGTTTCTTTTCACACAAAGAAGCTTGATGGTATCTGAAGAGTACTATGGATGGATAACATGCATGTATCTCAAATTGCAGAAGACAGCTTTGATCTCTGCTTTGAGGATTGTCTCAGTTCTGACTTTCTTCCACAGCAATGGTGATGGTTCTACATATTTACTACCTGGAGTCTCTCATGTGATGAACTATGGTGCAAGGGCCAATGGACATACAGATAAGAGTCCGCCATTTTCGAGGGCGGGAATGATGCATGTCAATTTGAAGGAAGGAGTAGAGTTTTATTCTAGAAGGGACTACATGTCGAATTCTGTAACATTTATGGGACAACGCAAGCGAGAATTGACATTCCTGATTAGAGGGACTCTCAAGGCTCCCTACTAATCCTGCTTTGTTTGTTCCTTTAACACTTGGACTGGATTTTGCTATGTTGATGACTTGAGTTTGAAACGAGGGAAATCTTCGGATGGCCAAGGTGCTTAAGCTTGGAAATATAATGATTGGGATCTCAAACAATGTTAAGATAGAAAGAGTGAACATTGGAAGTGGAGATCATAGTATCCCACAGTTTCGGACATTCCTCGAAGTTTATATGTGGTCCTTCTTATGGCATTAGCATTGGAAGCCTTGGGAGAGATACTCGGAAAGAAAATGTCAAGGGCATAACATTATCAACTCCAGTTTCAAGAATACTGAAAATGTTGAAAGGATCAACACTTGATGACCTTCTGCTGCTTCTAGTTTGGTCTCAGATATTAATTTTCAAGATCTTTTGATAGACTACAGCCCATTTCGTGTTAAGCAGCAAGATGAGTCAGTTGGCAGTCTCATAAGTTGAGATCAGTAATACAAAGGATTATCTGTTCTTGATTTCTAGATTTCTCTCAATTTAGAATAAATGTTGATCAAAGGAGACTTTAAGCCATGTAAGGGGAAAGAAGAGGGAAAGGTTTGAGATTTCAAACCCCATAGTACTTTATCGTAAACAATTGTGTTAGTTTCAAGGGACATGGAATTTTTTTTTTTTTTTTTTTTTGAGTCAGAAGTATTATGCTAATGAACCAATATATGTCTCCCTTGACTTTGGCAAATAAAGTTTGATAACATGAGGACATGCGGCTGAGAACGAACACGAACGTTCACGAATAAGCTCGGGCTCGACTCGATAAAAGCTCGGCTCGAGCTCGTTCATTTAATAAATGAACGAACATGAACAAGATTTTAGGCTCGATTAATAAATGAACAATATATGAACACATGCGTGAAAGCTCGTTTACGTTCATGAACAGCTCGTTAAAAAGCTTGTTCATAACTCAATTAAAGCTCGTTAAAAGCTCGGTTAAAATATTAATTATATAATATATATTGAACTTATACACGAAATAAAACTATTAAACAATAGAAATATATAATTGGGTTTTTATATATATATTTATTGACACACAAATCACACTATACGGTGGTGAGAACGAACATAAACCTTTATGAATAAGACCGAGATCGGCTCGGTTAAAGTTCCACTGAATCTCGTCTACTTAATAAAAAAGTGAACACAAACAAAACTTTACGTTAGGTTAATAAATGAATAATAAATCAACAAGCAATTGAAAGATTTGTTTAGGTTGGTCAACAACTTGTTAAGAATTTAGTTAAAGTATAAATTATACAATATAAATAATATATACCCTAAGTAAAACTCTTAAATAATAGAAAAAATCGATTTTTTATACATACACAAATCATTATATATGAGTTTGAATTAAATTTGGACATTTATGTAAAGGGACAAAATATATTAATTTAACTAAATTATACATTTTTATTCAAGTCGGGAAGTGTTCACGAACAAAGCTCGGGCTCGTATCGGTTCGCGTAAAGCTCGGCTCGAGCTCGTTTATTTAATAAATAAACAAACACAAACAGATTTTTAGGCTCGATTAATAAACGAGCCGGGCCTGAACACCCTAAAGCTCGGGCTCGGCTCGGCTCGATATCACCCCTAGACGTGCCTATGCTAATACGAGGAGGTCAAAAGGAGACTAAAGCATTTTATGCTAATAAACCAATACATACTATCGCCTATTATGTTAGTGAATCATATCTCGATGATCGCTATTATACTAATAAATCAATGCATAGGTCGACTATGGTCATTTTTTGCTAATAAACCAATACATATACTCTTTTAAGTTTGCAAACATACTATCAGCCACCAAATAAGGTTTAAACAACATCAAGAGCATAAGGAGTAGTGTTTGAATTATGGGATGCATCTTCATGAATGATCAGGAGCAGGTACTAAAACAGGGCATGGGAGATAACAATCATAACCTGGACACAGATCTCCATTGCAAGAGAACTGTTCAAATAGTGTCACTCATTTAATTTTTTCTAAGTAAAAATTAGCCATTGTTTGTCTTTTGCCATTCATTGGTTTACAACTTTAAAATGTCAAAACAAAGTCCAAACATTGGTATGCAAATACCCTCAAACCAAATCAAACTAATATTCTGTTTCATTCTTTGTTTTAATTTCTATTTCAGTTGCTTATTTTTCAATCCTTATTTCAGTTGCACGTATGTATAAAATTGAAACAGGAAATGTAACATAGGGCTGATATCGAGGTGAGCCGAGCCCGAGCTTTGCCGGGCTCGAGCTCGGCTCGTTTATTTTTCTTCAGGCTCGAGCTCGAGCTCGAGCCTAGAACTCGAGCTCGAGTAAAAAATTTCGAGCTCGAGCTCGGCTCGGGATCGGCTCGTTTAGCCTTTATTCGAGCTCGAGCTCGATTACTTTTTTTTTCACTTTTTTTTTGTTTTTTTTTTGTTTTTTTTTTCACTTTTTTTTTTGCACAAATAAGATTATTCAATCACGATACAATAATTTATCAAATATTTTGATAATAGTTAACACAATTTATTAGTTATATTCAAATATAAATAAAATAAATTACAACATACATTGTTCAAAGAAACAAAACCAACTAAATAATTCAAAATTCTCACAAAAACAATAACTTTTTTACAATTGTATAGTTGTTTAACATAAATTAACACTCAAATAAATACATCAATTCAAACGCCTATAACATATTAGCTTATTATAACAATTCAAACACTCGTATATTGTGATTTGTGTCTTAATAAATATATATAAAAATATAATTATTTCTAATATTTAGTATATAAGTACAATATATATTATATAATTAATATTTTAATCGAGCTTTTAACGAGCTTTAATCGAGCTATAAACGAGCTTTTTAACGAGTTGTTCATGAACATAAACGAGCTTTCACCGATGTGTTCATTTATTGTTCATTTATTAATCGAGTCTAAAATCTTGTTCGTGTTCGTTTATTTATTAAATAAACGAGCTCGAGCCTAGCTTTAATAGAGCCGATCCCGAGTTTGTTCGTGAACGTTCGTGTTCGTTCTCAGCCCTAATGTAACATAAGATCGAGTAGGAAATCAAACCAACCAAACTAGAAACAAAACTGAGTACGACTCAAGACTGTTTCGTTTCTTGTTCCAGACTAATAAATAGACTCTTGCATTAATTTCTTCAAGTAAGAGGGAGCAAGCAGTAACAATTGAATCTTTCTTTTCTTCTTCTGGAATCTCCAAATCAGCGGCTCATAGATTCAAAATAGAAAATGAGAAGTTGGGACTGAATTTAATGGAACTATTGCATGGCAGCTACACCCGTCATAATAATGGAACTTACTTACGTAAATAACGTGCGAAAGGAAGATAAAAACGTTGTCAGACTCATCAAGACCGTGCCTATTCGTACTCTGAAGCATCCAGAGTTTGCGTAGTAAATGCAGAACTAAAGTAGACTCTTTTCTTGCTTCATGAGATGACCCTTTTCTTGATTCTTGAACAGCCTTTCGTCTTCTCAGTTCTCTTGGGTTTTTTATACTCACTTTCTCTTATCTCTCGCTTAGCAACAAAACACACACACACACACTTTGAAACCATTATCTCATTTACGTAAGTTCTCTTTTTTTACTCTCTTTGATTATCATTTTATTTAGTGTTGCATGTATTTGTTCGTAGTGTTTAGCTCCAACCCATTTGACGCATTTTGCATTTTTGTTTTTTTTTTAAATAATGTTTTGGAAGCAAGAATTCATGTTCACATTTTCGGACTATTTTCTTACTCTAAATGGTGGGATTTTTCTATGGATCAGTTTTCTTGCATTTACTGAGAAAAATGGAGGAATTGTGACTGTTTGCACTATGATTATAGAGATTTTATAAGCAGAGCTTTCTGTGAGTTTCTTTTGGGAAAAAAATCCACTTTGGAAAAGAGTCAGGAAAAATGAAAAGATAACAACAAAGTTCTCTTATCAACTGAAGACTTTTTGGCTAAAATGTTGTTTCTTGAAATTCATTTTCTTGATAATATTTGTATGGACTCAATTTGGTTAGTTTTTCCTCTGTGTAGGAATATTTGGTTCTTCAAAACATTTGCATGGGCTCAATTTGGTTAGTTTTTTCTCAATTGTGTAGCAATATTGGTTCTTCATAACATTTATATGGACTCAGTTGTCTTTGTTCTTTGAATTGTTAGTAATTATATCGTTGTACTTTGTAACTCTTTTTGTAGTGATAGTTAATACAAGTCTAAAATCTAAAATAATTCTGAAATCTCAACTTGTTAACTAAAGCAAACAAACTAGAATTGTCATATAAAAGAAAGAATTCAAACCCAATCTCATTCTTGTTTTGGAGTGTTGTAATTTTCCATCTCTTCACTTGAATTGTAATTTTTTTGTCACCAGAACAATGCATATATAGCTAGTGCACTATTTCTGCATGAAAGTATATCGTGGTCATTTTATCACCTGCTAAAAGCATATCATTTTGCAAAACGAAGTTGAAATTTTCATGGTGATCAGCAAGCCTAATTTTCTGTTCCTGTTCATGTTTTTCCATTAGCAGTGCCTTGGACCAACTAATATATCAGCAAAGAAAGCTAAAGTTCATTGAAAGTAGATGTCTGACCCTTTGTTTCAACCAGTTCAAGTTAAGGAGGAGTTTGAACCAGTTCATGTTAAGGAGGAGCTTGATCCAGTTCATGTCAAGGAGGAGGTATGCTCCCTAGACTCTTTTCCATCGTTGTATTCTGATCTATATTGTAAGTTTGGTTACTTTTCTTACTCTTGTTTTTTTGATAATTCTTGGGCTGACATTAAAAATGAAGAAGCTTTATCACAATGATTAAGAGCCTGTTACTGTGGATAAGAAGGATGAGGATTCTTGATGGATGAAAACATTGTTCTTGCTTAATCA